>JAWNNR010000686.1:0-2400000 GCA_035044725.1 Scaptomyza caliginosa
TCTGTTATTCCCATTGACACTTGATAATGATAAACTGACCGAATGTGTGTGTGTGTGTGTGAGTTCGTTTGGTGCCAGCCAGTCTGGTGTGTTCAGGACGAGACAAGATAAGAGACCAGTTTACTACTCGATTAATGGCACAAATCACGCTGACATTTTGTGGTGAAATTTGAAATGGCCAAATGAGGCGCTTGTGTGTTGGCAAGCCAGCTGGAGATGCCATAAAATATACAACAAATGCAAATTTAATTAATTAGCCAAACAAAAAGAACCGGTAACCACATGAAGTAAAAGCGAGTATTGATTTGAGTATCTTAGCTTTTACTTTGAATATCAAAATTCATTGATAGCCCTTTCTTACAGTCAAGCGAATTTGAATGCTGCTGCTATTGCTGCTTCAAGGGGAGCCCCATTTGCATACTTGCTCGATTTATGTTTATGTAAAATTCAAACGAAAATAGAGAACAAGTAAAATTAGCATAAATTAGGTTTTTATTAATTTGTGAAACACTAATTCTCTCTATCTCTCTTTCAGACTTAACCTAACCAGACCGACCAGACCGACCAGACATCTTGGCGCGAGTTTAACTCCAACTGCGATTCATCTTTCACCTGAAAGACTATAAAGAGTTGTTCACGCATTTCAAATCTATTTTTACGCCCACCCTAACTAATGCATAGCTGTAACTGGTATACAGGTATATGTCATTTAAGTATATGCTTTATATACTTTGTACGGCTTTTGTTGATTTATCATTGTCAGTTTTGTGATATACATATGCATGCTGTGCGACTGAAATACTTATTTAAATTTCATTTTATATGGTTGGTTTCTTTGGTCACTCGTCAGTTAGTCAACGATCTCACGTCTGTAGACAGAGAGACTGCGAGACTCAAAACTGAAACTCATTTCACTGATTGATGAGCACATTTTAAAATACTGACATGGTCATAAATAAGTTTTGGTGAACGTTCGCTACGCAGAAATGCAATAAATTAAAACTATAAAATTTATATAAACACAAATACAATCTATACATATATCTTTCACCAAAATAATTATATTGCAAAAAATTGCCTTTAAAAGTGATTCATAGCCTCAACTCAAAACTTATTCTAAATGTAACTGTATTTCCGACTGATACTCATTCAAAATGCGTCGCGAATCGAGAACTCTTAAAGTGTTCATGTTCTGCATTTTACTTGCGAATTGTCATGCTAATTGACACGCGTTGCCAAAACCATAAAAAATAAAATATGTCAACTAAAGTGTATTACTTCATATGCGAAGCGAATATACTCTCAAGTGTTTAATACATTTAAGATGCTATAAATAATATTTGCAATACATATCACAAGTTAAGCGGAACCTGTTGAGCCTTTCCTTGTTATACCAAATGAGTTTACTACACAATAACAACCTAAGTATCCACAGATAAAGAAGTTAGATAATAAATTCACAAACAGTTTGATTGTGTTTGAAGAATGTCATATTTGCTATGCACTTTATAGTGTATATAGAAAGAAGCAATTGTCAAGATTGAGCCACTGAGATACGACCAATTGAGGTGTGGCCTCTTTATACATCCAGATAGACAGAGAAACCGCAAAATAGATAGAAAGACATACAGCTAGAGGCGTGCGACTTATACATAAAATATCTATAAAGTGTATGTTAATAATATGCCAAAAGATTCATATATAAATATATATGTATACAAAAAGGAAACAAAAGTAAGCTGTCAGCAGACAATACTCTCACAACATTAATTAAGCATTTTATGGCAGCTGTCATAAATATTCGCACAGCATTATATACATAGACATACAGATTTCTAATGGTTTTATTACTCACCTGCCCAACTTCTGACTTTAGGCAAATAATCGTTCCAGAAGGAGCAACGCGCTGCCAATGGACCACGTGCCAGTTTCTCAATCTTATCGTCCGTGCTGAATATATAGTACACGGGATCCTCCTTCGAAAAGTTTGGCCATTCCTCGCCATCTTGTGCGGGATTGCTGAAAGCGAAAAGCTCGCATTATAGTTTATGGCAAAACGGGTGGCGTTCTTTGCTAACTTTTATGGCAGCCAGAAAGCTGTTAGCTGTGTCAGCAACCAAACTTACCCAGTCTTGGCAAACTCAATAACGGAATTGAGCATACGCTTGCCCAGCTCTCGCTCCACAGGTCGATATTGCAGAGATGTGTTCAGCGGCTGACCAAAGAAGTACTCAATCTCATCGCCGTGCAGCACGCCCATCCATTCACCCCACAGCGAAGTGCTGGTGCGCTATAAAAACATGAGGTAAAGCGTATGTGTGAGTGAGAGAGAAAGCGGATGCGAACGTTTGTCGTAAACTTAGCCAGAAATGATGGAGATAAACATCCACCCTTTTTATTTATTTATTTGATTCTACTCGCGCGCGCCTTACAAATTGTAAATATTGTCGCAACAACAACTACAAAAACAAACCGCGTCACAACGAGTGTATAAATGATATATGCTTTGCAAACGAAAAACTTGCATATGTTAGAAGGACTAGCTTAAGTTGATATATGCTAAATGTATCATTTATCAACACTTTTGTGTAAGTTTAAGAAAATCAATATACCACAACTAGTTCAGTTGCACTCTTGTACTAAAACCTTTACATTTTGTCTGTATTTTTACATGCAGACAACGTTCACGTTGCCACAGCAAGATAGATAATTGGGATTGAGTTAAGTTTGGCTTGGGATTTGTCGTGTGCTTGCCACACAATGGCAGCTCACATCATCTCTTAATTAACCACAACAGTCACCTACAGCAGCAACAAAAATAACAAAAAGTATCTACTAGAGAACCACAGCAATTTGGTCAACGTCAATGACCACAGTTGGACAACTGAAGTGATAGACAGTGGGAATACAACTTGTGGCTTAAGTGAATTGAAGTAGGATACAGTTTTGGTTGGCAGAGAAGAATCTAAAGAAAAACTAAGCCAGAAAATTCTGTCAACTTGTTTTAAATTAAAAAATTAAAGTTTTAAATATTAAATAATATTAACAATTTTAGCAAAAGTTTCTCTGGACTTAATTGCATTTTTAATAGCTTGTAATGCAATGTGGCCCATTGTAAGGGCTTTTGAAGTGCTGTCCACTTAACCAATTTAGCAGTTGGATTGAAACTGCAGCTTGGCAGCATGGCAGCCAATTGGCCAAGTCACTTAATGAATTGCAGCCAGGATACACCAAGGGATAATGCTATTTCCGTGGCGTTCTCGTTCACGTTGTTTCTGCCAAGTTGTTGAAAATTTATGCGCCATTGCATTCTTTTTTTTACCTTTCTTTCCAGCTCAAAGTAGGGATACACACATACACACACGTCGAGTGTTCGACTTTGCCCTTAGGCGCAAAAATAATAAAGAATTGTGCCAGTTCTTGTTGTTTTGTTTTGTGCTCTTTGATTAAAGCACAGACAGAACTCGGACTCTCAACTCACAACTCGAACTCAAACTGAGAAGTGGCAAGTGGCAAGTGGCAAGTAGCGAGCAGGACAACATGGAATTGGCAATTGCCGTCGAGTCAAGCGAAACTTATTTAAGTGCGAAGCACGTTGCACGATGCTGCGCTACTGATGGTGTTGCAGCAGTGGCAGTAGCAGCTGCTGCTATGGTTGCTGCTGCTGTCAAGGGGTGTCGCTGCCATGGAAATAGACAATCTGCCCAGGCACTTTACCACCAGCAGTGAGAGCTCTCTCTCTCTCTCTCCTCTCCCTGCGCTCACTCGACCCCATTTCGTGTGATGATGGTTTGGGCTTAAAGGTCGCTATGGCCACAAAAGCACGACTTTTGTTGTTGCTGTTGTTGCTGCCGTTGCTGTTGCTGGCTCATTTATGGGCAGAAATGAGTTACGAGTTTTGTTGCAGCTACTTGAAGGCTGTAATTAAAACTAATTTCATTTGCCTTTTCTCATTTCGCAGTGCCAACAAACGTATTTACTGGCCAAGGCACAGCAGCTGCTGTTGCTCGATTATTAACAGGCGATTTGGTATGAACAATGCAGTCGAACAGCAGGTACCACCTTCACACATTTTACACGCACTGTTGGCCATGTCAAAGAACAACAACAACAACAAGGACAGCAGGCAGTAGTATTAAATGACCAAAGAAGCATAAAATGAGTGCAAGTTCTTGATTAACACTGGCCCTTGAAGACACCACACAACGCGACGTATGCGTAATATTGATTTTTCTAAATTGTAATTTACGGCACACCCAACATATGTTGGTATGAATACGTATATATCACTATAGAACGACTCACTATCGTCTGTCATTTATAATTACCTATTAACATTTTCGCTGAGAATAAATCGATCGAGGTGTGAAGAGTTTGGGTCATATGTGGTACTTAATACTTGATACTGGCCATACTTAGTTGATATTTGTTAATCATTAGGGCCTGCAGCAGCCCAGTCGCAGTCCTTTAAGCAAATAACTGACTCAAATTATGCCCCACACGTTTCAGTCATATACTAGGGCCGTGACCTCGTAAATTGAAGTTTCATTAGGCAATGCCCACACCCCCTACCCTCATGCAGCCGGACGCGACTTGGTTCGTGCCGTGTGTGTGCGTGCGCGTGTGTGTGTGTGCGTGCGCGTGTGTGTGAGTCCCGGGCACAGGTCCAGAGGCCCCAGAAACGAGCCGCAAACCCCTAAGTCAAAGCCCAGGCACAGGACAGTAGGCAGTGCGTGTAGTTTAATTGGCGTTGTCCTTGTGTGTATAAATGTATGTGTTTGTATATATGTGTGTGTGTATGTCTTGTGCGTTTATGGGTGTGTGTATTGAGAAAAACTTTTTGTGTTACAATAATTATGGCGGCCAAGGTTGCCAGGGCATACAGACTGAATTGTTGTTTGTCAAGTTAAAGACGCCAACAACAGCGACGATTGCGTGTGTGTATAGGTGTGTTCGTATGTGTATGTATTCTATGACTGTAACTTTTTGATAAACATTATTTATTTGTTCACCAAAGTTGGAAAGTTAAATTGTCAAATCTTTAAAAATTTACATAGAGAACCCGAACCATATAATTCATTAATATTGAAAATCGGAGTATATAACAAAGTATAGAATATTGTTAATAGAAAACTCGTTTGGCAATTTAATATTTAATGGTTTGTGTTAAGCCCAGAAAGAAGTAAGCTGCGGTTATTGTTTTGATACTATGAATTCTTACAACATATTTTGATGATACGCATCCTACAACAAAAAGCAAGCCTTAAGCTTTTCCCTGTTATATATTGATTTCCTATTTGAGCCACCTTAAACATGTACTTTACACATTTCTAATGTCAAATAGAAAGGCATTAGAATTAGAATCCAATTAAAAATCACCGTTCAACTTGATTGTTGCACGTAGTTTTGAACTCATTTTTTTTTTGTTTTTTTGCTTTTTGCCTATGAGACAGCAACCATACGTTCAAACATAAATAATGCAAAGCACTCATCATGACGTTCTGCGTCACTCTTGTTGCAGTTATAGTTGCAGTTGTTGTTGTTGTTGTTACTTGTTAAACCCTTAGGCACTGCTCGCCATTAGCCTTGTGTGCAATTTTAATGACAAACAAATTGCACCTCGTTGCGTTTACTTTCAGTTGCTTATTTTCTCATTTCAACCATATATATTTTTTTCACTACTTTTACATTTTTATTTTCTTTTTGCTTGTCTATCTGTGCTTGTGTGTATATGTGTGTGTGTGAGGATTCGCTTTTGCCCTAGTGTGGCGCCTCGTTTGACCGCATTTCGATTGGACGCACGCGCTCCAACGCCGTCTTACGTGTCAAAGACTGTGAAAATTTAATGATTTGTGCAAAGTGGATATTCCGCCCATTTTCTACCTTCCACACTCGACCCTCTGCACCCTAACACAACCTCCCCGATATGATACGTATCCCCACTACTCACGTGTGTAAAGTAATAGTAATGCACGGAGGCGCCTCGCTCGGCCAGCGCCTGTGCATATTCGTTGGTGGGGCATGTGAAGAAATGATCGCCCACCGCACGTCCAATTTGCTGTTGATTCTGATAGCCAGGATTTCCCTCCCAGCTGGTGTACTGTAAGCATAAGAATATATTAAATTAGAAGCATTAGCATTTGAAATATTGCAAGGCAATAAATGTGTGAAACATTGAGTTAATTACAAATAATTATCGGCCAAATAAGCTACAATTAAAAATGCCATAAGATGAGTAATAACTTGCGTATACGTTATTTACTGAATGCATAAGGTAAACTAACTTGTTTTCAAACTTATTCAAAGTAAATTCAATTATATCAATTCACAAGCATAATTGACAAATCAAATGCCTCAGTTTTAGTAGTATTTCTGTTTGTTTTTATCAACGATTTTCTCTATTGACTTAACACGAATCGTGCCTTAAATGCAATTTCCACAGCGCCATGGCAAATGAAATGAATAAATTTTTTGCGCAAATGCAATTTTATCCAATTGACGTCAGTTTTTAACTCGCTTAAGCTGCTGCCTGCCTGCCTGCCTGCCTGGATAGCTAGCTAGCTGTCTGGCTGTTGCTGATGCTGATGCTGGCTCCTGCTGTTTGGCTGAGTTTGATGCGACATGTGGGTTCTATTTGCTTGTGGTTGGGGAATGGAGATTGGGGTTGCAGCTCAATGCAGCTTTCTGCTGTCTTTGTTGCATGAAGTCACTTCGACTGCAGCTGACAGCGGCAAAAGCAGCAAAAGCAGTAGCAGCAACGTGCGCGACAATGGAAAGGCAAAAGCCGACGTACATAGAGAAATTGCTGACGCATTTTGGCCCAATTGGCTTAGGCAGGTGTCACTGGCAGCAGTAGCAACAGTTTAGAACGTTAGAAACGGTAACAATGGGGTTTCTTTCAGACTTACCTGGAATATAATGGCCTCGCGTTCCGCTTGCGTTGCCTTGCCAAAGATGTTATTCATAATCTCCAGATACTTGTCACGTGGCAACGCTGTAGCATCATCCTTATCAAAGTAATCAATGAAATCGTACAGCAAAAAATAGGTGCCTGCAGGATAAAAATTGTGATTGGAACTTGTTAAATTCTTATAGTTGATTTAAACTGTTAATGTTAATGTGCTTTGGGAGCTGTTGGACAGGTTCAAAAACAATTACCACAACAAGATTTCACGGGGGCCACAATCAACGAGCCGTGCCAAGGACACCAAAACGCTGCATTAACCAAAACAACAATAACAACAGCAACATCAACAACAACAACGACAACGAAAACAAGAAAAGCATTGCTGAAGAGGTAGACAAAGGGTAAAATAGAATAAATAAAATCAACCACGATAACAGCAACAACAATAACTAAAGCAGCAACATCATAGGGCAACAAGGACACAAGAACAAAGCGTCTCGTTGCCTTTTATTAACTTAATTTTTATGGCACTTGTTGTTGCTGTTGTTGTTGTTGTGGTTGTTGTTGCTGGCATTGTCTCCTACACACTTCAAATACGAACACACTAACGAGCCATAATTGCTGCCTATGAAGCAACGAGAGACAACAGCAAGAACAACAATACACAGCACACACACAGCTGCCAATAGCTTAACGTGCGTGTGTGTGTGTGTGTGTGTATTTTAACAGGCTATATGGCTATGTTCAAATGTGTGTCATCCACAATGGCCCATCAGGCAACCCCCTAACCAATGGTGCCGTTAGAATCGTTTGACTGAAACCAATTTATGTTGATGTTTGATTCAATTCTGTTCCTGCCACGAAAGTTATGCAAAAACATGCACAAAACGCGTTTCGTTTACGCATTTAACTCAAAATTATAATACACGCACCTGAACAACGTTGAGAACGTTCATAAAAAACTAATAAAATGATCGGAATGAAAATTGTATTTAATGTTTGTTCTTTGTTGGTTTAAATTTTGAGCACATTTTGATAAAAAAAACCTAATAAGTAGGAAAAATATAACAATAGGCGATCCTAGAACTCTTTTCTGATTCATTTTTGTCTAGCTTTTCTTGCCCAGGTTAAGAGCTGCCAAAGAGCTAACAAAATTTCAAGCCGACAGCAAATCAACAACAACAAAATTAAGATGTTATTTCATGTGCGCGGCCGCATTGTAATCTATTGTGTGTTGTTTCAAATGCTAGATGACCTTGAACTCACAAACACACACACATACACACACACGTGTACATAGACATAGAGAAAACAGTTATATGCGGGTTGTAGCCTTTTCTGTGTGTGTGGTCGTCTTGTGGGCACGCACACCTTGTGCTAGGAGCAGAACGGGCTGTAATATGCAGCAGAGAAACAAAAACAAAACAGAGAAAAAGCTAAAGAGAGACAGTAGAGCGAGAGGGAGAGAGAAGGAGAGAGAGAGAGAGAATGTGAGTAAGAAAGAGCGCACGCGAGTAGGGCAGAGAGAAAGAGAGAGAGAGAGAGAGAGGAAGCTTAAAGCAATGAGTGAAAGTGAGCAGAAAAGCGCACGTGTCTGTGGCGCCACGAGAAGCAGCCGCAGCCTGTATGCCCTTAAGCCAATGTGTGTGTGTGTGTGTAGTTTCGGTGCCTGCCGCCTGGAAATGACGAAGCAGCAATGGCAACGGCAACAAGAAGAAAAATGAAAGCGAAGCAAACCAACAAGAAAAAGTACACAAAGCGCACGAGAATCTGTTATACGGAAAACAAAAACCAACACACACTCACACACGCACGCACAGATACAGCTGCCGTTGCGGAAAACGCACAGTTCACAAACATACAAAGCAAATGGGCAAGAGAGAAAGCGAAACGAACGGACATTTTTTAAGTAGCGCGCGGCATGGCACGAATAATGCGAACAATGCACACAAAGCGTTGGCATTACCACACACACACACACACTGTGGGATATGATGGGAAACGCAGCAGCCGACGTTATAAAAGCTGTTCAAAGCCGGGCAGCAAACAGACTGCACAAGGCAAAGGCAATAAACAAAATACAAAAAGTGTTGCATACTTATGGGCATGCCCAAAAATGTAAGTAATATTTTCTTATTACATTAGCTGCACTTTGTGTTGTTATGATATACATTTTTTTGTTATTAAATCTCAAAAATGCATACTGTTCGAAGTGCAAGACTCAGTAAGCTATTAGCTAAATGCATTTAGATAAAATTCATTAGCACTCAGAAAGTAAGATTAGTGAAAAGTTTGTCTCACTCTGTGAGCTTTGCTCCGAATTCTTTGCCTGCCCAACCGCCAATCTCTTGAAGCAGCAGCACCACCAGCAGCACGTGTGTTGGCCATCATTTAGTGGGTGCAACATGCTTTGCAACTATGGCCAGCTGTCTTGCCCCGCAACGCCTGCTGGGGAATATACATATATTTAAATAATTTATGATGCCCGCACAGCTGAACAGCCCGAAAACATCGCCTGACTTTGCCGCCACCCCCTTTTGGTTCGTCACACACTCTGCGTGCACGAGTCTAGCAAGTTTTTGCATACCAAACTTCCCATTCCAACAAGCAAACACTTGAATATAGTGCATACAATTCTTGAAGTTGCTTGGACAAATTTCGTTTTAAAGCTTGCGTGATTTGTGGCAAAAACCGTTAAGGCCTTAAGCAAAAAGTTTAAAGCCAAAGAAAGTCATGCCATAAGCCGTATCTAGAAATACGAGCAGCATTGTGCTGTGTCAAACTTTAAAGTCATTAAAACGAGCCAAAAAGAGGGCGGATGCGGCACGACCACGCCCACGGCCATTGCCTAGAGAGGTCTACTCATAAAACAGCAACAGAACAAAACAAAACTATAGCAAAAAAAGTCGCACTTTGCCACACACAAACATACAGAAAGTAATAAAATCGCAAAATGGATGCAGTGCAAACTGCAACAAATGTGACAGCAGAAGAGCCAGTGGCGGGGCAAGGAAGGAAAGAGATTTTGACTTGGCGCGCTGCAAAGAACATGCACATTATGACAATGGGGTTGCAGCAGAGAGTCACAGTCTGTGTTAAAAAATTTGGAACACTGCTGACGTCAGCGTTAGCGTTGGCAATGCCAAAAATAAAACTGCAACAATGGCAAGGAGAAGCCGGCGTAGAGAGAAGAACATGGCCAGAACCGAAGGCAACGGGCAGCGAGTCCATTGTTAGCCAAAAGAGACACAAGTCAAAGGGATTATGGAGGAATTTGGACAGCAGCAGCGCGAGAATTAAGTTTGATAAAGTTGCTGTCCACGCTGTAAGCACAATGACAAAACTAAGCGACATGAAATTGGACAGAGCTCTACACAAACTAAATGGAAAATTGCAGTTTTTATTTGACAAAATGGGTTTCTAGTTCTGTTCTGTTGAAGGAAAACTTACTGAATTGAAGACGAGACGAAAACTTAAACTTAAGTAACTTACCTTCATCTCGGACATTGCCCATGAGTATATCATAGTCTTTTAGATCCGCTGTCTTCATCAAAGTCATGGGATCCGCTGGCAAAAAGGCGCCATCAATGGTTGGCGCCGATGGGAAGCTGAGTATGCCCGAATACGAGTTCCACTGTTGCACCGATATGGTCTTGGCATCCACGGCACGCATGCAGCTCATAACATGTGAGGGATTGGTCTAAGATAATCAAAGAAATGTTCCACATCAGCATTTAATATAACAAACATTGTCATTAAAGCATTTCACCTTCAGCATGGACGCATTGCAGTTGCAGTCGTTGATCAGAGATTTGCCAATCTCCACCGCCTTCTCGGATGTCATGTGACTCCAAGGCGCATTCATGGTGCCCGATTGCATCATGCCCCGCTTAACCACACCCTTTGTTACCGGTGACATGAGCTGAGCATTCACTGAACTCGAACCGGCTGATTCGCCAAAGAGTGTCATCCATTCGGGATTGCCGCCAAAAGCATGCGCATTATCCTTAATCCAACGTATGGCCAATGCCTGATCCCATAGACCCACATTGCCTGGTGCCTCCTCGGCAAACTCTGGCGGCATCTCTGGCGTTAAATGCAAGAACCCAAAGGCACCAACACGATACTGAAACGAGGCAACAATTACATTGCCCACAGCAGACATTATATCCGCATTGTATATATCCAATGTGGCCGATCCGGTCATAAATCCTCCTCCATATATCCATATCAGTATGGGCAGACCATTGGTCGTATTCTGCGGATTACCATTGTGTATCAGATGATCCGTATCGCCCTTATTGTGTTCCGAGTGCTAAGAGCGGCAATAAAATAAAACTTGAGCATAAAAGGAGAGTTTTAAGTTGGATTCGCTTACCTCAGCTCCGTTGGTGCCACGTCCATGACGTAGGCGTGCCTTTGCCGGTGCCCAAACATTTATATACAAACAATCTTCGGATACATTGGTATTGGGATTCCAGATCTCCTCACCAGAGAAACCCGGAAAGTATTCATAGCTGAAAGTTGAAAGGAAAATTGATATAGGATGAGTTTCAATTGCTCACATGTAAAGCAATTAGTGCGTGTCCTTTATCCCTCCCTCTCCCTGTCACTTTGTAAGTGTGGGTCGTGCCAATTACGACTAAAGTAACCAACTCTGTTATTTATTTTTATTTGCTTATTTCTGATTTTCGCCTGTTTTTACTTTCTCTGTGTTCCATTTTTTCTTGGTTTTGTCGAGGGCACACACACACACAAACAAGCCCATAAACCTACTCATACATCTACCCCCTGACCGTTTACCTATATGACTCTATTCACATACATTGCCCTATAAACGTTGAATGCCTCGAATCGATATATGGTACAACATATACAAATACAAACACAGAAAACAGTTCGCTACGCATTGCTATAATGTTTATGTAATGTGAGTGTGTGTGTGTGTGTGTGTGTGTTTGAGTGTGATTCAATATATTCATATCCGTTTGGATCGTCTTCGTCGCCGTGGTCGTTGTTTTTGTACCTTCTATTTTTTTTAGCGTAGGTGTGTTTGGTTTCGTGTCAATTGAAATTAACTTTGCCACTTCGCATAAAAGTAATTTATAACAAACCGGAAAAGGCGATTCTACACTGTCTCGATTTCTTTCTCATATCTTTCTATCTCTATATTTGTCTAATTTCCGTTATGCCACATACACACACACAGACTTTGTGCGTTTGTGTGTTTGGCATGAGAACATTTCTACAACGTTAGTTCCGAGTGTTAGTTTCCTATTCATACACAGTTTGGTTTGTATGTAAATGACATGGCACTTAATTGCAAGGTGTAACTAATTGATTTATGCTGATTTATATTAAGTTCACAAAATCATTCGTTTAAACTAAGTAAGTTGAGAAGGAAGTTAGTGCTTAGAGCATAACTTAAATCCATTTGTACTTAGCTACTTGCCTAAACATTTGGTATAAGTAAGTATATCGACCAAACGAAGTTGAATATTTTGGGAATGAGTTTTAAAAGTGTTGGCAGAAGCTCGACAAAAAAAACAGATTTTAAGTAGTTCATAATATATAATAGTTTATAGCTGTTTAAGCTATACAACTGGCCGGCATTTTAGCATGCGTAATGCTTGCTGCACATTGGATGCATGTCGCGATGACGTCACTAGCAACAGTTAGGTCAACAGCAGCATAAGAAACGGGGCATCCGGGGGCCGGTCTGCTAAATTCTAGGTCAACTACATAAAAAAAAAACACACATATATTTGCAGCGCTGCAGGCGCGCGTAAAAAAAAGAAACAAAAACAGAAGAGAAGAGAAGAGAAGAGAAAGACTTACCGCTCCTGAACGCATGTGGCAGAGAGCCGTGTGGCATCGAGTACACCGTGCCAGGGTTCCGCCGGGACCGGCTTGCGGAAACGTAAATCCTCAACGGGCGGCTTGGCATACGGTATGCCCGTATACACATGCACCTCGCGTCCCTGCACCGTCACAGAGCGACCGCGCACCGGTCCAGAGGTTGTCTGCACCACCAGGCGATCGATGACGCCGCAGACGCAGCACAAATGCAGCGACAGCACAAAGAGTGCGGCAAGCAGCAGCGACTGCAAACTAAGCCGTGAGACCATTCTCGCAACAAATGAATGCGGTTTTTGGGTTTTTTTCTTCGTTTTTTTTCTGGTCGAACCAAATGCGAACTGCGAACTTTGGATGTGAATATGTGTGTATGTGGATGCTAACGAGATTTGCGCTGTGGCGCCGTGTGTCCTAGTTAGCTGTGGTTCGCTGTGACGTCACCACGTTGCAAATTGCAAGTTGCAAGTTGCACGTAGCACGTAATTGTTGTTGCTGCAGTTGTTGACTGGATTTTGGGGTTTTGTTGGCTTTTCGAATTGAAAATCGTGCTTTTGTTTGTGTGCGCTTTTATTGCTTTTATCCGCTTTCTTAGTTTTCTTTTATATTTATTTATTTGTTCGGGCTGCTGCCTTGCCTCTTTTGCAACCTCTTCTTCTTCCTCTTTTGCTTCTTGCTGTTAATGCTTATTATCCGGTTGTATTTGTTGCTGCTTTTTCTGCTGCTGCTGCTGCTGCTGCTTTTGTTGTTCTTGCCACTTTAAGCTGCCGTGTGGACTCTGCACTACACATGCTTCCAAACTAGCTGCCTATCTATCTCACTCGCTCTCTTTCTCTATCTGTTGGTCTTTGCACCCTCTGCCGTCTCTCTCGGTCTCTCGTCTCTCTCCGTCTGCCCTGGTTGCTGTCTGTCTGTCTGTCTGGGTTTGCTTTGACTTTTGGTGCTTTTGTTTCAGAGTTTTTGCAGTTTGTGCAGCTGTTGCACTTTTCTTGCGTTGCGTTGCGTTGCGTTGCCTCCTTCTCTGCCAGCTCGTCTTCACCGTCGTCTGCTCGTCTTGCTGCTCCCCGTTCTATTGTTTGAACTGCAAATAGAAAAGGCATTAAGTTATTTGTCTAAGTTTTCTATGACACACACAGTTGCCACAGTAGCCACAGTTGCCACAGCACAGCTCAGCTCAGCGTAGCTCTAGCAAAAAGCTTAATTCATGGTTTATGTTGCTGCTGTTGCTGCTGTTGCTGCCACAAGTGCATGTTGACTTGGCTTGTCGCTTGCCCCCGTTTGTATGCTACAATATTTAGATGTGTTTGCGTATATGTGTGTATATGTGTATATGTTTACCACTTGAGCAAAGATGCAATAGCGCAAAGCAAAGAAAAATTAGAGGCTGCCTCGGCTCAGAGTTTACATTCAAAGTTTTTCAAGTGGCCGTACAGCCAGCACCACTCACCCAGGCACATCTCCTAACCACATACACACACACACTCACATACGTATACATGTGTGTATATGATATATAGGTTTATGTTCATATCGGGGCCACTCAGAGCTACACTCGAGTGCCGTGTATCGTTTTCTAAGGCATATTTTGTCATATATCTTTTTTAGAAACTCAAACATACAGTGGGACATTTTCTTATATTATTGTTCATTGATGTAATTTCAGTATCAAATGTGTTACATAACAATAATAATAAACTCTTAGTCGCACTTGAATTGTCAATTACAGCATTAGGCATCAAATAGCATCGCTTAAGTGAACTCATTTTGCAACATCTTGACAACTTGAGCCAAGCTTTGCCACAACTTTAAAAAGTGTTTTGAAGACAACACTTCAAGCAAGTTGGAGACAGCTACTTAAAGAGCCAACTTCTTTGCCTCCATCCAACGAGTATAATTGTGCAAAGACGCTGCATTCAGCATTGAAGCATTTTGTGCTATTTCATGCCCCAAAGCATTAAGTCTATAAGTAAGTACTTTTGCTATATATTTTACTCGCTTATTGGCTGCTCTTGCCCGTTTTTTCTTCTTTACTTTCTTTCCATGTCCTTGAGGACACGACTCTTTGGGCTTGCATGCTGGCAGCCCATTAGACTTTACCGTTGGCTACAGCTCTACTTGGCTATAATAACTCTGTTTCTGTTTTTTTTTTCCTCTTCATTGCCTCCATCCACGACACTAGCTTGCCACACAAATACTTCTACTACAACTGCTACAGTTGCTGGCACAACTGCTGTCTGCTACTTCCGTGGCGCCGCACTCATTTAAATATTATTCTGCAGCACAATTAAAATGTGATTAAGACAAGCTACAATCGACTTTAGCTGCAACTGAAACTTCCACAGCAAATGCATTTGTTTTTAATTGCCATGCTTAAAATTTGTGAACAAGATGTTTTTAGCCTATAAACTCGAACATTTATTTTGGATTTAAGAAACCCCATTAAGAACAAACTTTATATTTTTTCTGTATTTTCTATTTTGATTTTTTAGTTTCATTTCATTTTCAGTTCTTCGTACCCTGACGTGGCAGTACATTAAAACTTTGATGAGGACACTCCGCCTCCCTTTTTAAATCTAAGGCAAAGTCCTAACTAGACTTTTTTTTCTCTTCTTGATTGTAGCAAGATGAGTTCTAGCTCTGCTGATGCCACACCTACCGCTGCCAGCTGTTGGTCCACAGATAAGACGCAGCGCCTAAGTGAATATTTTCTTAATTTTCCTGCGGTTGTAGCAGTTTTTCTGCGTCGTTTGCTGTTTTCCACTTGGCAGCTTTACTAAAACTTTTCCTCTCTTATTTTTTTATTTCTTGCCGTATATAAAAATGCGCATTTTTCATGTTAGAGAGTGTGGCAAGTGTTGAAATGGGGTAGCCGCTGCAGACTAAGCAACGACAAGCAGAAGAAGCACGCAGCGTCAATTTAAAATTAAGTTCATTTATTTTATTTAATTTTTATGGCGCATACAATTTATGTCCACAACTAAGCTGCAACAGCAGCAAAAACAGAACGAGAAAAAAATGTTTTTTTATCTGTATTATTTGAAGATCGTGCGATTTTTATAGTCCTTATGCTTTGTCATGGAAATCACACACACACAACCATCAGTCAACAACAAATTTTCATGGTAATGACATAAGACAGAGACTGAGGGCAAGTGATAGGGCGAGTGGAAGGAAGGAAGGTAAGGTTTAACTCATGCCGCACAAATTTTAATGACATTCAAATTAAATTATAATTTTCAAAGTTTGCAGCAGCAGCGAACATTGAGTGTGAGGTTACGCGAAGGGGATTCAGAGGGTTCAGAGTGAGGGGCTTAGGTAACCGTAACGATACGATGATGATGATGGCAAGGACGCTGGCGCACAGGTGTAAAAAAGGCTGCGGCAGTCAGTCAGTTAGGCAGTCAGTGTGACTGTGCAAAGGTCAACTTTAGTATTATGGGTTTGGCTGACCCCGTTACACCTCCCTCTCCTCCTCCTCCTCCTCCATCGCACCCTCTTCTTCCGTCTATTTGTTTGTTTTGTTTGCGTTCGCTTTCAGAAATTTTTTTTTGCAAAATTTTGCCTGCTTAAAAGATACACACACCACCACACAAACACACACACAAACAGAGAGGGCTCAAAAAACGAACTCTGAAAGTCAAAGGGTAAACGAGGCAACAAAAACAATTGGGTTAACATTCACCAAGAGCAGGAGGGTGGGGAGAGAGGGTGGGGAGAGAGGGGTGAACTTTATTGGTCGATTGTTTGTGTTTTCGTTTACTGAATTTTCACTCTGAGCTTGTTTTCCCAGCTGGAATATGTTTGTATATAAGTTCATAGTTTTAATTGATGACTTGAAGAGGGTAGGTAGGCAGGGTAGGGGTGAAAGGAACTGGCGTCACTTTATTGACAAATTGGCTCAGCCAGCCAGAGACAGCTGCCTATTCTACAATTAGGCAAAAGCAGCAAAAATGCATGAAAATTTCAACTTTAAATCACGCTTTAAGGTAAGAAACATTTCAATCAAATTTCACACACACACACATTTCTTTTGGCTTACTTGCTTGCCGCGTTTTAAGTGATTTGTTGTGTAACCTGGCTAACAGGTTTATGCCACCCCAACTCTTCCCCTTCTTCGTTCCTTTCTTGTTTTTCATTTCTTTGCTTTCTCTTCGCCTTTAGCATTCGTTATCTTATCCCAAATGATGGCATTACAAACAGATTGGGCAACTGTAACTGCCAAACCAGAGGTTGTTTTTTTGAGCAGCGCGGTTATGCAGTTGACCTTTTGTATATAGTGTGGCACACCATTGAGCTGCAGCCCTTAGCCAAAATGTCTGGCGCCAGGCGAACTATAAAATAAATACGCAGGCGTGGCACAAATCGACAAACGACAGCAACAACAACAACAAATGTTTTCATTCGACTCGTTTCGAGCGCCTCATAAAACGAAACAAAAGTAAAAGACATAAAAGAAAAATAACGTATATATGTACTATATAAAATAATATTAAAAAGAAAATTCAAAAGAAAACCCTCGAAATTTGTTTTTGACATTTGAAAGATAAAAGTCTTCGAGCTTCCTCCTCTTAGCCTTTAAAAGCAGCTTTGCTTGAAATTGGTAAGATTAAAAAAAGGTAATCATTAAATACTCAAATGAACTTTGCGAATTGACAACTTGATTTGTTGTTGTTTGTAGCTATAAATAACATGACTTTGTATCTAGGTTATGCCAAGAAATATTAAAGAGTTAAAGATGTTTGAAGATCTTTTCTTTTAAGGGTTTATTTTGTTAAACTAGCTTCAACTAACCGAAAGACAATCTAAGCTGAACTAATCATAAACTTTACTTATCAAGATGCAAGGCAATAAAAATATAACGTATAAACGAATATATCTACGTTTGGAGACATGCAATGAACGTTGTTTTATAAAGCAGGATGCGAAAAATGCAAACATAGCCATGTGACACGAAAAACAGAGCAGGCAAGCAGTATAAAGAGAGAGAAAGAGAGGTTTTGGCAAACGGGGGAGAAGTAAAGGAATTTACTGGCGCTACGCTTTTATTGCTCGACACCGCGTGTAGCAACAACAACAACAACAACAACAAAAGCAGCAGCTGTGAACAGCGGCAAACGGTTTGGCCACAGTGGGGGCGTGAAAAAAAATGGGGGCGTGGAAGATGTGACCCGTCATTAAACAAGTGCCGCGTGGCTACGTCCGGCCACGAGTCACGGCGCCGACACCGCAACACCACCAACGCCATGAACAAAACCACCGGCGCCGCTGGCGCTCGTTAACGCTGAGACGCTCAATTTAGTGCGACCTACGACGACATATACAGCTCTATATATGTACAACAACAACAACAACAACAAGAACACTCATTTGCTTTCGGCTCATTTGAGCTGAGAAACTGACCTTGATGATATCACCGTTTCTACCCGCCACACACAGCTCAAGACACATGCGAATCTCGAGTGAGAGTGTGTGTGCACGAGTGTGTTTGGATGGATGGCTGGCTTGGGTCTCGAGTTACTCATGGGTGTCCTGGGTGCTGCTGCTGCTGCTGCTGGCGCTGCACTTAAAGCCATCCGTCGAGAAACGCTGCCGCACTGAAAATCAATAATCAAATAAATGTGAACAAGTCAACTACCAAACAGCTCAGCAGCAGCAGCGGCAGCAGCAGCGGCAACAGCAGCAGCCGACGCCATGTTTTTCCAGAGAACGAGTTTTGTCTACCAAAAGTTTTCTTTTTGTTCTTCATGAAAAATCAACCCGTAAGCCCCCTACCAGGCCCCTGCTATAGGGTTTTTATCGTGTTGACACGACCTGCTGTGAGCACGTATACGTAAGCGAGACACACGACCCCAAAACGTGCGCAAACTCTCGACTCTTGAATTAACGACTTTTTATTTGGTTATTTATTCAGTTTATTTATTTACAATTTCAGTTTTGTTCTTGCATCAAATGCAATTGGCAACAGGATTAAGTTGTATGTTTTGCAGGCATTTAACTATTTTTCAAATATTTATGGTAGAACAAAGTCATAAAAACTTTCAATTATGTATACGCTGTGATGGCCCATTGAAAGAGTGTTAAAATGTTTTTTCAGTTTTATTTTGTGTTTTTATTTTTATTTCGGCATTGGCCGCGCCCGGCAGGTTGATTATTAAGTGCTCTTATTTTCTGTCCCTCTCTCTCTCTCTCTCTCTCTCTCTCTCTCTCTCTCTCTCTTGCTCCGCTGCTGCTCTGATTCTGTAAAATGTCAAATGTGAACGCGGCTTTTCATATATGAAATGACGCAAGAAATGAAAGCAAACGCCTTCAGGGACCAGCTGACCAAAGGGCAGTCCCAAAACAGTGACGTCACAGACACACACACACACACAAGCCATATCAAAATCAGTAGCGAACTGAACCAAATCAAATCAAATCAGTTTGTGTTTGCGCTTGGAAGCTGTGAGGCCTTTGCCTTTAGCCCAGCAGCAGCAGGACAAACATACGCTTGTATAACTAATTAATAGCAAAGCGTATCTATTTGGCCATATCAAGCATACGCCACGTGCCCCCATAAAGTGTTATGCTATGAGCTGACTGGCTATATGCATAATGATGCATAATGCACTCTATGCGATATCACGCATCAGTAGTCTCGCATCCAACAACAATCATTGAGCTGATGTTGGTGATAATCATGTCTATAGAAGCGTAAGAGTTTTAATTGGCTTGCCTATTACGCTAATCAGTGCGTTAAGGGACGCCACTTACAAAAAAATAAAAAATAAAGGGCGAATCCATACTTAAACTGTGCTCGCTGATTCGTGTGCATTTGTGCCTTACTCTTGCACCCACTCACTCTATGTGCTTTTTGCGTAGGAAAACAGAAAAACAAAGGAATGATAAAATAAAAAAAAAGCTTGTGGGCATTTAAATGGAAATTTAATTGGCATATGCAGTAATTATATATTTGATTTGCAACAATAATTACAATTATGTCTCTATGATTCACATTTCGTTGTTTTTTTCCGCATGTCAATTAGTCAAATTCGCATAATTATACCACAACAAAATCAACAGCAGCATTTTATACAATTTAGCGCGTAATGAAATTAATTAATTTACATAAACGCTGTTATCAAACAATATAATCTCCTGTTATGTGTAATCTCCATTCGGATATTCTTTGTTAGCTAATGCCTATACGCAATGAGCTGAGCTATGCTTTAATCTCGGCTCAGCTTAAGACAAAGTGGCAAACGAAAAGCAAAAGGCAAATGTGATAGCAAAAAATAGCTCATACGCCGCGTATTCCCACAGACGCTACACAACTTTGAGGTAACTCCTTTCTGACTGGTACATGCGGCATTTGGATACTTGCTTTTATTTTATTTTACCCTCGACTACTTTTTATACAACCAGGCAGATATTTTATTCCCAACACAACAGCACGACTCGAGTGTATTCTCTACATTCTCTACATATATGCGTGCACATATATAGTTTATCTATATGCAAAGCAGCAGCACTGTGCTTACGTTCTGCGGTGATTAACATTTTAAAAAGAAATTGCGATTTGTTGTTTTCCTTAATTAAGTCATTCTCTACCAACTAATCTGACTTTGTGGCTTGGATTTGTTAAGATTTTCATTTGAATTTTAGCTCGAGCAGTGCTTGGAATGTAAGAAAGTAAAGTGTTTAAGGCTTTTGTTTAAAAAAAGCATAGAAAATGCAACGGAATTTCAATAGACAAGCCAATAAAATCTAATGAGCCTGCAGTAGACAACAAATCGTATTATTATCGTCTGGCGAATGGCCTCTGGGAAACCAGAAAACAACAGCAAACTGTGTAAAGTAATAATAAAAGTAGCCGAAGCCGATGGGAGGAGACACATCCTGTATGTGTTGTCCTGTACTATGTGTACAATGTATGTGGAGAAAGCATACAACTAATGTTAAACAACAGTAATTCTTGGCTCTTGTTATTGTTGTTGCAGTGTTTTTTTTCCCGGCACCTTTTAGTTTTGCTTCGATAAATTCCCTTTGCTTTTTTTATGGTTGTTGTTGTTGTTGTTTGGCTGTCGTCGCCTGGCGTCATTGTTTGTCCTTAAGACAATGATGGCAAATGCCACTCCAATACACACTCCCCCCTTCACCCCAACCCCCCCCCCCCCCCCCCCCCCACCAAAGACATGCAATAAAATTGCGTTTTAATGCTAAGCCAACTGTCGGCACGATCCGTTTTACTTGTATTTTTGCTTTTGCAATACCCTTCAGCAAAACGGATATCTCAAAGAATCTCCAATCTATACAAAGAGAAACAAACGTACGTCAAACTAAGCCAAGTACAGAGTGCAAAGTTGCCATAAATATATATATATATATATATATAATTCATCATTTGGGGTAAGGCTAAGCAAGCATGAGGTTAAACTTTTGTTTATTTCTTGGTCTCTCTCTCTCTCTCTCTCTCGCTCTCTCTCTCTCTGTCGCCTTCGTTCGTTTGTCCTTCTCATTGTTTAATGACATTTTATTTGCATATTTCTTTTTATGTGCTTCTTCTTCTTCTTCGTTTTCTTCGTCTTCTACTTGGCAAATATGAATTTTATGTGTGTGTTGCTCGATTTCAGAACACGCCAAACAAAAAAGGATGACTAAAAAAAAAAACACACACACACACAAGTTTTCAACCCCAAAGGAAAACGCTTGGCAAGAACAAAAAAAAAGAAAACATATAATAATATTCGAGGCGAGCGAAATCCCGTTGAGTCGATGGCACGAAACAAAATAAAAGTAGAAGAGGAGTAGAAAGAGCAAGAATGGCAGCAATGCAAACAAACAAACATAAAAGTGCAAAACAATTCTCAAGTGTTTCACGCTTAAAGCTTTGCGGCTTTGTGTTCGTTGTATGATTTGAGGCACAAAGTAAAGAAAGAAAAAAAACTGAAATACTTTAAAAGCCAACAATGCTCCCACGCGTGCTTTCTCTCCCTCGCTCCATTGTTAGTTAATCTATGTGTTTAAAATTGATTCAATTAAATAACTCTGCACTTTGGGGGTGACATGTAGCAGTTAGCTGATTGAGAGACGACCAGTCAAAGCAACACCAGAAACGAAAGCAGACCTGGGTCTGGGCTTAATTTGTGCACTTTGACTGGGCAAATAATGATTTGTCTGTGTCCGCACGCATTTCTATGGCACTGATTGCATTCTGTGGATGTGTAACAAATGGTTATTGTTGCATTGTTCCCTTTCATTTCGTGTGTAAGTTTTCTACCCGCCGGAGTTCTCGCTGCTGCTGCTGCTGCTGATGATGATGATGATGATGATGATGATGGTGTGATGCTAAGCGGAAGTCGTCGGCAGTCCAATTTCAAAAGTATATGACAATGAATCGAGCACAAATGCATATAGCATACCGAAGAGAAGTGACAAGAAACCTTTTTTTTTAACTTATTAAGTATACGTTCTGTTAAACGCATTATCAATAATTGCTTGCAAACATAAATAAACAATCAACAGACAATCAGCAGCTGTCTGCTTTTATGTTGTTTGCTTTCAGCAATCAGAAACAGATGCAATTAAAAATATTCGCTTTTTTCAAACAAAAATAAAATATATAAAGAAATATGTTTGCATGCAGAAAATTGAAGCAAACAAAATAAAAAAAAAAACCCTACAAACTGAAATCCATTTGAGTAAAATAATAGTTTTTTTTCTTGTTGTTGTTGTTGTTGTTTGCTATAAATCTCAGTTTAAAATGCAGTCGCAGTCGGAAAATGTTGGCGATTATAATGTTGATGCAGTTGACATCATACCAAAAAGCCAAACACCAATTCAACAGCAGTCTGGTCAGTGGTTTGCATCTGTGATTCTTCATTGGGCATAGAAATAAGCCCCATTATTGTGCAACACACACATAGACACATAGCTAAATAGTTGAATACTACACACGCAATCGCATGAGAGCCGGCAACTAACTAATCAGCGGGATCATTCTCATCCTCATCCTCATCATCATCATCAGTGTTATGATGCTAGTTAGATTGCTGTACTATATTTGATCTACATACAGCTTGGGTTTAAGTGTGATAAATCGACAGCAACAAAAAATGCACATGAATTTATAAAATATGAAATAAAATTGTATACAGGCCAACTAAAAGGGGAAATGAAAGCAAAAATGTGAACCAAACAAAACCAAAACAGATGATGATAAAGAACCAAAAGAAGAAGAACTAACAAAAAAATGTTTGTGTGTGTGTGTGTGTGTGTGTGTGTACTTCAACTGAATAAAAAGTGTCTTTTCATCAGAATTTTAAATGTTGCGCTCTGTCAGAATGTGTGTATTAGTGTTAGTGTGTTGATGTGTGTGTGTGTGTGTACAGGTGTGCGCCAAGCGGAAGTTATAGAGCCTACGTGACAGCAAAAAAAAAGAGAAGATATATATACATACATATATGTATCCTAAATTTCACTTTCGCTGTTTTGGGTGTTTTTTTTTGACAGGTAAGGCGGGTATGGACAAGCGCGCAGACATTGAGGCAGCCAGCGACGCCACTCGATAAACCACCAATACTTGCAGACTGTTAAGCATATGTGTGTGTGTGTGTGCTATACATATACATACATAATGGCAATGCGTATATAAACAGGCAAATTATGAATTTGTAGGACACTTTCTCCTGCTGCAAAATTTTAGAAAGACTTTACGGATCAAGGAACTCATCAAAAATTGTTAAATGCCAAAAATCGGCAACATTTCCGAACAGCAGCAGCAACTTTAATTGATATTCAACTGTAATGAAGTTAATTGTAACTTACCTTAAGCTTTGTGCTATTGTTGGGTTTCTTTTTATCTCTTTTTCGAACTACATATCACTGGTGTTTTTTTATTTGATACATTATCCTTTGTCAAACTGTATTATTTTGCTTAATTTTTAATTGCATAGAAATTTGGGAATTGATTTTTTTTAAACGAATACACTGCTGTTGTTAATTTGAAAAACTATATTGCCACTAAAATTCGATTTCCATCAAGATGCCAAACTTAAGATAAACACAGATACACAAACTTATGGTCTTTATGCCATATGCGGCATCTCTCTCTCTGTGTGTGTGTGTGTTTGACTGGATGTGTTCGTGTGTGTGTATGTGTGTCTTTTTGTGTGTGTGTGAGTGTGTGAAAATACACTTATTTGGAATATTATTTGTATACTGTTTGTTGATTTGATTTTTTTTTCTTTTGCTTTTTGAGTATTTCTATTTTTTCTTTTTGCGCACTGAAATCTGCCGTCGATACGCCGCCAAGATGCAGTTGCTCGCAGAGCTTCTGTTCATTACACGACGATGTCTCTAGCTAAACTGAAATGGAAAAACCATCGCAATGCGTACTTTAAACTGTGCTACAAAACATACGCGCACACTTCGTG
The DNA here is from genome assembly GCA_035044725.1 of Scaptomyza caliginosa. NCBI lineage: Eukaryota > Metazoa > Arthropoda > Insecta > Diptera > Drosophilidae > Scaptomyza > Scaptomyza caliginosa. The sequence continues at coordinate 24,172 of JAWNNR010000686.1, forward strand.
CACGACCTGCACTCGGCTTACGCTCTCGCGTTTGTTGTCTTTGCTCGGTTATTCTCTCTCGTTTTCAGCTGAAGCAGTGAGCCTGCACAGTGTGTTAAAGCTTGTGCTAGCATAACGAATATTCTTTGTACAGAGAGCAGAGCATTGAAAATATATTTGTTATTATTATAAAAAGACTATGGATCAGCTATTAATCTGAAGAAAACCATAGTATTCTTAAGGAATCCTGTCACACTGTGCCAGCATTGACTGCTCATAATCATCGTTCATGCTTGTTAGGAGCTATGGGGGACTCGCTTTGTGCTCGTCGTAGCGTAACTGTTATACGTCAAGTCGTTGCGCTGTTTTCGTCGCGAACTTCGCTACGCTTTTCTGTATTATGGCCAAGAAGCTTTTTTTCGCATACTCTCTCACTCACATTCACTCACTCTCTCTTTCTTTGTCTCTTTTGGTGTTTGTTTTTGTTGGCAACTTTAGGCAACCGCCGCCGCTGTTGTGCTCTTTGCCCCTCCAATTTTGCGGCTTTTGCTCGTCTTGTTGTGCTAATGCTATTGTTGTTGTTGTTTTTGGCTGCTTTGCGCCTAACAAAATTTCATTATCTCTAGTGGCCGTTTGTTTATTTATTTGTTAAGCATTTTACTTTGGTGCGGGGTGTGTGCCCATACCCATTGATTTCTTTATGTTGTAGCTTGAGCAAATGTTGTCAAAGCTTTATCGCCAACACACACACACACACGCATACTATACAAAGCTGACATACATTTGTATTTGTGTGCACATCCAAACTATTCAAAGGTTTGCCCAATTTTTGACAGCATTGAGACCACTGTACGGCCCCCAAAAATCGATCGCACGTTGTCCGGTTCTTATAACAAACACACACACATACCTTAGTAAATATACACACATACACACAGATACAAACTTTTTTCTTCTACAAACACAAACACTGTAGCACTTGCAGCTGTTTTTTTATGCCGCTGATTTATGCTACACAATTTACAAATTTTGATTATCAGCTGTTTCTTTATATATAACAGCAATTAAAGCGTTTGCCTAGCTTTGCTTATTAAATAACAGTTAGCCACTACATCTGTTATATATAGAGCACATATTTATTATTTTTGCTTTTCTTCATTTGCCCAGTTCCATCTAGTATCGAATCAACAAACCGTCAGCGAAATCCTCACTAAATGCCGCACACAACACAGAGACGAGACGAGGACGACGACGACTCACGACAGAATGACGAGCAGCGGTTTCGCAAAGCACGACGAAAGCGGCGCCAGTAACGGTAACGGGCCAAAACAACAGCTGCAAAACCGCGGGATAGAGACGACAACAACAAAGGCACAGATTTCATATATGTACATACGTACATATGTAGCGCTCAGGGGCCTCTCAACGCAAGAAATATACGAAAAGGAAATGATTATGAAAACACAAGAAAGCTTTCGCCTTCAGCTGTGTGTGCGAAAGCTTATGCAGCTACTAAATGTGTGCAAACATAAATACATGTGCATTTGGCATATAACAGTTTTTTTTACGTTTGTTTTAGATGCTTGCAGCTGTGCACAGCTTTTATATCACCTAAAAGTTTTAAGCTAGGCATAAGCTTATGCTAACATATTGATAATAAAATGCATTAAATATATGTATATATATAGGTCGACATTTTCTAAACATATTTGACACAGAAAACACAATAAAGTCAAGTTATCTACGATCAATGCTCTCCACTTGGAGACATTTGCATATGCCTTAAGAAAAAAGCTTTCGCGCTTACTTCACCTACCGTACATTAAGCGTAGCATAGTCTTGGGCTGGCAAAAAGCTTTTTAAATCGAACAGCTGGCAACGTTGTTTTGCACTCGCATTAAAACTTGTTGCGCCAGTTTTGTTTAGTTGTCGTTTACATCTCGTTTCACTCGAACGTCGCACCGCCTGCAATCTGCATTCTCAAAGGTGGGTCTTCTATTTGCTGTTGCTGTTGTTGTTGCTTTTTTTGTTGTTGTTGTTGTTGTTGGTGTCAAAGCGCATTACTTAGCGTTGGCGTGCGTTAAAATGTATTTAGAAATTTGCTACAAAACGCATAGAGAATCGTTTCACGCATTAAATGTTAATTTCTTATAAACGGTTTGTTTACGCTAAAAGCAGGCGTGGCCGCACATACTGAAACATTCAATTTGCATAGTTCTGAGTGAAGATCGTAAACAAAATTGGTGAAGAAGAAAAAGTCAAAACCTAAATTGGCATACAACAACAACGACAACAACATCAAATGCGTCAGCCAGGCCATAAACTTTGCCTTGTTTTTCCAAATTAAAAAAAAATATTTAATTACCAACAAGATAAAAAACTAATGTTCAGACAGCGAAAGTTAAATACTCTAACTCTCAAAAGTTATCAATTCTATTGAATAGCAAAATTACCTCATTTTACATACTACAAACATACGTCGTCATATCTTTTTACGTGAGCTTACTCGAAGAAAAAAAAAAAACACATCCAAATTGATCGTTTCAATGTTTGTCATGCTTTTCTTTTAAAGTCAAAGCAAGTGACATTTTTAGATGTGAATGATTTGCTTTCATTCCTTATCTTGCAGCTGAGTTTGACTCAAACAAACAAACAAACACACAACTCTATAGTTTAAAATGGGCAATCCAATCTGGTTCATCTTCTGGCTTTTGGTCTTATGGTTCGTTTCACTGTTTGTGGCCTTCTTCTGCTCGTTGATCTACATTGTGCTCTATACCCTAGTTGTGTGCATTCCCGGATTGTCGGTAAGTGGGAGTGCCTTGTGTATATAGTGTATATAGTATAGAAGACGATGACATAATCATTATTATTTAGTTACTGATTACGGGTTCGCTTATCGTGACTTGTAGATTTTCGAACCATTACTCATTATTTCTTTTGCGAAAATAAGCCAACTTAGTCTCATGGTAAAAAATAATATGCAAACATACAAAAAATATATATACATATGCCTAATAAGATTAATTGAAACAATTTCATTAATTTATGCAGGGTGTTTGTGATGTTCTGCTGCAGGGCATACAATTCCCGCATTATTGCGCCAAGGCTATGATAGAGTGCAAGCCGCCATTCTAGAGATTAAACATATCCATTATAATGCTAAATTTAAGTGCAATTATTTAAAAAGCGTAAGAAAATGTACAGTTAAGCAAATATATGAATCTTTGGTTACTTTTTGTATTGTTTTGCTTTTAAAAATCATAATTATTTAATATTTGTAAATGGTTCTTGTTGGTACTTATAATCAAATCGCGTACCGATAACAACCGCAACAAAGACCGATTGCAGGCGGCATTAAAGTTTTACAACTGGCTGGCAATGAATGAAGGAAGCCTAATACTATGAAAAAAAATCAATATATTAACAAACAAATGTATATATATGTAATATATATATTTAGCTACGTAAATGATAAGAGTATGCTTTGAACTGTTTACATTGACTAAGCCGGCGTGCCGCATTCATTTGGTTGTGGAGGCAACAGTTTCAATCTGCTGACTACTGCCAGATGCATCTGTCAGTGCTGCGCCGGCTGCTGCAGCTGCTCCATGTTCTGCCGTGTTGACTGTGGCATTCGCTGCTGGCTGTGTTTCCCTTTCGTTGATGGCGCGCAGTTCGAGCTCACCAATTAGCTGCATAACGCGTATTTTGCCTTCGGTTGCCAGCTTGGGTGGCAGTCCTTTGACCGTGGCACATATACTATCAAAGAAGAGATCGAGCGAGTCGCGTGGCGCTGACTCCATTGAGGTAAGATGATGATGCATTTGATACGATTGCATTTGTCTGCCAATCAAATATGAAGGCAATTGTTGCTGTTGCTGCTGTTGCTGCTGCTGCTGTGACTGCGGATGACGCTGCGAGGGTGTGTAACAGCCGGTGGCTATGGGCGTAATCGTTGCCTTGGAGGTGATCTCATGTGTTTGGGCGCCACTCTGGGTTGTGCTGGCAGTTGTGGTGGCTACCTTGGTAAGTGGTGCTGTCACCTTTTTGATTGTAATGCGACAAGGTTGTGGCATAGCTGTTGCGGCAGCTGGCTGGCAGTGTGTTGTTAATTGTCCCGATGGCGTGTACTGGGCATTGGGAAACTCATTGATAGTTACCTGCAAAGGCAGATAATCTAACATGCCTGAATGCTGGGAGTCTGTTTCCGATACGCGACGCTTGGAGTCTGGCTCGTATTCTGCATCTAATTCACCATCACCCTCGCCTGTCTCTGCATTTGTCTCAGATTCGCCTTCAGCCTCATCATTGCCATCACCTTCGTCACCTTCATCCTCATCATCATCATCATCGTCTGCTGCAGCATCAGCATCTGGCTCAGCGTCGCCATCCGCATCATCATCTGGCTCATCGACTTTGCACAAATCGTTACGCGATGCAAACTGCAGCAAGGGCAACATTCTCTCATCACAGTCCTCATTGAACTCCCATTTCATATCGTCGGGCGGCTCAGCCTGCACTTTGCAAACGGCCTTGCGTTGAGCATTCTCCGAATGTTTGATGCTGCCCTCGTGTTTGCCTAGATCGGAGCGTTTGGCGCTCAGGCGACACTCGCATATGGCGCAGAATACAAAATGTGGATCCGTTTCATCTAATATAATCCATGGATATATGGATTGATATTCCGGCTTTGTTTTCGGTCGAGGGTATTTCAACAACGCGCATGGCCTACGCGGTCTGTATTCCGATCGCAAAGCATCGCTGTCGATTAAATGTCAATCAAATATAGTTACTTTGAGTGAATAACGCTTAAATACTATCAAATGCTTACAGTTTTTCTTGGGTAAGTTGTAATTTCGACATTTATTGCAGCTTACAACAAATATAAACAACTTCTGATAAGTGTGACCACATTCGGATAAAGAAAAAATACACAAAAAAAAATACTAACTAGGACGTATGCTAAATTAAATGAATCTCAATTCGTAGCTGTTGTATTATTAATTGTTTTATTTTTGAAAAACAATTCTCTTTCTTGATGCATCTTAAATTTATACAGCACATAATTTTAATCAATACGATCAGAATGTTTGCTCTTTGTGAATTTCTGCCTTTTCAAGCTTTCAGTTTCAACGTTTGGATATTTCTTGCATGCTGTTGCTGTCAGGAACCATCTCTATAACGTATGGATAACTGCCATTTGATTTAACAGCTGGTATTTTACTTTCACTTTCGCTTTTAGATGCCGACGTTTCATTTCCATCATCCCCATCACAATCACACTTGCTTTGAGAAATATTATTTCTATGTTCTTTTATGTGGTTAAGGGTAAAAAAATTCTTACCATTTGTTTTTCTTATTCGACGTTTTCTTATCCCTTTGCGAGGAAGTTGCTACATCGGCATTATCCATATCAAAAGTTCCAGCGATTAAATTTAAACCTATTAAAACTCATAAACTCTTAAAGAAAAAAAAAGTATATTTATATTTTTTTGTACATTGTTTTTGAATACGAATCTTACCTGATCGTCTCTTTGTTGTTTTATTGTCAGAGTTGTTTTGCGAAGCAGCAGGATCATATCGACCACTATGGGTACCACCGACCCGGTCAGAGGGGCCATGCATATAAAGCGACTTACGCTGCTCATTTCTCGAACGTTCCGGTTGCTCGTTCGCATTCAGCCTCCTTTGGTGTGTGGATTTGTTGTCAGTGGTTCGTCGATTGTTCTGTTGCCGTGAATCTTCGGGTGTGCTGTTGGGGCGTCTCAATCTCCGATCTTCATTAGAAGATGTGTATCGTTGATGCTCCGTTGCAGTGCCTGCACGATATAGGCGATACTCATTGGCAATCATTTTTCGGAACAACTGATTATCTCGCTCCATGGGATGCCGTCTGTATTCATCGAAATGATTAGCATTAGAATGTCTCTGTGGTCGAACATTGTAGGAGCTTCGGTAGCCAATCGGTGTCGCAGCTCCAGATGCACTTAATTTTCGATTGTTTAAAACATTTGCGTTGAACGGCTCATCGTTCCGATTCGCTGGACTAAAGCCTATGTCTAATTTCTGATTTGGACTATGTTATACAATAAAGCTGTTAAGTACAAACCATGAAACACATCTTTGCTTTCATTGTTGCTGAATGGTGGAAATAATGCGGATGTGCGAGCATCGTTATTGGCAAAATAACGGGTTTTCGGCGTATAGCTTGGCCCATAACCAGCACCATATGTGTTTGTTCCCTGATCGAAGCCCGGATAATAACCGTTACTTTCTTCTGGAAACCATGTGTCCCACTGTAGCAAGTAATACATTTTTCTTAACCAGATTGACTTTTGGTTAGTAAGGATATGCTCACCATGTAAAAGATACAGAATGCTATAAGGCAGGCTAGCAAAAGGAAAGCTGTGAATCTTGTAAACTGCAGCAGCACAAAAAGTAAGATTGCGGCCAGAATCTCTATGCGATTGAATTCTGCCAAACTCAGGGATCGGCGCAGCTTACCAATTTCAACAGATTGTACGAAGCGAAAGAATGCATTTACGGCATCGTTGCCATTCTTACAAAGTGCATCCATTTTGTTAATTTGAAAAACTATTAAATTATGTGCAGCTGGGACGAAAACATTTTCAAACGGAACTTTCAAACTAAACCTAAGAAATACGAAAATGAGTTAAATATACAAAAATACTAGATTATACAATGTGGCATATTTTTAATCGATATAATAGTGTATCGATGAATTAGCAAGCAGATGTTTTTGCGAATTAATGCAAACATAGTAAACACGCCAAATATTAATTAAGATTAAATAGAATAATTGCTAAATGCTGCGTCGCACAATGGCCGAAATCGACGTAAATGCTGGCCTACAACTTGTACTAAAGCGCATCGAGACAGTGCTCTTGAATCGACCAAAGGTTACTTGTTTAAGTACTTGTGTGTTATCAATTGCTTTAAAAACTTTTCTTCTTTCCGTTATCAGGAAGTAAAAACAGCCAAACCACTTCTGGTGGCAGTTAGCAAAACAAAGCCGGCCGAGAGTGTAATTGAGGCATACAATGCCGGTCAGCGGCACTTTGGCGAGAACTATGTGCAGGAACTGGTAGAGAAAAGTCAACACCCGGATATTTTATCCAAGTGTCCGGAAATCAAATGGCATCTAATCGGCCATCTGCAGGGTAACAAAATCAACAAGGTTAGAAGTTTGCTGAAGTGTGCTTTCAAATCACCCAGCATATACTTTCAATATTACAGGTACTAAAGCTACCCAATCTGTACATGATTCAAACTGTGGACAGCGAGAAATTGGCGGATAAACTGGATGCAGCCTGGTCCAAGCTTGAGCCAAAACCAATCGAACCACTTCGCATTCTTATACAAATTAACACCAGCGGCGAAGATGGTAACAGCCTTGGAGTCAAGACTTTCCAAATCATACACTAATTCATATATATTTGCTGTACAGTGAAAAGTGGCATTGATGCCAGCGCTGCGCCCGCACTCTATCAACATATCAGCAATAATCTGAAGCATCTGCAGCCCGTAGGCGTTATGACCATTGGCGCATATGGCTTTGACTATAGCAACGGACCCAATCCAGACTTTGTATCACTAATGGCAGTGCATGATGCCATTTGCAGGACCAACGATCTGCCAAAAGATGCGCTGCAGATCTCAATGGGAATGTCCAACGACTATGACAGAGCGGTAAGTAGGGAATGCGAACAGTTTCACAGAGATAGATAGATGTTCATAATGTTTTGACTTGTAGATCGAAATGGGCAGCACTATAGTGCGCGTTGGCACAGCTATTTTTGGACATCGTGCCGCAAAGGCATAGGCCCCAAGGCAATCGGAGGCAAATGAATTGCTAGAGGAATTCTGAACAAAGTGTGCTCTTTTACGCTGTGGGAACATTTCTCTATGTAGTTTTCTGGCACATGCTGTAGAGTGGCGGGCGGTTAATACAGTTGCTTCCCAATGACGTCCATGGCTAGAGAATTGTTATTGGAAAAGCAACCGTGTGCACAAAAACAAATGAATATCTTCCAAGTTCGTTTTATATACCATATATTGATGTTAGATATATAAGAACATAAAGTGTACATGATTTTGGCTTGTATATATTTAGAAAAACATGAGATAAACAAATATTATATGCGTAGGCTGTGGTCTCCTTGCCACATATGTGATTGTTAACTGTATGTTATTATTGTTATTGTCATATTGCATATCATGAAATAGATCAACTAATTGTTTATTTGTATAAATATGATCCTACTCAGCAATCAAACAACTTGTTATAGGTGTCAAATTCACCCAAAGCTATAGAATTTATACATTCTATTAAGTTTTCGCAACATTCTGCATTATGTTTAATTTGGTACACAACTAAAAATCACTTATACTGCAGTTGTGGGCATTTATTTTCATTTAAAGTTGGCTTGCAGCCAAAATGTCGCCTGGTTACATGCCAAATTCTAAAACGCTTTGAAAATTCGATGCAAAAAACTAGCGAAAAGTTCAATTTCAATTATGTTTGCGTGATGATTTATCAATGCATTCCTTACCAAGACGACATCTAAAGGTCTTTGCAAAGCAAAATTTAATTTAATTGCTTATGTCTACCATTGGATATTTAAAAATGGAATCAATGAAATATTAATAATATTGAGAGACCAAATGTTGTTTTGGGTTTAGTTATCACAAAAACCTTATTCAATCTAATATTTTTGATTAAAAATTTCACAAAATCAAATCAATTTTTATATTATAAATATATATGTAAAAGTTTATTTAACTTTTAAGTAAGAAATAAAACAATTCATAAATTTTAATGTTATGCAATGATCATGGAAGAAACTCATATGTGTATATGAATATATATATAGTTGAAAATCGGATTTGATTGTTATGTATGCGATACGAAATCCGTTGAAGCTCTATAAGCTTTGGAATTCTTTGCCTCTCTCTTTTTATATTGCACAATATGCAAAACAATTTTAAAACACAAAATGCCAGCCGTTGAAAATAGGCAAGGTAAAATCCGAACAAGCTACGTCGTGTCGTGTATATAGCCTACAATATAAACGTATACTATATAGTATAGAGTATAGAATAGAACATGTCTAAAGTGTATTTGTGTATGTATACTAAGGGAAATGTAGGTGATTTCAGAGCAAGAGGACACCTTCCCAAAAAGCCTCAAGAGCAAAGATGAATAATACAAAACAAAATTTGAACACTATGATGTCTGAGAATTGTATATAGTACAACAGTAAGCAGAAAAATCTTTTCATATTACACTATATATATTTATATATAGGTTTTCTTATGGTATATATACGCATTTCTTAAGGCGTGAGAAACATGCAACAAATACAACTGTGTCCGTTAAAATTAGAATTTGATTAGAGGGGCCAAACGATGAGTAAACATTTAAACCGACCGAAAAACTGGCGCTGTCCCCAACCACACCCCACTGTCCGCCTGGGCGAACCTCGCCTTGCAGATACTAAAAAAGGCAGCACGAATATTGCAGATACAGATACAGCGAAAGCGAAACGAATGCCAGCGATCGGCAGAGCCGAAGGTGTGCTCGGGTTCGGCTGCGAGGAAAGCGCATGAAGAAGAAACGTCAGAAAAGATGTTAAAACATCATTGTCTTGGCGATAAAATCAGCCAGAGATTCAGTGTGCTCTGACCGCTCGACTCGATTAGACAACACATCAAAGTTCAGCACCATGGTAAGGAGGCTCGGAATATATACATTCATATGCATGGATCCAAAAAGGACTCGCGATCTATAACAAAAAAAATTTGTGCAGTGAATTATGTTTGCGTTCTAAAGTTATTTCCATCGATCCACTCGATGGACAACTATTGACATTAAAGTAAAAAAAAATTTGAAAAGATCAAGTGATTTGTTAATAATAATCATAAATAACGTGCTGACCTCAATGACTCACCTGTATGTGGATTATTGTGCCAGTTATCTATAATGGATATATAGCAGACATGGTTCAAAAATGGAACTCAATCGAAGCCTATTTTTAAATCTCAAGTAAATTGTGTGCAAAGTTTCGAAATGTTCTCTATACGCGTGAAATTCTATTTATGGATCGGTCGAACGCAATGAAAATGTAACACGATAGCCAGAGAATGCGAGAACGAGACGGAGCTCAACTCGTATAGAGATAGATGCTTACGTAATACGCATCGAGTATTTATAGAAATTGGAAAATATTTTTTCGAAATATTTTCGAAAACAATTTTCTAAACTAATAGAGCTATACTCGAATAAACTGAATACTGTTGATCCATAAACTAATCCATATCCTTTTTCCTCTACTCTCTCACTTACTCCAGGCGGATGAGAAGAAGAAGGTTAAGAAGAAGAAGACCAAGGAAGAGGGTGGTACTTCCGAAACCGCTTCCGAGGCAGTGTCTGAGGCAGCAACTCCCGCACCTGCTGCAACTCCTGCCCCCGCTTCTGCCACTGGTTCGAAGAGGGCGTCAGGCGGCTCTCGTGGCTCAAAGAAATCGAAGCGCGCCGGCTCCTCCGTGTTCTCTGTCTTCTCCCAGAAGCAGATTGCCGAATTCAAGGAAGTAAGTGTATACCATTTGTTAAAGTCCTTATGCTCCTGTGCCCAAACCCAACCTTTGCATCCACAAAACATGTAACTGTAAAGCGAAGGCGGCACACAGCTATCACATCGAATGTCACCAACCACCTCTCTCTCTCTCTGTCTCTTTCTCTCTCTCTCTCTCTCTCTCTCAACTGCGATGTGATATAAATAAAGGCCTTCCAACTAATGGATGCCGACAAGGACGGTATTATTGGCAAGAATGATTTGCGCGCCGCTTTCGACTCTGTCGGCAAGATCGCCAACGACAAGGAGTTGGACGCCATGCTGAGCGAAGCTTCCGGTCCAATTAACTTCACCCAATTGCTGACCCTGTTCGCCAACCGTATGGCCACCTCTGGTGCCAACGATGAAGACGAAGTTGTTATTGCTGCCTTCAAAACATTCGATAACGATGGTCTCATCGATGGTGATAAATTCCGCGAAATGCTCATGGGCTTCGGTGACAAATTCACCATGAAGGAGGTCGATGATGCCTACGATCAGATGGTCGTCGATGACAAGAACCAAATCGATACCGCATCCCTGATTGAAATGCTCACTGGCAAGGGTGAAGAGGAGGAGGAGGAAGCCGCCTAAGCAGCAGCAAACCCGATACACATCCTAACTCTAACTCAGCATCCATATTACAACCAAAGAAAAAAAAAACATACAAAAAACTTTTAAAATCGTCTAAAAAAAATAATAAACGTAATTAAAAGAAATGCTCGTTTTACATATGTAAATTTAAAATATTTATATAATCTCTTTTTGTTAACCAACCAACCAACCAACAACAACAACAACAAACAACATCCCAATCAACACCATTTAATACTCTTAACTTCTTCAACAAACAAACAAACAAACAAACAACGAATTTGGTACAAGAACATAATTTAATCTGTACCAAATTTGTACGTATCATTTTAGGGATACTTTAGTTTCAAAATGTCAAAACGCCAACTTGACAGCTAGTTTTCTAGTTGATTTACTATTAAATTTTACACGTAAAATTTATAAATAACTGAAATCTATTTTTTTATTTTACAAACACACTAAAAATAATGAAATGAAAATATGAAAAGAAAAAAAACACCAACAAACAACAAATTATTTCATGTTTATTTTCATTCGTTTCGTTCGTTGAAGAATCACAGAGAGAAAACCATGTTAGCAAGAACATAGTTAAAGAAAGAGCAGCCACTGTGGTTTTTGCACCACAGTCGCAACCAGTGGGTAGTCAGAAATACTACTTTTACACAGGCCTTGGCCCACATTTGTTAGTTATTTATCTCGCAGGTTAAGGAGAGAGAGACAATCTACACAATGAAGCAAATAATTCGTTAGAAGAAATAACAAACGTTAGAATACTTTTATCTGAGAGCCAAAATATTATATTTATATTATACAACAGATATAAACTATCTTTCTTAAAAACACACAATACACTACATTTTAATATTATTATTATTATAATTACTATGCATATCTCTATCGTTCGTTAAACAATTTTATTATAACAAAATACAAAGTTATTGAGAGTTAGCCTAAAGAAAAGTTGAATACAAACAAGTTTATTCACTCAAATTGTTATTTTTTTTTTTATTTGATTGATTTTTCACAAGTTTTCTACTTTTATCTGCTATCAACAAACAATAAGTGTTTCTAGTGTTTCTAGTTTATGCGTTCTTGAAAAGTATCGAAGAGTTATTAAAAATGCAAAAGTTGATTTATTTTTAAACGAGTTCACGTTTATGTTTTCTAACAACGGAGTCGTCGTTACGCCCATCCACATATACAAAAATATACTATATATACACTAGATCTATATATACAACTATGTATGTATACACTACTAAATATATATATATATATATACCATATCAGGGCGTGCTCGAGTTTTTCTTTAATTCGATGCCTTTGGTACAATACATAAATGTTTCTACTACATTTTACACATACAATTTTTTTGAGAGCAAACTATCTCCCCGAGAAGACAGAGGCAACTTGCCAGAGAAATGTTATTGCAAAAGCAAACCAATTAGATATGGGCAAAGGATCAAGTAAATGAACAGAATTTAATATTAAAACGTAAGGTGACTCAATCAAACACACCAACAAATCAATCATTAGTACTTAGGCTCATTTCGAAAAGCAGTAGCATCACTTTACACAACTTATGTACTATCAAATACAATAATATAACAATAACAAAGAACCACTTCCAACAACTTATAAAAAGCGAGATCTTTACTTCAGTATAAATTTAAGTTTTATGGCAAGATGAAAACATTGAAAAAAAGAAAACCTTTTTTTAACCCGGTCAGAAATATTATAGCAAAAAAAAATAAATTGAGAACTGTTTTTATATAGCAATGAAGATGATGATGATGATGATGATGATGACAACGATGACTTTGATAAAAAGAAAAAAATAAAGAACAAGCAAGTCGTCGGAAGAAAAAGAAAAATAAACTCTCCACTGATATTGTTTTATTTTGACTTGGCTGGGGGTATAAGAGTTTAAGTATAAGAGAATATGCCGGTTCGCAGCTCAGCTGAGCGTGGAGCCAGCAAAGAAATCTGTAAACAAAGCCAAACTCAACTCAACACAGCTAACCAAAACATTCGTCGCTTTGGGCCTTCAAGCGACCAGTTTGCCAGTTTTCAGCTGTATTTCGACGTGTTACGTTTTATTATTTTTCCCATTGAGCGCACGCATGCGCAGTAAATTATGAAAGTGCTGCGACTTACTGTAAAAACAACTATTTGGTAATTGCTTTAAGACTTCTACGTTAACTTAAACTAATTAGAAGAGAACAAACTTGAAGAATATGCGTTATGGCATTGGCTTAGCAGGCGCTCCAACGCAACTGCTATGCGTCATCTTGGCCTATGGCATTGCAACACAAAGCGTCGGTAAGTAACAAGTTTATATGTATGTATTGTTGTCAATGCGGAAAAGGCTTATTCAAGTACCACCATCGAATCACACTCTTAGCCATTGTATGCAAATGCATGAAATAAAAGCAGTTCAATTAACTTTCAGTGTATCGCTGCATGTATTAGGTGAAAATGAAAGTAAATCTAAAAACGCTGCAGACGCCAACACACTCTTTGATCATCAACTAAATACTCTGCTTTTGTCAGATAAAGTTGTACCTTGATTGCAACAACTGTCTGTTTCTTTTTATTATAATTGTTTTTAAGAGTCAGTGCTAGGTTTTTGAATACCTTAAGCCCTGCATTTAGATCAAGCAGAAACCTGATTTGTATTATTTTTTATCATCTGTGTAGAAGTAGGGTATTTTCTAGTCTGTATTCGTAATATAAAAGTTTTTTACCTGTTTTTTTGTTCAATTTCGCTTCGTCAACAGCTTCGGCACAGCATTTGATTGCGTATATCTCACAACATGGACTGCACGGAGAGATCACATTTCGGCAGAGTAGCCCCGATGAGGTTGAGATTCAGTCAAATCTGGAGGCAACGCTGCAGTATCCGGATCAAGTGTGGAGCTGGGCTGTAAGACGCTTTCCCGTGGACTACACCAACATTGATCCCGAGCAGCGTTGTGAACTGGAGCGATTGGGTGCCCAGGTCCTGAGCTTTGATGAGGATCTTGAGTACTTGGTATTGCCAGGAAATGAGTCGTCGACCTGGAAGCGCAAGATGCAATTAATTGGAGATCGTGGCATCTGGGGCAAGTCCCTGGTGCTGACAGAGGTCAACTCAAATGCTCGCATCTGTGCTACGATAACAACGGTTCAGAGTTCCTTGGAGCACATGGCAGAGGCTCGATTCAATACACCCATTGCGGGCTCTGTTTACTTTCGCTGGCTGGCACCAACCGATGGCACTAGCGGAGACACTTTGATCTACTCAGATCTATATCACATACAGGAGCAGCCTGCTCCGATTGAAGGCGAGGAAAGTCGTCCATTTTCCCAGCATCATTGGAAGATCTTTGTGACAGATATCTTTAAGCATGACCATCATCGCAGCGAGGATAACTGTAACTTCCTGCAGTTAGTCTTTGATCCACAGGGCAGTGGACCTGGCAAAGGTATTGGTGACTTGGATGCTCGTCTGGGCAGGATTGGTGTGGCCAAAAATGCACTAAAAAAGGCGCAACGCAGTGTCTATCGGGATGCCAAACTAGCACTGTTACCTTCCGATCTGACCATACCACATCGCACCCTCTACCTCATGCTGTACGATAATCTGCATCCCGATAACTACTTGGCTTGCACAAAGATCAGACATGTTCAGACGTTGACTTACAAGTAAGTATTAGATTCTTTTTAAACGAATCTCTGACCCAAATTCTTTCCTTCCAGAACTTTTATCAATTCTGGCGGCGTCAAGGGCGAAGTCACCTTTACACAACGCTCCAAGTTTGATCCAACTTTCCTAAACTTTACCCTATCCACTCCTCACTCCCAGCACGTGAGTCGCAAGTTTGCCCAGGACGTTGCTGCCTTTCGCATTCACAGTCTGCCGCCAGCACCCCATCGCATTGGACAGGTAGACTATTGCGATACCACGGGCGAGCTGCACAATCCTCGAGAGCTGCAGCAGGAGCATGTACCGCCACCAGGCTATGGCACACAGGAGCAGTATGCTCTGGGCGACCTTAGTGGCAAGCTACAGGGACGCAACAAGCAGTACTTCCATCAGTACGTCCTGCCTGGTACCAGCTCTGAGCTAAGTGGCCTTTACTGGGACCTGTTCTTTCCGCTGCAGGGTCGTCACAGTATCGCCCACCGCAGTTTAGTCATTTATACGTACAATCGTTCCGATGTTCACAATATAACCCAGAATATATGGGGCTGCTCTACACTTAATCAGTATCAACGGAATGGTGTCTACCAGCAGCCTATGTTTACGGCACAGGTGAGGAATTCTAAAGAATATTATTTAAAAGGTTATATACATATATCTTTCACAGGTTCTCTTCCGCTATCCGATAGTTGGACGTGTCATCCTTCGTCAGGCGGCTGAGCAACCCTGGCAGGATACGACAGTGCTCTTTGAGTATTTGATTCAAGCGGATGGTTCCTCGCAAAACAGCAGCTACGAGCATCGCTGGGCAATACACAACAGTCCGCCAGGCAAGGATTTCTATGACTGGCAGAATCGCTGCCTCTCAGCGGGTTTTGTATACAATCCCTTCAAGGTAGAGTGGGGCAACCGAAGTGTCGATGATTACTGTCAAGCACAGCTGCCAGCAATGTGCCGGCTGGGAGCTTTGGATGCACGTCTGGGCAGACTGACAATAGCTGGTAGAAAGCGTATTGCCAGGGAGCTCAGTCGCCGCATGTTTAGCGATGGGAATTTGCCGCTATCGGGAAGTCACAGTATTTTGGGAAAATCTCTTGTTATTTATGATGATAACGGACCTAAGGCTCGTGGTGAGCGATTGGCCTGCTCCAGTGTAATTGGTCACTACCGCCGCAAAGTGGTTGCCAAAGATTGGTATGCCAATGGAGATCCACTCACTGTCAGCGGGAAAATGGAGATTACTCAACAATCCGAGTATGACATTAGCAATGTGGAGGTTCAACTGAAGGGCTTGCAGGATAATGGAGGCTATCACATTCACATGGTATGGATTTAATCTATATATTTTTCCATTTAAATTAATTATCTCTTTCATTTACGAACAGACACCTGTTGAAGCCAATCTGGCATTTCCCTGCGAGGCTTCCACTCTTTACGGTCACTGGAATCCATTTGAGGTCAATCCGAAATCGTCCCCTCCACCCAAACGGGGTACAAGCGATCAGTATGAGATGGGCGACTTAAGTGGCAAATTCGGACGCCTGAATGGACTTACTCAATATGAGGATTCCTACAATGATACCTATCTGCCACTGTTTGGATACAACAGCATTATTGGACGTTCCGTCGTCATTCACAAGCAACAGAAGAACGCTCGCTGGGCCTGCAGGTAAACTAAAATGGAAGATACCTATATGTACAGATAACCCAATAAATCTATATTTAAGTACCCTGGAGCGTGGCTATAGTCCCAATGAGGCACGTGAACTACGTGCCATTGCCTCATTTCATCATCCCACTGGCTATGCGTATGGTTATGTCAAGATGACTCAGTTAATTCACAACGATGGCAGTCAATCGGAGACAGTGATTGAGGTAAAGTTAAGGCATCCCGGAAAGAATGATCGCAACACAACACGCGACCACAACTGGCAGATCTTTGTTAATCCGGTGGGTGTCGACGCTGCCGTTAAACCAACGAGTACACGCTGCGTAGCCGGTGGCTATGTCTGGAATCCATACTACACACAGCTTGCAGATCCCTTGAATGTAAGTGCAGTAAAGATTACCTTTTGCCAACTTTTACTTAGAGCACTTGTCTTGTTTCTAGCTTGATTTATACGAACAGGAGTGTGGACCGGATAATCCTTTGCGTTGCTACGTAGGCGATGTGGGTGCTAGATTGGGCACAATTGGTGAGTTGCTTAGCCAGTCTTTATGGAACTTGGTTAACTTAAAAATTACTAGATCTTGGTGGAGAGCGCGTGGTGTTCACAGATACCAATTTTCCGCTGGAGGCTCCAGTCGGCGCCATTGGACGTTCGATTGTCATTTTTGGACCGGATCATTCGCATGAACGTTTTGCCTGCGCTAACATCGAACCCGATCACAACGTAATCAAGTACATTAATCTGCAAAAGCCGCCACGTTTTGTTGTGTAAGTTCAAGGTCCTTCTTCACCAGAAACTTTGATCTTTAATCCAAGCTTTCATAACTTCAGCGCACAGTTTCTCGAGGAGCTGCGGTCTGTAATGGGCATACCGGAGTGGATGTTGGATGTCGATGCGCGCAAAACAAAGGAGTTACATGGCGGTGCCTGCATCCAGATGATAATACACTTTAAGGGACCTCTGGCACATCGGCTAGAGCTGGACATGTCGCGACTCATAGCAGCTGGCAGATTAGATGCACCCAGTCTGTTTGTTCCTGGCTATGTAAACCAAAAGCGCAAGTCGACAATTTCCTATCGCACCTGCGGCGTCAGGGATCGCAATGAAAAACGTAAGTATAAAGCGATTGTAAGCCAATGATTTGTTTTAAGAAAAAGATTTCATTTACAGGTACCAAAACCTTCAAGGGCAGTTTCTCATCTAGTTTAGCATCAACCCAGCCAAAGCCTATCATATTAGCTGTGACAGTCATCAGTTTAGTTTGTAGCAAACTTTTGTAAATATTATATACCCACTGTGTAGAAGGAATTTAAAAATCCTATATATATATATATATATATACTCAAAATAGTTTATAAATAAATCACAAACTGTATGTTTTGTTGGAGTGGGAATAACATATGTGCGAACAAACAACGCAATCTGGGTTGATGTCTTGGCTAATTCGACTACAGTTTCAATTAAATATTACATACTTTTAGGAACTTAAGAAAAATCAAATTTACATTAATGAACCATTACAGAGTCTTAAATGATATCAGAAAAAGAAATTGCATTAACTCTGTTCACAATGTAACAGTAAAATATTAAAGATAGTCAGCCTTTAACTTTATGTTAGTAGATGTTTGAGACAAATATGCTCTTTATTCTTCGGAAACAGATAAAAAAAAGTATATTTTTGTGTTCACTTTTCACGTATACGAATAAATAAACAACAAATATTCTGATCGTATATTCACTTTGCCCACGCTGTGTGATAAAACATAAATAAAACACATTAGAATAAATATGTTTATCTTAATAAAAATGTCATGGGAAAAAACCAATAAAAATTTGAATCATTATGACCTAATCGAAAGCTAAACAACTTTATTTATAGACCATATGATATATATTTTGATTTTATTCGTATGGAATTTAAAGCAATTGGCTAGTGTTAAGTACATTTTAGTCAATTTAAAACACCCTATATATGAAAAGTAAATCCACCGCTATTCTAAAAATACAAACGCAAAACCCACCACCAACATAAACAACATCTGTAGTTTTGGTAGCTGAAGGAAAATACTGCGCTTGCGCCTTATTCTCCGCATAGGTTCATTGATTTTTTCCGTTTCGACATTTTCGTCAGGCAGTTTGTGTGTGAGTTGTCGTGCTGAGTAGTCCGTTTCTATTGGCATCAAGACAAATAATGCAGTTAATTGCTTTCGGTGTATTTATAAGTCTGGTTTTCGGATGCAGCGCTGCCATAAGTGGACCGTATCTGTTTTGGGGTCACGAAAAAGTTTCCAACTTGCAACCCCAAGCATTAGTCGATGCCAGCAGCAGGGAGCAGCAGTTGACACAACTGTTTAAGGATGTCAAGGCAATTATAATTTTCGTGCGTAATGCCACCAGTCGTCTGGAAGGCACCAATTATCCCAAGTTTGTGAATCTGGTTAAGAACAACGCCTGGACATACTTACCGCAACGCAATCTTGCCGCAGAGCCCTACAGTTACAACGCCAACATAGAGGTGTGTATACATACATATTTAAAGTGTACCCTTTCACCCACTAACCCACTCACTCTTAGGTCATTAACCTAAGTGGGCAAAAAGAGGAGGACGACGCTGAGCTGCTGACGGGTTACAATGATGCATTGACCATTTATGGTCAGGGTGAAGTGTTGGGTATCTTAGCCAGTCGCGAGGAGGAAGCTCATTATCTGGCCAAGCGTGAGGCCAAGGACGAGCCCAGGGAGGAGGAAAGTACAGCTCGTGGTGCAACCACTACACAGCCTACGCCCATTGAGACGGAGGAGACTCACGTCTATATAGCCGAGGGCAACAAAGCAGTACTCTCCCTTAACGGCCCGCCTGAGCTGCACCTGGGCAACGAAACATTGTTGCTGGCGGAGCACAACAAGCACATCACCTTCGATGATCAGCGTTCCAAGGGCTATGGTCGTCTGAGCATCACCTTTATGTACAACAGTGAGAAGTGCACGCTCCGGTTCAAGTTCACCCTGCTCCGTGGCACTTGGCATTTGCGCAACGTCGAGGTGGAGTATAGAGAGTATAAGGCTACTCTTCCAGCTCGAGGCAATGAGTATACTCTGCCATCGGCACCATTGGGCTTCTCCTATCGCTGCTCCTCGGAAAAGCTGCTGTTCACCAATCCCAACAAGAATGACACACAAATGCAACTTCTACTCGCCGACTATCAAGTGCAGCCTTGGCTGAATGGACGCCGAAAGTTTGGTGATGTCTATGACTGTGTTGGCTTCGTCTCTGCTCCCATTCTGGCTGGCCTGCTCGTCTCAGCCTTTCTGCTCGCCATTCTCGGTCTGGGCATCACTGCCCTGATGAGCATCCATACGCCTAATCGCTTCGAGAGCTCACGCAACAAGCAGCTTACCTTTACAGTGCAGGAGTAAACTGTTATACTAGTGGTGTTTACAGGATGTTTGTCCTGATAACATTTGCACATGCTAATCCACTAGCTTTGTTAACGTTGGCCATCGAGTTGATACTCATACATTTACTCTTTGTGCTCATTATGCTCTATATTTATGTGCTATGGTATTACTAAAGTTATCCATATATGTAGGTGTTTCATATAAATACAATACAAATATACAATACTTTTCAGTGCGTTTGACTTTAAACTAAACATTGAGTGCAGAAAAATACTACAAAATTAAAATACTAAATGTATTTATCGGTATATCGATAGTCAACGATGCTGTTTGGCGCTTTAACAAAATTTAAAATGCAAACAAATCCATTGATATGTGATAACTCCTTGTGATTAGCATGATGATGATGGTGGCGATGATGACGACCCCACCTGGGTGCTGCGGCAACATCCCCATGACAGTGATGATGGCTCTTTGGTGGCTCACAATGCGGTTTATCGTTGTTGGAATAGAACATTTTGGTCCCTGTGTTGATTAACTTGTTTTGAATAAGTATATGAAACTTGTGCGCTCTGATATAAACGATTGAACGTTAGAACTCGTACTGCCAAACCAACAATTGAAACGAACTTTAAATACGAAACCTGTTGGCTGATAGCATTTCTTAGATTCTGATGTAATTTGTTGTTGCAATTGGTGTATTAAAGCTATAATAAATGTATGATTAGGTTGAACAGACAGATTAATTTCATTTGTGTTATTATTATAACAATTATTTATGTTGTAATACTTTCTTAATTCTCATTTATTTTAAATCTTGAATGTCTTATAAGATGGCATGAAAATAGCACAGATAACACATAGATTATATCTATATCTATAAATAGTTGGCATATTGGATTTTCCTTTGTTTGGCTTTAAAACTGTATGCGGCACATTGAGAGATTGTGAAATTCGCAAATGTTCGCTAATGAAAAAAAGTGAAATGCGTTTGCTGTGCAGCACAAACAAGAATTTCGAATCTTGCTGCCAAAAAAGGATGGCCAATTGCGTTGCGGCCGCGTTGTCTGGCCATGGCCATTTCTTGGCTGGAAATTCTGGTTATCTGGTTATCAGTTTTCTTTTGTGCCTTATTTTGTTGCTTGCGCTCTGTTCAAGCAACTTACTTTCATTGCCGGCCAACTGCAATATTTGTCTGTCTGTCTTTCTCTGTGTGTGTGTGTGTGTGTGTTTACATTTAAAGCTTATACTTTGCTTTATACACACACATGCACACATATTTGAAATGCTTTTTGGGTCTGGCCATGCTTTGATTTATGCATCATTAAGTCACGCCAATTGCTCGTTTGAGGCGCGATTCCTCTGTCCGGTTTTTATTTTTTTGGTATAATTTCTACAACTGACATACGACACTAGCCGCTGGCTTTGGGCCACCCGATTCCAAATTTTCCAACAACAACTCAGTAGAAGCTATAAACACGGCCCCCAGCAGCGTTCGAGATGCGTTTCCACCCAAAACAACAAAAAACAATCTTATTGGTTTGTTATTGAGGTAGAATGTGTGTGTTTTTTTTGTTGTATGCGAAAAGTGGGTCGACTGCGATTGCGTTCACTTTTTTTTTTTTTGCCTCAGCTTACTTTTACTGTCAACCAAACGTGCGGCCCAATTGCAGCAGTTCACTGACATAAACAAGCAGCCAGAGGAGGCATGCAGCGAAAAGCAAAAGTTGCACCTGATTCTGTAATAAGAATTGCCAACTGCAGATGGAGAAGGCAAACATTGGTTTTGCTCAAGCAAAAGTTTTATTTGTGAAAGTTGTTGTTGCCTCCCAAGGAGCTGCCACAAAAGCAGCATCAGCAGCAACAACAGACACATATCAAACAGATGATGTGCTCGTCGCGATTTGCGATTGGAAATAGGATTGTAAATGCATTTTCACCTTCTTCGATTGAAGTGGCTGCAAATCAGTTTCCAAATGGCTCGTGTCGCTTTGAGTTAATTTTCACGTTTCTCTTGTTTTTCTTTCGCTTGGCGGGACCTTTGCTGCATGTTATATAAGAACTAATCTATATCCATATCTACACTAAAATGCGTTCATAATATGTAGCATGAAATTGCATTATAATTACGCAGCATCCGACAATTTCAAGCTGTTGTTGTCTGCTGCGGAAGCGCATCGTAAGATACCCAGCAACATGCCACATACTCTATAACAATAATTCACAATTATCGCATGGACTCGATTATAATTAAAGACAAACTTTAATCAATTCAAAAGGGCATGCAACAAGGCATACAGCATGCAACAACGGATATATATTATTTGTATTTTTTATATTATTGCCACTCGCGGATGTTTTTGTTGCCCCGCTCTTGTCAGCTCACAAAACTCGTGAAGCCATCGAAATGATAATAAGAAATGCATTGGATTTAACCTATTTTTAACGACGATAATCGCTAACCATAAACTATAATTTCATATTAATGACATGTGAAAAGTTCTTGAATATTTATGTTTCTGTTTATAAGACTTTTCTAAGCACTAGCTTAAACGAAGGTATTAAAGATGCGTAGAAGAGAAACATGTTGGCCTTTGATTAAAGTACTTAAAAAAGATACCCAAGATAAAGCCGATGAGTCAAAGCCTTGTTGCTACCCGACAAGATCAAAAAATATCCATATATATGTGTCACTGTGCCAATGTTGTTTTACCCTCCTTAACCAAAGCATGATTATCTATTAGTTACAATAATGTTTATTCTAAGACCTTTCACAATAATGATGGTTTTTTTTTTGTTTATTTCTTTCGACCACATTTGGTCAACATTTTAATGCATTATCATGCTAGATGAGAGATCTTTAAACGTATGGGCACACGTTGCAATTATTTATAATAATTACCTTTGCTCAATATTTGTGTTAAAATTTTATGATTATTGTTGCAAAACTTTTCCGAGAAAGAGAAATCGTCAATTGGCAAATGCTGCCACTTGGGGGGAAAATGCTACCAAATCAAACCAAACACCATCAACACCAACAGCAGCAACAACAAATGGCTTATAGAAATGTACATGTCGATGTTGATGCCACTAACTAACTAAGTCAAATGGTTGCGTTTGTGTGTGTGTGTGTGTGTGTTTAGTTGTTGCCGCTTTGACGCGCTGGTGAAATGTGCGCAGGCGCTGTTAAAATATCGCTTGAAGAGGCTGCAAAAAAAAAAGAAAAAGGAAAGAAAAACATAAAAAAAAAAGCGCAAACACGCAAGTTGACAATTTTTAATGCGTTTAGTAAATCAAAAAGGCACTAATTACTTGATTTTGTAAGCGATTTCGAAATGCGCAAAGACAAACAATAAAAAGCATAGCAACAGCAACTAAAAAGAAAGACAGTTTATATTGAATTTGTACATAGTTGCTCGGTTTTAATAATTTCACATAAATATTTGCACTTGTTGAAGTTTGTTTTTTTTTTCGCTGCTGCAACAAGTGAAATGCGTTGGCGAGTTGCAACAAATAAAAAAAACAACAAATAAAGAAGTGAAATGCGTTTTAGAAAGGAAAAGGAAGCATTGGAAGCTGGGAATCAGATTCGCTTGGCTTGCTACAAAACAACCTTGACTCAATTTAATATCTCTATTATTTGTACGTGAAGATATTGAAACCATTTTGCTATGATTTCGTTGAACTTTGATGAACATTTTGCTTCCCTTTAAACGAAACGCACATTCGAAACATTTCCTGAGCTTTAGATATGTGAATGAAATTTGTTTTTTGAATAAAATGTAACTGAGACATTAAAGCTGCTTCAGTGATTTACCAAGATGTGTTTATTTATTTAAAATGTGTTTGGGGTACCTATGGCGAAACTTTCCGCCCTGTTAAGCCGACTAAATACATATAAATATGGCACTGCGGCAACCCTGGCGCAAATAAATACCTTCAACTCTACAC
This sequence comes from Scaptomyza caliginosa, assembly GCA_035044725.1. NCBI lineage: Eukaryota > Metazoa > Arthropoda > Insecta > Diptera > Drosophilidae > Scaptomyza > Scaptomyza caliginosa. The sequence goes on from JAWNNR010000686.1 coordinate 48,087, forward strand.
AGTTGCTCCACTAACTCTTATTTTGTTTGGCTTAAATGGTTTGTTGTTGTTGGTAATGTTGTGTGATGCTTTCAATTGCGTACGATTAACGCGTAAATAACACGTGAAAATTTTGCAATTTTCCATCAAGGTTGCCGACGCACTTGATGTAGTTTTTCACTTGAATATGTCTCGGCCCTAGCCAAGTGGCAATGAGCGTTAATCAGTTGATGTAAATCTTTTGCTTTGTTGATGGGAGTTTACCCACTTACTTATTGTTTTTCTTTCTTTCTCTTACCCTATAACATATGCAAAACGCTTGCCATTTCTTTGCCCCCGTAACTGGTAGCTTTTCATGCCGCAAGGGCGTTTAAGGTTAACATCAAGTTGAAGCTGGCAAAGGCAAAGACAAAGGCAATTAAGACTAATTGGGTGGTCGGAACTGGAAGTGCAGCCCACCAAAGGCGCTGCTTCGATGTTGTTGGCTTAATGAAAGGTTTCTGGCAATTGCATCATAACAAGCAAATTAACTATGTTAATAGACCTTCAGCTCGTGTGTAGTATGTACCGTTTCTCTTACTCAATTATATGCACTCATAATATTAAAATTCAGTTGCGCTTACTAACCTTAATACCTCTGACTAAAATACTTTGGCTTTGGCATTCGACTTTGTCAGCTTTTCAAACAACAACATCTTCCATCCTCTCTCATCAAATGGCCAAATGGCAAAATCGGCCAGCTGCATTTTAATCGCCAATCTTCAAATGGGGGGAAAAATAACGAGAAAACCAATAATTATACTATTGCAAATACCCTGTGGCTAACTTTAAATACAAATTAATCAAGTATTGAGGAAACTCAACTAAATTTGGACATTTTTAATCATATTTTTTAATCGGCATATTTCTTTCAACACTGATTTGATTTACAAAATTGAGTATAAAGCAAAATAGGGGTATTCCTTCTCAATACCCTAACCATACGGTATAGAAAAACAAACAAACAACATCCATAAGTAGTTGATTGCAATTTTGGGCGCGCTCAATTCAAATCAAGCTCTTAGCTTAAAGCCACAAACAACATCTGTGCGATGTCTACGTCCAAATAAACCGACAGCAACAACTCTCTCTCTCTCTCTCTCTCGCACACATACACTCTCTCTCCCGTTTGCCTTGTATATTACCTGTTGGCACTTTTTCGGTCATGACATTCGTTCAGTCTGCATTTGACTTTCGGTACGTTCGGTTGGGCTCGCGGTTCTCTACACGCTCTTCGGTTATTTCGTTCGTTTGTTCGTATTGCGCCTGCGCAAATCGTTAAGTCAAAGATTCGTCTGAAGCGCTGACAATTGTTGCTGTTTATGTTGTTTTCGTGGCTCTTTAAGAGCGCGGGTGCATTGTGAACGGTAAAATTGAGCGCGAGATCTGTGGCCGCAAGAAGAATTTTACTTTGGCATTTGGCCACAAAAGTGCTCGAAAAGTTAATGAAGTGCAAAAATGTTTGTCGTTGTTAATGCTGCTGTTGCTGTTGCTGTTGCAGTTGGCCCAAAGACGCTGCAGCAGGCGTAGCGAACACTTTAATTTGCGGTTGCAATTGCTGTTGTTGTCGCCTGACCCTGGCCTCTGAGTCTGTCAAGTGAAAACTGCATAGAAAACTTCAAGCCAACTGACTGGCTGTAAAAATCGCTAACGGATTAAGTCTCACTTGGCCAGAACTAGGATTACAACCAAACAAAAAAAATGTAAGTGTTGTTGTTAAGCTAAAATATTCTCAAAAACTCTGAAAGTATGCGCACAAAATTTCACTTTAATCATGTTGGGCTTCGCCCCGGTTAATTGACATCGGACCTGTGTTAATTTATGCATCTCTTGAGATCGCTTCCCATGGACAGCTCTCGATTAGCTCTTGAGGGCGCGCCCAATTAGCAGTTGGTCATAAAAAAAAAGAGACGTGAATGAAGATGAGTTCGCCTGCCTGCCTGTCTATTCTAATTTCATTCAATTAACCCAGTTTTAGCTGTTGTAAAAAAGTTTTGTATAAAATTGTGGCGCTTTTTGTCTTATTATTATAATAATTGCCTTTGGGCCAAGTAAGATACGAAGAAAGAAAAATCTTATTATAAGTAAACAAAACACGCCAGCTGCCAAACTTTTTTTTAATGACCCATAACCTAGTCTAGTCTTAAAAAAAGGTAGAACACTGCCTCCAGTCAAATCTACCTGTCTATATAACGATTGTTCTTAATTTATCTTCCTGTTGTTGTGCGTAACACCTCCAGCTAGAAACAATCAAAACATTAACAATCGAAATCAATCATAAAAGTTAGTTAAATACTTTATAATACCTCGGTATTGGGCACATTCTTATATCACTAAGCCGGCTTTTGTAACCAGATTTGGAACACATTCTTCTTCTACTATGCTAAATTTTTTTCGCAGTTTTATAATAATAAATTAGCGTTTGCCTCGCTTTGTCTCCAATTCACGTTTTTTGAGGTCAATTTGGTGTTAAAGTTGATTTGTGATTCGCGCTGATTTACGATCTAGCGGTTCAGCCTCTATTTTCTTTTGTCTTATTTATTTAAATAAATTTACAAAGAAAATTTGTTACGCATTGAAGCATAAACAAAGGATGGGAAGATTATAAAGCATATACTTGACCTTCTGAATGTTTGGTTCTATGTGAAAGTAGTCTATTTATCTAAGAAACTAACTTGATAAAAGTTAGCATTGCTTTTCAATATTCTTTGTACTAGTTAATGTTAATGTTAAAAACACCACGTAGATAACTAATTGTTTTTTGTTAGTTTTTCCATCATTATTTTGGGTTTGCCCCCTTCTAATTACAGCATCAGGTGCTTGGTCTAGCTTGCAGTTGACAGCTTTGCAGATTGTAAAGAAAAAAATGTTAATAGCCAGCGCACGTCAGCTTCAATTGCCACTTCTTGTGGCAAAAGTTGAGTCTCCAGCTTCTCAGCTCGTTATGGTCGTCATTTCGAATTGTTGAAGCCAAACAAAAGTCGCTCGATTGCATGCAAGCGCCTTGGCAATTAGAAGTTTGTTGGCCTGCGAACAACAACAACAACAACAGAACAAATCATAAACTATCATAGAAAGTCAAGATAATAAAACTATAAAAAGCCAACATAACAAATTGTTGTAATAATACTCGCAAGAGCAAAAAGAACAACAAAAAATAGTTATGTTTGTCTTTGGCTTGAACAACAAATCATTTCACATTTTCACCACTTTGACTTTAGCTCTGGCCTGTCTGTCTAGCTGCTTTTAGCCGGGTTCATTAAACCGTCGTCAGCTTGACTAGCAAATAGTAAATAGTAAACATGGACCGCAAAATGTTCTTGGCTTTTGGCTCTGTCACCAGGCTGCATGTGGTGTAAGGCTAAGCTTACATAACACTACCCTTCCCCATCCACTCCCAGACACACACATGTGGCCAACTCAACGAAGCGCGTCGTAATCTCAGGTGTCACAGTTGTCGTACCTATTTTAGTTGTGTTGTGTTTTTTGTGGCTTTTTCTTCGCATCTTTCAATTTGTCGCCCATTGTGGCATAATTGCATTGTAATCACGTCGCCCTTTTTTTCTCTCTCTGTACTTTCCCAGTTTTAGCTGTTGTGCGTGCTTAACTGGAAATCTGTTTGCTTTGACCCAAGAGCGTTTTCTGTTGTTCTGGCCCTTGCCGAGGAAGTCATCTCAGATTTGTCGCACAGCATGTTTTGTGTGGCAGGAAAAAACCAAGAAACAAAACAGCCAAATCCTGTGCAACGTTTTGGCCACACGTTGCTAAAAATTTCCCACATTAAAGCAAACTGCAGCTGGCTGCAACAAAAAAAAAACAATATTAATTAAAACGCCCAACATATTTATGCTGTTGTTGTTGTTTAGTTATTAGATCTTGAGTAGATTTTAACTAGCCCATAAAAATTATGTTCTCACAGTAGCACACCTTGTTTGGATAACGGCTAAATGCATTTAGAATGAAACTAACAAGAGCAACCGTAACAAGTGCCTTAGCCCGAACCCCCGGCCATTAAGCTGGTCAACAGCATAAAAGCCGAAAACGAGTAGAAGTAATGCACGATCTGTGAACTGTGCTGGGTGGGTCAATTCCAGCACTTCCATAACCACTTGCACCACTTTACTTACCTTCTATCGCGCTTGGCTGCTTTTCATATCTCGCTCGCTTGTCTGGCTAAGAGCCACAACAATTGTTACTAAACATAAAATGCTTAATTCTTGGGAACACAAACATATTTTTTCACCCAAAAAAAAATGTTTGTTTTTTTTTCGGTTCAGCTTCAGAGCATTGGAGCTTAAATTCCATGTAAATATGCTTGTTGCATTTATGTACATACATTGTACATGCAAACTAAACAGTTGGTAAAGTTAGTGGAAGTAAAAAAAGATTTAACAAGAACTTGTAAATTATGAAACTTTCTTTTATGTGCATTGTACAACTGTTTGATTGAATTCGTTGCTGTTTTTGCAACGTTAGGATTTTATCAAAAAACTTGCTTTAACATCTAAAACACTTACGCTAAATGCATTAATATATGTCAGTTTATTGCAAAAATTGTTCAAATTGTTGTTGCAAAGGAAAGTTAACAAACTCCTTTTGGTGCCTTGTTAATGATTCATTGTTAAGGTTTTTTTGTTTGTTGTTTTCCTAGTTGTCATTTCAGTCAGGGAAAAACTCCCACAACTTTACCGTTGTTGTTTGAGCAATCACATTCGCAGCTAGATATCATGGTATATCTAAGCATACTTCCTCAACAATTGTACACACACACACACACACACACACACACACTGTCTTGATAGTTCGTACGTGATTAAACGCGTTAGGTTTTTAAGTTATGATAAATTATGTGGCCCGCCTCAGCGGTGAAAGTGCCAATTGTGTTCGCTGTCTAAGCGAATTCTTTACCCAGACATATTTCCTACTCATAACTAATGCTATTTTTTTTGTTTTTTTGTATTTACAGCATTAACTACGCATCATAGATATACAATTGTATCTGAGATAGTCGCCCACGCATTGCCAAGCGCCATGGAGCCAAAGTTGTTGTAAGCGATCCCATAGATTCGTCGCAGTTGCTTGCTCTCTCATCATCAACATTTTTGTATAAAAAGACGCATTCAACCATCTTGCATTATAATCCCACATTCTTGTTGTTCTTGTCAAAAGAATTAAAACAAAAGCGTTCAAGTCTAATTAGACCTTGGCCTCGTTGACAGAAAGCAATTGCTGCTCAAGAACCATCAGGACGCCATTTATCAAACGCATTTGGAGGGCCAATCCATGGCGGATAGTCGGGAACGCATACGTGGACCATCACGAGATGGTCGCGAGTTTCTCACCAGTCCACGTCAGGTTCTGCGACGTCTCATGCTGCTCTCCGAGGGGCGACAGTATCGTGAGGCAGCGGGTGTAGTGGGTCGTCTGGGTCCTTCAGTCTTACACTCGGTCATCGCAGAGCTGCCCATTGACTTGCTGCTGGAGCATTTGCCACACAGCGCATATCTACTGGAGTCCTTCTACACAAGGTATGTGAGAGTCACTAACGAACTTTAAATGGCTTTTCAACTTCTTGTTCCCATTACTCTCCTGCAGGCTAACCACATTGAATAGCACACCCAAGCCGGATGTGCCCAGTGAGACAGTTGTGTGGCAGCTGGTGCGTCTCTTTGCCAATCCACATGAGAGTGGTTTGAGGCAGCGATGCACCAAGCTGCTACAGGCACTGGCACAGTATGAGCCGGGATTGCGTCAGGTGCTGCGGGAGAGAAGACGCAGCTTTGACAATGCTGTACAGGGATTGGGTGTACATGGACTGACAACAGATGCTGCCTCAGCGGGACAGTTAATATCGCTGCATGTGGCACTGAAGACAGAGCTGCAGCGGCACGTGGATACTTACAAGATGGCCATACACAAGCTGGAAGAGTTGAGCATGGTGACTGTTAATCAAGATCCGGCACACTCATCCCATCAGCGTCTGCTGGCCATTAACTATGGCGATATTCAACAGCGTTTGATTGACAACAAGACACTGTTAACCATGTTGGATAAGCCAGCGCTGAAGCAGCTGCATACACTGATTGAAAATCTAAGCACTCGCGTGGAGAACGACAAGGATATGCTCTCCTGCGTGGGTCAGGTGAAGCGTCTAGATCCTCAAGCGCACATTGAGAAGCGACCTGCTGCTGGTCTACTCATGAACTTCTCCCGTGGCTGTGAAGTTGTTCTTCACATGATGGGCCCCGAGAGTGTGCCCCCCAGCCCTGTGGCAGCTACGAAAGTGAATGCCACAGGCAGTGCTGGTGGCAGCAGTTGCAGTGATGGTTACCACTCTGATGATTCCACCAGTGAGGATGGCAGGTAAGCAGAACATTCAATTAACAATCCACACTTAATTTCTCTTCTTATTTGCACTTGACATGATTCGTTTACGCTGTCTGCCTGTCTATCTGTCTGTCTGTCTGTCACCCACACATTTATCAACATACTCTCACTCTAATTATCTGTTTGGCATCTGTGTGGTGTTGGCCTACGCATCTCATTGTTTGTTTCAATCTCCACAGCGAAATGGTGTCACACTATCGAAATCTCTACATTGAGAACCGTGCAGACGCCCTGGAGGCGTTAGATAGCTTGCCGCAGCTGAAGCATGTGCACAGTTTAAAGGCCAAGATACTCTTCTCCATGATTGTGGTAAGTTAATGAGCAAATATGCTTGAAAACTAAACAACTAAATCTTAATAAAAAGTCTTACCTACTACTTGGAACGTATTTAAAAAGCTATTTGAATATTTACTTACGAAGTTTGTTGCTTAAAAGTTATTAATTTATCTCAAGTTATGTTTACATAATCAGATCAGTTATGACAAATAAACTGTTTTTGTATTCTGATTTATCAATAGGAATGCTCTTATTTAGTCACAATTTTAGCATATTTATTAAGCTGTTTTGATAAAAAAAACTTCTGTTAATAATGCTTTATTTCAAATTTAAAATGCATAACGAACAAAACGAATTTAAATGCATATTAATTATGATTTAAAGCCAAAGTATCAGGTTGCCGATTGGGCTATAGATAAAAGATACAGTTAGGTGGCAAAGTGTTATTGCCAAATATCAATTTGCATTATAGCGTTTTGCCTGTGGCGTGGCAACTGATCGAGTTTGTGGCACTGATTAAACGTTATAGAAGAAAGAAGAAAGTAAATCGCCTCAGGTTGACTGATACTGAAATCGATGCTTATGCTGAGGCAGAGGCTGAGGCTGAGAAATTACGTTGGCGATCGAGTGCTGCCGGTTTGATGAGTTTGTCTATCTGTAGCTAGATAAATAACTTTCGATCTTTGCTGTTAAACGAAAAGTGAGACAAAGTGAGAAGAAGTCAAGTGGCTTAGTTGATGGGAAAGATGAATGACACCGGCAATTGGCTGGATCAGCTGGTCAACGGTTTTGGGTTTGGTCTTTCGATTTTCGGTCTCTAGTTCGTGGCCGTGGCTCTAGCCGTGGGCTGTTATTGAACCATTGATAATGATTGGCACATTTAAGACCTTCTTTACTATTGCTTTTCACTTAACTTCTTCATCTTTGTTTTGTGTCTACCTTGTGCAGCTTTCTTTTCGCCTGTGCCACGGCATGCGGGAGCGCAAGGTGCTGGAGGTGCGCCGTGTGCTCAACTGTCCGCTGGACAGCAGCTGTGAGACGACGCTCGCCTTGGATCGTTCGGTGCGGCATCATCTTCATGAGACAACGGACAGCTTTCCGCTGGGCGAGATTGAGCGTTCTGTGTTCAATCAGGTGCTCTCCACTCTGCACGAGTATCCCTGCCTGGAATCCTGTCCACCGCTAACACACTTTGTCAGTGCCTGTGTGAGATTGGCTTGGCGCATGATCAATCAAAAGGCGCCTTACTATCTGGATACTGATTTTAATTTGGGTAAGTATATATAGAGTCTTATATAAATTATAACCAATTTATTTTAATTGATTATATGTTAGCTTATTGTAATTTATAATAATGACTGCAACTTTTTGTTTCAGGTTTCCTGCGTCCCGAGAAACACGAACGTCATCCACAATCGGATCGTCGTTCGGATCTGATCAAGGCATTCATGTGGCCAGCTCTTATGCAGAACAACAAGTGTGCCTTCAAGGCCGTTGTGGCCACTTAAAGGCGAAACAAGTCGCACACTTAAACATTACATACCTAGTTATACAATTTGTACATAATTTAATCTATAACTCGTATATCCCAATAAAAAGAATAACCTAAACCTAAATCAGGCACAGCTTATGGGCTTCAGGAGAATCCTCTGGCAGCACTCCTTGTTGGTGCAGAGCAGCGGATGTTCCACATAAAACTCAATAATCGACCAGGGTGAGGGAAAGACGCGTTCATGTGGCTTCATTTGCCCGATTGCATAGCGTTGCCTGCCATCGATTTGTCGCACAAACAGATGATAAAACTGCCGATCTGCACAGATGCTCACAATATACTTGATGCACACATCCGTCGCCTTGAAGGGACGCACCAAACAGGCGCCGTTCTCACGCTCCGACAGCATACGCTCTGCCATTGTGCGATCCACCGTAAAGTAATACGGCTCCGTTTCGATTTGTCGCTGATCGATCTCCTCATAGTTGGCATCAGCATCGTCTATCGATACGTTGCATAGTTAGCTTCTGTATTTGTTTGTTATCAGAGCACAACCAAGAACTCACCTACAATGACATAAGCATGTCGTTGCTGCTGTACGTCATCAACGATTGTTTCACAAACTTGTTTGCCACACTCGCTGTCATCGTCAACGTCAACGTCACCGTCGAAGTCGCTGGCCTGGCGCCTATAGCCGAAACAGCAACCACCACCGCCGCCGCAGCAGCAGCGCTGTCGATAGCTCTCAAAGCAAGCGCAATTCTCCGTTAAACTGTTGTAGAGACGAGCGAAAAGATTCTGCAAGACCGTCCAATAGACACGTGCGCACCAGCACATATCGTCTCTCTCTCACTCACAGTTCTTTGCAATTGAAGCTTAGCTTTTAGGTATTTGTGTTGAGTGCTCTTCTTCTGGTTCTAATCCGCGTCCGTTGCGCCACATCTTTCACCAACGCGCAAATTTCAAGACTGAGCTAACAGAGAGTTTGCCTTGGACGCTGAGCCGTCTGGCGCTGTTGGGTTGACTGACAAACAGGGGCTATTAATTAAAATGTGCTTAATGCGCAGCTCAGTTGTCGGTATTTTGTCTGTCTTCTGTCTGTGTGACAACGTATGTGTGTGAGTGTATAAAATGACCATATGTAAATATCATATAGATATGATATATAAACAAAGATACTTTTATACCCTATATTATGTGAAGAGTGGCTTCAGAGAAAAACGTTTTATGCGTTGCGTTGAAAATGTCTTAATATTGCAAAGATATGATGTTTGAATATTATAGGGTATTTGCATTGCCAGCAACTCTTGGCAATAACATTTGTGTTTGTTCTGTTTGGGGAAGCATTGCAGTTCTGTTTGTTTGCTTATTTTTATGGCTCTTGCCGATGGTAACACGATATCATAATTGTCACAGTCTTTGCGGGCGCAGCCAAGTGCAGATCGTGTCACTAAGCTTAACGTTCCCACATGCGGACATATATTTGTAGTTTGTCAACAGTTGAAATTTGTTCCCCTTCCAAAATACACTCTCATGCACTTGCTGCCAAACCCATCCAACTGCGCCCTTTCCTACTGACTAAATGCTCATCGCTATTGGCTGACTCAAAGGCATTTATTGAACGTTGTGCGCTTTTTGAATAAAGTAATCTCAAGGGATTTCTTACAGTGGGATTTCCTTACACACATATGTATGTGTTTTGGTATCCGACAGAGCAGACATGCTGGAGTCAAGTGGTTGCCATGTGGCGCAGTAGAGCGGAATAGTCAGCTGGAAATAGAAAAAAAATTAACTTTTAATTATGGAATTTTATGTTACAATACCATTTTGACAAAGAAGTATTCAATAATCCATATATCTTAAGTTTATATATATTTAATAACATATATAATAAAAAAAATTGCATGAACTTTATTGTTTTTTATCATCATTATTGCATATCATTGACACAAACCGTCATTAGAAGAGCAAGATGAGCTTGGTTTGTGGACTTGCTTATGAAAGTATAACAGAGTACAGTGCCACAATAAACTTATACCAAATAGTTGTGCCCCTATTGTCACAGACAACAACCTTTAGCCAAGACACACAATTTGAACGCAACAACGAAGCTTAGCAGAAATGTTTGAAAAGTGCTTTGAGCCGCTTAAGCGCCGCAGTTAAACAAACAATTCCGACGTGCATGCAATCTTTAGGGATGATAATAATACTGAGTTTGGGAAACAAGGTTTATCACAAAGCTGTATTGCTAAATTCGATACACATATTTAGTAAAAGCTTATGCTAAATGTCGATTTCTTTGAGAACCACGCAAACAAACAAAAAACTTTGCATTCTCATCACGTGCGTCAAATGTCAATAAAATGATAATTCCATACATATGTATATATATTTGAAGCAATATTAAAACTGCGATATAATATGATCGCAGACAGTAGCAAAAATGCGGGCACTGTCAATTAATATGCGTCAAACACTTTTTGATTGAACTGCTAACTAGCCGAGGGCCGCCGCTATCGTCGCAGCGTTCATAAAAGCACCAAAAATCGCATATATTGATTTTGGCCATATGCAGAGGCGTTTGATTCAGGGTCTAAGAAGTGCCCAGAGCAATGTCAGTCAAGGCGGCGTAGCAGTTCAAATCGATCGTCGTCGGATCAACACTTTCAAGCTGGATGTCTTCATCAATATCAATGATCTGCTATCAATGCTGCTGATTGAAAATGCCTACAAATTCTTATTAATTTTGTTTGGGAGTCAAAGAACTGTGACAATAAAGTACGCGCGCTAGTATCGTAATAGTGTGCTATATTTAAAAGTCCCTGAAATAGTGTACAAATGATTTACAGCTAGCACAGAAATAAACTCTGGCGACCAGTGAGTCGTATGCTTAATATGAGCACGCGGTCACTTTATGCGACACTTAAAAGGCGAATATAATAATAAAAATAAAATAACACAATAAAAAAAATATACACATTCACTGAGATTTGTTCCTGCCTTCTTGGGCAGCCATAGCAATTGACGCTTAGAATTCACCACAAACCAAAAAAATAATAATAATAATAAAAATAATATTAGAACTCAACATGCGAAAGCATCATCAAAAATGGGTTTCGCTTCATTTGGGTGGGCTTCTCGCCTGCCGAATCCAGTCGAATCCGCGTCGGCTTGTTGCCGAGAAGCCGCTGCGCAACAGTCGCAAGAGTCGCAACAACCGCAGTTGCTATCGCATTTGTATTAGTATTTGTATTTACTATCCGGCAGCCGCGTTGTATCCCAGCAAATTGTTTGCGCATTTTGCCATCGAGCGTTGGGCAGCGCGGATGAATTTCGCAGCAGGCGCGTCAAAGTTACTAAATTCCCAATGCAACTCAAACTCAAACTCAAACACAGCGTGCGCCATAAAACCTAATGAATATCAAGTTTAAAACTTCGAATGCGAAAAATTAAATACGAAATTCACAAATATTTGTCAATGAAACGCTCCCAACACAAGTTGGCCAAAAAGTTTTCCATCGTCACTTTACGGGCGGGCCAAAACGCAACAAAGTGTCAATTAAATTATCGCGCCAATATCAAGAGGCAATTTTAAATTCATTTGGCCGCAACAGGTGCCTCTCTCAAAGTGCCACTCTCATCGAATAATAATCGCATTAATTGTGAATTAAAGTGAAATTTGAGGCATAGTCGAAAATAACAGCTAAGAAATAATAGTGAAAATAATTCAAAGTGTTGTGCTTATTATTGTGTGTAATTTTAAAGGGATATAAAAAAAAAACATTTAGTTTTTTCAAGGAAACTAATTAAAAAGTGTTCACAAACTTGCATACAAATTGGGTAAATTGATTTTCAAATTTTTATGACATCTATTTATGATTTTTAATGTGTGTATTTGAATTTATGAGTCTTCCAATTGATTTATATATATTTTTTTGCTGACTTTGTAGACAAAAAGTTGCAGTCAAGGCTTTTCAGTCAGTTTCCGCTTGCTGTCACCAGTTTTTATTGAATATTGTGTGGGCAATATTTTGAGGAAAACAAAAATCCTGTACAAAAAGTAATTACAGAAGTAATTGGTACTCGTATAAGGCTTAAATAATTGGTTTAGCCTTTGGGCATAACGAAAAACCGATAAATTTAATGATTCTCTGAATTTTAGTATGCTAAACAGGGGTGTTAATATTTGAATACATTGAAACATATGCGTTGACCAAACAGAGTCAGAAAATCAATAAAACTCGGACATGTTGGGAATTGTGGGCATTCAGTTGTACAAAAAAGTATATCATATACATTCCATAAATATATATATATATATATATATATAATGTTAATGCTTAACATATAAAAAACATATTCATACGTATAGAATTATTTATACGCATCGCATCTTTTGGTGACCTGTTGCATGATATGGGTTTCTGTGTGTGTGTTTTTGTATTCGTGTTTGTGTTGCCCGCCCTTTTGTTAGTTTATTTTTTGTCAAATTAATTGTGTTGCCTGCTAATTGCTATTTCCGTCTGCCTGCAACAGTTTGTTTTGTTTCATCATTAAATACAAAAAAAAAAACTTATCCCATCAACTTGAATAAACTGAGGCAACTGTTCACCTGTTGGCCGGCACCAAGGCCAAGTGGAAATAATTCTGCAAAAACGTGTCATTACCCATACGCTCCGTGTGCAACAGCAGCAGCAGCAGCATCAGCAGTAGTTTAGCAAATTGAGATGCGGCTCGGCGGAGGGTGGGTGTGTGGAATAAAATTGCCGCCCGCTGCTTATGAATTATGGCAAAACTATTTGCATTTCTCATAACAAATCGAGCATTTGCAATAATGCACGGTGCACATCATCTTAAAAGCCGGCAGCCATTCAGTTTTATCTATCTTTATCCATATACACACATTGAAACATATATATATATATATATTGTAGCTGCGTGTATTCAACAGATGCGCTCACTGCCCTCTAACCGCAAATTCACATGCATTCTTATTTTACTATTACTATTTTTTTCATGCATTGCATTGCACACTGTGGTCGCAATGGTAGTGGGTTTAGGGGGGCAGATGAGCATGACAGTTTGCAATCGTCTTTTGTTGATTGCGCCTTTGTGTATAAATTAATTAAATTAAAAGTTTCCGGTTAAGCCTCCAAATGCCGAACGCGAGTTGCCCATTCAAATATAGCTGCAATTTCACACACACACACACACACACACACACACACACACACACACATACGAACAGATGGTCTAGTATGCGTAAGGTTAAGTAGTCAAGCTACTTAGCAGATATACAATCATAAATTCAAATGCAAATACAATTCTAGGGAATTCTTGAAAGGAGTGAAGAACATTTAAGATAAGAAGAAAGAAAAGTAACTTTTATTTTAGAATAAGAAAAGTATGAAATGGAATCCAATCAAAGTATTAAATAAATATTTTCATAATATTGATTTTAGCAACGCCTTATCGTATAAGTATGCTAAATTTAAAAATGCATTTGTGGCTGGCTCTATGAATACTTTGTAGTATTTAAAGCTTGTGGCATTCTGCTGCTCACTGATTGCATTTAGGTTTCGTTGAAAACATTAAGTCAGATTATTCCTAATTAGCTTACTGAGATTCAAGGGGAAATAACTTGAGTGGCACAAATCTCAAATCAGTTTATCTAATTGAACTGACTGATAAGAAATTCTGTTTGCCATTTAACTGTCTTGGCAACCAACGGCTTTTCATCGTTTTATGCGATTTATTCTCGCATACTCAAACATGAGTAGGTATTTATTTTAAGCACCTCTTGCAAATGCCAAACGGTTTTTAATGCTTGTTTGATTTGAGTCTGAGCAAAGTGTGTGCAACGGTGCGTATACGCAACGTATATAACACAAAAACTGTCTATGCGAATCTGTCAGATACAAGTATCAGCACGTACTGTTTACTCTCAAACTATATAGACACAAAACCCCTTGTAGCCCATATAATTTCCATAAAGCTTATACGCAAATAAAAACATATTTCGTAAACTGATTGCAAAATGCGGGAGAGAAAGATTTGAATTTGTGATTTTTGTTTTGATTGTTTGTTTGTTTCTGTTGACTTTCTGGTGGAGCCGTTTTGTCAAAAATATGAAAAGAAAAAAAACCAAAGAGCGAACAAAACTGATTTGTATGCGATTATTTGAATTAAATGTAAGTCACGAATGCGTAAACAGAAACGCAGACAGAGATTTTAGCATGTTCGCCATTGGCAAACATGAGGAACCCAAGCTTACGGCCCACTCCAATTAACGTTCAATTAGAAAATAAACACAACGCTAATTGCAACTGCAAATTGGCACGCGGCAATAACTCATGCCGCAATATGCGAATGCCTGCGAATGTCACAGATTTATCTGCCACAAAACTGGGCGGGACACGCCTCTACTTCTACTGCCTCTGTGGCGTTGCATCTGCCTGCCTGCTATGTGCAATTAATGTGCAGTTGACCTTCATGTTAACTAAAGACACAATGTCAATAATTTGACAGGCCGCTCACTCGACTCCAAAGGGGGTCGTTTGATATGTTTGGGATATGATGGATATGCCAAGCACTTTTACCAAATCCCAATGGATCACATTTTACAAACACTCTTCCTTTCATTCGCTCCCTTTCAGTCTTGTTGTTACGTGGGCGTTGCCTACCTAATGTTGACATCACTATGTCCATTTAATGGCACCCTTTATATGGGTACTTTAACAGCGCTTGCAATTCACAGTTCATATGTAACTGAGTGTGTGTGTGTGGTTAAAATGTCACTCTTGACCGAAGTATATGTATGTATGTGACCTTAGCACTGCTCTTGGTATGAAAAAACAACAACAAAACACATATGACATACGGCTATAAAACTCGAGCTAAAACATATTTTATTTAACGACTTTGCGGACGGTGTGTAAACCCTTTAAGAGCACTTTAAGGTGTTATTTAAATATTTATTCATTTATTTATTAGGTTATAATATTATGTGAGTGTAATTGAATGGCACGTTTTCAGCATTTCTTCATTGATTTAATTTAAAATTCTTCAAATAGGCAACAGCTTTAACTTCCGCCTCCTTCAGCCAATAAAGCTTTTTTTCTGCAGCCTTGCTTGCTTATTTATTGAAATAGCTTGTGGTGGACGCATTCCCTTCTGGCATGCTCAATTGCATCACATTTTGCATTGCACACAAGTGGAATTGGAGCTTAAGCAACCACACAAACAAAACCATTTTTTCTTATAGTCATAACTTTCTATTTGTCTGAGCCTGTTATAAACTTTCATGGTATGCCACAGATACAAACCTGGATTAGTTACCAGACAAACCTAATGGCTGTTTGTGTTTGTGTAAGTGTGTGTGTGTGCTTAAATGCCAACTAAAGTGGATTACTTAAGATGGCAAATAGCGTCTGTAGAACTCATATCATTACAAAAAGTTGGGTAGAAAAACTTTATTAGCACACACACGTCAAAAACATCCTAAACACGAATAATATTTGGCAAATATATTGGAACAGGTGCATTGCCCCACTTGCCGCAGGTGCTGCAAACAGAGCACGTATTCAATGGACTGTAGCGAATTAGAGATGAGTTCAGTGCACACGTTGCACATTCTATCACAGATAATTGCTGACACACAGTCAATCGTTCAAGCTGTCAATAAGTCAATTGGGCAGTCGGTCAGTTTCGCTCTCTCTCTCTCTCTCTCTCTCTGTCTCTATAATTAACGACAGGTTCAGCACCTTTGTGTGTTTGTTTGTTTGTGTGTAAATGAATTATGCTTAAAATATTGATTTAATATTGTGCATGATACGAGGAAACGAATACAGTCAGCACTCAAAATAACTGCCAAACAACGACTAAAAGTGCTAATTTCTAATCTGCTTTGAGCTATTCATCCCAATCATTTAAGTCAGTTGATTCTAATGGAATGATTCATAAGATGTTTACGAGCTTATTGTAGGATACCCCATTTGGTTAGGGTAACAAGACAGCTGTTATTGTCCGCCATGGCGTACCTGAACAGCTGCACGTCGTCTATCTGGGCAATCCTTAGCTCGAACGTCAGTGCTGCCAAATACATTTAAAAATTGACAAACACAATTTTAATGAAACGCCATTTTAATAATTATATTTATGGATTATGGTCACAGCATATTTGATTGTTGCTATACGTTTGCTGCCATTTTGGCTGTTATAAAAATAAATAAAGTAACTTTTGCAAATGAAGATCGTTTAAATGCAAATGACGCACAGCTCGTGGCGAGCTGCAGACATTAAAATGTATTTAATGGCATTCTGCCCCGAGATTAGCTAAGCTCGGGTGGCCTGGCCTGGCCTGCCCCCTGAGTAAACAGAACCATAACCGATCCAGTAGCAGCGCCCCTTAAAGCTTAACAGTCTGGCCAGCACGCAGCTTGCATTAATTTTTCTAGTTGTGTGCAACTTTGTGTGCTGCTGCCTAACTGACTTACTGACTAACGGACCGACCGACTGACTGGCTGACTCTCTCTGTCTATGCGAATCACATCCGCCGGAAATGAGCAAGTTTTACGCACAGCAGCGTTCCTTAACTTATTAAGTTTCAACAAAGTGCGACACTTGTTGGAGTGTTTGTTTTTAATCACGCGCCAAAGGATGCCACAGTAACTCCACTCAGTGTTCGGTTCTTTCGCAAAATGAACAGCAGGTCACGTAGATTTTGAACGCCTCTTAATGAACAACAACAACAGCAGCAGCAACAGCAACAAACAAAACAGCCCACACATCATTAGCTGTCTCCCAGTTCATCTCCTCTTACAGCAATTGTCGAAGGCCATTTTTGGGCACATTGTAATTAAATTTAACTGACAGCGTGTGTTTACTGTAAACACATTGACTTATAACTGCTCTTTTGTTGACAGTTACAAAGAGTGTAGATAAACAATCCGATGGAATTTTCTATGAGTTGGGCGCGATAAAAGTGTCACTCACCAAATATGAATTGTTTGCCGCTTAAATTTAGCTAAGCTAAATTATCAAACTAAGAAACGTGTTTATGAAAATTATAAAGCTTGTAACACGCAATGTTATTTTCGACTTTTTCTAACGTACATTTGCTAAAACTATATGCAAATACACAATTTCTTAGTTTTCGGGTTTCGAAACAGCTTGTCTGTTTTATTGTCAAAATTCGCTGTTCAAAATGCATTTATCTTTGAGAAAACCTTGTAAAAGAAATAAGTAAATGCCAAGCTAATAAGCGCAGAATTCCTCGTTAACTGACAAGAGATGCGCTCTCAAGCTAACTTGTCACACAAGGATAACGAATGCTTTGGCAGTGGCTTTGGCATGCAACATATAGCAAACACTAACGCCATTTTACGTATGTGGACACTTGCTTGGCGAAAAGCAAATGCGCAAAAAGGCCAATCCCTAGGGGAGAAACAGCGTGGAGAGGAGTGGGAGCAGCAGGGCAAAGTGTAACGAGATGCGTGTCATTGCGCCAAAATCAACAAGAATGCAAACAATGTGTGCGAGCTGTCAACGAAATGTGTTTTTTGTCTTTCTTTGAAGCGTGGGTGGATTAAATGTGTGAATAGGTTCTGGACTCTGTTCCCTATTCCGAATCGACGTCACCTATTCAGTTGCCAGTTGCCAGCTGTCAGTTGCCAATTGTTGTTGGCCTGTTTGACACATTTTGACCATGTGTCGCTCAAGCGGCAGTCGTTGTCAATGAAAGGACAATCGACTGTAGCATTAAATGGGCAACCATGTAGGGAAAACAAGCAAACAAACAGCAATAGAATCTTTATTGGTTTTATAAATATTTGTGTTTGGTGTTATCCTTCCCTTTGTATTGTGGCATTGTGTGCTTAACTTGTGCTTATCCCTTTTAAATTTTGCCGGACTTCCTTTACACACAAAATATCCGCCTAAGCAGTGCTGCTTATGCACAGATACGACTTTCAATGTCCTTGACAGCGGACTTTTTAAGCAGCTTTAAAGTACTGTCAATAGGGTTGGGATTTGTTGGTTGTAGAGAGACAGCTATGATGGATTTAGCCCGTAACTTTTTCGACTCACTTCAAGCGTAAGCTAAATTCAATCACAGATCCTTTTAAATATGCTGCTAACTTTTGGCTTTTTGAAGCAAGTGCTTGCTTTGTGTCCTTTGAGCTTTGAGAGTAGTTGAACCATACAATATTACTCATACGCACCCCCCAATTTATATGGATGGTGGGCGAGAGGGTGCATTGTATGTCAGTATGGGAGAGGGGTAGGGAGAGAGTAGCCTTGTGGCACACACAGTTTGATTGATTTAAATCCCCTGTCAAGGCTGGCTGCACTAAGAACTAATCAATTCACTGGAAAGACAGACACACAAAGACAGAAGGAACGAAAGACAGAAGCATCTGAATTGCAAATTAAGCAGCCTCCCATGTCAATCAACTTTTTTTCGGGTGTATGGGAGAGAAGGGGATTTGTTGCTTCAATAGAAAATAGCATAGGAAATTGCTTTGCGGTAGATAACAAATTCATAACATTTAATTACGTGCAATTTACTTATATGTTTACACCGCAGCCGATAAGAACATTTTTGCTCGTATTTGTCGCTCTATTAATCGTCGAATCGAGCCGATTGATACATCTAAACGATTGATAGCAAGCCATCTGACAGACAGACAGGCAGCAACACGAGAAGGGTGTTGACTATCCTTGGCAATAGCCAAAATGTATTAGTTAGTTGTCCGATGATAGTCCGTTAGTGGTTACTCACTGGTCTTTACATGCGAGTACATTAACGTGTACCACATATTTATCTAGCAGACGGCTCGCTTTGTTTACATATGACATGGGAAGCACATCATATGGTTGACAGCACATGCCGCTTGTCGCAATCACCTGAAAGGCAGCAACAAAATTAGCTTGTCATGATATCATTGCAACTACTTGTATTACTCCAGCAGTTGCAGTTGTAGATTTGTAGTCCACACGTGCTGGGCACATGCAAATATTAAGTATACGTTTTGTAATGCGTACTTCCGATACTGATAATACTAATACGTAGTATTGATATGTAGTTCTGATTCAGTTCGATGATAAAAACAACAAAACAAATGCCAAAACAATCCCCTACACATTTCAACATTCCTGGTTTTGCATTAACACGCGCCATGACATCAATACAGTTGTTTAATATTAAGAAACACATATATGTGTAAATCTGACATACTAGATAGCAATAACATTTGCGTATGTTTGACTTCCGTACTTTATCAAAAGATTTATGCTTGCCATTCATAGTACTATGGAAGATATATTTGAACTGAATTAAAAAGCCAAAACGATTTCAATTAAACAATTCTTTGCTAAGAGAAACAATAAAGCAAACAAACCGATTAACACGAAAGCCAGAGATAAATCCAACTCAAAGCTGCATTGAACTATTGCCAAAGCTGAAGGAAAATAATTTCTTGTCTGTGGTTTCTTGGCCATTTCTCTTATCAAGACATTACAAATGTCCTTCCTTCTTTGCTATAAGAAAAATGTGCAGCTGCACAGCTAGAATTTTAATTCCGATTTTCTTAGCGTCATTTTCTAGTAATTAAACGGAAATAAACGACTTTCTCTAATGACAATGCACAAAACAAGTTTACTTATGCTGAAAGAGCAATCACCCAAGCATTTGTGTCTTTAATAAATATATATATAACTCCATGATATCATTATTCTTACGAAGCTATATGAGTTCAGTATATTTTTAAACCATAATACTATGCCCTTAGTAGTTTGCATAATTTCAGAGTTATCGCAGTAATCTGAGTCATTGGGCATGTTTGCGTATATGCAGGAAAACTGAAAGTATTACGAATAGGTCATTCACTATCGCATGCTGCCAGAGTGTGACTGTGAATCATTTGAAGTGTTGCAACGAAGGTCACTGGAGCGCAGGGTGACTGCACACAAAGACCCGAAGAGAACCCAGTCAGGCAGGCAGGCACTCAGGCGAGCATTGAGATAAGTGCAGCGTGTTGGGAAAAGTATATTTTTGAGCTTTTGCCAAAAAGATGGTGATAATAGAACAAGGCCAAAATCGAAAGAGGACGCAGAGCCTTAATCTAACGTTCTTGAGGCAAATGGCTAACAAGTGTTAACAGCTATTTTACACTGGCTTTGACAGCGTTTATGCACTAAAAAAAAGAAAATGGATGCTGCTCAGAAAACATGTGTCCGTTATGGCATGACAATGTCTGCCAGCCAACTTACTTTTATGACTAGGAAAAAACTAGAAAAAAAGAATAACTTAAAACAAGAAAGTGTTGCCTGAGGGTATGTGGGTGTGTGTGTGTGTGCGGGTATGGGGGCGTATGAGTTATGCGCGTATGCATACGCAGTGTGTGGCACAAAGATGAAACAGATGAAATTGCCATGAACTGGCACAAGGGAACGTCCACTGGGAGCAATAGATGGCACAAGAAATTCAATTTGATTTGCTGCTCACGTATTGCAATCAAATGCGGCTCTTGTATCCTAGACGACAGCTTTTAATTATGCTTGTCATACGAAGCAACTATTGAGATTGAGCTGTGGCATATAAAATTATTTCAAACAAATCCTAACTAACTATTATTTGTACAATATACAAACTTTTTAAAATGTCTCGCACGCAATTGATTAAATTCTTAATAACACTTCAAGGCGTTCAATTGTATAAGGCAAAATTTTAATTAAATCAATACGCGAGAGAGTTAAACAATTGCCCATTTGCTAATTGTTTGGGTATTACGCGAATGCCAAATGGCCAGTTCACAATCGAACCAAATCGACAATTTCCCCAGTTGGGCCAAGTTGGTTGTAGCTGGCCCTGTTGCGAAATAGGGTGAAATGAATTAATTAGGCGAAAGCCAATTACACAAAAACTTGTCTAACACAAAATGTGAGCCAATGGCACGCAACAAGCTAGGCCCTGCGGGAGGGTTAACAGTCATTTTGGCCAGGATCAAAAATAAATTCATATAATAACCAAACGATGCGTCCTTTATGACATGTTCAATGTGCCTAAGAGACGCGTTAATTTGACAAGCCCTTCACCTAAAGATGATGAAGTGCGTCAATTGAGCTGAGAGGCAGTTACCACAATTTGCACTTAGCTGCAACTGGCACACGTGCATTATCAATTAAATGGGGAACTTATTTTACAAACATTTTGTTGTCAGCACTTGATTGATGCACACACAGTGTAAAGTGTCAAGTGGCAAGTGGCAAGTGGCACGTTACTTTTATCCTGCTGCAATGCATTGCGGCAAAGGACTTCCTGCTACTTACACTTTCAAGCTCAACGAGCGGCAAACAAGCAATATCCTGAAAGAGAAAGTTGAACGCTTTGCTGCACGCGAAATAGATACAAACAGCAAGATACTAAAATACGTAAACAATAACGGTAAATAGATAGTGCTAACAGCTAAAACATTGTACTATACGTTTTTGTTATTGAAGTTAAGGGCCTTATCGACTTTGAGCTCTGTACGTGGAGCGCGTATTATTTTTTTTTTGGCAAATATTTATCAATTTATTGTACTAAAAAATTGCTACAATTACTCAACAGCCATAGGGGCGTGTGTGTGTGAGTGTAGTTGTGTGTGTGTAAACGTGCTGAACGATGATTAATTTTCTCTCTGTCTCACATGTTACAATATTTTTCTTTTATGTTTTTTTGCAGCAAACACCAAACGGCTTGCTTGTGAGCAGAAAGAAGCACACAAGGATAAAGAAACGTAGAAAGTCCAAAGGGAATTCGAATAGCATGGCGTATGAACAACGTGCAACTGCAACATGTGCCATTTGTGTGCCGACCAATTCGCAGCAATTAGGAAATTCACGCACCAGAACACAACATAATTGAAACCGTTTGCAATTTCCCAATATAATTATTATTAATTGGCTAAAAGAAACCCAAACAAAAATCACACAACTCCAATTTCTAGCTATCCGCACTTACCTTTTGTGCCAATACCATCAACATGTCCGAGTTTCGATTCTTTTCGTACACCGACTTTGCATTCACCACAAATCGCTCGCAGAATCTGATAAATCTGCCCATAACACCATACTATGCTGCAGCTAATACAAAGCCAGAGGAACCGGAAATCGAGCTAAACATTCCATATACTGTGTTCGAGGTGCTCGTTGCCATCGTTAGCATCATTGGCAACCTAATGGTCATCATTGTGTTTCGCAGAGAGCGTAAGCTGCGACGTCGCACCAACTACTACATTGTCTCCCTGGCCATGGCTGACTTTCTGGTTGGATCTCTGGGTGTTCCCTTTGCCATATTGGCCTCGGTGGGTTTGCCAAAGAATCTGCATGCCTGTCTCTTTACTGTCTCACTGCTGGTGGTACTCTGCACCATATCCATATTCTGCCTGGTCGCCGTCTCCGTGGATCGTTATTGGGCCATTCTCTACCCGATGGCTTACTCCCGCAATGTTCGCACCCGCACGGCAATTGGTAAGTAGAATGAGGCTAATGTTTGTATATTGACGAACTTTTCCCTTACCACTATTGTGTGTTGTTCATTGTCGCTGTTGCTTTGTTGCAACAAGTGTCGTCCTTTCATTAGAGCTTCCTAGATAATAGTCAAACACAAATCCGCATAGACGTACATATTGTTCTGGCTGCCAGTTTTTAGAATTTAGTTGTTTGAGTTGCAGCTTTCTGTGGCAAGGCAAGAATCTCAACGAACAAAAGATATACACAACCAAGCAGAAAATGTGCAGCAATTTTGTATTTTTATTTATGTTTCGGAAAGGGATGCAAACAGAAATAGACTGCTATTAAAGTGAGAATGGAATTGAAGTTTCCCTTTACTGGAAAAGTCTTTAATATAGCAAACAACAATTAATTGCTTGTAGCTACAATTATCCTTATACTTTTGTCAAGCATTGTGATGAGTAAAGCTTCAAGAGCTTGATTAAGAACTAACAGATTTAGGGTTAGATGGCTTGTGCGTCATTTACTTAACTGCATGTGGTTCAATGTACTGTCGCCTGACTCGCTGCCAAAGCCAAACAAAATATCCAATAGCTCGAGGCAAACATGTTCATGTGCAGCGCATTTGTAATTCTCATTAGCATTTCACCATTGACCATTGACAGTTGAGTCAGTAAGCAGCGATGACGTCAGCAGGTCAAGGACTATATGAGCATCGTTGAGATACGGCTTCGTCTTGTCTCTTGTTTGTTGTCCATGTCATATGCTAATCCAGTTTACAACCCCTTTTGCAGGCATCATATCCGTGTGCTGGGTGGCTGGAACCATTGTGGGCTTTCTGCCCCTGTTTGGCTGGCATGCGAATGTGCCACACGATCAGGAGTGCCTCTTTGTCGAGGTAATGGACTATGACTATCTGGTTTTTCTCTACTTTGCCACAATTATAACGCCAGCTCTACTCATGCTCGCCTTCTATACGCACATCTATCGAGTGATTATCAAACAGGTGGGTTAACAAGATACTTCTGAATTCGTTACATTCGACATTCAACAACTGCTACACATTTACCGCAGGTTCGCCAGATCGTTACCATGAATCCTGCCTCGGATTTGAGCCGTCGTTCTTCCACCGCCCAGATGCAGGTGACGACACCGGGTCGACCTGGCCACACAGGCACCATGTTGCGTGTGTTGGGTGCGGCCAGGAAACGGGATGTCAAGGCCACACAGAACCTATCAATTATAGTGCTATTCTTCATGATCTGCTGGATACCGTTGTACACGATTAACTGCATCAAGGCCTTCTGTCCGGACTGTTATGTGCATCCCAAGCTTACGCTCTTCTGCATCATACTCTCGCATCTCAATTCGGCAGTTAATCCTGTACTGTATGCCTACCACCTCAAGGACTTTCGCTTGGCACTGAAGAACCTCATGCTGAGACTGATGGGCGTCGACATCGATCAGCAGGCGGAGGCCATACATCGCTTCTCAGTGGCCAGCCAGCATCGTCTTCAATCCATGGACTCCACAATGCGCACAACAACCCAACCGCGCATGTATGTGGGTGAGTGTGAGTGCGCGTCGTCTACTTTAATATAGTCAAAACAGCTTACTAATGAAATTTCCCCTTGCAGATTCACCCATCTGGCTGCGTCAGCAGCAGGAAGCATTGAAGAACTCCCAACTGTTGCCCAAGTGCGGTGTGCTCAGTCCATGTGTGAACAGCATCAATCAAACTGTGGCCGCCGCCGTTGCCGTCAGCACGGACATTGAGCGGGATATGTGGAACATAATGGAGGCTTCGAGTGGTGCTGAGCTGGGCGAGATTAGCTATGAGTTTCCCAGTGTCAAGCAGGAGAGTGATCATGACAGCAGCATATCTGTTTCGGCACCAGCAACAGCGCAGCCAGCTGCTCAGTCGGCAGCGCAGCAGCAGCGCTGCGACAGCGCCTTTTCATATGATAACCACAACTACTCGACGGGACCCGAAGATGGCATTAGTCTGCCCGATGATCTCGAGTTCGAGGATGTCTTTGTGCAGCCTAGGGAGAGCACCAGCAATCATCAGGGTATTGATCCGGTCGAGCTAAGGAACTCGCTGGCCTGCGTTATGCGTGAGAAACTTCGCTCGGACACAGACACGGACTACTATAGCCAACAGCAGATGCTTCGGGATGCCACGAGCTCGGAGTTTAAGCCACCATCAAGACCCTGCTCGACCAGGACGTCGCCCAGCAATGGCTCATTGCCATCACAGTTGCGCTCCAAACTTATAGCTGGCAACTCTAGCAGCGATCACTGCCTGCCCATGCCCAGCACTGGAGCCGTTTATGTTATCGAAGGTGCCAGCAATCCCCTTTCACCGGGTCACAAGCCAAAGTATCGCAAGTCAACGGCTCTAACGAGGAACTCACGCAAGAAGAGCCGATCCTGCTCCTGCACCAATGATCCCAGGCTGGCAGAGGCAACCACCAATACCAGCCTAGTGGGCCCAACTAGTAATAATCTCAACAACATTCGACAGTCCGATCAGCCAAGCCATGAGCACTTCTTTAGCCCTCTCAAGTCTGTGGGCAGCTTTATGCAGCATTCCAATCTCTTTAATCTCTTCCAGCCAACAACGGCCACAACGGCGTCAACGGTAACGACCATAACGCCAGTTCCAGTGTCTGTTCCCGCATCCGTTCCAGTGCTTGTACCCACTTCACGACTTACCGTGGGTCCGTTGACCTCAACGTCAGGATCATCCTCGTCGTCTTTAGTCGCTGCCAGCGGCGAGAGTTGACCAACTGTCGGTGCTCCTCAAGAGGCGAGCAAAAAACTCTAGGCAAATACTCGCAAGTCAAAGCTTTTAGTTTAAGTTCCGTATACCATGTATGGGAAAGCGTTCGTTTAAGATCCAACAAGATCCCACTGTTCCAGTCGATTTAGTGTATTATGCGCATTTATTTTCGATGTAATTATCTATATTAATTTAAATAATTGAGCTTATGTTAAATGTTAAGCTTAAAGTCAATTTCATTGTGCATACTCTTAATTTTATACATGTTATACAATATGGTACACAAATATATTGAATGTTGCTTAGGAATTTCGATGTTATATAAGCCAAATACATTTTATGCATGTGTGTTTATTCAAGTTTATCTTGGAGCGTCTGTGAAAATAAAATATAAATGTGTAATTTAAATGTATAGTTGAAGATCAAATAAAATATTAATATGCATATACCAAAAATACTAGCATCTTTGCAATGTTAAGAACTTTGGCATTTTTTTAGAAAACATCGCTTGGAAAAGCTTACGAGTGCTTGGAAATATCGCCATCAACAGCCAAACAAACAAAAGCTTTCTGCTACGGCTGTCTGGGTCTTTGCTAAATTGAAAAGTCTTCTATTTATATAAGAGTTTTGCAAAGCAAGCATAGCGTTATATGTTAGTATACAAAATATTTTTTTGAGACCAATATACAAAAATTTTTAAAAATGTTTTTAGCTAATCAAAGATTTAGTTACTATATTTGCAACAAGGCAGTGAATGCAAAAGAATTAGCACAGAAACAGACCATCATGGACAGAAACCCAACGCCAAGAGAGCTAACGCTGGACGCAATAAAGAGCGTTGTGTCGCAAGCTTTGTTAGGCAAATTCACAGCTGTTTTTCCAAAGCTTTTCAAGTGCCAGTGGAAGACATATGAAGGTCAGAAGAAGGTTAGTTAGTACATTCATTGATTACATTCGAGGTAGGTGTGTTTCTTTTCAGCCGCTTAAGTGAAAAACAATATTATAGCAACGAATTATTAATCAAAACTTGTACATACACTTAACAACATTTAGAGGTATTTCAGTTAACATTTTGTATCTTTCCGGCTTGTAGTTCTTTGCGAATTTCAACACAGACTCAAACAACTGCGACATGGCTGGCCGTAAATTCTGCGTGGGTGGCAACTGGAAGATGAACGGTGACCAGAAGTCGATTGCCGAAATCTGCAAAGTGCTCAGCGATGCTGCTCTGGACACCAACACCGAGGTGGTCATTGGCTGCCCAGCTATCTATCTGATGCAGGTGCGCAATCTGCTGCCCTGCAGCATTGGCGTTGCCGGTCAGAATGCCTACAAGGTGAGCAAGGGAGCCTTCACTGGCGAAATCTCACCCGCCATGCTCAAGGATGTTGGCGCCGAGTGGGTCATTTTGGGACATTCGGAGCGTCGCGCCATCTTTAATGAGTCGGACGAACTGATTGCCGAGAAGGCTGAGCATGCTCTGGCCGAGGGCCTGAAGGTGATTGCCTGCATTGGCGAGACACTGCAGGAGCGCGAGGCTGGCAAGACAAACGATGTGGTTGAACGCCAAATGGCCGCATATGCCCACAAGATCAGAGATTGGACCAACGTTGTTATTGCCTACGAGCCCGTCTGGGCCATTGGCACCGGCAAGACAGCAACACCCGAGCAGGTTAGTTAGCCAGAGTCTATATTCAGTGTATATATATATGAATAATTATTATCTCGTTTTAGGCCCAAGAAGTGCACGCTCATCTGAGAAAGTGGCTGGCTGATAAGATCTCCAAGGAGGTGTCCGACAGTCTGCGAATTCAGTACGGTGGCTCCGTTACCGGCGCCAATGCCAAGGAACTGGCCAAGAAGCCCGACATCGATGGCTTCCTCGTCGGTGGCGCCTCCTTGAAACCTGAGTTTGTTGATATCGTCAATGCCCGCAAGTAAACTCCGCGCGGTGCAATAGCAGCTATGGAACTGCCTATCCCACAGATAAAACCAAATAGTTACCCGGATATAAAACTTATTGCATTACGCACACTTTCGATATATTGTTGTTATTCGCTTGAAGAAACTCTAAAATGAATGGAGCTGGATAGTTGTAGTAATCGAATGTAATTCAAAATTCCTTGTTCTCTAAAGTCGCCAGTTGGAAACAACTGATTAACACATAATTTATTTATCATTTTATGACATTCAAAGGATTATTTGAATTACGCTCATTATATATTTTTAAAAATTTGGAATCTAAGACCACAATATAAATGTTATCAAAATGAAAAAAAGTGTTTAGTTTCTTATAATTGATAAGTAGTGTTTATGTTTTGTTATTGTTGATAAGCATTTGATTACCTGTTCGGATGAACTTTGAAACATTTACTTGGATCTGTTTTGATAACCATATTGGCTATAACCTCTATACCTGAAGCATTTTTTGATAACATTGTTTATCAGCCCAAGAGTATATTTGTACTTTAATTATTCTTATTTTGAGAAATCTAAGCAACCTTTTGCGAACTTTTGCTTAACCCTGTAACTTTGATTCCCCTTTACAACAAGATTGCTGCAAATTTTACATAAATGAAAAAATTTCTAAATATTTTAAAAAAATTTTAAAATTGTAAATTTTTATAAATAAAGTTAAAAAACGCGTACTATCAGAACTTTAAGACAATTGACAATTTAATTGATAGACAATACTAATATGGAACCTCTCAAACAGAACTATTCGTTCGACATACTTGTTACAAAGTCAAGTTTACAGAAAGACAAGGATGCAGATTGCCCCCATAAGTACAACGTTCGTTTGTTTAATTACTTTGTGGAAGTGCCCAAAGATCGACTGTTTGTCGAGCGTTTTGCTAACTCCCCATTGGGTGAGTTCCTTGCGAGTCCCTGCGAGCTAGTTGGCTCTCTCACAACTAAAGGAATCTGTGTGACCATCAATGAGAATGATAATATGCTTGGATGCGGTAATTGTACTTTGTCCTCGTCGCTTTTGTCCAGGCTAGCAGATCCAACTTTTACCGCTAACGAGGTGGTTCACGTTAAGTTGGAGAAGAACAAGAAGCTTGTGGCTGAAGTTGATCTTAATATCAAGTTCTGCTCTACCCATCCGGATCTTGAGTGAGTATCAGATACCTATATTTGTTCATTACTTGAATCTAGCGATTGTAGCACCCGTTTATTGCCATTTGGATGCTATGATGTCTGTCGACCGCTAGACAAGCCCATCAATCCTCGGGATATCTTCTTCACCTTGGGTCGCTCCAACAGATGTCCGGCAACAAGCTGCATCACTGATGAGCGTTTGATGTCTCATGCCGCAGCACCCTTTAGCTGCTTGCACAAAAAAACAGAGCCTCGTGGTCGAGAGTGTGGTTGCGTATTGAAAGGCGTTAAGCCACCACCAGAGCTAGATATGGCCAAGGAGAAGGAGCGTAAGTTGTTACAGAAACTTTTCGAAGACCTAGAGATTGGCAAGGAGCATGTGGCAACGCCACCATCTGGACATGAACACTCTCGACAATGCAGATGCGACAGAATCAGCACGAGCAGCCCAAGCAACTCATATCATTCTATGAATGAAAACTGGTTTGACATCACGGAAGATCAGGAGGAGCAGCTAATGAATAATTTTGATGCAGATTTAACACCTCAGCAGATTCAAGAACTGGAACAGGCACGCAAGCAAGCACTTGGCGTTTGTTCAGTAGTTAATCCACCAGAATTGGTTGGCGAAAAGTATACCCCACCCTTACTCTGTCCCGTCTGTCATGCGAACATCACCTGGCTGCCCAAAGTCTCCGCCTGTCCCTATTGTGGCTACAAACGCTTTGATATGGAGACACCCAGCGAACAGCCGTTCGATGAGACAGCCACAGCATCGGAGCTGTTGCGCAATCACTATTTGAATAGCCTGCGACAGCAATCTTCGGCTACATCGCACAACAACATAGCTACCAAGGAGTGCAATTGCAAGAAGGGTCGCCTCTGCACACGTTGTTGCATTCAGGAGCTGTGCGATCAAATGTTTAAAACGCCCAAGCCCACGTCCGAGTCCCAAGAGGTCAAAATAGAGGGCAAGCGGCTGGAAAAACAGGGTGTACAGCAGATCAAGCAGAATAGCAATAGTGTGAAGAAGACACCATCGACTGCGTCGCAACGAGGCAAAGAGCTGTTGAAAATCTTCAACGAAATGCATGATGTTTATAGCGATAAGAAGTCGGAAAAGGCGTTAACCGATAAGCTTATTAAGGATTGTGACGCCGATGGTCGCAAGGCCACCAAGGATCTGGAGAAAACCAATCAGATAAGAAAACCTAAATTGAAAAGCTTAAAAGCCAAATCAAAGCGACGTATTAAATCCAAAAGGTATGTTCTATCATAACAAAGCGTCGGATTCAAGATCTAATATAAACAACCCTTAGATACACCTTTATTGTTCGCGAGAAGACTTGTACTCCAGTAGCACATCATACGTGCGACCGTGGCCTGGATAGAGTGCCTTGTCACATGGGCTGGTTGTGGACCAAGGGCGAGATGGGCCGCCATAGCTGGTGGAAACCCGGCGCCATTAAAAAACCTATACGCGAGATAATGGCATATTTTCTCAAAGATTATCCAGCCGATAGAATAGCTCGGTCACGCTTTCATAGCGGTAAGCGCATGGGAGGCAAAGAAGTGCAGGAACATAAAGAGGAACCCTTGATTCAGCATCCAACATTGCACATAGTCAAAAAACATGATGAATATACCATAACACTCAGACCGCTTAAGGATCCCAAGACGCTAGCTGTGGCTGCCAATCCGTATGCGAACATGAAACCGGTTGTCTTTCGCATTAGCAAGGATCCCGTTGCAACGGGCAAAAGAAACATTAAGACAAGTCTCAAGGAACAGGGTTATGCTGTGTGCAGCTGCAAGCAGCCGATTAACAGTTGCTTTTGTCGCAGCTATGTTGATCAGAAGATTGTTGCACATGAAGTTAAATTGCTTGGGGAGAAACTGGGCTGGGGTGATATCACAGACACATTTTCCTACTCAGATCCCAGTGAGAGTGATAGTGATAACGATTTGGAATTTGGGGTAACGCCGCCGGCGGGTATCGTTAAGCCCGAACGCGAAAGAAAAGCAGATCGGATCAATTGTGAGACACAGTACAATGAGAATGATTGGGCCATGCCCACACAGTATCCCCATCCGCCAAATGCTCTGGTACAGTACGGCGGCTGTGTGATGGGCGAACGTCTGAATCGCTTTGCCTGGATTATGGGCAAGGGCTTTGTTCATCAAGAGCTCAAACCAGCTAAAAAGATAAACAAACCAAAGAAAGCGAAGAAATAAAAGAACGCAACTCCTCTTTAAGGTGGCTTTGACGGTACGTTCCAGAAAGACTACAGACAGTGTGCAACCCACAAGTATCTGGCACAAATCGAACATGTTCTGATTTGATAAAAGATCCAAAACGTATTCGTCAAAACAGAGAGAAGAAAGAAGAAATTTTAAGTAAAGTTGAAAATACCAATAAGAATTTGTGTAAACAATCAAACGTAGCGTAAATAAATGATCAGTGATTTTAAGATACTTTATTGTATTTTTAATTTAATTTACACATAATTTACTTTAATATAGCTCCAGTAATTGAATTATTAACAGAGTTATGAGTTAAAATGATTCATATAAATTTTCTTATGCAAAACGAAATCATGCATCGGAGTATGCTTTGATTATTGATATTTGTATCAAGAAAAATTGAAAAGTCATTTTATTTCACACTCTATTGAAATTTCAACGCGTTGGCTTCCAGGCTCGAGCAAATAAAAATTTAAATTTTGTGTATTTTGTCTTGAAATTGACTGTGCAGTTAGAGAAATTATATTTTATATAATTTCAACTTATTTCGAACAATCAACAATGGCCAATTCGCCATGTTGTTGGGCAACCAATGAACCATCTAGGGATAAGGAGAACTACATACGCTGCTCAACTAGACCCAAACCAGGTAGCGAAAAGAATGGTAAGAAAAAGAAAGATGACAAGCATATGTGCTGTGGGCCAGCATTTCGATTACAACAGGTCAAAGATGCTGAAAGAGATATGAATGCTGAAATTGATAAGAACTGTGGAACTTCCAAGGATAAGAAAAAGAAACACAAAATCGACAAAGATTTACTGCGCAACTTTACAGCCAACATGATCTGTATGAAGCTTTACATGCCCGGACGTGAATTCGACAATCTGGATCAGCTAAAGATGACTGCGAACATTTGCCGAGGTTGTAAACCAGTCATGAACTATGATCGAATCAATGTCAACTGTATGCCTTGTGAGCCAAGCGCTAAATTCTCCATGCTCCTCGAGTGTCTAGACAAGGAACTATCGGAGGGCATTAGTCTGTCCGTATCCTACATGAAGAAGGAGATTGGTAGGTTGACTTAGCTGCAAAGCATACTTATACCTACAAACTTATCATCGTTTAGCTCGTGGTTGCTATGTCTTGCCGGATGCTGTCATACTTCAAATAATTAGCACGATGGATAAAGTCGTTCACACAGCCGAAGTGGAGCTGACCTGCAAGGGCTGCACCGTGGGCATGTGTACGGTACGGCTGGCGATGCAAATGAAGTGCCAAGACATTGAAGAGTAAGTAATGCTGGAGCCTGGGGCCAACTAGCGCCTGAAATTCAATAGAGTACTTAATGGACACGGACATGGACCTTTGCAGCGGTGACGATGATGACTCTGGTGATTCGATGATGAATGATACTTCCCAAATCGGTGACACATCCTCTGATCCGTGCCAAGGTTATGGAAATATTAAAGATCCACCTGGTGACAGCTTTTGCTCCAACAACAACATGCCAATGAGAAAACGAGGCGGTTCCGAGGTAAGCTAAAAAAGTATTCATTTCAGGTCAAGAGCTGACGATTCGCACATCTACACCTGTGGCGATCAGGATGATGGTTGCATTAGGGTCAACGCAGCACCTCCAGGCGGACAGTTCTCCTTTAGTGCGCAATCACATTTGGGTGATGGCAACACAAATCGATTGTGTCCAAAGCTCTCAGTTCCGAAGCTAAAGCAAATGGGCATTAAGCGTGAACGTGAATGTCCCATGTGCAAAGAGGATGTGACTTGGCTGCCGCAGATTGCGGCTTGTCCCCACTGCAACTACAAGCCACTGCCCATGTTTGAGGAGAAGGAGTACGATGAGAAGGCCACCGCCCAGGATATTCTTGTTGACTTTTTTGAGCACATTGGCAGCGATTCAAAAACGGTCGACATGGGCTCGGCGGACGATTGCTCCAAGGCCGGTGAGAGTAAACAGGCGACTGAAATGAAAACCGAGGAAGCCTTTGAGACAATCATTCACGATTACAAGGCACTCAAGCAGAGCATTAAGAAGTGCCGCAGTAACACTCAGCCGTGCCCCAGCACATCTAAGTCGACGCCAAAGCCTTCCGCTGATCTCTTTACTGTCTTCACGGAGCTGAGTAAGCTCTGTGGTGACGGTGCTACCAAAGGGGATATGAAATCACAGATAAAGGAGATATGCCAGGAGGCCTACAAGCTGTCCAAGGCGGCCAAGAAGTCTCCAGAAAAACAGACTGATCCAAGCGCAGAGCTCAAAAAGCGAAAGAAGCAGAAGAAAAAAGGCAAATCAAATATAATATCCAGGCTCTATGGACCAATGGAAGAACTCAGTCATCGTCGCCAGGGGCATGCCCATTGTCGCGAAAATGAACGAAAGGTGCCCGCCGACATGGGCTGGCTTTGGACACACAATCCTCTGGCCAAACGTCCAGGCTGGCGTCCTGGCGCTATACGTCGTTCCATACGTGAGCTGATGGCCTACTTTCTCAAGGACTTTCCCGTTGATAGCATACCCCTATCCAGGTATAGATCATATCACAAGCAAAATCCTTCAAATCCAGACGAACAGGGTGTAAAACCAGGCGATCTAAAGCAAGTTCAAACATTACACATTGAGAAGAAGAATGATGAGATTATAATCACAATGCGTCCACTCAAGGATGCCGAGACATTAAAGTGGGCTGCCAATCCGTATGCGGACATGAAACCGGTACAGTTTCGCATTATAAAGAATCCGCTGCTGAAGCAGGTACGCGAAATGAAGCGATGCTTGAAGAACATGGGGTTTAAGAAGTGCACCTGCCACAGGCCAGTGACGCGGTGCTTCTGCCGCAGTTTTGTCGATAAGAAGCTCTTGGTCGACGAGGTGCAGCGGCAGTGCCGTGAACGCGAGATGGACAACTGTGAGAACGAGTTGATTCTCTCCGATACCACGGACAGCGAGGCGGAATATGACTTTGGTGTTACGCCACCGGCGGGACTAATGAAACCGGAACGCCTTAAGACGACCCATGTGACGCACACGGAAACGCAGTACAATGAGAACGACTGGGCCATGACCACAATGTATCCGCATCCGCCCAATGCTCAAGTGCAGTACGGTGGCTGTGTCATGGGTGAGCGCAAGGATAGATTCAAATGGATCTTTGGCAAGGGCTTTGTGCACAAGGAGCCAAAGAAGCCCATTATGCGCAATCCGCCCAAGAAGAAGCCGAAGCGGGCATTCCCTGGTGCACCCTTGCCACCCGTTATCAAGCCACCTTTCTATTCAATGTAAAACAGATGCACACTTTATGTTGCACTCCGCAAAGTTTAAAGGTTCACTACGTAGTTAATCAAAATTTTCAATTATTTTTAAGACTTAATTTAACATTCAAAATGTATTCGATTCGGGAAAAAATTAATAAATTTTAGTTTTTTAAATCAAGCAGCGATGGTTTGATTTGTGTTTCGTCTTTCCTAAATTGAGTTATTAACTGTAAAGTAAGCTTGTTGACTTAGCCCCAAAGGTAAATCATGGCTATTCAGTTTATGACCTTGCTAAAATGCAAACAAGCAGCACCTGGTTTACAGTTGTCAACGGTTTTGTGACGCAACAACTGTCATCGGTTGCATAAAATGTTGATTTATCGAAAATTGTTTGTTTATCTAACCTTTGTGTGTGTGCAGCGATGATATAACAAAGATACCTGCAACTACTAACTACATAAACTACATACTGTGGCACAAAACCTAACCATTCCAAGCAATAAATTAATCATTTTGCCGTCTGACGTTGCGCTCCGTTGAAGCCATTAAATGATCTATCAAGATTCACGATATGACAAGTATTTTAGTTTGATTATTTCTTAACCTTTAAGCCATCAGCTAAGCAAATAGTTATAATTGAACTCTTGTTTATCTACATCTCATAATTTACTTGATCTCAAACTACCTCTCTGCACTATCACGAAAATCTCTCTCCGTGCGTTTGCTTTAGTTTTAATAAACGTATTGTTGTATCGTATCTTAGATGGCAAAGGCATGAGGCATGAAATTCATATAGCACTTACATGACATTAAATACTTGCCACTGTTGCCAGACTCTACAAAGAGTTGTCCCACGCTTCAAGCTGAGCTCAGTGGTTAACTTAACACCTAGCGAGCAGCACGTGGCAGCTCTTCCATACCAAAGCAACAAAATATGCGACACAATTTGGCCTACAATTTGGGTCTCTTGTTGTTGTGCATCTTCTTTTGGCTGGGGCATGATGCAAACGCCGCCGCCCATTCCAGTCCCAACTACAGTGCCTATTATTATGGCAATGCGAGTGTAAAGACGCTACGTTTTCATGACTTTGAGCCGCGGGCTAGAGTTGACAGCGAGACAAGCGGAGAAGGCGGTGAGGGTCGTGAGGGACGTGGCTTTCATTTTAGCGCCAATGGCGAGGATGTGAGCGTGGAGCTGGAGTTTATTGTGCCCTTCTTTCGTGTGCCCGTCAAACGTAGCATGAAGCTGGCCCGTGATGCTGTCCAGGGCTTGCTCAATCTACGCACTGGAGCGATTCTTAATACGGCTGTGGTTGTTGCCGCTGGCGGCATCATTGCGGCCATTGTGCGTTTAGTTTTGGCCCCGATGATCTTCACCTCGTTGAGCAGCACAAATGGCTATGGCTATAGTGCCAAGCAGGAAACAAAGAGCAGTCGAGGCAGTAAGTTGCAACCATTTTATTGAAGTGTACCAACTTTGAAAGCACTTTTTTCATTCAGTGCGCAGCTTGACTCAAGTGCTGGAATCGCAGCTGAATGAGCATAGTATTGATGTATCCGTTTGTGCACAGCGCGCCATTTGTCAGTACTTGCAACAGAATGCGGCACAGTTGCAGCACACTCTAAGCACACCAAGTCCCGCCAGACTCATCGATGTTCTAGCCAAGTAAGTTACCTTTCTTGTTACCAATAATATTGCTCTAACCATTTACACTTTAACAGCTCCCGCTGGCTGGACTCTATGTTGAATGGCACCGCTGTCTTTAGCGCCATCGATGTGGCACGCACTAATGGCACAGACTGTGAACATATCTATAACAGCTGTAGTTGGCCACAGCTTCAAGCCGGCAGCATGATGTACAGATCTTGGCCAAAAATCTTACAATATTTCAATGGACAGTTGTTTGTTTAGTTTGCTAGTTGTTAAATATTTATTTATTTTTACTATTAGTTGTTAATAAACTTTTTTTCAATATATAAAAATATGTTTTTTACTATTTAAATAGCTTAACATCTATTCAACAATAAATAATGAACATTAAATTATTTTAGCTTTTGGTTAAAAGACAATTAGAAGTAATCAAAACTAGTAAAAGTATTATTAAATAGTTATGATTAATAATCAACAGTACCAAAGCGCAATACATTTAAAAAGCTACTTAAATATATATAATAATAATAACAAACATTTAACTAGCCAAATTTTGTTCCATTAACGGAAATGTGAAGCTAATTTAGCATTATGGGAATGCTCACTGGCTTTTACTTTAAATGTTGTGCTTGTGTAAACTTTTGACAGCCATTTCCTCAAAACAAAACGCTTTCGCACCTCAGCGCCAAAAGTTGTGGCTTATGTCACGCATGCGCAACACGCAACATTCAACATTCAGCAAAGACAACAAAGCTGCATTTTGTGCGATAACAAGCAAAATTGGAGTAGCGCAACTCCACAAATTATCACAGCCAAAAAGTAGCGAAGCGTCGAATGGCAAAAATTTGCTGTTGACGACACGCAACTCTTAACCAAACCGAATGTGGCAAACGCAATGGAATTCAAAACTGTGGCAGCAACACACCGCAGCAGACCTAACAAGACGCAAGTATGCTGAACTTTCACCAAACTATACCGTTTCTCATCCTGGCCAGCTGTGTGGCAATTTGGGCAGCCAGCGAGGAGCAGATAACAACAAGCTCCAAGACGGCCTCGAAGCACAAGCAGAAAAAGGATGCACAAGGATTTCGTTTGGTAGCATTCGATACGGTTGACAAGGACATTGCCTTGGGCCTGAACTACTTAATGCCATTTGTCGAGGTGCCTGTCAAACGGAAACGTAATGCACCGCCAAGAGTAAGTAGGAGCCAATCATTCTTTTCAGGTGAGATGAATATTTTAATAAAATATTTAACCATTCACAGCCCTTGCTTGTTGTCAACTCTGCAGCTATTCTCAGCTGTGGCCTAGTTGCCGCTGCTGGCTTGGTCGTTGGCCATTTGATACGCAGCATGGGTCTGGAGACCATTGTGCCGGATTCAGAGCCACTTCATTCCACCACACACAAACGTCGTCTACTCGACGATGAACAAAGTTTTCTACAGCTATTCGATAACTTTAAATTGGTTTATCGCAACACAAGCGGCGATCGTGTGGGTAAGTTCATTAAATCAAACAAAACTTCAAGGGATTTAAGTGTTATGCAATCCACTGCAGAAACTGGGCTGCCCAGCTTAATGAGCACCATGGAGCGCACGTTCCTAGAGAAAGACATTAATCTGCCCGTTTGCCTGCTCAAGTCCATGTGTGTGCTGACCCACAAAGCTGGCGAGAGCGTGCGTGGCGGTAGTGCAACAGATTTGGAGCTGTTGCTGGATGGTGCCACCAGCTGGTCCTGGTTGATGTCCTGGCTAGAGCAGTCGGCACTGCGTGATGCCATTGAGGCGGGTCGTGTAGCTAATCCAGAATATTGCACAGCCAAGTATCCACGTTGCAAGTGGACAGCGCCAGATGAACAACTTTACGAAATGCTGCACAATAATGTGCAGTTTAAATGATTCAAAGAAAAGGAATTCTTCGGTTATTTCGACATTATGAAACGAATTCTTAATTTATTGATCGATAGTACATAAAGCAAAACATATATGTGAAAGAACATTGAACAAAGTATAATCTGGACATCAAATAGAAATTGCAACTTAAAAATAAACATAAGTTTTTTTTTTTATTGTGTTTGATTTTCTTAATTTAAGAATTGCAAATTATTTGTTGTATATTAAAACAAGGAGAGAAATGCGCACAATTTTAAAATAAACAATGAATATAAACACAAATAGATAAAAGCTTCTACTTAAAAATAAATCATAATATTCTTGAATTAAAATTTTAAACATTCAACTTACAACTAAATTATTTGCATAAGATTTTCTCATAATCGTTGGATTTTTTTTAATATTTTGTAAAACTTGTTAATATTATTTGATTTTTTTTTTGTTTTTTCACAGCTTTTGCGATTCGGATTTAACCGTCACCAGAAATTGTTTGACTTGAGCGTTTTAGCAAAAACTGAGAATATTTTATTTTTTGGTTTTTTGTTTTGTTAAGTTTTTCAAATTAGCTTACAAGCTAATGGTAAAATATATTTTTTTTTTCCTTTTTTTTTGTTGTGTGTAGAAATATTAAAACTAAATTAAAAAACATGTATATTCTTCTGTGTTCTAGGCAGTTAAAGTTTGCTACAAAACTATTGAAAATCTGTTAAACCATTCCTGTTTTTATTTATGTAGGTGTGTCTTCTAATCGTGTGGGTATTTTTTGGGGCATTTTTCAGGTTTTTATATTCTAAAAATCAATATCCTTATTCTTTACTTTTATATTTTCTTAACTCAAATGCCAGACAAAAAAAAGTTCAAACAATGCCTACGTTAGAATGCAAATACAATTTCTCCCCTTCCAAAAAAAAAAACAAAGTAAAGAACACAATATATTAAAATGCGCTTAGGTCATCTCCAGGCCACCGAGCACCTCCTCCAGTTGATTGTCGCTGAACTCAAAGCCGCCCTCACTAATGTTGTAATCATCGTTGCACAGATCCATCCAGGTTGAGGCACGCATCAATGGATTGCTGCTGTCCATAAAGGATATGGAGGACTTGCGACTAGTCGCACTGCTGCAAATCATTGGCTCCCTCAGCTCCTCTACCTGTTCCTGCGTTAGTGGTGGCGGTGTAGGCGGCACAGCAACCACCTCGAGTGGCAAATTTGCCAGCTCGCTGTGTTGCAGCGACTTTTGTGGCGACTTGCCACCCATTTCGGCCATGCTGTTCTCATCAATGCCACTGTCACTGGAGGCATCCGTGTCGCAGGCCGTCAAGCCCGGCGGCATTGAGTCCTCAATGGAAACCACAGAGCTGGCATCGCCATCACGGTTCGGAAAAACTGGTGACAGCTCCAGACTGCTGCCGCTAATCAACGGATTGTGGCGATAATTGCGCAGCACCGATGCCGTGGCCGTGTGGCACTGCAGCGGCATCGTGTACTTGGGAGCGTGGCCCAAGACAAGTGTGGGCGGCACAACCACCTCCAGAGAGTTGTCGTCAATTATCATGGCCTTGATGGCATCTTCGGTGATGTCAATCTGTTTTAGGTGGATGTAAGCAAGAGAAAGAATAGAAAAAATACATAAATTAGTAATAGTTTAATGAAAGTTGTGATTATTTATAATCACGATTGAACAAAACGAAGCAGCTGGCCAGTCTAGAAGGATTTTTAATAAGTTCTTTGATTAAATTCAGTCAAAAGTTAAAGTTAGCTTTTTGTAAACTGTAAATGGATCGATTTTTGGGTTCTTGTCTAGGCTAATAATTACCTTAACTTACTTTTAACTTAATAACATAACTCAAAACTTAATGTTATACATTTCGATGACTTAAATTAAAGTATCCACAATAATTACCACAAAATAGCACATAAATTATAGCTTTAATTGCTGTACAAGTTAGTAGTTAAGTAGCCAACACCGAAGCTCATTAGAACACATTCAGCTAACTACCTCATTCATATTCAAAGCGAATGGCAAGTGATTAGTAAATCCAGACTCCAGAATCAAGAAGAGCAAAAACAACAAATCGACTTGAAAATCAAGTCAAAATTGAGAGTATCTTTTGGGGTCTTAGCCACAGACAGGCAGCAAACAAAATATTTAAAGTCAAGCAGCCACTACCCTTGGGGCAAAAGGATAGGGGCAGAAACGAAGCACAAGAAGTCGAGTGGCAAGAAGGAGGTCGACACAGCAGCTTTACGCTATAAATCATATTTTAATGATGGTCCAGCCGGAATTCGTAACACTGCTGCTGTTGTAATAGAATACGACAATGCGGAGCGAGGGTAAGGCAAAGTAGCAAGGGAACATGAGTATGGCTATATTTTGGTAACAAAAACACAAAAGCAAGGCAAATCAAGCTCATGTCAGTCATAAGGAATAAAATAAAGATGCCAAAAAAGTGCAAAGTTCAATTGCAGTTTATTGAACCAAGTTATTTGGTGTTTGCAATGCTTTTACAGCGCTAATTGCAACACAGTTTTTGTTGTCAGCAACAAAAGCAGCGAAAGTGCTGTAAATTGATCGATGTGCAAATATGTCCAAAAGACAAAGGGCACAAAAAACTGTGGCAAGGAGTGGCAGCTGTCAGCGTTTTTGTGCCACATCAGCGAAAGCGAAAGCAGCAAGAAAACAAAAACGAGAACAAATCTGCGCCTCTTGGCAACACATTAACACAGCAGCCACAGAGAATATATATATATACAGATACATAGATACACACAAACAAACACGTGGGGAAGGTTGAAAAAAAAACGTTGTTGGCACGCGCCTACAACCCACAGCCCCTAAGGCCCAAACTTTCGATATGCCATAATAAATGCCAAGCGTATTGTAATAGCTTTATTGTATGATATATTATTGGCTGGCGTGCGCCTAAATTCCTACATACATTTCGGGGCTTACATTCATAAGCATCAGTCTCAAAATTGGCTTCGCCATCGACCTAATATTGCCACAACAATAAATTATTAAAGCCAAGGAAAAGCGCAGGCATTACAATAATTGTTTAGTTCTCCTTAGGGAGCACAAAGCTGACTGAATGAAGAATACAAAAGAAGACTTGAAGATATTCTTGGGTAAATATTCACAACAATTAAGAGCTTTGACTAGAGGAATCAGCAAACAAATCAATTTTACGATACGTTTATCACAAGGTTCTAATCACTATCAAGAAGAACTCTCCTTCCTTTAACCAACCAAATTTATCTCTTTACATATGCGTTCGAGAACACCCAAATACTCTTCTGAGAAATTACCTTGTTTTGTGTTCGCGCAACTCAATTATAACCTTATCTTCAAGCATTTTAATGCCAACCGGGTATTATAACAAATTGTTTGCTGAGCTTTGCAGCTCTTTAAAGCGTAATTTAATTGGTTTTCATTCTCATTTTGTGAGTTTTTATTGGCAACGCCCCCCAGTTCATTGACATTACGTGCGCAAATGAAATGAGTCGCTTGGGCGCCTCTTTAAATGCACAAAGAGCAGGGCGCAAAGTAATTAAAGCCCAAAAAGTTTCTTCCTTAGCATCGCTGTGCTATGGGTTGTTATATCTTGAGTGGGAGGCATTGGAAAAGTTCTCAGTTACGTTGGATGTTTAAGTTTGTGCTCCGTTTGCGTTTGACTTTTGCCACTCACGTTGCAAGTTGCGTAATTTGTGTGTGTGACAGGCTCTCCAAAGGGGAATGCGATATGGCTGGGACGAGGCATAAATTGGAAAATTGATTTTCAAGTTTGTTGCCACGCACGAAAGGATTGATAGCCTGCAGAAGTGCGCAGGAAAATCAATAAGCAGCTAAGCAACTGATGGGCAATTGAAAATGGGAACACGCTGGCGTATACTTGATACAAATAAAATCTAAAGTTCTATGTCACATACACACATACACACACGTATCGCTTATTTTCTGTATGTGTGTGTCTGTGTGCCTAGCATACTTAAATAAGCTGCTTGAGCTTTAAATGACCATGGCATGAGAGTTGGCCCAAACTTGATTAGGCCAGAAAATGCCAGGCAGCATCATTTATACCAATCAAAGATTTTTATAAATGGCACAGTTCAGCTCTAAGTAAAGGCGTGGCAGTTGAGAGGATGGGCAAACAGCACGAATCTGCCCTTAGATTAATCAACTTTGAGCTCTCAATATAGATTTGTATTGCTGGCGGGCAAATACAATAATAATATTTATGCACATAAATCTAAGCAAAAATCGAAATCAGCGAAGCGAAACTTTCACAAACTCCCATACAAATAAAACACGATATCAGATTGGTTTTTGGTTTTCGTTTTTGTTTTTGTTTTTAGCTGATTTGAGTGTGTTTGCTCATTTGCTGGCGTTTTGTTTGTTTTTATTTTTGCTAAAATATTTATTAAAAGTTTATTAAAATACTTTCATAATTCACATATATATATCATATACATATATCGTATTGTTGTTGACTTTTAGTTTAATAGCTAAGGGGCACACACACATACTCATGCATATGCCTATTATATAGTTATATATGTTGCATACTTTTGCGGCATTTATAAACTAAGTTTTTTTATGTTTTAGTTTAGTTTTTTTTTTTTATTACATATATTTTCTCCAATTTATTGGAGTCGAATTCAAGGCTAGTTAAATTTATGCTACATTTTATTTCTTTTTTTTCCTTTTTTTTTTTTGTGTAAAATTTGACTTAGTTGGAGGTATTTTCCGGTTAGTGTGTAACAGAATAAAAATAAACGAAAAAAGTATTTTCTTTTTGTTATTATTTTGCCTAAGCAGCTTAACAGACAGACAAGGACTGTGTCCTTTTTTTCTGGTTTTTCGGTTGGTTGTTGGCCCATAATTTGTTGCCTTGGCAAATAAAAACTAATGCCGCATGAAAATTACTGCTCATTTGCTTGGGTGAAGCGTCAACACTTTGACAAATGAGCTACGAGCTGCATAATGAGCTGAGGTTTGGCCATTTATGCTTGCTGCTCTTTAATAGAACTGTTGCTCAGTGTTTTTTTGTTGTTTTTTAAATGCTTATGACAATTTGCACATAATAAATCAGTGCTACTGGGCGTATGAGTAACAAAAATATAGTCAAAAGTTACTCAATGTACTTTAAGAAAACTGACTTTCATGCTGGTTCATTTATCAAAATCTGAGCAACTGGCAAACGTGGCCCAAAATCAATTGCAGCATACATAGACGAGGGCGTGTGAAGGGGCTAGAAAAGCGCTTTGTCAGCCTGACGCGACTTGAGTTATGATGAGTCAACAAATTGGCCAAAATACAGGATATGTAGCGAGCATGTTGTAACATGTCTGTTATTATGTATTGTATATAAGTATGTGTTGTACATATATATATATATATAAATGTATTTTATTATCAATATGCTAGCCAAAATATTGCAGCTAATTGTCTTGAGGTTGAGTGTTGAGAAAATTTTGCTAAAATGTACTTTTCTTTCAAAATTTGACATTGATTTGATTTGAGGTTTAATTGTGTTCATTATTATTATTTGTGTGTTTAGGTAATATGTTCGTTCTATATGACTGAAGCATTCTGAGGTATTTCTGCTGTTTAGACATATCTATAAATATATTTATTTAGTTAGTTACGAGTTGCTTGTTATAATAATGCTATAAAAATGACACAACATTTAGTTAAATTTTACTTTACTTGCGCTAGTTTTGTTTGGTTTAGTTAAGTTTTGCTAGTTTTATTTGTTGGTTTTGGTTTACTATAAATGCAAGTCACATACAACAAGATTTTTGGGAGGTAGTAAAAAACGTTTTTTTTTTTTGTTTCGTATTTGTATCGTAGTTTCGGGTATTCATTTAAATGATCGCACAACATTTACTAAGGTGTAATTTAACTATTCAAAGTTTTTTTTTGTATATCTTTATTCATTTAGATTGTAGAATTTAGTTAAGTGATTTGATTTTCGATATAGTTGTTATATAAGTATATGTATGTATGTATGTATGTATTTGTTATACACGAGGTATATAATTTGTTGTGGTGCCCGAGAGAACGCCTTGAGACGCTGCCAAGCGCACCGAGATGTACTTATGCATGTACTGAGGTATATGTGGTATATTTGTTGTAATTGTATGTACTTTCTGTTCAATACTCGATCCAGACGCTGCACTCGTTCGAGTTGGCGCCATTGTTTCGATAAAGCTATATCGCTACTTCTTTCTGCCTTTCCGGTTCACTCTCGCTCTCCATCTCATACGTAACGCGACAAAAATTTTAACTAAATCTTATGTGAATAGAGTTTGTATGTATATATGAATGTATATGCTATGCTTTGAGATAGGAATGTATGAATGCATGAATGATTAGTCGCTATAACATACACATTATAATGCTAAACAAATTTGACTTGCTTTTGTTTGGTTTTTTTTTTGGAGTTTAAGTAACACATAAAAGTTGCTATAAATAGTTTAGTTAAAGCCACATCGATTAATATTAAAGTGTTAATGATTTTTGTGTTTTTTTTCTGTTTTATTTTGCTAGTCGTTTTCTGCTAGGCAAATTGCTAATGCAAAAAGTATGCCTGGTGTTTGCTTTGCATTCCCCTCCGCTCTTTGCTACTACTCGTTCCGAATTGTTTACATAACTATGCGTGTATATTGTATATTGTAATTAAATTAGGCTCTTATTATGTTTTTTGCTTTTCGTGTATATGTATATATGTGTATATATAATAATTTTGAGAGTTTTTAGCTCGCAGTCTTTTCGGGCTATAATTATTTTTTATTTTTTTGGTTTTTGCTATTATATATTTTCAACTTGCACCATTTAGCAAAAAATTTCAGTTGGGACTTGGTGACATTCTAAATGATTATCAAGGAAATACTCTTTTTAATTGTCCTGGTATTTGTCTAGTTACGATTAATAATAATAATAATAATTCACTTAATCTTAATGTTCTAACTCTACCCATATAGGATTTATACTTTTTTGTTTTACTTGAGGATTGCTTATCGGGTTTTCAATTTTGTCTAAGGTGTATACACACATTTATTTATTGATTAAGACGAATTCACTTAAACTAACAGTTACAGTTTCCTATGCAGCAATTGTTTGGTTGAGAACACGTTTTGGTTGTTCAACTCTCTTTGAACATTTGTTTTATTATTATTATTTCTTGTTTCT
The DNA here is from genome assembly GCA_035044725.1 of Scaptomyza caliginosa. Taxonomy (NCBI): domain Eukaryota; kingdom Metazoa; phylum Arthropoda; class Insecta; order Diptera; family Drosophilidae; genus Scaptomyza; species Scaptomyza caliginosa. The sequence goes on from JAWNNR010000686.1 coordinate 92,893, forward strand.
TTTCTTTGGGAGGTAGTTTTGGTTTTTTTTTTGTCGCTGCCTTTAACGCGAGGTAGTTGCGGTTCAGTTGTTGTTATTTGATTTTCCTTGCTTTTCCTAGCTCTCAAGAAGCTTTCAAAGCGTAAACTAATGAACTAAATGCAAGAGGCAAATAAAAACTAATTTGCGCACAAAAGTAGGCAGCACTTTGTAGACAAATATACGCCCACACTCGCACAAACACACACGCATACATGTAATGCAAATTTTGGTTACAGCGGTTACCAAATATGTTGCAACAGTCGTTGACATTTACAAAAGAAAAGTTAAGTAAAACAAAAGGACGACAACAAGGACCTGCTGGGCGAACGGCATGGGCAAATTGTGTGGGCCTACGAAATGAGCCTCGCTCGTGTTGGCCATAAAACCAGGGCCATGAAAAAAGAAAAACACATAAAGCTGTAAGCAGAGAGCGGGAGAGCGGGAGAGCGGGAGAGAGAGAGAGAAAGCTCAAGAGCGCTTGAGTCAAAGAGAGCAACGCTTGAGCTGAGCTCTGTGCTGTACATGAGAAAGGAAAGTGGAAAGAGGCGCAAGCATAAAATGCCGTTAAAGGATAGACACGGACAGATATATAGGCCTGCCACAAGGCATGAGGTGTAAAATCAATACACAATAAGAGCCACAAGAGCCTCACTTTAAGCCTGCTTAAATCGCCAATAAAATATATGCTAATTTTATGCGTTACGTTATCGCAACTCAATGGCCTGGCACCGGGCCGTGTCAATTGAGACGCACTCGTTTAACAACATTTGAAAGAATTATTTTAAAAGTCAAATGGAGAGAACATATAGAAAGTTTTCAAAAAAAAGTTAAAGTTTAGGTCTTGCTAAGACTTGCGTGTAAATTGATGTCGTCTAGATATTTATGATTACAATTTGATGGCTGACTGCTGTTGTATATCAATACACTAACACGAAAATGTGCGACAGACACGCAACACATAGAAAAAGTTTAATTAAAGTCACAATGAATAATATGTTGAGCTCGCACCACCCAAAAAAAAAAAACCACTCACGCAAAGTGGGTCAATGCGTGGTCAGTATTTATGAAAAATCAATAAATTGTCTCTTTTTTAAAAAAAACAAAAGTCATAAACCCAAAATATAATAAAAATAAGCCAAAGCATGAAAGCTTCTTTGCAAAAGCTACAAGTTTCGACTCAAAGATTAAAAACTTTAACCATAGAAGTTAAGCAACTGCTTATAATTCCCAACTGGTTACTGGTTTGTGTGAATCTTGAATCTTTTTCGTTTAACTGAGCTACACTGCACTAGAAAACGTTTGTCGTATTTAGCTTAGTTACATTTTCTAATCTCTTTCTTAAAATTCTAATAGTTTGCTATATGTTTTGTATCTTTCATTGACTATATTTAATTTAAGCTAGTTAATTGTTTGTATTAATTTCTCGTTTGTTTTGTACCATCAGCGCTCGAATTTCAAATTTGTTACTTTATCGTTTCACAATGTTTGCAATTTACAGGGTATTTCTACTATTCACACATACTCTCTCTTTATCTTCTTCCTTTATGAACAAACTGAAATTTGATACCTTATTTTGCGCTGCTTTTCGCTTCAGTCAAAAAATGCTTTAACATTTGGACAAAACATTTTCAAATATCTTCAAATATTTAATAATTATCATAAAGCAAAATGCTATCACAGTAAATGAAAGAAAAGAGACAAACAAAAAAACAAATTCAAACTTAATGTTGTCAGTTTTTTAAATATTTTTTCATTTTTTTATATATTAAATTTTTTTTTTGTTTTTTTTTCAGTTTAGTTGACTGCTGTTGGTGGTCGCAGTAGTTGCCCCAAACGTTTCCAACATGGTTAAAAACTAAAGGCTAGCTTGTTTAAGTGTATATGGTAATTATATTTACAATAAAATTATATATTTATATATATGCTCAACAAAATATAACAACATTTGGCTTAAAATGAAATCAACAACAGAAAAAAAATCTAAACTAATAATAATAAAAGAAAAGAGTAAAATCAAATAAAAGAAAGTTGGGAGTGAGGCTTAAACTTAAAGTTTCAATGATGCATTAAAAACTCGACGTATGACCACGTTGCACTATTTTAAATAGTATGCTACAAAATGTATAATTTCTTTTTTGTTTCGTTTTGTTTTTGTTATGTTTTTGTTTTGTTTTTAAAGTCCACACACGGCTGCATTGTGGCTGCGCAGCACTTAAACAACTAGACTAAACATTAAGCAATAACTCTATTAGCTAGTTGACTATGACTAACACTAAGCTAAAATAGTATAGCATATGTGTGTATATATGTATGTATGTATACATCATATATACGACTATAACTAATGCCCTGACTGGCCGTGCCAAACATATTACAAATGCTGCTTAACACACACACAGCTAACCACTAAAGCTTAATGTCTAAGTTCAAGCTTAAGAGTAGCATGTTGCAAGCAGCATTTTTTTGTGGCGTCTTGGCGGCGGCTGTCGTTTAAGGTTACGGGTTTTAACGGGTGGGAGGGAGGATGAGTTGTTGGATGGGTTTGGGAGTTTGGTTTTTACTATAAAATCGATCCATTTACAAAGTACAAATTGTAGAAATGGGGCTTGTCCGTTTACAAAATTGTACAACATTGCTGGCAATTAGCTAATTGTTTATTGTTGTTTGAGTTTAAAGTCCTTGCGCATGTCCTGTCTCTAGACCTTGGCCAGCTGCTTCTTGGGCCTCATTGGCACAATGCAATAGCCAGCACTTACATCGCGTCCGCTGACCAACAGATTCTTAAGCACTGAATTTGATTGTTGCTGTAGCTGTTGCTTCTGTTGCTTGGCTTCGGCTGCTGACCAGCGTTCACTCGACTGCCGTTTGGTGGCCAGCTGCTGTTGCTCCTGTGTCTGTTGCTGTTGTGTCTGTTGTTCCTTGCCCATCAGCTGTTGCAATAGCTGTGGTGATTGCACCTCAAGCGTCATGGTGCCGCTCTTCAAGCGTTTTGTTTCCACTGATTGGCTTTGACTTAAATGACGCTTGCTGCCATGTTGCTGCTGTTGCTGCTGCTGTTGTTGTTGTGGCAACAATGTGCTCAACAGTGTTGTCTTTGTGGGTGTTGCTGTTGCTGGTGTATTTAACTTGCTCTCAACCAGACGTATAGTTGCCTTTGAGCCATTTAGTAGCCTCATTGCTGGCAGCTTGCCCGGCAGCAACAGTTCTTCCTCCTCGGTTTGCTGCTGCTGCTGTTGTTGCTGCAACATTGTCTTGTTATTATTTTGTATGGTTATCAATGGCACAGCATTTAAAATAGCATTCTGCTGCTGCTGTTGCTGCTGCTGCACATGTTGCTGCTGTAGCTGCAATGTTGCCACTTTGCTGGGCGTGGGCGACACAGCAGGACTGCTGCTTGCCTCCGTCACATTCATTTGCAACAAATCATTCCAGCAATCCAAATTGGTGGCTAAACAAAAAGAAATATGAAAAATATATATTAAGTTCGAATCGCTTGAGATATACTAATTAAATAAATGAGCCAAATATGCAGCAACATTACGCGTTTCTCTTTTAGAAATCTTTCAACACACATACACGGACAAATTATTTATGACTTTGCTTGGGCCAAAGCAAACAGACGAGCAATTAATTCTTTTGCCCATGACATTAATGCTAATTTAAAACAATCATAATCGCCAATTCTTTAGCGTGTGTTTGCCAAAAAGCACACAAGAAATATTAAGTATACGTATATGTACTTTAAATATTCTATGTAGATAGAAAGCTGTTCCAACTGTTTATATGACAAACAGCCGTATACATTGAATCTCAACTAGACGCTCTGACACAGGCATCAATCAAATGTTGCTACTGTGACAGAAGGAAAGCGAGGCGTGCCACCCTTTGTGGCATATGTGTTGCGCCTCAAGGCGTCCATTCATAGGTAATTGTCGGCAACAATATTGAAAGTCTGCAGAGTGAACGCATTAATTAACTCAAACCCAACATACAACATGTCCAAATAAATGTGAAAGTTTTTTTTTCTCAGCTATTTATATGCACACAAGCACACGCAAAATATATATAGAGAAAAGTCAGGAATATTTAAGTATATGTTCTATTTATAATGCCTCAAAACTTGAGCATCTCCAAAACGCAGAGAGAGAGAGACCACAAACACACTAGAAAATTGTCAACAATGTGTGTGGAAAATTGTGAAAGAAATTCTACATAATTAACCCGGCAGGCAGCAGGCTGTCTCGTCTGTCCGGGCGTAGGTGTTGAAATATGATTGGAAAATTGGGGAAAAGCATTCGATTTTAGAGCAATTTATGCTGCATATTTCTTTGGCACTATTTCTTTCTCTTTTTTTTGTATACTTACAATCTTTGCTGTAGTCATTCTCAAATGAATCTTCGATGGAATGACATAAACTGGGCGCTAATGACACATCGTATTTCTCCTTTTTACACTCTATGCTCAGGCTTAACAACTGTTGCTGCTGCTGCTGTTGCTGTTGTTGCTGGCGTTGCTGCTGTCGTTGTTGTTCTTCCTCTGCCTGCAACTGAAACTCCTGCTGCAATTGCTGGAAACTGTTCACCTGCAGGCGATCTTCACTTGAGGCATTGCCCAGAATTGAAAAGGTTCCATTGCCACTGCCACTGAGCATTGCTGCCAGTTCACTGGAGCCTGTGCTAAAAACATTTGACTGTTGTTGTTGTTGTTGCTGCTGTTGCTGGTGCTGCTGCTGTTGTTGATGTTGTTGAACTGGCGATGGCGACAGCGAGGATACCGTGGATGCCGGCGAGGAGCAAAGTGAATTGGAAAAGTGCTGTTGCTGTTGTTGTTGCAGTGGCTGTTGATAGCTGCCGTATTGCTGCAATTGTTGCTGCTGCTGTTGCTGCTGCTGCTGTTGCAATTGCTGCAAATGCTGCTGTATGCTATCCATATCCTTGGGCACCATAGTGGGCAAATCAGCTGCCGAACACCACATCAAATCGCTCTCGGTCAGCAGCGGCATATCATCACCCAAGGGTATATACGGTGCACGCATGCCAAAGTCCACATATGCGAAATCATCCTCGGTCAGTGAATTGGGGCTGCATAGCGATGGCAAACTGCTGTCCTCGGGACACTGGAAAACCAGAAGGGTTTATTAGTTAATATAATGAGGTGTTCAATTTAGTTTGTTTATTGCTACACACCTTTGATGTAACGCTGGGCGAATGCAGATGCTGCGAACAGTTTGTATCATTCGATTCATCACGATAGTTGAATAGAGGATCAATGTTGCTGCTGCTATTGCTGTTATCATGATGTTGATGACTATTGTTGTTGTTGTTGTTGCTGTTGCTGCTATTGCTGTTGTTGCTGCTGCTGTTGCTGCAACTGCTGTTGCTGATAGCTCTGCTGTTGTTGCTTGCAACAGTTGCTGTTGTTGCTGCCGCTGCTGTGTGGCGATAGCTGTTGTTGTTGTTGCTGCTGCTGCTGCTGCTGGTGTTGTTGTTGTTGTTACTGGTATTGTTGCTATTGCTATTGTTGCTGTTGCTGGCATAGTGCTGTGCACTGGCTGTTGTTGAGCAGGTGGTCGAATCCAATGAATTGATATCATCGGGCAGCAAACAGGAACTCATGAGTCCCACGAGTATCTCGCCAAATGGCGCCATCTCGTCCAATTGTATGCAGGCGGTATTGGCCAAATGATGAGACAAATCATCGGGTTCCTCTTTAAGCACTGCAAAGTAAGATAGAGTTTATTAATATTAAGTCTTTTGCACTTGTCAAAAGGTGTCAAAAACTTAGTGCTAAGTGCAAACAACGCTTGATTAAAAAAAAAACACAAAATGTTGCTGTTAATTAATGTGCCACAAGAGTCACAAACAGAGTGAACTGGCGCCAACCAAAAAATATATATAAACAAAATTGTCATTTCTTCAATTGACAGCTTTAAATTGAGACTAATTGAAGTTGTTCTTGCGCTCCCCTCAATTCTTCTATTTATTTTTTTTCTTTCCTTTTGGGTAGGTTGAATTAGTTGATTTATGTGCTACAATTGCTAGGCTTGGGCCATGATTTTAATGGCCTTTTGACAGCCTTTTCGTTTTTAGTTAGTTAGGTTTTTTGCCTTATTAATCAGCATTGGAAAAGTTTTGCAGCAGCAAACACAGCTGATAAAGAACAAATACAGAAAAAAAAAACCTCAAAGCTTTGACGCATGTACGTTTTTACATAGAAATGCAAGCATGGCAAACACTATTTAAATGTTTTTATATATATATATATATATAGAAAATGCACTTGGGTTGAACAGGTTGAGCTAACCGTAGGCACAGAGTCAAGGTCCCAAAAACCGCAAGATGCAATGCTTATCGCACTGCGAACGAGATTTGGATGCGCGTCACGATTAACTTCAGTCAACAATCATAATATATATAGTAGCTTTTCTGTTATTTATAGGCTAAGCGGTTGCCCATTAAAACCGGTATAAGCAGCTTTAGTACGGCACGACGAAATACGAATAATATAAATAATATTTCCTCATCTCAGTTACATTGTTTCACTGAGAATACTTCTTACTTAAATCGTAATTATTTGTTTGAAGTATCTTATCTGTTAGTTTTAAGTTCTCTGCATACAATAATTTATAATTTACAAGCACCTATTGATAATATTTCACTTGCAATGACCAACGACAACGAATAATTTTAACTATATCTAGTCGAAATTTGTATGCTCTATCACATAAAAAAAAACACTTCCTATTTACAATAATGAAAAACTTTCCCAATGACATCTCATTCTAATCGCAACTAGCTAAACCAAATAAAAGCTGATACGAGCTATATTTGAAGAGGCTTAAGGGAAACGAAACGAAACGAAACTAAAAAAAAAAAAAAACAGCTGAGGGTTTACAAACGATCTAATGCATTATTATATATACTCACATATCTAGGTACTCATATATATACACATATATAGCGATGTACTTGCACTCATCGCTGCCAGCAACGAGGCACAAACAAATTAATTAACAATGCAAACAGACAAACAAAGGCAATGGGCAAAGGGGTAAGGCGTATTAGGATAGGGTATATAACAGACCGCACCTGAACCCCATACGGTTTCGACTTATAATTATGGCATACAAGTGCTATTCGAACGACGACGACAAAAACAACCTAGAAAAATAATACAAAAAAGGGTTCACCACAGTCAGAACTAGGAAATCAAATTCATAAAGTTCTTCTTAACCATGTGCAAGGTTGAAGAGCAGCGGTTCAGTGGGTCAGGTCAGTGTGGTAGGGATAATTCGTAACTAGTTACTTGTGACACTCGTTACAAGGTAATTAGTTGATCAGTATACGAAAAAAAAAACAAACTAACTAAAAGTGATTGTCTCGTGACATGCTTTAAGCCATTGCAGCTGCACTTGAGCCACATTCAATGCACTTGAAATATGAACGGAACATATGCATATGATTCAAAAGTTTTTCTAGAACAACAAGGGGGCAGTGTGTGTGTGAGTGTGTGTGTTTGTCTAACGCGTGACTTGGCTCAATCAACACTCTCATCACTCGACACAGTTTCAATTAAAATAAATCATCATAATGATGATGTGCTTGATAATAATGACGTATTTAAGCATAGCAAACCGAAAAAAAAAGATTCAAAAGAGAGAGAGAGAGATCAAGAGGAAGAAGACACTTGAGCACAAGACAAACTTAAAGCTTGGCGATGAGCCAGCCACTTGCTGTTGACTATCTGACTTGTCTATGTTTTGACTTTACCACAGATACTACGAAACTGATTGAAACTTAGAATAGAGAGCGCCATCAAAGTGATTGAAAATCAAAATCATATGCTAAAGAGGGCATATCTATTGGTTAACTAAAGACCAAAATAAATATAGTAAGTGCTTCCCAGTTTATTTACGTTCCACTAAAACCAAAATAAATATAGACACTTCAAGAAAAAACAAAATCGGAAAAAAAACACTAAAGTTTTTTTTGCGGCGGCAGCCAGCACAAAATGTCAACAGAAGCTAAAAAAAAAAAAACCAATTGCCGATTAGAAACAGTTTCCAAGCATGCTGCAGCCGAATTTCTCCAAACAAAGGAAGAAAAAAAACACACGCGCCAGTCAGATAAAGATGAAGAGGGAGAGGAAGAAGGCTATGATATGTGGGCATTGGTGTCGACGACACATGTCACAGATAAGGAAGATGAGCTCTGGCCAAAGCGAACCTGGGACAGCCACACATAACACACTTAATATATTAATTGGCTAAGCTAAATGTTTTTCACACATTAAACAAGCGAATTCACATAATGCCAAGATCGTGAATTACTTAACGCTATGTCGGAAAATTACAATTTAAGTCTAAGCCAATGAGAAATCGACTATATTTACCAATATTGTGGCTTTTGTGGGTTAAACATGGCGTATGCGTAATAAGTAAAAATTACAGCAAAAAGCAGCATCAAATGCACGTAATACGTAGAGAAGAAGAAGATGAAGAGAAAAAAAAATATGCCAACCGGCAAATGCTAATACATCTACTATATATATATATATATATAAATATTTATATATAGATAGGTTTACAAAATGCAAGCAAAATGCCAGCAACAAATTGTTGTTATTGTGCATTTGCTGTTTTTTTTTGTCTTTACAAATAAATCGTTTGATTTGCGAAAGCACAGAAAAAACGTTGGCGATAAGCTAAAGCGACAAACTGACTGAACGACTGAACGACTAAACGACTGATTGACTGGACGAAACGACAATGTGACCAATTAAAAATGTTACGACAATGCGTCAAATCAAATCAAATAGCCGCACGTCATACGCTTCCCTAGTGTATTGTTGTTGTTTTTTTTTTACATAGAATTTACTTACTTAAACGGGCACGACTAACAGCAACAACAACAGCAACAACAACAACAACAGCGACTACTACTACTATGCATATTACATGGTATATACATTTTGTGGCGTAGACAAAACGCCTGACTTTAGCCTTGGTCTCTGCCTGGCTGCTAATGCTCATTTTGGTTTGTTTTTTTTTCCTATTGCAGCTGCTTAGGGTTATCTAGCAACAACATGTTGCTGTTGTTTTTGTTGTTGTTGTTGTGTAAGAATATGAAAAAAAGCATAACACAAAAGTTAATTGACTTATTAAAAGCTTTCAATACGCAACATATTGATTATCTAAAGGTACTTATGATATCATTTGATAAGCTATTATTATGATTCAAATCAGAAGTGGCAACACTGCTTCCTATCAGTCTGGCAACGCTCTTGCGTTCCACAATATACCACTTTTGATTGATTGAAAAGCACAAAAACTATTCAAATCACTGACCTATACCTGTCGATCTAAACCTGTGCACCTTGTTGTTCTGTATGCTTTTGTTGTTGTTGTTGTTGTTGCAATGGGCGTTCAGTCAGTAACTGAGTACCGGGTTCATTTATTTAGCTGCACTCTTAGCTGTCAGTTGTTATCAGTTTAATTGTTTGCACTGCACATATAAAGAAGGTTTGATTATCTTCTTTGTTTTTTTAGCACCTTTTGGGTTATCAACTTGCGTAATGCAAGCAATAATCAGTTGTGAATAGGGTAAGGGTAAGGGTTAGGGTAGGGGTAAGGTAGGGTAGTATTGCTCTACTTACTTGTTAAACCTCGGCCATCGTCAGCAAATGATAAGAATCCTTTATTCATATCTTGGATGGTTTGTTGTTGCTGTTGCTGCTGTTGTTGTTGTTGTTGCTGATTGCTTGACGACAGTATTGCAGCCGTTGCTGTTGTTGTTGGTGGCAACGTTTGCAGCTGTATTGTTTGTATTGGTATTGGTATTGCTGTTGCTGGTGCAGCAGGTGCAGCAAGTGCAATTCTCTTGCCAACAACAGGTGGCGCTGCTTGTGTTGCTGCTGTCGGTTGAATGCGTATTAACGAGGCTGTCACCGATTTGGGGCGTTTCTCTTCGAGACGCGGCAACTTGTTGTTGCTGATAGTGTTATTGTCACTTAAATTGGCAAAGACTTGTGCTGTGGTTGTACGCGGTCCGGGTGAATTATTCTCACGTTTGATAAGCAGCTCAGCTTGCAATTGTTGTTCTCGTTCCAAAATTGTGTTTGTTGTTAAGGGTTTGGTTGGTGTTGCTGGTGTTGCTGGTGGGTTAGTTGCAGCAGTTGCTGTTGTTGTTATTATTGTTGTTGTTTCATTTGCAGTCTCAATAACTTTGGGTTTGTCCACTAACTCTAAAGTTGTTGTTGTTTTTGTTGTTTCAGATATTGCAGCTGTTGCTGTTGGTTCAACAACAGTTGCTGTTTCAATGTTGTTGTCGTTGTTGTTAGCTTCCTGCTGTTGTTGTTGTTGTTGCTCACTTGCCGCCGTTTGTTGTGCAAGTGAATAAATCTCATGTTTGTTCTCAAGATTACTGCAAATAGTTTGGGATGCACAAAACGCGATTTCGTAATGATAATTATCATAAAGTTGGAACTCGTTATCTTTTTTTTTTTTCTCTTTCTCTCTCGTTACTTTTCACTCGTTTGTTACACCACAGACCGAATAACAACATCGCGCGATATATATTTATTATATGTTTTTTCAAGTATTTTTTGTAATGCATATTAAAGTTAGTAATTATATGTTATTATAGCTAATAATAAGTATGCCATTAATGAGTCTGAACATTTTTGTACTGAATTTCTTATGTTTTCGAACCCCTTCAAATTTCGCTCACATTTGGCTACCTTATCAATATCCAAGGCAAGACAAAACGTCGACATTGACAGCGATAAGCGGCATTTTGTGGGTGTGTCTGGCAAAGCATTAAATTATAATAGCAAAGCTACTACATATTCATATATATATATATATATATATTGATAAGAGATCATGGCTACCAAGTCAAATACAGACATTTTCCAATCATGCAGCATACGTTGCGCCCGTGACTAGAAGCTGTTTGGCAGCATGAAATTCATACGATTCACGAGTGTTTTCTCGTCTTTTTCGTCTATGACTGACTGCCTAGTAATAAGTTGATAAGATAGATAACGGTACAATCGCCCAACTCAACTCAACTCAACTCACGGCAGTTTCGTTCAGCTGTTGCGTTGTGTGCATGCACGATGTGAATGAGCTTTAAGTTCGTAGCACGTGAAACGATCGTGAAGTTGCCGTGTTGAAGACGTCTGATGTTGTCCGATTTCGGATTTTAGATAAAAATAAACAAAACCCACGCATTATGTGTGATATTTGAAGATAACAAAAGGGCTAGCAAAAAAAAAAAAAAACCAGATGTAGAGTAATCGATAATAAATGGAAACTTTTAGAACAATTGCTTATTAAAAAATTCCATAGAAATGATTAAAAAGCAAACATTGAAGGCTCACAAAACTGACCTATCAGAAGCTCTTACTCAGCATTATCATTTGCTTATTTCACATTTCTCATTAGCGAGTTGTCACTGTAAACGATTTCATTGAAATTTTGATTTATAATTCAAAGTGAAGAGCAAACACTTTAATTGTTTGTGTTGTTATATATATATTTTTTTTTTGTGGGGGGGGCTCGTCTGTCTGGGGTGAAATAAATAGCTCGTAATTCGACGCGGATATTCTGGAAACGTTTTTTTTTTTTTTTTGGTTTGTTGCTATCGCTCCAGCACTCGACTAGTTTTGGAGTGACCGACCCATTGATAGATAGTGACAACTAAATTCAATGTTAAACTGGTGTTGTTGACAATGGAAAATTATGAAGACTTGAGTGTTGTTGTTCTTGTAGAAGAGCGCATGATGCGTAGCAGAAAGACAAAGATATACACCTGCATGCGGGCAAAAGCACAAATCAAGAGAGCGAGAAAGAGCGAGAGCATGACTAGCAGGAAGGCAATCAATGGACAAAAGCATTTGTCACAATAGGCAAACAACAGCAACAACAAAACGAACACACTTAAATAATTGTTTCATCTTTTTTTTGTTGCCGGCTGCAGCCGGTTTTAACCGCAGCGCAGCGTCTAAAACCCAAATTAGGCTTACATCATTCTAATTAAATTGCCAAAACACAAAATTTAAGATAGCAAATAACAGAGAAACATTCAAATATAAATTGAGAACAATCTAAAACGGCGCTTGTCAACTCTTTGAGCTTTTAATTGTAGCTTTGCCGAAAGCGCCACCTTAACCAGCGCTGATAAGAGCGTAAAACAGACAGAGACAGCTTCAACTCTTGAACTTTGTGTAACTCGCCAGTCAAGTCAAAGTCGAGACAGTGTGTGTATGTGTGTTTGTATTGAAAATTGATCGCGTGATGTGAGTGCGTTCTCACTCATTCTATCTCCGTCTAGCACACGCAAATAAATATGCACTCTCACGTCGTGTAACACTCAGCGGCACACTTTTGTGCTCGTGTGCACAGATCGTGGCGGGAGGTACGGGAGGTGATATAGGGGGAGCGAAAAACAGAGGTGAGACAGTGCAAGAGCGCAATTGAACAAGATGGGAGCAAAGTGTAAATAGACGTGAAGCAAAATTCAACAACAAACACGTTACACAAATTACTTAAAAGTGCATTGTAAATGGAATGTCAATTGGTTACGCCAACTTTAAATGCATACTTAAAAGTTACACCTTATTTTTAAATAAATATAGATATGTGTGTTTGTTTGTTTAAACTCTTAAGTTGAATCAATTGTGAGCTACATTAAAGCAACAATTTGTATTGTGTAACAAAGTGAGTCAAATAAATAAAGCAAAGCACAGAAGCAGCGCTGAGATACACAGGGAGACAATCGCAGGCAAGAGTGTAAGAGTGAGAGCAGCGACGCAGCAATGCGAGAGCCTCCCAAGAACAAAAAAGAATAAAACAAATGAATTGTGCTGCCTGAAGCCAAAGCTGCTGCTGCTGCTCCGTTATTGCTCTGCAATTGAAATCAAGAGCAGCAACAGCAGCAGCAGCATCATGTAGAAACTTAACTCAACTCAACGTAGAATAGCAGTAATTGCTTTTGACGTGTGTGTGTATGTGTGTGTGCGCTCACACATAAAAAGCAAATGTGTATTAAATTGAATAAAAATAAAAAGCAGCAGTAGGCAAAAAGTGGAGGCTGACACATAATAGAAGCTAAATTAAATAGACTATAAACAGCGGACAGGCAAGCATAAAAAATGACACGCGCATTTGGGCAATAGACAACAACAAAAACACACACAGACACACACACATGTTGTGTAATCAGCCTATGCGTGGGTGTCTTATGCATACACACACACACTTACATATATGCTTGCACTTTTCGTTAGGTTTTGTCTGGCTTTTCAATAAGTCAATGCAAATGCTAATTAAGCTGCAATTCAATTAGTTTTCATCAACAAATTAAACTTGCTCAGCGATTTTATGTAATGCGCGAAATGCAAATGCAAATTGCAGCAAAGAAAAAAAAAATACACGAAAACAAAAATAAAGCGAAATGCCAAATAGCCAAAATAAATACAATAAATACGAAACAAAATGAAACGCCACCGCTTTTTACCAGTCCCCACTCTCTCTCTCAGAGAACAACTTTCGTAAGTGCAGAAACAGAGAGCGTGCAGAACAGAGGGAGCGCCAGCACGATAGAGAGAGTGGGAAGCGTCGAGGTAGACAGATCGTGCGTTTTTCGTTGTGGGGGTCGCTCGCTCAACGTCAGCGCGTCAGCAGCGTCAACGACGACAACGACGACGACTAAAACGCAGATTGCAATTGCAATGTATGTTGTTGTTTTTTGCGCTTGCAACTGCCGCTGCTGCGTCGCTGCTGCAGCATTCGGTTTGTAGGTTAGGTGCGAGTGTTGTGTAAAACTTTTTTTCCACTGGCTTTACATGTATAATTGTTTTATTAATTGCTTTTATGTATGATCGGCTGATGTTGTTATTATTATTATTATTATTATTATTATTTTCGCTTTCGCTGCCGCGTGTAACAAACGTGCGCACTTTATAAACGAAGAGAGAAAGAGAGGGAGAGAGAGAGTGAACAAGCATGAGAAGGAACAAAATAAAACAGTTTATTTGTCAGTTTTTCTTGTTTTGAAAGTTGAGCATTTATATTATTTGATAATCTTTTTGACACACACACACAAACATACACACACGCATGCATATATACATGTATATATATATATATATATATGTGTGTTTGTAGTTGTCAAATTCACGCATAATAAAAGTTTATTTTTGTCAAAAAAATACAAAATATATATATTAATGTGTGTATATTTATTTTGTTCCATCTGCTTGAGCATGTTGAATATTTATGATACGTTTTTTTATTTAATTGAATTGTTTTTTTTTTTGGGATTTTTCCTTCAGTTTTACATTTGGATTTTCACAATAGCAACACAGAAATTGCAAAAAATCTTTTATTCTTTTGTATTTTTACCTTTTTTAAAATATATAACACATTTTTTGGGAGTATTATTAGGTTTTATTTGTCATTTAGAGTTTATTTATTTATGCGGGCGACGGAAATGCAATCGTTTATAGTTTTATTTATTTACATTAGAATCGAATCAGCGAAAGTTTCGAATTTGCTTTTGCTTTTGATATTACAATTCGGCACAAGTTGAACGAAGCTTAACGAAAAAGTAAAACGTTGTTCAGTAGGATGTATAGAATTGAAAGACGGCGTAGTTAAGTTAATAGGTTTATTGTTGTGTATTCTTTGATTATTGTGTTGGCCAAAGTGTTTGCCGAGTCCAGTTTCAGTTGTATTAAGATTTAAGTTTAGAAGTGCACACGGAAAAAACTCTCGAGCGCCGAACAGCGCTGTTTGCCTGCACAAGCGACAACGTACCAGAGACGAATGAGTGGAATGCCAGCGCAGCTGAAAGCTTGTAGTAGCTGCTGCTGCCAGTGCTGTCGCTGACGACGGCATGCGCCGGCGAGAGAGAGCGCACAGCGCTGGCTGTTTGGTTCTGAGTGCTGCAAAAACAAAAAACTGTCGCTCCTAAGAGCGCCGACGCAATGCCATTGAGTGAGTTTTTTTGTATACGCTATCAGTTTGAGTTCTTGTAATCGAAATTGAGCGCAAATTTGTTTGGCGTTCTTTCGTTTAGCTCGTTGCCTAAATGCCAAACACAAAATGTTCAAAACTCGCTCTTTTATTATTGTTTTCATGTCAAACACAAATGTGTTGTTGTTGTTTTTATGGTGGCTGCTGCGGCTGCTGCTGCTGCGACTGCTGCTGCTGCTGCTTCGCATTTCGCATGCGGCTACTCAATTTGCATGCTTCAGCAATTGAGAGCTTTGCGCTAATTGTTCGCTGTTTTTGGGCAAGACAAAAACCTGACGATACAGCGCACAATACATACACACATATGTATGTACTTAGATTGTTGTTGTTGTGTGGGCCTAATCTAACTGTAAACCTGAACTATGCAACGGCGCTGATAACGTGATAAGACCAAGCCAACAATAACTCACAACTAACATTTGCTGCTTTAATGGCAAGTTTTTGGTTTGGTTTTTGGTTTTCTCAGTCCTCGCAACGCCAAAACTTATGCCACAAAAAAATAAAGCCAAGAACACACAAATCAACATGAGAACTATCAGTGTATGTGTGTGTGTATGCCGTCGTCCAATCTTAGCAATTTTTAAATAGATATTCACTAATTTCGCCATAAAACTAAAGCCATTGCGTGTTATGCCTAAAGGACACAACACACACACACACTATCACACATGCATACACACTTCATATACAGACTCTCAATAGCCCAGTCGGAACGTCAGAGTCAGTACGTGAGAAACATACTGAAATCCGAACACTTCTTTGACATTACATGACATAATATGTGTGCGAAAGAAGCTTTTTGTTAAGAGTTTGGATTTAAGAAAATACTTTCTAGTATTTAAAGTATGTTTCAAGCCGATTTGTGTTCTTAAACAGAACATTTCTCTAGTATATATATTTTTTTTTAGGTATTATTTATATAAATTTTAATGTTTTTTTTATAAATTTCCTAGTATTTCTTTAAGTTCTATAGGTCTATATGCTGTTTAATTAAGTATTATATAAGAATTTTTGGTTAGAATAATAACAATAAATCTTCAATATTTAACATTAATGAAAATGATCTTTTCTATATTTGGTTGATTGGCTCTTCAAACCAATCTTGCTCCAACTTATTTGCATAAGAGAAGAAGAAAAATTGATATTCAAAATATTTCATCCATGCATGTCATTACTATATTTCATAATATTAACTGTAAATTTCATCTAGGTCTACGAAAAAGAGAGCGTAAAACAGAAAGAGACAGAGAGAGTCACGAGTGTGACTCGCCTTTGGGGCAGAGAAATGAGAAGCATTTCAAGCATTTTATGGGTTGCCTTGAAAATGTAATAAACTGTCAATGTGTGTGTGTGTGTGTGTGTGTGTGTGAGCAATTTTCACTTTCAAATGCAATTTCAACAGGCTGAACACTTTACGTAAGGTCTGATGAAATTTTCATAATCCTGCCGGCAAAAAAAAAAGGTTCTCAGTTAGTAAAAAGTAAACAAAAATGATGAAAATGTGTGCAAAAATAAAATAAAATCCAATGAAAAACAAACAACAAAAACGCACTCAAATAAATTTTGATATGTTTATGCAGTTTTTCGTCAGACAGAAACAATAATAAATACGATTTATAAGCAAAAAAAAATATATATTTATTTTCTTGAGCAAATAAATTTTACTTTTTATGGTTTCAAGATAAGAAAAACTTGATAAAACTTGCATTTAATTTAATATTAAAAAAAATAACAAATAAATTACAAAAATGAGTGAAAAGTGTTAAAAATAACTACAAACTGTGCCAAAAACAGATAAATAAATCTCGCGGCATCATTCTGGAATTTTGAACAAAGAAACATGTCTCGGGTTTATTTTTGGAAAAAAATTGCAACAGCTAAACAGGAAAAATCAGTTGCAATTTGCTTAAAAGATTTTTTCATTTTCAACAGATAAATCCATCAAAAAGGCATTCGCTCTCTCTGTCTCCCTCTCTCTCTCTTTCACACAACACTCTATTTTTTTTGCTATATCATGCTTTGTGACAAGCCCCCCAAAAAGACCAAGTAAAATGTATACAAATAGTTAACACTGTCAAGAAATGTTAACATAATTCAAGCCAAAGTCAACAAAACGTACAAAAAAACGTTATCTATTTGTTTGACAAACAATAGGTGTTATAAATAAACTCAAGCCAATTCGAATATACATCAAAGTAAACTTTCAAGCTGATTGCACTAAATATTTGTATGCACTTAAGTTAAATGAGCTTTCATTATTCAAGCTAGTTAATAGCCGAATGACTAAGAGTATTAAGTTAATAATTGTGTCGTTAAATAAACTGCAATGGGCCCAACCCATTTAAGATCCAAGTAAAACCGACATTTATGGTCAGCACTGTGCAGCGCGCAATTGGCGCCCACAGATATTGAGAGATTGAGAACTAAATGCAATTGTGAATTAGTAAGCAATTTGCGCAGTGGATAAATAAATCAAATAACTGTATGTATCAGTCTCAAGCTCTCTCGCGCTCTCTTTTATGTATTCGCTCTTGAGAACACCTCCGCGTATGCGTCTTGCTGTATGCAAGCTTTTGCTGGAGGTAGGAAAAAAACACATTTCACAAGTTCCGCTTACAATTGCGTCGCATTGTTTTTGTAATTTACCAAATAATTTGCGAAATCTTTTGCGTCGATTCATTGCAAAGGGAGGTAAACGCTACAAAAATCACGTCATCAAGCAAATGCCATAGACACACACACACATAGACATACACCTAGCAACACAATACAGGCAAGCCCAATGCTGACCAGCTGTAAAACGTAATGCCGAAATTCAACAACTTAGCTTTGCTTTGGTCTACGTGCGTGCTGAGCGCCAACCAACTAAAATACGCAACAACTCCAATTAAAAGCTGCTGCTGCTGCTGCTGCTGCTGCTGCTGCTGCTGCTGTCGTTGCTACTGCAATGCAACTGAATCAACATAGAGAGAGTGAGAGAGGCAGAGCATGCGAGAGTAAAAAGAACTCAAGAGCGCAAGATAAACAAAAAACAACAACACTGAGAGCCAGACAGACGTTCGTTTGGTTTGATCGTCTGATCGTCTGACAGACCTGAATAACCAATATGTGTGCCGGCCGGCATCTGCTGCTGCGGCTGCTTCTTGCTGTTGTTGCTGTTGTCGTTACGTCTGCTGGAGAACTGGTTTTCACTTGGCGAACGAAAAAAATACATAAAAGAAAAAGCAGCGCCACAGATTTGGCAATATACAAAACAAGCGCACAGACACACGCCTAAATATGCATAAATGCGTGTATATATATATATGTGTGTGTGTGTGTGCAAGTGTGCGTTTGCTCACAGTGCATATTGTGATAAGCAAAACAAAGGCGCAGGGCAGACAGTTAAAATTTCAGAACATCTGTGTGTACAATACTAATAAGCAAACTCAATTAACAGATACCCTGCACCCTAACATACTAACAGAAATACTACAAATAAATTAGCTATATCAGAAATTGTCATATTTCATCCGTTTGTCAAAGCGATGTTGAATTAATCAAGTATAAAGCGAAATTAATGAAAAAAGTTAGCTTAATACACCTGATTAAACATTAAACATGATGTAGGGTATAAATTAAGCGTCGCCCAATAATCAAGTTTCACAACAACAGAAACGTCAAATAAAACAAAGACAACACATATAAAAGCGAATACAACAACAACAACAACATGAAGAAAAAGAACAGATGATGAGATATTGAGCTTTCGTTCTCCACATAAGTTGTTGTTGCTGGTCAAAGACTTGAGAGGCTGGCAACAGGCAAAACGTGTATGTTTGTTTGTGTGTGTGTGTGTGCACAACAGCACTTTCTTGTTCGCTTCCACAGTAGCTGCTGTGTTTTGTTTCGATGTGTGTGTGTGTGTGAGCACAGGACTTTTGGCATACACAAGTTATTTATGTTTAGATATTGTATCTCAACAAGAGCACATCACACTTAATTTGACGCCTCGCATGATAAATGATCCGATCAAAAAGCCAGAACCCACATATCAAATAGCTGCAAAGTGTTTTATATCTTCTTCTTGTTCTTTTTCTTTTGCTTTCGTCCACAAACAGGTGTCGCTCGTTATGATTCGATTGGTGTCAAAACCAAAGAAGAACAAGCAAAACAATAAAGAGAAACGGCAAGGAAATTAAGGATTGAAGATTGATTGATATCAAATGATTATGCTTTCATTTAAAGTTGCTTATAAATCATTTTGTTTAACTACTCATTTGGGTCTATTAAAATAATAAACTTTTTATTGAAACGACTTAAGAAATATTTTTGTTACAACTTGACTAAACCCTAGTCTTAAGTATGTCTTTTATCTTTTTTGGGTTAAAGTCTCTTTTAGATATTAAGTTAATAAACTAATACAAAAACGAATAAAATAAACAATAATCTTTGGTCTTTTAAAAGAAAAATCCCAAAATTAAGTAATTTTATCCCTTTTTTATCCATAGAAAACTTCTAACCAGAAGATTAATATGTCTAATATTAATTTTAATGATTTGATTGAGAAAAAACAAAACAATAGCGAAACAAACAATAATTGACATTATTATTATTATTATAATTGTCTCTCGTTTTTGTTGGGGGAGACAAAAAATTCAACAAATTAGTATCATAATAAAACGCTTAATTAAAATAACAAGCTTGTCTACAACAGCAACAACAACAAACAGCTGACAGCAACAACATTGTCAAATTTTAGAATACAAAACAAATAAAAAAATTATGTCAGAATCGTGTTTTATGATTGATGACATGGCTAATGCCAAGTATTAATAATAAATAAATGGACAAGACCAAATGTAACAATTGAAACGCAGCAGCAAAAAAAAAAGCACAGGAAATTACCAACAACAACAGCATTTTGGGCTAAGTAAACAGCGGGAGATAGTCAGTCTGGCCAAGACGACAATCGGTTGGTTCGGTTTGGTTGTGTGTATAAATATTGTATTCTGTGTTATTTGCACAGGCGAACACCGCAATAAAAACAAAAAGTAGCCCACAAATAATGAGCAAAAGGCACGCAATATTTTTAAGGGTGTGCCACAAAGGGTGTATGTGTGTGTGTTGGTTGTTGTTCCGAACCAATCATTAAAAGCATCTTTTTGTTGAAGTAGACAAAAAAGAACGACAGCAATATTTGTTGCCTACTTATGGGCGTTTTGACACGCAATTTAAGCATCACAAAGTCACATAAATACTTTAATGAGTCCAAATAAATATCGAGTGTAACTTTAGGGTTATAGAGTTAGTTAATAAACTACAAAGTTCTTCTCTTTTTAATAGCTCTGCCATAAAAAAAAGCTAACAAAAAAGAGGGCACAAGATGTCCAAGTAAATGATACAACACATGTTATCATTTGTTGTTGTTGTCTTCTCTAAGGCCTTGCAAGTCATTCAAGAACATTTCATATCATTATCTGCACCGGCTGTGTTCATTTCCTAAAGAAAGTAAGCAAAGGAAAAACTATTCAACGCCCCACACAATGCCAACAAAGATTGCCAAAATATTGTGCCACTTTGTCGTTTTGCCTATATGTGACTTTATATCTTATATATACATAAATATATTTATTTATTTGTTTGTTTCGCAATATTGCTGTTCCACGAGGCTACTGGCAACATTCTATCATCAAATGAGCAAGAGCAATAAAATCAATCTACACATGTGTGTGTGTGTGTGTGTGTGTGTATTGACAAAATTCATAACAAATAGTATTTGCTTTTGGCTTTTATTCGACTTTATCAACATCAAGTCGATTTATTCTTACTCTTTTTTTTCATACTATTTTGAAGTTGATTTGTAATTAAAATGGTTTATTTTGAAATTTTTGTTCTTAAACAAATTATTAAAAAATTATCCAACTAAGTTTTTGGGTTTCTTAACCATTTAATTTCTTCTTCCCCTTTTATAGGGTATTCCAAAATAGATTCAGAAATAAACTTATGCGCTTAATTTCATCAACTTTTTTTGTCTCTTAGCTTGTAAACAAGTTTTATTGAATTGAAATGAAAGCAAGTGGGCTGTGAAATGTACAACAAACAGCTTTTAAATGGAAAGTGGAAATATATATAAGAAACGTATATATGAATATAAAAATATAATCCTTTGTCACATGTTGCAATCGCAAAAAACAAAAAAAAAAACAAAAAAAATGGCTTTTCTTGCTTTTTTTTATAGATATGCTCACGGTTTGTCGCCTAATGACAAGTGCCAAATTATCATTAATAAAAATAGCTTAATCGTATGGAACTTATTTTATTTGCTTCTGTTTCTCTTATTAGCCAAGGCAAACATTTTTCTGTTTTGTTTTTGTTAAGACCTTGGCATTGCTCCAGATCACGTAGTCTTTATTTCAATTTTCCAACACACAAATCAAATTATTAGCTTTAAAGCTATAAGGTTTTGGTTAAAACTTGATTAGGATTATTTTTAGCTTTTTTTAGTTATTTTTCATCAACTCTTCTCTTTTTATCTATTTTTGTTAGTCTAAATTTAATTGCAAGCATTTAACAAATCTGTCAAACAGAACTAAATATATAAAAATATGCAGATTTCTAAGAATTCGAAATATTTTTTCTTCTTTAAATGTTATTTATGACTAGGAGGGGGAAAAAAACTAACAAAGTGTTTCAATTACTCAAATCGCTTTGGATATATTTTTTATAGTTTGCCTTCAAGCACAAACACAAACAAAATTCAATTTTATGTCCAACTAGCGTGTTTTCTTCAATTTTTTTTTGTTTGTTAGCCAACCTTGTTCCAACCACTACGACTCCACTAAGAGACAGTCGAGGCATTTAATAACTTGTTGTGTAAGGCTAAAGGATCTTCTAACTGCTACTTCTAAGTGCTGCCTGCTGTTTGTTGTTGTCTTGCGTAATTTTTGCAATTACGTTTGAAAAGTTTTGGGCCCGAACAGCGACATAAGATAAGAAAGAAAAGAGAAAACCAGAAACAGGAAAAAACTTTACAATAAAAAAAAGCATAACAGTAAAGAAAAAGAAAAAAAAAGATAACTGCAATCGCTCGAATAAAATAACAGTTACGCCTAGACGTGCCTCTCTCTCTCTCGCTCTCACTCGCTCTCACTTGCTTCATTAACAGCTGCAAAAAGCGCCGCACAGCTGTTCGGCTGCAGCGCAGTTACAAACAAAAAATTTGTTACCCAGGCCCGGGCGGCACTTTTCACTCAAAACGACGCTCAAGCCTACTTTTAGGCTCAACGAACGCAGAACAAGAGAGCGAGAGAGAGAGCATGCGGCCTATGCGAGACCTTGAACTCGAAAGTTTTTTTTTTTGTTCAGCTCTCGCTTTCTTTTTGTGTATTATGTAATGCGGCCGCTCTCTGCACAGAACGTTTAGGCTGTGCAAATGGCATGGAAAAAAAAAATGAGCGTAAAACTTTCACTTTCAACAGTCAACGACACCGCTGTGCCGTCGAAAGAGAGCAGCTTTTTTTTGTTGTGTGTGTGCGTGTGTGTGTGTGTGTGTGTGTGCTTTTGTAATACAGAAAAACGCCTGCAAATGTGCGACGCAATATTTGAAAGGCAACAAAACATATGATTTAGTCTTTGTTGTTGTTATTGTTGTTTCATTTCTAAATTGAGATATCATGAGACGGAAGAAGAGAAAACTTTCGTGTTCAGTTTATTTATAAGCACGAAGGAAATTCCAAAGCTGCGAGACGCCTTAAAGTATGCAAAGCTACAGCAAAAAATACAGGCAGTTTGTTTAGCTTTAAAGAATATTTATGCATTTCCATATATAAATATTATGGTTACAAGTGCGTAGGAAGTAAAAAAAGGAAGCCTGTGGCGTTCAACGTACACACTTCCTGGCCAGGCCAGAAGCTGTGCTTAGTCTACATGAGAAACCATAACGCCTCAATGCCTACAATTTGAATTCAAGCTCTAAAACACACAATTTCGACATTTTTCTTGTCTAAATTTGGTTCGTTTTCGCCTTTTAAGTGTCAATTACATTGACGTTTTGCCAGAATATTTTATACAAGCCAAGCTAAACACGTGCGTGTTATCGTTGTGTGCTTTCCACTCTCCACTTCCCGCTTCCCGCTCTCTTTGTGCGTGTGTAAAAGTCCTCAAGTTGTGATTTTTCCTGTGGATTTATCGGCTTTTATTGTGCGTATCGCCAAAAAGCCTTGGCATTTGTGTGCCACAGTCATATAACGTCGAGAATGGGACTTGGATCATAAAGTTTATATTTAAGGGCCCGTCACTCTTGTTTTTAAAGAGCCAACGAATCAAACACAGCAGAAAGCCAAGTTAAGAAAGATCTCATCGCTTTTAATAGCGCCTGTTTTTTTCTTTTTAGGTTTTTAACAAGAAAAAAATCGTGTATTTATTTTGCATTCTTATGCTTACAACATAGAACACACATAAAAATAAGAAAATATATTATATTTATGTGCAATATAAAAGATAAATCCCCTGCTGCTATCAGCGTTGAGCAGCAGCAACAAGGCCAATCAAAATGCAATTTCCCTTCATATAACCACAGAGACAGGTGGTTAAATGTACACAATGAAAAGATTCAACTGATTTCCATCCTCTCCTTTCCCGCCCTCCTCCGTCATTTGTTGTTATTCACATGTAATCAAATGCTCAGCTGCTCCATGAATTTGTCATTTACGTTTGACTGCTAAAACGAATTACGCTCTGTTGCCTAACCATGCCACCACGCATTACGCATACGCACCGTTTGCCACTCGCTTGTCACAATGTTCATCAAAAAAGTAAAAATAAAAAAGAATCAGCTGCGTTGCTGATAAGCAAACATTTAAGTAGCTTCATAAACACTCAAACCAGCAGCAACATTGTCGCCTAAAAGGCTACTACATTATGAATAAAGCCCGAGTGACGCATTTACTCTAACTGAGGTGTGTGTGTGAGTGTGCGTGACACGAAGCAAACTAACTAAAACCGAAATTATTAAAGCTTTAAACAATAGCAAGTAAAAAATCGATATACTTATTGATTAAAGTTTTACGAAATTGAATCATTTTTATCTGGATTCAAAGTCATCTCTGAGTTAGGTTAAAAAAACCAAAAAAAAACACGTGCCACAAATGAAATTCCAAGAGAAAGGCAAAAGTTTTTGTGTAGGCACACAAGGCTAAGAAGAACTTTTGTGCGTGCCTCGCACACACACACACACACACACACAGCAGGGAGTGTGAAGAAAGGAAAGAAAGAGAAATGTATTAAATGGTAAATAAACCAAAATGTCAGCCACGGCCGTTATTTATATAAGGCTAAAGAAAGAGTTGCTAATTATCCTGACGTCAGTGGACTTGTTAGCCAGCTTGAACGGAAACTCTCAAACACTTCCTGTGTATTGTGTGTGGTAATTGAAGTCAAAGTATTTGCCTATTTGCATATGTGTACATAATAAATTGTTGGGCTATACGAATAAGTTATTCACTTAGCCGTATTAAGGGAAAAAACAGTTTCAGTAGCTAATCTATAGATTAACTAAATGTTGTTTTTCTTTTTATCTATATTGCAAGTTTTTTGATAAGATAAAATGATAAAAATTGATATAAACAAATCCATTTACTAAGTAATAAACAATATGATGGGTAAAGATTATAATTATGCAATGAGTAAATGAGAGAAAAAAAACTCGTCAACTTCCAAAGCAACCCTCGCATTACTTTGCGCTCTGACTACGTGACTAGATAAGCCTATTACTGGTCATTTGTTGGCCTTCTTAGTTAAACTAAATCCTGGAACATGCAAGTCAACAGCATAGCTCTCAGCCTTTGTATGGCCATAAATCTTAAGCCTTCGCGTATTTTTGGCTTATTGCGCTGATGCCAAGCCTCTGTCAAATTAAAGTTCGAACCAGCCAAAGCTAAACGCATTTATGCTACCCTTAAATGTCAATGTGTGTAAAAATATCGATTGAATTGAAAAACGCAATCGAAAACGAAAAAAAAACAATAGAAGAAGGCAATTAAGGTCATTGATGTATTTTCTGTGTGTTTTTTTTGTTGTTGTCATTTGATGGCTCGTTGTAACTAACTGAAGTTTTTCAATTTGCTTTTGGCCAGCCCAGCGTTAAAGTTATCGTTTGAAAGAAATCGAAATTAGCTCCCAAAAGGCAGGGGAAACCAAAAAAAGGAAAAATAATGCCACAAGCGATAAAAAATTCAAATTGCGCAACAAAAATCAAGGAAAAAAAAAAAAGAAAACCCAAATAGAAAAGGAAAAAAACTTTTACTTTTAACATTTGCCCCAGGCATTGAAGGCTAACAAAATAAAAAGGGATAAAACATGCTGACCAACATCGTTGTGAAAACTTGACCATTAACGTGGCTGATTGAATCTTAGCCACAGTCTATATGTGCTGTGGTTCTTCGGCAAAGGTTTCGCATGCTGCTTAATAAACAAAATGGATGTCTTTAACGCAGCAAAGCTCTTTAAAATTAATTAAAATGGATTTTTGGCGTCGGCTTCTTTAAAAAGGCGACAAAAAACTTTTTGTTTTACTTAAATTTATTTTCTTAATTTTTAATCTCTGTGGCAGCCGCAATTTTGCCGCCTGCTGTTGCCTAAGTTGTTAACAAGAGTTATTTCTGCGCTTTGCCAACTTTGGCCAAAAGTGTTAAAGTGTTAAGTGCCACACTCAATAAATCAACGGCAGCAAGACGCCTAAAATTATGCAACACGCGCATTAAAAATGCTAATTTCTTATCCCTAACGAAACTAATCAATGTTAATAAGCTAGCCCCGCATAAAATGAGTTTGTCTATGCATTTTGTTTGCTTGTTGTTTTATAATTAAATTCGACATATCAGCCTTAAATAGCTAAGAGTAGCCAAAAAACAAACCATAAGAAAGAGGGAGAAAAAGCCAAACTAGAATAGGTATAACGCATACGTTGAAACGGCCTTGACGCTGTGCCAAACTCATTAGCTCAGATATTTTGGCTTATTAGCAGCCGCAGCTAACAAAGTAATAGAATTATCATAATCATCATTATCATCATCTGCATCAAACATAAATGATGCGATAATTAAATTGTATTATGTGGCAAATCAAATAAAAAATTCGTCAGAGAAAGAAACAAATTTTCAAGCATTTAACCCGTCTAAACCCGCACAACTTGCCAACTTGCCATAGAAAATCGCTTTGTCAACGTTTTTCCTTTTCGCTTTTTCGTTTTTTTTTGCACTTTGCATTTTGGCAAAGCAACAGAGAATTTTAGTGTCTCGTGCTTTCTCTTTCTTTCTTTCTTTTTTTTTGTGTGTCACTGAGCGAACCGTTTGTGTTATTTTATTTTCAATTAACCAAGCCAGAAACAACAACAACAGCAACAACAACAACAACAGCAGCGTAACGACAATAATAAAAAAAACAAAAGCAGCCCAATAAATAGCATTCAATAAAATTTATTACTATTCAAATGCACACGAGCGTAAAATAGAAATATTATATTTTCCCCCAAAGTTAAGCTAATAAACTTATCAAGTCATTAAAGAGTTTATAAAAAGAAGCTCAAACTAATAAATAACTAAATATATTGTCAGGTGATGACGAACGTTAAACCAAATAATCCAATTAATAATTTAACTGAACTCAATCCACACAAAAAAATAAAACTGACAAACAATTACAGCACGTGGTCATCAGTTGTATTTTTATATTTGTGGGCGGGCAAAACAAACAAACTGAATAATAAAAGCAACCCCTAAACTGATATGCCAATTAAAAATACATTTTCGGTTTTTCTGTTCAGGGGAGAAAACACGAGAACAAAAAACAGTGCACAAATATTTGCTCATTAACGCTTAATTTAAAAAAAAAGACTGAAATATTAAATAATATTTGATTGGATACTTACGCGCAAGCTGAAAAGTTCGAAAAAGGTTTGGTTTTCTTTTTGGTTTGAGGGGAAATGCAATGGGCAAAAACGAACACAAAATGCAGCATTGGTAAAGTTTAATATTGAAACTCAAACTCTAAAAGAAACTTCTTCTTCTAAGAATATTTCTTGCTGTTAATTTATTTAGCTTGAATGCGAG
The DNA here is from genome assembly GCA_035044725.1 of Scaptomyza caliginosa. Lineage (NCBI taxonomy): Eukaryota > Metazoa > Arthropoda > Insecta > Diptera > Drosophilidae > Scaptomyza > Scaptomyza caliginosa. The sequence goes on from JAWNNR010000686.1 coordinate 120,043, forward strand.
CGAAACTCGTTAAAAGGTCTCGACACGTACAGCGTATAAACAATTTCCATAATGCACGCACAAATTAACAGATACAAGCCAAGTTCTTTTTATATTATTCATAAATTTGACTTGAAAGGGTATGGACCGAACAGAAAGAAGAAGAAAAAGAAACGGCAGCATTTAGTTAAACGTAGTTCATAAATATGTATACGAAGGATACACGTGGCTGTAAATGTGGGCGTATCGAACCTAAAAGCATTTCAAGCCGCTGACGAATGTTAATTTTGTGTACGCTCATTGCGTATACGTCATGTTGGCTGGCATATTTTCAATCAATTGACGGAAATTGTTGGCAAACCGCAAACCAAATGGCTCAACTAGACTAAAAGATATCTTTCTTTCTTTTTTTTTACTACATTTACAAGAGAGTAAATCCAAACACAAGCTAATCATTTGTGTTTTACAGGGTATTCAAAAGCGACAGATTAGCAAATCAAATCAAATCAATTCTGATGACTGCAGCCTGCCGCTGACTGACACAATTATTCAAGTATTTTACATAAAAAACGAAAGCGGAAAATTCTTTCTTGCGCAGTTCAATGAAGCGTTTGCCAATGCTGTATTGTGTTGGGTTTTTGTCGGGTTTGGAAGTTTTAAGGGGAATTCGTGTGTGTTTAAATATTTGGTAGAAACGGGAAATTAAATACGCTTGATTAACAATAAATTGCAGGCAACAAATTACCGCTGTCGGCAGCATTTAATTAAAAGATAAAAGCCAAAAAAAAATATGTAATGAGCAAATATTTGGCATTGTTTGCCGCCAAGCTTATATCGAAATTGAAATTCAGACCCATTAATAGCTAGGCATACTTGTATATATATAGGTTAGTAGAAATTGTCAAACCAGCTTGACTTACCTGATGACATAATTGACACAGACAACGCTTTGTGGCTTTAGCTTATCGTAGACAATCGTTGCCTGAGTCACGATCCAACAGTAACCGCCCGTTTTGCCCAGAAAACGATAGCGACACGTCTCGCCCTGGCCCTTGTTTAAAACTGAAACACAAAAATATGGATGCAAAATAAAATGCCAGTTAGTTAAAGTGTTTTTACAAAAAAAAAAACAAGTGTGCCAAGTTCTTGTTAAATCAAATAACAAAAGCAATTGCGGTTTATTTGTTTTTATTTTACATCAACCCTGGTTTGGCATGAGCCAAGTTTCAAATGACGTTGCCAAATGCGCTCAAGCATTAAAATTAAATAATGGCTTGACCACAAAAACAAAAACGCCGCTCGTTGAGTTTCTAGCTGATTTAATGCGTTAAATAAAAGCAAATTTTTGCTGATTATTATATTTCTATTATTGTTGCCTATAAGCTTAACCATTTTAATTAAAAAATCCAGCTAAAAACCAAATGTTTTGCCTGCCTTTAAGGGCCATGTATGCGATGCAAAGGACAACGTTTTTTGGCTGTAAGCAAACAATAAAAATTTAATGCCTTGCCAGGATATAAAAGCGCACATGCCATCATCCATGCGGACAGGACGTGAAGAGCACAAGCAAAAGCAATTGAAATTCATGGCATTTAATGCGTTGCGGCCTTAGGGCAAGAAAGTAATGCGTTTTATTATTAGCAAACTTTACAATGGCCAAGTTAGTCTAATTGCGAACACAGGTGCAAAAACGTTAAAACATCAACTTGACATCATGTATATATATATATATATATTAAGAAAATCTATAGTTGAATATGCAAACGCATAATCTATAACATAAACAAAACCCCAAAGCCACAAATCCCAATGAAACATGAGCACTCGCTGGCTTTTTGCCATCATTATGGCATTTAGATATATATATATATATACTATATATATCTCAGTTTCGCATTCGCTCAGTCATTCATTTAGTTAATTTGAAATCAGCAGCAGAAAATTAGTTTTTCTTTTCTTTTTTGTTGCTATTGTGGTGGCAGCCGCTTACGGCTTAGTGGCCTTGTGTTAATTTCACGTTTTTTTTTTTTGCCAAAGCCACGGCTGACTGCATGGCACAGTGGTATGAAATCAATGGAAAACTTTAATATTAAAGCACTTCAAGCTGCTCAAGAGCAATTTATAAAACAAATAATAAAAATATTTTAACACAAAGTGCAAAGAATTTGAATGTAACAATTTCTTTTACACCACTTTCGTTCCACTGTGCTCAAGCGGCGGTTTTTTGCCACGGTAACGCTTAATTATGACGGCTCATTAATATCAAAGAGGCTTGTTAGAGCAGACACGTCTTGGCTAAATAAATAAATGCTTAGATGTGTGCCATATGTGCAGGTTGTATACGTACAGCTGGATTAGGATGTGCACAACGCGCAAAAGTATGCAACGGGAAAATTGTGTGCAACATTCAGAGCACGCGGCGTCTGAGAACGGACAAAGTTAGAGCCAAAGTCAAAGCTCAGACGACTTTTGCCAGTGTTTATGGAATTAGCAAAGTGCAGCTGTTGGTTGAGTTGTTGTTGTTGTTGCTGGTGCATTGCCATGAACTTGATTTGCCCTTAGTCAAGGACTTTTTTGTGCTTCAAGGCAAAATATTAAAATATCTACGCGCGCACAGTCAACACACAAAAGATCATTTATCTAGAATTTCTACACACACACACACACACATATATATAGAGTGCATTCCTTTCGAGTAGACGGCAAGCAGTCAGTGAATTTATGAACACGAACTCACACATAGAGAGGGAAAGAGAGAGGGAGAGAAGAAAGGCAACTACGAATGCAGTTGAGCTGGCAGACATAGACAACGAGCAGCCATTTGTACAAATAAGCAAACAGTAAGTGAAGCTGCAGTATGGCATTGAGATTGAGATGAATGCAAAGGCAAACATTCAAACGCAAAAGCATTCAAGGTTATGTATCAAAGTTAAACAAATACGCAGGTTGCGCTGTCGAGACATGCTCGAGTACACGGCTAAATCCTAGCAAGCAAGACACATACACCCATAATACTAAATCATCGTCAACACAAACACACAGGAGCTGACCAGCAACAACGACAGCAACAGCAACAACAACTGACAATGGCTAGTTTGCTATCATTTGATTGCTGCACGGCATGTCCTTGGGTCCATTTCATGTGTCTGCAGCAACTAGCTGAGTTTTACTGCTGGCCAGAGCCGCAGAAGACATCGCATTGGCACAAGTGGATAAGGAAATAAATGTGTGGACTGTGTGCGCATAAATCAAGGATTTGTTTGCGGATTCTTGTTGCGGCCACCACTACCAATGGCCAAAAGCCAACCCAAAATCCAAACAGCTAACCAACCAAAAGGTAGTTGACTTGACACTAAACTTGAAGCTACATTGACCTTTTGGGCACTTTTATTTTTTGTTGGAGTTGGGTTGAGGTGAAGCGTTATTTTTATATTCTTTTCAATAGCCACGTGGCGTATGCGTAATCTATTTTAATTGAATTAAGCCGTGACATAAGCTCGAAGCAAACTACTTTAAAATTCCATGTCGCATGTGTATGTGTGTGTGCGTGTGTGTGTGTGTGTTTAAATCAATTTATGCAAATTGCCACACGCTGCAAAAAGCAAACTGAATTGCAGCTTATTGAAAAGCATCTTCAACGCTTGTCAAGGTTCTCGTCATCGTCCTTCATAACCGTCAGTGAAGCGTTAAATTGCACTTGCTACCTTTGTTGTTGTTGTTATTGTTGCTCTTGTTGTTGGCCAGCAGCTCAAAGACGAACAAGCAAGCCGTGCAAATCCGTGCCAAAAAGACATAAAAGGGTTTTTTCTTACTTGCGGCCATAATGCCAACTTACGACTTTCAATACCAAGCAACAAAGCTTGGTATTCTTGTGCTGGCATTCAAAAAAGTAAAGCTCGCAAAACAGTTGCCAAAGAAATGTTAACAGAAGCTCAATAAGCCAAGGCTATAATTCAACATGTGTTGTCAACACAATCTAACAACAAAAAGACGCTTTAATGTTCATTATATTCATAAATTTACTAAAGGAATTGTAGCTTTTGTTGTTGATAATAGATGTAATCAGAAAAAAACTTTTGTTTTTTAAAAGACATTTTATGAATTTGATAATGAAACTTATATACAATGTTATGTAGCCAATCTAAAAAACCTTTAACAACTTTAAACCCAGCCACATTTATCATTTCTAAAATTGCATATTGAAATTTCTCAACTCAAGTTTATGTGCGTTTCTAGATCGAGGTTATAAAAGCAACCAGGCAACATCAAATCAACTTACGACTAACAACATTTTGCGGCTCTTGGGTGGCATATTTTATGGTCCTGTTTAAGATGAAGAAAAACGGAAGTGCAAAGAGTCTAAATCAATGGCAAACAGCGCTGCGTGCGGTTTCCACATCCTGCCCAAAAGAGTGTGTGTGTGTTGTTTCTGAGGCTTGAGGCTTTTTGCGGCCCATTTGGGCTGACCAAACGAACACAGAAACTAACAAGAAGAAGTTGAGCCCTGTGGTGAAAGCATTAAAAACAACTCAAAACATCAGCTGGATGGCGATAAAGCTGGCAACCAACAAAATATAACCAATTTGTATAATTTACACACACACACACACACCAAAAACAACAACCATTTACACAATATATATACGAATAGAAAATCAGTTTATGCCATGCGGAAAATTGTCTATAAGTCAGTAATAAACATTCCGCCATTGTCGCCAACTGCAGAGAGAAAGAGAAACAAGAGAAAACAAGGAAGAATCAAGTTAATTGAAAACAAAAGTCAAAGAATTTGCATATTTATTTGGCGTGTTTTTTTTTTGCTTTTTTTTTCTTGCCACAGACGTGCCACAGTCAATATTTATTTATTCGCGAGGCCAAATTTAAATAATTTGCATGCAAAAAAAACGCTGAACATGTGACAAGCCGCCAAAATACCCTGTAATGGCTTTAAGTACTAAAATCGTATATCAATTATAATAAAACAAACAACAACAACTGAAAATGCACCCCATTTTTCGGTGATTTGGATAATTAAGAGCAGAGAAAATGCAGCAGCAGGGATTTCTTTTCCACCCAAACTTAGATACAAAAAAGAGATACAGGTTCCTTTTGGTTGTTTTGGTGTGCTGCGCACTAATTAAAATTAAACAAAAATCTATGCGGGGTAATTGAAAACTTTTGCGAGCGTCTGCTGAAATCAGCAACTTAATCATTTTGGCCGCCAAGGAGTATTTAAATTTCATTACATTCATTCATTTGAAGCAGCCCCAACCCCAAATCATTTCCTAGAATAGCGCTCATTAATTCGGTTTGTCGTCTAACGCACCTGTCGAAAACTCTGTGTGTGTGTGTGTGTTGCATCCACAATTTTAATTAACTCAATTTGAGCGTTAAAAGACATCATCAACGCGTTTTGAGAGCGAAGCGGAGAGATAAACATATTTAAAGCGCTTTTCTTGAGAAAAGCCTGCAAAAGTTTGACATCAATTCTAAACTTTGAAACAAGTGCAATTAGGAAATTTAAACCTAGCAAAAGTTAAAACAAATGTTATATTTTTATTTGACAACGAATATCTGTGTTGCAAGTTTTAAAACATGTTTTAAGCTTACATTGAAACTAGACGCAAAAAAAATTGATCAATACCCAATCAACAAGAGTTTACAGCAGCTGGGTTTAATACAGTTTCGTTGCATGGGCCGTCAATCAGCGCGAAAATGTAAAGTTTTGGCACGTAGCTTTTCCAGACACGCTTTTCCAGTCACTGCCCGTCAAACTCTCTCTCTCTTTCTCTTGGCTAGGCAAACAATTAAGTGTTGATGTTTGGTCATTTTTTTTTCTGTTGCGTGTTTCTGTTTTCTATGTTTTGGTTTGGTTTTTTTCTTTCTACTACTTTTCTCAGCTGCTGCAACTATATTAAGCAAAATTTAATGGCTGCCTTGCCCCGCTCTATGCTGCCGCATCCGGTGCTGCCGTTTTTCATTAGCGGCACCAACTGACTTGCAACAATTGTTGCAAACTTTTACAGCAATTTTTTTTTCTCTCTCTCTCTCTCCTTCTTTTTGCATTTTTTTCTGCTGCTTCATGTTGTACAATTAGTTGGGTTCGGTTGTGTTCTTGTCCTGTTTCATTTACTTGGCTTTCTTCTTCGTGTGGCCGGCTTGTTTATTTGTCCATTTGCCAAACGTCTAATTGGACTTGCTAAAAGATTTCTACAGAGATTTGCTGTTCGTTGTTTTTTTCTTTCTTTTTATTGCTAGCTAATAATTCACTTTGTGTTTGAGTTTTTGGCACTGCCGAATCATTCCGAAATATTAAACATCATTTGCCAGGATTTATTAATATTCGAACATTGTTTTAGCTGACCTATTGGCTTTAATCTGTATAAAACAGAAGTCTCTAAAAAAAATCGTTGTAAAACTGCATTCAACATTAAGCTTTAAACACTTTGAATACCAAACTTTAAAATCAAGTTCTCAAAACAAATTCAATAATTTATTCATTGAAAAGTTTTTGCCATTCAGAAACAGAAAAAAAAGAAGAAAAAACGAAGATAGAAAACTTATCAATGAATATAAAATGTTGAATGCCAGAAGATTTTCGCAGCACAAAGCCGTCGACTATAATAGTTAAAGTATAGTGTATATAATAAAATGTCACTTTTGTGATGAGAATAATGGGCAGCTGGAAAGCCAAAAAGTATGCAATACTTGTCGGCACTTGAGCCAAAGTGCTGAGGCACATAAAAAACGCAGAGCACACAAAACGAGAGCAGCAAAATTTTATGATGCGTCTAAATGTGTTCAATGCAAAAGTGTTGCTTAAATGTCAATCTATCTGTCTGACTGTCAATTTTAGCAATTGAAGGCACCAGCAGCAGCAGCGGCAGCAGCGAAGACAGCGTCTAAATGCGTTGAAGGAAAATTTCATTTGCAGATATCGTGCTGTCATTTAATAAACGAAATGTGAGCGGTTGTGCCACCAATACACAGACAAATGCAGCGATGCAGTAACAGATACTGGCAACACTTTTCACACACACACACATGCCAGTCATGTTTAGGAAACGCGACAGACAAACGGCCAGAGCAAAGCGAGTTAGCAAAGCCACGATGTGGCATGCCACACACACACACAAACAGCGGGACATCGTGTAGGTGAATGCACCCATTGTGTAACTAAACCATAGCGAGACAGTCAAGCTCAATCTAGATGGGTATATGTGTGTGTATGTGTGTAAATCCTGCTCGTCGCACACTAAATGCCAATTTCAGAAAATGACGCGCAAAAAAAAAAAAAATGAAAAAAAAAATTGGAATAAAATAGTAACAGAGTTGGGAAACGGAAAATCGCATTGCAGCTGACACGCAACATGTGACAGAGAGCCACCCAGAGTCCAGGCGTATCCTAGACAGAACGAAGAACTCTGCTTCAGGCGGCTTTTTGTAATTGACAATGACAGAGCGTGGACAGCGCCAAAATCAACAATTTAAAACGATTTTCATGTAAGCACATTAACGCCCAACAACAAATACCAAAAGTAAATAAACAAAGCAAAGTAACAAAAACATTTGGCGATTGATTGACTAAAAAGATATCCTGTAAGGCATTCTAACTAGTGGCGTGTTGTGATTAAACAGGGTATACTTTATAAAAGCAACCACAAAGCGGCTTTGGTTTGATGAAAATTGATATTGATGGCAGCGAACAAATATATCAAAAAAAAATATACATTTTGTCATAATTTGCCAAGGCAACAGCTCATTAAAGCAATCAAACTGTTTGACAAAGATGTGGAATGCGAGAGGTGTCACAAATATTTATACAGTTTACACGACTTCTTTAACGCCGCAGGATCAAAGGCAGGGCGTAAGCAACAAGGCGGCGCTTTTGATTGATTGAAGGAAACCCTGAGGGATTTTGTTGCTTAACAGAGAGTCAAAAGGCTTTTTGTTTAGTAAATTGTGTGGCCAAAAAGGTTTTCACAATGTTGCTTTTTGGGCTCAGCCAATTTACCATTCATTCGCTTTGTGTGGAATTGCTTTAGTGTGTGTGTGTGTGTGTGCGTGGAGTCAATTAGGTGTTGATAGGATTGAGAAAGATGAGAAATAAAAAAATTGTTGCATAGTTTCAGGCTCATTGTTTTCTGACAGCAATTCTCGTTTAGTTTTTTTTTTGCTGCTATTTTTTTTTGCTTGCCCAAGCACATTTATTCGTTTTGTCTGGCAATACACACACCCACACACACACACAAAACAAATGCACAAGAAAAATGCTGGAAATAAAGAAAATCTCCGCACGGCAGCCAAAAACATAAAACTTTGCACATTCATTGAAAAATGTTGTGGTCTCTTTCTAGCTTTTGATTTTCTTTTGCGCTTGTTCTTAAGTCGACAATTTTTCGGGCTGTGTGTGTGTGTGTGTGTGTGGGAAAAGTGTGCGCTTTTTTAATTTAATGAAAATTTTCCACTTCGCCGATTGACATTTTGTGTGTGTCTTTTGTCACTATCACTACTCCAGCAACTTCTCCACCCTGTTCCTTCTTCGCCTGCTGCTCATCTGACTTCAACTGCTTTAGTTTGGCGCGCTGCTTGCGGTACAAAATGTGCAAAGTTGAGCCACAGTAGTGAGTTTTCTGTACGCCGTGGGGTTTGCAAATAAACACACAAATTTACTTTACTTGGCTGTCGTCTTAAAATGCCGCCCGCCAGCGACGGCAAAAAGTCATTCCACACGCTGCGGCTTTGGTCGCCACGTTGCACAGTGGTCATTGTGTTAATTAACATTGAACGAAATTGGTATTCAACAACAAAACGAAAACTTTCCCTAAACTAACCTTTAATTGATTATCAAAAAAAAAAAATAATATCTATAGTTTCAAGCATAATTAAAACTAATAATAGTTGTAAGGTTAGGTTAAAATGTATAAATCAGTCTCTTAAAATGCAACATTGGGATCATGATTAAGTCAATCTCTTTCCCATCTTAAGTCAGATCTAAGCTTTAAGTAGATTAAAATGTTATGGTATAAACAAAACACATAAGATAAATTGACTTTGTAACATTTTTTTATACACTATACTTTTGACAAACTACACTTTGACAAACTGCAACCACTGTGCACGTGCGAGCTATTGTCAGAACTTTGGGCATTGCCTTTGTTTGGCGTGCAAGTTTTTGGCGTGTAATCAAATGCATATTTGCATGCAACAATACACCCCAGGAATCACACCTCCTGCTGCTATCTGCCACACGTCCCTAAAGCGCCAACAACGAACACAACACTTTGCCTTTTGTATAATTTTCTGCAAGACTTGCGAAAAACTTGCGCAAACGGCAAAGTTTCCACACTGCAAAGACGCTGATAGCTGATGGCAAAACTAGCAAATCTGACAGCTCAAACTATAAGATTCAAACGTTTATAGAGAGAAGGTATACACCTACGCATACGCCAAAGAGTTCGTGCAACTAGCTATCTATGCATTGTTGAGCGGCCATTGAACGCTGCCCCGGCGATAAAGTCAATTAGCAAGCATTGCCAACTGCCATAAAAGTGCACAAGTAAATCGAAAATTAACTTAACCAAATCACATTAAGCGACGCTTTGGCTGGGTAGATTAAATGGAAAGTGTGGCAAGGGTATTAATAGTAATATGCAATGCACGAACATTAAATGTTATTAACGCAGTTGAAGCCATATCAAATGGATTTAACGCTTTTGTCTTACGACTTCAATTGAATGCTTATCTAATTTTAAATGCCAAAGATTGGGGTTTTTATAGGGGGTTGTTTGCTTGCAGCACAATGCAATTGTGACGTGACAATTGCAACCAGCACGTACTATGTATACTATCTCAGAGAGCCTGGCTGGCAACGCTTTAAGGCATCCAAAAAAAATAGCCAAAGTGCAAAGGCCGACAGTTAGGGGTTAGGGTTTGCCATTTACATTCATCATCATAAGTCACTTTGCCCGCACAAATAGAATGCAACTAAACGAAACGAAATGAAATGAAATATTTGCGCTGCGAGCAGAACGGGCCAAGGATTAAGCAAGGAAACTGCAGTCAGCCAAATAGAGCTGTAAAGGTAAGACAAAAGAGATCTATAACGAACAAGAAGATGCTCTGTTAACAAACCTAAAGCTAAACAACTTGAACTAAAACACCCTTTTGCAGTCAGCCTAGGGTATATAGAAAGCATTGGGGAATAACGCAAAACAACAAGATTTTCCACTTGCCAACTGCATCAACTGTTGAACCCATCGTTTCAGTTGCTGTTGTTTGTTTTTTTTTTTGTTTTTTTTTTTATGAACTTAATGAAATAAACAACGTTTTGGGTGGATGCAACCAAAAGTGCTGCATAAGTCAAGGCGCTGTGGCAGGCTGCCATTAACATTTACCCCACGTACCACGAACGAAAGAACGCAAATGCCAGCTCAAATTGCCGGCATATTTAATAAACACTGGCAAAATGAAAGCAACTCAACTGAATGCCTGGCATTTCGCCTGCAGAGCAGAGTTGAGCAGGAACAAAACCGTTGGGAACAACATACCATAAATCAACAGGTTAACAGATAAGATGCGCTCGCTTTGTAGCTAAATAAAGCGAATGGCAGACGTAAATTCATTAACATTAGCCAAATTACTTTGCCATGCCGGCAGCTAAAAACAGCTTGGAAAATTGCATAAATAACAAGTCGAATAATGGTGCAGACAACTAGCCGGGGAATACGATGTATAATCATAGACATAGGAGATCAAATTATATGATCCATTGACTAAAAATATTTTTGGTTATTTTTGGTTTAACGACTGTCAAAACTGATTGAGTGCATTTGATTTGTTAGAAATTGAAACGGACACTTTCCGGGGGAGATAAAAAAAACCCTGGCTGTCAACCTAAATCAGGCAGAGAGAAAGAAAAATTGAGTGAGGAAACAAACGATTGACTGAACCAAATAGTGTTAAAGCGGGTCCGAAAAAGAACGAAAATATAGTTTGATGGACTGCATTAGCCTTGAACTTGAGGTGAAGTTTTCAAGGGAACGCACTCAACTGAAATGTAATTTATTTGCCAAGCTCTCTCACAGGAAATACCAAACATCCTGTGTGGTTGCTTACAAACTTTAAGCCGCATTTCCGCTCATGCAATTTTAATTTGTCAAATGGCAAAGCAGACGGCAGCCGGAGTAGCAGGAACAGCAGCTTTGTGCAACTAAAATTAACTGGTTGAAATTTTACAATCCACACGAGCAGTGTGCGCAAGGATTAGAAGCGGCGACGTCATCATCATCATCAGCAGAAGAACAGAAGTCAGACACCGCCAGCCAACAACGTCGAGCCACTCGAATTGGACCATTAGTTTTGACGGCATTAGTTGGCGCTTTTCATGGCGCAGACCAGACCACCAGCCAGCCAGCCAGCTAGTCAGCTAGTCAGCAAAATAAATAAAAGACGAGCAGTGAGCCCAAGCGAGCCTGGACTACGCTCTGTTCAGTTCTCGTTGCTCCCACGGTGAAATTATGCATGTAATAAAAAGCGGCGACGCATCAGCGCGCAACGCCCACAAATGCACTTGCCACGCCCACTCTTGTCGCGCCCGCCATCCAACCGAAATTTTAAGTGCATTAACATAAACTGGCGGCCAAAACACCAGCCACCCCACTCTCTCTCTCTGTCGCTCAGTGTGGAAAAGATAAATAAAGCTTGTGGGCGTTGCGAGAGGTGGTTGCGGCAAGAAGAGGAATGTAGAAAAGCTGATGAGTGCAACGACTTGACAGCGTCAGCAGCATCGGCATCTAAACGGCAGAGATGTGCTCGTGAGAAAAATGATGTTATAAATAAGTAAATTACTAACCCAAGAAGCAAAATGATTAAAAAGTATCGTATAAGGAAGTGCAAAGTCACGGTGTCATCACAAATGCGATAGATTTGACAGGAAGCGTTTTGCCACGCACAGACACGACGGCATTTTACAACACAGGAAATGCGTCTAGGTGGGTGTCTGTGTGTGTGTGTGTGAAAGGCATTAACAGACTCGTAAACTGGCAAGTTGCTTGTTATGTTGATTACACAAGCAAACGAGAAAGCAAGCGAGCATCAGCTAACCGAAAAAACTCAAAAGTTGCACTTGAAAATGCAGCAGCTGTTAAATGCCAAAAGTATTGGGGTAAGAGTTGGTTGTTAACAACTGTCCTGCAATCATTTAAGAGACATAGGCACGCCCCAAGCGTGCAACACTCTGCTTGAACAACACTCTGTACGTGTCAGTCAGTCAAAACAAGAGCGGCAAAACCAACCGAAATAAGATACAACTGTCATTTTGACCCCCAAATGTTGGCGCCTTGTGTGGCAGGAAGTTAACGCTAGAGTTGAAAGTTGAATGCCTCAACAAACTGCACCCGCAGCAACGAAAAGTTCCATCCAATGCGCTTCCCTACTCAAAAGAAAAATGCAACACACCCTTTTTCTTCTTCTTCTTGTTTGTTGTTTTTGGTTTTTAGAACACACACACGCAACAGTCGATCTGTGTGTGCTAACGCCACATTTTGCTATTGTTTTTCGTTGCAAATTTATTACAACATTTGCCACGCGCTGCTTTTTATCTGCTTGCACGGGGCGGGGCTATATTTATCTGGCACGTTAAATTTACTTTTGTCGCCGCACAAGAATAAAATACTTTTCACATTTCTTCCCTTCGTTTCATAATTTTCGTTCGCCTCGAGGCCAAATTGTCGTCTTTATTTGCAGCAATGCAGTTTTCTTTTCTTTTCTTTTCTGTCTTTTTTCTAACATTTAAGCATTTTGCATTTACATTTCAATGCACAGCAGCAGCTTTGGCTAAACGTGAAAAGCATTTTCGAGATTTTTTTTCTTTCAAATGACATTTGCGATTTTCCGCACATTTTGTATTTTATTGAACTGTTTGTGCTGCAAGTGCTGCAAGTGCTGCTTTAAGCCAGATATAGAAGAGGGTTGAAAACATATCGTATCAAAATGCATGTTAAACTTTATGAAAATCAAATGGAAATAAAAATGGACAGCGCTCATAAACAATAATATGGCCAAAGAATGTAAGTAACAAGGATGCGAGAGAGCGGAGCTGCTTGGACTAACTGGCAGCAACTTAATAAAGAAAAAAGGGAAGAATGTATGAAATACTTTAACGACTTTCGAAGACATTTTTACAGCTTGCTTTCGCAGAAAACTTGGCTAACGATATGCGATATGCACAGAGATGCCGGATGCTGGCAAAGAGCACCAAAGGTCCAGTCCCAAAGTCCGAGCAGTCTTGAATGCATGTCGGCATCATAAAACCGAAAGTCATTTCGCACAGAACGTGTCTGTTGCGGCTGCTGTTGGCCAAGAAGCCAAAGTCATTGCAGCCAATAATAATTCCAATTGTAGTACAGTGACAATTTCTTACCATACACATTCTACTATATATATTTTTTTGTTTTTTTCCTGCCCAGTTTTTCTTTGGGGTACAATGTACCAACAATGGTCAGCAACAGCAGCAGCAGCAGCGATTTTATTGCCCAACGTTGGCATTTTAAGTGCAGCAACTGCAACAGCAACGTACCAAAAACATTATTTGGTCAATGTAGACGACATGACGCGGCCATTAAACGCAACAAATAAGCAAACAATGGCTTAAAACTTGACAACACACAACGAGAAGAACAAGTGCGGTTTTGGCAGCAGTTGAGCAAGGAAGAAATTAGTAAAGTCCTTATATATATATAGATTGGTTTAGAGACAGGCACAACTAAATTGCAGCCACTTATGCTTGTGAAAAGTAGTTAAGTGCACTGATTGCTGAGAAAACGCATGAAAATGTTAAAGGAAATCTATAAATCTTTCAATAATATTAAATTTTCTTAACCGAATTCATTGCATACTTTTTTGGTTCAAGTTTAAAGCATGTTTACGAAGGTCTTTCTTGGACATAGACAAGCAGCAACTGATTAGATTCGACTAATTGCATGCAATGTGCGCATTAAGTGGAATGTATCAACTAATTGGCTGCAATAATAATTGTTGGCTAATAAGCCAAAACAAAATGAAATCAGGAGAAAAAGTTAAGAGCAGCGTAAATCATTTGGTCGCTGAAGCAGAAACCGCCTAGGGATAGCACGCAGCTAGCCAAGCTGACGATAACAATTTATTTATTTAGTTTTTGGAAAAGCTAATTAGCAACTAAAGTGAAATTAAAGCAAAACACGTTGATAGACACACACACACACACACACACACACACACACACACACACACACACACACACACACAAGGACAATGGACTTTCCTGTTAACGCACAGCGGACACGCTCAAAAGAAAGGAGAGTTAGAGAAGCTGGGCGAAACGGTGTGCTACAACTAATTAAATGCAATAAGCCAGCCGGCAACTAGTGAACGTGGCTGCTGCTGTTGCTGCTGCTGCTGTAGGAAACTCTGGTTTAGGGAACGGGTGTGACAGGAAGTGATGGACAAAAATGCGGCAAACGCAAGTGACAACTTTGTTTTGATGTGCAAGGACATTAACAGGACGGCAGAGTAACGCCCTTTCGCTCTAACGAGACGAGCGAAGAGCGCAATTTTAATTTGTACATTAATGTAATTAGTTTAACATTAGTTAGCTTGCAGTCTGTTTTAATGAACAAGCAAATTTCCCTAGTCTCGAGCCACTTACCACTCTTGAAGGTGGCCATTAGACGCTCCGAGTCAGCGCCATGCTGACACTCGAATAGCGATGTATCCAATAGATCGCTAGGCAAATAACCCAGCAAATCAAGCATTCTACAAAAGAAAACAGAAATTAACAAGAACGCTTAAACAAATAACTTATTTTACAAGCTCACTTATCGTCCACATAGGTAAATTTCATGTCCAGGCCGTGTTTGGTTAGAAAAGTGCTGGTGCCCAGCGGTATTTCAATGTTTGAAGGATTCGGAACTGGTCGGCCAATTGCAATGAGCACACGTTCGCCTTTGCCATTAACACTCAAATGTCCAGTTATGCGTATAACCTGTGAGATAATAAAGTTATGCTTTGTTTAGGGTATATAGATTAACCCTGCTCACCTTGTATGAGGCGCTCTTAATGTTGATGCTGCGACCGCGACTTGTTAGCGTGCATTTCATGCGCACCGATATATCGCGATGATGTGTGCTAACGCCCGATTCAATTTGCTGCTCATCCTTGATCTTATCGGCAATGCCATTGCGTTTGAGATTGAGCGCCTCCTTGATATCGGCATGATCACACTGATGCGCATAATCCCAGATTGGCTGACCCAATGTATCAATCTATGGGTAAGTAAATGCATATTAATAGACCGTTTATTGTATTCCACAAATTAACGCACCTTTGCTATGCCCAGATAATCAATTATATTCTCCGATACATATGTAATATCTCCTTCATTGGACAGCACCAGCAAAAAGCCATCCATGGCCTGTATCAACAATTGGCTAGCCTCTGCACACTTGAGCCAATCTTCTTGTTCCGTTTCAACCTTGGGCTTGACCACAGCTGATGCTTCATTGCCAGTCGATGATTCAAGCATTTCCCTTATCTTGGGCACTAAAAATTAATAGATAATTGGTTAATTTTGATACGTTTAAGGTGATGATACGATCACTTACCAAATTGCAGCATTTGACGTATTTTTAATGTGACAATTGTGATGCGCATCACAGATGCCTTGTCCAACTGATTGCCTTCATCCGGCTTGACGGGCAATGCCTGAGATAGTTCCATAAAGATTTCCGTCTCCTTGGAGCGACGGCAACGTGCCGCATCACGCGATTTTTCCTTGCGCTTTTCATTATTCCTACAAACAAACAAGAGAGAGCGGAAGT
Organism: Scaptomyza caliginosa; assembly: GCA_035044725.1. Lineage (NCBI taxonomy): Eukaryota > Metazoa > Arthropoda > Insecta > Diptera > Drosophilidae > Scaptomyza > Scaptomyza caliginosa. The sequence goes on from JAWNNR010000686.1 coordinate 135,879, forward strand.
AAAAAAAACGAATTAATTTTGCATCCGTAATCGAAATTCAAAAGAGTCTAAAACTAGATCTGAGCTGTGCCCGATCACGTAGACCATTCTCTCACTTAACGCTTAACGACGACGCGTTTTTACATTGGTTTCGCAAAAAAAAAAAAAAACAATTTGCATTTGCATTGCGTTCGGTTCAGGGACATTGCGGCGGGCTTAGAAGTGAGGGGAGTGAAAGATTTAATGGCGAAAATGGCACACAGAAATGCGTACAATTTCAATTGTTGCGATTTGTTGCGTTTTTATTTGATTTGATTCAATTGACGCGAGCAGCGCACAATTTTTCAATTGAGCCTAAACATTCGCAATATATTCGCCAGCAAGGCGAAGGTGTCAAAGTTCATGGCAAAAGCAAAATATGTATATGCTTTATATGTGCTTTGATTAATTCAAATGGAAAAATAATCACAGTGTGCGGAAATAAGATTAAATATATGTTAATTGCATTATGCATTACTAAAGGTAAAGACATTTTCGTGATATTTTTAGTGCACTTTTAATAGTATAGACTGGCAAAAATCCAACAGAAAGTGTTAAAATTGATAGACTAAGTTAAAGAAAGTTCTCTATAAGTATAAGTTTCAACTGTTACGACCGTAGACAACGGTCACACCGTAAGAAAACGTCTTTTGAACCTTTCACTTTAAGCCAACACAAGTGTGTTCAGTAATTTGCCAAGTGGCTTTAGATAGTCAAAGCCTGCTGACATGACACTAAGTTATTTAGATAATAAACAGACAAAGCCTTGACACCATTTCAGTTGCTACAAATAATCAATAAACACCCAATACCCAAACCAAAAATTGTTCATTTTCTTGCATTAAAATTATGTTTTTTATTTCAACCTAGTCAATTTAGTAGTTGCAAAGAATTTAATCAATAAAAACCCCTTGCAAACATATCTAAAAATCATTTTTTACTTCTTATCAAATGGCAAGCACAATGCCAAAAGTACAAACGGCCAACGTATATATAATTAATATATAGCTAAAGCAGTGCACTGACCTCACACAAACACAAATTGTGTCTATGAACAATTTCATTTCTGACTTGATTGTTGCAAAGAAAATAAACAAACTAAAAGTTCAGTTCAGATGCCAAGAAAAACCTCGTGAGCTGTCCGCAAACTAATAGTAAATAAAATCATCATAATTAATGCACGAAATAAGGTCGCTAAAAATATATGTATATATTAAATATATTCAATCATTATATAATTAAGTTGCGCGAACTGCGGCACGTAGCTAGGCAATGAAATTTGTGAAATGTGAAATTCAAAACGATCAAAGAAATCAGTAAAAAAAAAAAAGTATAATTATCGAGTCTAGTGAAGACGAAAAAGTTGAACTAAGCTAACAAACAGATAAAAAGCCAAGTTGCAGCAATACTTTTTTCACTTGGCAACAAGTTGGCTCTCTTTTATTTTCCCCTCACCCGCATGTAAAGCTTTACCTGTCAAGTAATCCCAACGTATCAGTGCGATAGACAGACAGTTAGACTGAAAGCAAATGAAACATTTTCACCGCGTTACTCATACGACGTGTGTGCATGTGAGTGAAGACAAATTGACAGACTAAATGCTTGGCTTTAAATGGCCATTGACAACAAACACACTTTGTTTTAAAGTACATACAAATAATGATAATGTATTGTTGAAATAAAGTATTTACATTAGAATAAGTATACGCAAAGTATTGAAAGAAAAAGAACATATTTTTAGCCATAAGCCAAAAGTAATACTTAATCAATGTATACTTTGTATTATTATTTATTTGCACAAACAATAAGTTAATGCGCTCACATACAACAAATAACAACAATGCACATAAATGTGTTTATAAGTAGCTATTTTTACGTATCGAATCGAACCACCACAACACCCTTACCCCACAACACACATCTCTTTTTCCATATATATAGAGAGAGGTTGAGGGCAAGAGAGAGAGAGAGAGACTTTGTTGGCATGCTAATAACCTGATTAAGCCACTTAAATGGCAGAGAAGCGTTTGTGCGGGAGGTTTTTAATGCTTTTAAATATTCACAAAAGCGCTTGCAGTGTTTTTTTTTCTCCCACTTTTTGTTGTTGTTGTTTTTGTTGATGTTAACTATTGTTGTTAAGTATTTCCGGTTGCGGCTGTACTGCATCAAAAGACAAATACTAAATGGCACGTGAGCTATTATGAACTTTATAAACAAAATATATATATTTGTATCCCAACAAAATGAATAATTAAAGCTTTTTATATCGATCAGGCAAGCGTTAAGTCCCACAAGTACCCGTAGTAGCTAGGAAATTTCAGGTGTGTCCCGATAGATAACTTAATTGATTGCAACTGTTTGTGTTAAATGTGTTTAATTGCCTGCCAATTTTCATTACAAAAGTTAATTGAACAGGCATCTAAAGCAATTAAACAATAACAATGCCAATTTGCAGCTATTCGATGGGAAATTAACTACAAAAAAAAAGAAGAGAAGCCAAGTATTTGTGGAAATATTTATTTATTTTAAAGGTTTTTCGTATATGCAATAGATAAGCAAATAATATGGCTAAACGTGCGGCTCGTTTGCGCTTAGCCAAATGTAAACAAAATCTAAACGAGGCACACACACACATACACTGGGAAAAAATACGAGTCATGCGTTTTGTGAGTGCTCGCACGCCAGTGGAATTTGAAATGTGAAATGAATTTATCTGCGTCAATGCAAAAGTCGCAATTATTCAATACATATTTGTGTATATAAAATAATGGTTTTACTTTTGCAAATCGTTTACATACCACATTTTATTCTTATCATTAACTGATAATAATGTTTTGATTTGCATAATTAGTTAGTCATAGTTCTGATGGGATTTTAAATAGGTTAAATGCAACAACAAAATATATTTAAATATAAAGTTTTCTTAGAAAATTGTTAATAGATTAAATTATAGAAATTGATAACGTACAAATGAAGTTAAATGATAACATATGCGTGTTTTAAAAGCTTCAGAGATTAGTATAAAAATAAAACGAAAGAAAACCGTTTTACTGCCTTTTCTAGTTGCAATCAAAGCCAGTTGAATGCAATCAAAAGTTTTGTCATTGATTAATGAAAATGCCAGACAATTGTGATACTTAAACAAATGTTTGTATATGCATTAATCTAAGTACAAACATAAACAAACAAGCGCATATATGTGAAAAGAAAACTAAATGTCTGATGTATAATAATAGTACACTGCTTTCAGATAAGACGTACGTCCGCTTCGGCTACTTTGTTTGTGATAAGCGTACGTAGAAGTGTAGAGTTTAGGAGCTAATCAAGTCTGGTCTTTGGCATGCTTACATAAAATCCTCGATATCCACAAATTGTGTAAACTGACAGGCATCGCGTTGACTTGGCGCATAGCCAAAGCAACGTTCATAGCCCCAATTGGTGTTGCCCTGACAGGGAGCTGGCAAATAGGGTAGTCTCAAGTTGGGCGGCACATAGGGCAACGTTGGCTGCTGGCCAAAACCAGTGGGGAACTGTTGATACGGCTGATAGGGTGAGAGATCCATGCTGGAGTTGTTATACAACTGAGTTGTAGGCATATTGTAGAAACCACCATTATTGAAGTTAACAGTGGGCTCATGAATTGACCCACAGCCGTAAAGTGAACCATTTGTTAGGCAATGTTGTGGCTGTTGTTGTTGTTGTTGGTTTTGTTGCGGTTTAAGATCGCTTTCATAGAATGTGGCATCATCGCCATATAAATCATTTTCATCACAATATTCCCAGGAATTAAACATTATGCGTTTGGTTTTTGAGCCATTACACATACACACAAGCACACACGCACACGAATACACTGCACGAAAACGTGGGGTAACCGTTTGCAATGAACATTTGAAATAAACAGAAAATTCTCATAGCACGAAATTCATATTTATACCGTTTGGCAAACTGTTATGATAGTATCAAAAAAGAAAACACCCACACACACACACAGCTAAAAGCAACTAATTGCAATTGGTTAGAGTGAAACGCTTTCAATGAATAACACAAATGTAAGAATGAAAACGCTGTACTATACACACCGCACATTAGACATATATTAACATAAGCTATCAGTGTGTTATCAGTACAAAGTCAGAGAGAGAGAGAGAGAGAGCTTTCAGCGGCATTGATAAGATAATGGCCAAAACAACTCGTTTGAGTCCAAATTCATGTGCGAACTGTCCAGAGATAAGACAATTGACCAGAAAACACACACAAACACACACACATTGTAATTATAGACCTATTACTCTCAATTTTGGTTATTAACTTGGCCTAAAAGCATTGCATACTCTACAGCGCCTCAAATTGTTAGCTTCAACTCTTTCCAGCGCCTTATCGCGCTTATCTTTGAAGGACTCGACGCAAAAATATTTGCATAAATGCGTCAGAAACTGCAGTAGTTTTTTATTGTCGTCCCACATAAATCATGGAAAATATAAATGAACTAAAGAGCGAAGACAAGCTAGTTAACCGCCAGTTAGGATTAGCTACCGTTTAGTGATAACAACATATGCTTAACAAAATCAAATATTTGTATTTTATTTTTTTTTTGTTCGTTTGGCAAACACACGCATGGCCTGAAAGTGAAATGAGATAAGCGATTAGCAAATGAAATGGCAAAACAGCCACAGCGATGTAGCATGAAATGATTAAAGGGCGCCCTGATTTAAACGGCACATGCGAATTTTATTAATATCTATAACACAAAACGAAGCCTTTGACAAAAAACAACAAATCTTCAAGACTACAGGTTAAAGAATCACAACAAAAAACGGTTTAAAGAATTATTGGCAAATTTTTTTAAACGTTCCCTGACAAAATAAAATGTCCTCACATCAATTTACTTTCGCTGTCACAAAATCAGCAACGAAATATGAAAAGCGGGACAAAGGTGTTGGATTTAACCAGAGGCAGTTAACCGATATCATGAACACAGATACAAAAATGCATTATGGGCTGCTGCAGGGCAACAACAGCTGTTGAGGTCTGCGTCAACAACAATAAATGTTTAATTATGAACATTTATATATATACATAGCAACAACAACAATGCTATACACGGAACTTACACACGCACAACCCGCAAGTTTCTCTCCAGCCGATAATGTCAACACATATTGGTTTGAATGTGCCAAAAAGTAGGTCGCTGTGGCCAGATGGAGGCAACAGCAACAACAACAACAATATATATATACAAACAAAATATATAAAAACCAAACAACAACAACAACAATGAAGCAAATCATTTAAATATTTTACATTGTGTGCTCACAAGTTTGTGTTAATTTTATGCATTCGCCTGGCATTGGTATTAATATATACTTCGATACACACACAAACGCTATTTATTGTTATTTCTTTCAATATATTTCAATCGATATGCTTGGTATATTCGATATAGTTATAATTAAGTTACTAAATTCTTAAAAAGTAAATATGCATTGTTTATTTTCGTTCTCTTTTTTATATAAATCTATGCCAAAGCAAACATCAATTAAATATTTCTTTTTTAATTGAGGTTAAGAAAGTAAATCAAATAAACAGACCGCCAAGTGAGCAACAAGGTTGCGCTTAGAGATGGCATATTGATAATCGTATATCGATAACTATTTAAGCATATGTTAAAGAAGTTCTACAACTATAAACTTTCCGTTAAGGGGTTGCCAAGTTTATCACATAAATATTTGATTTTTGTAAACAACTTGTTTATTTGAACACGTGAACTTCTCCAGACAGACAAGACAGACAGGCTTATCATTAAGTTAATATAAAAAAAACCATGTACAATTATTTAAAAGTGCTACAGCTGCCAGTATAAAATGAAAGATTTCGACATTAAACAAATTAAATGCTAGTTAATTGATGCTAGTCAACCAGTTTAGCGTTTAAACATGGAAAACTAGCTGCAGTTGCTGTTTGTGTTTGATTTTCCAGAACCGCTTTTCAGCTATAAGTCAAACCAATTAAAGTCACGTAGGCCAAATTGATATGTTTTAGTTTCATGCAAATGTTGCACATTTGTTTTCTTCAAACCATCATAAACTTTACATTTTATGTGTTTATAACAAAGTATTTAATTTGTTTTTGTTAAAAGCGTGGCCGTTATTGAAGGGGCGGGTCGCTAATGGCCCTTTTATAGTAGCTGCCAAAAAAAACAAGAGACAGATAAACAATAACAACAAAGGTGTATGTAGACATCAAGATACCCTGCCAACTGTTATTTTATTTTACAAAGTAACAGCCAGTTTGTAATCCCATGAATCGAAAGATGTTATTTAAAGAAGCAGAAACTAACAAAACGATATTTATCGATAAGTTTTATCAAGTAATACTATCTTAACCCACCAGCAGCATAATGCTCATTTTCCAAACATTCAAAGGGTACAGGGCATGTCAAAACAAAAACAAACTGATAAAAAACATATCTGACAATAACAAAAAAAAGAAGAAAAAAACAAAAACTGGTTGTGCTGGAAGCAAATCAGGTTTTTTCCACTTTGTTTTGGTATTTTTTTTTTAAATAAACGAAAAGCAGAAAAATGCGTAGAAGATGAAACCAACGGCCCCAAGGGCTGTGCAAAAAAAATGCATTGTGCTAAAAATAGAAAAGCAAAGCATACAGATTGAAGGCAGAAAGGCCAATGCGTCAATGTACTCAAGGATACGTTAATACGTTAACAGTTGGCAATGCCTTCATAGAAATACGACAAGTTTTCGTCAGTTGTGCAGGCCTGCAAATAATTATGATTGTGCAATTTGGCATTTGAATTTGGGTTTTGTTTTGTTGGACTATTTCTTTTGACATTGTAGCTAAGGTCTCGGTCAACGCGTTCTCTTTTTGTGTCTGCCTTCGCCAGCCAAAGCTATGTATAATAATTATCGCAAATGCAAAAGGCAAGCTTGATTAATGATTACGTTTTAGACTTCTTATTCTTCTCCGCCCTCCCCTGCCAACATCCCAAATACTTTTGATATACACACTACGTCAGCTGATTATAAACGTATTCATCAACACGTGTCATAGATTATTGCTTTACCCAAACCAAATCAAATGAATTGAATACAATAGCTATAAAACAGCATTCCCAATTATGATGGGTAACACTTTTTAAGCAACCCTATTTACCGTTAGAGCGTTTGTAGTTGCAACCGTATAAAATAGTTGAAAAAGATCCGTCAACCCTATTCAAAGTATGAGCAAAGTAGAAGCAATAGCGCCGACAGCAACACAAGCGACGCTGGCGACGCAGCAGTTAAAGAAAAAACAAAAAAAAAAGAAAGCAAAAATTGCTTATGCAATAGTCAAACAGCCCATCCGACAGATCACATGGCAGGAGCGTTGTCAATTTTTCTCTGTCTGTACTTTGTCTAGGCTTGTGTATAGGGGATAGTTGGCACAATTAGGGTGACCCAAACTCACCTTCGTTTCTCCTTAGGCTTGCCGCTGGCGGTTAAAGCGCCACCTGTAGCAGATGCAGAAGCTGGCGTTGCCTTGGCTCCAGCGTTGGACGACGTCGTGGGTGTTGCTGCTGCTGTTGTGGCGGCAGCGGCGTTCCGTTGCTTTTGGGCCGCCGCTGCCGCATCGATTGTATCAATTAGCGAAACCATTTTCTATAAAATGATAATGCCTTAGCAGCATTCAAATTTTTACGCGCTGTTTTTGCTTGCCTTTCTATACACTTTTAATCACTGTTACTTTTATTTTGGGTTATTTATGTATGCTTTTGCGACTGTTACTGTTGTTTATGCTATTTCAAATAGAAAACTATCGTAATGAAATTACTTTGTATATTTTCGAATTCTTTTCCGCACGTCTTTCGTATGCACACCACTACGTAACTGCGTATGTACGTTGTTCGGTGAATGTATGGGTGCGTAACAGGCAGCAGCACAAATTTTTTAGTGCATGGAAACTTTAAAAAACAAATGGGACTTCGTTAGCATATGTATTACTGGCACTGTTACTGAGAATATGTATAATTTATGTGTTTGAAAGCAATTCGCACAACACTCACTACACTGGCGGGCTGTTGGTAATTGGACTTTCTATTTTGTTACTGATTTCGAACTGCAAGCGATATAACACAAGGTTATGCTTGTTTTTATTTATGTATTTGGCCTGTAGAACGACTAGATTGCACTGGATCCCACTAACTATTGCACTTTGAAATTCTGCACAGATTTAATGTCAAACTCGCGTTTTAACTCTTCACATGTCAGATTTATTAGCACTTTAAGCATTTTACAATGCGTTTAACAACATTTTCGTCACAGTTTTCACGACTTTTCTTATTTTTACGGTGGTCGACCGATAAAATATGGCGGTCAGGCGATTACTAGACGACAGCGACTTTGTTTCAGATGTTTTTTGTAAATATGCTATAAAATACCAAAAACATACCAAATGGTATTTTTACAGTGACAACTCTTTTTAGGTTGTTTACCATGGAATCATATTAAACTTTAATTGTATATTACTAAATGAACATTATGCGTTAGTTTACACCGATATAGTACGTAACCTACATGCAATAAGAGGTTATTTTCAATCTCAACAACCTATGTATATAAACAGCTGTAACATGGAATGGAACACAACAATCGCAGCTGATGAAATGTTATGTCTGATATGTAATTTTATTTTAAGAAACAACGGCTATACGTCTAACTAAACATGTTTTGATTTATTTTATTCAACTTTGGACACTGTTTGTGTGGCTATTTCTGCATCAGCTGTAGCAGCAACAGCAGCTCCGGCACCACCCGACAGCTCATCCACATCTTTGACACTAGCTCCGGCATCTGCGTTCATTACATCGCCAAGCGCATCGTCATCGTCATCTCCACCACTGGACTTATTGTAAACGGTCGGGTATTGCTGGAAGCAGTCCTGCATTTTGCGGAATGCCTCGTAGCAATCGGAACCTTTTGGTTCCGCCTCACTATAATGAAAACAGGAGAACGCCTCACGAAAGTCAACCCCACAAGGCCCAGTTGCCATGCCACCCAAGCAGGGACAGCCCCAATTGATATCGCCATCCTTGGTGATAAGCCCTTGTGGCGGCTCTGGTGCTGGTAGCTCAATCGTGCTGGGCACAGCATGATCCTCTTTAGTGGCAAATATGACTTTGTCCTTGCCAAAGACTTTACAATATGAGAATGCCATTTTTATTACTCTTCGTCTTCGCGGAGCTCCTCACAATCCTCGTCTCTGCCAGTAAACTTTTTAAAGTCCAGCGGGGTTTTTGATGTTTTAAGCACTCGAAAGTGACACGGCACTTCCTGATAGGAGCCAATTAGAGTTATTGCTGTACGTGTCCGCTCGGCAAAATCCTCGGGTACACGAAATACGACGCGTTGCTGATCCGCACTAAACCTAATTATATCCAAAGTAGTCTTGCCGAGAATTTCACCAAATAAACCCTCCAATGAGCTTAAAATGCAACCACGAAAGTAGACGGGAGTGAGCACAATGGAATCGTTTTTTTTAAATTTCCTACAATACAAAAAGCGTTATTTATGTTGTAATTTTGGGTTGTACAACAACAAGCACGTGTGCAAGCTTTGTAATTGTGATTTATTTACTTACAGTTGCACATCAAAGTAATGATGACTTATCATACTTTAATTAGCGAATCGTTTTCAGGCCGACTACTTTTGCATGTAGTTTATTTTAACTTAAACAACAAAATCACGTTGTAAATGCCGGTGCGGACTTTTATATTTTTATGTAATTCGCTTGCTGCTGCTTCTATTCTTGCGTTCCTTTCGTCTTCTTCTTACTGTTTGAACAGCTGATTATGTCGTTCTTTAAAGTGAATGGCAGAAAATGAATGACAAAATTTCACAACAAGGCGCGCGTATTAGATTAATAAAAAGTAGCAGCAAATAGTTTAAAATTTCGAAAGAGAATTTAGTTGTGTCAAAATGGAGCAAAAGCAACGTTCGGCTCAAAAGCAATCGGAAGTGACCGCAGCCACCACGACTGAATTGTCCGACGAAGAGGAGGACGCGGGCCCGCTAGATGTTGGCAAATTACAGGTTTTAATGACAGCATTAATTGCGATTGTTAACTGAAACCAACTAATTAATGTATAGGGCAACAATATCAATCCGCGAGACATTAAGCTACTGCAACAGGCTAGCTTACACACTGTGGAATCGGTTTCATATGCAACACGTCGCCAGCTGCTTAATATCAAAGGGTTGGGCGAATCCAAGGTGGATCACATCATGAAGGAGGCCAACAAGTTGGTGCCGCTAAGCTTCACAAGCGCGCGAACCTTTCATCAAATGCGCTCCGAAGTTGTGATGCTGACCACAGGCTCCAAGGAGCTGGACAAGCTGCTTGGTGGTGGCATCGAGACGGGCTCCATAACCGAAATCTTTGGCGAGTTTCGTTGCGGCAAGACGCAGATTTGTCACACACTTGCAGTTACCTGCCAGCTGCCCATTAGCCAAAACGGTGGCGAGGGCAAAGCCTTATATATCGATACAGAGGGCACGTTTCGTCCGGAACGCTTGTCCGCAATTGCACAGCGCTACAATATGGAGGAGGCGGATGTTCTTGACAATGTGGCCTGTGCACGTGCCCACAACACAGATCAGCAGACAAAACTTGTTCAAATGGCAGCGGGCATGATGTTTGAATCAAGGTTTGTGCACAACCATCTCAAAATAGAGAAAATGTGTATTAAGTCAGATTTTCTTTGCAGATATGCCTTAATAATTGTGGACAGTGCCATGGCGCTCTATCGTTCGGAGTATATTGGACGTGGCGAGTTGGCCGCTCGTCAAAATCACTTGGGTCTATTCCTACGCATGCTGCAGCGTCTGGCCGATGAATTTGGTGTGGCGGTCGTCATCACAAATCAGGTAACGGCACAAGTAGATGGTGGTGCATCTATGTTCCAAGCGGATGCCAAGAAACCCATCGGTGGCCACATTATGGCGCACGCATCTACGACACGATTATATCTGCGCAAAGGCAAGGGAGATGCACGGATTTGTAAAATATACGATTCACCCTGTTTGCCCGAATCGGAGGCAATGTTTGCTATACTACCAGAAGGAATTGGTGATGTCAAAGAGAATGATTGATTTTTTATGTATTTTAATTTAAAATAAATTCTATTAGTTATAAAAATTAAAATACACGCTGCATTTTTTTTAGTGTAATCATACGCTTAAGAAATACCAATTCCATTCGTTCCAACGCAAATCGGCTTTGTTTTCAGCAAGTTGTGCATTTTATAAGCTGCGGCAAATGGAAGAAGAATGGAGGCAATCCGATGAGGACACTGTTGATCCACTGGCACTGCAGATAGAGCCAAGCGTAAACAGTAAAAACGATGCTACCTTCATCCTGGAACCGAAAATTATCATCGACGACACACTGCAGCTGCGACGCAGTAAACGATGCAAAAACAAACATCAGCCAAGTGCTCTGCAGCAAACGCAAGTTGAGCTAAACCAAAATGAAGACGTCTCGCAACCAGTCCCACTTTTTCCAATTACACCCGAAATGAAGAAACGCATCATGCGAATGAAGCAGCGTATGCTGCTCACATTGCAGCTCAGCGATAAGCAATTAACTGAACGAAAGATAAAACGTGCAAGGCAAACACAGGAGAGTCGACAAAGGGCAAAGAAAGCGGACACCGCCTACGGGCGCAAGGAAACGGATAAGAAAATAGCTAGAACTAAGATACAGAGAGAAATGGAGACAGCTGAGCAACAGGCGATGCGTCTTGCAAAAAAACGCGAAGAAGCACAGCGTTATGTGGCAAAACGAAGGATCACAGAAACGGCTGAGCAAAAAATGGCGCGCAAAGAATATCAACACATTTATAACAAAAAGCGTAAACCTGTTAGTTTTGTATAACCATTTTATATATTGCTTTTGAGTTCAATCAAACGACGGTTGATATTTCTCCCCACAACCTCAAACTCACATTTTACCCTTAAGGGGGGTTAGACCGGAAGTTACCAATAGGGATGCACCCATGCCTCAATTGATTTTTCACAAATATACCGGAAAATGAGCTTGCCATCAATACATTAATAAAATAGTTTTTGTGCTGTGAGAAAGCATTTTGTTTCGTTATGGTACATTTTAGCTAGTTACGTCAAGAGTTTATTTTTTCTTTAATAAATCATAATACACATAATCGTATTTATTATACTTTTGCATTTAAATTTACAAACTATGGTAATTGTAGTTAAGGGGTGTTGAAGAATGTTTTTTTATATATTCATAACTTATAGGATTGAGGCTCCCGACGATGGGTTGATATATATATATAGAATATATATGAAAATAACTTTTAGTACAAAAAAAAAAGCAACCAGGTTTTCCAATGGGCCAAAGAAATGGGTTTAAATGTTCATAATCACTCGCTAGTGCAACATATTCAGGCTTAAAATTAACTGCAAAAGAGAGAAAATATTACATAAGAGATGGTATATGGCATGGATGGTATAGCTGAACATACCTTATGTAGAAATCTAGAACAATAGCGTGCACTTTTAAGAAAATAAAGGCGCCACTTTCTTTTATGATGTGCCTTTTTAAATTTGGGCAAGTTCTGGGGTTTTCGTAGCTGTTGAAACGGCCTCATTGTCTTGCCTCGTTCTAACCAGATTATCGTAGCTGCTCTGGCTCATTGTGACACGCAGATTGTCATTGATTCTGGTCGTGTAGGCCTTATAGACTTTAACCTTTTCACAGAACTCATGCCAGAAGTTCTCTTCGGGATCGGTCTCCGTGTTGAAGAGCGCTTTAAACGAATCATAAATGCCAGCCGAAACTTTACGTATGATCATTGCCCGCTCTTTAAATGCCAGCTCATCAGCTTTATCCATTTTCCATAGACCCAAATTGCCAACGTACCGTCGCAATCGACGCATGATATCCACACATTCTGGATTCCGCAAAAGCATCAACTTATTCAGCTCAATATCCTTCAGCTGCTCCAGTATCTCCAGGCAACGGCCCACATTGGCACGCCGCAGGCCCAAACATTCGCGCAACTGCTGCGATAACTGAATAAAATCGCGCTCCATGAATAGAGCATCCTCTTGATCGATGAGCTCCTCGATGAAACGTGCCGCCTCTCCTTTGGGTATCTCACTTCGCATAGGTTCAATGACAATGCGATCCGGCATCGTTTCCGGATCAAGCTGTCCGGACTCTAATTTCATTTTCAATTCGACCGCTTCATTACGAGATTTCTCACGCCATTCCAGTTCTGCTTCTTTGCTCGCAAAGCTTGACGGCTTCTCGTAGTTAATCTTGATGCCCAAACATTTGGCTGATGGCATATATACCATTAGCAAATCATTTTGTATCTTATGGATCTGCAAGGAAGACTATTCGTGTTCAATAAAGTTTAGTCTCAACTGTCAAGGTTTTGCTGGGAAAATTGCCAGCTGGATCAAACAATTAAAGATTAATATTTTATATATGCTCGCAAGCACTTACCTTATTGTGGTTAATTTTTCGACGTTTTTGCATTGGGGTAACGGCTGCCGTTGGCTTTGACTTTTTCGCCGACTTGGTAGCGGTGCTCGATGTGATGCCTTCGGGTGGTACGCGTTTCTTTTGTGGCGGCGGCGGCGTGTCCACAGCATCGGTGCTCATATCCTCGGAGTCACCGTCCACATGGCGTGGTGGTGCCTTCGACTTTCGTGTTGCACCTTTTTTCTTTTCCACAACTGCAGTCGCTGCACCGGCAGCTGTGGCTTTAGTTACGGGTGTTGTCGTCGCTTGCGCTTCTTGGGCAGAGTCAGCGTCCGTTTCCGGTACAGCATTGTGTGAGGAACCACCTTCTGCTGCTTTTTCAGCCTCTGTTTCGGAGCCGGCTTCTGCATTTGCTGCGGCATCAGATGCTGCCGGCAGCTCGTCGTTAACAACTTCCATAGTGCTATCGTTGCCGTCGTCTGTGTTAGCCAAATCGATTGGTGCCGAATCCTCGCCACGCATTGCACTTTCAATTTGATCGATGGCTTCGCTAAACTTTGCGCGTTTCATATTTTTTGAATGTGCAAACTTCTCCTTGTTGTCGGCATAGGTGAAAAGATCCTCCAATTTTATATTTGCCGTCTCGCCCGTTCCGTAAAAGTAAACATTGTACTTTTTGTTGTTGTACTTGGTAATCTTTGCTGGCCATGCTGGATAGCCTTTTACTTTTGCAAATACCAAATCCCCAATGTTAAACTGTTTGCCAGCCTTTTCCTTACCCATGTTGCTGTTTATATATTCTAATAGTATTCGTGTCAAATATGTATTTAATGTTTGAGGCTAGTTAGCGTCTACAGCTACTTCTTGCATTCACAAGAAACTCGCGCTTTGCTCTTCTTCTTTTGGTTTCAGCATTCTCAACCCTATTTACAAATATCTTGTGGCTGTACACGGTGATTAATCAGCTGTTGTACAGCAACAAATTTTCACAACTGGGAATTGCTAATTTAAAACTTTTTTTAAACTTAAGAAGAAAGTATGAATGTTACTTGTTTCACGGGTATAATAGGAATTAAATTGATAAAATTCTACTAATGGTTAATTAAAATCAAAACACAGAATTGTATTTAAGTTGCTCTGTTAGCTGAGGAGCAGTTTTGAAGCATCTGGCAACGTCAAACCACTGACCGTTAAAATTCATAATTAACGACCAATAAGAATTTTCTAAATTTGAAAATAAATTAATAATTTATGTTGTTTAAAGAGGTTAGAACAAAATAGTTGGTAACTGTTCTAACATTTAAGCTCTCGCTTGCACTTAGAATGTATAAGTAATAAATAAAAAAAATAATTTTAACAAACAATCTTAAGTAAATAAGGTTTATATCATATTGTATGGGCAAAATACAATACAAAACATGTATGTTGATTAGTGTGGAATGCAACAATTTATTTTTATACATCCACAGGTAGAAATTCGCAAATATATTTCAACACACCCACACAAACACCTTACACACTGCGACGCGAACTCACCACGACGTCTGTTTACGCTTAACGCCACAAATGAAAATACACATTTCGAATTGTGTTTGCTGCTTAGCTGAGTCAGTTGACTTTTGCACGTCGAAAGAGAAAATTCAGCTGATTCTTTTACGCTTTTACACAAAAAAAAACACTAGAAAATTTTGTGTTGTTTACGCATCAACAAGCAGCAAAATTAAGTGAAACAAAATAGTTTTTATATTCGTTCTGGAATTTGTGGAATTTTTATATTCTGTGTGTGGCGCGAAAAAACATCAAATAGAGATTGCGAGATCGGGCAACGGACTCGTAAATATGCAAGAGTTAATTGCCATTCCCAATATGCCAGCTAGCCTCCTGGCAACAGACACACAAAAGAAACTCAGGAGCATTGTGGACGATATAAAGAATATATCAAATGCAGTTTTAACCGACAGCGATATTAAAGACAAGAACATCGAATGCCAAATGTGAGTCACCCAAATACTTTAATCGTTAATTATAATACATTGATTAAATATATAACTGTAATGCAATTCAAGGTCGCGCTTATGTCACGCTTCTTTCCAAAGCTATCACTCTTCTGCATTCTAATTTTAAATGGGTTGGCAACGCTTTACGTTGTTTTGTTGCTGTAGTTGGGCTTGGCAGCCATTTTAAATTAGTCTAGGTTTGGGTTTGCGTGATTATAAACCATTTTTTGAAGTTTCTATTACGTTTTAAGGCAGTTAATATATTTTTTTTTTCATACAAATTTTGACAAAGTTGTCTCACCACTGTAAACTTTCGTGTAAAAATAAGGGCCATATGGTTTTCAGTTGAATTGAAATGTGCCAAAATGCACACAATGTTATTCTCGCTGCTTTGTGCCAAATTCCATGGCAAATACCTTAAAAGAATTGATGTTGCATCTGTTCTATATACTCAGTTAATGTTGCTGTCTGCATCCACACTTGATTTCTATGATTCAGAACATTACAATGCTACAAATAGTTTCTAATAGTTTGTACAAGTTAAGGTTCTTTAAGAAAATGGTCATATTTTCCTTATTGTTTTTTTTTTTTTGGGATTCCTTGCATTTCATTAACACTAACCGTGACTCTGACAACTAAACTCAAGGACATAATAATTGCGAAAAAAAAAACTAGAAAACAATTATTCAAATCCCAGCAGACGGCTGTCAAATTTTCAAACACAACAAACAAAGAAAAACAACACAAAAATTGGCAAAAAGAAACGGCAATAATTTTGCTCAACCTTGAGTTGCATATTCTAAATGCCTATAACAAAAACAAATAAACATACACACACATACATATGTAAATTAGTTTAGAACATGTGTACGAATAAATGAATTCGCATTGTATTATTGTGTAATTGTTCAGGTAGATTGCTATAAAAATAAATGCTCTTTGCACTTGCCATCGCATTGTATTCATTGAGCCAAGATGGAAGAACTGGGCCGAAACAATGCTATACGGCTGCATTTGTTATAAACAATACACATTAACCCATTTCACAATGTTTTCACATGATTTTATTGGCAAAAATTATCGAGTGTCAACAACTTCATCTATAATATATATATACATATATATTTATAGAAATATCAAAAAAAAAATTGTTATTGTTGTTTTGCTTGGCAATTTGTTGTTTGTTATAAACAATATCATTTTGTCGCCTACATAAATATGCTCAGATATATAGATGTATAAATTTGAACTTTTTCACACGGCAGCAGCAAAATTATAAATACAGAAAATAGAATTTTTTTTGATTTTTTTTTTTTTGGATTTGGTCAAGTGAAAGTGTCCGATGATTAATTTTGGCAAGTTGCCAGCGGAATTTGTGATTATTATTTAATGACGACGAAATGTCGCCGGGCCAAAAATCCATTGAACTTAAAAATAAATAAGTTTGTTGTTGTTTTGGTTTACATTAACATTCCACAAAAATTCATCATTTTGGCTGTAAACGAATCCGTCAAAACCAAACTGTCAGCACTTAAATAAGCTGCCAAATGATCTATTTAAAAACATTCCAAATAAGTTGATCTTATTTCTTAAACAAATTTCTAATGTTATTTACCTATCAAGGAAACCACTTGTATAAATCAATTCTATTTTTATAATGCGCATTTTGAGCAGAAAAACAAATTTATTTATGTATTCTAGCATTCTTTCGATAAGGTGCATATGTTTTTTGTTTCCAAAATGAAATGTTTATAACTTTTATAGTATTCGTACGTAGGAGTCTTGAAGAAAGGAAAACAAAACAATGACGTATACAAATAGATCACTAAGAACAAAACGCTCGGGGATTATAAACAATAACAGAAAGACAGAAAAAAAGTGTTCTTCTTTTAATGTTCCATTCATAAAATTTTGTCAGAGCGCAAATTGCGCTTTAAGATCTTTTTTTATGCTATATTTTTGCTAAAAATATGTGGAAAAACATTTCATTTTGACAGTTTATTTAACTTTAGGCTTAACAACAACTTATGTATTCGACCATTTAACAATTAGTCACGATTTTTGTATATAAAGTAAAACAAAATTTCATTTCTTACCTCTTTGCAGTCAAACCAAATTGGAGGATCATACTCCATATCCTGGTATTTCACGCTTGACACCATCCCTGTATCTGTGCGGTGCTGCCGCAGTGGTGCCTGCCCATCTGGACAAGCTGGGCGTCACCTGTGTGGTCAATGTGGCACCCGAACTGCCCGATACGCCGCTCTCCAGCGTTACCAATCCATTATATCTGCGCATTGATGCACAGGATCGTGCCGGCGTTAATTTGGCCGAGCACTTCGATGAGGTGGCCGATTTGTTAGAGGAAGTGCGTCTCAGTGGCGGCAGCGCCTTGGTGCACTGCGTCGCTGGAGTCAGTCGCTCGGCCTCGCTCTGCTTGGCCTATCTGATCAAGTACGGCGGCATGAGTCTGCGGGAGGCATATACGCATGTGCAGTCGAAAAGGCCGCAAGTGCGACCCAATTCTGGGTTCTTTCAGCAACTGCGGCAATATGAAGTGGATGTGAGAGGCAGCTGCTCCGTGGAAATGATATACTTTGCCTCGCTGGACAAGGAAATTCCCGATATACTTGAGCCCGAGTATAGGGCCATGGAGGAGTTCTATCAAAGATATCGTAGTTCGCTGAGGAAGCGTTAAGTTCCCAATTTTTCCTCGCTTTAACTGTATTTTTATTTATTTTTTTTGTGATATGTGTAGTTGTTAATATATATATAATTTAGTTGTAGATCCTAACTAATATGTACGTTATTAATAAAACAAATATGCTGAATTCTAATGTATATCAAGTTTTTTGACTATTCATTCAATCGGGTGAAACAAAACACATTTTCAAATACATTTAATAGTTTTATTAATTTCGTAAACATCACGCAAGTATCTAGTTTATATATGTATATATATACAGTAACAACATAATTAAGTCAGTTTTAAACATATTTATGTTATATTATATACAGAATTATTTAATTAACTAATTGTTGTGTTTGGTTTTGTTGGGTGTTTTAAATGCTCACAATTATTGTACTCATGCCAAGCCACACAGTCCTTTTTGTGTTTTCGTTGGTTATCTCACAATATATTTATATAAAAACTGATTTCGTTTCGGGCTTACTGAAATGAAACTTCAGCTTTACAGTCTATATGCACTCACCAAAAAAAAAAAATAAAATTATGTTGCTATGAATATACAAACGTAAACTTTTTTCAGTTCTACCTTGTAATGATAATAGCACACTGAACGAAAATCACTTAATTATGTCTTACGAACGAAAAATTTGCTAGTTAACGGCAGAAGGAAACAATTTGTATGCACGTAGCTTATACATGTAGTTTAGTTTAGTTTGGTTTACGTAGTACGTAAAACAGAGCACATAGTTAACGTTATCTACTTGACTTTTGAAATTGGCATTAGCTGATGCTGATGCTGTTGCTGCTGCTGCCGCCGTTGATTCATCAGTTTCTTTAGGTTCTCGTAGGCCGTATTCATGATACCCCAACTGATGAAGGAACGACCCGTATTGAATGCACAGCCGCGATAAAAGTTACCAATACGACTATCACGCTCTCGGTATATCCGTTTGCAAGCCTGCCAGCTGCCCTCAGATACGTGACCCATGCTGCTTTGCAGTGAAACTTTGATCACATTGAGCGGATAAAATAATGTGCTTATACTGGCACCGATAACAGCTCCAGCTATAAATTCTTGTGCAGTTCTGCTTGATACCGATTTCTAAAAAGTATTTTACAATGTGTTATTAAGAAAAGTTACTAGTTAGTTTGTTTATATACTTACTCTTTTTGGTAGGCGATTACTGGCCTCTTCGCGCATCATGAAAAAGAATGCATTCGATAAACCGTTGCGCCAAAATACTGGTTCAATGCCTCTGTATAATTCCCGAAATCCGTAATTGCTGACTACATATCTGGATAAAAACAACATACAAATGATAAGCTCTTGTGACTACACAAAGATCTTAAGCTACTTACCTAAACGCATTCTGCGTATTGGAGAAATATTGATGGAATTTCGAATCGGCTAACAGCGTTTGAACACGTTCGAATGGTAATAAAATCGACTCAACGCTGCCGGCGGCGACTCCTGCAATCACCTTAGCGCCATAATCGTTTAAGCGATAATCTTCAACAAGGTATCTGCGAGTGCCATCGAAAATGCCAAACATAATGGAGAGGGAGATGGTTTTTTGTGCCAGTGGCGGCAGCATGCCACGATATAGGAATCCAAGACCCTCATGACGCAGCTGGAGCAGAGCAGAACCGACTGGGACACCATGCAGCATTTGCCGAAAAATAATCTTATATATGGGATATGTGACACAGATGTTAACAAACGCAGATCCACAACCACAGGCAAACTCCTCCCATTGGAAAGCGCCAAAGAAGCGTTCCAGAAAGATGTTAGCACGAGCACCTCGGACAGCTGTTGTTGCTGCAACTGTCACCTGCGCTGCTTTGTTGTTGCTCTCGTCTGGTAATACAACATCGACATCGGCTTTCATGTTGCTGCTGTTGTCGCGTGCGCATTTGCTACCTTGTTACCATTGTTTATAATGGTGGTAGACCTTAGTTACACACTTTTTGTTTGCTCGCTCTTTTTGTTTTGGTCTTGCATTCACATTGAGTTCGCTTAATTATATAATTGTCGATTAAACTTCTATGGCGAGAGCATCCAGTGTGGTCGAGAGTGTCGCATAGTTATATTAATAACATTGCTGTTTACCCAGATTGTTCGACAAGAGTCGCTGACTATTAACGTTATGATAATGAATTATGAAATACTAAATATTCGCTTTTTTTGTATATTTATAAATAGATGAAAGACACATCTAAGTACACGGACTACACGACAACACTGTTTTAAGATTTGTTGCATTTGCTTTATTTTTTAATCGATAGCACCTTCCATATGTTAATAGCTTCGATTTTAGGGCTACGCACAACCGTACGATTTTGAATCATCAAAATTTCATAATACCATAAAATTTGTTATATACACATTAAAAGAAACTAGTTTATTAAAAAAAATGTGATATATAAATAAAGGCTACGCTGTTTATGACATAAGAAAGCTTTGTATAGTTAGTCTTTAATTTGTAAGCGCGAATTCTGTAAATCTTGCATGTCATACAAAACGGAAACATAAGTTGGCAGCCCTGTTGGCACTGTCAGCGCTGACAACTGTCAACCGCGGCCAACTTCACGTCTTTTTTCTCTCTTTTTGACGTGCTCTTAGCATATTAGCGGTTCGTATATTCCCTAAAATCTAAATTTTTCTTAAACATCATCATCAAGTGTTGGATTTTTGTGAACTAAAACAACAACTTAATATGTGCGAAAGATAACGAAGCCAGAATTTCATGTGTAACAAAGTTTTTACAGTGTTGACAAAAATCCAACTTTGTTGACATTTTCATATACAACTTGGGAAGTAGAATACTAATGAAAGTTTCTTAATATTGCAGCTCCAAAATGACCATTCGCCCAGCATACAGGCCCAAGATCGTTAAGAAGCGCAGCAAGCACTTCATCCGCCACCAGTCGGATCGTTATGCCAAGTTGTCGGTAAGTTTAATATGAGTGCAAAACAAAATGCTGCATATATTAACCGGTCTGATTTTCTTATTCCTATTGTGTGCAGCACAAATGGCGCAAACCTAAGGGTATTGACAACAGAGTACGTCGTCGCTTCAAGGGCCAATATCTGATGCCCAACATCGGTTATGGTTCCAACAAGCGCACCCGCCACATGCTGCCCACTGGCTTCAAGAAATTCGTTGTACACAATGTGCGTGAATTGGAGGTCCTGCTGATGCAGAACCGCGTCTACTGCGGCGAGATCGCCCATGGCGTCTCCTCAAAGAAGCGCAAGGAGATCGTTGAGCGTGCCAAGCAACTGTCCGTGCGTCTGACAAACCCCAATGGTCGTCTGCGCTCTCAGGAGAACGAATAAGCTTAAGTTTGAAATTCGCTTCATCGAGTTTTTATAACGTAGTCGGAATACACACATTTGAAACGTTAAACAAAAAAGTGCGTAAATTATTTCAGTTAATTGGGTTTTATTCTGTGACACAGTGATTTAAACTTAAAACTTTTTGCTTGCAAAGCAAAATTCAAATTCGCGAGCAATGGAAAAATATACACAAAAATACTATTTAGTCAAACTACATTTATTTTAAATAGACAAATATACATAAAGGAGAATTTTGTTAAAACGTGCATAATGTTGGTCAAGCCAAGGAAATATGCGATTATGCATAACCGGGCCTTGGCCTTCTGCTTAAATAGCAAAATTATAAGGAAATATGATATAATTTTATATAAAATAGATTCTAATGCTAATTATTCATAACAACATCGTGATCGAACTGCAAATGATGTGCGAGCTCCTTTTTGTTTTCAAAATTCACACTGCATATAAGACATAAGCCCGGTGATGGGTCATCGTTGTCAGACATTATGACCGTGACAGCCTGTTCCGATTCGTCCACATCCACTTGCAACTCCTCGACCACCTGATCATCGGCTGGCACCTCCTCACGCACCCCATAAACAACATCTCCATCATGGGTTTTCATGTGCATTTTTAATGTATAACGCTCAGTGAAGGATTTGGGGCACACGGTACAATAATGCCTTGGTCTATTCTCCTTGTGTATTAGCGTATGGTGATTGAATGTTTTACGCGACTTGAAGGAGACGTTGCAGATGCTGCAAATGATAGGATTCTCCTCAGCCTCATGGCGCAATCGATGGTTGTACAGCAGATTGTCCTGTGAGAAGCGCAGGCCGCACTTTTCGCATTGGTACTTCTTCTTGTCCCAGTGCATCCGCATGTGTCGCAGTGTGTTAACGGGACGCGAGAAGCTCTTGGGACAGTAGCGACACTGCTTCTCTGTTTTTCCTTCATGAACGTTCATGTGCAGCTCCAGATATTCTTCGTCACGGCGTATGATTCCGCAGATGGGACAGACATGCGCCTGAGATTTGTTATGCTCATCGCTGATGTGCTTCTGTAATTGATAACGAGCATAGAATACCTTGCCACAAGTGCCGCACTCCTGCCGCTGGCGCTTTGATGCATATTTTTTTTGATCGTCAGAGTTATCCTCTGATTTGACAGCGCCTTCATTAGAGGTTACCTCACAGAGAAACTCATCCTCATCTTCATCGTCATCATTATCATTATCATCGTCATATTCTTCTTTAATTGTCATACCCTGTTCGTCTTCTCTAACGAGCTCCTCAAACAAGGCCTCAGCTTCGGCGTCTTCTTGTGCCGATCTATCCTCAAAGTCTTCGATCATAGTTTCGTCTTCAAACTCTGATTTGAGTGCCTCCTTTAATTGAGCTGTTAGTTTCTTCTGTGTAACCATTAAATTCACCATAATTGTATCATATTCTGCTAGCTCCTGAAAACAGCGCGGACATAATTTTGTGTCTTTCTTCAAATCAATTTCTGTTTTCATACAGCTAGCAAGATGTGTGAGTACCAATGACACCGACTTGTGTGACGAGGGCACCTTTGATGTGAGCGATTCATAGTTTGCAGTGCCGTGTAAATCAACGGCACCACAAAAAAAACATGCATTCATTGTTTGTTATTTTTTTGGGGTTCTTTCCCAACAATATTCGGCGTTTTATTTTAGGGATGTAAGTGTTTTAGGGATGGACCGATATTATAATATTTACGCGAGTGCCGTACACTTTTAGAGATTTCTTAAGTTTTTCAATCAACCTTTTCTAGATACCTAATACGCTTGCACAGAGTTGCAAAACAATCGATGAACATGCCGATAGTTTGATGATGCTTACACTATCGTTTCCAACACTCAATCGCTTAGCGATACTAGCAAAGGGATGCCAGTGCGAGAACTATCCGTAAATAATAAAATTTAAATTGCTCAAACTGATTGAAATGTTAAAAAAAACAATTAACAATTTTTGTTTAGTTTTATATTTAAATTTCAATTAATATGTAATGTATCAGTTATTTAAAAACTAATTAAATCAGTTTCACGGCTTGGCAAATTCGAACACTTATTGACATATGTAAATTCTTGTACAGGCTTAGCAAATGTTTGTTGTCGTAAAGACGAATTTTTCAATTTTTTGGATGGCATTTGTGAATTCTCATTGTTGCAAACAGATCCCTGATAAATCCTTTTATCACAAACGTCGCGTAATTTGGCCAAAACAGAATATAAAATCTTCAAACGTTTGACAACTCTTTTTAAATCTACTTGAACTTTGAGTTCAAGTATGGCTTGACTTTCTCCCAAAATAACGACAAAATCCTGATGCAAACGCTTGCCAGTTTCATCATGGCTTAGTTCCTCATAATTAACCTTGAGATGGAAATGCTGAAAGAGAATATTGCCCATTTTAGCAACTTGTAACAATTTGCCCTGGGGATAAAGTTTCGCTGCACCATCAATACTCTCAGCTAGCATATCTAAATAAGTATCAATCAGGGCTCGACTATTGATAATTTCATGGATAACATTTCGAAAAACCACAAGTTCCTCCTTTAAGTGACTCGCTAAAATGGCGGCATGATGCGAAGCTGGCTTTGATGTTTGTAGTTGAAATGCCGGCACAATGCACTCGTCCAGGGATTCCAACGAGGCCAAGCAACTTCGTATAATTGTTTTCGTTTTAACATCCGGCGTAAAAGCTATGGCAAATACACCAATCTGTTGAATGCGATCCATGTTAATATCAAATTCGGCAATTAGTTTATCCACATCTTTGGAATTTTCACACTTTTGCAGAACATTTTTCAGGGTGTTCACGGAGGTTTTCTCTGCATCGATCAGGCTTGTGCAGATCAAGCGCAATAAAGCTTCATTGAGATATGTCTCCAGGGAATATAAAGCTCGCTGTAGCGAACAAGCTTCCAGTTTGCGTTCACCCAGATTATTCTGATCAAAATTCTGCTCGAAAACCAGGCATTCGTCCAAAACAGTTTCACAAATTGCCGTCAGCGCTTTCTTATCCGTTTCCAGAGTGACATTTGCAAAAGCCAATGCATGCCTCACAATATGATTGACTTCAAAAGATAACTGGGGATTCTCATTGTCCAACATGCTCGCGGTGTCTTCAATCTGCACAATATCATTATATGTTTCTAGTTTTGTAAGCGCCAAGTCTAAGAGCTCCACAAAAGATAAATCCTCCAGCTTAACGCCAGTGCTAGCGATTGCCTCCTCCGACAGCTGATATAACGATGCCTGTAATCGTCGCAAACACCATTCAATCCGATCAAGAAAATGCGCCCGAGTTAGTTGCAGTTGAACTCCTTCGCCCAGTGCTCTCTCAATATGAATAGTCCGCTCCAATTGTGTTATGCAGGTGATTACTTGTGTAAAACACAAATAAATAGTCTCCACATGCAATTTAGTATTGCCCTCCAGTTCATATTTGGGTGCCACATCCGGCAAGTGCAGTTTAAATTTACTGGCAAATCTGTGAAATGCTGCACAAAACTTATTTAACCAGGATATGTTTCCTGTGGCACCTTTTGCAATCAACTCAGAGCACACATTTAGTTTTATGAATAATTTGTCCATGTCGTATGCGTTGCTTTTGGTGGTAAATTGTCAACTAAGGACAGATGTGCATATTCCGAGCTATATAAATGCTTTATGCTTCTCTTAAACAGGTAAGTTTCCCTCGAAATCGAACATCTGCCGTTTTATGGCAGAGATTTTGAACACCACACATAAGTCCGAGCAGGTAAATTTGTAAATCTTTTGGATTATGGAGATTTTACATTAATTCTTATTTTCATATTTTATTCATAACCTAATAATAATGATGCTGTCGATATTCATATCAATACAATGTCGTTTGCCGGAAATCAGTCCAATTATGAAAAACAAATAATAAGCTGTGAGATTATGCACATTCCAAGAATAAACTATATCTTACAATATAAATAGTTTATAGACAATTTTTAACTATTAGTCTGCTGTCGTTTTTGTCGCTTCGGCAGGTAAATGCACACGCTTGTGAACTTTTAAGGTATATTTGTCAACGAACGATTTTTCACATTCTGTGCATTGATAGCGTGGCCTGTCTGTCTGATGGGTGCGCAGGTGATGTTTGTATGTGCGTTTCGTTTTAAACTTTTGATGGCACACTTCACAGATGAGTTCGTGCTCCTCGGCATCGTGGCGCATTAGGTGATTGTACATGAGCCAGGACAGCGAAAAACGTTCGCCGCATTTGTCGCATTGATATTTCTTTTTGTCCCAATGCACCTCCATGTGGCGCAGAACATTGCGCTTGTGTGAGAACTTTTTTGTGCAGTAGCGGCATTCCAGTTCGGTTTTGCCCTCGTGCAAGTTCATATGCAAGTCGAGCACTTCCTCATCTTTTACTTTGAGTCCGCAGATATTGCAGGTGGCAAATTCATTCTTTTGGCAATTGTCCGTTTTAATATGCCGTTCGATGCAGGCCTGATTTGAAAATAGTTCGCCACATATGTGACAGGGAATATCCAGATTATCATCGCCATCTGATGCATCCATGCTCTCCTCGCTTTCGCTATATTCAAACTTATGCTGATGCTCATCGCTCATTGTGGAATACTGATCATCCTGTTGGTCGTCCCTTACTGCTGTGGATGATGAGTTATTTAGAAACTCATCGACTGTGCTTCTGAACTTCGCTTCCGGCACCTTAGCTTTAACGACCTCTTTCTTTGGCTGCAGGCACACCGATTTCTTTGTATTTTTACGACAACTTAGCAGGGCGTCGGTAATCTGACGCTGCACTTGACTAAGATTCCTAACCAACCGGTCGTAATTAAAGAGATACTCCAAGCAATCGCGACAAGCAGCTGAGGTTGGCGTCAACTCCAAACGTTGGTTAATTACTTTTTCAAAATACTTTAGTATGTCTTTAATAGGCTTAAATGTGCCAGGTACAATGCATCCTAAAATAGTTGTTTATTTTTAGTTAGATTATTGTGCCGTTAAATGTTTATGAACTTACCTTCAATGAGCTGAAAGACGCCAACAGACTTCACTTTGCCGCAAACAAAACAGAAAGGACGCTTTGCGCTCATTTCGGAGTCTTAAGAAATATTTATTTATGTAAAAAATCATATGGTAAAATACAAGTTTCATACGTACTTGTGTTTTACTTTAAATTCTAAAATATTTTCCTTTCTTTACGCCAAAATCTGTTCGCGATTTTTTTTTTTTTCATTTACAATTTCTGTACACACACACAAAATAGCTGTCAGCTGTGTTTTTTAACATTACCATTGGTCAAATAGTGATTTAACAGAGAGTATTTTCGTTAATCGATTTAAATGCCAAATTTAACAGACAATAGTTTCTAGTGATTGTCATTTCATTTAATAAAACAAATTTAAGTAGCACATCTAATGACTTTACCCAAAACAAAAATACTTGACTACAACGATAAATTTTAAATAAAATCGAAATTCGCAGTTACATAAATATCAGCTTTACAGCATCTGTCATCTCTAAGAAGTATGCATTGCGTTTTCAGAAATTTACTTAAATCAGCTGTTTTACGTCCAAGCGGTAAGGCAGACAATTAAAGTACCTAAAAACAAGCATTACTTATGTTTGTTGCTCTCATAATATAAAAAAGGATTTAGATTTCTCAAAATGACCGAAAAAGATGTTATGGCATTCCCTCTGGTAGACATAGACGGCGCAGGTGTATTCAAATATGTTCTAATTAAAGTCACCGGTAACGAGGACTGCGCTGAAAACATTGAGAAGAATGTAGTTCGTGGATATGCAGATTGTGAATGGCATTGTAAGATGTGTTCTTTAATTCAATTTGGCATGATGTAATCTTATACCAAATGTTTATTTTTAATTCAGCTGATATATATGAGCGCGTCATGGCAGTGTGTAAAAAGATGGGCCTGGATACCCAATGCCTTGGTGGCGGTCGCATTGAGCACAATCCGGATAAGAAGTACTTAAAAGTCTATGGATACTCACAGGTACTATTAAATATTCACTCCAAATGCAAGTTTATTTTTGATATTTTTATTCTTATCGCAACAGGGATTTGGGAAAGCTGATCACATGGAATCAAAGAGAATCTTGCTAACTAAATTTACAGACTACGAAATTGAAACCACCGATGATGGATATTAGTTCTACTCTATATTTATTTAAGCATATGTTTATTGAATATTAAATATGCATTAATTTGGAGCACAGCATACGTTTTTCACTTTTTAAATCGTAGTAGCACTAGGAAAAGGTTAAAAAGTCTTGTGAGACCCCCCCAAGAAAAATGTAGTCGAACTTCACACTTTTCAGAAGCTGAAATTTATTCCAAATTTTTAAGTTTTGTATCCTTTAATTAGAAATTTTTCTTATTTTACAAAAATGAATGTTCCAAAATTTGCTTCTCCATTCCGATCTGCCGCTCATTTATTTTGTAAGCTTTTTTATTAAAAAGGCTGCAAACAAGTCAATATTCATTTAAGTTTTATTATATTGCAGTTGGACGACTTTCATCAACCAATTGTAGTACGACTGGTAAAGTGCTAATAAGTACACCCAAGATAAAAATAGCTGATGGTAAAATTCTATACCTGCTGATTTCGATTTACGTTCACGGTGAATCGCTTTTCGCAAGGACGATTCTGCGAGGGGACGTAGCCAAGGAACATTGTTAGTTTGTGGAATTCAAGTTGTTAGGCTGTTAAATGTAACGTATTTGTATTTTTAGTAAATTTATACGATCGCATTCAATCTGAAATGAACAAAGTGGGACTGTGTACTAGAGGTCTAGGTGGTGGTATGATGGAAGTCGATACAAACGCGAATACAATTAAAATTTACGGAGAATGCAAGGTAAGAAAAAAATGATGGCTTTAATTGTATTTGTGTTAATATGTAAACTTTTAAAGACCTTCGGCAGAGCAGACCATAAGAAAACAAAGGAAATTTTAAAATCATCTGAGACATACGAAAAATTCAATATATCTGTATCTGATTAATCGTTTAGGGCTCACACTTTTGATTATTTTTTTAGGACAATAAAAATATGGTATAATAACCAAATCAGTCTGTTTTCAATTTAAATGGTTTGCAATCATTTTAGTAGCAAAATATCGGCTTTAGTGAGAGCGCAAAATGTTTTACAGCACTAGCTAACAGTGTTAAGCAATGTTGTTTTTCGGCAAGCAGAATTTGATGTCTTATTTTGTTAAAACTTGTTCGTCCTAAAAATGAATTGTTGCATTTGCCAGTTTTCTGTGCGCAATCCAAGAAATATACACGAGGAGACTATCGGAAAACCGCCCATCTTAATCAGTGATTTAGTTCTACAATGCACAAAAGGCACAAACTATGTGCTTGGCGATGTTGGGTCCACGATATGCAAGAAATGCTGCGAGAAATTGTTACGCTACCACAAATCCTTACAAGTCGCGCGGAAACTGCGTCAGGAGATACTAGAATTAATACAAAGTCCATTTATCATTAAGGATTTTAAGACAACAATTTCTCGAAACGAGATAAAGGGCGAAGATGTCGATAGATTTGACAGCAGTGTCAGCGTCGAAATGGTTGAAACTCTGGATGCTGTGGAATTGGATGATGGGTCTGAGTTGGAAGAGCAGAACAGCGGGAGAGCGACAGTGGTGGATCAAACAATTGTTGTGGAAACGGAAGCGGATCACGATTTTATTGAAAAGAATTCTGTGTGCGATGAAGTGGAGGAATTTCAAACAGAAGGCTTAGATTTAGATATTGAGAATGAGATAATTATAAATGAGGAAGTACCCGAAGCTGATATCGATGAGGAGGAAGATGAGACGAAGCCAACGCCTGACGAGCTTGAAATGTTCAAAGGCGAGGATAAGGATATGTTAAGCGATTTCGAAGACCAAATTGATGACACCATAGAATATCTAATCTCCGATGGCGAAGATCAAGACAGCTCCGGCGACTATACGGTTAATATTCAATGTCCCAGCTGTCCGGAACAGTTTAGCAGCCGTCGCTCGTATAATGCGCATACAAAACGTGAGCATTTCCCCGGCTATGTTTGCGATCAGTGCGGTAAAACGTTGCAATCGTATTCTGGCTTTATTGGGCATCTACAGAACCATGAGCCAGTCAAACAGTTTGAGTGCCCGCACTGTGGAGAACGATTTAGTCGCAAATTCCGTTTAAAACATCACATGGCCTGGCATACGGGTGAAACGCCGTATCAATGCGAGGTGTGTTCAAAGCGTTTTGTGCATAAAGTGGCGCTATATAAGCACAAAATGATCCATGACACAGATTCTAAGCGACTGGAGTGTCAGGTCTGTGGCTTCAAGACACGCACAAAAGCCCATCTGGAGCGGCACACACGCTCCCACACTGGTGCTAAACCCTTCGCCTGCCCGGTGTGCAATAAACGTTTCTCTCAAATGTACAACATGAAGGCCCATCTGCGGGAACACGAGAATCCAGGCAGCAATCGACATCGACGCTTTCACTGCCCCAAGTGCACCCATACTTTTATCAACGAACAGAACTACTTAACTCATTGTGAGCGCAATGATTGTAAGCCAGTTTAGCATAGTTACTACTACGAGATTCATACCATTTGGCATTTGGATATGATAACGTAACAACTGTACATAACATAACTTTTATTTCATACGTTCCCCAAATATGTTTCAAATAAAATTGGTTTATATTTCAATTGATGTACTTTGTGGTTTTTGTTTTTATTAAATCTACATGCATTTTGCTCACAAATAAAATATGGTTTTTACTATGGTAAATGTATATTCATTAATTTCATATTTCTGCGGTTATTTTTCAGTTTCTTAAAAAAATATTTATTGTGTATGTTTTTGTGTAACTTATGAAAGTAGAACTAATCAATTAATGTGTTAAGCAATTATGCAACTATTGGAGCAATTAGCACTCATTGTTTATAAAAAAAGAAATGTACCAATGTTATTACATATAAATATATATAATAGACGAAAGCACAATACATATTGTATGTATATTTGTATATAAATACATAAATTCAAATGTACATACGTCTTCTATACGTAGAGTATAATAGATTATACAAAAATAAAACAGATTATATTTTGATTTTTTGTCGAGTTGAATAGAACTTTGTTAATATCATCATATCATAAAATGCACATTATAAAAATATTAACAAAATTTATTGCAGGCAGTCCATAGTTAGTAAAAAGTAACAAACAAATCCAAATTCAGGAATACCCATTAAACTTTTCAATCAAATATTTTCTTATTTTGTGCTGTGCTCAATAATCTCTATTGTGTTTTTTTTTTTTGTTTTTGCATTATAGAGCCGACAAAACGGTACGGGATATACAAAGTTTTTTTTAACGAATTTCAGATTAACGTTTTTTTTCTTTTGTTTTTTTGCATTTCGTTGAGTTTATGTGGTAAAAGATACAAAATACAAATAATACATATACGTATATGTACGATATATATATGAATATAACATATATGTACATAAATATATAAACGCACATAAATTTAATGTTGTCCTTGGTTTGTTAATCATATGTGTTTGTATTGAAATAAGAAAAAAAATTACCTTCAGATACTAAGGACGAAATAATGAAACACATTGCTTCAAAACCCTGTATTCCTACCCCCATCCGATATTCTGTTTACCCCCTTTCCCCTATCCCACACCCCGTACAATAGTTTGTGATGCTTGCAAAAGCCTATTGAATGTACAGTTAGTTCTATTTAAATTTTGATTTCTGGGGAATAGCTTCTGGAGCAGTATCCTTTGCGTACTCATGACCCACCCATTCATAATTTATCTTAATAGAAAACCTACAAGTTACACCTTAAGTTTATTCGGATGGTTTGACAAGACCCATCGCTTTGTCTCCGAACAACGGCAGTATATCGGAGTCGTTAACAATCTCTTCTTGAATCACTGGACTGTCCGGGTCTTCACAATGCGTCTTAAAAAAGAATCTGCAAAATGCAAAACGCAAATATTAACGGCTTTTGTGATTGTCAAATGAATTCACTTACCTAAAGTGACCTCTTCTAGGCAGATAGTCCTTAAATTGGCGCAGGGTCGGCTGAGTACCGGGTATTTTAATTCTGTAAGGAACTGGCTCTTCGCAGAATGAAAACACCACAACTGTTTCTGGCGGCTTAATCGGCAATGGCGGCGGACCCATCACTGCTTGATGATGCATGGTGCTGCTGCCGCTGCTGCTACTACTGAAGGAAGATAGGGGCTGTTGCTGCTGCTGCTGCTGCTGCATAGCCACCATGTGGGATTGTAGCTGCGGTTGGGCATATCGACGAGTGCGTCGCGGCTCGTCTTCCAGTCTTCGTTTTGCTTCCTCCAGTTTTGAGGCCGTGCTCGAACCAGAGCGGGAGCTATATGAAACATATTGATAAATCAATAAATCACAGAAAAGATTCTCTTGTTGGCCTACCTAGTATCTTTGTATTTCATAACCGTATCAGATGAGAACATGCTAATGCCGCTGTCTGTGTTCATCGAAGGCCATTTATTTGTTAGCTTCCTAGAGCAGGAACTAGGATCAGGCATTGATTTTGAGTGCTTCATTGAGTGACCACCTGTGGATTAATAAATGTTAAACAATATTGTTGGCAATCATGCATTTTAAATAGCTTACTCAAACTCATGGCACCATCACTGACCATGCCCGAGTCATGTGTTGCAGTGCGTCTTCTCGATGGTATAGGCGGGCAAGGTGACATTGTGCCGGGTGAGCGGTGTGGCGTTTGATCCTTCCACACACGCGACACATGTTGGTCCAGTATATCTTGGTCGTTGTCTTCATCAAGTGCAAACTTTTCCCGTATCGCCTCGGCAAAGGCACGATCACTGGCACTGGATCTTTCGTTGTTTTGCAATGAAGCGCCAGGCATACGCTATACAAGTATAAGTTTATAAATATGGCTTAGGCAATTTGTTGTTGTTTTAGTTACCTCAACACGTGCACGTTCCTCTAAATCACGCTTACGCTTTACCTCCTCCAGTTTGGGTATCAGCAAGGCCAAAAGCTCATCCTCCTTTAACGGTCTGTGTTCGTTTGAATGCAATCGTTGCGTGCGGGGTATAACCTGAGCATTAAAACAATACAATAGCATTTAGGTTTAAATGAACTTTAAAAACCTTTGTCTTTTGCTACCTGAAAAGAGTTCGTTTCTTTGTTGGCCATGGCACTTTGACGTATGGCCTTGTTCTCTGTCGAGCTATGTCTGCGTTCTATATAAGGACGGCCATCCCTGCAAAATATATGTAATATAAAAATGATATTAACAACTTTTGCTTTCACTTTAATTAATATCTACTATGGAATACTTGGCAAGCTTAAGCGATCTATGCACTGGACAACTACTACTTACATTGAACAACTGGAGAGTGACATGGTATCGGAATCGGTGCGGCCGCCGGAGCTAACACTAGCTCTCTCCGAGTCAACGCGTGAGTTTGGTACAAAGGATGTATTCGTGCTCGCAGTATAAACATAACCATGAGCTCTATATGGCATAAGCATGCACATTCATACATACATATTTTTTGTTTTTTATATTTGGGGAAGCAAACATAATATGTTTCGTTTGGTTTCCATGCAATGCGGCGAGTTTTGTATGTACATAATCGTTGTGGTCCAAAAATTAAAATATATACATAAATAAAATAGAATTAAAACAAACGATGTTTTTATAAATCCGTGTTTGTTGGTGTTGTTGTATGTTTGTTTGTTGATGTATTCGTTACGGTGAGTGTCACATACGATGGTTGGTGTTGTTGTTGTTGTTGTTGTTTTTGGACGTGTAGGTGGGTTCGTGCACAAATATATTTAAATATAATACGTAAATAAAAAGAAATGAAAGTAAAAGAAAATAAACACAATTAAGAAACCAATATGTATCAAATTACAAACATAATTTTCATATTAATTTTGTTATTTACTTTCGGTTATCAATAAAATATCTCAAACTGTGTATAAGGTAGACTTCTAAAGTAAAAATCGTGGTAAGGAATAAGGTTCTTTTATAACTACCTATTCAACTTCTTTGCTACAAAATATTTAAAACAAAATCTATCCGCCATGTAAAACTATTTTGAAGACTCGTTTCAAACGCATGCTGGCAACTAAGCAATACTCTACAACTGGTCTATTGGGCATAATCGAAATATAAGGGTTGTTTATCGTTCATATTCAA
The DNA here is from genome assembly GCA_035044725.1 of Scaptomyza caliginosa. Classification (NCBI taxonomy): domain Eukaryota; kingdom Metazoa; phylum Arthropoda; class Insecta; order Diptera; family Drosophilidae; genus Scaptomyza; species Scaptomyza caliginosa. The sequence goes on from JAWNNR010000686.1 coordinate 169,707, forward strand.
AATACATACCCAGGTGGTCTAATTTCCAGTCTTCTTTTTTGAGTTGCTATCAATAGATCGCGTGTGAGGCGCATGGGTAAATCGATATGCGGACGCGCCGAGCCGCCTTCCACTTGCACCTTCTCGAAATCATCGCAAAGCGACAGTTCCGAATCCTCATGCAACGTGGGCAGTGTGGAGCTGCGTGGCAGTGTATCTGTCGCACTGATTGACCCGCTCGAGCTAGCTGACGTTGAGGGACCGTAGACACTGCCACTGGCACTACATGTGCCCGCTGGTAGCACGGCACCGCTATTCATGGGCAAATTGATGAAAACACCGGGCGGTATGGTTCCACCGCCGACGCTACCGCCGGCTGTTGCCAACAGTTGCTTGGAGGATGCCGACGGCAGAGCACAGGCGCCGGCCGTGCTGCCATTGTTGCTGCCACAACTGCCGCCGCTGCCAGTGCTGCCGGCGCTGCCCGTTGCAGTCGCCCCGCTGCTGCTGAAACGCTCCTGCACCGCAGACATTTGCTGTATATACTGTATGTACATCTCGGAACAGAGGAAGCTCGGATAGATGTTGTCCCGTATGGTGGCCTCCACATGCTGTTGCATGGGATCGTAAATGTGCGGACTGAGCGGAATCTCATTCGATTTGATGGCTTTAATTTGTGTGCGCAAATCATCAGAAATGGACAGTTGGCTTTTACGCAAAAATCTGCAAAAAAAAAAAAACAAAAAAACAAAAACATATGATTGGAAATAGTTCAAGGATTGCTGTGAGCTGTGAAACTTACCTATATATGGCTCCAATTATTTGCTTTACCTTCTCGGGATCTGTTTGCTGTTTCAGACCCTCGCAGGCAAAGTAGAAATTGAGATGATCATTGTAGGCGGGCGCCTCCTCCTCAACATACTTCTTGAACAGCTCCACCCCATCGCGATCTTCGAGCAGATGATTAAGCGTACGGGCCCAGTTCAAATATGATGGAGGTGAGTTCTTTAAGGTATCTATTACCCCTTCGGTCATCTGCACATACACATCACATAATATGAATATTGGTTCTATAAAACTAAAAAATTTTACTTGCTTACCTTTTTAACTCGGCTCTCTTCTCCGGGTACAGGTGGTCGTGGCCCACTACACTCATTATCATCATGTTTCCGGAGTCCCAATGGATGGCTCATGCCACTCTAAATGCGCCCCGCTTCGTATCTTCTGTGGCCAACAACAACAACTATGTTGCACGCACAATTTCCTTGTTGTTAGTTAGTTCTAAGTTCGTGGTTTTTGTTTAAATATTTGTTTTTCTCTATATCGCTAGGCTTAATTTAATACAATCGAACGTTTTAACAAATCACAAATACCAGATATTTTTAAAATATTTGGGATATGGAAGATGCTATTGATGTGTTTGTGTGTGTGTGTGTGTGTATGTAGGTGTGTGTGTTTATATCGTTTGCGTATTTGGAAGGCAGTTAGACAAGGCCTGGAAATAAATATAAAATATGGTTTTACTTGAATGGAATAACAATAAATAAGTTTTTCTAATTAGATCTGTATATTAAATATATAAATAATCATTTTGTTTCTTGATAGGCCAAAACAAAGGCAGGTTTAAATGAAACCAATTTATTTCAATATATAGTAATACTTTAAAAGCATGCAGAAAACTTTATAGGAATGCTGACAAAACTATTCAAACAGCATTTTTAAAACTACTTTAAAGGTCAACTTATTTGCTAAAGCAAAAGTAATTTCTACAAATGCCAAAGTTCAAGTGAATTACGGCAAAATATAAACTTATGCTAAATGCAATAATACTGCAATATTTCTGGCTATATATATGTATATAGACAAGTTGACATTATTGCAAAAACTAGCATTTGCCAATAGCCTAGGGCATCGAAGTTTAGTTTATGTATAATCTGATATTGCTGGCAATTGAATGGCGGCCATTTTGAGAGCGCTTTTGATTGGTTCATGTTATCGACCAATACTGTATTCCAGGCCATAGAGCTCATGGCAAAAGGGAAAGGGACAATAATCCGTGATGTACGAATTTTCGAAAATGGAACGCACACACACACAGGGTAAGGGTCGGTCGATGGTGGTGGTGGTGGTGGCTCTGCTGCTGTCTGACGCGCATGAAAATCAACAATTTTTTTTCCTTCTTTTTTTTTTGTGTGTGTGTTCGCTTTTGCCGCAGTCAAAGCAACAACGACTTGTACACAACTATGGAAGAGCACTGTCGGCGACAACAACGACAACAGCGACAAAAACAACAATCACAAAGGACGAAAAACACAGAAACAGCAACAGCAGCAGCAGCCCTTCCCAGCCAAAACACACACACACAGAAGTGATATAAAAGAGGGGATGAACGTCTGGTGCGACAACAAAGAGAGCGCCCGAACCAAGGAAACTCATCAAAACGCCATTTGCATAGCACTCCATTACAGGCAAAAGAACAAAGAAAAGGCACAATTAAAACGCTCAGAGCACAGAGCACAGAAGCGCTCGACGATAGAGACCCAACAACAGCCAGCCATTGCAATAGTCAGAGCGAGACCCCAAATTGGATGATACACCCATGCACACACACACACACACATATACATCTTAAAACATGCGCCTGCTCGTGGCCACTTGAGGGCATCCTTGTTGCAAAAGGGGCGAAAACTGTGGCGCCGCTACCCGCCAACTCACTCAAAGCGGTAAGGCAAAGGCAGCGGCAAAGGCAGCGGCAGCGGCAACGGCAAAGACAAACTATTGAAAATGCGCGAAGCTTGTGTTTTAAGTAGCGTTGGATGGCTCAACTGAATCCTTGGCGAACATCAAAGATCTGACTGCTGCCTTTTAATAGCAACAAGGATAAGGATGCAACAAAATAAAAAAAAACTTTGTACACGATTTCTGGTCAATGGATAAAAACGAAAAAACGTGCTTTGCATTTAGTGCGCTTAAAAAGTAGTTAAGAATATTGCATTAAGTTAATTGGATTTGTCTAACTTTCTAGCCAAATGACTGTAAAGTTTGTTGGCCAAGATTCGAGCAACCAAATCAGAAACAAAGCCTACAAACCTGGAATTAGTTTTTATGACTATTTAGAAAACCGCCAAATCACAATATCTACACCAAACTTAACTATTAATTTAAGCAGACCACCGATTGTTTGCTTTGAAAGCTATATTATTTGGTAGTAAAGCTTATACTGTTCTTAGTTTAAGAGAGAGATTCGTTTTGCAAGCGATGTAAGAATTTTCTTATGGGAAGAAAGCTCTTTTATCATTTTTTTATGAATACCCTTTTTGCCATAAACACATTAATGTAAACAAAGTTCACAATTAATTTTTAACCCAAGTAACACTCAAAAGTCATGAATTGTTTTCCGTTTGTACTTGAAGTATAAAGTATGGATTAAAGTCAAATTAATATATCCTGTACTTAGCTATAAACATTTTAAAGTTGTTTATGGAGCTATTGTTTCTTAACAAAATTTTATTATTGCTATATTTGCGTCGTAATAAACATAGTTTCAGGAAAGTATTCTCTTTAGTTTTTAACACAATTTTTATTTATTTATTGGATTTAATAGACCTGCGAAGTTTTTTACATCCACCTTCTTCTAATAGTCATTTATTTTAGCTAAGCTTCCGTTTCTGTTGAGGGTGGTTTAATTTACTAAGCTTAAAAAGCTATTAAGGGCAGAAAAATTATGAAAAACAACCCCATCTAAAGTATATAGCCTATGTATTAAAACGGAGCTTCGATTTGGTGTAAATACTTATTGAAATAATTCACCGATTATTTCAAAAACCAACTGTGCCGTCGCTTAACAAAACTATTTCCCTGAAATATATTTAATCGCTAAATATTAACTATTCTGTTTCAAAATGGAGGCCAAAGAAATTGATCTCATAACTTTGTACTTATTTCAATAAGCTAAGCCTAGTTAAGATGTTATTTTATAAATGCGAAGTTGGCTGACAATTTGCGGTAAAGTCTGCTTTAAATATTCAGATTAGAGAGAAGTTTGTGGTTTACTCGACCTAGATATACTCTAAAATACTTAGGAACCTCGCTGTTGTATGTATTTTTCAATCAATTTTGATGCAGATTTGTATTTTATTGGCTATAGTTGGTAAAACGGTTTTAAGACTTTCCAAACTCTAGTTTTAGTTGTTATTTATATGGTTATAAGTAAACTTATTGATATGATCTGATTTTTATACACAAATATCATAAATATAAAGTCTTTTGGCTTGACCGTCTTTGGTCTATCTAATAATATATAAATATATACAATAAGGAGTCGGAAATGCATTATTTTGCTTTTCATACACATTTGTACAAAATCCATCTACACGATTTACAAATCGTATATGTTTAGGGAATAAAAACAAGAAAAGTTTGCTATAAAAGTTCCAGACTTAAGCGCCGTATAATAAGCTAAAGGTTTTAACTTTCAAACTCAACTTAATGCTCAATTAGATACTACAAAACAATGGCTGGCAAACTTAAAACTAGATCTACATTAGAAAACTGTAATTGCAAACTACAATTAGTTAAACCAATTTAGGCTTAGAGCATATAATTGTAACGAAACTCTGTAAATGCAACACAAACAATTCACAACTAATTGAGAATGAATTGAAAAGCGAATTTATTGAAGCAATTGCTAAAGAAACTAAAAAACAATATATATATATAGCGAAGGCACACTTGAGAAGGAAATCACTTTATTAAATAAACGTAAGATGCAATAATAATGATGTGAATTTATTGTGGCAACGATTTCGTTCTATTGTATCTTAGTTCCAGCCGGTTGAATGGCAATCATTAACAATACACCTAAGGGCAAACAGAAGCAGAGCACAAAAATTCCCCTCGATGCGCAGATGATGATTTCTAAAGCATATCCCTATTAAATAATTTCGTACGCTTCACAGGATAAATGCCCCTAGCCTTACATATTATGATTTCATAATGATTGACAGGCTCTTTATGAGTAGCGATGATGAAAACTGATGCTGCTGCCGCTGCCGCTGCCCAAATAATTGCCAGCATATAAACTAAATGAAGCACTTACCAACTTAAATCGAGTTGTGTTTAAGGTGTTTGTGTCTGGTTTAAGGACTCGTTAAAGCAGCAAGTGTCACATGCGTAGGGAGCAATAACAATGGACGCCTCGAGATTGTTATCTTTGACAAACTGTTGACACACACAACTTGTTGGTTGAGCACACACGACAAAGGAACGTAACGTCACAAAGTCACAAAAAAGTCAAACTGAATCCAGTCAGCCGATGACAGCAGCATCCATGCCTGATTTTGAGCAGCATGCCAGTTATATATATCCATGCATGTATATGCAAAAACGTAACAGCTAACAAACACACCCTCTTTTTGGTGTATATAGGAGGAGGCTGAGTGTATATAATCACGCTGTTTTTTTTTTTTTTTCGGGGGTTGTCCATGTGGGCGATAAGAGCTGGCAAAAAGCTGTTGGGTTCTTTTGGGCACAATTGTTGCATGTGCTTCGCTTTTTATACTATAATATTTATGCTAAACTGCAGCGTTTTGCGTTATTTCGAGAGTTATTAGATGATTTGTAAATGGCACAACTTGAGCACTTGAAATCCCAATCAGTGTGTGTGTGTGTGTTGGATGATGACTCAACCAAAGCAAAGCTATGGTCAGAGCACCCCGACCAGCTGCATCCACCCACAGAGCTGACTACTGCCCAACATAATGATGCTTCATGTACAACAACAACAACAACAACAGCAACAAGAACAACACAAAGGATGTTCTTTTCAAAGTGTCAGTGGTTGCGGCACGGCTCTTTGTGCGGCGCAACAGAGACGGCAATACGGAATAGAAAATCATTCTGTGTGTGCAACCAATATGCGCAGGTCCAGAGCCGCTGCTGCGTACTATATAAAGCAAAGGAAACAACAACAACAACAACAGCGAAAAAAATAACCCAAAGGAGAGTTGTATTATACAATTCGAACGGTCCATGTACAATAACAACAGCCAAACGGGTGAGGGTTGCATTTGTGGGAGGTGGTTCCACCCGATGGAAGTTTTTTTTCTTCTTCATATAATCCTCCCTTTGAAAGCGGCTAGGAAATCTCAACAAATGTGAAAATTATTTTCCAATAAGTTTAAAAACAATGAGCCATAAAAGCAGCACAGGCCTGAGGGGGGAGGTGAAATGGAGATTGCTGTAATTTGCAGTCGGTTGCCGGTGCCGTTTGTTTCTAATGAGGTTAAAGGCAAATTGCCGACGACGACGAGCGCCATTGCATTGAATGTTTGAGTCTGATTCGAGTCTAGACCAGAGTCGAGGAGCATAAAACTACAAAACTGGGGGAAAAAAAAAAACACAGTTTGTAATGCCAGGCACAACACCAATTGACCTTCGTGATGTTAGTTTTAACAAAGTCAATGGGGGAAAAAAAACATGAAACTTTACTTCAGTTAAAAGCTTTGATAAACAACCATGAAAGATAATTAAATTGAACTTGAAATGGCAAAGAACAGGATTAAATACATGAATGCATGAAATTAGCAAGTTATAATTAAATCGTTCAACTGTTTTGATATTTTTCCATGGGAGCAAGATATTAACTTTGAATCATAGCTAAGTTGTTTAAGTCTAAGTTTACATGTAACATTTTAATTTGGGTAATAGTTTTGTTTTAGCCAACATTCAGTAATAAAACGGTTCGATTTAGTTAAAAACATTGCATTTAACAAGTTTTTTCATATAGGATTAGTTCTTTAGTTTAGTTATCTTCAAATAATCTACGTATATGAATTTGTATGTATGTATGTTCAATTATTTAATGGGTAATGGGTATTGCAAGTTATTTCAGCTTCAGTTTTGGTACTTTATTTAATATTTAAAATCCATTCGATCTCATTAAACTGCACTTCATATCTTTAAACATAATCCCATCAATAGCAAAATTTATTTATTTATGTGTTATGGCACAGTCTACAGATTAAACTAATCTCTCGATTGCAAATTAAATATGTACATCAATTATTCTTTATCTATATTTGCTTACAATATTTGTTTGATATCATTTAATATTGTTTTCGTTTGCAAGGCTTAGAAGTCTTTGGTAAAGATTGAAATGAGTTATTTCCTTTTTGTAAGTACATAAAGTGTAGAAATATGTACAGAGAAAACTATAAAGACTTAATAATTACCCTACGGTTCAAGATTATTTATATACGGTATATGAAAAGAATACTATTTAGATCTTTCCGTTAAAAATTTATTTTCTGTGGTTTGCCAAATACTTACATTCAGATGCAGGTATAAAATAAATATAACTTACAGAATTAACAATGGTTCCTTCTGTTTTAGGACAAGTGTTCTACTTCTTATACATTGCAAGAATATATAACAATTATAATTCTCTTAATTTATGGCATTCTCATTTATATTTCCATCAAATCAGGAAACCCAATATTACCAAAGAATATAATAAAATGTATATAAATACTTACATGTGTAATTTGCATTAAGATTACGTGAATACAAAGGAGATCGCGGGATTCCAAAAACTGCAGTTTCTACAAATAAAAGAGTAAACCATAAACTAAATTTCATAATTAAATGTGTTCAAATTCATAAATTTATCTGTTCCATATATATATTGTATAAGCTACCATAGTATCTAGTGCATGAAACGTATTCGGAGAAAGCAATCAACTTGTATGTCCCTGATGTGATTTTCCCTTTTCACTGCACAGCAAATTGAATAACCCTTATATATGCGGTTTGCATCAGGAAAGTTGATTTTTTTTCAAAGGGTGAAAATTACAAATATTTTTCGCACGAATTCATTGGGCCAATGCTTGAATGAAATCAGGAGAAATATTTTTATTACATTTCTGAGAAGTATTAAATATATGAAAATGCCATTTGAAGATAAAAAAAAGAAGGCGAGTCTTTACATTTATTCTCACATGTAAAATGCCTTTAAATCTGCTTTGTGGTAACAGGATAAGCTTTGGACTTTGAACAGGTTGATTTGAATAAATGCAAGCAAGGACCGCATTTGACAGTGTAATTCCTACAAGACCTTGTGCCTTCCCAGTAACTTGAATTATTCTGTATTAAATCTTGTAACCTTTTTAACATAAACATTTACCACTAAAATCCCAGTGGTCGATCTAACATGCGCTAGTTCAACTAACTAAATTAAAAAAGATGCAAAAACAATGATTAAAAGATAAAAATTTGTGTAGTGAAAAACACAAAGGTACGCACCTTTAATTTGCTGTAATTCCATTTGTTTCAATTAATGCGGTTGACAGTGTGTGGTCCTCGTGCGTGGCAAATGCGTTGATGGTGGTGACGAGTTTGGGTTTGGACGGGTGCAATTTAATTGTTGCTGTAGTTGCTGTTGTGGCTGGACGTGATTTCGTTGATGGCAAATACGACGAGGAAGATTTCATTTTGATTTTAAATGCTCAACAATGATGAAATTGTAACTAGTAGCGATGCATATGGGTTTCTTGGTTTCTTGGGTGAATTGCACGAGAGTAAAGTGAGGTTCAACAAACGTAAACGTAAACAACGAAAAGAATGTAACAAGAGAGTTGTGAGGCACGATGACGGCAAACGACCAAAATTAAATGCTAAACAAGGCTTATGACGATAGCAACTCCAGTTGCAGTTGCCGGTTAAATATATGTATGTGAGTGCAGCAGCAGTAGCGCGGACGCGAATTCTGTTATTGTTTGGTGGTTATTTGTTGCGATTGTTTTTTTCAAGTGCATTTCTCTTTAGCATTCAGATGAACCGCGTTATTAATTTGCTGGCAAGCATTCACGTTTTGATTGCGGACGTACATAGATTTACTGTAATCACTGTGCTGCACATTGCATTAGTGTATGCGTATGCGTGTGTTTCAAGGTGGCAGGAGTAGGAGTCAGAGTCAAAGCAACTCCTCTGGCAGCTCTCGGCCAGAGAGAACGCTGTGAAAAACGTAATTTAAAGCATTTTTCATTTCAGTTGCACATCTAATAACAGAACTGAAAAGCAATGTATTTAACTAACTAATGCATTGCTTGGCACTTAGCACTTGTTTTCGTTTATTTATTTGCTGCTGCTTTTTCACATTTGTATTTATTTATTTGTGTGTTCTTTTTTGTGTATTTGTATTTATGTTCCCTCGGTGCTGCTGCTGCTGATTTTACTGCTGTTTGATTTTCATGGACGTTTCGTAGCTTTGGGTAATATTATATTTGCAAGTGTTTCAAACGCGAGCACATCTTTATCGGTTAACTGTTATTAACAACAATTGTATTCAATGGCAAAACAAAATATATTTATTATTGAGCCAACTTTTGTTTGTTAGCCACTTTGAGGTTAGAACAGCAGAGTTGTGTTGCGTCTGGGAATGTTGCACTATATCGATACATCGATTAGTTTATTGTAAAAATAAATATTGCGATATATAGGCATTACTGTTGCGATATATTATCTCATTGAAGTCTAAATATTTTTAACTATTTCTTGAAATATGAAACTCTTGGTATTTTATGGAACTGGGACTGCACCTTAATATATACTGGCAAGTGTAAGTCTTATTATTCTTAATATTTTTTTTATTGAAACTCACTGACAAGCAACGTTTGAGCTAGAATTCCTTTGCACAATATTTGAATATACCCGGTCAGCTGTTTGAGACGTCAACAAAGCAGTGCAATTGAAATGCGGATGCAAAGCAGTGTAGAATGGGGTGTGAATTTTAAGAATAGATTGGTCACACTATTTACATTCTCAATGTTTGCAAAATAAAATAAACAAAAAAATAAACAATCTATATTATAAAGAGTCGCCACAATGTCTCACGAAATTAAGTTGGAGGTATGTGTTGATTCAATAAGATCTGCGTTTGCCGCAGAAGAAGGAGGCGCGGCACGCATTGAGCTCTGCGCCGCACTGCAGGAAGGCGGCCTAACGCCCACAATTGGAACGCTAAAAACACTTAAGGAGCTACCATTTACACTACCCATTTATTGCATGCTGCGGCCACGACGCGGCACAGATTTTGTGTACAACGGAGAAGAGCTGCAGGCGATACTAACAGATATGGACCTACTGCGCGCCCATGGTGCTGATGGCTTTGTCTTTGGAGCACTCACGCCAGAGCGCACAATCGATGTCGACATGTGTCGGCGTGTGATTCAGCACTCTTACGGTATGCCCGTCACCTTTCATCGCGCCTTCGATCTCACGGACCACAAGTTTATGCACGAAAATGTTGAGCTACTAAAGGAGCTAGGCTTTAAGAGGATCCTTAGCAGCGGCTTTCGTGCAACAGCTGCCGAGGGTGCTGACAGTTTGGCGCAGCTGATTGCAAAACATCATCGTGACATTGTAATTATGCCTGGAGCTGGCATAAAAGTATCTAATCTAGAAGAGATCCTTACCAATAGTCGCTGTCTGGAATTCCATGCTTCCGCATTAGACACCGCTGGAGACGATTACAGTGCTCCCACCACCACTCGCATGGATTGTGATGTAACAATGGGGAAACAGGACATTGATCCGTACTACGGTACAAACGCAAATGTTGTGCGAAAAATGGTAGCCATAGCCAGCGCAATGAGTTGCAAATAAATATTCAATATAATCCATTTATGCCATGCATATTTATAATGTACATATATATATTTGTAAGTGTAGTTCTGTAGCGAGTTTTTAACAATATTCAACATAAACAAATTGTATAATCCTGTCGTTTATGAAATAAAGCTTAAGTTGTATTTTATAGGGTAGTTCGTACCCCATCAAAAGATCAGAAAATTAAGACTTAACTTAAAATATTCGTATTAACTTATATAATTAAAAAAAAATACTTTTAGTTTGTATAGTATATTTTTTGTATGAAGGCTTAACTAAGGATTGTGCTGTAAAGGGCCACCTGCTGCACTTGTTTTGATTGTACCTACAACTGTTATAATCGACCGTTAGCAACACTGTTTCATCATGTTGTTAAACAGTGCGCAGACGCTGGTAAAGAATTGATTAATTTCACTTGTAAAAAAGTTTCGACAGTTAAAGGCGAAAACATTAGGTTAACTTTGTGATATATTCATTTGTATAAGACAACAAACAATAAATAATTTTCATATTCATGCAGTAGGCTTTGTATATTCATGCGGTTGTTCATGTCAACCGTTACGAGTTTACAATATTCAAGGAACATATGGCGACATACGGCATCGTCATGGACTTGGATGATGGTCAAAGTAATGCAAGCAATGGCCACAGTAATGGTGTCAATATCAGTCAATACGAATTCAGAATTGGCGACAATATGGAGACCTACAATGTGGAGGTGAGTGATTGATATATATTTTCCTTTTATGCTCTTTTCAAGCAAAGTTCCATTGCAGACGTCAGCGGTGCATCGAAAGCTGCAAAGCAAGGTGGAGGCATTGCGCATTTTGCGTCAGGAGTTGGAACAGTTTCGCGTGGAGCGCGATCAGTACAAATTGATGGCCGAGACGCTACAGTTGCGCTACTCGGCCATGAAACGGAGTAGCGAGCTGCTGGCCGTAAGTGGAGGAACCTGTGGTGCATTGAGTCAGAATTCGAGCCTGGCAGCGCTATTGCATGAGACACGCGAATTGAATCTAAAACTAAGCACAGAAATGGAAGGCTTGAAGCAACGCCTTGGTGAACTTCAAGGTGACATGGAGCTTCTGCGCGAACGGGAGTTAATAAGTAAAACTCGACTTCAAGCTTTGGTTACCGAAAATGCTGCGCACAACAAGGAGGAGCTGCAATGGAAACGTGAGCGGGCAAACTTTATTTGCCATTTGGAGAATCTGAAAAAGAAGAACGCACAATTGGCATTCGATCTCAAGGCGATCATTGATGAAAAGGAGGAACTTATGACGGAACGTGATGCCTACAAATGCAAAGCGCATAGGCTAAACCACGAACTCTTGGTTGCTTTAAAAGCCAACAAAATGCATCCAAAGGTAAGCTAAACATTTCACTAACTTCCTTTTTACAATGTCTTGTTTTTAGCTGCTCGACATTGATGGTGTGCTGCTGGAGAACAAGTACCTGCATGAGCGCGTCAAGATTCAGGAAAGTGAGCTGGAATTGACCAAGCAATCGGTCAGCAAGTATAAGGTAGAGGCTACAATTTAAATAAGTAATGGAAACCATAACAAATATATATTATTCATGCAGACCATGTTGGAAGCAAAGCGTAAGAAGGGAATTATCAAGCTAGGAGGAAGCACAAATGATGAAACCATACTGAGTCCCAGACAAGGTGAGCTCAATTAAATATGCATCCAAATTACATATTAAATTGTATTCTTATTAAAGTTAAAACCATACTGGAAAGTGGCATTGATTTGCCTGGTAAAACGGAGACCATACATGATTTAAAGTCCTTGTGCTTGGCACTGCTGGACAACCTTAACGACAAGAATCTGGCGCTGACGCATCAGAAGCGTACCAACAAGTGAATACTTGCAAAGATCACTTTGATTTATAACTAACTAACCCTCTGCTCTAAATACAGAATACTTGCGGGTAAAATGCAGGAGCTGGAGCAGCGTTGGCAGCAACTCTTGAGCGGTGACTCTGACAATACCGTCGCGGAGGAAGACGATGAGGAGGTGGGCTATGCGCCCTCACAATTGCTGCTTAATGGCTACTGTGCAGCCATGGTCGATGAACCGGGAGCAATAGCAACAGAGGCAGCATCTTCTGCTGCTGTTGCAGCTGATGAAATAAATACTATATCATCCGAGCCATATGAACTAAGACGAAGTGCGAATGAAAGCTTTGGTGTACTACAGTCAGATGATGGCATGTCCTCGCTGTCATCGGAGTCAGCAGATTCATCCGTGTATGGAGTTGATGTGCGACTCAATGAGCTTTCCATTAATGCATACAAGTCATCATCGAACACGACGGATTCGGGCAACTGTGGTTTTGCTTGCAGTGGCACTCCACGCATATCCAGCGCTGTTGCCAGGGAACGCAAGGAGGATCTAAAGGATTTGCCGCCTCACTTAGCGGCTTTGGTGCAAAAGGCATTGGACGATTTGGATATGCGGGACTATGAGGCGATGGTAGCGATAAGCGCTGAAAATGCTGCAAAAATGCATTGATTGTTATTTAATTCATTCATAAATATAATATATATATTTGTCAATAATGAAAACACACATATTTATTAATTATTTATGTATGTATTATTTACAACGTACAATAAATACATGTGTGTGTTAATGGGATTCAAATCTTTTCGTTTCTTATTTGAAAGATGCTAGAGAATGCCGTTAAATAAAATAAGTTTTACAGCACCATTTTTATGTGGATAATTGAGCGTTATTCAACACTGTCCTGACTGGCTATAGTATACATTTTCTGATAAGAAAGTTGTGGCTGTTGAAAGGTGAAAACAAAAATGTTTTTGTGAATTAAAAATGCCTTAAAACTGCATAAAGGTCGCATGGACCATGTGAATTCAAGTGCCATTAACTCTAAATATGGAGCGCAAATCAAAATATAGTCAAGTACGCGAAAAATAAAGCCAAAAGCCTTAGCCAACCCACCACCACCCACCAAGCAAAAAGGGTGCTGTCAAACATTATGTCCAACGATGTACAAATTGCACGCGTTGCCCGGATCAACTCCGATGTGGCACGCAGGCAGGGAAAACAACAACAGCATCATCAGCAGCGGGATACTATAATGAGCATATCAAAAGGAGGCGGCGGCGTCATTGGCGATGACATCGAGTTTGTCTTTGGTAGCATTTCACCACGCGGCGGCGGTGGTGCCAGCGTTAATCTGGGTCAGCCTAAGCATGTTGTGGGCTCCTCTGAGATGGACTCGCCAGAGCACACACAGCGCGATACAACTGAGAGCGACAATAACATATCCAGCTGCTCAACCCTGGATATTGTCAACAAAGTAAGTGATAGCTACACACACACACACACAGGCATACAGGGGTACAAAGAAGTACGCACATATACATAAATACATATGTATGTACATAAGTATTAGCAGTACAGTATATACCGTAATTGCTGTCATTCACCGTTATACAAGTGTTTTGTACGAAAAAGTTCTTATTAAGTAGCGCCCACTGTATGTTTGTATATATGTATGTGAGCTTTGCTGCGTTGCGCACTGCGCAGATGCGTGCCAAGACGCAGGGTCAAGTTGCAGCGACGTGCATTCACGGACAACAACGAACGACGTAATCGCTTAAAAAATACAAAAATAGAAAAAAGACGAAGATTTGCTTTAAAGCTAGTGATGATATCGGAGCAACTGCTGCCGCGCAGCCTGAGCTGCATGTGCTGCAGTGACACGCCCCTTGGGGGCAACACAGGCGGCTTTCAACTGGCAGAAAAGCGGCGCAGTTGGGAATATACGCTAATGGCGCAACCAATGGCCCGAAGGCCAATCAATGTGAAAATTTTGATTATCACTATGTGAAATCTTAGAAAATAATTGTGGCTTTTAATACTCTTGCAGGTTGAACAGTTGTCTGTGCAGCAGCTAGAAAATCGAGTGCGTGAGTTGACACAGCGTTTGCAACAGGCCGATCGACAACTGGTGGAGAGCAATGTGGAGCGCGACATGTGCCATAAGCGTTTGGAGGTGGTTAGCCAGGCGCACGAGTGTCGCATCACTGAGATGCATTGCGTCATTGCGGAACTGAGTAAGAAACTGCGCAGCAAACAGGAACATATCATTATGGAGGAACAGGAGCCGGAGGGTGAGGGCAGTGGTAAGTGATTTAGCTAACTTAATCTATACAGATATTTCTTAACACATTTTTCCTTTACCATTAACAGAGCTCAGCTACCAAGAAGGCTCTATATATAACTCAGAATTGAATCTAACCAATGCTGATGCTGAGGGCGAATGTCAAACAGATGCAATCGATGACTTTGAAGGCGCCTGCTCCAGTGCAGAGAATATACACATAAAGCCACAGGATGCCATCAGCAAGGGGCAGCTGGAGGCACTGCAAGAAGAGGTGCTACACCTGCGCGCACAGATTGCTTTGCTTCAAGCAGAGATTTCTACCAAGGACAAAGACTCGGCTGTCGTAGAAGATCAAATCTACTTTTCCTGTGAACTGGAGGCCAACGAAAATGGCAACAGTTGCGAGCAGCAGCTTAACGATTTGAATGGTAGGTCCGAAAGAGAACTATCAAATGTCAAAGTTTGTATTATTAGCCAATGCTCTCTTATAGCTTGCGTCACAGTAACCAGTCCCCAGAAGTGCGTAAAAATGGCCGAGCGAGTTAAACTGCGCTGTGCCAGCAAAACAGAGCCGCAATTAGATACAATGCCTGACATCGATAGCCATACGGAGCTAAGCAATGAGGCAAGCCAACAGCTGCACATTTAATTCGCACATAAATCACATTTACTTCCTTTACAGGAAATCAATTTAGTCGAACATTTAGTGTGCAAACAAAGTACGTTGATGGAAGGCTTTATGGCACCACTACAGCTGGAGTTGGAGCGACTGCAGCGCAAAATGGAGAAACTAAAGATGCGCAATACATTGTTGTCACTTACTCTGGATGAAGCCAAGGAGCACACTGAGCATCTATACTTGCTGTGTGGCAAATACGAATCAAATGCTGTAGCTCTTCAGCTGGCGCTTAACTGCAGTGATCGTGCCATTGAAGCCTACGATGTGATGTTGGCGTTGCTAGAGAGCAGGTAAGTTAAAAGCTTGGAACAAATGAGTCTTTTGATTAGTTAAGAACCTATATTTCAGATTGGCTTTGCTCAATGACAAGTCAGCCGCTGCCGAAGAGAGCCGACGTGCCGTAGAAACAGTGGCGCATCATCTACTAGCCCGACTGGAGACAGAGAAGAATCTATGTGAGAATAGCCTGGGGCCATGGCAGCATAACATGAATCTGGGCGTTGAGGATATTCCCAAGGACACACGAAGATACTGGAGCAGCGATGATGACAATCGTTTACGCTATCACGTCTCCAAGTTGAAGGGCAGACGCTCTGTTGTGCAGCAAACCATAGTCAATCTGGAGTCACCATTTAGCGATGTGTTTGAAAAAAAACGATTGGCCCTGGAAAAGGATCAGGAGTTGCGCGATCACGACAAGGAAAAGAAATCACCCATCGATCTGGAGACAGCTGTTATTATGCAAGAACTGCTTGAGCTGCGCGAGCAAAATCAACAGCTCAAAGCTAAAAAGGAGGAGGCAGAACGTGAGCAGCAATATGCCAATGAGCGTGTGAGCATTCTTCACGAGGCACTAAAGCAGCTGCAGGCCACCAATCGCGTCTCCTACTCAGAGGCAGAGCATGCGGCACTTACTGAACAACAGCTTGTTGAGGCGCTCAGTCGCGAAACGGAGTTGAAGAGCCGCATTCAAACGCTGCTCAATATGAATGCCACGCAAAAGGCCAGCGACGAGAAGTGTGAGCAGATGCATCTTAATTTGCGAGAACTGCAAAAATCTAACCAGTAAGCTACCAACATACGAATACGAATATAAACAATTTTATAATATATACTTTAATAACAGCAACTTGGGCCAGATGCTAGAGCAAAGCAAACGCAAATATCAGTTGCGTATGAAAAAAATGGAGCAACGAATTGCCGATATGATGCTGGAGCAGGAGCAGCAGCAGCAGCAACAACAACGACACAAATTGCACCACACCGATCATGTTCCTGAGACAACGTTGTAAGATGTTAAAACAAGTGGATCTATGCTTGTTGCTTGCAACGGAGCGGATAAGCGCACCTGCAATGCCACATATCCAGCTTTATATCGCTAAATGGTTCCTTATATTTTTTCTTGTCTTTGTCTTTGGTAACTCATATCGCGCCTCCTTTTGCTGCTGCTATCGCCCGCTCCCACCGCAACGTGCAACTTCAAATTATTCGCTCCGGTTTAAGGCGAGCTAAAGTCATAGATACAAGTATCACGAATGTGCCATACAACTCACTAGGCAGCCAATGAAGCTGTATAAACTACAATTACATAAACATATTACGTATTACATATACAACATATACGATTTAATGATCTAGATTCTAGACTAGGTGAAGCAACTCATAACGCACACGAATCCTATATTTATACAACGTATTCGCATTTTGCTTGTTACATGACTCAATATATGTATTTAAAATTGTACAAATTATAATAAAAGTAAAAGAAAAAAAAACTACAACACTAAGAATCATTTGTGGATTCCTCCTCGTCGTGGACACTCGCATTGTTGCTTGCATCATTTCTTTCCTCGTCTCTATTGTCCATACTATCATCACCGTCATCGTTTTCACCATTTTCATCGTTTTCATTGACATCATTGCTAGTACTGTCATTGCTATTGGTTCCATTGCTATCTGATTGTGGGGCATGCCCATTTGTTTGCTCTGTCTGTGCTACCTGCTGTTGCTCTTCGGCAGTCGGAATCAGTTGCTCCAGTTGTTCACGAGCTGCTTGCACAACTTTCTCCAGTTCAACGCATTCGTTTTCGATTTCATAGTTCTTGGAGACGAGGAGTACCCAGTGCGCTTCGAGGGCACGCAGCTTCTCGCCCGCTTGTGTCTGTGCCTGTTTACGCTGCCAGTTAACGTCCTGCATATCCTTTTTCAATTGCTGCAATTGAATCTGCGCCTTAGCCTGCATCGCTGTTATTACTTCCAGGTAGGATTTCCACGCCTCGGTGCCGTAGTCCAGCATCAGTTCAAGGTTTAGTGAACGCACCCATTGATGTTCTAACTGTGCCATAGAGTTTTCAATGGACTCTTGCCATGCGGATACCTCCGAAAGCTTGCCCGATGGTGGAGGCGGCAGTTCATAGCGTTTCATCGAAAGCGTCTCCATTGGCAGGCGGTTTTGGATACGCTCAAACTCATTTATCATCAGCGGTGTTTCGAATGGTGAACTCGCCGGTAAGGGCAGGTGATCAAGATAGTTTTTAGTGGGTCGATAGCGCCGACATTCTTCTTCCACCATTGCCAGCGCCTAGCAAAAACCAAGTTATTTTCACAGAAAAATGAATAAAACTTCAGTTGACTTACCGATTCCCTGACGCCCACATCATCATATCCATGATCTATGTAAGGCAAGGCATCTACAATAACTTCGTCAGCCATTTAATTTTCAAAACTGATTTGATATTAGCGAGTATAAAATTGTTTACAGTCTTCGTACAGTGCTGTAAAATGCCTATTAAATTTCGATAAGTAATCGAACAGCTTGAGGCACTGTTCGTTTTTGACAGTTGCTTGGCCATGTTGGCAAAATGCAACCATGTTATCTTAAATGCGATTGGCAGCACCTATGGGCCGTTTCCGGCAGCTCTCTTTCTTTCTTCGTTCTTCTTATAAAAAAGAGGACGGCATCTGCATTAGCAGAACATTTAACACCATTTATTGGGATTAAAAATCAGCGAAAATGGTGAGAAAGTGTGCCTAAGTAATATCCGCGCTGCCACAAACTGCAAAATCCATTGTTAAGCATTCATTAAGTGCGGCAAACATGTAAAATATGTGACTAAACTTCGTCCTAACCTCCACGTGTTTGCAGTGTGCGGTGTCCGCGCGTCGACTGTTGTGATTAAATATTAGAGGCACTAACCTATTTTTTGTTGTTTCAATTGTGTTGCAGAGCTTAGGCAACGCCAGGCCATTGGTCTCCGTGTACACGGAAAAGAATGAGGCTGTTAAGGAGAAGAACATCTGCTTGCCCGCTGTGTTCAAGGCACCTATCCGTCCGGATGTGGTCAATGAGGTGCACCAGCTGATGCGTCGCAACAACCGTCAGCCTTATGCTGTCAGTGAGCTTGCAGGTAAGTGCAGCAATATTACAGATTGTTTGTAAACAATGAAAACAAACGATTTGTTTGTTTAATTTTTCACTAGGTCACCAAACCTCTGCCGAGTCCTGGGGTACCGGCCGTGCCGTCGCACGTATTCCCCGTGTCCGTGGTGGCGGTACTCATCGCTCTGGTCAGGGTGCCTTTGGCAACATGTGCCGTGGTGGTCGCATGTTCGCACCAACCAAGACCTTCCGTCGCTGGCACCGCAAGGTGAATGTTAACCAGCGTCGTTATGCTCTGGTGTCGGCAATCGCCGCCTCTGGTGTGCCAGCTTTGGTGCAGTCCAAGGGACACGTTATCGATGGCGTCTCGGAGTTTCCATTGGTTGTCTCCGATGACGTACAGAAGCTGCAGAAGACCAAGCAGGCTGTTGTCTTCTTGCGTCGCATGAAGGTCTGGGCCGATATCCAGAAGGTGTGTATTCCAATGATTCAGGGACTTATTCATAGCATTGCATATGTGAACGGAATATGTCTGTTTGGTGTTTCGTTTCAACATTGTTTGTAATGCACTGCTAGAATAAATTGCCCTCCTAGGCGTTACGTTTGTAGCCTGACCAAAAGCTCCAACCGTTTGCAGTGGAGGGCTATAATTGCACAGAAATTACCTAAAATACCTACGTTTTAAAGAAAATTACTAATTATGAATTATTCATATAGGTGTACAAGTCGCAGCGCTTCCGTGCTGGCCGTGGTACCATGCGCGACCGTCGCCGCATCGCCCGTAAGGGTCCACTTGTGGTTTACCACAAGGATGAGGGTCTGCGCAAGGCTTTCCGCAACATCCCCGGCATTGAGACCATCAGCGTGGACAAGCTGAACTTGTTGAAGCTGGCACCTGGCGGTCATGTTGGTCGCTTTGTCATCTGGACCGAGTCTGCTTTCTCGCGCTTGAACGATTTGTTCGGCACCTGGAAGAAGCCATCCACTCTGAAGAAGGGCTACAATCTGCCCCAGCCAAAGATGGCCAACACAGACTTGTCGCGCCTGTTGAAATCTGAGGAGATCCGCAAGGTGCTGCGTGATCCACGCAAGCATGTGTTCCGCCGTGTGCGCCGCCTCAATCCTCTGTCTAATGTGCGTCAACTGATCAAGTTGAATCCTTATGCTGAGGTGTTGAAGCGTCGTGCCGCCCTTGCTGCTGAGAAGCGTACCGTCGCCAGGGTTTTGGCTAAGGCCAAGAAACAGAACGTCGAGTTGGCCAAGTCTCACTTTGCCAACGTCGCCACAAAGGCTGCTGCTAACCGCGCTAAACTGCTCGCCGCCCGCAAGAAGAAGGTTGCCACCAAGAAACCAGCGGCCAAGAAGTAAACTTTCCACATAATTGCAGACACATAAACTCTTTTTATAAAATATATAACAACAGTTGTATGAATTTTATTCATAATACAGTGCGAAAGTAATATCTGATTAAACTATTTAGTCTTAAGCCTACAGTTGTTGCTCTCTTTTTGCTGCTGCTGTTGCTCTCGCCTCGTGTTCAAAGTTCTCTCTTTCCGTTTTAAGAGTAACTGTGCCAGTTTGGGTTCTCTTCGGACTTCATATTTTCGCCAGCTGATAACATTTAGTCGTTGCCTATCGATGCTCTTATCGGGCTGTTGTCGTTCGTAAAATGCTGCTGATGCTGATCTTCGGCAACTGCTGCGTTGTTTGTTTTTTATATATGTCCACACACTTATTGTCACACGTTAATTGGCATTTAATTAAACAGCAACGATTGCAATAGTGCTTATTCCGCAGTGCGCGCTTGAAGCGAACGGTTGTCTCTTCTCTACGCTCGTTCTTTGCTACGCTTATTCAATTGGCGTGCAAAATAATAACAAAGCCGGCAACGATTCATCAATCAGTACAAAAGAAAGGACACAACAAAGCGATTGCACAGTGTCGATGTCAAAATAGAACAAAAACAATTGTGATATTGCTGCATTCTTACAATTTAATTTAATAACATAAAGGTGTGCTATCAGTGCGATTATCAAATGACTATATATATTCGTGTAAAATCTGAACCGAAATAGAAAAAAGAACAAGAAATAAAAATAAATCAAAACGCGCAGAATCCAAATCATACGATACTTTATTAAATTCACAACGTTGTCTCGCGAAATTGCGGGTCGCGACATCAACGATGTCTGGTTATATAGCAGAGTAGAACAACGCAATACTCGGACATAGAGCACACAGTTAGACGGTCAGTCTGTCAGTGAGTGAGTTAGTGAGACAAACAGGCAAAGAGAACAGCAGCCGTGTATACAAAAGCAATCAGACTTTACTGAACACATCCAGCAGAGCGGGAGAGAAAGAAGGAGACGCTCTACTCTTTATGCGCTTTGTGTTTTTCCGCAAAGATTGCGGCCAGCAACATTCAGACGCTAAATACATATCAGTAGCAACAGCAGAAGTAGCTTCTTTGTAGTATAAAGTGCCTTATTACTTGGCAATACAATTGCGGGTCAACACACATAAAAAATAAAAGGTTTCACCCAAAGGTCTTCACAAGATCGTAATAATTAATACCCAGCATCATGTTAACGACACTCTTAAACTTTGCCCAATGCGTGGCTGAAATATCACTGCTCGGTGGCATCGAAGCTGCATCGGTTGCTTTTATTGTCTACTACGTTTTCGCCAAAACTAGGTAAGTACCTTGGGGGAAGCCGGAATAATACGAAACATGCGGCGACAGTGGTTATGCCGATAGCATTAACAGCAACGGCATCTGTCAAGTTCAATTGTTGACGCAGATAAACAGCTGTACACACACACACACACATATAGACCCACTAAAGTATTTGCCTTACCATTTACTTAAATGCCCTGTAATTATTAAAAGGAATAATAAGAAACGAACCCAATCGATGTGAAAAAATTGAATATTTATTAAGAAACCATTTAGGTCGTTGTGTTTGTTGCTATAAATAAAATTTAATTGATTGATCTTATTTAAAATGAATACCATTTGCTTCCAGTTATTCCTTTTATTTTAGCCGAACAATTTAGTTTACACATGCGCTATTTATTTCTTTTTTTTTAATATTATTGACGTACAAAAAAAATGCATATTAATGTTTAAGTTTAAGTTTAATAATGTTTAATAAGTTTAAGATGTGTGTTACTAATGCAATTATTCACGTGTCAATGTCAATTTTGAGCTGTTTAAATACCAAATCAAAACAAATTTTACGCTTTAATATAACGTGCATCACATAAAAAGTTTAAGATGCATACTTAAATTCAAGACAAATATTAATAATAATTGGTATCTTCTTGCCGAGCATACGTCATTCACACATGTGTGTGTGTATGTAATTTTATGTAAATTAATGGTGAAAATCGCCGTTATTTTGTACACTCGCACAGCAAAGCACAGTATGTGATCTTCATTGTGTTTGTGCAGCGCCCAGTGCATGTATTAATGTAAAATGAACATATGATTTGGTCGCGGACACTTGCAGGTGGTTTGCCTCTTTGCATTATGCGTTGTCTATTTTTGCATATTGTCATCGAGCGCATTCGCAATCGGCGTGTCCGAACGTGTCGTTGGAGTGTGTAGCATTCCGCCTTATCAAGCACGTGCAAATCAATAGTTCGTAAGTCAATGCGGCGTCGGAGTAGGCGTTCGATGAGATTGTTCTATATGCTAATTCTAAGGATGCCTAAAGGTCATTTGCTTCTCGATTTTCTTTTGCATTGGCAACTGTGACGCAAACTTAATTTCTTTTATTTCTTTTTGCATGCACTCGCACCAGCAATCTCTGTCCCGCTCATCCCTCCCACTCTCCATGATGCTATTGTTGTTGTCGCGATAAGCGCAGCAACTCGTTCGATCGTTTGGCAACAATTATCGTAATTGAAATGCTTATAGGTATGCATATGTGCATATGTATGTACGTACATATGTATATTAAATGAGCAGCTAATTAGCTGATTATCAAATTGCTATTGTTGATATTTTTGGGTACACACCGTTAATCGGGCAGTAAAGTTAATCTGCAATTATATGTACATATATACTTTTTCTTAGTACAAAGCTCATTTCATAATTACTGATTGATTAATATTTTGCCTATATGCGGTGTGTAAAGAAAGTATTGTGCGATAATTCTTTCAAAATATCAACCAATAAAGAAACGACATAGTAATACACTTATTTATATGGTCTTGTTTAATAACATCCATTTAATCATATGTATGATTATATATGTATTTAAACCTATATGTACGTACTTAGCTTGTAGCACTTGACTATGCTGAGAAAAAACTTTCCATCAGGAATTGCATTATGCATTATCAATAAAACAAAAGGCAAGTGATTTTTATATGTTTTTAATATGAATGATTAATATGTATTAAAGAATGGTTGAATGAATGAATAATAATACAACTTTACGTCTTGAGGGTTCATTTTAAAAGTGATCCCTTTTAACAGTTCATAAATTTACCTTTCATTGTTAATCTTCATTTTGAAAGCCCATATGTTTATTACTCAACCTGCGTGCTGATTTTAAGGATGTCGCCTGGGAAATCTTTTGCTTTAATTCCTTAAAGTTAAAGTTGTCAGATAGATCAGCTTCATTATCGGTCAGTGTAGTGTCTGTGGCACTAAGTGAGGGCGTTCTTGGGCGGCATATCCTACGCGACGAGGTGGATATCTCAGTGGAGCTTAAGCTGACATCATTGCGTCGCTCATAATAGGCAATATAATTGCGCAGCTCAACAATTCGCTTTTTCTCTAGGTCATTCTGCTGGCGCAATTGCGACTCCAGCTTAACGTAACCGTGCATTTTACGCTTCCTGTTGGCCATTTCTGCCTGTTGCTGGTAAAAATGCTGGTAGTATATGGCACGCTGTTCGCTTTGAAATTTGCTAACGCTTCTGTACATTTTCAAAAATATGGTGGGATCTTCAAAATAGTTGGCAATGCTGCCAGGCATGTTGCGTGTTATTGGCACGCCATTAAAATTTCGATTGCAGACGGGGCATTTTCTGCCATCTGAAGTTTTGGGTATGCAGTTGACGCAAACTATATGATGGCAACGGGCAAGTTGAAGTTGCAACGCGTGTTCAGCATCACGATTTTTGAAACATTTATTGCAATGGGCAGGAAACATTTTAATTCACTTTTCTGCAGAACACGACTAACGGATTTTATTGAGCTTTACTTTGGTATCTGGCAGCACTGCTTCAGCGTATGACATCCTTGCCACTTTGCTCTTAATAAAAAAAATACTTCATTGCATGCAGTATAATTTTAACCAGGCACGAATTTCAATTTGCTTTGTTGTTGCGTGAACAACTACTAACTTATCAGGCAAAAATATATGTTAGGTTACTGAACTCAACAAAAACATTGAAGTGTGTGCAAACATACAAACAAATTGGACTACAGACTCTATGAGGTGGTATAGCTTCCAGTGGGGGCAGTTATAAATTTAATTACGCTACTGTTTCGATAGTATTATTGTTTAATTGAATGCGAAAAGAGGACCATAAAGCAAGTTAAATACTGTTTATGTTCATGCGAAAATGTTTCTTTGTTTACAGAGCACCAGCTATTATCGCCCGTTTATTTCCGAATTTGAATCTAAGCAGCTATCGCTCATCGCTGGGAAAGTTCAACAACATTGGAAGCGAAATATTCTATACACTGCGTGCATCAAATGTAAGCTTACAATAATAATCACATCACGCATGCATGCACAAACATATTTAATTTAACCTTAGCACACGTATCGAGGCTTTGACGCGCGTATTATGTACTATTTTGCATATTTAATTTGGCTGATAAGCTGTGTATTTGAAATTCTCAGACACATCAAAATTCATTGATCATTAAGTGAAATGATTGGTTTTCTTTTAATCCAAACAATTTAGTTAGCAATTGATTAAGTTACGTTATTTTCGTATATATTTAAATATTAAATGGCTAATTTAGGAAAGAATGTTAATACAATTGACAACGTTGTCATTGTGTTTTTGGATTTGTATTAGTGACGGTTGTCTTTGCAGTGGTCGGTAGCATTACTCAAAAACAGGCTTTGAACTTACTTTGACTTACAGTTTTGCAGCCATATTAATACACACTTAGTGTGCAGTGTGGATAGTGTATCACTGATAACATTTGTAAACAAAGTGCGCGACTGAGAAATCGAAAAATTCTTTCCTGCAGACACACTGCGTCATAGCTTATGGTATTTTTCAGTTGTGCCAGTACATGAGTATTTAGAATATACCACACTTTAAATGCAAATGCATACCGAGCGCCAGTAATTTTATTTGACATTTGCTCAGAGTTGCCATTTCGTTTTCGCTGTCGATGTTTCGCGAATTAATCGACTAACTATAGGAAAGCTAGACGAAAGCTATCGCTCAACGCCCTCGCTTGCCGGTGCTTTGCTCAATAAAATGTAATTTAAACGCAATACTACATATACAAAAAAGAAGTGAATCTCCTAGTTATAATGGATGCGTTTAGAGTGCGAGGCTGGTTTGAGGTGGGCATTTTTCTAATTATATACGTTGTTATGTATACGACATATTTCGTTATGGCAAATTTGCGCGGGAGAATTGCATCACATATTAAGGCGCATGCATAATATATTTGTTTTCAATTGTGCTTTCATTGCTTGCTTGTGTAGGAGCCGAAACCACAAAACTCTGTCGAACATGGCGTTGGCACTAAAAATATGCTCCAGTTAACACCGCACGGAGGCCTAAAGCCATTTAAAAGCAGTTCCGACTGGGACGGTCTATTCCCCTATGTGTCTAAGGTTCTACGCAACGAGAAATTTGATTACCGACAGGTGAGCACGCGCCACGATGCTCCATTTGCAATTAACCCCTACATTATCTCGCAGGTCACAGAAATCGTGCACAACGATGTCGTCTTTAAACATGCTATCAAGCAGGCCGCCGAACAAACGCTACGTGATCAACGCTATGCTAAAAATGGACATCGACTACTTGGACGCAGCATTAGTGGCGATCAGGATGAAGAAGAGGACGCAAAGGCGGGCATATCTTATCAGAAGATACTGCACAAACAGGAGCAGCGAGCTATCAAAATACTCAAGGAAATGGGCTCCACCTTGAACAATACGCTTCTTGGTTTTACATGCTGGCTGCTCTTCAAGTTGCTGCCTTGCTTTTTGTCTGGAGTCGTCACACATACGAAACAAATTGAAATGCTTAAGGCTGCCTCACGGCGTTCGCCGGACACACCGTTAATATTTGTACCGCTGCATCGTAGCCACTTGGACTACATTATGGTAACATTCATACTTACCAACAATGACATACGCAGTCCACTTGTGGCTGCTGGTAACAATCTGCAGATTCCGGTCTTTGGTTCATTGCTGCGCGGACTTGGCGCGTTCTTTATAAAGCGCAAAATCGATCCCGTCGAGGGCAAAAAGGATGTGCTCTATCGCGCAGCTCTTCATTTGTATTTAACGCACGCACTCAAACAGGGTCACAACGTGGAATTCTTTATCGAAGGTGGTCGCACGCGCACAGGCAAGCCTTGCATGCCGAAGGGCGGCATATTGTCGGTGATTGTCAATGCCTTCATGGATGGCAGCATTCCGGACGCCCTGCTGGTGCCCGTATCGGTTAACTATGAGCGTCTGGTCGATGGTAATTTCGTTCGCGAACAAAAGGGCGAAAAGAAAATACCCGAAACATTTGGCAAGGCCATAGCTGGGATTTGGAAAGCGTTGAACTCAAACTACGGTTTAATGCGCATCGATTTCAACGAACCCTACTCAATACGCGAACTTGTCAGCTCTTACAACAAAATTGCCCTGGAAGATGGCAGTACAAAGATCTACAAACCAGCGTCCAGGTAAAAGTAAACAGATATTTATTGTATTCTTATACTAATGAATATTTATTTGAATATAGAACTTTGCAACACACACAATCAACTTCTTCGCTATATGGCACCGATGTTATATGCGAGGAGCATCGCAATCTTATCGACAGCATCTCTCGTCAGGTAGTTTTCGATTGCGCCGCCGCCACTTCAGTAATGTCAACAAATGCGTTGGCATTTTTGTTACTCACACGTTACCGCAAAGGTGCTGAAGAGCAAAAGATTGCTGCTGCATTAGATGATCTGCGCAACTCATTATCTGGTTGCAAGGATTTGGGTTTTTCGGGCGAATCATCTCACATTGTAGCCTATGCCTGCGACTTGCTGGGGCCAGGTACCTTTGCTTTAACTAAAATTCTGTAAACCTTAAATTTATAACTTTGGTTTTTCTTAAACAGGTTTGGTTACACGCACACGCGAAGAGAATGGAAGTATGTTTATTCGTCCTGTTCCATCGACTGAGAGCTTTATTGAGCTGGCTTACTACTCGAACATGTTAACACCGCACTTTGCACTTAGCTCAATACTGCTGACCACGTATCATGCCATGCTGCCAGAGCCCGCGCCATCCGGCAAAGATGGGGAGCAACCAATCGGTGTGTCCCAGGCAAAGTTAATTGAGACGGCTTTGGAGAACTGCCTTGTTTACCGCTACGAATTTATACTAAACAAACCCACACAAGTATTGGAGAAAATGTTGTATAAGCATCTGGACGAGCTACTAATGAACGGTTGCCTTTGCAAAAAAGAGGTAATTGATGTCAATTATATAAATAAAGAAATGCTTATGCATTGGTTTTTTTTTTCGATAGATTATTGAATACCAAGACCAAAATGAAATTCGCATAGCACGTAGACTTGCCTATGAGCTGGACGAGGACGAGGATGAGTACTTGAATGTGTCTCACAAAGAGCAGGACCCGACTGATCTGTTGCTGCTTGCCAAAGAAACGCTTGAGCAGCAACGCAACTTTTGCGAAGTTCTTGCCCCCTTTGCTTCCACGTATTTGGCTGTGGCGCAGGCGCTACAAATCTTACATCGCAGCTCAATGTTGGAATCGGAGTTTATTAGTTTCGTTATAAACGATCTTTCCAAGAAAGTCAAGCGAGGCAGTTGTGCGTATGGTAAGTGCTTCCACTCCATGAGTATTGATCACCTTTAAACTAAATAACTTGTATTTCACTTGCAGCTGAGAGCATCTCAACGGATTCCGTGCGCAACTGCTTGAAATTGCTAGAGAAATGGTCTGTGATTGAGGTATGCAATCAGCGAGGCATGCGTCTGATCTCGCTGAACACACTCTATGAGATGTCCCGCGAATCGTTAAACTCGATTGTCAAAAAGATTGAAGCAATTGTACCCAAGTACAATGCTGGATACTTTGGTCAATATTTGCCTAATGAATTGCCAGCTTAATGAAGGCTTTTGTTTTTTTTTCTATTCTTATATATATATTCTACTTATTTTTTTCGTAATGGCATTCGTTTCATAGATTGCTCTCTCTATTTCTCTCTTTTGTAACAAAGTAGTATAACCTACATAAGTTTAATGTGTATACACCAAGATTTAACAATAGGACGTAAAATATCTTAAGTTTTCATTAAGACATAGAATCGTACAAGTTATGTCATTTGCCAAAGAGCTTCCTACACCATCAGTGTAGGCGGCTAAAGCGACTATAGACTAAATGTGGAACAAATATATACTAGAACATATAAGAATATTTTTGTATTGGCAGTTGTAAAAGCCGCTATATATTTACAAATAATTTCTAAAAATAGTGAACTGATTTGATAATGAAATAAAATTGTGTATTGCAATCAAATAGAAATTTTAACAACGCATTTTGTTTTATTTTCAATCATAAAGATATTTTTATAAAGATACTCAATAGTTAAGTTTTTAAAAAAATTGAATAAATCGTTGTCCATCATTCTCTTATCAATAACAAACAATAAATATGTATGCATCTAAAAAAAGCTTCCATAATGTGGCGATTTTCCAAAGTTAATAAAAAGGTAGATAATGAGTAACACGAGAGCAATACATAAAAAAACATACTAATATAATGTCAATTTAACTACGAATTTTTCGAGCAGCAGTCTCCGATGTCGATGGATTGTCGGCAGTTTTAGGATTTAATTCGGTTTTTTTATTCGCTTTTTTTTTGGGCGCGACGACGTTGCTTCGAATCGGCCCTTGCTTCACTTTTGTTTCCTGCAATGCGATTTTATTAAACTACAACTTGGATACATAATGGCATGACAACTTACCGCGCTTACTTTAGCTAATTCGTCCTTTAACTTGCCGCCAATTTTGCCTGAGCAACGATTGGCGCCACAAAAGCATGCCTTCTTGTCATTATTCATAAGATCATCCCAAAGATAGTTGAACGTCAATTCCGTATTCTTCAATAAAATAACAAATATATTATTAACAGCAACGATAAATTATAGATTTTAAATAGATTTCACCATACCTCTGGAATATCCTTGATAGCAAACAATCCAACGCGATGGATGCCATTTACTTTCCACTTTTGTGTCGCACAGTTTGGTTCGCAAGAATGATTCATAAAACGCGCCAAATTGCCTTTGGGTCCAGCATCAATAATGAAATTCTTGTTGACACCCAGGAAATAAAAGTTCTCATCCCTGTCGTTTTGCTTTTGTGCCATGCGTCGCTGGAATTCGGCATGATCAATCACCTCACCCACATACTCAATGATGAAATCGCCTTCGCTAATTGGTTCACGGCAAACCAGACCAAAGCCACGTTCGTTCATATAGATGACTTCGAGGCGAGGCGATTTGCGCAGCTCAAACAATTGATTTTCGCATTTGTTACCTGCACGGCACAATTTTGGGTTGCATTCGGAGAAAAGGATGCGATTAAGACAACCTGATTCCGGACCGCATGGATGATGGTTATGCGGCTCGCAAGCGCAAATTACCTGATCCTCCTCGTTGCATACAAAACGAACGGGCGGCACTGCTTTATTAGCCTTGATTTTAACATAAGGTGGTGGTTGAAGTTTGTTCCCACTAAAGCGCACAATTGCCTGCTCTTGTCGCTTTTCCTTGATTATCTTAAGAAAGCGCGTTGCCTCCTCCACGCCAGTTAAATAGTTTTTAAACATTTGCGATTTGTTCTTTTCATCGTTCTTATTCTTGTCGTCGCCGGTGTCACCCTCAATATAAAGGTAGACGCGTCGTCGGGATATCCACCCATGATCATGAGTTCCAAAGAAGCGTACCACAAAATCGTTAATGCCATGCGGTTTTCTCAGTATATTGATAGGTATCTCTGTGGGTGGCAGTATGATGGAGGGCCACCAGCGGAAGTTATTAAACTTTGCCCAAACAATCTCGCCGTAAAGCGGCAGTCGCCCACTCTCGCACTCCTCACAGATGTAGCTCTCGTTTTTTTTGATTGGAATGTTTCGGCAGTGAGCATGCACTGCAATTGGACATGTCTCGCAACAGACCAGCTCGCCACCACGAACACAAATGTAGCACCAGATTACATTTAGATTGGAACCCGATTTGGTTACATTATGTCTGGGACAGATGAGGTGAGTTAGTGTTAGTAAACGGGAGCCAGCGGGTATGCACCGTGAATCCTGATGATATGTAGCTGGGCACTTAACACACTTGATTAGCTTGGAACTGCCCAGTTGCTGGTACTTGCCGCTGGGATCATCCGAAACGCATGTGTGGCACACGTGCATGGGACAGCGCGCCGTGACCGAGGAATTGCTTATGCTTGCCTGCGGCCAATATTTACAACAACGGGCATGAAACTTGATGTTGCACATGGGTTGACAGCAGCCTAGTAGTTTACCTGGCGGCTCCTTAGCAACTTCAGCTACTTGAACTATTAATTCCCCATCCTTTTGGGGTGAGGCTGGTGGCGAGCTCTCTGCCAATTCTTCCAAGTGACAGATGCAACACACGTCCGGCTTTTCACTAGCGCACTCGAGGCATATGATCGGCACCATTTCTTGTTCCTCCTGTATGCTATCGCCAGTGATGTGTTGGACGGGCGCTTCCACATCAGAAATAGGCGACGAGCTGGTGAGCGGCTCCACAATTTTGCTTACAATTTTAGCTGCTGAAGCGATAGCTTTTTGTGGTCTGCCTGGTTTCTTAACTCCAGTTTTTTTCTGCTCCAGGCAGGCGGCATGCAACCAGGTATTACACTGAAGCGAGCAGCGTTTTATTTCCCCACCCGGCTCGTGGCAGTATTTGCAAACGGGCTCCCGATTGAGACCACGAAACAGGTACTTGCGATCTAGATGCAATATATCCTGGACAACCTCATCAATGGGTCGTCCAACAGGTTTCCTTACTTTGGTTCGACGTTCGGTTTGGGTTGCATCCGTTGTGACTGCTGGTGATGGCATCACAACTGGCGTTAGACTGCGACGCAGCACCATTGTCTTCAAACGATTCGACAGGCGTTTAATTTGGCCAATGCCATGACCTCGCTCCGATGTTAGGCGCGCGGAGCCCAATAGCTCACCATCTCCTTCGGCCAAGTCACGTTCCAGTTCGCGCAGCTGTATTTGTTTCAGGGACCAGATGTTATTTACCACAGCCATTAGAATTTTGTCGACCTTGTCCCCTTGCCGATGCACCATCACATACTCTTTGATGGCCTCGAACAGAAGCCTAAACTCGGGGTCTTCATTGTTGCCCAAGTCCATAGAGATTGGCTTCATATCGTGCTCCTTAGATGTCAAGCCCACCTGTTGCTCCAGGCTTCCGCTCAGCTTACGTCTCTTCGCTCTCTTTTGATGTTTGGTCTTTACCGGGGAATAGGCCGGACTAAAGGGCGAGGAGGAGCGTTCTCGTTTAACAGCCACTGTCTTTACGTTTAAATTATCCGCGGAATCATATAGGCTGCTACCCACATCGGAGGTGTCGCCACGTATAGATCCTTTTTTGCGCTTTTGTTGGTTCAACGTGCTAATAGGAATGCAAATGATAGAGATGAAAACGTTTTCATAAATTGATTGTAAACGGCTTGAAATAGCTGAGTAAGTGGTCAAAAAACGAAACAAAAGCTAATTAGTGTATAAAATCGAAATAATGTCTACTTACATGGAGTTTTCGTAAATGTCATTAAACTTTTTAGCACGTTCATCGTATGGGAGCTGAGCAACAGTGTTGGCCTCGTCAATGGCTTGACGCCAGACTTGCAGCTTGCTCTGCTTGGCTACCATTTGGCGATACTTGCCGCTTCGAGGTCCGTGCTGGATGCGCACACTTTCACGCAGCTCCTCGTATGCCTTAAGGCCAGCAAAGGGTAAAAGATTTTCCGATTTTATCCAATTGTGTCGACCATGGTCAGCAAAAAAGCGAACATGCACCTGAACGCTTAGTGTCGCTCCAGGCACACTGTCTGTTGACTTACGCTGCGGATGAGTTTGTTGATCGCCCACAATTTGGCCAAACTTATCGGGACAAACCATACACGGCCAGTAGCAATAGGTGAAAAGTCTTCCCCAATACAGATCACCCACATGATATGTGGGCCAGCCAGAGTCCGTTACAATGGAAGATCCTTTTGCACTATCTAAACTTATTGATGAAGGTGACTTCATCGATTGCTCACTATTGTTAACGGCCTCTTGATGATCTGGGGGTGATTTTATTGCTTCGAATTCGGTTGAAGTTGCCGCTGGCAGCACAAACAGCATTTCTGTCTGGCTGTTTTCTGTAGTTGGTTGGTCTGTTGTTATTGCTTCAGCATCTTGTTCAGTGTCGCCAGCGACAATAGCGGCATTTTCATCACTTATCTCGACCTTTATTTCCACTTTCAGATCTTCATTTGCTAACATTTGGTTCATTTCCACGGGTTCGAGATCCTGGTTCAGCTTCTCCAAACCTGTTTCCTCCATTAATAATTTATTAACTACCGTCTCTTCTGGTTCATTGATGTTTTTACTCTTTGCTTTAATACCGCGTTTAAGTTTACGTTTAACTGTTTTGCGCTGTACTACAGCAGCATCTTCTGCATCCGCCTCGAAGCCCGTGCTATTGGGTGAGTTGGCGCCATTCTTGATTAGCAGCTTATCGATTGGACTCAAATAGGCACCACCAAGCCTAGAAGCACTACTGCTTAATAAAGGCACGCCAGCTGTAAAGATTTTTGGTGACGCGTTGTCGCTATCTCTTCCATTTAGCTCGTTGCTGCTGCCATTGAGTGCAGCTGCTTGATTACGTCGTCGTGTTTTGCGCCCTTGTTCAGCTCTTTTTGGCAGTGTTGTGTCTAAAATTGTTGTTGGCGAGTTGGCATTTGCATATCCAATGTATTTTGGGCTCAAACTTGATTGTAAGTTAATCAAGTCGCGTTTTCCTGCAGAGGCATATTATTAACTGTGCTAACTTCTAATTAATTTTAACTACTTACTGCTTTGTTTTTTTCGATGCTTTCCAGGCGGTGGCGTTTCTTGCTGATCTGTATTACTGTGCATTTCAACTTCCATAAATTGCTCACTGCTATCCGTTGCAGACTCAGCGTCATTAATTTGACGCTGCTGAAGCATATTGCTGGGAAATCGTTGTATTGTGTTTGGTTCCGTTTTACTTTTGGCCACTGATGCGACGTTGCCTGCAGACGCATTTTCCATGGCTTCAGGAGTTATGCTAGCAACACCAACGCCTTGTATCTCCGATTCCAGATTAGTTGCACTTACTTTCATTGTATTAATTACTTAATGTTGTCTTTTGTTGGCATTTATGAAGCAAATAGCTTCTAATGGCATTCCCAAGCGCTCGCTTGCGCCAAATTTTTATGCAGAGTTGCATACAGCGTGCGGTTGTGGTCACCCAAAATCTACACTAGTATCGATATCTATCGATGAGTCTAAGTCATTGACTTTGTAATCAAAATTGAAGAAAATGTGTTTATAAATGTTATTTTTATCGTTTGATGTTTGCGGTCACACTGCTACATTTATAAAGAAAAACATTGATTCCACAATAATAACTAAATTGTTAAACGATTAAACTGTGTCCACAAAAGATGGACAATTTTGTAAAGACTCTCATCGAGGAAGTCAAGTCACAAGGCGTCTTCGATGAGTTTCGTTTTAATTGCTGCTTAGCGGATGTGGACACAAAGCCAGCATATCAGAATGTACGCAATCGTGTCGAGACGGCAGTCAATGATTTTTTGGCAAAACAACAATGGACACCAGACACCAACAAGGTGCAGTTGCGGGAACGACTTCGGAAACATTTGCTTGAGTAAGTCTGAATTAATTTTGTTCTGTATGGTGCTCGCTACAGCTGATGCATTTTACAGTTCTGATGTGCTGGACAAAGGCGTGGATCACATTGTGGACCAGGTGGTCAATCCGAAGGTAGCCACAATATTTGAGCCAAAGATTGAAAGCATTGCCTACAAGTATTTAGGCATTACGCCGCCACCGCCACCAGTAAATCCTCCTCCACGTCCACCGCTTCTACCAGCGCCACCTCTGCCTCCCTACTCCGGCCACCACATGGGCCATATGAATGGCGGCAATCTGCTTAAGGTGGAGACAACTGCCAGTCTTTTGCCCACTGATTTGGAGCAGATCAGTCCCGATTCTGATCGTGAGACTATCAAGTCTGAGATAAAAGATGAAAGCAAGGACGAAGATCGGCCGCCTGGTGTAGACGGAGATGACTTTTTCGATGATGATGACGATGATGCAGTTTCACCACCCTTTGAGCCTGTGGGCAGCATTAAAGAAGAAACAAACAATGCCTCGTTAAACACATCAGACTCTGTCAAGGATATCAAGGAGCTAGTGAATGATTCGCCAGACGCTGGCGTCTCGCAGTCATCACAACTATCACAGGTGTCCAGCGATAGTCGTCTAACAATTGCCTCAATGGATGTGCAGCAGCAAACGTCCACTAACAACTCTAACATGGCCGCCAACATGTCCGAGGAGGCGCAAATGCCAAAGTTTAATGAAAACTCCAGCGACGAGAACAACAGTGGTCGGCAGCTTCATTTTGACATCAAACAAGATGCTATAACGTTCGAGGGTAAGTAAAATATGCTGTTGCTTTTTAATAAAATTATTGTGGTTTCATATGAAATATGCAGGCACTGAACGACGGAACTCCTTGTCAGAGTGCACTACCGTTGGCAAACATGCCCTTTCCATTGAAGATGCTATTATGTGCGAGGTGACGGCCAATTTGAATAACGACATTTCCACAGAAAACACCACCCCAAAGCTACTTCCTGATCAACCTTCAGAGCATTTAGAGGCCAGCACCGGAAGAATATCAGAAAATAACTTTGCTATATTTACGGATTCAGTGTTGGACTCACAGAATCCCAAAGAATGTGTAACATTAAAGCCACAAGACGCTCTGCAATGTGTAGTGGAGGCGACACCAAAAGAGACTTTAGCAATTGAATCTGACAAACAGCCAGAATCAACAAAAGCGGATGAACAGAAACCGGCACTGGAGGAAGCTGTTGCTGTAGCGTTGCCGATCGCATCCGATGAGCTGAAAGACGATGCAATAAAGTCTGCTGCTGACTTGACGACATCGCCAGCCTCCGCATCTTCATCTTCACAAACCAAAAAGCATTCGCACTCGAAGGATAAGGATAAACGCCATCATTCTCACTCGCGATCGGATGACAAACAGCGACGAAAGTCTCGAGATCGCGAACGCGACAAGTCACGCAGCAAGACTTCCAGTTCAAAACACTCCAGCCATAATTCATCGCATTCGTCCAGCTCAAAGCACAGGTCGAGCAGCAGCTCTAAAAACGAGAAGAGCTCCGCTTCCACTACATCCAGTCGCAGCACTTATGAGCCATCAACATCCTCTAAACGTTCCTCTTCGCGTCACGACTCCGCATCGCATAAAAAACATAAATCCAGCTCGTCATTATCTCGCTCGGACCGAGACAAGGATCGCAGCCGGGATAGCAAAGAAAGTCATGGTCACAGCCATAGTCACAGTCGCAGTCATAATGGTAGCAGTAGCTCAAAAAGAAGCGAGCGTGATCGAAACAAGTCTAGCTCCAATTCTACAACAACTTCCATAACTGCGATCATACAGGACGATCATAATGAGGAGAAGGCAAAGCTACTAAAGCGACATAGCAACGATTCCAACGATGAGGGTAAACCACCTGGCTCTTTAAACAAATCTCCCACTGAGTTTTCTGATTCTCAGAGCAAGGAGAATACATCTGCTGAAAATGGCAAGGAGCCGGAAACGAATGGCAAAAGCAATGGCACAAGCGACAGCCATCAAAATCAAAGCAACGATCAGACAAATGCTGAGCTTAGGGCTGCAACCAATGTGATTATTGTGAGTGATATGTTGCAACAATCCATGGTCAATTTTGTTGACATTAACAGCTCTGGAACGACACAAAAAACGAAAATCGAAGTGACAACACCAACAAGCAATGTTGAAACTGATTTAAAATCAGCTGAGCAATCGATTGAGTCAATTGCAGAGGAGTTCAAATCTAAATCGCCAGCTACGGTTGTAGAATCAGTAAACAAAACTGAATCAGTCCTGACTATTGTTCAGTCTGAAGAAGCAGCTGAAGAGCCAGTTAAGGAAGCACTTGTGAATCAGGTTGATGAAGAAGTTGATAAGCAGGTTGAGGAAACAGCTAAGGAGCCGTCTGAGAAGCCTCTTGAAGAGCAGATTACGGAGCCAGTTGTAGAACCGGTTAAGGAGCCAGTTGAGGCGCCTGTAGTTTTGGAGCCCACTGAAAAGGCAACCACAGAGATTGATGTCGTTAAGAATGTGCCTTCAGTGTCAGACAGTGCAAACGATTCCGTAACTCAATCCGACACAGTTGTAGTGAAAGAATCAGAACTGGAAACCGCTACTCCTACTGCTCAATTAGAACTCATTCAGGAATCAACGAATTTAGAAGAGACTTCAACACAGTCTGATTTGCAAATTGGCAATCCTTTCACCCACTTCGAGGACGATGCGGATTTGTTCAAAGAGCGTCTGCTATTGATTGAACAACTTATAAAGGATCGTCGTCAGCTACTCAATGTGTTAAGCGAGTTTGAAGATACAAGTTGCTTGCGGCGCAGCACATCCAAGCGCCGACTAAGCAGTGAAGCATCATCATCGTCCAAACCGCACAGCAGCTCCAGTGGCAGCAGCAGCAGCTGTGCCGGCAGTCCGGCGAAAAGAGCGCGGCGCAGCGATGCTGCCAAAACGTCACCAACGCCCTCCGAGGTTAGCGTTAACTCCAAGGAAAATGAAGAACTGGAGAAACATGAGAAAGGTAATTAAAAGGGATTTAAATTATGCTAGCAGCTATTCCATTTTAACTATAAGCAAAAGCTAAGTACATACGCCTTTATCTTCTTTCCCACATGCTTTCGACTTGCATTATATATATGCAAAATTATTATTATTTATAACTCATAAAATGCGCCTTCATTAAGTTCTAGTTCTTTAATGCGCTAGTCTGGGTAAGCTTTTACTAACCATTAAACTCTGAGACACCTTAATTGTTTATCGCAAAGTGTTTACATTTACTTTATATATACTATATACTTTATAGATGCTCTGACCACAAAGCGTTTGACGCAAAAGCAATGCCAACAGCAGCGCTACTCCAACGATGATCTCTATAAGCCCCGTCCACTTTTGTCGCAGCGTTCACGTCGTCGCGGCCTGGATTCAATCCTCTAGCTGGCACGCTTAATACACTTCAATAGATTAATCAAAACTGGTGGCTGCATGGAAGTAACTACTTCCACGAATTATCTTTATATGCTAGTTTTTAAGCATTTGCATATAGATTTTCAGGTAGCCAACTGAAATTGGCACTTAGATAATATAGTTTATTATTATACTCGTTATTTTTGTCATTTCCACAAACAACAGAATATTATTATTTGTTCAAATTCCAATTATCTGGAATTTTTCACATGATAAATAAGTAATAAACAAATTAAGAAACAGCAAATTATTGTTGTTGCATTTGACATGAAACAAGTGTTCGTGTTTTTTTTTCCGTTTAATGAGTTTGGATTTCCATTGTTGTTCTTTTTGTTTGTTTGCAATTGTTTAACAATAAAGTGTTAAATTTAGAGCTACAGTTTACAGTTACAAATAGCAAGAGCAATATTTATATACATATACTATATATATATATAGTTTTGATATATACATATATGCATACATAAATAAAATAAAAATAACAAACAAACATAAACGTGTAAAACGCGAGTCCAGAGGAGCTGCAGCTGGAGGATTTGTTTGCCTACTCGGGCAATTGATTGTGTCGCCGTCTACTGAATCAATTTTTTTTTAAACAATATTGGCATCGATATGGCCTAAAAACTTTGGTGCTTAGTGGTTAGTATGACTGATTAACTGGTATATGAATAAAATAGAAATAAAACTTTAACAAGTAATGATCACAATCAGGCGCCTGGCAAAGTGTGTTGAGCTCCTGGGCACGGGGCACAAGTTGGTTGTTGCCTCATACACAATTGGGTACAATAAGGTAAGCAGCAGTTTATACGAGAGTTTACAAAAAACTAATTGAAATTTTTTTAACAGTTTAAATTGTTTTGTTTTGTTTTAATTGTAATTTGATTACAAATCAATATTTAGATTTTGCGAAACATTTTATTTGTTTTGTTTGCTTTGCGCTTTTGTTTTGTTTTGATTTACTTTAACAACATAAACATAAATATATATATATATTCATATATGTAGATATACTTTGAAATTTGTTTTTAAAAAAAAATCATCGCAGTAATATATAATTTTAGGTAATAGTATTTTACAATTAGGGGAGTTTCCTCTCAATATTTCAAGTAACTAAATACAATATTATTATCAGTATTTTTAACAAGAATTTTCGCAGATGACTGTATATCATGTCTGTGGATGTGTTTGTGTGTGTGGATGCTCAGCTGTGTGTGTGTGTGTCTGTGTGCTGAGGTTGTTTTTTGCGAAAGTGTGTGTGAGAGCGAGAGTTTTGTGCACAACAACAACTACAATTTAACCTCCGACTATGGAGTGATAAAACTCTCTCACCGACTCCGCGCCGAGTATTCATACAAGCAGCTGGAACGAAGGGCGACGGACGGGCAATGGCAGTCGGCAGGCGTTTCAAACGCCGTGTCTGACACCATCGCAGTCTTCTCCTCATCCGCCGCCAAAATGGATATTTTTTAACAAGTATACTACTCTCCGTCCCATGCTCTTAACTAAAAGCTACGCTTATGTTTTTAGTCGCTGCCGTTTAACGTGCATTGAACGTTGGCCCCGCTCGCGGCCACGCCCTCACGTCCAGCTTACGTACTGGAGAAGCCACGCTCGTAAGGACTTTTCACTTCCGTGTGCCTCGTGTGCATATTAATGGTGGGCGCTGCGGTTCGCGTCGATAGCTCACAGACCGTCTTAATCGCACCGGACGCATTTACCGTTGGCGGTGCCGGATGCAACGTTGCCGCATCCTTTATAGCTTGCTCTTGCGCCTCCTTATTCTGCTCATCGGCATCGCTCTTGGGCAGTAAATAGTTGACAGCGGGCGGAGCTTTGGCCAGTTCCGATCGGCCCGTAATTGACGATTTATACTCCTCGGGTTTCAGGCCGCACAAGTAGAACTTAAAGAACTCGTACGTGGACCAACAAATGGCCGTGGCTGGCATTGAATACAACACACGCGCCGTAATGCCCTTAAAGAAACCCCTGGGACCAGCCATTCGATAAATCTGCAATTCAAAAACGATTAAATGTAAGTAACAATAAAAGGCAGCATTATTTTGATTACTCACCTTTCGGCTAGCCTCAATCATGCCCTTGGTAAGACCCGTTTCCTGTGTGTTAAGCAGCGTCTTCATCACATCCAGCGGCGTCGTTATTGCAGCTGCTGCAGCGCCAGCTGCTCCACCGGCTGCCATATGCACAACCGGATTATACTTGCGTTCCACATTCAACTAAGATACATTGAAAACCAAAACAACAAATTAGCAATTGAAATTTGAAGAGTTCGTTTAAAGGTTACTGAACTCATTAAATCGATTTCTTGTAATGGATTTGTAGACTAAACACACGAAAAATAATTCGAAATTAATTCATTCGTTAACTTACCATATTTTGTAAAAATTCGTATGTGGTAAAATGAATTGTCTGATATGGTATGTTCATGACCAGTTGTGTAGAGTAGGAGCGATAGAAGGCACCCATGCCCTCTTTTCTGTATACGTCCCGCATGCAGTTCACAACCGAGGTATATGGTGAATTGTACATTTGCATACGCTGTTTGATCACCTCCGTGGGATTGGAGATGGCGTCGTGTATAAGAGTCGCCAGTGAACCGGACAATACTAAAAAGCAAACACATTAACATTGTGCACTATTTAAAAGGAACAACTTTGTGATCTACGGACCATAATTCAAATGATTGTGTGATGTGAACTTTGTTAATGTTTCCTTTGTCATCTCATAGACTGCAAAATATAAGGAATGCGCCGGTCCAGCGCCAAGTACGACTGCACTTGCTCCACGTATGGGTCTACAGAAACGAAAAGGATATTGAGATTAATGATGTGATCAAAAGGTTACTTTTAGGATTTACCTCATAAGACCCTCACGGGTGATCATATTCCGAAACGTGGCCATTATATTTAAGTGAGCTGTGGGCGATGTCAAACTCTGCATGCGGGTCTGTAAAAAAAACAGAAAAAGGAATTATTACACAAGAGCTATGGCTAAACTTTAACAAACCCTATATATACACAGGGAAGTACTTTTGGCATTCACTTTCGTGATTTATTTACTTGCTGACATCTTACAAAAACACCCATGTTATCAGATTGCGCTTAATAACAAAAATCTTTAGAATAAGTACGTGACATGTGCTATTTTTACACAAAATAATCAGAATGTTTGCGAGTTCATTCCCATTTTAAAGATTTGCAAAACGTTTTACATCGATATGGCATAAAAATAAAAATGTGCTCTATTAATCAACAAAACAAAACACATGCAATTTGTTGGAAATTTTACAATACTTGTGGGTAGGGCCAGGCAAATGATAAACAGCATCCAAAGTGGTAAATTATAGAGAGAGACGTGGCTGGCTACACATGCCACATGATAGATAAGATAATCTAGCAATAACAATAGCTCTCCAGCACTTATCTATTCATATAAAAAATAGGCACAGTCAATGTACACACATCATCTGTTAGTCAAGTATGTACGAGTGGGTGTGTGTGTATGTATATGTATATATACGCCCGCTATCGGCATAAGACGAACGACAATTCCAACGAAAAGGCAAGGTGATGGAAATCAACCATTTTCAAGTCAACAACCACGTCAAGTGTGTAATAATTGTGTTGACGATGATGATCAATTGGAGCTGTTCATAATTAAAACTCGAAGCACATATTTGTACATGTATTGGCAGAATCTGATTATTTGTAACCACAAATTGGCAAACGACAATTGGTTTCCCAGCTGAGATCTCCAATGCGGTGTGCTTCTATTTTGATAAGCAAAAGTCAAATGAAAACAAAAATGATAATATTATTTGTAAACTATCAAGTTGGGGTGAGAAAAAGAAAGAGAGAGAGAGAGGGAGGGGACAATAGCAATTGTTTAATTGTCGGTCAATTGAGCATTTCACTTGTTTTTCTTGTTACTGTTGTTGTTGTTGTTGTTAATATTGCGGTTCTACTCTGAATGCCGTAACGTATAGAAATAAGCTCGTCAGCGTGACAATTAATACTTATCGACTGTCTATATGTGTGTATATACATATACATAAAAGTCTATATTATTGCTCGTCTGCTGGCTGATGACGTCGGGAATCCCTAGCTAGCTTTAGCTTGGCATTTAATTACCTTACCTGCCTATCAAATGTGGATCGTGTGGCCGAATATATATAAAGTAATTTGACGAAAATTGTATATTTTGATTCGTTCTGTCGTTTGAGAAAATCAATAAACGCTCGGCTTTCAACGTAGTTAGCAAGAAATTCTTTCTTTTTTTTTCTCTTTTAACCAAGAATCTGTCGTGCTGCTGAGCACATTTTCACATATTTCTACATTTGCATATTGTATTATTTGTATGTACGATAATATATGCACTCATATCGATGCAAAAAAGAAACCGCAATGCCATTTCATTGTTACATATGAATGTATGTGCACAATTATTTATAAGCACATACATATAGAAGAACTTATATTATCGACAACAGAAAAAAAATTCAACAGAATATGTCTAATGTAAAGATTGATGGGGTTTTTTTATATAGTGTAAATATACAAATTCATTTAAAAGCTGATTAAAAGTTTATGTATAACTTTATGGTTTTTTTTTTTAAATTATCATCATTGCTTATAAGATTCCATTGACTGATTAGATTATAAGAGAACATTAAAAGGGAAAGGGTTCATTGATAGAATGTAAAAAAGTTTGCTTGTGCTTTCATATATGTACATACATATACATGTACATATGTATGGCAAATGCAAATTGTGAAATACAACAGACTTCGGCCGAACCAGCTGTACAACGCCGGCATACATATGTATGTGTATATGTACATATTTTATATAGGTCTATTAGATTATATCATAATGCTTGCCTTAGCTACCGACCAGGCATCACGATGACGCTAATAAAGTTGGAGGGCTAATCTTATCTCTGGAGTGCATTACTAAATAAGAACATCAAGAACGTGCCCCGATAAGCACCTAAAAAACAATAAAACTGAAAGTGGCGGGAGGAGGGGGGGTAGTAGGGACTTTAGTAAAATGTCAGAAAATAACTATCAAAATAAATACTTCATATTGCGGCCGAGCAACGCGCGCATCGTTGAGTAGCCAAAAGTCCAAGGAATTACATCACGATTATTTGCCAAAAGGCATAAGACGAAAACACTGGCACAAACACAAACATACACATACACACACACACATTAAGCATAGAGATATGCGCAATT
Organism: Scaptomyza caliginosa; assembly: GCA_035044725.1. NCBI lineage: Eukaryota > Metazoa > Arthropoda > Insecta > Diptera > Drosophilidae > Scaptomyza > Scaptomyza caliginosa. The sequence continues at coordinate 212,464 of JAWNNR010000686.1, forward strand.
GTGAGGTTAAGTGCGATATATGTTTATGCACTGCTTCGATTACATACATGCACACAATTATTGTAGAAATAATAACACAAGCGCACACAAACACACTCACCTTAACCGAGTCCAGCGGATACATGACAACATGCTCCAATACACCCGCAAGAGCACCAGCAGTCATATTTACACCGACGCTGGTCGTTGGCAGCGATTCGTAGTCGTCGATATTCATGGCGTTGCTGTGTCTGTGTTTGGAAGATTTGGGTGGCTTCTAATGTCCAAGGTAGAATTTCGATTGGATCGCGTTTCTTTCTTTGCTTTGACAGTGTGCTATAATGATTTCTCTCTTTGGTTTGCGCCACTACTTTCGCAGCGAGTTTTGAGGCACTGCTAGCAGCTGATAAGCAACCACGCACCCGTTTTGCTAATGATATTGCGTTCAATTACACAAACATACCAACCAGCACACACACACGACGCACGCTTAAAAACACACAAATACTTTGACGCACTCGCGCATTTACGTTTGCGATTGATGTTGCCGTTTGAATTATTAATACACCTCGATTTGGGTTGAAGTTGAAGGACAAACACGCATCGATTGCCGGCGTACTTAACTTTACTTCCTTCTGCACACTTGTAATTTTGTTGTATAACAGCCTGTTATGCTGTGTGGTGTGTGCGTGTATGTGGGTTGAGCACGGTGGATGTATATATGTAGTATATATGTATGAGACGACAACGCGAAACTATAATTGACGGGGCGCTCCACCTCCACGCACGACGAACAATAATGAAATGTTGCTATCCGTTGCCGATTTTGTTACTACTGCTGCTGCTGCTCGCTCGCGCTGAAGTGTTCTCGCTGCTGCTACTGCTTCTGTTCTGCTGCCGTTGTTGTCGCTGTCACTGGGCGCTGCTGCCGTGGCGCATTATTATTATTAAAATAATATTAAAAGTGTACTAAAAAATAAATTATATCAAAATGTAAACGACTTGTGCGTCTGTATGTATGATAACTCACGCAAATGTTAAATGATTATAAAAATCATTCAGCTTATTGGCCAACTACAAAACTATGGTCGTGTTTGCGAGCTTAGTGTGCACGTGTGTGTGTGTATGTGAGCATGTGAGAAAAATGCAGGTGAAGAGGAATGTCAAAAACAGCTTGTACCTCGACTGTATCGATTGTAAGCAGCTCCAAATATCGATAGCTCTGATTTCTGCATAGCGGGTATACACAAACAGCAACTATCGTGATGGCTGTAACTATAAAATAGCTATAAAAAAATATAATTTCAACAAGGTGGCAACTCTGTGAGTCTTATTTATATGACCTGCCTGTGTTGCGGCGGCGTCATTTTTGTGTGCGAAAAGCGGTCGGTCAGTCAGATTCTGACGGAACTAACAACGATACTTGGTGGAAGCCTGGTAGTGACGTGGCCATTAGGCAAAATAACACTTTTTTTATCCGCGCCACTCAATCAAGTTAATTAAAATATGAAGTATTTTCTGCTTCTAAGCATTTTGCTACTAGCAGGTTTGTTTAATTGCTAATGTCACGCTTCAAAGTGTTTTAGCCGGCATTTTAACCTAGTTTTTTTTTATAATTAACAAAATTTGTTCATAGGCATAAACCAAATTGTTGCTGAGAGTGCTAGTGAAGATGGCGCTGAGACCATTGATTTGGATTTGGGTTCCTTCAAGGAAGGTTCCAGAACAGGTAAGTTAACAAAATATATATATGTATATGTGCTTGTGTATGAACGCCCCCTGCCGGTCAGCGTTATGTACACGTCAGCGTTAAGCTTTACCGTTGCTCTTATTGCTTACGCCCCTTATCTACATACACAAATACAATTACAATTGAATGTGTCTTTATTTACTGCCCTACAGATGCTGAGACACTCAAGCGCGAAGAAGAAGCTGTTAAATTGGACGGCTTAAATGTGGCGCAACTGAAAGAAATCCGCGAAAAGGTCAGTAAATATATGCTGCAATTTAAGAAGCAGTAGAATTATAAAAATAATTAAAATTGCAATACTTTATCTATTCATAAAGTATAATTTAGATTATTTAAATATACTTTGTTAGTGTAAACCGTTATTCTGACGTGTCTTTAAACTTATTGAATGCCAATTTTTTTTCGTTGTTTTTTATTTTATACTTAGGCTGAGAAGTTCACATTCCAAACGGAGGTGAATCGCATGATGAAGTTGATCATTAATTCGCTGTACCGCAACAAGGAGATCTTCTTGCGTGAGCTGATCTCTAATGCCTCCGATGCTATTGACAAGATTCGTCTGCTGGCTTTGACAGACCGCAAGGAGCTGGATAGTAATCCTGAATTGCATATACGCATTAAGGCCGATAAGGAGAACAAAGTACTGCACATTTTGGACTCTGGCATTGGCATGACCCATCAGGATCTGATTAACAATTTGGGTACAATTGCCAAGTCAGGCACAGCTGATTTCTTAGCTAAAATGCAGGATCCCAGCAAGGCTGAGGGTCAGGATATGAATGATATGATTGGCCAGTTTGGTGTGGGCTTCTATTCGGCTTTCCTGGTTGCTGATCGTGTGGTGGTGACCACCAAGCACAATGATGACAAACAGTACATCTGGGAGTCCGATGCCAACAGCTTCAGCATTACAGAGGATCCTCGTGGCGATACACTGAAGCGTGGTTCCATTATTTCCCTGTATCTTAAGGATGAGGCTCAGGACTTCCTGGAGGAGGACACCGTCCGCGACTTGATTCGCAAGTACTCGCAGTTTATCAATTTCCCTATCATGATGTGGTCCAGCAAGACTGTGGATGAGGAGGTCCCAATTGAAGAAGAAGAGACTAAGACCGAAAAGACTGAAGATGATGTCGAGGATGCCGATGAAGATGTCAAGGTTGAGGAGGATACTGAAGAGGGCAAGCCCAAGACCAAGAAGGTCTCCAAGACCACCTGGGATTGGCTGCTTATCAATGACAGCAAACCCATCTGGACACGCAAACCCGCCGATGTCACCGAGGAGGAGTATAATGCATTCTATAAGAGTCTCACCAAGGACTCCAGTGAACCCCTTATCCAAACCCATTTCGTTGCCGAGGGCGAGGTCACCTTCAAGAGTTTGCTCTACATTCCAAAGGTTCAGCCATCTGAGTCCTTCAATCGCTATGGCACCAAATCTGACAACATTAAGCTTTATGTGCGTCGTGTCTTCATCACGGATGAGTTCAACGACATGATGCCAAACTATTTGAGCTTCATTCGTGGTGTCGTCGACTCCGATGATTTGCCCCTGAACGTTTCCCGCGAAACCCTGCAACAGCATAAGCTCATCAAGGTGATCAAGAAGAAGCTGGTACGCAAGGTGCTGGACATGATCAAGAAGATCGATAAGGCCGCATACGAGAAGTTCTGGAAGGAATTCTCCACCAAGTAAGTATCAAGACGAAGTGTTAATCTACTGTAGATTTAGTTTATTAATAACACTATCTTCTATTTTTCCATTGCAGCATCAAATTGGGTGTCATGGAGGATCCTAGCAACCGTTCACGTCTGGCCAAGCTGCTGCGCTTCCAGACATCCAATGGCAAGGGCGTTACCTCGCTGGCCGAGTACGTGGAGCGCATGAAGGCAAAGCAGGATCATATCTACTATATTGCCGGTGCCAACCGTGCTGAAGTCGAGAAGTCACCTTTTGTTGAGCGTCTATTGAGTAAGGGTTATGAAGTCCTGTATCTGGTCGAAGCTGTTGATGAATACTGCATCTCGGCCCTGCCCGAGTTCGATGGCAAGAAATTCCAGAACGTTGCCAAGGAGGGCTTTAAGCTAAATGAGTCGGAGAAGAGCAAAGAGAAATTCGAGGCACTAAAGAGCACATTTGAGCCTCTGGTCAAATGGCTGGGTGAAGTGGCCCTTAAGGATGAGATCTCCAAGGCCCAGGTCTCGGAACGTCTAAGCAACTCACCCTGCGCCCTGGTGGCCAGCGTGTTTGGCTGGACCGGCAACATGGAGCGTCTCGCCATGTCGAATGCCCATCAGAAGGCTGATGATCCACAACGTAGCTACTACCTCAATCAAAAGAAAACACTGGAAATTAATCCTCGCCATCCACTCATGCGTGAACTGTTGCGCCGCGTCGAAGCCGATGAGGCAGATGAAACCGCCAAGGATATGGCTGTCATGATGTTCCGCACATCCACCCTGCGTTCCGGCTATATGTTGCAGGAGACATCAAGCTTTGCCGATAGCATTGAGCGTATGATGCGTCAGACGCTAGGCGTGTCCCAGGACGAGCAAATTGATTTTGATGAGGAGGACGATGATGATAGCGATGAGCAGCAGACCGACAGCAGTGAGAAGAGCACGAATGCCGACGATGAGGATGAGGAGCAACAGCATGATGAGCTCTAAGACGCCCATCACACACCAAACACACATCACCACATGCATACAAACATTTGATTTGTGTAAATACTTTTACTACGTTTTGTGGCAGACAGACTGAGTTCATTCACATTACCGTTGCATCAACAGTACTTCTTTCTAGGCACGTGTTTAGTTCTAAGTAAACAAATATCATAAACAATAAAAACAGTACAGGCTCTCTGCGACAGCTTTGTTTGTTGTAGTTGTATGCTCTACATAAATGTAAACATTAAATTTTATTAACATGCGAAATACAAATATGTATAAATGTGAGTAAAGATTCCAATTAAATATGAAAAAAAATAATAACAACGCAAACAAAATATAATAAGTTTGTAATCATTGATTAGTTAGTTCTCCAAGTCCGAGCAAAGCGGCTCATTATTAACGGCTCTGATGTAGGTGTAGTATTTAAGTTGATCTGAGATGTGTTGTATTGCCTCGTCGTGTGTGAAATTATAGTTTTCCATAAATAAATGTACTATCCAAAGCGGCAATAGGCCGTTAATGACTAGCGTTGCATGCGGCTGTGAGAAAGTAAGAGTAGTTAGATTAAAATAAGTAAAAATAGCCAGTCCAACTTACGCCTTTCTTCCTGTATAATTCGCCCAATTTCTTTATCATACTATTGTGAATATTTTCGTTAAGAATATCCATAATGTGACAGTGATCGATTCCCCTATAGCTAGTTGTGTATAACTTGTGCTCGCGTTCCTTAAACAAACGATCGAAGTCTATACGATATGAATCAAACGTTTTAAGCACATCAGCCTCGCTCATATTCTTTAACAGACTTCAATTTGTTACATTTTATAAGAGATATTCAATATTATGGTGCAGTGTTTGTGAAAGCTTACAGAATTTTCACTTCACGCGGCTTGGGTATATCGAGCATTTCGTTAATTTCCCTGAGGGTTTCCATATTAGCATGCGCTGCCCCAAAGAGCTGATCACATTTCCACTTGCTTTTTGTGCCATTCGTAAGCTGGGACCCCTTTTGTTTGCTAGAGCTGCTATCAGCTTTACTTTCTGTTTGTTTCGATTGCACTTTTCTTGGTTTATCGCTGCAAACGAAAGAAATTTTAAAACAAGAACATAGGATTCAGTTATATTGTGTCATAAATACCCCACAATGAACTCGTCAAAACGAGTGGGTCTCACCAAAGAACGTGCTGAACGCCGTTCGGAAGGTCTGCAATTTATAAAATATAATTAAAACCTCAAAATTGCAACAATAAATTGATTGTTTACCGTGAAGAGGGGCTTTTTGAACGTTTGAGCGATCGACCACGTTTTGGTGTTGTGGGTTCTTCTTTTGAAGGCACTTTTATGTTATGACTATCATGTGAAACCGATCGACGCTCACGTTTCCGATTAATCGTTGTAGATCTATAAGTTTTTCGGGTTGAAGGTTCATTTTCCCTTTCCTTGGGCGTGTTTTCTGGTTTGCTGTAAATTTTTTTTACAATTAACAACATCAAATTAAGTTTTACAATTATCCTAACCTTAAATCGGAACTTGGCATTTTTGGAGTTTTAGAGCTGCTATTAATATTGTCGTTCAGCATGGTTTCTTTGGGTTCTCTGTAAAAGTAGCATTATTTTAATTAGTCAACAAATTAATGAAGTTTCAAAATAATTCTAACCTTTTCTCTGATTGTGGTTTCTTTTTGTGAACAGAGCTGGACCCAATGTCCTTGAACGACGCTGTTTGTACGGGTTCACTAAAAATTACGTTAATAATGCTATTAGCAATATGTGCAAGCGAATTAACAATAATATTTACTCAATTCTTGGTTTTTTCTTATTTTTCCTAGAACTGGAATGAACCTTGGATTTAGTTTTATCGCCGCTATTAGCCTCTTCATTGTGCTTGGGTTTCTCTGTTAGAGTGCTAGTTGTTGTTGTTCTGTCCTCATGGGACATATATCTTAGCACTATCTTCAGACCAATATCATTCTGAGGCAACTCGCCATCTTGTAATAATTTTTGTGCCAGTAGCAGCTGCTCCCCGGCTGGGCTGAGCGATACTTGCATGTGATCTATTAACATTTGGTTATTTAGTTTGTGCACGTCTTCGGGCCAATTGGTCAGGCTGGCAAAGAGTCGCCATAATCCATTCTCTAGTTTCGCCCATCGCCCTGTTGTCATCCAATTGAAATCATTTTCCGGCTCCCTACCATAGAAACTTACTGTGTCCGGCAATATTTTACAGATGCAACATATCTGATGCGAGCCAAACTAAATGGATATGTGTTAGATGTTGTGCTAAGAATATACAAGCCCACACTTACTTTAAATTGCTGTAAAACAACGCGGTGTTCACCAGCGCTTGAGAACGACATTATTGATGCAATTCAAACGCAGGAATGCAATCAATGCATTTTATCGGATAGCTGAGAGTTGCCACACTGACATACATGTGTGGCAAAGGTAGGATAATTAAATTATTTTGCGCAAAGTCAGTGTTCAACAAAATAAGGGAAAATACCCATACATTTTTTCCTTTTCCTATATAAATTTTAATTAATGAACAGTATGTTTTCTTTATTTTAAATAATAATGTTGGATGATAATTTTTTTTCACGAAAAGTGATGTTAATTCACCCACAGCTGCATACCAGATTTTATGGCTTAATTATCATGTATCGAGTCTATCGGCAGCCAGTGTTGGTAAACAGTTTAAACTGTTTGAATATTAAGGCGCGAACTAAAAATTTAAATAAATATGTAAATGAGTGAGAAATAGTGCAAAAGCGCTACTCATTATCTGTCGCACATGGAATAGGTCATGTTTTGAGATTTAACGACATTATGAAAATTCTTTATCAGCATCGCGTTTTTGAGCAAAGCCACATTCCCTGGTAGTTGTTAATCCCAAGCGAGAGCGACAGCCACCAAAACGCAAATGCTAATGCTAGCAAATTTGTGTTTCCGCCAGTTTTAAATTAGATTTTGAATGAGGCAGTCGCGTTCTAAGTTCTAAGACAAAAACGCGTACACAAGCTGCTATCATTAATTCAAATCAATACCTTGATTACTGCACACTTTGAGTGAAATACATGTTTACATCTCAATGAATGAAAATGAGAAGAGCAATGATTGAGTTAAATAAAAGCTTTTCATTGATTCTGATCAGTGCTCTACTGGCCACCTGCATAGCCAAGCCAGCAACAGAGCCAGTTCTAGAGCCAGAGCCAGAGCCCGAGTCTGTGTCCACATCACAGCCTGAACTTGACATTGAGAACATTATCACAGACTCCAATGCAGAGTATCTGAAATCGTATGCCCAAAAAATGCAAAGCTATATGAATAGCAGCGTGGCACCATGCGATGATTTCTACGAATACGCATGTGGCAATTGGAAAAAAGTTAAACAGGAGAGACAAACACAACACAAGCGTAGCAATCTGCTGGACATTGTCTACACTCTAGCTGATGCTGCCGAAGATTTACTTGTGGCAAACTCAACGCTTGCCGCGGACTTGGGCTATGGTGCTGAGCTGGAAATTGCAAAACAATTCTACAACGCATGCCTCAATGCTCAGCTTTATCCGCTGCCAGCTAGCGACCCCGCTTATCTGGCGCTTATCAGGTCAATTGGTGGGTTCCCTGCCGTGGACGGCGAAGCGTGGCTGGCCTCGAATTTTAGCTGGTTCAACATGAGCTCCCATTTGACTAATTACGGTGTTGAGGGTCTCATCTATGAGAAGATTTTGCCCCAATATCCTTTTATGCCCTATTTCAAGCTGCCTGAGCTTGGTTTCGATTATATTGTGCACTCGGATAACATTGGCACCAACGATACTAAAGGCTACAAGCTCAATGAGAAGCGTATGCGTGGCTATCTGGAGGCCTATGGCTTGCCTGAAGAGCAGATCGCTGATGTAATTGCTGGTGTGTTTGCCTTCTGGCGAGATGTTCTAGAAGTTGCAGATGAATTCGATGATGATTCCGATAAATGTGAACTGCTCACAGCAGTAAAACTTACCGAACCCTTTAATCAATGGGACCAATACTATGCCATTGCCTGGAATGGTCTTAAATTTGGGGAGTATCCGTATGAACGTTTCTGCGATTATTATTACGTCAAGCTGGATGAGTTGTGCCAGAAGCATAAGCCTGCGGTTGCCAACTATTTGGCCATGAAACTGCTATACCACATGGATGCCAAGCTTAAGGCCACCAAGTTCCAGCGTGATCATTGCATACTCAGTGTTCAGTACTCGTTGCCCTATTTGCTTGATAAACTATATTTTGTGGTGCGTTTTGACGTCTCTCCAACAATCTATTCCTCTAACAATTTGTTTCTTTTAAACTTTAGAAATACTTTACGGAGGAAACTCGTGCAGAGATTACAAATATTATATTGGAGCTACGCAAGAGTCAGTTGGCGCTGCTGCAGGATGCCAATTGGTTGGATGCGGATACCCGCAAGGAGGCGCTGCTCAAGGAGTCCACAATTGTGCCACGCATTGGTGCCTTCAAGGATCCCAATCTTTCGGAGAGCCTGATTCGTGAAATGAATAATCTGACACTGGTGCCCGGCACCTTTGCCCAGAACAACATTAACCTAAAGCACTTCAGCACGTTCCTAACACGCTACAATGGCATCCATCACAAGACAATGGCAAACACCACAAAACCATTGGAACTGTTGGTTGGCATGCAAGTGAATGCCTTCTACTATAACATAGATAATTCGATAAATGTTATGGCGGGCATACTGCATCCACCGGCATACAATCACAAGTGGCCGAATGCCTTGAAGTTTGGCACCATTGGATATTTGGTGGGTCATGAGCTGACGCATGGCTTCGATAGCATTGGAGCCACCTTCGATAGCAATGGCACACAGCGCTATTGGTGGTCCAAGAAATCCGGTGAAGTCTTTAACGAACGTGCCAAATGCTATGTCGATCATTTTAATAACTATTTCATACCCGAAATCAATCGCAAGATCAATGGCAATCAGACCAAGGATGAAAATATTGCTGATAGTGGTGGTTTGCGTGAAGCCTTGAGTGCCTATCGAAGCCACATGAAGCAGTTGAATTTGAATGGTGAGAATAATCCGGCGGATGTGCAGAAGGCTGAACAGATGCCTGGCTTGGACCTATCGCCAGAACAATTATTCTTTTTGGGATTCGCGCAGCTGTGGTGTGCCGACTACGAGGAAGAGCACTATTGGGAGGAGCTGACCAATGAGCATACGATGGACAAGTATCGAGTCCTAGGCGCTGTGACCAACAATGAAGATTTTGCCCAAGCCTTTAACTGCCAGCATGGCAGCCCAATGAATCCGCAAGCGGACAAGTGTCGCATATGGTAGCCGTTTCAATGGAAATACTACGTAAATCAGCTTATCAGCATAATCCGTGTGCGCGCGGGGTTCATTGAGCAACGAGTGTGTAGACATGTGTACAATTTGTATGTAAATATAAATAGGCCTGTGCGACATAAAACTACGCACACAGTTTTTCTTCTTGTTGATTATACGTGTTGGCGATTTGATTTATTTATTCAAACAGCGCTTTAGCTGTTTAATGTTTAATGTGCTACGAACTCCGAGGACTTGTACGCATTGGGGCCGCTGTAGTTCTCAATGAGCAGCGATTTGTAACGACGCAAGTGTACGCTGAGCCCCTCCTCCCGTCCCTCGGCCGATAGTATGACAACACGTGCGATAACAAGATGCGAGGGATTTGTTTGACTGAAGCCGCGTATCACATCAATCTCGTCGCCCACTTCGAGCTGCAATTAAATAAGATACATTAACAAAAGTTTGCCGAAGTTGTAATACTCTTTACAGTTTACATACTTGCACACTCTTTTTCTGTAGCTTCTTTCCATTCACGCGAATTTTGCTCTCATAGAAATTTAGCTCCACTTTGCTATAGCCAAAAAAGAAACACATCATTTTTAAATGCACTCGTAATTATCTAAGAGTAACAGGAACACACTTACTTTCGAGCCATGCCAAGTCCAGATTTAAGAAGAGAATCTGCACGTAGAGAGTTTACTTTGGTTTTAACTACTTTTGAGTCACGCTCATCTTTAAACTCATCGTCCGGCTCATCGTCGCTGTCAATGTCTTCCGTTGTTCTTGAGGATTTCTTGTCGTATTTATAAGCCACTTGGCTGGTATGGAATTCCGCTGGAAATTTTGCTGATATGGTATATGGTGTCGATGTTTTTCTTATTAATATACTGCAGGATGGGGCTGTCACGAATATTCGTAGTTTGGCTATTTGTCTAATGCTGCGGAGCATTTTTTGTGCGGCTTTTAATATTATGATAACAATTAAATAAAAACATAACCTAGAATTAAACAGCTGTTTGTGTATGAAACGCGTTGCCAACCATTTGCTAGTTTGATTTGTTAGGCGGCTGTTGGCTCTTCTTTTTCTTGTTGCGTTTCTTTTTTGGTTTTTTGTTTGGATTCGCACAAATCTGATGCACTGTAAGTGGCTGATACTCTGATAGATCTGTTGGCAGAAATTCATCATCATCGGTTTCAGCTTCCATGCGCTCAACAGCTGGCAGTGCTGTGACTGTTGCTTGAGAGCACTCTTTATTTTCAGTTGGTTTTTCTTTTGTAGTTTGAACCTTCATTACTAAATTGCTCAGCGCAGCGCCCAGTTGTTGCGTTTCAGTATGTACATCAACCTGGTCCAGCTGCAGAGCTCCTCCATCGTTAGCGCAGGATATGTAATCACCGCTCCACTCCTCTGGTACTGTTACCGTAGAGGCCACCACCTCTGGCTCAACATTCTCCACTTTATTTATCTCTTCAACGATTGGTTTGCGCTTTTTAGCAACTTTTAGAACTTTTTGCTGAACGGGTAATTTCTTGCGAGCATTTACCCATTTGTGCAATTCACAGCTTATTTTGCTTAAATCTACCGGCAATACCAGCGCCAGCGCACGCACTCCAAACAATTCATAAGTCAGCTCCTCTAGTTTGGGCTGTGCGTAAATGGGTGCCGTTGGAATCCTAGCAGCAGCACTTGTTGCTATCAGTCGAATGAGATGTGTGGGCCGCAGACTTAGCGAAATGAATACGCAGGAGAAACGGCTTCCATTTATTGCACGCAGTGAACTTTCCAATCCAAGTTGGATGTGTGATTGTGTTGCGAATGCTTTTTGTGCATGTCCACTTTCAGATATGGCGACTTTTAATATATTTGCAAATTCAAACATTTCATTTTCAGGTAACACGGGGCTAAAATGGATAATTTTGTTCAGTTCACTTTAGGCATAACCAAGAGATGTTTTTGGTTACCTGTTGTGCTGGTATGGATTAGCCAGGATACTGCGCAATTTCGGCAGCAAATTCTTTTTACCTTTCTTTTCTTTTAGTTTGATTTCAGACAAGCTCATTGCAATGCCAATTTGTAAACATTAAACAGAAATAAAGTCCACGCGAGCGGCAAATGAAAAGATAACCTAAATTTGGCATAAAAATACTCAATACAACTTGAAGAGTTTACCAACACTTGCATAGTCGCAGCACAACGTAAACAGCTGTTTCATCGAGGCGCACGTGTAGTTTTGTTTATAGTACAATTTTGTTTGCAAAAAAATGAAACCAAAAGGGCAAAAGACGCAGGGCCAGTTAAACAAACTAGCTGGCAGGGGCCAAGCGCCAGGTGATAAAAAGCAAAGGCAGAAACCAAATACAAATTTTAAGCAAAAGTACAAGCCAAAGCAGCAAAAACCGGTAAGTGTCAATATTTAACTGGGTGCAGGGCAATAATAATGTGGTGTACTTATTTGGCAGGACAACAAACCAAACAAGGAAGACATCCGTAAAAAGATACGACAGCAAAAGGCAGCCGCTGCAGAAACGGAGCGTTTAAGGATCAAGGCTGAAAAAGATGAACGCATCAAGGCGTACAAAAAGCAGCGTCTGGAAAAAACAAAAGCCATCAGCAAAAAGACGCAACGTGGACAACCATTGATGAAGGATCGCATGCAGCTACTGCTGAAGCAAATTGAGGAGATGAAGCGCAGCTAATGCTAAGGTGAATATAGAGGGCGGAGTAGAGGCAATCAATGTCAACCAAATAGCTTCATAACGAACAAGTGCCAACATTTGAGAGTTTCCGCGTACGCTTCAAATTAAATTTAATGCAACCTGTAATAAATTTTCACGCCCTTCGCATCCGGCCGTGTGCAACCCTTTGATTACGCGCTTCTTCGCACCACAAAGCAACATATGTACATGCACAATATGTGTGATTGTGTGTGTGTTTCTAAAAGTATCTGCAGCTTCATATGCAAATTTTGTAGCGCTGCAAATTGGTTTTTGGCAAACTTTTTTAACGCCATATCGTGGGCATCATTGGCATCCTGTCGCTGCCAGCAACCCCAGCGATAAGGCCTCGTCTCAACTAATTCCCGCGCGTATTCATTGCGTGGGAGGGCCTAAAGAAAAGGGGTCCACAAACAAAGCAATTTGTTACCACCCACGCATCTATTGAATCTTTTTGATTTTTCACTGATGTATTTTACATAAAAATAAAAATAAATTTTTATACCCAATCCGTTTGCAACGTATCCGCCGTCGTGTGTTAAGGAAAGGTTTGTTGGTACTTGATAATACTTTATCGGAAACTTTAAAACTTTCTGTATAAACAAAAACAGTTTACTATTGAATGCGTGAAAAATCCAATAAACAGTTTTTGTAGCAGCTCTCGAAATCATTGACAGGCCAATAATCGATGTTGTTTTCTTTCTTTTTGGATAGTCATCTTTGCGTTGAAACCACCCGCAAGGGCAAAGGGATAAAGGCTAGGGCATCGGTACCGGCACAATAACAATCAGCATGTGGTCTCATATCCGCCATTGGGCAAATGCAAACAAACGAATTTTTAACGTTATGGCATATTGGATATTGCAAAACTATTGCGTTAACCCTTTTGCCAACTAACAAGCGATTCTTTGTTCGCGCAATGCGTTGACACAAAATCGCACTAAATCAAAAATTATACTTTATACAAATAAAACGACGGCGTCCTTCTCGGCGTCGTTCTCGCCCAAGAACCGGAAGTTGTCGCTAGACCCTGTGGCCATAAATCTCATATAGTTAAATATTGAATTACGCAGGATGTAGGTTGTAGGACGTGGATGGAAAAAAAGGGTTAAGCCACATGCATTTCATATACAATATATTCAATTTTTGTGGGTCAAAAGGATGCTATGTAACCCCTCGGCTTTTTGCTTTCTCTCGCAATACATTTGGCCAGCGTTTGTTTTGTGCCGTTTATTTAATAATAAAAATCTGAAGTTATGAGCACTTTGGGCAGAAGGGGGCCCGCGCAACGTTTATGTGTCGATAATGAATAGTTATGGTTATTTAACGGAGTCGGGGTGCAATATTCAATGGTTATGTTACAGGCATTAAAGTGTTTCGAGTATCTTTTGTTTAGCTCGCTTATAATGCAATTTATGCATGTTGATATTAGTTCAGTTGTCAATAGACTTTTAGGTTTTTACACGCATCATCGAGGGGATTTACTTTCTCATTCGCTTCCTTCTTTTCTCATTTACTATGACTGAGCACGCTCAACGTATATTCCCAGCTGATAAAAGATGCTCGAAAAGGTTATCAAATACATTGTTCGCGTTTTTTGTATTTAATATTCTTGACAAGTTGTATATGATTTAGTCTGCTTAATAACTGCGACTGGTTGAGAATGAAATACTTCAAGTTTGAGTGGCTTTTGTTGCTTGCAATTTTTCTATGCTTTGCGGATGTTTTAGCCGCGCCAAAACGTAAACCCAAACCCAAACCCAAACCCAGAGTTCAGCCAAAAGCAACTACAAAAATTAATGTACACGTTCATAATCATATAAGTAAGCTTTTTACAAAAAAAAAAACTTGTCATAATTTAAAGTAAATTATTTTGTTATCTTTGCAGAGATTCACATTGGATAAACTACAGTTTGCTATGTAAATTAGTTTAAGATCTTAGTTATTTAAACTTAAGTTTAGCAAATAAAAGCATATTTCTCACTGATAACTTAATTAAATACATTTTTCCCATTGAACACAAATATTTGTTGGCTTTTTGTAGAAGTTGTTAATTAAGCTCATTCCTTTACCTATTGAATCGAATGCATAACTTACTGAGCTTTTGAATCTTGTTAACGACTTGGCAGCCTAATTAAATTCCTGCAATTACAAACAAACAAAAACAACAGAGAACAACGCAAGTTTTCAGATAAGAATAAAGAAAGAAAAAAAAAATCTGGATACCCAAAGTTAACACCCAAGGCAGAGGATTTTCGCTTTCACCGAACCGTAAAGCAGTTTAACCAAAACAATTTTTGGCTGAGCGCAACTTTTACTTTTTGGCCCTCACATAAATCTATGCAAGGCGGCTCTGGTTGGAGACTGTGTATATTGCCTTCTTATCTGGCTAAAATATTAACGGTTTAAGCTTAATTACAAATGGCGACGATGCTGTCTCACAAATTAACTGCTAGATGGCAATTGTAGCCACCCTCAATGGATGGGGCAGTGGCATCCAGCCATTAGGGTAATTATTTACAACAATTTCAAATTTTACACATCAACACACACTGAATTACAATATACATATATAAAATGGCGTTGCCGCAAAACAACCAAATGGGTTTTTAGTACCCATTGCATTTTTGCGTTTACAGTTTTGGGAATTTCGAGTGCGCGGCTCATAAATAACGAAAGTGTGCAATGTAAATCATTAGTAGACAGTGGGCGTGTCCTCTCTCTCTCGCTCTCTCCCTCTGTGTGTGTGTGTCACCCATACTTAAGGACAACGTGTATATGCTCATGTAAATTTCGAAATTTTCAACAATTTGCAACACTTTTTGGCGAAACACGTGACCAGGCAACAAACAGCAACAGCAACATGCTACGGTCAACCCCTTTTTATGGGTTGTGCGCATAAATTTCAATTAAAATTGAAAAGCCATGAAAAATACAAACCCCCCCACCCAGCCAATGACAGTGCCACAAAAAAAAGAAAGAAGAAAGTTGGTCAGTTTGAGGAGCCACGGGTGATGTCTGGTGTTTTTCAGTTTTAATTGTGTGCCACAGGTGCAGGCAAGCATGAAAGTGGCCAATTTTGTAATGGCCGGTATGGTATGCAAAGGATTCGTGGCATATATATTTTCAGTATTTCTTAATTAAAAAATAATTTGCCAGCAGCCGGTCGGGCCAGTTGGACGGTGCGGCATAGCCAATAATTGCCAAACCGATTCAACTTTGGGAATGTCGCAAGGTTTCTCTCTCTTTAGAAGGGTTTGGGTCATTTTGAAGCGAAAAGTATGCGAGGAATGCGTCTCTGTGGAAGAGGATTTATAATTTATGCAAATGTAAATAAGTGCGTCTAATGAAATAGTTTTGCTGTCCAGCATATTTCACACTTTATCCATCACTCCATGGACTTTGCCAACCGACAATATACGACAAGCTACTCGACTGTCACAACTATTTTAAGCTGACACTAAAACCATTGAGGCACTTCAACAGCAAACAGCTAACAACAACAGAAGAAAAAAAAAAACATAAAGAGGAGTTGAGCTGATTTTTGGTCGACTGGTTTCGCTGAGGGTTGATCCGATTGCTCCGTTTGCTCTTTAACTTCTAACGGCGAGTGTAAGCGGGGCGGGGAGCGTCTAACAAGGGACGCGTGGCGTGTTTGCCACTTTCACACGCTGTGCGGACTGTCAAAAGTACAGTTGACGCTGACTGTACCGTTAGCGGAATGCTTGTGTTTTTGTGTCAGTGTCATCATTACATAACCTCACAAAGCACAACATAATTCACTTCCTGTGCAGGGTGGAATCGAACTATGTGTGTGTGTAGTTTAAAGTCGCATAACTCAAAAATTAAAGTGACCATGCGACAATTTTCAATTTCAACATTTTCCATAAATCAAATTGCGTTCACGAGGACATGCCGCAGGACATCTACGCAGAGGGTTCAAAGCACAAAGCTTTGATGAGTTTATTGAAAAATTGCATGACCGTTTTTTGTTTTTTGGGTGGTTTTTAGGCTTTTTTTTTTGTTGGTGTGTGCCAGGACTGTCTGTCAACACTCGTCCACTGTCTTGTGTGGCATGTGTGACAGTTATGAGCATTTCCAAATTCAATTTAATCAAAGTTTTTCAGCGCATCATCAAGTGGGAAAATGGTTTTGATCAACACAAAACCGAACTAAAAAAAACAACAATCACATTAGGCTTTTGGCCCCCAAAAAGACAATGAGGGCGATATTTTTTTTGGTTTCTGCGGATTTGAGGCATGTGTCAAAAATTTGTGAGTGCCAAATTGTGAACTTGGGAAGCACATGTGTGTGAGTCCAATGATTAGCAGGGCCTAACGAGCAGTGCGCTTTGAAATTCAATTTTTAAATTGGCAATTGAAGCAAGAGAGTTCCAACATTGCTGCTGCCACTTGTTTAGAGCCATAAATCTCGATGTAGTCTTAACATGTCAACGCCACTTATTTGCTTATTTGCTTCGTAGCGAGAAGAAGTCCAAAACACCAAGAAGCAACAGGAAACGGGGGGGTTTGGGGTAGAGGCGGACATCTTTTAACTGAAATCTACAAATTCCTTTTCACAAATCCCAACACAAAGCCCGGTGACTTTGATTTATAACAGCGGGGCGTGGTATTTGTTAATCTACCAGTGTACAATACCAAGACCAAAATGTCCTTTCGGACCTTAACCCTTTTTCTTAGCTGCAGCTGTATAATAATTATTCAGGGGTTGCCGCGCCGTAAATTTATGGCCACCATCTTATTTGTGGCATGCGTCTAAGAATTTTCCAAGCCACTTTTGACCACTTTCATTTGTAGATAACTGGTCATTGGGCAGTTTACTGATAAATTTGCGGCAACTTGCCGATGCCACAAACAAATGTTGCAGTCAGCAACCACTTGAGGCGCCACTTGAGTGTCGTCAACATGACAATAACTTTCAACGCAAAGCAATTTCTGTTAAATTCTACGACTTCGTAACTAATTAGCGCAAACCATAAAAACAATGAGTGCGGCGTGGCTTGGCGTGGCGTCGCGCGGTGTGGCATGACGTGGTTCATCAGGAGACCACAAAATGTTGCAACCCCAGACCAGGGAATCCTTTAGCTAGACAGGGTGTTGTGCACCCCATTACTAATGAAGTTTGACATGATGCTGACGCGTTTTGGACTGAGGTTGAGTCAACGTCAACAAGTGAAAGTCAGAAAGTTACAGCTCAACTTTTCAAGCGACATCGTTAAAGGACCATAAAATGCATTAAAATTAAAAACGTGTTAAAATGTTCAAAACTCAACTTGTTGCTAGCACCAAATTTTTTAATGAGCTCTTAATGAGGCGCCACTAAAGCCAAGGCTTCGGGGTCAACAGAAAACATAAAAAAAAAACCAGAAGAAGATTTTTTATAATTTGCGTTTCACAAAGTATTTCGTGCGTAGTTTAAAAAATCGTAAATTATAAACAATATTTTTAATGAAAAAAATTAATGTATCTACAAAGTTGAGCATATGCTGTGTGTGACTTTTGTTGCTGGCCATAAATTATGTAAATTTTGTGTACGAAATTAAAAAAAAAATAATAATAATATGAAACCAATGCGAACTGCGCTTTGGTCTACTCCACTTTTGCCCTCCTTTAATAAGGGTAAATGGTCACACGCAGCAGCAGCGGGTAGTCCGCCTTTGTGGGCGTGGCCCATACAGTTTTTTTTTGTTTTTTTGTTTTTCATTTTGTCCATCAGCATTGTAAATGTTAAAAATATGCCCTTTATTCCGCATTTTGTAATTTGTTTTCGGTTGTAAAAAGCAAAAAAAAAAAAAACACTGAAATATGAGGAAAAAATTGCTACAATTTTAGAAAAGGGCGAGAACAAATGGATTTTTTATTAGATTGACAGCCTCAGGGGGTTGATCTTGCAATCGTGGGAATGAGAGACTAGTGCCATGTCGAGCTTATACCACTAAGCCTTTAAATTCACTCGACTAAGTCAGAACAGACCTGCTGGCTCCTCTAATCAGCCAAGAAGACGAACACACACACACATCCTGTGCATCTGTCTCAACGAGATGTGAGACTAGCCCACCCATAAATTAAACATCAGACATATGCAAAGGCGTAACACCAAAGACAACGCCAACTCAGGTAAAATTTATTGTCGCAAAAAAATAAAACGAAATTCTTACTAAGAAAAACTTAATAAAAGTTACACTGTGCAGCGAAAAATTGAAAATATTTATAAGGTATAAATTTTCTTCTAGGAAATTCCCTTGCCCTAAAGCCAAGCCCAGGTTTCAGTGTAATTAGGAAGAAAAAGCTGTCTGACTGAGTAAAAGTCGAGTTGCATTTGGTTTTGTGTGGCAGTGCTTAATTTTTAATGCCAGGCCGTGAAATTTATTGTGGCGCCACTAAATTTGAGTTAATCTCCGCACAGCCAGCAGCCAGAAGCCAGAAGGACTTAAAAGTGGCAGCCACGCACGGCTGATGATGTTGCGCAAGTTTCGCGGGTGGTTTTTTCAATCCATGTTTCTTACAACAATTCGCCGAATATCTCTTTTGCTTTGCTGAGTATTGAGTTGACTGTACCCAAAAAAGTCAAAGTACGTGATCCGATTGAATGTTTTAAAGTGGCAACTGGAATTCCCACTTACCAATGCACTAGTGCTGTCAGCCAAGTTAGTGTGAAGGAAATGGCCAGCGCTTTGGTTGTGGGCAAGAGGGCAACGAGCGAGAGGTGTGATAAGTGCTTTTCTATATCATGTGCGTATTGTGTCTGACACTGAGTCGACATTCTTGGGCGAGACATGCCTCAATTTGGTCATCAATCAATTGACGAGCTAACGAGTCGACTCCCACATGTGTCCTTGTTGCAGCTTCAAGTAAAAAGCAGTAAACAAAAACCGGAGCACGTAATTTCGTTTAGCCGTGCCGAGGTTTTCAACTCTTCCAAATTGACCATGAGCGATGGCTCGAATTGAAATTGAATTTGAAAACGACTGAAGGAGTTATGGAGCTGGGGTGGGAGTGGTGGCATTTTGGGCGCTATAAATTACAATGCCACGCCTCTTGCAACAAAGGCTTAGCGGCAACCATAAATATTTATTAATGAAATTAACTGCTCTTCGCACAATATTCAAATATCAACGCAAAGTCGTTCAAATAATTAAAATTCATGTTGAGCTAAACTTTGAGAGGGTTGAGAGGAAGTTAAAGTTGGTGGGGGTATTAGGAGTTGGAGGGTGTTTGCCCCATGACGCAATGATCGCTTGAGCAAAAGTAGATGATAACACAATTTTCTAACTGCCAAAAGCCCATTAAAATATGTTGAAGCTAAAGCTAAGAAGAGAAAATTATTTCAATTATGTTTCTGTATCGTGAATGAAACTCAACTTTTCGCCAAGTGTACAGCATTTGCCTTTGTTGTAAACGAGCACGTGTGGTTTTTTGGTAAAAGGGTTTCACACATCATTTTCCAAAAATTATAACCATAATTATGGCCATGAGGCGTTGTCAACGTCGAATGTGGCTAACCAAAATGGCGGCTCTTGTGCCTGTGTGTGTGTTGTGGCAAAGTGTTTTTCCAGGTTGCTTTGGCCTCAATTGATTTGGAAGCAAAAGCCCAAAAGTGGCGCACAGTTTTAATGAACAACAAATTCAATTTAACTTTTGTGAAAATATATTCATTTGCAATTCATACTTTACACACACACACACACAAAGATATTCATTTGCTTTGGCAATTGTCTTGCTAGCTGTTTAGTTTAGCTCTTCGGGGAATACTCAGCCAGGCATTTCATATGCAGGCGCATTCAATTAAATTGGCATAAATTATGCGGCTTATGCACAGAGATCAGAGCGTAGACGTAGAACTGAAGGTCCTGTACCTGAAAATGCGTTGCGGGCATTCTCGTAAATCAAGCGCTTTTGACAGTTGACTGCCACATTGGCCTTGGCCTGCCACTTCAAATGCAAATCAAAAACACAAAACTTGTTCCGAACAAATGCGGCAAACCCTCGCGAGAGTTTTGCGCCATTCGCCACGCTCTGACTTTTAAATGTGGAGCGTTATTTGGGTTTAGCGACGGCGTATACATGTTAACACCAAGAGACCAAAAGATATACGATATCAAAGCAATCAAATTGAATTGCCACACCAAAATGGCTCAGCAGCGTGTCCAGTGTAGCTACATTTTTTGTTGGCCATTAGGACACGTTTCCGCCGTGTTTTTCAAATGAGGTGCTAATGGTTTGTGCGCGTTTTGTAACATGCAATTTATTGGTATTATAATTGTATTGCCTGCTTTTAGGCGTCTGCATAGAATATCCAAAGGAAATCTTTAACAGCTGTCCGTAACGTAAATCAATTTTATGACTTTTTAATGAATAAAGAAAAAGAAAACTTTTGATAATATTATGGCAAAAGAGTCTTTGTTAAATGTGCCATAGATCAATGGCATCTGCCATATATGCTGGTATATTGAAAATTTATAACTATTACTTACACACGATTTAACAATGTTCAAATGTGATCAATGATAAACTTTTGTTTGGCTGCAACGCAAATTGCAATCATTTGTTAAGCTTAAACCCTTTGCAAACAAAGAGCGCTGCGTCTAATGAGGCAGCCATAAATAGCACTAAGGATGCCAAACAAAAATATTGATGCTACGTTCTTGGCCATGGCTCACATTGATAAATGGCCAAACAAATGATTTGGCCTCGCAAAGGCGTGACGAAAATCCAATCAAGTTGTACAAATAACCCAAAAAAAAAAACACACACACACAAAAATATTGTTTACTACCCTACTCTGAACACTCACTGGACGTTGTCCATTGTCCAGTGTGTGTGCAATAACAAAACTAATATAGAAATTAGGTGTGTAATGTGCTGAGCAAGCTATAAATATTTCATATATAAAGCTTGACAAAATATTTGCAAAAATGTTTATGCATCCAAAGGCTCTCAGTTGAGGGTTGTTCTCTGTCCAAATGGTGTCTATTTCAAGTGTTTGCCACATGTGACATTTGTCATCATGATTCGGCTATAAATACAAACTGCGCATCCATAAATAAACATTTACCAAATGCGGCGAAAACTTATGAAAACTTGCTGAGTGAATAAGAAAGTTTAATTTCTTTCACTTTAAGCAAGTAAATATGTACTTATTTCAATACCAAACCATTAAAGTAGAGTTATTAACAAAATCAAAGATTTTTGCCAACATTGCCTTTGGGCTACAGATTTTAATTTAAATTTTATGATGATGACTCAAGTGTCTGCCTTTGATGTATGTACACATACATAGTATGCAGGCATATGAAATGTGAAACTATCGATAATGATGTTAATACATTCGAGATGAGCAAACAGACGCACGGCTACGTCAATGGCAACCGCAGTCGAACTTAATTAAAGATGCATAGACGGCGCCTCAAATTTGTCAATGGCAACCAAGGAGCCGCAAAAGGCAAACAATCATGGGTAACCCGCACACACACACACTTCAATCGCCTGTCGTCTCCAAGTGCTTTGGAATGGATGGAGTTTACAACCCTTTCTGGCCTGTTCCTTGCAGGACTTCATCCATCGCCTTCACCACTTTCTAGCCGGTGACGTGAAACTATTTTAATGTGTTGCAATTAAATTAACATAAATTTCGTTGCCAGCAAGCAGCCATAGATTGTGTAATCCTTTGGCCGTCTGTTTGATTTTCTATGGCACACGTTTTCCGTTGTTTTTAACCCAAAAAATAATCGAGTGGGTGGAGTGCTGGTTGGGCTGTTTGGGCTGGTTCTGCTTTTGTTGCATGTAAATCGCGCCCCGAGCGCTATTTGATTGACGCCACACGACGCGTTAATAACTTTAGCAACGCCTTTTATCCTGCGGCACACTTTGATGACGCTCCGCACGAAGATGATGATGATGATGACGCACTATCAGCCATAACTACAAGCCGTCATAATTGTATAGTGCGCGTATTTCGGTTCTATGTTTGTTTTAAATAGAGCTTCGCTCTATTTGTTTACTATTTAGCCATTCCTCTTCTTGTTGGTGCTCCTTTTGCTGGTCCCAACGCTTATCCCACGTGTCACGCAACCCAATTATTTTATACAAACATGTAACTGTTAATTGGCAGCTTGTCTCCTGGGTGCGACACTCGCTTCTCCAGACTTTGGCATAGTTTGTTTTGTTTCTTTCTTGCCCGCCAGTCATGCTGGCTGAGATTGCTTTTTTGGTAAAGGGTTTTGGGAAACTGAGTTCCTTAAATATTAAAGTTTGTCCTTTGAATAAAAGTGATTTGTTACTAGTTCTAAGTGTGCTTTAATGTTAAATCAATCAACAATAAGTTTAAGTTTAGTTTAGCTTTAAAAAATATGTAAAAGTAGAATTTAACTTTTGAATTTGCACACAAGGATTCAAACTGTAATTACACGAGGATACGCTTTATCCCCAAGCAATTGGCATGATAATAGCGTAAAAATGTTGAAATATTTTCCGCTTACAAGTATTGTATTTTATAGATATATAAGTAAGTATCTGCTAGTGTAAGCAGATACTTGGCTGCATATGATTTATGATGCAGACAGACAGCGACGCACTGCACGCTGTTTGGCCAAAAAGAGATTTACGACTCTTTCACTTGCAGCACACACGCACACACACACAAACAAACAAGAGAACTGCAACAAAACTAAAAGCCGTGATAAAGCAGCAAACACTCGGCGCTAAGCTTAGCGTGTCGCATGCCACATGCCACAGACATAAACTCCACAACACAAGCACACATATGACATGTCCTTAAAAACTTTGACACAAGTCACGCAAAACTTTAAAGCCAATTACAAGTCATCAGCGCATCCTAATCCTCTGGCAATTTTCCCAGCAATTTTCTGCGCTGTTGAGCGTTTAAAGTGCTTTGAGTTTTTATGCAAAGCTTTCTTTTGCTTAGATAAGAGAACAGACATCAATTGCTTGGCCTAATTGCTTTCCCCCTCCCCCCAACCACTTGCCACTTACCACTTACCACTTGCATTTGCCACATCGCAAACATCGCATTTAATTTGTGTCGCGTTGCCCATTAAATGAGACAAAAGTCGATAAGATACAAAAACTTGCTTATAAAAATCAACTTGAAATAACTTTTAGCCCTGAACTGAACTGAACTGATGTTCATATCCTGCTTCTGTATCCTGTTGTCACATGCAATAAAAATCATAAAAACTATTCGGGCACGCTGATAGAGCAGCAGCTGCGTCCTTTGTCTAGCTCGCTAATAGAGTTTCAGTAGCGCGTTTTTGCCAATTTCACTTTTCCTGCCGTCGGTTCGCTACCAAGGAAATCATTTTTATTATATCGAAGCTTTTGTAGTTTTCCGTTTGCTTTGTTTTCTTGTTGCTGTTCTTGCTGCTGTTGCTACTCCTGTTGTTCTCCACTCAGACTGTGTGTCTGCTGCCGCTGTTTTGTGAGCATCCTTGAGCATCCTTAAGTGCAGCCTTGTCCATTCGCGTCAACATGGAGTCTACTGGGTTGTTTCTTTTTGCTTTTTTGTCATCACTTTTGCCAGTGGAACGAGTTGTAACGAGCTTTTGGATGGACAGGAACCGTTAGTGAAAAAGGATAGCGTTATCGATATCCGCCATTTGGACAGATTACGCTCTTTGATGGCTTCATTATATTGATGGCAATTTAATGATAAACTTATTAAATTGCATTCCTATTTGAGTCGTCGGATAACTTGCCTTATACCCATAATCAAATAAAAAATAAAAATGTTGCCTTGAGCCACCAATTACCAATTCCCTCCACCACCTGCCATCATAATCCAGCCCTGTTTTATGCACCACTTGAGAGTGTCACAACAAGTCAACAGAGAACCCCCGAGTATTTCTTTTTTGTTTTTTTTTGGTGTACTGTTCATGTAATGAGAGCGCGCTAATAACTCAGACCATAATAAATAGGAAAATCAAATGAAAACAAGTTAAAACTTCCGTAAACGAAGCACAAACAACAACAACAAATTACAAAGAAAAGAAAAGAACAAAAAACAACAACTGAAGAGACCCGGAAAAATGGAAAGAATTTGTAGCAAAACGTCACCCTCCATCCGGACAGTGCTCGCATTTTTAAGTAGTCGAGTAATTACACGTTTAATTGCAATGGGCCACGGTTCGGTGAGGCCCAAAAATATGCTACAAAATGCGACGCAAGTGGAAAAGAAAGAAAGAGAAGAAAAAACGTACTTAATATGCAGACATTGAAATAATGAAAACTGTTGAAAAAATTATGCAAATTTTGGCAGAAACGACACCAAAGTCTGCATACAGCAAAGGGTGCTCCCTCGACAATCCAGGCCAGCATCCGTATCCGCTTACGGATGCTGCTCTGTTTCCTGCTGCTGGTCTAGCATCTCATTACGTGTGCTGCCTGGCTAAGTAAAAGTAATGTAAAAAAAAGTGAAAGTTCGATTTGTGCAGCTACAAATTCACTTAGCTATGCCGCGTTGATGTACGCACATTTTTGGTTCCATTTATTAGATTTGTTTCAATATCCCAAAACTAAGGCCAACCCTCGCCGAGCAAGGCTCAAATTGTTTTATTCTTTTTTTAACGCGCATTTTGCCTGAATTTGTAATTAGCCAATGTGGAATGGGTTAGACTCAAAGATTGTTGTTCTTTATTTTCCCCTTTTCTTCATTAGCCTTTCGTATTTCTTTTCCGTACAGACTGCATTGTTGGCGAGTAACTTTTGGGCTTATTGTAATAAAGTAATCAGAGTTTGCATTTTAATTTCCTTGGAAGTTAAGCATTGGGAATAGATATGTAAGCTATATACTTTAATTCAAACATTACTAAAAACATGTTACTTTTGAGTCCCTATTCCTATCTAAAGCTGTTTCAGAATCAAGAAACTCACAAAAAAAGTTTTTTCGCAAACGTTTTCACTTCTCGCTTGATATAATTCAATTGCCTAATCAATAAAATTGTTCTTACGCTTGCTGCTCTCACTTCCCCCCTAAGCTGTCTACTGTTAGAAGTTTTGTAAATATTTTAATTATGAATACGCTGCGGTATAATGACTTTGTATCTTTAGCCTAAGCCTCAAGGCGCTAAGACTTTGGATTTTGAATTGTAATTTGAGCTTGTTTCAGCTGCAAGTTTCTCACGTTCGCCAGTCGATGGGCAGCTTATCAATGTCCGGACATTCAAAACTTGACGGCTTAAATGATTAATAAAAGAAGAGAGAGAGTAAAAAAAAAATGTAATTTGTTTGTGGCCATATAGACAATTGTTTGTTTTCTGCATAGTCACGCAAGAGCTTCAGGCCTTGGCATAAAAATTCAAATTATAACATAAAAATGCAGTTGGCACATGAATTCAGAAATTTTATGGCCAGGGCGAGCGCGTGTCCTCGCAATGCTGTCACATCAAATTGTATAATATTAATTTCTAATTGCATAAATTTGCCACACAACGCAACTGTCTGCAGCTCTCTCTCTCTCTCTCTCTCTCTCTCTCTCTCTCTCTCTGTTTTTCTTGTTATGTTTACGATATTTTGTTTGGCATAAACGTGGCAATCATAAAAATTAAAGCGCTCCAAGGTGTTTGCACCCGAATCCTGGTTTAGTCCCTTTACCTTCTGTTGTACTGTTGTTGGGTCTCGTGTCGTTTTTGTTTTTATTTGAGCGTCGCAATGCCAGCGAAATAAAAACAGCCATCAAATGTCGAGTTAAAATGTTTTATTATTTGACTTTAATGCCACAAGCGAGATCAAGAGCGCCAAAAACAATTGCCATTGCTTCGTTTATTATCTTTTCTTAGTCCTGTCGCCTGCCGATAACTTGCCGCTTTGCGAATGTTTGATGTCTTTGCAATCTAAACATTGACTGGTAGTCATTGACATCCTGCGGGCATCCTTAACGGCGCAATATCTCTAAAAATGTTATTAAAATCGCATTCGCATCGAGGCGTGCCGATAAGCAGGCTCGTTGGATTCGCTTCTTCTTGTGGTTTGTTTGCCAGCTTTTCGCAATAATGTTGATTTGTTGCGGTTGACTGACTGTTGACGAGCTGCTGATCACTCCTACACTTTAGCTTGGTACAGTTCCGCCACACAGATCTTAACTCTTTGCCGCTAAAGCTCATAACCATGCCAGAACAATGAACGGCAGATAACAATTTGTTGCCATGTTGATTTTTTATAGGTATTATTATTTATTTCAATGCTTTGTGATAAATATAGTTGAAGCAGCACATATTAATGTATCATAGTGGATGGAATGTGTACCTTTGTTTGATTTACGAGTGTAGCTTTGTTTTGTTTTTATAAAAAACCACATGGAATGATACTACGTGCCAGCTGAGAGCGTAGAGTAAGCGCCAGTGACTAAACGCTAGACAAACGTCACACTGATTAATCCACTTCAAATAGACCAAATACCCTTACCTGTGTGTAGTTTGACAGGTTTCGTTGGCGGCTTCGATATCGAAGTTACGTGAGCGCAGGTTGATTGCATTTACGTGTTGGCCACGTTTGAATGCCATGGACATCTTGTTGCAGCAGACGACAGCAAACAAATGTCGATTTCCGAAATGCACTCCGGCTCTAATGCATAAGTTAAGCTACCCTAACCACAAAACAAACCCCCTGCCGATAAGGTAATGCATCCCAACGTGTTGGTAGAAACAGTTTGGAGATTGCTGCATTTGTAATTATTCGCAATGCACTTGGGATTGTCCTTATTGGCTGTGTGTGTGACACGCCCACCTTACGCCCTTGGTTGCTATCTGGTGACGTGCCGCTTGGCATCGTGTCTGCGTCCCGAGCTCTAAAGTTTGGACAAAAACTTTAAGTAAATCTGCTTATCTTGTTACCAAAAGTTTTCTCTGTGCTCTACGTGCCGCCGCCATGGCGCGGCTTTTGTTGTGTGTGTGTGTTTGTGTGTGTGTTAGCCAAAAGAGCTGAGAAAAGCCGCCACCCACTAAATATTGAGTTCATTGTACAGCTATCATAATGTTGACAAAGTTTCGACAGCTCGGGCATTAACTTGGCTACTTTTGCTTCATATCGCATTTTCAATCAACATCATTTAAAAAATTGAAGGGAGGATTGGATAGTTTGTGCCATTTGGACTGACTCTGCTGTTGCCAAGTGTTGCTTTTGTCATTTCATATCAATAAACAAGAGAACTTTGTACTTGAATAAATGAAATATTTTTGAAACCTCAAAATCCAAAAAAAAAAAAAAAAAACCGCAGCCTATTTTATTGAGTGAAAATTAATTGAAATTCTTGCTTACGGCTCTTTAGCTAAGTCAACTGCAAATCAATGTCTGTCCAAAGTTTGACTTGCCAACCCTTTCCTCAAAATGCAGTTAATATTATTTGTCTCAATGTCTGCACTTTGATAGAAAGTGTGGTTTAAGGTTTTAGTTATATTACATTGCAGAGAGAGATAGCATGCGAAAGGGAAAGAAAGAGAATCATTGTAATTAGATTGGTTTAATTAAACAAAGTGAGGATTATTGGCGACCAGACAGACCACAAAATGAACTGTTTGGCAATCGATGAGCTTGTCTTGTGGTCTTTTAGATTAACATAACGCTAATCATAGTTATGTCAATGACAGAGTAATTAGCCTTATTGCAAAGTTGTTGAGTGAAATAACTATAGCCTCAGTATAAGTATTCTTTATGCATATCTCAGCAATTTGTGCGTAATAAACCGATTTGCATAGTCAATCGGGAATTGGCTTTGAAATCGATAGCTTTGCAAAAACAATTGGGCCAAACAATGGCAACTGCGTTCCATTGGGAACGATTGAACGATTAGCAAAACAATCGAATCAATACATACTTATAATCATGGAAAAACAAGCTAATGGAAAACGATAAGCGACCCATTTGATAAGAGCCTAAGAGCCCAAATGCCTTTTGTTGTTTTTCTTTTTTTGCATTGATGAAACGTTTGGCACAAAACGAGCTGAGGCAGGGCGTTTCGAAGGCAGGATTTTGCAACCTGAGCCCAAGGAGACGCAGATTAAGAGCCACCCTAAATGGGCACAGCTGCCAGTCAGTCAATTTGAATGAATTCACTTTTCAAGGTCAGTGGGTAAAACAAGTTGCAAAAATTTTAAATGCACCCTCTTGCAAAAAAAACAAATAATCACTATCAGACAAGAAAATGCTCTTTTTTGATACACTCGATAGATTTTAGTGCCAAACCAAGCTACCCCAGAGTGCTATAGGGTGTTCTCAAAAGCAACCCTAATATCAACTCGGGGGTTGTGATTGTTTGTTGCTCTTGCTTAGAGCCTTGAAGCGGAAATGGTCAAAAATGACATGTGGCTAGCAAATTTGCATACGCACATTGCCAAAAACAAAAACAACAACAACAACTACGCCACTAACTTCAGGCTATGCTGGTCATGCGTTAGCCAGGCACGCGTCAAGTCAGCTAAAAAGCTGAAAGGCAACTGTACTGCCGCCAACACCGGAACCCGAACGGGAACAACAACTCGAGGGGTATGGGTGGTTGTGGAATAATTGTGCGAAGAGTACATAGATTGCAATGAGCATAACTTTTTGTCTGCGCACTCAAATATTTATGGCAAATTTGCTGGAGCACTAAATTAAAATTCAATAAATCATAATTTCTTGTTATTCTTCTTGTTGCATGCCCCTCACACTCTGCGAACTCCATTTGGTGTCTAGTATCTGCTACGGCTCGGCTTGGCTGCTTGGCAAAAAAGTTGATCGAAATTTCATTAGTGTCTGCGTTTTTGTTTAAGTTTGGCATTTAGTTTTGCAATTTGCCGCTACCCTGTGTGTGTGTGTGTGTGTTTGTGTGTGTGTGAATGAAAAACTTTGCCTTGCCAACTAGCAAAAAGTTTCAAAATGTTAAATTTTTCCGCTTGTTTACCATGTCCACGTCTCTGCCGATTAGATTTTACTTTAATTTTGTGAGAAATGTTGCGCGAATGATTTTCCTTAATTTCTGCATTTTACGGTCCTCAGCTTTAGCCAGCCTGCTAATTAATTTTTGCGTGTCGCCAACGACTTGCAGCTAATTGTTGTGGTTTTTACTGCCACATGCAACGTTTTGCGGTTTCAAACTCGTGTGTGTGTGTGCAGCAAGGCGAAAATTTGCGCTATAAACATAAAAATTAACGACTGCCACAAGTTGTTAAAGACAAAGGCAACATCCTTCCACCAAACCGAGGCAGAAAATCTGTTTTTATGTGCCAACCGCAACTTTCAGACGTCGTCCAGTTGATTAAAAATCAACAGGAAATTCGCAAAATGACCGGAAGCCTTGCTTGATGTGGCATTGATGGTCGTCATTGTCGTTTGCTAGACGAAAAAAAGTGAAAGTGAAAATATTTGATAGCTGTTGCCTGATTGCAATTGCTCAAGATCTGGCGATTGAATGCGCTTCACTTGCCTCTCCGGCGGCCATAAGCCGATTACAAAGAACAATTGCCGAAAAGATAGGACAAAAAAATGAGAAAAAATTGTTTGCACCAGGCATAGGGATAAAAAATAAAGTGGCTGAATGACAGTGCGATTAACTTGCTGTAAAGCCATAAGCGTTGCAACATGCCCCTGCCCGCTCTACACTCTTCCCCGCAACGCTTTCGCACTAATTTGGTATGCATGAGCTGAAATGAAGAGCCATGAGCCATGAGCCATGAGGCGGAGCTGGGCATAAACGCCTTAACGTTCATAATGCGCCATTGCATTGGAGCAGGCGCTTAAAGAGCGAAAGCAACAAGGAACGATGATGCTCTGTACTTTGCCAGACAGTGGCAACGTTTTAATCCATATTTCTTGCCGCCTGGCAGACAATTTCCAAGATAATAGCATACACAAATTTTTTCTCATCTCTGTCTTTTTTATACGTTTCTGCTGGCCAGGCATTAACGGCAACGAGGATTGCGATTACCATGCGGCACACACACACACACACAGGACTCGCAGGACCCGCTGCCAGACGCCTTGCCCAGAACGAGTTATTGCAACAGTCGTCGTCGTCGTTGTCGTTGTCTGTTAACAGAAACAGCAATTCGCGCGCTATGCGACGACATGGCCAAAAAAAAGAGGGAAAAATAAAATTACTATACGACCATAAATTGGGCCATGCACTTTGGAGCAACAGCTGGAGCTGGAGCTGAAGCAGAAAAAGTGCTAACCAAACCAAAATGCAGTTTTTATGGCTTATCACACACAAGTTGCAACTTAGAAGTGATGTTGCAAGGCTTTATTGCTGCACCTAATGCATGAAAACGACACAAATCAGTCAAATCAGTGTGATAATATTAAACAACGTTCGAACTAATTAAAAGCTAAGGCACAAAATAAGTTATTAAAACTTCACAATCTGGTTTATTTATTGGCATCGAAATGGAATGGAAAGAGAAGTTTGTGGCACAGCTGCTGCTATCTAAAAGTCTGCAAATGGCAAATGGGAAATGGAAAATGCAATAAAAACTGAAATTAAATTGCTATTTTGCATTTAAACGAGTAAAATACTGCTATGGCATACACTTGGACCATAAATTGATATGAGCTCTTTGTCTGCTTGAGCAACAACAACAACAACAACGCTAGCGAATCCTTTGACAACATCTGGCAGCAGCAAGGATAGCACCAAAATCAAAATAGTTTTATAGCCATAGTTGGATGGCCTTGTGTGTGTTCTACTAATTGCTTGGTGCGTTTATTAAAATGCATAAATTAATGGTGCAAAAGCACCTTTATTATAAGGTTTTACTCTCAGCGTATGTGAACCATGTGCGGCAGTTAAAAAGGGTTTTGTGTGTGCCTAGCTTATGGCCAAACAATTAGTTATAGATGGGGTCGCATATGTGCCACGACCAGCCCATTAAAAGACAACCCTTGAGCGAAATGCACTCTCTTCAAAATGACCGCAATTATGACTTTGAGCATCTTTTGGCCCGCAAATCAGCGCAATTAATATTAAGTGGATTAATATTTAATGACCAGTGCACGCAGCCATGGACAATAATAAGGCGCCCTTTCCCCCAACACACACTTCATACACTCGATGCGTCTGAGTTTTGGTTTCGTGTCCAGGTTTGAGGTTCGCTTCCCATATGGACATGCTTATTGTATCATAATCGCTTACACACACACACACACACACACACGCACTTAACTGTTATGATCCCATCATCATTGCCTTTATGGTTACATTTGCACAGTTTCTATTTCCGTTTTAGTTGTGGTCTCCTCTTGTCATATTCTAATTACAGCATAACACGCGCTTATTACCAGAATTTTGATGACGTCTGACCCAGCACACACACACACACAGAGAAATAATTATTTTGCGACGCACTCGACCCACAAGCGGGACATTAAAAATACCCAAACTGACGTGAGTTTTACGTGCATTTGGTCCATATATGTATGGAAAATCCCTATTGAATGGGCGTCACTAATTGATAAATGGTTCTTCTGCGTGGCTGGCTTCCATATTTAGAAAGCGATAGCTAGCATAGAGCAATATTGGCCCGAGGCATGGGTTTCTTTATTGTTGTTTGCAGTCACATAAAAAATATTTACAATATAATTGCAATACGCATCTGAATTTCAGATAAGGAAACTGCAACGCAGTTTACAATAATAAAACACGTCAGCCTAAGGCAAACCAATACACAAGAGAATGAGAGCGAGAGAGGAAATTTCCCTAGAAATAATCATGCAATAGTCTTGTGTTTTACGCAATTTGTGACAAACGTCATTTAATCTATCTCTCTCTCTCTTGCGTTCTGATTCCTGCCCAGGCTTAGTCAACAATCAAAATGGCTTCCCCAGCTGCACACAGATGGAATGGAATCCGTTCATGCGGAACTGGAACCGTGTGCAGTTAGCGATTAATCTTTAGTCTGTGACGTGTTCCTGCTGCTCAAAATTTTAAGTTATCATGCATGTGAAGTGTTGATAAGATAGAAAACTTAAAGATTTGTCCAGAATTACTTTAATCAATGCAATTCGCTAGACTTTTCTTATCAGTAAACTGCAAATGTTGTATATTATAAATGTTTGGAAAAGGAAAGCTTAAAAAGGTTTATGAGTGTAAATTATGTTAAATCAGCGCTAAATTGATAATAATTTTATAGATTGAATGAATATTTTTTTGTGGAAGACTTTGTTTTACTTACAAAAGCGTCTTGAAAGTTTAATTGAGCTTATCTTTTCACATTAAACAGGAAGTCATTCAAACATACTCAAACCAGTAGCAACTTGTAGATTCTTAGCAAAGTTTATTGTGCTTTATACAATTGCCAAACAAAAGTAAAATTATTTTTGATTTCTTAGAAATCGTTCATGCCGATTAAATAAAACGTAAAAAGTATCAAAAGTCCAACGTCGTCTCGTTTGTCACAAATATATTGCTATATAGTTACTACTTATTGCAGCGAATGCAAATTGTAATCAGAGTTTTGAATGTAAAGTACATGTCCAACTGCTCGTCTACTACGGCTGTTATCAACAGGTTGAAAACTAAACATAAACAACGGAAAATGTGAACACAGAAATCGAGCAAACGACTTTATTTACATATTAAACAGTAAACACAAAAAGACTGCGTATTTTGTTGGTTTTATTTATTTAGTTATTTTATTTATATAGCTTGGTAACATAATTTAAAGATACATTTGTTTAAATGAACGCTGCTTACTTAAACGTTATCACAAAAATATGTGCATGCGTATGTGTGTCTGTGTGTGTGAGTTTAGATGGTAAATAAATCAAAGTTAAATAATATTAAAGCGATTGTAAATCAGATGTGGCTTGCTTTTGTTGTTGCTGTCGCTGCTGCGCTTTGATTTATTAAACACAACTCGAATGACAATTCAAAATTTTAAAAAAGAACGCAGCGCGTAATATTTTCAATAATTAAGTTTGGAAATTTTAATAATACTAGACTGAAAAACTCGTACAGAATGATGAGTGTGAATTTTGATAACAGCTATTTGGGGTGTTGCTTATTTGCAAGCGCTTATTGCTTCTGCAGATACTCATCGAACAAGAACACGTTGAGAGATGGTTCGCGTACGCTGACCAGCTTGGACAGATCATTGGCATAACCAGAGAGTTTGCGCACCGTCTCCGACTGCTTGCTGAGGAAGTTCTCCTGCAGGTAGTGGGCCATCTCGGGATCGTGCTCGCGGTTCTGGCTAGTGCCGTGGGTGGCGCTGGTGTGCACATGAATGGCACCCAGAGTCAACTCCTTCTCGTTATCAAGGGCACGGGCAAGAGACTCGAGCTCGGTAAGATGGACCTCTGGTGGATGAGCGACACCGTTGTGGCTGGGTTTGCTGAAGTCAACGGCACCACCACGACGGGTCACCTGCTTGATGAGGGCAACGGTATCATCGAAGGCGCGATCGGAGAGTCCCTGGTAGAGCTTCTGGAAGCCGGGGCGGTTCATCTGGTAAGAGTTGAAGTGGGTGGCCATCAACAGGTATTCGTATGATTTCTTCAGCTGCAGATGGATATAGTCCTGCATCTTGTGCTCCAGATGTCCAATGGCCGCATAGCGAGCATTACAGTTCTTGACTCCACCTGCGAATGGCGCATACAAGGTGTAACGATTAGCATACATGTAAAAGGTAGGTTAATCATGACAAGGAAGTATTTTCGCTTACTTTCATCTGAGAAAAAGGCCATGATTGCTTGTTTATTTTTAAAATTAAAGTATTCAAAAGCAAGACACATTTACAGTTAAAAACCGGAATGAGTTAACCGCACTAAACATACATACACACTCTCTTTCATGCTCTTCCATGCATACGCTCAATCATGCTCTCTTAATGTTTTCTTCTTTTTTTTATTGGTATTTGTGTTTGGAGTACTCACCGTTGGAACTTTGTCCGCAAGCAGACTGAACGTCAACTTGGCAGGTTTGCTCTTGGGCCTGCGCAAGAGCACAGAGGCTCGCAACCAAGACGAATGCAATAAAATATTTCATTTTGTTTGTTTTTAAATTTCTAGGAATAAAAGAAAACAATTTCACAATTAGAATTTTAAAATATTGTCAGGTTACTGGCAGGTAATGCGACTTAAGCAAGCAAAATACAAAGAGCATGCCTTCTGCGTCGTAGAGTTTTCTTGAACATTCTCTTACTTTCGAGAGTACAATTTCATATTGCTTGAAAATAACTTGAATATGTCGAATATTTCGCTGCTAAATTTTTGTATTCTAATCACAATGATTAACTAACAATTGCACAGAATCACTTACTTGAAATTATCGCAATGAATTGAAAAATTAGATTTTATATTCTGCTTTTATGTTATTTGTGTGTTGCTTGTTGGAACTCAAATCGTGAACTGCTGTTTATAGCATTGCGCTTGTCTCGTTTCTATGCCTTGACAATGCCGCGCTCTTTGTGCCAGTGTGAGTAAGTGCGCGAGTGTGCGTGCGGCGGTGAACAAGTATTGGTATTTTGTTTTGCACTCGGCGCCTCTCTGTTGGGGATTTCGTTGTCAGTCAAACATGGCTCTGGCAATATGGCCGCGTCTCCTCGTTGTTGTTGTTTTTGCCCATGCGGTTGTTTTTCTTTGTGACTCAGACACTCACATTTCGTTTGTGCGCTCAGAGCATTCAAATAGAGTTGCCAGCATTCTTAAAATTCTAATAATAACCATTACATATGAACTATGATCTCTTTATTTCATCATGTAGCATAAATGTATGTTTAGAATTACATAATGATTAAGAAAAGGCCAGGGCTAGAAGTTTTTTGAACAATCAGCAACTTTTTCATTAATGTAATGACAAAGTTATCAGTAGGGCTTTGGTACTTTGTTGTTATCACTTAGTAAAAGCCTTATCTGACATGGCCATCAAGTTTTGTATAACTTTTGTCCATCTTATGTTGCTATGTGAAAACTGAAAACTGAGTCAATCAAATGTTGATTGATCCCCTAACATCCATGTTGATTTTAGAATCCTCACATTGAGATTAAAGCATCAAATTTAAATGCATATGTTTCTCGCGTACTCGGCAACCCAGTCATGTTGTAGCACACACAAGATTTTTTTTGGCAATATAGGGTGATCGTTTCATACCCTTCATAAATTCCTTCAGCCAAAATAAATGTTAACTTAACGCCTGAGCAGGCGTTTGGATTACCTTTCAAATTTTAAAGTCTGATATAGTTGAAAATTAGTTAGTTGTTTAAAAAAAAATTTCTATTGAATCTTTTTAGGATTGTTTTTAACTATACACAATATAAATTATTCTATTCTGTGGCTTCTGATATTTTCTAACACAATTAGTTAATATACTTCTAATGCAGGGTATATTTGTTACAAGAAACAGCTGACTGAAGAGCCTCCACGGTCATTTTGCGGCCATATTGTGTGTGTAAGAATTATTAAACAACGACGTACTAAAGGAGGTTTAGAATTGAGGACGTGTGGAAGTGAGTGTAGTAAATTAAGTACGCCTATCAAATGGCATATTAAATTATCAATTCAACAACAGCAACAATAACAAACCCACCGACGACATATTGAATTGATAAGAGCGAACACATAGACTCACACACACACAGCCCATACACGTATTCTGTACATGCACACACAGCGCTCTTTGTGAGTAAGAGCTGCCAGCAACGAAACGTTTAAAAGTGTTTTGCCCGACACTGGCAACGACAGTAAGCATTCACATAGCAAAGGCGCGTAAAGCAGAAGAATAAAATAAGTCGACGAATTTAGGAATCAGTATAAGGTACCGGAAGATCCGAGAATCGGGTGCATAATTGAAAAGTCCAATTGATATAAACAGCAAGCATCGCCTTCTATGCCAGTGTGTGTAAAGGCAGCTCTGACAGACAATACAGATAAACTACATACACAGATAACTGGCCGACTCGAAATTTCTATTTAACATTGGCTGATTTATCAAGTTGTCTCATTTTCATTTGTGCATTTAGGCAGAGAACATAAACAACTATCGATTTACATTGATTTACTAACTCAAAGTGATAAATTTGTTCTGTGATTTTGTGTAAAGACATCAACAATAACAACAACAACCCGAAGAACAAAAATGGTGAAATTAATTGCGAGTATTTGTCTGCTGGTCGTTCTGGCTGTCGTTAATCAGGTCCAGGCCGATAACTTAAAATGTAAGTATATTCACATTTAATATTTTGTAAAGTATTCCATTTAAATTAAACAAAACAAAAAATCTCTGAAAAACCAATAAATTTCGACGCAATTTGCTTCGATGGCGACGGAGTGTAAGGCCAAACAAAGAGAGAGAGAGAGAGAGAGAGAGAGCGCAGTAAGAGCAGCTGGGCGTGCGCATGCATATTTAAGAGCACTCTAGGTCAGCTGATGTGTTTAGTCGCTCTTTTAAAAACATACTTTGTTTATTTCACAAATGATTTGTTGAAATCAATTAAATCATGTTATGCAAGTCGCGATTTCACAAATTTACATATGTGTGTTGTATAATGCGTGGTTATTAAGTTCATCTTGCACCTAACGGCAACTGTGCATAACGTAGCTTAAAAACTTCCCGAACGCTCTAAGCCTTTGTTTTTTTCATTCGCTTTTGCACACGGCTCGCTTGGATCCATATTATGTCTCGGCTGTGACTGTGTGAGGGAGACAGTTTATGTTAAGGGAGAGCACATTTTTTGCACACGGCACAAAACCAAAACAAACGCCGTTACTATGGCGACGCTTTCGCACGTTACCACAAAGAGAGTAAATAGTGAGAAATTGAGAGAATAATAAGCAAATAACTGCACTTTGGCTTTGCACACGCTTTTATTTTTTGTGTTTTTCTGAAACTAAAACTGCATTTTCAATGATGAGCATTGCTTATGTAATGACAATTCTAACAGCATCTCCTTGCACCCCTTAGCTTCCCTCACAAGAGTGCCTAGTATTGTGCAGGAGCTAAGAAATGAAATATTGCAAGAAATCGATCAAGATCTATTAAATTTTAAATGTATGTTTAACAGGAAGATAATATATTTAATATATTGTTTAACCAATTTGTTAATTATTTAAATACTAGGCAGCATCAAGTCGAATGCAGTTTTCAAGGCATGGCCCGATATGAAGGAACCCTGCATCAAGAGCATGCGGGACCAGATTCAGAAGGAGATTGAAGCATCAACCCAGTACCTGGCCATGGCTGCCCATTTCTCCACCGATACGGTCAATCGTCCCGGCTTTGCCGAGCACTTCTTCAAGGCCGCCAAGGAGGAACGCGAACATGGCTCCAAGCTGGTTGAATACCTTTCCATGCGTGGTCAGTTGACCGACACCGTGAACAACCTCATCAAAGTACCGGTTAGTATTTCAGATGCATTTGTTATAAGCGTATATTTTTTTTTACTTTAAATGTGTTTTTAATAGGCTGTTAAGGTGGCCAACTGGTCTGGACTTAGCGCTTTGGAGGATGCCTTCAAGCTAGAAACCGAAGTAACCAAGTCCATTCGCGAACTGATCAAGACCTGCGAGGGTACCTCAAAGAAGGGTGATGACAACGACTACCATCTGGTTGACTATCTGACCGGTGTGTATCTAGAGGAGCAGTTGAATGGACAACGCGAACTGGCCGGCCAGATCACCACGTTGGAGAAGATGATGACCGCTCACGGCGAGATTGGCGAGTTCTTGTTCGACAAGAACATGGCGTAAGGCGTCTCGCTGAGCCCGGAGAAAAAGCACCTCCAACTCATTTGGCTAGCATGCTATTATCATAGTTTTTACTGTGCATTATTTAAAATTATCTGCTACCAGCCGAAGCAAAATCCATCGCATCAAGTATTCTGTTATCTTCACACACACACACACACACACATTTTGCCAAAATAAGTCCATAATTAAATCATACTAAAAAGTAAAAATCGCTTCTTTTCTTTCTTGTTTCAATAAATATTCGATTTCATTCCAATGCACAGTTAAATTAACAACTTTTTTTCCTGCTCTTTTCTTATCAAAACGCTTTTGATTGGGCTTAACAAGCAACATCAACGTCATATATTTATCAATATGTATAAATGACAGACTAAGTTGTGATTTATTTACAATATATGTATATGCATTATAACTATTATTTCGTTATCGCCACATGTACTCAAGCTCAAAAGTTCATTTTTTCTATGTGTGGGACTTAACCCGTCGCAACAACTCATCTAAATATAATATAAAAGTATATATATATATTTTTCTGTCAATTAGTCAATAAAAACAAAACGTTATTCAATAAATAAAACTAACAATTAAATGACAAGTGCTACTGTTCTTTCTTTGGATGTTGGATAAGAAAAAGTAAGTATAAAATAAACTAGCATTAAGTGTATTTTATAGTCACGTTTTTGTCTGTTTAGATAAAAGTCTTATCTTGCAAATCACATTGAAGATTCCGTTTGAGAGAAAAGAAAAAAAAACCCTTTCTATTGACCCTTTCATGTAAGGCTAAGGCTAATCTGATTTTGGCAAGGACATAGAAGACCGGACATGGTTTTTGGGATGGGATTTTGCAAAGAATAATTCATAAGTCACTTGTAAAAATGTCATGCACTTGAACAGGCAGGGCACGAACAACTCTCACCCATAAGCCAAATAGAGCAACCCCAATCGACACTGACAATGCCCCTGCGGCAAGTGGCTAATGTGTGTTCACCCCTTTCGTCAATGATTGACAGGACATGGCATGCATTGAATTATGATAAATTGTGGCAACTGTCAAATGGCGCTGATGTTGTTTCTTATTTTCTGCATTGGCTTTCTTCACTTTTACCCAAGGCCTTGGTTTGCGTCCACGCGAGCGTGACCAATGTGCACGTCAATGGCTTGTCAATCCTTGTCTCTGTTGGGTTGTGAGCGTTTTAAAGAAATTTTATAAGCTAATATTTGAACAGATGTAGCATAACATTTTCTATATACAAAGCAACTAATGGGCGTGTTGTGGTCATGTTTTAAACTTGCCACAATGGTATCGCAAATTTGCAAAAAGAACGCAAATATTTAAGCGCAATTTGACCCGCAAAATGCTATACAGATAGGGGAAGAAAGCATGAAGTCTAGTCTGGAATACAAATGGACATGTTGCACTATTAATCTTGTGACGGAAACGAACAAATTTTTCGGTGATATCAACTATTTTTTTATTGTTGAATTGGACATGCTTTTGGGCTCATCACTTTTATTGCATTTCACTTCTTTTTTTTTCGTCTGTTCTTGTTGGCCCGTGCTGGCCAGTGTCTAGTGATTTATTCTGTGCATGTGATTGTGATAAAAGTAAAAAAAAAACAACTTGTGTCCGCTTATCACATTGACATTTGTTGTGCCTGTTGACAAATTTGCAACGGCTGACAGTCGCCTTTGTGTACCCCTACTCCTTGTCCCGGCCATCTTTTTGTCTCTCTGGAGTAGTTCAATGGGCATAAAATGTGCATTGTCTACGTTCATAGTCCGTGTAGAGAGGCGTCCAAATCCTTTTTAACAGCGCCCCTAACGCTGACTGACAATGTCTGCCACATTTGATTTAGGGCCTCAACCGGTTTTTTTTTTTATTTTGGCACTGAAGTGCGTGCACCGCAGGATACCATTCAAGCCGTAATTCATAAGCGTACAGTCTTTGTCTTTGCCTTGAACTCTCTGCCTCCCTCCCATTTGATCTCTGTGTCGATGCCGTTCAGTTGGCTTGTTGGCTAGTGAAAGCGACGCACTTTCTCTTCGTTGCCTGTTTGTCTTTCACACTATAAATCTTTGCAGGACTCGTGAGCTATGACAGGCGTAGCATCGTGTCAAGGATATCGCTTATAACCGGTTGGTTAAACTGCAAACTGAGTGCATTGCCCTAGCCCCGAAAGTCCAATTGAAATAGTTCAAATAGGTTTTTTCTTGCCGTAGGATAGCATTTATTTGTCTAGTTATCCACATACACATACGTTTTGGCTTAGTTTCCGTGAGTTCATTTATGCACCTCTAATCAAATGATGTCGTCAAACATTTTGATTAAAATTCTACAGACATGCCCAACACACTTGCTCTTTCTTGCCAACTTCATAGCGACATTGTCGCCTTGGCATTTGGAATGCCGAAGCGTTATTGAAATGTCTTAGCAGCTGTCCAAACAAAAATCTGCCACACCAGAGCCAAAACCCAGCGGCAACCCCAAAGTAACCCGGGCGTCTGCTGATTTAGCATATTGACTGTCCTGGCAAGGAGCAAACTTATACAAGATTTATGCGTGCGCCGTCCGCCAGCCGACAGCATAGATAAAAAGGATTCGTGGCGATAGCGACCCTTTTGCTGGCAGCAGCAGCTCGGGCACAGGACGAGCTTCCAAGTTGCCGCCAGTGCGAATGCAATAAATTTGATTTGCATATTAGCACACCAGCAGCGAACAGGGTGGATGGAGGTGGAGTAGTGTAAGAATCCTTGCTTGTTGTGCACCCTGTGGACTTTGTCGTGTGTGTTTCTGTGTGTGTGTGTGTTGTGGCCAGTGGCTACGTGGGAGCCATTAGGTAAAGGATTTCAAGCACGAAATCTTGCTTAAATTGGAAATAAATCATTAAAAATATGTGAAGGAGCTTTCGTTCCCACACTCCCCAGCATATCCTTTGTCCAGTTTATGGGGTTTCTTGCAACAATCTCAAGTATTTGTGGAATTCATATGTGTGTGTGTGAAGTAGTTTGAGCTCTTCTTGTAATTCCCTTTGATTTATAAAGATAACGACACATTGTCATGTTTAATTTGCACCCACCACTAAATCCCAGCAATTTGCATAAATCTTAACCGAAAGGTTCTCAATGGTCAGCTTAGATCACAAACAAAATATGACTTAAACGAAAACTTTTCTAATTATGCATGCTCAGACTTAATACAACAAGCCAAAGCCTTTGGGAAATTCTTGACAGTTTTTAACTGACCAAATGGAGGCAGGCGAAAGTTGGACTGAACACATAAAAAACTTTTGTTTTTTTCTTTTTTGGGTAATAGCTGCCACACAATAATTTGAGATAGTAAAGTTTAGTTTGTGAGTTGTGTGTATTGCGTTGTGTTTATGGGGTCTCGCCACAGTTCAATGCCCACAAATGTGCAATGTGTGGCTTTTCCCAAGAGTGCGATTTTCATGCTTCTGAACTTCAAACTTAAAAAGCTTCGCAGTTCAAAGGCCATGCAAATAAAATGCTGATTTGAATAGGAAACCACAAGCACACACACACACACACTCTCTCAGCCAATGAGCATTAAAAACAAAAGTGCAACATCAGCAGTGGAAGCTTAAATAGATCTGCACTAGGATGTTGGAATGACTGCATGTTTGGCTGTCGCGTAGTTATGCGGCACAGCGACATGGCTTGCTTTTGATTTAAGCGCATTGTTTGTGTTAAATATTTGCCATGCTGGCCACGCAGACAATTGCAGACATGCCACGTACTACTGCCACCGCACAGCTGCCACAGCTGCAGTCAACAGCTTTACTTTCTAGCATCCTGTTTGATTTCCACATACAGCAGCTACTCGTCCTTAAGCTAAACAGCTTAAACTTCACACGCAGACACGTTCAATGTCTGCCGCTAAGTGCGCTGCGTCTTCCAGCTGCCACTTCAGGGCTGCTGCCCCATCCAATTGCTAACCCAATGCATTAGTTCCAATTGAATTTCGTACATTGTGCGTTGCAACTTTGTGGTTGTATGGCATTAGAATTGGCTGTGGGTGTTTTGGTTTTATGGCCAAACAAAAATATTAATTAACCAGCAAACACAGGTGCATTTGGTTAATTGGCCGCAAATTAAATGCGCTTACAAACGTAAGTGCCACTGCCACTGCAGCTTATTAGCTCAAAAAGTCAGTCGGTTTAGTCAATCCATTCACTTGGTTCACTCCGTTCAGTCAGTCACAAACGGTTTGAGTTCAGTCAATGGCAATTCAATTGTGCGAGTGAAGCGCATTTGGAGCTCCCCAAAGGTCTACTTATCGCATGTCCATCAAATGGAAGATATACTGTACAGTGTACTGTGTATAGTGTATAATAAAATGCGCAGCAATCGAAGCACTAAGCTCGAAACACACAGAGAGAAATGAAGTGTTGTTTCGCATTGGATTTTAGTGCGACTTCACTTACTCTCTTACTTACCTTGAGACATTTTCTCTCAGTGCACTGTCAACTCGAACCCATTGCCAACCCTTTAACCCTTTGATTGTTGCCATTTCTTGTTGGCCCCCGGGGAAACAGCTGGCTGTTTCTTTTCAAGTGCTGCTGACCAATTGCTTGCAGCTATTTGGACAGCGACCCTCGATTGACCACTTAAGCATATCTTCTGCCCTTACTCCTTCTACCCCACACTCTGGCCCAAACCATAGTAAAGAAGAAATGCGATTTGTGTCTTAGTTTTTGATGATTATAAACGACAATGGTCGCACTTTATTGAAAGATTTTTATCATTTCGTATTTGCAATGGATTTTGTGTATGTTTGTGGGTTTGTATTTTGTGTAAGTCTGCCGTTTTACAAATGTTTTATCTTCTTATACATATGGTATAATATATATATATAAATATATGTATATGTTATTAGAAGTGTTAATCGTTTTTTGTTATTTATAGTATATAATATGTATATAGTAAATGTTTATTTGTATAATATTATGAATAAAGACAAATACATGCATATTCATATACATATATCCATATGTATATTTACAGATATATATATATATAATATTTAAGTGCTAAATGGGATTACAATATATTTTTATACGTTTTTTTTTTTTGGTTTCTTGGTTTTTTTTTTGTTTTCGTTTTTGATACATAAATAATGAAGTTGTTTCGCCAATAAAATGTTTAAGTGTTAGTTTTTTTTCTGTGTGTGAAATTTGTAAATAGTTTTGTGTAAGCATAGAAGGAGATTTTTGCAAAAATTATTGTTTCTTAATAAATATTATATTGTGTGTGCGGGTTTTGAAGAATTTAAATGCATCAAAAGCCGTTTTGGTTTTGTGTTTACTAATTTCTCCTTAATTTTCGGTTAGCTTAGTTTAGGTTTTAGTTAATAGGATAGGTTTTTTTATCTCATTTGGTTTGCATTCTAGAGGCGGCTACTGGCTTGTATTCATTTGTTTTTGCATCTAATATATATTTTCAATTTTGGTTTTAGATGTTCTAGTTTATGGTTAAGTGTTTTTTTCATTTATGAAAGCAAAAAAAAGGTTAAGTTTTAAAATGATGGATTTTTGTTTTGTTCTTGTTTGAAATGAGTAAGTGTTGATTTGTAAAAAGCATTTAATCATATTCATGCTTAATTTGATTTTTGTTTTATTTATACATATATTTAATAGTTTTTGGAGTTTTATTTGGGTCTATGGGTATGCTTTTCGGCCTATTCGCTTTCAATACTCTTTTCCATTTTAACTTCAACGTTGCATCGTATTCGTTTTATTTAAAAAATCTTTTCACAATAAAAACAATTTGTACTTTCGAAAAGGGGGAGGGGCGCATCTTAAAGGTTTTTGCTTTGTTATCAATATTATTTTTATTATTATTATTTAATATATTGTTTGCTTAGCCTTCGTTCGGTGTTATATTATGTTTGATTTCGCTAGGGTTTATGTTAATGTTTTGTTTTTTTTTTATTTGTTTTTTTACTTTGTTACATTTGTGTAGGATGCAGGAGTGCTGAGGTTCATGTTTTTTGTATCTTTGAATGTTTTTTCTTTGTAATTTCTCGTCTTCATTTTGGTTTTTGTTTTTTTTTTTTTGTTCATTCTTTGTAAAATATTCGTTTTGTATATTTGCTTTAGTTTTAACAAGGAAATCAAACAGATACAATATAGATATTTATATGTTTTCTTTTTTGGTATTGTTGTTGGTTTCTTCAAAATCAAATGGAGAGCTGGATTTTTATTTATATTTTTGGGTACAAGGTTAGCAGGATGTGTTCTGACTAATATAATGCAGCATCCTATTCGCTTCTAGCTGTGATCTCGATTTTGATGCACATTTGTCTATTTAGCAAGTAAATTTCATATATTGTATGTATATGTTTATGTACTTTGTTTTACATTAACTTTTATGCTTTGTTTTTTGTTTTTGTTTTTTTTTTATCAGGTCCAAAATCAAATTTGACTAATTCAAGGAATTAAAGTTTCATTGCATCTAAATAAGGTAAAGTGTAAGTTTGTTTAAATATTATCATATGATTTGCATACATTTTATACTTGTTTTTATTAATCATTTTCAATAATAGAAACGAAACAAT
This sequence comes from Scaptomyza caliginosa, assembly GCA_035044725.1. Taxonomy (NCBI): domain Eukaryota; kingdom Metazoa; phylum Arthropoda; class Insecta; order Diptera; family Drosophilidae; genus Scaptomyza; species Scaptomyza caliginosa. The sequence goes on from JAWNNR010000686.1 coordinate 257,178, forward strand.
AAACTTAAACAAAATTTCCACTATGGCGCTTCTTTCTCTGCTTTCTTTTTTCTTGCCAACTCCTTTTAAACTGAGATTAGAGCGGCAAAAAGACAGATATATATAGAGAGAGAGAGAGAGAAGTTGTAAAAGACAGAGTTAGAGAGACTGAACTTAACTTAACTAAACTAAATTTAAAACTGGCACATTAGGCCGCGATTGCAACAGGGACACTTCGAACAGAACTCAACTGTAGAACACGCCCATACCTGAGCAGCAGAAATTCTTCTATGTGAGTAGACGCGTCTACGTTAAAGTCCAGTCGAAAGTCCTTTTGCCTTTGATTCTTTTTAAATAGGAGTGTATGTGTAAGTGAGTGTGTAAGAGTGTGTGTGTATGTTACTAAAGTGTGTGTGTGTGTGTGTGTGTTTATTATATATAACGAAACATACTACAAAGTTTAATAATGATGACTTTCAAATAGATTATATATAAGTAGTACAATGAAAACTTCATATACAATATATGCCATATATAATAGTTATTCCATATATTTTGTAATAATGCAATAATAAGTACTTAATAGCCATGTTACATATAAAAAAGATAAACCACACCCGAAATACTCGTCTCGATCTATTGAGTTTATATATAATTGAGTTTTCAAGATTAGTTAGGAGTTTCTTTATTTTTTGTTTTGTTTTTAAATGCTTTAAATTTATGAGGATTTTCTACTGCTAAAATTTCACTACAATAATTGCGTTTTATTTGGTTTTGGAATACAAGTTGAGTTAGTTTTGTGGCAGCTTTGATTTTGTTTTGGTTTTGGCAGCATTATTGATATATATTTTGATGTAAGTATGTATTGATGTATTGATGCAGTACTGTTTATATGTATTTAATATACTTAGTTAAAAACCCTTTTGGCTTGGATTGCATGCAATGAACTTTATATTTATATGTAATATATATATTTTTTTGTATATTAAATGTCTCTTGAATTTTACTATTAAAAAATTTGCCATAATTTGTTTTCGAGTATTTATCTTCTTTTGTTTCTTACGGGTTTCTTTTTGGTTTATAGTTTAATTTTTTTTCATGTAATTATTTTTTTTTTGTATTTTTTTTGTAGTTTTTATTTGTAACATTTATATGTATGTAATGTAAGAATTAAACTAGAAAAATTCTAATTTGAGGTATGTATTCCATTAATTTGTATTTGTGTATGTGTGTAAGAGTGTATTACTCTTAATAAATTGTTTATGACAATTCGTTACGTTTTCTCTCACCCATTTTTGGGTATGCTAAGAAGCGTGCTTAGTCTAGACTCTAGAGCTTACTAACTTAATACTAGTATATTCGTATGGCATCCTAATATTTGATTCCATATATCTAAATACTCAAAGCGTTATTTAATGTTGACACAAAAAGCTTAAGATAATTGAGAACTTGTTAGTTGGATTAGATTTCAAGCAGCCACAAAATTATTTGACAAAAAAAAATTAAAAGAATTTTTCATTTGCTCTGTGAGCAACTTTTAAAGTTTTCCTTTTTGGGGTCGTGTGTGTAAAATTTTGTCACAGTTATGAGTTGTTATGGATCTTGAATGCAATGATTGTTATTGTGTTTAATCATTGAACAGCTAAACCTAAATGTATGCTTAATCCAAAATATTCCAAATTAGACATCGATACTTATTGAAAAAGTTTTTTTTTTGTTTGTTTTAAGGATTTGTTCACTAAAAAATACCACATATCATTGCTCATGCTCACAGATCGTTCGTAGCGAATCCGAATCCGAAATTTTTTAGAAAAAATATATATATCATAATCTGTAAGTACAACTTTCCCACTTAGATGCTAAGCCAATGCTCACAGTTATGAGTTAAAGATTCGATTTTAGCCAATGCTTTTTTTCACAATTAATTACCAAAATTTTGCCTTTACCAATTAAATATCACATATCGGGGAGCTCTTTTCAAGGAAAAATAGTTCTTTCTTAAATAAGTTAATCCAAATAAAAACTCTCATTCCAATAATGTTCAATGCAAAATGATTGTGTTTTGTTTTTCAAACTTATTTTAAATGCCAATGGTTATTAAATATTTTTGTGGCTGTCCTAAAATAACTTTACAAACTATCGAAATTGCTTATAATAAATATGGTTTGTCGTGTTTGAATGAGTAATTCATATATATGACAACATAGAAATTCATATGAAGTATGCTTAAATAGTTGGTGTTGGTTTCTTACGTTTACGTTTATCATGTGTTTCAATGATGTTATGAATACTTTCAAAAACAAAAGGAAGAAACATGTAAAATGCGTTGATTGAGTTGACTGTGGCAGTGTGTGTTTGATGTATGATGTATGACTGATGATGAGAATGACTGATGACTAATGACCGATGACGTGACATAATGTGGTGTTGTTTGTTTGTTTAAAACTCGTCTGTCTTACGTTATTAATAAATACATATATTGTGTGTGCTGTATGCAAAACATTTACATTTATCGGTGGATAAATGTTGCACATTTAATTATTATTTATATGATTTTTTGTTTTCTTCTCTTTTGCATTGAGGTATTTGGGCTCAGCAACACTTTTTCTTATGTTTTGCTTCGTTTTTTTTTGTTAAGATTTTACATACATAGTTATCAACAATGAGGTAGAATTTTTTTATTTGCAGTACGTTACATTTGAATTTGTGTCTCATTAGTCTCTATTTTGCTTGCAGTTACATATAATGTTTTGTTTTTTGTTTTTTTTTTTGGTTTTTGCTTAAATACTTGGAAGTCCATTGAATTTTTCGTTTGTTTGCTTTTGTAGTTCAAATACCTGAATTGCTTGGATGTATTTCTTAATGTTTTTAGTCGATTTATTAGATACACTTATATATGATCTACACAAATCACATCATCACGTTTTGCTGCTTTACGTTATATCGAGTTTTTACATAGAACTTTTCAGTCAATCAGTCTTTTAGCATACACTGTTTACCGTTTCTGTTTACTGTTATCGTCACTGTACAGCTACTGTTACTGTTACAGTAGCCAATAACATGCTTGCATACTTTGCGGCGCACATCACATTTTCGTTACACACAATCAAGTTGTTGTTTGCCATCAGTCCTAAACTCGTTTACTCGCTGTTTTGCAACTTAAGGCTAACCTGATTGATTAAGATGGACTTAGAAATAGCTAGGTATATCTGTATGGGTATATATTTAAGAATTTTTATACAACAAAACACAACATCAAGGGATTTGTATAAGACAAAAACTATATATATATATATATAGTATATAGTAGATATATCGTGGTAAAGATACAAGCGTAAAGCATAAACATAGGGGTCACTGCTAAAACCTAAGTACAACACATAGACACTTGGCTTGAGATTTCTAAGACTTATCGAGAGAAATAAATGGCAACGATTGTTCGACAATTCAATATTCAGATTAGTATGCAGCACGAAGGCGCCTCAAATCATATTAAGTAAGTGTGTATATAATTATAAGTAGGTGTAAGTAATGTATATTAGTATATGTATATATTCGATTGTTAAGTTAATTGTTATCTTATGCATTATGTGGGTAAAGGGAGCTAAATCAAGGAATTTTTTTTTTGCTTTTGGTTTTTTTTTGGCGAGACCAGGCCACGACTCGTTTGTTTTGGGGCCTTTGGGCCCTCGCTCGTATTGCTTGCTCAACACTGTAGTTTGCTTGCTTTCACTGTTGCTAGTTGCAGCTGTATCTGATGCCTATGCTAAGTACACACACATACATGTGCATCATTGTATGTTGTATTAATATGAATAATGTGTTTAAGTTTCTGCATGTTTAACCGATTGTTGGTCCACTTTACCAGCGGTTCTTCTATACCCATGCTGACCAGCTATCGGTTTTCTTACGTTTCGTTTCGTTTTGTTTTTTTTTGTTTAGTTGTAGTGCTTAAAGTTAGCCGATGTGTGTTTTGTGTTACTAAAGTTTAATTAAATATCGTAAACGCTAAATACATAGTGTACACATATAATTCAATTGAATGCAATAATATATATAAATACAAGAGAATAAACAAATTCGTTTCTAGCAAAACCTGTGCGCCTTAAACTGCATTTACGTTTCTTTTTTCTTTTTTTTTGTTTCAAGAAGCATCAACGCAAATTGGCAAACACAAATGGGTTTAAAATATTTCATATGCTTCTTCTTGACTCTTTTATGATTTACACACAAGACGACACTGAATACTTAAATGCTAACAAGTGCAGCCCATTACTAACTAACTCTCTGGAGTATTTAGTATAGATATATACGTATAAGCTATCAAGTAGTTGCAAAATCAAATAATTAAATTTAATAACTTTAACTGAGAACGTAATAATGTGAACTCGAACTTGTAATCGAGCGATCGCCGTTTTTCTACATTTCCATATCCATCTCCAGTAAACTTTTCTCTTTTCTCGTTTGTAACTAAAGGGGCAAACTTTATAATCAATGCTCAGGTAACTCAAAGGGTACGTACACATCATTGTTTTTTAGGAATTACAAGGAATTGATTTAGCTTTTAATTGTTTTGGTTTTCTTTTTTGTACTTTGGCAAGAAATTTTCAACATAACGAGAACAAACGTGAACAAAAATTCGACTACAACATTGACAAAGACAAAGATGACGCTTGCTCGCGTTCAACTCAAAATTCAACTAAGAAATTGATTTAGTGCATTTGTTTGTAGGATGGGAAAGCTAGGGAGTCGAAGGATGCTAGGCGAAGGGCTTTGGGTGTACAGGTAACTCAGTAAGCAAGTTTGCTAAAAAGAAAAACACAAAAACTCAAACGATAAGTTCATCAAACGCTCACAACGGATTCATTTCTAGTAATATCTGTGAAATAAATTATGTGTTGCATACGCCAAGGCGCGAGTGCAATTACTAAACTATATATTTGTTATTGTAGTGTATTGATGCGGCGATTAACATGTTCCTACGTTGTACAACTTGCTATAGATCTATGTCTGTATGTATGTATGTACCTAAAGATGCGACTAACTGAGGTATTTATATATGTTCAACCGGCAAGAGGTGTAGTTTCAAACCTAAAAGCAAGAAACACAAAACCTTTAAGCTATGCTATGTGGTATTTGTATGTTTAAACACCATGTGGTAGAGACCGACAGGGCTATCTACTAAATGCTAAGCAATACATTTCGGTAAAGGTTTTAGCCAGGCTAACTGCCTGGCCAAGTGGTAAGTACTCACTACTAAATGGCTTCACTCATGATTTAAATGGTATGCAAAACTCGGCAGTTTATCGTCCGGCATTGAGAGTTTTTGTTATTATTTAGTTATAGTCACGGCTTTATATAAATGGAACTGCATACAAACCAAAGATAAAACAATAATTAAAATAAAAAAACCAATTAAAATTTAAATAATACAAATATTTCATTTAATCATTTGAAAATTCAACAAAAATTGTATATTTATTAATTATAATAATAATAATAATAATAATAGCAAAAAATATGTAGTGTAATTGTTTTTTGTGATTTTTCATGTTGTAGTTTTTTATTTGTTTGTTTTTATTTATTCAAGTATAATTAAATTTATTTAGTTTCATTTATAGTAATAATAATAATAATAAAAAATCAACTAAAATATTCAACTAAATTACATTAAAAAGTAGACAAATATGGGAATTTGTTTTTGTTTTATGTTTTTGTATTTTTTTTGTTGTTTTTTGTGGGCGTGATGAAGAAACACAAAATAAAAAAGTAGACATGTGAAATACAAATACAACAATGGGGCTGCGGTTTTTTGTTTTTTCGTTTTGTATGATAACATAAGTAAAAAAAAAGGTACAAAGTATTATATTACACATTAAACAAATAATGCTTAAACCAAAAAGTGTGCTAAATTTTGTATCAATAAGAGAAAGAGAGGGGATGTGTTACATAGTATATCGAGGAATAATAGACGCATGTCATACCTATGAAAGAAGTGTGTGTATGTGTGGTTGTGAGTGTTTGTGCTTTTAAATTAGGTAAAAACATATATATTTGCAATGCTGTTTCTGCTGTTGAATAAATCTTCCGCAGTTAAAATTGCCTTAACTTGACCAATTTGTACATTTCGTCATCAGATGATCTGAGAGAGCTCGTGGATATTACTTGAAAGATCTCGAAAGTATTTGAAGCTTGAGCAAGCGTTGGGAGCTTTCATAAAAAGATTTTAAAGAATTTTGGCGTAAGTTTGGGCATTCTGCTTCTGGAATCGAAATATTTAAGATGTTCAAAAGACAAAAACCAGACGTTTAACAGCATGCAAATAAAATGATTTTAATTCAAATAATAAAATTGAAGAAAATAAAGTAAGAAACCTTTTGTTTTCATTAATGCATGAATTATATAGATTTAATATATGTATGCTTTAAATAAGACTAAACAAAAACTGTCTTCATTTAAATGTTTGTTGTTAATTTGAATATTTTTGTTATTTATATTTGTTATTGATTTTTGCTAAGGAGGTAATATAAATTACATTTAAATGTTTTTAATTAGTTATGTTTTTTTTAAAGTGTTTTATGTTATATTTTTGTCAATTATTAATTATGTTTTGCTGTTTTGCGTTAGGTAGAGCAATGTGTATTGGAAGTTGTGACTATTATTTAGTTTAGTTGGGGCTTTGTTGTTGTTTAATTATTCATTTTCTTGGTGGCTGAGGTGGGCATAAGTTTTATTTATTTTTTGTAATGTTTAACAAAATGTCAATAAAAGTTAGTTTCGTTTAACTATTTTTACTTGCACATTGAACTAAAACAAAAATAAAAATTCAAAACTAAATAAAAAATATTCATACTTGTTGGGTGTGGGGGCGACAACTAAAACACGGGCTGACTTATATGGTAGTTGGTGGTGCGGTGCTGCCTGACGGTGACCCTGCACATGGGAAATTTTTTCTTTTCTTTTTATCATGCAGCTCTTATTATGTAGAATTATGTGTGTGAGTGAGTGTTGTAATGCCAATTATGTAACTAAACAACTATGTATATATAGTTAAGTGTATGTGTGGTTTACCTATAAATAATTTTTACTCTTTATATGTTTTTATGTATACGTAAGTTAAATTCTTAAATTTAGACGAAAATTATATATGCTTGTTTGTTTGCCAGACTCATATATATAATTCTCTCAAGTAAATGCCAAAAAGTGTTGTTAAATGGATTGTTTAGGTTTTAGGTTTAAGGTTTAAGGTATAGGTTTACGTACTATTTAATGTACTTCTTATTAACTTAAGCATAATTCTGTATTGGTAAGTATGCAAACGAGCTTCCTCGTTGAATTGTGAATAAAAGTAACTATCACTTTGTATTTTCCCATTCTGCTTTTCTGAAAATGTACGTTTTATTTGTTGTTCTTCTTGTTTTTGGTATGTAAAATGGCGGCAATTCTAAATGCCTAAAGTGTTGAAAAAAGCGGCACATGCAAAACTGATATATTAACTAAACTACGTTGGTAGCCTGAACCCAAAACAATTATTTAGGTATTTTTTTTTTCCTTATTAAGAGAACCATGCCAAAAGTCACCAATGCGATTGAATGTTATATCGCTTATAAATAAAAAAAGGGAAATGGGATGAGGATAGATTGAAGGGATTCATGGGCGAAAGATTGAATATCAAATTTATCACACTGCTGTAAAAACATATATAAATTTTAAAATTTTTCAAAAATTAGTTACGTTACGTAGTTTTACAAAAGATTGTTATGAAAACAAATATCAAAAACTGTATCACACATGTTCTGAAGAGAATTACATATCAAAATAAGAGAGTAAGAAAATCGGACGAAAAATATCTGCTTAATCTAAACGTTTTCACAGTTATTTGAAGTTGGGTTTTTAAATTTTTTACAAAAATTTGCTCCTGACGAGCGACAACTCACAAATTTAGGGTAACATTTTAAATGTTTGGGTTTGGGGAGTCACAGTTTGGCTGTTTAATTTGTTTTGAACCAGGCAATTTTGGGATGAATTTAGACATTTTCTTAAAATGTTTAACACAGGGTTGGGTGTTTTTTTTGTCCAACAGGCAAAAGTTAAATGATTGCGCCGCGTACCCACGTTGGACCTTTGGAAAAGATCGGTAGGTCGCGTCGCATTTCACAGATAGTTTGACGAAACTTAAGGAAATATTTGATCTTGGGATCGGTTCGTTTCAAACGTTATGCACAGGCGAAAGGGTTTAATGCAGGATCAGCTGCCTTGCTTTCTTTTACAAGTTTTTGGTCAAATAACTTTACGTCACAGTTTGGTCAAATATCAAATTTGGTTTTTCTTTTAATTCGATTAAAAGCAAAGATTGAAATCCTTTGAAAATTGTTCACAATTTTTGGCTGGGGCTTTCACAGTTGGGTCATATATCAAATTTGGTTTTTCTTTCAATTTCATTAAAAGACAACAGTTTTATAAAATTTTGCTCACAGTAGGGACATATATCAAATTTTGTTTTTCTTTTAATTGCATTAAAAGTAAAGATTAAGATCTTTCGAAGATTTTACACAATTTTGAGTTTGAAAAAGAAAAGATAGCTAAATGGAGGAATAAACTTAAAAATAGTAGATGAGGGAAGATGGGGAATAGCTATAAAAGAGAATTGGTGACTTTTTTGACTGCACAAAATAAACACAAAACAGGAATCATTGAACCGCTCTTTAAATTGTTGGGATATTTGCATACCATTTATTTGTATTATTATTTTTTTTTTTTTGTATATGTATATATGTACTCGTAAAAATTTAGAAAAAACCTTGCTTAAACCTATTAAACCTATCGATAGCGAATGAGTGTGAGTGCAAAGCACTAACAAACAAAACACTTTTACAGAGAGATCCATCACATACGGCTGTTCTGCTAAGTTGCCTTGCTGCTACAAATACTACAGATAGATAGATACACACACATATATATATATATATATATATATATACATATATATTAATAGAGTTGGGGGATAGACTGGGGGAGACCTAAACATATTCATACATAGTATAAATGGATAACCTAGCAGAGGGAGAAATTAATTATAAAGATAATTGAAGGTTCACTAGCTTACTTAAACTTACTAATTAATAATCACGCTGCGCCGAAATTTTTTTTATGTTGTTGTTGATTTTAAGAACTTATATCATAGGATGGGCGGGCAAATGGGTTACTCAAAAACAACGAAAAAAAAAACTATAAACCATATTGTGTTTGGGTTTTAGGAAACTATATTCAATTTGCATGTGCCGTTAACTATTATTTTTGTTTGGAATTTATGCTGAAGGGTTTTTTCTTTGAAGCTTGCTGAGAAAGTGTTTTGGGAGCGTTTTGGGGCCGTTAATGCTTTTCCAATTTGCTGACTAATATCTAGAAATAATTACCAATCGTTTAGGTAAAGATGTGCAACTTATCGATTAATTTAGTATGTAAAATTTTAGGTTTTGTTTTATAAATTGTAGCAAAATTTTGTTTTTCTTTTGTCGTACATTCGATTAATATATTATTTAGATTTAATTTTTAATTTTATATATTTTGTTTGTTTGTTGGTTTTTTTTATTGAGCAGCACAGCAATTTTCGTTTGTAACAACGAACATAAAATGCTTTGCTTTCAATACATTTTCATTTTCCTTTTGTTTTTCCTCTTTTGTTTGCTAAATCAAAAATTCCCTCAAATATTACGCAACTTTTTATGCGCAATATTAATGCTTGTTCGTTTCTTTTTTTTACGTTTTGTTTTTTGGTAGGTTTAGTATAAAAATTTCTTTTATAAAATAGAACTAAAAATTGCTTTCATTTATATTTATGGTTTTCTTTGTTTTTTAGTGCAATGTTTTGCAAATTCAACAAAAGTAACAAGAAAATTGTGTTACGTTTGGTTAATTTTATGTTTTGTGTTGCCATTTAGTAAAATCGTTTTGCCATTTACAAATTCATTAAAATTACACACAGCAACTGGGAGGCAAGTTTCTCATGTTCTGTAATTTTATTGGTTTTTGGGTTTATTGCTAAAAAAAAAATGTTTTGTTGGAAAAATTGCTTTGTGCCTGCCTGGATGGTTCTTAAATGTGCCCGTTACTGTAATTATATTGTTGTTAATAATATGTTATTGTTATGGTTAATGTTACTATTCTCTGTTAAATTTTGCTAGAGTAACATTTGTATTTTTATATCGCTTAGTTGTTCATGTTTAGATAATCGTTGAAGAGCTGCATGCATGCGGCAGCGCCACCTAACGGCTCCTCAAACAATTGCTGCTGATTGGCATTTATGTTGTTGCTGTGCCGCCAAATGTTGGCCGCTTCGAGCAACTCACCCGCCGACGACGACGAATTGGAGCTAACATCGGAGACATCGTTGTTGGCCTTGCTATTAAGTTGGCTGCCATCCTGGCTGCTAATGTGCAGATTGCACAAGAGATCGCTGAACATGTCCGGAACAAGTGAAGCTGCATTGTTGCTGTGCCCATTGGCTGTTGGCAGCTCCCAAATGTTTTGAGCTGCACTTAACTTGGCATAAGGTGTGGCATTGGTGTTGCCCCAGCCACCGCTTGATGAGGCACCCGATGAGCTGGTCATTGAAGCTGTCGGGGATGCAGCATGCGGCAATAGCTCTTTGGCCGCATAAAAGTTTTCACGCAACTGAGCCGAACCATTAGGCGATGTCTGTGCCCAGAGCAACTCCTTGCTGTGGCTGGTGGTCGGACTAAGCGATGGCTGTGATCCGCTGCCCGATGAACAGCCGCTGGTGGAGCCAGCGCTTGTGGATGCATTGCTGGCACAGCCCCATAAGGCGGAGATAGCCTCAGCTTGAGCCATTGGCTGTGACCAGGTATTCATCTTCTGGTTGCTGCTGTTGTTGTTGTTGTTGTTGCTGCTGTTGTTGTTGTGTGTATTATGGCTAATTAATAAGTTACTAATACTGTTGCCAACACCAATGTTGTTGCTGTGATTTATGTTGCTGTTGTTGTTGCTCAATAAAAGTGCGTTGGAATCATGGCCTAAAGTCAAATGGCCCAAGTGCTTGTGTGGCAACTGTTGTTGTTGTTGTTGCTGCTGCTGCTGCTGTTGCTGATACTTGCTCATCACATCCGCCATGGCCATTAGGCTATTTGAGTAGCTTAGCTTATGTTGTTGTTGTTGCTGCTGCTGTTGTTGCTGTTGCTGGTAGCTGGCTGCACGAGCTGCTGCTGCTGCTGCAGTAACCAAATAAGCGGCTTCTGTGGCACGCTGTGTGGCAGCAATTGCTGTGGGCACAACAGCTGCGGCAGCTGCTGGTAGCTGCTGTTGTTGCATTTGATGTTGTGATAGCTGCTGTTGCTGTAATATTGGCTGATGCTGCTGCTGCTGTTGTTGTGGTTGTGGTTGTGGCGGCTGCTGCTGATGCTGTTGTTGTTGCTGCCTTACCTGCTGATGTTGCTGGGCGTGTGGATGAGCGCCAATTAGATCTGGATTAATTTGCTGTTGCAGCGGAGCGGAATAGTCGATGGCTGCATTATAGATTGGCTGCTTGGGGGCCGTTGAAGTACCATTAGCACTGGCTGCTGCTGCTGTTGTTGTTGTAGCATTGCCGGAGACCGCTGGCGACTCCAACGGGGCCTCATGTTATGCGATCGCCTGCATCCGCGTCGCATTGCTCTTGGTGTAGCAGTAGCTCAACGGCTTCACAAAGTGAGTGTCCTGTGTGTTGCAATAGGGGCAAGTAACACCATGCGAATAATCGCTGTAGAAGCTCAACCGTTGTTGCGGATGCATTAGCATCTTGAAGCAATTATTGCACTGCAATCACAAAGTAAAAGGTACAAAATAAATTATAGAGTCTTAGCTCTCAAAGTAATAAAGAAACTAAAGATATGAAATTGTGGAGTAAGCTGAGTGCATGTTATTACAGATAACAACCCTGAATTGTGTGAATTGTTAGTAGTCAGACAGTTAGTTCGACAGATTGTTAGGCACTAGTTAAGCTTTAAGTGTGAATAACTATTAAATTTTCATTGATAATTTAAAACTTTTAAAGATGGTCATAGCAAAAAAGTAATCAAAAAGTAAGTATGGTACTCACCTTGAAACGTTCGACACAGCAGGGCATGGCCGCAAAGATATCATAAGAGTACATGGTACCAAGCACCAGACTGGAGCCATCCCAAGGCTCATTGCAGAATCTGTAAATGACAATTGTGCATTGTAGTATGTTTTTGTGGCAATGTGTGTTTGTTGTAAGCTTACCTGCAGCTGATGACGCGACTGCTGGAGGTGCCATCCAGGCAACCCATGCACACACAGGTCAAGTAGAGCATGCGTCCTTCGTATTTGACCTGCAATAAACAGAGAGAGAGAGAGAGAGCCATGGGGATTAGGCACATATTAAATAGCACGACACACAGGGGCAAGGCTAGCTTTGGGTATAAACCAAGCAACATAATTCATTGTTACCAACTACATGAAATGAGAAATGATTTCTGACAAACTTTCTACCCTTGCAACAAATGCGAATACAAAACGAAACAGCAACAACAACAACAACAAAAGGGCTTCAATGCTGGAGGGCGTCGCGACATAATAATTTCAAATAAAATGCAAAATGCATAACGCCCACGAGACGATGCAGAGAACACAAAAGCATTGCGGGACCCTGACAGTGGCAGCCAAAAAGAAGCGAGAGTCAAGCCCAGAGCTCAGAGGCCCAGACAAGCGTTCAACGCAAAAGGAGATGGCCAGAGGCAAGGCAAGGCAATGCTTTGCTAGCTAGCTTGGCTTGGCAATGAATTATAAATCCAGGTTTAAATTAAAGGGGCGCCCTGTCAGTCCAGGCATGACAGAAAACCCATGAGTCTGTAGCTGGGGCGAAAGCTATGCCAGCTGGCTGCAATGGCGTAGGTTTTGTTGCTGCGGCCGCTGCTGCTGCTGCTCTTGTTGCACGTGGGTCGTCGTGTGCGTTTCTTTGTGCAACTTGGCAACTACACCCAGAGTTTTATGCTATTTACACTTATTTAGCAAACTCTACTGCACATATTCTTTTCTCTCAGTGTACCATAACAGTGCAACAGCAACAACAACTGCATTTGCGCACCGCTTGGCAGTTTATTAGGCGCTGCCGTAATTATGCTGACTGAAATGGGTCATAAATTGCAAATGCAACAAAAGCGACTTAGGCGTGCCATGCCCTCAAATGCCCCACACCACACTACTCAAGCATTTCACATTTCCCTCATTGCCACATAATTTGTGTAGTTATGCCAGAGGGAGACAGACAGACAGACGGATAGACACTGAGACAGATTGTGACTTATATATTGTATGCGACTTTTGGCTTTTAATATGCTTTTTTTTTTCTTCCCTGCAAGTCAAATTTGCAACAACTAATTGCAGCTGAAAGTTCTTGGGCCACGTGGGCGAGTGAAAGCGGCTGTCTGTGGCTGCCTGGTTTGTTACCAGCCTGACTGCCTGCCATGCGTGGGTGTCAACAACATCAACATTTGATGGTTATTAATGATACACTCACTACACTAGTGAGAAGGAGAAAAAAAGAAAGAAAGAAAGATAGATGGATATTAAGACTCACCTCAATGCAGCCGCTGGAATGCTGCTTGGGACTTAGAAAGAAGGAGCCATCGACCAATGGATAGCGATCGAATACAAGCAACGGCTCCTCACACAAGATGCATGCAACACGACTCATCTGCGACTGAGCCAGGGCGGTAAGTATGAAGAGACGTGTCTCATCGTTGCCATGATTGCCCTCGTCCTCAATCTGCAAGAAAATGTAAAAGAAAAAACATATAAAATGTTAGCATATGGTTTGAATTTTAACTTGCAAGCTACGAAAGAAAAAATATAATCAAATATTGGATACAGTTTATGTGTTGTGTATAGAAAGAAAACTATAATAATGCCAAGGTGCCAAAGAATAAACCCAATATGCTTGCATACCAAATATGTGTGTGTGTGAGTGTGTGCTTGTGGCAGGACGTCTAAGCACAACAACAAATGAACCATAAAATCCAAACGTGCCCAACCAAGCAGCCAGCAGCAACGTGTGTGTGTGTGTGTCTAGCTGGCTAAGCCAAATGGCTAACAGGATGACTAAATTGAAAGCACACACGCAGCCAGTGAGTGCAGTCCGTGGCACAGACCTGACTCAGGACAATTCCCCAATCGATAATCAATATGGCGAGCCGCGGCTCTAATAAAGCCGTCAAAGCAGCCACAGACCCAAAGTCAATAGCAATGCGACGAATGTTACAACAAGTAAAAACCTGCTAAAATGCTGCAGCCCCCCAACTAAACTCAACTATATGATGCTCTGCCAACAGTGAGAGTTGCTGTAAAGAATGTTCATTTCGTTATTTTGAAAATGAAAGTGAACCAATATACCTTTCATTCTACTTCAGCTTAGTGTAGAGCAAAAGGTGTTGAAAGATGCACAAAATATGGTTAAAGGCACATAACCTTTACCAGACACTAATCAAAGTTGGGTTGTCTACAAGTGAGAGTTCGATTCCCGCATTGGTAATTGCTGTTTGCCCATGTGACCGCACACACACACACAGTTCAGGTACTCACAAATAACGACACAGACATGCTGAATTATTTAGTAATAATGGTTAAACACAAGAACGTCAAAGCACGTACGTCCTAATCAATTGCAGCAATGGGACTTCAACACTACGTGTTATGTGTGTATTAGATACAGGACAAGTTTAATGCACTTTTAATAAGTCGCACGGGCAAAGCTTCAAGGAGTGCTACACGATGCTCCAAAACTTTGTAATTATGCAAAAGAACACAGCTTGTAATGTTGTGCAAATATTTGCAAGGAACTTTTCATAAGAGACTCCAAAAGGATGTTGTCTTGTTGTGCCGTCGTCAGTCAAATGTCTTCAAACAACAGAGCCAAAAAAAATACGAAAACAAAACAATCAGCAAATTAATATTTACACAAGGAGTTTACCTCTCACTCTCACTTAACTTATCTCATTCCATGGAGCCTGCTTGTCTCATAAATTCTCGCAACAACAATAAAATCAACTTGAGGTGGCATTAAACTCGATTAATCAATGTTTGCATTAATTTTTGGCTCAGACAGGGGAAAGTGTATTTGAGTGGTGATGTTGGTGGTTGGGGGTTGTTGTTGCCTGTTGCCAAGTAAGCGATATAGAGCGCAAATTTCACTCATTAAACAAAAGGGAAAATCATGCTGTTGTTGTTATTGTTGTTTGTTATTTGCTACGCTTTGGCAGCAATTGAGTTGATTGTTCTAGGGTTGGGAGCTGGTGGCAAAACAATTGCATGTCTAGAGTTACCAAAAACAACAACAGCAACTGCTCAAGACACATTTCAATAGTTGAGTAGAATTCCTATAACAAAATAATTTTTATTTGTCATTTGCTACGTGACAATTTGTTAATTTGGTCAAGTGTCTTGAACTTGTTGCAGCTGCCACACAAATGCCACAAAATGTGCTTCGTAATTTATACACACACAAAAGCACATTTTCTTGCGTGCCTTGACGAAAAGTTGTTGACATGTTCATAGCCAAAGTAAAAACGTTTAAGATTATAATTTTATTGTTGTGTTTTGGTTATTTTCTTTATAGCCAAGTTTGTCAAGTGCAAGAAACTTTTGGCACATGCAAAAAGTCAAAAGTCGAAGTGCAATAAACCTAGTGCATTAACTTGGCAAAGTTGTTTAGCTTAGCATTACTTTTTCTTTCTCTCTGTTTTGTTTTTTCGGGCCAACTTGGCGCTAATGAAGCCATTCAGTTGTCATTTCCTTGGCCAATAGCAGCCGTGGCATAAATCAGCACAGCCATCGTTTCCCTTTGACCATAAATATCCACATGCTATTTAGATGGCAGTTGCCCCACCAAATCCACTAACTCCTAATCCGGTGGCAACAAATCAAAGTCGTTTTGTTTTCGTACTTCACATTTGTGCCACACCCTTCTCTCGGCTAGCAAAAACTAAAAGACAATGGGGGCGATTTAAGTGCTCGTTTGCCAAGTGCTACGATTTTGATAAACACATTAAATTAAATTGCATTTCAATGGGCTGGGACAAATGTGTCACACTAAAGTTGCCATTAATCCATTCAACTTGTTACTTTCGGTAGCCCTATTTATTGATGAAAAAAGCATTAAGAGCAAAAACTCATACATACATTTGCGACTGTTTCCGAATTAAATGCCAGTTGAAATATCACATTTGCAATTACGCATTGAATATGTGAACTGTTTGCTTTTGATCTGCCCATAATTTTATTTAAATTCCAATTGGATTTCATTATTGCAAAAAATGTATTCCAATTATAATTTGTATGAATATTTTCGCACAGCTTTTCGTAATATTTTTAACGCATTAAAAACGAATGTGCATGCAGCAATAATAAACAATTTACATTTTACAATTCATTGGTAAATTAATTCAATTTAAATGCAATCATTCAGTTTGGCATAATTACATTGATCAGTATAAGAAGATTTAACGTATTAAGTTAGTCAGTTATAGTTATATTGCAACGGTTTCCGCATTTAATTGCCTTTTCGTATCATTCTCTTAGCTGCTAACTTTTAATTACCAGCATTTGAACTAATCCTTACACACACACAAGATTTGTGTTTTGTAAGCCGCACATCTCTAATTAAATATGAGAGTCTCTCACTCGAGACACTCTCCATTTACCATTTAACGTTTGCTGTGTATTAAGCGCAACCTTTGGGGCAATAAGAGAAGTTTTTTGCGTTCAACTTAAAAAACATGTGGAAAAACTCAAAAAGGCTGCCAACATTTTACATACAATCAGTATTCATATGTTTACTACTCCTGTGTGCTTTTGTATATGTTTTTGTTTGTGCAGACAGTAAACACACACACACACACAGATGAAAAACTCGCTTTTGCCTCCTCCTTTTCTTTTTTAGGTGTATACCGCGAGCTGTTATTAAAATATTTCAGTTTGCTTTTTTGCGCTTGTGCGACATAAATTTAGTGACTTTTAATTTATGCGACAGTGTGCAACGCCTCATTAATCCACAATTGATGTTGCGAGTGGCAAACACAAGCCATTGCTACAGTCAAAGCCTACGAGCGTTAGTTGCCACTGTGGGCGTCCTCCTCTTTTATTTTTGTGAAATCATTTGATGTCAAACGTTTTTATTAAGGCTGCCAGAAACCCGGAAAAACTATCAACGTCAATTGACGATTGTCATTTGTGGAAATTGAAAAATTGTATTGCCAAACCTGAGCTGTCTCTGGAGAAGGAAACAAATGAAACGCTTTCGAGTGGGTGACAATAATAATAACAGTCAAGTCAACTCAACTCAACTCAAGTCAAGTCGAAAAGACAAAAGAAAGTTTGCAACCAAAATGAATTACAAAATGCCACTCAAGGTGCTGTGGGCGTGGCCAAAGCGCTGCTTAATTTAACCAAGTGCCAAAGTCTGGGCTCTTTAATGACTTTTAATATTGTGGCAGCCAGAGCAGCTGAGCCACAACAAACTCTTTTCTATAAGTTGAGTTAGTCCAGCTGCGCCTTTTTGTAAAATGGCAACTACAGCAGATTAACTGGCAGCATTCAAAGCCAATGACAAGCTAGTAACAGCAACAGGACAATGCGGACAGACAGACAGGCAGACAGAGAGGACAGCGTATGACACTGACAATGAAATGGAATTGCAAACATGCCAAAACCCCTCAGCCACTTTTATCATCTGGCTAAACATCCTCAACTAACAGACAACTCCAAGTTGAGCAACTGCATCTGTGACTATAATACTTTACGTTGCACAATAATCTTTAAAAGCAAACAGGCAGCAGTTAAAAGGATATATCAGCTGGAGAATCTAAAATAGTCGAATCCTTAGATACTCTACAGTTTTAAATTATTATATCTAAAGTACAAAGAGAATATGCAAGATTTCTTTTCTCTATTGGTTAATATTTGCAACTACTTCTAAGTTCTCTTCAATCTATAGCCATAGCTTAACTAAAATACACTTAACTTGCACTTGAAGCAACTACTGAGTATAAAAGTGAAATAAAACATTGTCAGAGCTTGTACAAATAGAGGCAAGTATAAAGAAATGGGCGTAACGAAGGATCCAGTGCAGTGGATGCATGAAGAACTAGCAGGCGGCACTCTTATAAATGAAATGGAGTAATAATATTTTGCGACAACAAACGCAGCGTGGGGCAACACAATGGAATGGTTGAAAAAAGGAAGGAGGACTGCATAGAAACCGTCAGGCAACAACAGAGCAGTATAAACACACACCCAGAGCGCAGCTGTTTGCTACGGGTACCTAACAATGCAGCCAACAACACTAACAACAAAAAGCAACGTTACAGACAAACATTTCAATAAATTCAAACAGAAAGAGAGAAAAAAAGGCGAACAGCAGCAGACATGCAGAAAAAACACGCAAAAGGAGTGCCACCAAAGCAGCCAAGCGACCAAAAACAGATACCAGACCAATGCCAGACGGAAAAGACTTTGCTTTTGGTTAAAACACAACATAACAACAGTTGAGAAGGCACCTAACTGCGGATGGGGCGGTGGTTAAGTAATGCTAAGGGTTAAAAGCTACTCGAAGTGGCTTAAAAACGCATGCTTTTGTTGTTTTCATTTGATTTGCTTTGGTCTGGTTGTGTTGCATGTAGCATTTTATCAAATCTCGTGTCATTCGCACTTAATTCAAATGCGCGACACAATTGCCAAATAAAAACTTAAAAGCTGAAAAGCAAAAAACATAAATTCACATATTTTTTCGTCTGCATTATAACTTCATTAGGCGTTGTGCTAAATTTTTGATAAAGCTGCAGAGTTTACTGAACTCGCAAGCATAATGCAAAGTCTTGAAAAATTGGACATATGCCAGTTAAATGTTCAGTGTGCTTTAAAAGTCCTTTGGCATGTCAAAGGCAAGCATTTCACTTTCACAGTCGCTTTTTAATTCGTTTTACAATATCATGGTGTTTTTTTTTTTCTACTCTCTTTTGCTTTTCAAATGACATTTTTGCATTAGCCTTGTTATGGTTGCTGTTGTTGTGGAGTCTTCAGTGTCTGCTCTGTATTTTTTATTCTTTCCTTTTTGCCTCTGACCCTTAAATATCAATTTGCAAATAAATTGTGTTTGCCCTTTTAAGTTGCTTTGGCCAGTCTGCTTTATTTATCGTGCGTTCAATGTTCTATGGTATAATGGCCATTTATTGGCCAAAGCCAATGCCAATGCCAGTGGCAAATGCTAAAAGCCGCCAGTCAACAACAATAACAACTACAACAACAACAAATTAAATGCAATCTCTTCGATTTGTGCTTCTGGTCGGCGCCCGTAAGTATGCTCTGAAAAATTGTTCGCTTCTTACAGTTTATTGAACCGACCCGCGGGGCAGCCATTTTGTATTTTAATACCCCATTTTACGCAAAGCAAAAGCAAATGAAAAACTTCCCTTTGGCAATTATTTTTATAGATACAAATTCCTTGGCTTTTTGAGCACGTTTCTGAATAATTTTTATGCAGATGTGTTTCAAGTGGCGGCAGCATCTGCCACGCCCACTTAGTTTAAACGAAAAAAGCAAGCAATTTAAATGCATTTGATGGCGTTAATAGTTTTATTATGGCCAATTGCCATGCAGCGTTAGCAACAACAATAAAAGTTAATTGTTAAAATTAATTTTTTTTTATTATCGCGACTCAGTGTTTTTTTGTCAGTCGCTTTTTGGCAGTTGCTTAGTGGAAGTTGCATGCGTTTTATGATGCTACAGTAGATTGCTTTGATTGGAACTTAAGCTCTAGCATATTACCAGCCCAACTTAAACGAACTGTAAGCCATTTGGCTGGCAAGCACACACATACAATAATATGCTCTTTGGGTGTAATTTCTTCCACTTAAGTTAATACTTTGTCGATTTAGCGCTTACACACATGTGTGTGAGTGTGTGTGAGTGTGCATGGGTTTGTATAGTAATAATGTGTATAGTTGTGCTTTAGCTAGTTGTATTCTCATTCTTATCAGCACTTTTAACAAGCATACACGGTGCGTATGAGTGATAAACTATAGACTATTTTTATATAGGGCTGCCTTAGGGGGCCTTATCGCCGTTGTGGATCAATGAACTTTACACACCACACAACACTAATAGAGCCGATGTTCTGCTTGCATTGCAGTTCTCAGCTGATAAGAGGCAAAGCTGGAAATAGGCGCAAGCAGTTCACATTTGCTTTTATCACGCGCCTCGTCTCTTGCTGCTGCGATAAGAGGCGCCAAGTAGCGTTGAAACTGCGATTGTTGCACTTTTTAGTGCAATAGCCAACTAATTGGTCGCGGCTTTTGCCATATCCCTCGGGGCGGCCGTAACAGTTGAACCAAATTACATTTTTTTGCACCCAGAGTTCTTTGCTTTTTTCTTTATCAGAACTCATTTTATGCATATCTTTATAATTGCAAAAAGAGAAAACACACAAAAGAAGAGAAAGTCATGCGGAAAGCAAGGCACAACTGGCAAAATGGGAGAAAAAAAAGGCAAATGGCTGTCTGCATTTTAATTACACGGGCACAAAAAACAAAACTAAAAAAGAAAAAACAACGAAAAATTCTAACCTCAAATGCTCTAACAATGGCCAAAATGGGCGTCAAGTTGCAGAACTGACAATGTGCAACTTCATGGCAAAACTTTGATTAAGAAAAGTCCCCGCCTTTCACACAATACAACAAAAGTTCAAGTTTGAAGTTGAACTTCAGCAATTCAGTGAATGAAATGCATTAAAATATTTTTCGGCTGGCACACACAGTTCAGACACATTTCAGTTAAGCTCAAAAGTTTTAAATGTGTGCGAGAAATGTATAAAATATAATTAAAAGCGTGCAACAAAAGCTACACAAAGTCAGCTCAAAGACGCAGACACAAACAAGAGACAAACACACACGTACACACGCACACACCATAATGAAATTGTCAAAATAAACACGACATTAAAAAATGCTTCAAACCCAAAGCGAGACGCAGACAAAACGCGCTGCAAACAAACACACAGAAAACTGAAAGGCACTGCACTCAAAAAGACACATTTTAAAGGCCAATAAAAGTCGAAGCAGCGCAGCAGCTAACTAGCAGGGCTATAACCACACACATACACACCCTCATGCATATAAGCAATATTTTTGTTTAGCTCATCGAGTCTCTTCTACTAATCGCCAAAAAGGAACAATGCTCTCTCTGGAAAAAGGTGTCAGACAAGTCGGTGGCGTATACGCAATATCGCTTAGTAGCTGTATGCTATGCGTCCTGATTAGCATATATCTAATTAAGGACGCTCGCATATGAGCCACAGTATAACGACTTAGCTGCCAGACAGCCACACCTACATCCACACACACACACTTACACCTCTGTATATAATTATCAACATTACTTTCGTTTGGTTTGAGTTTTTCTGTTTTGAGTGCTTATTAGCCGCATTTTTAGCGGCTATGCAAAGTGTGTCCAGACAGAGCCACGCCCCGCCACACAACGCACCACTTCATTGTCGTTCTCATCGTCCATTTCAAGTGAAAACATTTACATTAATAATTAGCGACACCGTCAACGTTGCACAGCCACTTTTCAGCAAGTGCCACACAAATTGCAATTAATCAAGTAAGCCGAGAGCAGCAAGAGCTGGGTAAGAAGGTTGTGTAAAAACAAAATACTTGCCGTCTGTCTGACAGTTTAACTGACTAAACAAGGTGCGATAAGTGTCCAGCCAACCCGAGGCAGCCAAGAGAAATCAGCGCAGGACAATGACCATGGCCAGAAAGTACAAATGGGTGAGGAGGGCCATAGCAGCTAACAACACAGCAGCTGTTGAAAATGAAAATGATTTAAAGCACATGCTGCACAAGCACGAGAACGAGAACGAGAACGAGGATACCGCAACAGAAATTCAGCCAACTTAGACTGCTGCTGGGGCTTTGCTTTTGTTGTTGATTTTGGCAGAAAAAGTTTTCGTTTTGCTTTTTTGAGTTCTTTAAAGTTCAACAAACACTCGACAATTGTCTTTTTAACTACAGACAGAGAAAGAGGCGAAGAGACAGAGAGGGGTGGAGAAATGCGACGCAAACCAGTTAATCCTTCTTACCTGCTCCATAAAAGCGAGATTACAAATTGAAAAACATCTTTGCATAGCAAAATATTTATAGTTGAATGCCGCAGAGTTACAGGTTATCAGACTAATGAGCATTAAATGTTAAACAACTTAAAGTACACAAGCTCGCAACAACTGCACATGTGGTAAAAGATTGAGCATGGCATAGACAGATATTATATTAAACTACAACAACATATTTAAATAAGCCAAGTTCTTATCCCGCATATAACTGTACAAAGTAGTAGATTATTTGCCTGTCCTTATGAAATATAATGCAGCTTGTTTGGTAAACGGCTTAACTTTATTTTTGTTTTGTGTTGCTCGGGTTACATTTGTGGCAGTCACAATCACACACACACACACACACACACTCATTCTCTTTCACTCGCACAGACACACACAACCACAAATAGCAACCACATAAGTAATTAAATTGCACTCCCAGGCAACTTGTGACTCTTCTTGAAGGACGAATTTTGAACCTGTACAGGCCATTGAGTGTCTGCTTAAGGAGGCGGCGAAAAGAAGCTTGCAACATTGTTCGTTGCCTGGCTGTATTATCAGTGTAGATAATATTATTACACACACACACACATACATATATACATACTATATACCAGCACGTTTAATGCACACACAAAGCAAATGCAATCGTAAGAAACAAATAAAAATGCCAAAAAGACGAAGAAGAAACACCAAAGACTTCAAAGCAACAGAGATAATCAAGCAAAGGGCGTAGCGGGACTGAGTTTTTATTTTTGCCAAACTACGGTTGAAGGGGAAAGGGACAGATTGGGGCGTGTCGTCACTCGTAGCACTCGTCGATAATTAATTTTGCCAAGTCAAGGACTCGCTCGCATTACATTTCAAACTAAGCGCCTTATTGGTAATGAAGAAGATTGGCAAACAAAAAAAATAATACATAAATCAGGCGAGCCAAAGAAAAAAGAAGGTAACAAGAGAAAAAGCAAATCAAAAACCAATAAAAGGCAATACAATAAAAGTAACGCATGGTCAGGACATGAGCAAGGAGACGACACATGTAGAAGGAGAAGCCCTGTTCATGTCAGGTTCAATGTACGCAAAGCTCGCGAGGCGCTTTATTTGATTTTGATTTCTTTTTATTCGTCGTCCGCATTATTCCTTTTTTTTCGGTTATTTATTTAAAAGATACTTAGACAAAGCCAGCCGCAAGGACGAGGAGGTGGCAGGCTGCCTAGATAGCGAAAGCAAAGGCAGCGCATAAATTTTGCAAACGCTGCACAAATAACAAAAAAAAAAATAAAACGATTCAAGGATAGCGCCGAAACGTTAAGTGCGCCAAATAAAAACCCGGAGAATGAAAAAAGGATATTCCAAAGAAATTGCAAACTTAAATCAATAAATAAAGCATAAAGCGTAGCTGAGCAGATCAAGAGGACGAAGCGGTTAAAGTGGTCGGGTAGTTGGGGTGCAAGTAGGAGTCAAAGGAGTCGCGTCAACGTCATTAAATCAATGCTGCCGCCTGTCGTTTGTCGGCAATAGATAACGAGCAGGACAAGGAGCCTGCAGCGGCAGCGGCAGCAGCAATACCATTGGCAGAAGGAACTTCTGCTCATCCTGTTGATGAAACTTTGCCAAGTTTACCAAGTGACATTAACACAAACGACGCTGCTCGAGCTGAGCTGAAAGCTCAGGGAGCAGCACATTAAAATATTCAAGTCGAGGTCTTCAGGACAGGAGACAAGTGTCGTTTCCATCCTCCTACATCACCTCTTTCTTCCAATCCGCGTTGCCAATGTCGTTGTCGTCTGCTGAGATGCTGTCAGCGACAATGCGTTAGACAATGCCAAAAACACAATTGGGGCGTGTCCAGGACATCAAGTGAAGTGCACGTTTAAGTGTGTGAGGCTTTAACTCAAGTGAAATGCCAAGGCTAAAAGGTTGTGTCAGAACTCCAGACTTGTCTACTGCATTCCTCCTTACTCCACCTTCGTCTCACGTACCATTGTTTTTATGCATGCCATGACAGAATTTTGATTGAATTGCACATTGACTGGCACAAGTTGATGGATTGGTTTAATCAAATGTAAGAACAACTAGAGCCAGCTGTAGGACAAACAAGGCTTTAAAGCATATCGAATAACCGATTTTGTATTGACCTTGAGACAGAGAACTCAAGCTGCCACACAAAAAATATTTATTGGGCAGGAAGCCAAAAAAGCTAGGAAACAATAAATAATCATATTTCTGGTCTTGGTTATAACAAGGCTTAAAGCCACAGCCAAAATACAGACGTCAATGTGGCCGATAAGGCGTCAAATTGCCGACAACTCGCCAAACCAAACAACTGGCAACAAAAGTCATTTACAGCCTTTGGCTACAAACGACAAGAGAAAGCTGAAATCCTTTAATGTGCTGTTAACGATAAGCCGGCGGGATATGCAAAGGACTTGGCCAAACTAGCGAGACAACGAGCAGCGAATATTAAAACAAATAAGCCAACATAATGGACTGCCCCTAGGACAAAACACACACACACACACAAACGAACAGAAGCAGAACGCCAGACAGTGCAACAGTTTGTGAAGAGGTTGAGAAGGAGAAGAAGAAGCTTTACTCTCGCCCATTTTGACCCATGTCAATGTAAGTTAAACAGCAAAGGAAAACGTCAATAGACACTGGGAAAACGTTTTTATTTTTGGTCAACGTTAAAGGCCCTCTGACAGGTCAGCATGGGGCGGCTTTAATATGATTTTGCTGGTCAATGGACTTTCAGTCAAGTTAGTTAAGGGGCATTGATTTGACTGTTAAATGGTTTTATTTTTTTCTTTAACAACAAATCTTCAACGTATATTTGGTAATCAAATAAAATGCCAACATGAAATGCAAATGTTTGTGCATCAAGTCGAGAGAGTCGCGAGTGTGAGAGGATGCGACTAATTGGTGTTAACTTGAAGCTGTCTCCATCGCCTAAAATTAATGGTCACAAATGTGTGCAGGCTCTGGCTGTGGCCCCTAAATGACTGCCGGCCTCTCAGGTAGTTGATGAGTTGTTGAGTTCAACGAACTTTACCTTTGGCTCGTAAAAATCAATAGGCGGCAGCAACAACGACAAAGTCGACGACGCTGTTGGGTTGCCAGTTTTAAAATACATTTATTTATTTTTTGCTGTTTTTTTTCGGTCGAAATGGCCAAAAACGAAATGCGCATCAAAGGCACTTCAAATATCAGCATAATCGTCGTTGCCCGAAATGAGCTCTGGCCCCAAAGAGATGCAGGGAGTCTGAAGTTTGCCAACGTTGTCAACAGCAGAAAGAGTTTCATGTGCTTTGTGATACTCATTCCAAGCCACTTTACGCTTAACTCTTGAGAGATTTAGATTTAATGCATGGTTATGCTTTTGGCAAAAGCTAAGAACTTTTTAGCTTTAATTTTAACATTTACATGTTATCTTGAATCTGCAAATAACAAATACCCTTTAAAATTGTTGTGTACAGAGTGTGTTTTTTCCTAACGGATGCTTATGAATGAATAAAAGGCAGCAAAACATAAGCATTCACATACTCGCACTCGCACTCATACTCATTCACACTCATACTCAAAACAGAAATCACATAAAAAGCGATTGAAGTGGAAGTTTGCAGTAGACTGCGCGGCATTTTTCTGGTTGCCTTGCCAAGTTTTTAAATACTATTTCTAGGCACCTTATATTTTTTTATTTTTTCTTTCTACTTCTCGTTTTTGTAAGAGGCCAAGTGAAATGACCAAAAAAAAGAAGTAAAGAAAATGAAATTTGCAACTGCAATTCGTGCCACAACGCTTAAAGTGTTGGCGGGGAGATGAAGTGTTGCTGTCGGGGTGAGACAAAACTCTATATTTTATTTTTGTGGAAACGTGACAAAACTTGGAGAGTCAGGAAAAGGGGCGACAATTGGCAGGCATCGATGGAAAAACACGATCATGACTAGCAGCAGCAGCAGCACAGCAATTGTTGCACTTAATTGAGTTGTTGCCACAACAACAGCAACAACTACAATAGCAATTGTAGAGCTTGCCACAACAACAGGGGCGGCGTTCAACAATTTGCAGCAGCGTCGGCACGCGCGATAAGTAGCAGCTGCAATTTATATATGAGCGTCTTATCTATTATATGCAATTATTAATTGGCGCAACATGTGGGCCACAAGCTACAAGCTACAAGCTAGCCAACAGCTATCGGCTATCAAGTGAAATATTACGCATAGACGCCGTTAACAGGCAATCGTAGCTTAACTTGAATCGGGCCAAGTTGTCGTTTGGCCATAATCAGGTAGTGGGTGTTTTGTGCCAACTTGCTTGCCACAAATGGCCGGTGTTGACCCCTCGGGTGCCCAATTGCACAACCAAACAACGGCAGCGGCAGCAGCAGCAGCAACTGTTAAATGAGTAGAAGAAGGTAGGGCAGGGCGATGAGGGGTAAAATAGCCAATTTGATCGACTGCCTTTAATAGAAATTGTCTAACCAATTGGCAGCTGTGTAAGCACTGTACATGTGCATAAGTAAATTTGTCTGCATTGTAAAGTCAAACAAGCCATTTGGCTTGGCCAACGTGCAAATGTTGCCAACTTGACACCGTGTTGCCAACACGCAACAATAAACACTAACAAATTGGAAAAGCAATTGGCTATGATGCAATTTATGGCCATTTACGCTCAAAGGTAATCTACATAAATATATCAATGGCTAATCGATAAAAAGATTAGTTCTTAGATTTTTATCATGATATTTCCACATAATTTAATAAATCAGAAATGAGTCTAAGAATTCAAACTAGAGGCCATGAAACAAATGTTTTTGACAAAGTTGTTGTAGTTTGTAGGTCTATAAAATGAAAAAAAAAACTTTTGCCATAGATTTTGTTAAATTGACATGTGACAATTTTGTTGTCAATCAAACGCACAAATGGGAGGCAATTTACTTATTTTGCAAAATAAACATTGTCTACTTTTTGGCTGGCCTTGAAAACCGCTCAACGAGTGTGAAAGAGAGCGCAAAAGCTTTTTGCCAATTGCTTCACATTATTCGATACGCTACTAACAACAACAACAACAACAGTGTCAACAACAGGCAAAGCACATGTCAGTTGTTTTTATTTTTGCGCCGTTCATGTCGATGTTATTCTGGTTTGGTTATTGCTTTTTGTTGTTTGTTTTGCTAATTATTGTCATAGGTTAGTGTAGGCAGGCAGAGTCCAATCGCGACGCAACGAAAGTAATAAAAATTTAGAGCTTGCTGCTGCTGAGAGTAGCTGAAAGCAAAAGTGTTTTAAGCGAGTCGCTCACAAATGTTTCTGTTTTAGTTTCAGTTTCAGTTTCAGTTGTTTGCCATTTTTATGGCACTCTGTTGGCATTTTAAGCATTTTCACAAGCAACAATGTTGCCCACACAAACTTTTGTAGAATGCCAACTCGTCGCAGTCGCAATAATTACCCCAACAACAACATAAACTGGCCCAAGCATTAGGCAATAAGCAAAAATTGCTGGCCTGACATCTTTTGGGCTCCATTTTTCTAGTATGTATATTTAAGTGCTTTAGCTTTTGTTTCAGTGATGGCTCGGGGGGCTACGGAGAGCACTTCTGCATATGTTTGCCACGCAATTTGAGAGTTGGCATCTTGTCAAAGTAAAACATGTGGCAGACATCTTTTTTTCTCTTTTTTTTTTTTTTTTTTTTGCTGTTTGTTATAAACAAACATTGCATTGCGTTGTCATTAGAATGGATAATTGTTAAGACGATGAAGCTAAAGTTTGATTGACAGCCAAAAGCTGGCAACAGCAAACAGCAACAACATTAGCAGCTGGACAACGAAACAGGGGACAGATGTCAACAAAATGTTTGCGTTTTATGGCTATGTGGCACATACACGTATACACAGAGAGCATGCATGCAAACATTCTTATGGACAGCAAAATTCTTACAGCTGGAAGCATTATCAACCATTCCGCTGGGGGGGGGGGCAACGTCAAACTCAGGTTAACTAAGCTCAGCCAAATGGCAGATTACGCGTAAGTAATAGTATCTCTTACAGCTACATAGCTGACGGAGCTTATCTCTCTACTCTTTGTTTGAAGAGCTACTCAGCTGTTTTACAATTCTAGTTGAATGTGTTATAAGAATGAAGAGAAGAGAATGAGAAATTGCCTTATTTAAAAAGCTTATAAACAATAACTTAAAACAATATCATTTTACCTTACACATAGTGAATGTAAAAGTCGCTGTTAGTCTCTTTTCAGTTCTCTGTCTATCTTTCTATTTTTTCCTTTCCTAATTTGCATTCATCATCGTTGCACAAACTAATTGCAAAACGTTTCTCAGTATATGTGTGTGCGTGTGTGTCGCGATGTGCTATTTCTATTTTTCACATTTTCCACACACACACCAACACACACACACACTCGTACAGCCATGCAACTGTTGGCGCAGCGAGGCGGGTTAGCGACCGCAAAACTATCTGACATTAGATTGCGATGGCGGCCAAACGACAACAGCCGACGCCAGCAGCAAACGTCAGCGGCGACTGCAGCTGAGGCGCTTGTTGAATTGTTGCTGCTGTTCGTAGAATTGGCGACGTTTTCTGTGCCGTTTGGCACGTACTCCCCTCCTCAAATACTAGACAAATGTAAGAGAGCGAGAGCGAGAGCGCAGACAACGATTATGACACACGCTTGTCTCTAGTGGATGCACTGCGTTTTGCGTTGCAGCAACATGTGGCATAGCAACAGCAGCATAAATTTAAAACAACTATTTTTGGTCAAATATTTATAAGCACACCAAAATGGAGTTTTCTTATGTTTTAGTAGAATCTTAAGTGCAAACTCCTGTTGCTGCAGCGCGCTGCATAGTTAAGTAACAAATGTCTATATCGCCGCTTCGAAAGAGAAAGAGAGAGAGAGAGAAAGAGCGTCAGCTGTGTAGATCTGCCATGCAGATAGTGTGTGTGGCACGCTTGATTGAACGTTCGCTTTTATTGCCACAACAAATCAATTTTACCAACTAAAGCTGCAACAGCAGCAAGCGGCACTCCCCAAATCTACAAAACTGCTGATCGAAAAAAAAAAACACTGCAAACTATTTTGTGCCCAATATACTGGTACTTACAACACTGCAAATGCTTGTTGTATTGTCTGTAAGTACTATCAGCGCGCAACATTGCAACATGCCACGTTTTTCGGTTGCAAATCTTGCGCGTTGGTGGCGCTGTAAACTCGAAAATTGCAAGTCTCTTTAAGCATATCGTTGCGTCGGTGGATTTTTTCACTTTTTACATTTTATTAACTCCATCCAAAACGACAAGCATCAATTGAGTGCAGCCAGAAGTAGGAGGAGGCGTGGTTATGTCTATGATTTCTTAATTGATTTAGCAGTTGCTTCACAGAGAGGGAAAGACCCAAGAAAACTGTATTATGCAAAATGCGCTCGAATAGAGGAAATGCCCTCGGCTCTTACTAATGTATTAAACAACGCCCACCAAAAAAAAAAAAATGTATATATGTATAAGAAAATAAAATAAAAAAGATTAAGATCGGGATCGTACTACAAATTGCTTCAAGCTTGATATTTATTCGTTTCTCATAGGTGCTTGTGATTTGTATGTTATAATTTTGATAATCATATTATGTCGTTGAGTTTTAATCAGCGGCTTTTGATCTTATGCCGAAGGTTTGTGTTTTATATTCAGTGGCAAGCTGACCCGTTACCGTTATTAATTAACAGCTGTGCGCTTATTATGCAAATTGCCACAGATGCGATGCCAGACAACAGACGATCAATATGTGGGGGTAACAACAATGAACAGAAATATAAACTCAACTCAAGCTATATATAAACCTATCAAGGTAATACCCATTTATTTATATATATATATCAGACTTTGATAGCATTTGCGGTTTTTTAGTGCGCATACTCACGATTATATTGAGTGTGGTTAGTGACTCATTGTCTATATATATATATATAGGAAACGTCTGTTGGTGAGCTGTACATACCTGCAAAGATAAATAAAAGTAGTCAAAGTTAAGATTAGTTAAGCAATAATGTTTACATAAACTCAAGAGAACTACTATCTACAATAAAATCCCATAATTGACAGTTTTGTATTAGTTAACAGATTAAGAGAGCAGCTACATAAATTATGTTTAAACTAAGGAAATAATTAGATTTTCTAATCTGAAACAAACACATTAAGTGTTAGTTAAGGTTTTCTTTGAATAATTATTTTATTAGCAATGCGGAATTCCAACTATAACACATTTGAGATTTTTGCGTTTAGTTTGTGCATTTTTCAGTTACATTTGAAATATACAAGATACACGCCCCTCATAAATAACTCAAAAGAAATGCAAATATCATAACTCCTTTTAAGGTGCACACACTTTGTGGTGAATGCATTGTCTAGACGGCAAAGAGATGACTATTAAGTATGTTTGTAAAGTCAATAATTTAGCATTAAATTATGCAGATAATCGCTAAGACAGCTTCTAAGGAGGTGCATGCATCATCTTTGCAATGCATTGGACAATGCAATAAAGTCTTTAATTTGGCCCCAAAGCACAAGTTTGCCTTAACTTTGCTGGCCGCAAAAGCCAACAGAAAAACAGTCAATGGAATGAATACAAACGAAAAATTTATTTCGCAATCAATTTGACAAATGCTTTAAAGCTTATTTCGCGCTCACCACACACATATGGCCAAAAGGCGATGGCGATGGCGAGGAAGATAGCCAGTCGCAAAGTGCCACAAAGAGGCAGCCAGCTGGCGTTGGACATTTACTGCGCTTACTTTATAGGCCAAACACAGAGCACAGAGTTGTGTGTTTTGTGCAGAGTTGCTTGCTGCTGATCCGGCTAATAGATTGGCAACAAGTAGTCGGCCTGGTCATTGGGCATTGTCGTAAAACACACTTTTGTGGCCAATTTGGTGTGTATTGTTTTTGCTTCTCTGTGTGTTCTAGAATGTGGCACATAAATTGACAGCAATAGCAGCAGCAGCAGCAGCAGCTTGGCTGCTAATAAAGTTGCTTACATAGATATATATTTATGGCTGCTGCATTAAAATGGCTGTCGAATGTCTAAATTAACAACGATGAGCGACATTTGCTGACATTGACCCACTGTGCGTGTAGAAACAATGTTTGCTGTTAGTTGTGTGTGGTGTTCATGGCTCATGGGCTTGTGGGTGCGAGGGTCAAAACAGCAGTTAAAAATGTTAATGCGTGACGCGAGCAAATTATGCTAAAACATGCAAAGTAAAATATATATACAAAGTACATAGATACATAGATGCAGCTAGCAAAAGGTGTTAATTACACACAGCAAGACAGCTAGCCAGACAGGTAGGTAGATATGTTTGCGCTTGTCTGTTAATTAAATTGAATATCATTAAGTTCAAATTACAGTCAAAAAGTTGTCGTCGTTTGTCATTTGTCACACAGCATTGCACGGCGCCTGTAATTATGCAGCGCTTATCAACACAAACCCCCCTGCCAAACCTCACCCCTCTCAATTCACTGTCAACATCTTAAGCGTGGTAATTTAGTTTTAAGCCCCACATTTGCAAGTATTCAAGAACACGCCAAATATAATCATCGACTCGATTCTGCCTTTGCCCGTAGGTGTCACATGTCGTTCAGAGCTAGTCGTGATATCAACTGGAATTCGTTTGATATGCAATGCTCGATAATATAGCTTAAAGCTACACTGAGAGAACTTGAAAAGTATTTAGAGAACCATCATAGAAAACACACATAAACAAATGAAAATAAAAATGATTTAAAAAATAAATATTTGTTTGTGTTGCATAAAAATTGTGTTTTATTAATATTTTAAAAATATTTTTGACACGTTTGTAGCTTGTTTGTTTTTGCCACAAAATCAACACACACACCAAAAAAAGACACACATAGTAGTTTGTTTGTATGTCGTCTCGTTGACTGTTTGCGTTTATTGTTTATGCATTTTTGTCATGGACACCATTTACGGTTTGCTGCCATGCCGGTCATTACCATGAAAAACTCAACTGCACACAATTGGCAAACATACATATTTTAATTGATTTTGCTGCTTAAATGTTTGGTGTGAAAAACGAGACATACATAAAGAGAAAAAAATATGCAAAATATGTAAAAATGTTCATGCAAATTGCATGTTAAAGGCTAAATTTTGAAGGACGTGGCAAGATGCAAATATGCGAGCGTGGGTGCGTTAAGTGATTCACTATTTGGATGCAGACTGCAATTAATAACAGCAATTTACACTTATTAATATTAATATTGTATAACAATTTAAGACTTGATCTGTTCCCAAGCAATTAACAATTATTATTTGTGTTGCTTTGCTGCTGCTGCTGTAACAATCTGCCATTGGTTTGAGCCATCATTGTTTGCCATTTAGCTAATCGGTACTCATAATTAACACATTTAGCTAATAACTTCAAGCGAAATAAACAACATTAATCACGCTCTAATGGCGTATTAATAAGACAAACAGACCAGAGCATAACACAGACAAGATCCATCCACACATGGAACAGAGCCAACTTTTAGTGAAACTTTCAACACAGACACATTGACAGACAAAATGTGGTGGTATGATGGTGTAAGTGCAGAGCCAAAGGCTTTTCCAATAACAATCAAATAAATCTTGGCCAAGAAAAACAGATAAAAACAGCATTAGCTGTCCATAAAGTAGTAAACTAGCCAAGGCAAGAAGGCAAAAGCCCACTACGCTTATGCCAGGTTAAAAATCTGACGACAGCAGCAACAGCAACAGCAAGAGCAACGGCGACAATGACAAAGACAACGACGGCGACAACGACAGCAACGTCTGGGCGGACAGACAGACAGATAGTCAGACAAGTGCCAAGTTAATTGCATTAAAAGTGAAATAAAAAGCGAGCGCGACAGCAGCTCAGATAGCAAAAATTATGAAGTGCAGTTGTTGTTGCTGTTGCTGTTACTGTTGATTGAGGCGCATAATCAGCGGGGCGACGCCATCAAGCGCATTAAGTTGTTAACAGAAAAATGTTTGCTTCATTTGCGCTATGATTGCAGCACGTATGTGTGTGAGAGACAGTGGCAACATCCGGTGGGTCAGGCATGTTGCCTTAGCAACATCTGCTGCTTCTAGCTGCTGCCGCGGCACGCCGCCAACTTGTTGCCGGGCAATGCAAAATAATTGCCGTCTCAATCATCTTACTCTCTTTCTCTCACTCTCTGTCAACCGTCACTCGGGCTACCTCTTTCTCACACACACACGCACACACATGGTTTGGCTACATCCGTCATGCGCTTGCTTGCGCAACGTTTCTTGGCACTCTTGCCACATTTTCTTATCTATAAATAGTTTTACTGCCCACGCCGCGGTCAATAAACTCGCGACACATGCAAATTGCATGCATGCATGCAGGCAGCAAACGGCAAACAGCAAACAGCAACAATTGCAGCTGCAGTGGCAGCAGTCAAATGCAAGCAATTAGCAACGCTGCCGTTGGAACAAAAACAAAAACACGGCAAACACTAAAAACTTAAAAAAAAAAAAAACACGAGTTAATGTTCGAGAATTTCCAATCAGCCAATGCATTACATTTTTGGTAATAATATTGTTTTGCAACCTATTTTTTTTTTTGCATACAATACCTAAAATATATGAATATTATTATTAATACAATTTTTTTTTTTTGACAGTTTCCGGTTTTAGCAACAAAAAGACAAAAAAACCAAACGACCCATTCAATTTACTTCATATGTTGGGTATATGAAAAAAAAAAAAAGCACCGACCTATCGCACACTTTTTGTCATTGGGCCGTAGCGTTGTCGTTTTCTTCTTTTTCGTTGTGTGTGTTGGTGTGTGTGCCATTATCAGACATCGACGCTGACTGCGCAGTCATGTAATGCGCGTAACAAATTCATTTGGTTTAACAAAAACAACAACTCTGTTCACTGACTGACTGACTACTATGTATGTATGTATGTGTGCTGTGTTTTATTGTTGTTACTCTGTTTTTTTTTTATTTTGTTTTGCAAACTATTTGTTGCTGTCTGTTTCCTTGGCTGCGTCGCACTCTCTATGTATTGTTGCCGCTTTTAGTTGGTTAGCAGCAGCGTCGTGCATTGCACTCTGGTTGCTTAACGCTCAACGTTCGATGTTGCTGCTGTTGCTGACGTGGGCGGCCCTCATTTAAGCGATGCTTGCAGCAATGTGTGGCGCTGTTGATGCTGCGCTCTTGGCCGTTACAGCCGGCACGTTAGCAAATCACATCATGAAATTCATTATTTGTGGCTGTTGCCGTTGCTGTTGCTGGCAGGCAAATTTGACTAATTGCAACAAGCGCTGTTGTTGCCTTTTTTTGTTGCATGTTCAGCGCTTTTGATGTTGCTTTTTTAAGTACGATATTTGCACTTGTTGCCTCTTTGCTTGTTTCGGGTTTTTTTTTTTTATCATGTGCAACTTTGTAATTAGGCGCTGCTTGACTTTTAATGTTAAATGCCGCATGTTGACATTAATTTGCATTGTTTTAATTTCTGGTTGGGATTTTAAGCAGATTTTTTGTGCAAACAAATGATAAAAACAAAAAATAAACATGATGTTTAACAAATTTTTTTTCTGCTAGCACGTCGTTCTATTTTGAGTTTATGTAATGGGAAAAGATTACGTTTTCAACAACTGTCTTGGCACACAAATAGTTAACGTTCTCTTCTTCGTGAATTGCCAGCTGCTTGGTATTATAATGATTCGATAAACTGGCGTTTAAGCAGTGAATAAGTTGAGCTAAGTAGCTCGATTTAATCGTATGTTAATGAACTGTGTTTAACTAATTTATGACAACGTTCCATTATCGCATCACAACAACCAAACAAGTTTGCGCATTAAACTGACATAATTAATTCAATGCTTTATGTTAAACCTGTTTACCATATGATACTAAAACTACCACTACTACTACATCTAGTATTTATACTTGACATTAACCATTGTCATACATACGAAACGATCAAAGTGAGTCGACACCGCAAATGAAAGATGCAAATTTTTCTGATGTTAAATATCTAAACATTCATCATGGCATCTTAAAAAGCCACTGAGACAAAATCGTTACAAATTGCATTCAATTAGTTAAATCGGTTAATTCACGGCTATAAATACGAGGTTACCCCATTTAAATGCACAGCACTGTAGACTGTAGCTGATGACGTCGTTGTCGTCGTCGTGTGACTGCCAAAGATCAACGCGCAATGGAGTGAATGCACTCGGAATGCGCTTCATGGCAACACGGCCAAGTGTCAATAGCTGTTGCTGCTGCTGCTGCTGCTACTGCCCCGCTCATCAGCTGCATGCCAAAAGCAAACTAATGTGAAACAAGAGGGTGGTCTGAGTAGTTTCTACTCACATGGTAAGTCGGTGAGAATGAATGAGTCATACCAACCTCGTGGCACACACTTTTAAAAGTTGTATTTCTCTTTTTCATTTAGCATTTTACATTTGCATTGCATCCAAAATTGCGTAAAATGTTGACAAGATGCGTAAACTGCTGGCTGACCGGCTGGCTGCTCTCTTTTAGTGGCCAATGGCCAGCACCCACACCCCGCTAAAGCCCCTACACATACATACATGTGCATGCGGCACGCATACATAGTTAGTAGCGGCATAGGTATCGCCGCATTGATTTGGAGCGATGAACTCGTGCGGCCTTCCACCATCTTCACCTCCCCGATTTTTCGCTTGTGCAGTTTTGTTGTTTACATGGATTTGCATTGGGGCAAAATGGAAAATGCAAACATTTTGCAGGCAACAACGACAACAAGAACAAAAACACACAACAATAATAATATTAAAAGTGGAATGCAATTATTTAAGTGTACATTACGACCTGGCACACAAACAAACTATTAACAATACAACAATTATAACAACAGAAGCAATAATTTTGCTAAGCACTTTTACGATTGAATTAACTAATGGCAGAGTCAGCAGGGAGAGGTAGAAGGGGGTAGCTGATCGGGTGCATTTGTCATTTTATGTTGTTGGCGTTAATGATAAAAAGCAAGCTTTTTTTTTTTTAAAGTGCACATGAAATGTGCATAAAAATGAAAAATAACACTATACAATCGTTTCAGTTTACAGTTTAAGTATGTAAAATAAGTTTAGCATGATTTTGTGTGACCCAGACAAGGTTTATGGACTTGTTGTTTGTCCCCTAATTCAATTTGGCGCAAGTATTACGCATAAGTCACGTCCTGCCAGCCAGCTAGCTAGCCAGCCAACCAGCATAGACATAAATATTAAAAGTAAGGAGGCCAAATAAATTATGGTTTATTTTAACGTCTATACATTCATGAAGCATTGAATTCATTCATAGGTTCACTCATAAATATTGTGCGTACTTCTTATCGTTGCTGAACCCCTCCACACAAATGTTGACTACTTGCCCACACTGATTAAGTTGCGCTTAAAATAAAAAGCAATTTTTTATGACTTAAATATTGTATGGCTTTTTATGGTGTCTACATCCTTGGAAACAATGCTTGTGATTGTGTATGTTTGCATATAGGGATTTTATCAGTTCCCTCTTATCCTCCGCCGCTGCCCTTTCTCTCGAGAGAATTTACTCTCGAGATTTACTCGGTTTAATTGCAGCGATATACACATACAAATGGCAAAGCTGAACCGATTTTCTTGACTTAATTGAATTGTGAAATTGATAAAATACGTATATATATATATAACAATATGTTATAAACATGATTGTTAGTTGTTGTATGACGTAATTTTGGTTATTTTTGTTCAATAATTGTATGCAAATGTTCTTGTTATTGTTGTTTTTTGCAACGGATGCCAACCAATCGTAAAAACAATAAAAAAAATAACAACAAAAAGCGCTCTAAAATTTGCATGTAAATTTCTAGTAAAAACCAAAACAACAACACCAACAACAACAACGACAGTACAGTTTAGTGCATTTCCCTAATGCGTCTCTGACATGCCACAGCAAATGTCTGCTTTTTGTTATTTCTTCTTCTTAATTTTCTATACCCTGCACTCACCTACATACATACATGGCTGTAATAAAGATGTTCAAATGTTTATTACACGTACAAAATGGAAGCTTGTCTTGACCCTAATAGGTATCAGGTTATACAGTAATAACAATTGTATCGCTTAACGTTTAAATTGTATAGCTATATTTGTCTGCGCCAGCTTTCTAGGGTATTTTGTTAGTTTGGCGCGCTCTTAACTAACTAGTTCATTTCCACACTCAAGCTTTTCTGCGTATTTTTAACAAATTGCACTGCCTGATTGTTTTTTTATTCTTTAGTCTTTTTTGGGTTAATGTCTCATTGTCTTACGCGTGACGACCAAAACTACACAGCACCAAAAACAGCAGACGATACAGTTTCTGTGATAAATAAAATTATTACAAAAGCGTTCGCAACACACAAGACAAACAGAAGACCAAAGCATCCCAAAGCGAGTCAGGATTGTCAGACATATGAAATTTATATAGATATATAGATATAGTATGCGGCTTAAATGGATGCCCACAATGCTGGGCAATTGCTTGATTTATGTGTGGCTCGATAAGAATTAAAGTTATGCCTAACAAGATGAGATGAAATTGAATTTCAGTCGCGTATTTAGCAAGAAGTAGAAATTGTTCCAGCCCTTGGTATACCGATTTTCTCAGTTGCGATAAACCAAACGCACAGCGAACAAGAATGAATCCAGAGGTGCCCCCCAAAGATTAGCTGGAAAAATGCGTTTACACGTGCGATTGATGACCCCAATTTGATTAACTAGCTGCGAACATGGCCCTTAACAAACTAACTAGGTAAACCAGCTAGATGTAGAGCCCGTAGCGTGTATGGGAGAAAGCGACATGTAAGAGAAAATGGGCAGCATCGTTTCGAAATTAATTATGTCACATTATGTAATCTGATAAGCGCGTTGCGGTTGCTGTTATTGCTATTGTCATTGTCATTTGGTTGTTGTCGTTGCTGTTGTTGTTGTTGTTGGTGCTGTTGGGTAAGCTGAGACATTGACAATGCGCAGCCGCAACGTCAACGCGCCACTGCAACACGCAGCGACCCTCTTCAAATTTGTGTCTGCCAGGCCTGCCAAGGATCATCGAAAACAAAAGAAGAACCCAAGGGTCTGTTTCAGGTTCTAATTTGCCCTCAGGTAGGCTAAAAAGACAAAAACTTGCTTTGCGGCTATTTCTTTTTGTTGTCTTTTGGGCAACAAATACTTTTTTTTGTCTTTGATAATTCGGTAGTTGAGAAGCATGCCTTCAAAATTTTTGTATGGCTTTTGTTGGGTTTTATTGAAAAGAAATTCTTAGCACACAAAAAAAGAGCAAAAAACTGAAATGAAATCTCAGAAGCGGCTATTTGAAACCCAGCTGGGATAGAAGACAGATATTGGAGGATTCATGTTATGTTCTCTCATGTATTCAAAATACTGTGAACAAGTTTAAAAGCTAAAATTGCTTATGCAGAAATCTTCCATTAATAAATATACATTTAATACTCTTTTAAACAGCTTAAAAATGGTAAAAGTATACTCCAAAATAGAGGCACTAGCTCAATTATATCTAAATAACAACCCTCAGCTGTTGTTTTATTCCAACGATTTATAGACAATACTTTTCGGCTAAGGCACAATTCACTGATTTCTCAAATGTCTGGCTCAGTTGGTTTCTGCCCCAACAAACTTTGGAGTGGACTCTCGTCTTAATCCGCTTTATAAAATACACAAAAGCACTTTACAACGGCATAAATACAAGTTATGAGCCTTAATGGCGTTTGCAACCCTTTATTTTGTATTTTGTATTTTTTTTTTTTGCACACAGCTGAAATCAACATTAAAATATCTAACGTAAAAAGGTGGCCAGCACATAGTACATGCAATAAAGCAACATAAATGGACTTAAAATTAATTGAAATTGTATCCTTTTTTTCTTGACTGCTCTCGCTGATGTTGTTGTTAAGCAATATTTGGCTATAAATTGCTTTTAGAGCCGCTTGTAGAAGGCGGAGGGAGTAAGAACGTAAAGAATGTAAATGCGCTTTTCATAAAATAAAATGCATAATTGAAGTAAATTTTGACTTAAGCCAACATAATTTGTGCATAATTTAAACGCTGGCGAAGCGCTGTCTGTGCGAGCAGCTAAGCTCACTAAGGAGAGAGCCACTTAATATGCAGGAAACATAAAAAATAAAAAAGTAAGACACCAGCCACCCACTTAATTTACCCACTGGCCGTGTCTTGTTTAATGACCGCAGCGGCAGCGGAAAGTGCAAGTGAAATGTGTATAATATGTTTTTAATTACAATTTTGTTGCGTTGTGGCAATTACCAAGCCAACCAGCCATATTTTAAATCAAGCCAACAAGGATAAAGTTAAGATATTTGATAAGATGTTGAGCAAACAACAATTGCCAGACGTGCCTGTAAACTTGTCCTTTTCATTGTCATTTGCATCAGAAGTGGTAAATGCACTTTATCAGCTGAGGTCCAATCTGAGCACAAAGAAGTAATGCTTTTCGGTCCAAAAAGTCACTTGGTCGAAGGTAAAAATAGAACTAAGAGAGAAGTTGTGCGATAAAAGGAACATTTGTGCGGTTGGTTTTGTGTCTGGCTGGATTTATCGTAGCGACTATTTAAATTCATAATTTTTGGCATTCACAGCATAAAATTTATTTAAATTGCCAAATTGCAAATGCAGACAGCTTGCGGCATTTTTTGTTGTATCGTGTATATGTGTGTGTGCGACATGCAACAGCAGACACAACAACAACTGTGCAACGTGTGCAACGAGGCGAAAGGGACGGCAACTAATCCCAGAACCACGTTGTTTGTCCTGCAATGTTTCTTGTTTGTGGTACTTTTTTTTGTTTTTCTTGTTTGCTTGCTGCTCGTCTCTAACTAAAATTGCGGATTATGCAAATAATTGCCAACAACAAAAGGAAAGGAGCAAATGTATTTCCAATTTAGTTGCAAGGACATGCGCCACAGTATGCAATTATGCAACATGCTTTGTTGCATTTTTCGGCAAAACAGGCATAAATTAGCAAAACAAATGAAATATGACAATAATTAGTGCGTGCTGCAAGCTGCACTTGAAACTAGCAGTTGCAATATCAAAAGGGTTGTTTTGAACACACACGACAGCCAGACAAATCTTAATCCCTGAGCAAATGCACAACATGAACTATTAAAAACATATTTCAAAAAAAGTAGACTAGTCAACACTTAAGCAAGGCAAAACTCTACCTACAAACAAAAAAAATTAAGGTGTCAAAGTTTATATTCAAATCAAAGAATGACTTTTCTTTCTTTACATAATAAAACTATTGTGTCATCTGAATGCTGTCAACTGTTTACAGATCATTAACTTTTCGAAAAGCCTGAGCGTTTCTAATAAAATCGTAGCAAATTTGTTAAACTGGTATCCTGAAGGCAACTCAATCAGGTATTGTTGCGCCTCACAAAAGGTTTAAGTAAACGTATAGGACTTGCGTCTTTACATCTGCTTTGTAGTCCTTTTGTTGCTTGGCCGCCTCTTTTGCTGACTTTGCGACGCCATGTGGCAAATTAATTGATGACAGGCCCCCCTCTCTGCCTCTTTCTACAAAAAAAGGACGATTGCTTGAGCGCACAAAACCTGCGCAATACAAAATTGCGTCTTAGATCAGTCAAATGCGCAGTTGCCAAGCCAGAAAAGAAGAACCAAAAATACTATTTACGCAGCATATTGAACAAAAAGTCGTCTGTCGCCTGTTGCCTGTCATATCGAATTGATGTGACATTTGAATAAAGGACTAGGCAGCAACAAAAAAAAAACGAAGCTGTTTGACTAGCGACAACCGCAGATAAGCCGAACAGCAAACAGAAACAATAGCAAACACACCGTTCAATAGAGACGCAAAATAGATGCAAACACTGAGCGTCAATGGATCACAATCAGAGTTCTATACAGGCCATACAACAACGACAACGACAACAACAATGGCGTGCAGTTTGTTCACCTTTGTGACGGGCGACGAAGGTGGAGTGGAAGGGTGGAGAATTCATCAACTGTTTTTGAGCTGCCACCTCAAGCGGCAACTCAATTGAGTGTTGCTTGGTGCGCATAAAAGCAGCAGCAAAAAGCAATAAAAACTGTGCAATGCGTTTATACAAAAAAAAAAAAAAAGGAAAAATAAAAACCGTACAAATTTAGCTATTGTTATTTCGCGTTACTTTGCTAATAAAATGTGCTCTATGCGGCCATAAACTTCTAGCAGCAACTGTAGCTGGCTGGCAACGCGTCGTATGAGCAATGCGCACAAAATTCGTTAAGGTCGCCGCTAATAAAGTTGCACCAGTTTAACGCAGCGGAACTTTGGCTAAAACTATTTCGACTTTTTTACAACTGCTTTTGCTAGAATGGGCATGCAACGTGCAACGTGCAACTTGCAACCGGCAGTACGTGTGCAACGTGTGTTTATTAAGCGCATTTATGTGCTGTAAATAAAAGTACAAATAAAAAACAACAACACCAGCTAAAAAATGTTCATTCATTTAGCCAAACAGCTAACCAAACTGTGACCGGGAATCACAAAAATAAAATAGCAAGATGATGAAGAAGAAGCAGAAGAGTAATGGGAGCAAGAGTGACACATTTTGGTCCATAAAATATTTGAATGTTCGCGACGTGCAACCTAGCTAGGTGCAAGCCCTTGTCAAGCGTGTTTTGCCACATAAAAAGTCTGCTGCAGCTCGTGGCAATGTTTATTTTAAGGAATTAAGCTATTTCGAACTCGCCAACTCAGAGCAAGGACTACAATTTATTGAAAAATTCATTATTACTTCATGTACTAACTAAACAAATCATTCTTTTCTTACTATTTTCTCTCTCCTTTACAATCGCATGCATTTAATTTATGCAGTTTCCCTTTTTTTCTTTAGTTCTTTCGGTATCACTTTTAAATTATTTCATATTTACATTTCATTCACCTTCAATTCCAAGTTATGCAATTAATTTTAAAGTTTTCACTAGGCAAGAATTTATGTGGCTACAACTTTGATTAAGTTTTACTTCTACTAACTGGTTCCGTCTATAAAGTTTTAAGCTTCGGCCATTTGGCATTCAAGTTTCTTACCCAAGCAACTACATCAATATATTGGATTTATTTGCGAAAAAGTCCAAAAAACACATACCTGCAAGTAAATAAAGAGAGAAAGAGAAAATTAATATCAATTAGAAAGCATTTCAATGTAGAAATTAAATTTTAATTAGTGACAGAACATGGGTCAAACTAGCCAAGGGAAGTCTGGCCACATAAATTAGTTTTAGTGAAAGTTTTTATCTTGAGCAGCATTTTTCCATTTACAGGATACAGGATTCAGACACACACACACACACACACACACACTCGAAAGCTTTGTCCAGGCAACCGAGCAAGAGTCATAAATATCACATTTGTGGCAGACAAACACACACACACACACACGCACACACGTCTGCTGCATTGTGTTTAGTGCTGCATAAAACACAGCGTATTTGCCATTTTATGAGGTGCAAATAAAAAGTTTGCTATAAAAATGCCATAGACATGTGTAGAATAGACGGCAAACGGTGCATAAAAATGCATGTCTGGCCAGAAGTGAGAGAGAGAGAGGGAGGGAAGATGCAAGGGCAAGGTATCTCTAACAAGCAATCGGAAATAAGGTTGAGGGTGCAACAAAATAAAAAATGCATGTAAGCTTCCTGTCGTCTTGGCAGCGTCTGGCGACACGCCCACTCTTTCGAGAAAAACAGACACGGGGCACAATAAAGAGAGAAAAAAAGCGAAAGCTTCAATACGAGCCAGCAACTTTAAGTTAGATACTTTAATTAATTTGTTGCTGCTGGGGTGCTGCTGTTAACGTTGCCACTTCATCATGCAACACGTCATGCACAGGTGCAATTTACAAAACAGCGATGCGGAGCAGGACTTAAAGTGGAGCATGCTTGAAACTGTAATCCTGACAAAGCCAGTGCCATTTATTATTGAACCCCCAACAAAAGCTATTTGCTACGTGCCACGCCAAGCGTGCATGCAACACAAATTATTAGTGCACATATAAATCCATAAGCGACAAGTGGAATGGCAGTGTGGTAGTGTGGTCCAAGTTGCATGTCGTGACAGGCAGCGCGTGAAAACAATCGATGTATTGAAATTGATTTGCCAGTTGAGCTCAAGCATATTAAATAGAATAGAATAAAATGCCACTAACGCAATCAAGTATTATGCATTTAAATGACGCTTAATATATTTATGGGCATTCAGGGTACTGAAACAAGTAAAAAGCTTAAGCTTAAGCGAACAAGACGAACAAGCAGAAAAGTTAACAAACTTCAATTAGTTCAAGTAAATAAGTTAATTACCAAGCAGCCCACAAAAGACCAAAAGTTCGCCAAATCGAATTTGTAACTTTCTAACAACAAGATAAAAAAGCATTATTAAGTCAAGTTTAAAT
The DNA here is from genome assembly GCA_035044725.1 of Scaptomyza caliginosa. NCBI lineage: Eukaryota > Metazoa > Arthropoda > Insecta > Diptera > Drosophilidae > Scaptomyza > Scaptomyza caliginosa. Next base: position 300,832 of record JAWNNR010000686.1, read on the forward strand.
GCTTGAAATGTGCAACGAAAGATATATGGACTCACGTTGCAATTATATTTTGTGGCAAACATGCTTTTATATAAATCAATGAACGGAAGTACAGTGAAGACAGCAAGAAAAACAACAACAACAGCAAGCAAAAGTTTTCTCATTTCAACATGCTTTGCCGTTTTGAACGTTGCCGACGCGACTGCATTCTCAAAAGAAATCGAATCGAATCGCGGCAAACTTTTTCTCTTCTTTTTCTTCTCCACTTTTTTTTCTTTTTTGTTATCAGCGTCGCGACATCAGCTGAACACGAACACGAAACAGTTGGACAACTGCTGTGAGGTGCAAATTTCACATACAAGGCGAACTAACAAGAAACGAGAGCAAGCACTTGAAAGAAGTAACAAGCAGTAACAGCCAAGTCTACTGCCAGTGCCATGTCCTGTGCAGACACTTTGGACCCGCTCGAGCGGCCATAAAGGTGACAATAACTTAACGAGCAATGAACCTACCAAGAAGCAGTTCTTGTCGTTGTGTTGCTGCTTTTGACGTTTTTTTTTTTTTTCTTTTTCCTTGCTGACCGGCGACATGGCGCAAGGAAGTGCCACTAAATTGTTGCAGATAACAAAAAGCAGGCAACAACAACAACAATACTTGACAAAAATAAAAAAAGGGAACTGCTAAAACACCAGCATGTGGCCGTTGTTGTTGTTGAAGTTGACTTAACTGCCAAGGGGTAAGTGAACCCCTTAGGCCACGCCCCCCTAGAGGCGCTTGCCACGTCCGTTCTCAAGCATAACCAAAAAATTTTGCTGCTGTTGTGCATTTTTAGCAGCAGCGGCAAGTAGCCAGACAGGCAGCATTTAAACATGTGCAGCAAACACGTCAATTTTTGGCAGTTATTTCGCATTGAATACACACAACTCAAACACACACGCATACACACGCAAACTCGCAGAAAAGCCTGAGTACAACGGTGCGTATGATAAATGGCAGTTGAACTACCTTTTTTGGTTAAGCACGTGCAGAAAAGAAAAAGAATACGAAGGAGCAACAGCGGCAGCGGCAGCAGACAACGAACCCGCAGCACAAGCAAACTTAGTGAAAGCAGTAAAGAGAGCAGGAGATTGTGAGGGGTAAAGTGCTAAAGGGGCTAAAGGGAAGGTAGACAGCTCTTTAAGCCATGGGCATGCGAAATGAGCTGTTGAAATGGCAATTTAAGTGACTGTCGAGTAGCTCTGCTCTGAGTAGAGATGCCAGATGCCAAGGCAAAGGATAAAAGCACAACACACAACAACGGGCAATGGCAAACAAATTCAACAAATACAATGAAAAATAAAAAGAAGAAAAAAAATAGTAAGAGAAGACTTTGAAAGCATCGCGTGAAAAGCAATGCCAAAGGGCAGCAAATACTTGCGGCCAAAGAGACGTGCAAATCATTTGCACTCACTGTGCAACGGTCTGTCTATCTGTCTGTTTGTCGAGTCAGTTAGACAGCGAAACAGTCGACTCGTGTCAAGCAACCTCAAGGCATTGTATCTGTTAGATGTTAGCTTGTGTATCTTTAAGCTGTATCTCATAGTTTACAGTCTGACGCCTTTGAAGCTAGAAGGCGTCAAGGCAGCTACAGCAATAGCAATTCATTCATGATGGATGCATTTGTTGGAAGGCGACACCAATACACGCATACACACACACACACACACACACTCTTAGCTCAGACAAGGTAAGAAATTAATGCATCAAAGCATAGCAGACGACGCTGACGCCGCTCAAGTGGAAGACACGAGAAGCATGTCATAAGGATGCGGATGCGGATGCGAATGATGGAATAAAGTGTTGAAGCGTAAATAAAGTGTTTGTCGCTGAATCAAAAGCATTAAAGACGCATACAACAAAAAAATAATGCACAAGAAATTCATGTGTAAATAAATAAAAATACGACAAACTGACCAAAATGATCGAATGATTAATTGAGTGATTGCCATCCAGCTGACAATTTCAAATACCAGATCAAATGTTGTTATTGCCACCCGCTGTGACCGCTGTTGCATTGCCATTTCACAAAACAGTTCATCATTTAAATTAATGATTCACACAAAGCAAAAGCCGCAAAAAATATATTAACAAAATCATTAAAAATTTTAACAAAGCGTTAAAAAATCAACGAAAACAGAACAATGCACATTTGAATATGAGAAAAAAAGCGGTAAAAACAGATATTAATAACAAAACAAATGAGCATTTAATTCGAGCAGAAGTCAAATGATTTTTAATGTGATTCATTCTTATATTTTTTTTTGCCAAGTATGCATAAAAAACAAATAATTACTACCAAAAAAAAAACCTTTTCAACTGCTGTCATAAATGCTCATTAATTCTCAAAAGTTAAAAGTTTCAGAGGAAATCAACGAACAATGTAAAAGTCGCATTTTCCTTTTAAGAGTTTTCTTTCCTCTCATTTTTTTTCGGCTTATAAACGAGTATAAAAAAATATCACCATCATCATTATTTACATGTTGCGTGTGTTAGCGGAGGCAGCCGCAAGTGTATTCGCATGACGTCACCAAACCATTAATCAACCACAAATGAAGGAAATCATTCAAAGGCAAGGGTAGACGGCAGGGTATCTCTTGTTGCTGCCGTTGCACATGCACATCTTCTCAGCTGCCATCATCATTAATCGCCAAAGGCAAACAAACTCTCACTTTCCACTCAGCAGAGTCAGAAGCAAAGGCGAAGGCAATTATATGACTCCAACGCTGTCACTCACTTAAGCGCTTTTAATTTCAATGCGCCGAGACATTAAATAAAACAAAAAAAAAATTTCTACAATTTGCAATATTTCATTAAACAAAATTAAAATGCTGATGACGCGACGCTGAAGAGCCGCAAAACATAAAGCAAGAACGCAAACGCATGCAGTCAAAGCAAAAATAATAAAAAGGCAAACATTGAAATTAAAAAAAAAAAAAAGCTGAAAAAGAAATGAAAAAACTGCACAAAGCAAAAGAAGAAAAACTTTACATTAATCATTACAAGCGCAGACAAAGCGCTGAACGATGAAGAAGAGAGGAAAGTTGGCTAGCAACCGCTGGGAAATTGTCGCGTGTTGTATTTTGGTGTTTTTTTTTTTGTGCATTTTCTTGTTTGCCGTTGCTCATTTATTCGGGCATGTGTGTGCTGATGCTGATGCAGCAGAAGCAGCAGCAGCAGCAGGGTAAATTGCAACATGCAACATGCTTGATGTGCGGTATTTGCAAGACAAATGCCTGATAATGACCGCCATGCAAAAACTAACAGCAATGGCAGTCAGCCAAAAATTGCAAGGAAAAAAATGGTCTGAAAAAAAAAACAGCTCATGGGTATTCCCTACAACCCTGTCCCTATTCCCTGGTTTAACCATTCAACGCTGACAATAAACAAGCAAGCACACATACACACACACTTAAACACATGTTAGGCATAACAATTTCAGCGCCATAAAGTATGCTATAAAAAACGACAAAAGTTACACAAATAGGTGCAGGATTAGGCGTGGTGGGAGCTAAGGCGGGACTCTAAGGGCGGCACGTCATTAGCCTGGCACATTAGTCATGGGTATATTTGCTGGCGGCGTCGACAACTTTCTCAATTTGGCCAGCCACAAAATACCGCACACACACACACACACATACAGGCAGGCAGACAGCCAAGAAAACACGTGGAAAAAGCTGGAAACTTTTGTTTCTTGGAGCAGGAGCACGCGTTGTGCCACCAAAGTATGCAGCAAATGTATCTATACGGCTGCAAAGGACATTAAACCCAAAGCACAAGCAGAGAGAGAATGAGAGAGAGAGAGAGAGAGCCAGCCGAAGCAATAACAGCGCAGGCGCCTATATGTAGGGATAGAGAGCAGCAGGCGCCTAAAATGAGCTTTTTCTAGACCCGAAGCAGAGCCGGCCGGCTTTCCCATGACCATGGCCATGGCCGTGACAATGAGCAGACTCTGAAACCATGGCCATGGCCATGGCCGTGAAAGCATACACACACCTCCTACAACTCCAACACAAACACACACACACACACACACACATATATATATAGAGAAAGCAACCCTGAATAGGCGCCTGTCCTTGCACTTGGCCTCTGTGCGTAGGAGGATTTTATGTTTATGTTGCGTTGTGTAGGATATTTTTGGGTTGCGTAAAATGTTAATAAACTGTTTGCGAGGGAGAGAAGAGAGTGACAAAGGGGGGAGAAGGAACGTTTCTCCTTGAGCTTAAGAGTGTTTGTCGGGTGCTTTGACCTTGTTGCTGCCTCCTCCGCCGGGAGGCATTTTGTGCAAAATGTGCGGCACGCAGACTTTTCGGGGTGGCCCCAATGTCTTTTCTGACGCACTTATACATTATTTAAACGAAGGACAAATGTTTCTCCATGCATATATAGATATATATATGCGTGGGAAAATGTCTGTTTAGGGCGGTGTATTAGGGAACTGAGCTTTAAATGTGAAATTTTTATGGCAGACGCAATTTAATATCAAGGTGTCTGAACCTGCACACAATAAATAGCCGGCAATCAGAGCTGAAGCAAATATGGCAATAAAAGTCGCGATTTTTCTTTTTCTTTCGCTGTGTTGGGAATATTCAAATTTGCTCTACCAAATTTCAATATGGTCCCCAGTGATTTCGAGGGGCTTTGTCATAAAATTGATTGGCTTTTGTGTTTAAGGACATTTATTTTTCGGTGGCAGCAGGTGCAAGGTCAGTGGCTGACCGAAGGTGCCCAAAGAAAAAGCGGTCATTGGACAGTGGGGCAGCTGCCGCTTAACGATTAAATGCGCACAAAAGTTTAAAGTTTTTCCCTGCAACTTTGTAGACAGCAGCCAGCTGCAACGCCGCAAAAACAAAAACAAAAAAAAGTTAAGTAAAAATAAAGTCGGTGCAGCACATCTCTATGCTTCTTATCCTTAAGCATGCCTCATCATAATGGCCGTAATAAAATGAGCTTAAAGCGCATTATAGCCATCAGCCTGCTGGTTGGCTGCCTGGCTACGTATAATGGCGCCAACTTGTTCCCTTTTTCATTTTATGGCCAGAAATTGGTAATTTCGTGCATCGATGGCAGAAGCGAGGAGCGCAGAAGGGCCAAAAGACGACGCATACAAATTGTCCATAAAAGACATTGCATTGGATCAAAGCAGTTTTCTATTATCGTTGGATTATGCGGCACACAGGAAGAAGACGACAAGCGCGGCTCAAGCCAAGCATGGGTGTTTATGTGTGTGTGTGTGTGTGTGTGTGTGTGTATAAGACTGTGTGGCATGATGTCTTGTGTTGATTAGAAGCTGCTGAGCAGTGTGTTACAGTCCATTAGATGCACATTGTGCGACAGGATTTTTAACAGACTCCATGAGATATTCTAAGTTGCACTTGCGGAAAGTAGCAAATAAAATTAGTGAAACAGAGTGAATGAAAAGATTGCGATTTTATTGAACTTAAGCATTATTAAATATGCATTTACATTACGATGTGACATGTTATATTTCTCTTCTAGCGACTTTCAGTTTGCATGCAAACTTTTGCTATTATGTTATTAGCTATCATCAGCAATGTCGCCCTCAGCCCTTTTACTCTTCTTGCTGTATATTGCCCGTTCTCTTGTTATTTAAAGATACACTTGAGCTTTTATTTATGACTCTCACATTTTGCGAATGGCATTTCATTTTATGATAAATGATTGGCTGTAATTAAAGTGGCTCAGCGTTGTTGTTGCCGCCGCTGCTGCTGCTGCTGTTGCTGCTTTGTGGTTTGGCAAAAGAGTCCTGCAGCTAGTGCCAGGAGCCAGCGCATTGACCTCAAGCACACAGGACGTGAAGTAAAGTGAAGAGCAAACGGAAACTGAGCAAAGTTAATAATGTGCAGCAGGCGTTGTCGGTTGGCGCAGTTTTCATTCTTTTTCCTCGTGCATATATATATACATATATACATACATAAATATATATTTTTCAATGACTGGCAGCCTGTTCCTTGCGGCTGAATGACTTTTTGCTGAGTGGATGACTGGCGGCTGCTTCCTGCCAGGCTAACTGGCAGCTGAGGAGTAAACGCCAAAATTACAGGAAAAAAAAACACATACACACAACATACAATATAAAAATAAATTGTAAATTGCGTTGTACTTCTATGAACAAGTGAATATTTTTGTTTTCGTTTTTTTATTAACAGCTGTTGTGTTGAGGACACTAGTCTGGCACTTTTATGTTGTATGCAAAACCCAACTACAACTAATTTATATATTTTTTTTATGATCTTGTTTATGCGCACAGTTGCCTCATATAATTTAGTTTTTTTTTCTGTTTTGCATGAGCGCTAAGCAAAACATTCAGAAAAGTAAAAGATACAGTCGGAGAACAAATGAAAAATTAAGCTTAATTTTATGTAAACTGTACAAATTAAGCAATTTATTTTCATTAACGCAAATAAATTCGACCCGCACAACAACAGCACAAAAAAAAAAAACTTTGCATGCCAAAAATGAAGTGAAAAAAAAGAGCCCAAAATTATTTGGACGCCCTCAAGCGTATCGTGATGGCACCCACACATACATAGCCTTCCCCTTTTACCCTTGTCACCCTTGCATAAAACAAAGAAATGTGCAAAAATCGTCTGAAACTTATGTTAATTAGCATATATGATGAATATTACAAGAGTTTTTACTTTTCTTGTTTGTTGCAGTGTTAAGACGGCAACAATTCGTCTTGACCATATGTTAACAACAGTAATTAAAAAGGAAAAAAATGTTGTAAGTAGCGAAAAGCTCAAACAAAAAATCACGATATAAATCAAAGTCAAGTGAACACAAACACAAACATAAAAATTAAATGTGCCACTTAAATGTGCCACATATTCAAGCTACCAAACAAATGAAACTTGCCTTGAATCGAAAATTATTTGCACATTAATCAGATTTATTGTCCACAGCGTCAGCCTAAATACTCATGTATATATATGCATTACACTGTATATATAGTTTGTTCTCTCCCTCTAATAGACATCTGGGGGCGATACAATGCCAATAACAACAACAAAACAGCAATAATAAAACTATACGCAACAATAGGCAGCACCAAACTGTTGTTAGGTGTCTCGAGTTGCTTTTTGAGGGTGGCTAATGACTACACCAGACTACAGACATCAGACATCAGACTATTGACTACAGCGCCACAGAGATTATGTCATCGTCGTGCGGCGTAGCGAATGTTTTAATTAAAATCACCAAACTCGAAATGCAGTTCCACTCGTTCGTTGAAGGCACACACATAAATCTTGAATCTGTCAGTCGAAATTATTGAAACGATTAAAATAATATTCAATAAACTATTGAATCAAGTGCACAACAGCTCACTGATTGAACAAACATCAAGTGGGTGTAAAGGCGTGGTCGAGTCGCAGATACTCTTACAGATTTCAAGCGATATTCTTCAAGCAGTTAGTTTTGAAATCGTATTCTAAAACTTGACTAACTATCTACTAAATCTTCCCACAATATATAGACTAAAATGCATGCCAAAAACACAAGTTTCTATATACATTTATTTGCATATGTCAACTGAGATACATAATGGACCTTCTCAGTCATTAGCAGCAGTTGCAGCAACAGCAACAGCTGGCAGACATCAACAACATTGAAGCTCGTTGTGCTTATAAGCAGCGATCTTCATGAGCAGCACTTGGGAGCGCTGTCAAACGCTTGACACTCGACCGATGAGATGCGACCGACTACTGTGTATCGTCATCGTCATTATCAGCATCATTATTATCAATAGCATCATCATCATCATCATTATTGCTCATCAGCGCAATGGAAACAAACTTACAGCGGACATTATGTCAGTCAGCTGTCATACAACAAGTCTGAGTTCCAGTCTGAGACTGAAACTCAGTTTTTGAGACAGCAGCAGAGACTGCAAATGAAACGGGCTTCAATTGCAACCAAGCAACAACAACAACAGCGATGAGTAAAAACAATGAACACATGAAATGGTTTGTTCAAAAGTTTGTTGACTTGTCGCTGCTCGAGTTGCCAGCAAACAAAAAAAAAAAAATACATGCACACGCACAATAAACAATGCCTAAATTGTTTTGTAAATTTAGCCAAATTATAATATTAACATAAATAAAAGTACGAAAAAAGATCGCTAAAATAAACAATCATAAATTTAAGCGCTTTAAAGAGGCAATAATTTATAAAAGCAAGAAGACATTTTGATTGTTAATTCCAAAATACGTTTAACCCCTGTTTTTCACTCGAGCCAATTTCACTTGCAGCCAAATGAAGCGTTAACTTGAAAAATTGCAAACCGTTGCGGTTCACTGCAACTACAAATGCAACGGCATCAACAACAGCAGCAGCTGCCTCACGACGGCAACAATGCAACATTAATTTTTATGTCTGTCAGGACAAGCCTTAAAAAATTTCAATTAACTTTAACGCGCAATGCAACAAAAGTTAAATTGCACAAATGCAGAGAAATATTTCAAAAATAAAACTGAATAGCTCTGGTAAAAGAAATTTCCAACGAAAGTTTTAAGCTCTCAAAACTACATCTAAAAATAATTGTTTATATATTAAAATCAATCTTGAAAGCAATGTCAAGAGCAGAACTAAACAATAACAGAACAAAGCCGAGCTTTGTTTGGAATGTTCACAAATTATAGAATACAAAAACACACATTGACATCGAAAACAAATCATAAAAATTGCCAGACAAGATTTAAAATACTTATTTTGGGCGTGGAAGCGATGAGAGTAAACGAAAAGAGAATGAGAGAGATACACTTTGTATTGAAAGAAATAAGCTTATAAAAATACATAAATTCAAGTTGATTTTTATAGCTTGGTGGTTTTGTTGTTTTTGTTGTTTGCGGCTATTGTAAACAAATGCTTAATTGTTGATGGAAGGCAATGCAAATTACGCTTAACGCTTAGCGTGTGGGCAGACTTGAAAGTGCTCAATGCTGTTGTTGCTGTTGCTGTTGCTGTTGCTATTGCAGTTAAATATATATATTTTATTTCATATTTTTAGGTTAAACAAGTACAAAAAATATTGTTTTGAATGCTCGTTAACATCAAAATGCAATGCATTTTGTTGTTGTTGTTGTCTTTATAATTAGCACACTCAAAGCTGGCCAAACGTGGCACAACAAGAGGTGTGTGTGTGTGCTTGGCTGATTGCTGCTGACATAAACTCAATATTAATACCAAATGCATGCCAGACAGCAGCCTAGCCTCTGTGTGGCTAATATTCTAACAACAATTTGACATTTTGTAAATGAAGGACTCCAACGAAAAGGTTCAACAACATTTCAATGTCATTCAGAGAATCTAATCTCTCTCTTGCGCTTTTGTGGCATCCACATTGTTAGGCCAACCTAACGATGTACAAAAAAGGAACACCTACCTACACCACAAAGCAATAACAATTTTGAAAATTAAATTTTCGGCTCAAAATGCCATTCAAAAATTGTGTTTTCGCCACATTCAAAAAAGGACATGAGCCGTGCATTGACCTGTTGTTGCTTTTGTATGTCTATGTGTTTATGTATAGTGCTTTGGGCTAATTTTAATTAAGCACTAAGAAACACAGCGTTAACAATAGCATCGTTAGGAGTGGTGTTAGAGGGGAGAGGTCGGTGAGGCTGGCTACAAACACGCATAATTATTCATTTTGCCAGCAAGCGCAGAACGTGTTCGTGGCAAGGCACTTGTGCAAAATTTTTGGGCTTGCAGCAAAGCAACATGATTGCCAGCAATTTGCGCCCCAGAATGGCGTACAAGATGCAAAAATTGAAATAAATGACAATGGCTGCAGCTTGATAAGAGCAGACTATATAGTATGTATGTAGATGTTTGTTAATCTGCCTGTCAGACAGATGCCAGAAAGTGAGAGAGAGAGAGAGGGAGAGAGAGTGCGAGATATGCTGGCAACATGTTGCCATGACAATGACTGCAAAGACTACAACTTATCAATGCTGCTGGTTGCTGCTGGCGCCGTCTGCTGCAGGGCATGTCTACCACAATGCACATCAAATGTTTAAATGACAACAGCAACACCAACAACAGCAACAACAGCAACCACAGCAACAACATTAACGTATTACAATATTACGGCGAGGTACATAACGACAGTTACAATAAATGTCATGTTAAAGGCAGTCGAGCAGCGACGCACATCACTTCCAGCTGACAAAGCTACCAGCAAGCAAGCAAAGCAAACTCTTCTTTTGGCATCAACAACAAACTGTGCAGCTTCAGACTTCAGACGACGCCACTCAACACTTCAGAAAACGAGGCAAACATGGCTCACAGCCATTTACCTGCGTATAACTGCTGTGCTGTTCTGTGTGTGGGCGTGGCTGAGAACAGAACTTTTGCATAAGCTGTGGCACTTTAATAAACTGCAAATTTACCATAGAATAACTAGCAAAAAAATTTATATGCAAACTTTTTCACGCGGACTAACGAAGTTTATATACCCTCTATGCTAAAAGATTGCATATATTTTTATAATTCTCATTCCAAACACATACTCGTACTCTTTGAATAAAAAATATCGCACAAAAATGCAAATAGGCAAAGAATAAAATAAAAAAGTGCAGCCAAAATGTCAGTCAAAAGCAACGATGAGTGATTTGGGCCATAAACTATAACGTGGCTGAAACTAATGCATGCTCACACACACACATACATACAGACATATATATAAATTCACAAATCTACAGCATGCATAAATATCTTTGGTTTTATTTTAGTTTGCCTTTTGAAGACTTGAAATTGCATAAATTACTCTCGGACTGGCGCCTACGAGACGCATTTTTTATGCTGCCACAAAACAACAACGTGCAACAACGCCTATTGCGCTCTGCCACTGACATATTTTTCGGCAGTCCCAGGCAAGAATATAAAAGAGTGCAGCAATCAATCTCCAAAGTGTCACCACTTCCAAAAGAGTGTCAGCTAACGTGCAAAAAAATATTTGGACAGCATTTTTGTTCGTCTTTCTTCTTCTCCTCTGATATCTCTCTCTCTCTCTCTCTGCATTTTGTCGTCGGCTTCTCTCCCGCAGTGCATTTTACACCGGAAAATGCGCACAGTCGGATGCTGTCAGCAGCTGGGAAACGGAAATGCTCAAAATATAACATTGGCAAGTGGCCCCGAAAAGCTTTTCAAGAACTTTTTAAACAGTCCCAAAAAATACTAAATATATATATATATATATATATTCAAAAGTAAAAAAAAAGAATTACTTTTGATATTCATTTATCTATATGCATTCCAAAATTGAGACCCCAATTCACAATACGACAAACACATGTGCCGCCATAATAGCCCAGATGAACGTGCTCATCAATCATTCATAAAAGCATATTTTCTTATTTAAAGTTCACATTTTTGTACATATTTTTGCATTTGTTTTTCTCTCTGTGTCTCACTTGTTATTTAAAGAGGAATGCAAAGACAAAGATTGATTGGCATAATACACTAAATGAAACTTGAAACTTGAAACTTGAAAAGGTAAAATAAAACTAAAATTGAATCTTTTAAGGTATTTTAATATTATGAAATACTTTTTACAAACAAGCTTAGCACTCAATATTTTAAATATCCTTTCATATCCACAGATAGCAAGAAAAACAAGCAAGCAATTTTTTACGCTAAGCCCCACCCAAAAAAAAATAAATTTCAAGTTTCCATCAAAAATTGTGCTGCAGTCATACAACAATTAGCAGATGTGCGATCACAAAAAAAAAAAAAAGTGAAGCGTAATAAATGATGAAACAAGTTGACTTAAGTCGCAATGAAAACATGCTGTATGTTTAAACAAAAAAAAAACAACCCGAATAATCAGATACACGTATAAATGTACATAACTTCATTAAGTCCTGTGGGCAAATTGGCAGGGTTCTCTTGTTAATTATAATTATAGCTGATTAAAGCGAAGATGAACTTGGGCAACTCTTTTTTTTTCTTATTGAGCTAGCTTACAAATCCTACCGAAAAAAAAATGAGAAAAAATGTTGACAGCTGATGGCAAGAAAAAAAAAAGAGAGAAGCCCTCAGGCAGTCAATGATATGCGCGCTGATTAAAAAATCAGCGAGGCGGCTTAAGCAATGGAGAACAACCCTTTTGGGAATCAAGTCGCCAATTGCTGAATGATTAACAAGTTGACTTGTGTTAATTATTATTATGAGAAGGGCAACCGGTTTTGATTATGGCTAATCCTTTGGGCAAACAAATGCGTTCCAGCTATAAAGCTACGGTGATGCCACGAGTTGCAATCAGTGCAATTGCCAAAAGCTATGCTCGCGTTTCAGTTATTTCAAAAAGATTTTTTTTTTTTTGTTAAACTTGAAGGAGTATTTTACCCAAACCCTTCCCCACCTTCCACCTTCCACAAACCTAAGTTGACTGCGAACTTGTTTTGGGACAAGTTTGGATCCTAAAAACTTTGCCTTGTCTACGCCGTTGGCTTGAACACGAAAAAAAAAACACCAAAAACTTTTAAAGCCCTTGAAATAGCAGCATCAGCCAAAAGCAGAAAGAAACTAACACGATGCTTTTAAAGGTTCAACTGCTGTTGGACAAATCCTAGATTGTTAGTCATGGCAGGTTTATACAAATTTAATACGCCAACACTTTGGCTGCGAATTCGGATTCAGTTTTTGGTTTTGGTGCTTTTGGTCGTCTTTGGACGATTGCATGGCATTTTGAATGGCATTAAATATTTATAAATTCAATACAAAATGCAATTCGAAATGCATGCCAAGCGGCAGACGGCCAAGAACGAGAGGGAAAACACATAGCAAGGGTGTGAGTGAAAAAAAGAATTGAAATGTAAAGTTTTTCTAAAGTAAATGCTACAGACATGCAGGCAACTTTGTGCTGAACAGCTGCGTGCAGACAAAGCTTATACGTTGGCCAAAAGGGATTCAAAAACAGGAGCAGGGTTACAGGTAGCCACAAATATTCTGTTGCTATTGTTATGCAGTCTTCATCTTTTGCTTAGCATTATCTAAAATGCAATTTCTGTTATTGCTGTACTTTTGTGTCCTGCCAGGATATGGCGCCGCCTGGCTGTCTGCTGGCTTGCCTATGCCCATAAAATATTCAAAAGAGAATTTTGAAGTTTTGGCATATTGCTGTGTGCGCAGTGTCCAAAAAAATGAGCCAAGCTAATTGCCACTTGAGTCAACTTTTGCGGTCCTCTTAACGATATGTTCAATATCCGTTCACAAACATATATATAGAAATATACATGTATATGGAAAATAATCAAAACATTGTGCAGTTCAAAAAAATGCTTGCCTAATTTCAATCGCAATGCTGAATTGGCAGCTTTAACAACAATCAAAACAAAACATACAAAATATGCCAACACTGGCATTAAACGAGAGTGTAAACAGAAATCGAATACGACAAACATATAAGAAGCTGCAACAAGTAATGAAAGCACAACGAAATACAAATACTCTACCAAAAGAATTTGTTTATGAAATACAAAAGTATTGATTACAAAATGAAAAGCCATAAGTAACTAAGACATGTTAACTTTCATGCCCTAAAAAATGCTCTATTATTTCTAGCGAGTTATCTACATGCTGTTCAACAACAACAAGAAAATGTTATAACTCATATGGATTCATGTGACACCAAGGGGAAAAAATAATAATAACAACATTACAAAAAAAAAGTACAACTTTGCTTTGACAACAATTTTGTTGCACTGCTTTTTCTAAGAATTTTTTCTGTGATTTCTTCATTGCTTGCCGCCCCAAACAGAACATCTGGAAATTATCTGAACTTTGCGCTATGCAAACAATGCCACAACAAATCCTCCGTATTCCCATCATCCCCCTCCGTTTTTGTTTCATATCCATGCCCTCACCCAAGAAGCGTATCCAATTGCTAGTTTGCCAAGGCAGGCAGTATTTTTGCTTCCCTTCTCGTGTTTACCCCTAGCTTTTATTGTGTGTAGTTTTCCAAGAACTCACAGCCCAGAAAGTTGGCTATTTGTGAATGAATGCGCAAAAAAAAAAATGTAAATAAACGAGTGAATGAGTGTACAAATAGCTAGAATCAGCTAGTGTCGAGGTTGCTGATTAATGAAAATTGCCAGCAAATGTAACTATTTCCACTTATACACGAATATGATTATAATACACTTTATGCAAATTGTAGCAATAACATACCTTTACTTGATAAGAATTCAAACGCGTCTTTGGCAGCAAATTGAATGATGAGAAATCCAAGCGACGTGAGAAGATGCCATTGCAACCAGAGGTGGATCTGTAAATAATAATAAAAATAATATGAAAACATTTGAATATATGGATTTATGGAAGAGTAAACAAGTTAAAATGGTGTGGACTTCGAGATACCATCTAAACTTAAAACTAAATCCCATTTTATAAAATATTTGATATAAGTTAACAGAAGATTTTTTTACAACTGGTGAGCATTTTGTTTCCAGGGTATTCTAGTCTATTCATGTTGTCAAAAGCAAATAAATATAGATATTGTGTATATTTTATGACAGCTTTTCTTTGCAATTTTCTCGCTTTGAGCATCTGAGACAGAATTGCATTTCGAATTTTTTTTTTTTCTGCTGGCAGTTGACAGCAAACGGAAATTGCATATGCGTTGCAGCAGCAGCACAAAGTTGACGTCTCAGCCAGATAACGATTTCCTTTTTTGCCACAAAGCACACGTTGCAGAGAACGATGACAACCAGTGGGCGGTGGCAGACACGCCCACATCTACTTTTAATTCGAGCGATATCGAGCTATACGTGACAGCATAACATTGAAAGTCTGGCCGCAGAGCAAAAGAAAACAAACGAATGATCAGGTCAGCTGAAAATTAAATATTTTTTTTGACAAATTTGCCAAAAGTAAATAATTAAGTCCAATACTTTGATAATATATACAAACATTTTATACTCAATGCTGGCAATTTTTTTTCTTTTTTGTTGCTTTTGGCTTTATGCCTTGTCATGGACTGTTGAAGATTTTTATTGCGAGTTTTTTTTGTTGTGTAAAATTCAAAAGCAAATAGAGTTATCAACAAAACAAAAAACGTGCAAAAAAATAAAAATTTTGTAAAGAAAATAAACAAACAAAAAGAGAGTGTGAGTGTTTAAGTTAAATAATAAAAAAAAAACAAAACTTTAACAGCAAAACAAATGAATTTCTTGTTGGGGAATGTCTTAACTGACCTTGACATTGAATAGATTCAAAAATTGATTGTTTTCTGCTATTTTATTTATTGATACAACAGTATTTATGTATTATCGTTCAAGCTAAGCTCTTAATAGAGAGAGAGAGAGGGAGAAACAGCACTGGCTTTTTCCTCAACCCGATCTACAACGCGCCTCCCACTTGAGCAGAGAGAGAGAGAGAGAGACACCACCTCTTATCGAATTAGCGCAATAACAATTACTTCCACTACAAGCAGCGACTATTTTTAAACAACTCAAGCTTCAAGTGCTGCCATAACCGATAATCGTTATAGTATGTAGATGCCTACATACAAATCTACACACATACATACTTTCGTATCTGAACATATGAATATTAGAAAAAATAAACAAGTCGAGTTCATTTCTCTTTAGTCAGCAGTTTTTGTGCTACTCAGCATTTAGATATTCCGTTATATACCCTGTAAGCAAACAAGATACATTTCGGAAACTCTAGAAACTTATCAACAAATAAATATCTTCCCCTATAATACAAATACTTAACAAAATTCCAAGATATCAAAGAAGATGCCAGGGTATAGCAAAGTAAATCACATTTCTTTTGTTTGTTGGTTGTGTTTTGTTATTTTTTTTAATATATATATAGCAAATATAATATATATATTTAACTTTTGTTAACACCTTGCCATTATTTAAACGACGATTATATAATGTCAACAAAAGGCAAACAGAAACAATGGAGAATTGTAGACCGAATGACTACGTGCCTCCTGACAGTTCTACCCCGTTCTCGTTCCAAATGTCAGCTGTGTGTGGGGCACAGGCAAAATTAGTCATATTGTGCAGCACTTATCAGCGAAATGAACGAAATTGTTATTTATTTATAAACAATTACACAATTAAGCGAGCACAAGGGCAAGTTCACGACATGGCTTGCATATTACGTCATTTAACGAAACTGTAACAACGATGAAGAGAACTGCAATTTGTATTAAGTTAAAGAAAAACTATTTAAATTGATTTCATTTAAAAATCATAGTCTAAATGTTGCCCTGCGACATTTAAATATAAAACTAAGCTACACTTACTTTGCATCTTGCCCTTTTTTGTCTATGATTGGGTCAGTTGAAAGCCACGCCCCCTTTATTCAGAGAGCGTGCGAAACTGTAACAGAGCTCTTAAACCAAAAAAAAAACTTGTTGACCTTTTTCTGTATATGCCAATTGAGCAGCATTTGCTGGCATTTTTCTTGTTTTTTTTTTCTTTTTGTTCCCAATGCAGCTGGCAATTGACCAAAAACTCAAAGAAACATTAAAAAAAATATATATACGCTTCTTCCTTTATATTGAGTGTGTGTGCGTTTTTAATTGTTTATTAATGAAAGCGAGCGATGTGCATATGGCTAATGAATTTTAATGACTGCCCGGATTATATTTTAAGTGTATTTTGGTTTTTTGGTTCGTTTTTTTTTCTTTGGGGCATGGAACACGTGCGTTGCTTGATTGCCGATTTCTGACAGAGTGCTGATTGCTGACTGTTAATTAAAAGCAGTTTGAATGGTTAATTTATTCGTTTGAATATCTCGGCAAAAAGGTAAGCATATAAGTATATACTCCCATTTAAATGCCAAACACCCGCAATACAAAAACCGCAAAATCCAGCTGAACCTCAAGCTGTAATTTATAGACGGTAACAACTTTGGCCAGCCTCAAAACGCACAGAACAAAGGCTAAATTAGAATATTAAATATATAACAAACAATGCTACGACTATATAAACAAGGCTCTTTTTTTTTGCTTTTGGTTCCGACCAGCTGACTTTGACCTTGCTGAATATTCCATGTACAACTACGTATACTAGTTATGTATGTATGTTTGTGTGTGTGTGTGTTGTTTGTTTACAAAATACCTTAGCCTAGATCAGGGCCTTTAAACTTGGCTATGACTTTTGCTTCACACTTAACACTTGAACACAATGAATTTATTTAAATTAAAGAAATGCTGTTGCTGCTGCTGCTGCATCGATTTGCGTGTTGCCTGTGTACTAATCTATCTTGTTGAGCTCTTCTTTGCTGTCTGTGGCATATGCTTGGGTCAATGTAAGTTAGATGCTCTTTTATTAATATCTTGCTTCATACTTTTAGACAGTTGTGGCCAGCCATCGGCTGTTGTATGTGTGTCGTTTGGGTTATATGATACAGATTATTGGCACTGTTGCTCTGCTTATGAGCATTGTATATGTAAGTATATAAGCATACATATTGAAACTAATATGTCGTCTACTGGGATCATTTATAGAAATCACCCAACTGGCTTATGGTTTATATGATTAACAATGGTATACACCTATTAACATCGACTGTGTATATCATTTATTGGGCTACAAGATGTTCGTTTTGTTCTTATTTGACAAGCTTTTTTGTCTTTGGTCTTTGTACGTATCTACAATATGCTGTTAACCTATATATTTCTAAAGCTTTTTAGTCACTCGCATTTACTGTTTATTCATTTTGACGCAGATGTGTTTTGGAACGTTCACTAGAGTATGAGTACTATTAAAAAATAACTTAAAGAGTACTTCAAAGTCGTCTTGTATTTAACATATTTTCTATTGTTTTCTTAACTTATTATTTTAGCAGCTTTTATTTTCAGCGAATTTGCTCACTGTTATAATTGTTGTTTCTCTCCGTTTTGCCTAAATTGTTTTAGTTTTGTTGGTTTTGCTGTTGTTGTTTGAGTTACGGAGTTCTTGCCGTTTGTGTGTGTACTTTTCGGCGATAATTTCACACTAATTTGTAAATTTGCTTTTAATGCCAAAGCAAAAAAAAAACAAAGAGCAACTGCTGCTACAAAAATGTCTGTAATTTTTCATCTTGTTTGTCTACAACGAAGCGAAAGAACACAGATATTTCGAGTTGGCTAACCTGCAAAGCTCAATCAAATTAAATGCAAAGCTGAGGCAAATATGCGAAAGGAATTGTAAGCAATAAGAACTAAAACGAGAGCTGTTTTATTGTTGTTGTTGTTATTGTTGTTGTTGCTTTAAATCACTTCATTTCGTTGCAATTTTCAATCACGTGCTAAGTGCTGCCAGACAAAACAGATAGACAGACAGGGAGACGACGACGAATTGTCTGCAGCGTTAGCATGCAACATGAAGGGGCATTAACAACACCAACAACAACAACAACAATGTCAGCTCTTGTTGGCAATTGCTGCATAATTTTTTTTTTTTTTTTGCTGTGCAAATGGATCTCGACCGAACCCCAGACTCAAAACAGCAACAGCAACAAAAATAATCGAGTGGCAACTATTTGCCCTATCACGTACAAATTAAAAATGTGAAATGCTTCAATTTGGTGCAAGCAACAAGATTTCAACACAACACAATACAAATGCAACAGAGAAGCAGCACAACAGCCGCAGCTGTAACAACACTCAATATATGCATTATTCCTGGTACAACAAGGCGTATGAATAAGCATTCATCTTTTTTGCATTTCCGTTATATGAGTTTTAGGCAGAAACAAATCAATTTGAAATTGCTTAATTTATGCAAAAAAAAAAAAAAAAAAACAGAAGAAGAAAAAACCTATCAGATACGTCCGATAAAATGTGTTAAATTCCGTATTATTATGTTAAAACTAACATTTGTTTAATATGGTCCAAAGTGTACAGCTAAACAGCTGTCAATGAAACGCTTTAAGTCATCGCACGTTTTGAATAAATTTTAGCCAAATTCATTGTTTAACTAAAACCAAAAACTAGTTTCTTGTGTTTATTTAACATATATATAGTCATTTATTGTTATACTTTAAATATTTGAATTATGTTTGTTGTCAAGCGCATAAATTGAAGTTAAATGCTTCTTCCGTTGGCCAATAGATCAACTTAGTGAATTGCTTTAAATGCTCAAATAATAATAACTACAGGCGACAATTGCCATTTAGTGAAACAGATGCCAAAATGAGGTTTATCTTGGCCCGTCAAATTGTCATAAGATACCAATTGACGATAATTTCAGTGCAATTGATGTTGTTGCTGTTTTGCTGGCCACACCTAGCCATAAATTTTAAAGTACACATCAAAAAAAAAAACAAAAAAGAAATACCAAAATAATAGACGACGCTTTTTTTTCTGTACACAATTTTCGTGCATTTGCCGTATCTCACGTTTTTCACATCAGACACACAAATTCAAACTCAATTTTCGATATATACGATGACGAGTACATATAAATTTTAACTCTGCAATTGCAATTCCATTTCCATTGCGCTGGTTATTGATTATTATTTGGCACTTGGACTATCAGGTAGTCGGCTAGCAACTAGGCAGCTAGGCAACTGGACCACGCCCCTACACACAGCCTCGGGCTTGAACTTTTCAAAATTCAAACAAACACACAGGCTGTACAAAGTGGCAAAAGAGCTGCCTCTGGAGGAGCTACTACCTGGCAATTTGCAGCGTGCCGCAAGAAACAAAAAACCAAATGCAGAAACTGAAACTGAATCATTGGGATTGTGAGGAAGCGGTTTTTATTTTACTGTGCACATTGCACATTCGAAATGCCAAAGTTGAAACCACAAAACGAAAACGAAATCGCAAAAAAAAAAATTATTTATCTTTAATTTACTTTTTACTTTCATTTTAGTGCACAACACAATTTAGTTGCTTATTTGGTTTTCATTTTGTGGGTGCAGTCTGGGAACTAAATATGTAAATGTATTTTATTAGTTATGACGTTCAGAGAGATAGACAATCTAATGCAATTTGAGCTAAAAACAAGTTACGCATGGCAAATGTTTGGGATTTATTCAAATAAAATTGAATTGAGCTTATCAGCAGTTTGTTGATTTACGACTAAAGTGGCTTTAGTTGATGGTTGAGAGGCTTTTTAGACAAATGACTAACTAACTAAAAAGTATGAGAAATACTGTCAATAGTCAGAACGTAGCGTATATTTAGCTTAGTTAACACTCTCCCTTCACTTAATCAAAATGTTAAACACGCTAGATGATTGCTCAATGGATTTAAAATTGCGGGGTATCATGAAAAATAGGCGAAACCACTTTTAAGTGTTGCTCCCACAAACTGACCGCAAATAGTTTGCCCCAGCCATAGAGTTAGAGCATCGACGATTGCATGAAAGTCGACGCGACGTTGACTGCAAATTGATTAATGGCATTAAATGCATTCAACAATTTCCACCCGGCAGCAAGCAACAAGTTTTTAAATGTGTAATGTGAAACCAAAAAATGTTGTTGTTGTTGCTCTTGCTGGTTTGCTAGTTGTTTGCTGCTGATCTACGCTTATTAATTGCTGTTGTTTTGGCCCAATATGGTGAGACGGCAGACCGTTTATCCCATATCTGATCGGTGCAATCTTCAACCAACAGCAACCAATATATTGAATTACAAACGACTAAGAGCACAAAACACACAAAATTTGTGGCCTGTTTCAAGCAAAGTTTTGCGCGCAATTAATTGCGCAAAGTTGTGGGCCGAGAGCATCAACAAGCGCAACAGTGATTTTAACGTTTGAAAAATATGTAAATAAATGTGGCTAAAGAAATGTTGTAACTGCAACTGGGGCCATGTTTAACGCTCAAATCGTGTCTTGTTCAAGTACAAATCAATGCAAACTAATTAATATTATAGAGAGAAAAAACCGATATACATAATACAAAAAATAATAATAACAATGCATACTGAGCTAATTAAATGCAGTGCACATGTCAACAGGCTGTAGTAAAACAACAACAATAACAGCAGCAACTGCAGCAGCGACAGCAATTGTAATAATAAATGGGGGCAGCAACTGCACTTGAAGGCACAATGGAGCCGCATAAATCATAGCTGAAAACACCATAACTAAATACCCATGTCAGATGCGAATCAGTTTCATGTCTTAGCCACAGACATTGCGACAACACGCACGGGCCAAGACTTTTGTCAAGGAGCAGCATTTTTTTGTTGGTTTAGTAGCAAACGGGCCAGGCCCAATACCAATTGTGAACTTTAAGCCCAGTAGCTTAAGCAGACAATTGGCAACTGGCAGCTTCGAAACGTGAATGTCATTAGAGTCAATTTGAAAAAACAGTTGATGAGCGAACTGAGTCAATTGTTTAGAGTTTTGCGCATTTAAACTAGTTCTGGGTGCGGTTGGTCGAATAATACACGAATTCAAACTTTAACTTTAAGCAAATAACAGCTCCAATTTCAGTTTCAGTAACACTCGTTTGGCTCTTTAACGTCTCGGTGTAAAAGTGCAAGAAACTCATAAATTAGACGGATTGTGTAGCAAACACACACACACACACACACACACAGCTGCTGCCCCGACTGGCTTGCAGCACGTTGTGCGGTCAAATAAATAGAAAATTAGCCAGACATTGGCCAAGCAAAAAAAAAAAAAAAAAAAAGCGTACAAATAATGCGGCAATATGTTGCTGTTGTTGCAACATAAAGAAAGAAAAAGCAACGGGCACACATTAGTTGCCATAAAGGCCAGCCACACAGCCAAAGCAACAAACGGCAAACATCTCTCATTGCCGTTAATTAATTGCAAGCGGCCAGTCGGGGACCACTCAGCTTTGTTTATAGTTTATACCAAAACTGAAATATTCATTTGGATTAACCTTACTTTCTTCCCTCATTATTTGAGCTATATATTGCTACGTCAAGTGAAAGCCACACAAACGCTTTATAACTTAGGTTTGAGCTCCTTGGGGAAGATATTGCATGCAAAATTTGTTGGTTTTTTTAAAGAATATGACTCGAATATGATCAACTGCAGCAGAGCTCTAAACTTTTTTTAGAACCACTTTAAGAATATATGTTTTGTAATAAACACTTATTTTCCCATGAATATTACAAGTAATTTCTTATGTATACACACAATTTGGTCAAACATCAATGAACTCTACGATTATCTACTAATTATACAGCTCAATTATAGTCATATAAATACTATAAGCGATTAACAGTTGCTTAACTTACACACACATATATAGTACATGTAGTTATTGTATTGGCCAGTTGCGATAAGTTGTCATAAAATAATAATCATAATCCAAGTCTAACAAACGCCTTGTTGTTGTATGAGTCAGAAAAATGTGTGCCTTGAAAATTTTAACGTTCGCATGTTAATCGCAAACAAATTAAAAAATGCGGCAAAAACGCATACACAGACAAACACACACACACACATGCTTCAAAACATGTTAATGAAAATGCCACAAAATTCCCATAATGCATTCTATGCAACCAAGCAACTAGCATATAGCCTGGCGCTCTATTCGTGGACAACTTCACGCTGCGCTGAGAGCCGCAGACACAGACATAGAAGAAACTGGCGCGCCAAGCTGTGAAAAGTCTCATTACTTTGGACAAATATGCAATTTGATGTTAGTAGTGTTATGGTGTTATATGTAGTCTTATAGACTACTAAGCGACACAGCCGACTGCCAAATGTTTTGAAAAGTTGCCACGGTTTTTTGTTTTTTGTTGTTTTTACTTTGAGGGAGCAGCAGCCGAGGCGACCGCAGCCTAGCTAAAGTTGGCGTTGGCTGTGTGGCATGTGTGGTTGTTTGACGCTGTTGCTGCCTCGCGTGTTGCGGTGGCAAGTTCAGGCAACACACAAAACAGACAGTTTCGAGCAGACAACGTCATAGATACACACATATGCTAGCCAGGCCATTGCGACTTGATCCCTTTTCACATTTCACATGCCACACGCACAGTTTTATTTTTTGCAATTAAATTTAATTTTGTATTTATTATTTTATTTGTATTTTTTTCTTGCAACATATGTGGACAATTTTTCAGAAGGCGTCACATTAATTGCCACAAGTTGTGCTTGAGAAAAATGCTAATTTTTTTCCGTACATTTTGTGTATTTTTTTTTCTTTATTGGTAGGAGGAAGAAATGTGTGTGTGGTGCAAAGATTTGCGTAAATATTTGCGACTGGTTGCAAAGAGCTTAACGACTTTTGGCTGTTGTTGTTTTCGGCTGCGAGTATGTTTGCTTGTTAGTTTATTTGCAGCCACAGCACACACAAACAAACAAACACACACACACACACACAAAGTTAGTTAGATATATATCGATGGCCAGACAACGCTCATTTACACGTGTAACGATAGAGAGTGAGAGACCAGACGAGACCATTAAATCGTTTGATTTTGATTTAATTAATGCCGTTAGCTAAATATGTAACCAAAAACGAAAGCAAAACGAAAATCGCTAACACATTTAATTAGGTTTTTCTTCTAAACTAAAACATTTCGTGGAACTGCCAACTAAATATTTAAGCAGCAAAAGCAAATTAAAACTTAAACAAATTTTAAACGCAAGACTCTCATGCGTAAAACTAGTAGCAGACATGTTCAAAGCGTTTTTTGTTTTGTTTTTTTCTTAGGATCTTTTTCCGATCGTTTATGTAAATACTAAAGCCAAAAACAATAAACTCTGGGAACTTGAGCTTGGCAACAAGAAGAGCTCAATATATGCTAATGTCCATAGTTAAAGATGCGCAATTGTAGCTTTGTGTGTTTGGTTTTTTTGTTTGTCTGTTCGGATATAACAAATTGAGCTATCAGCGGCATTCTTTGCATTTGAGCCAAACAGAAACAAAAAGCAATCTCAACTGCCGCTGGGCGTTGGCCAAAAGCGCACAAAATGCCGAAAAGATGTAAGAAAAGAATATGTTTTGAATGTCTCTATGTACAATATATTCGGATGATAATTAGGCAACAAGCTGAGCAGCTTGGACTGTTAAGCTTTGGCTTTGGCCATTAATTCCAATTGCCAATATTTTTGTAGCAATTTATTTTTGATGCTAAACAAAGGCAATCAGCGCACGTATTTGTGACTTAGACGAGTATCTGGCTAACAGCTTAGGATGTGTCTGGATGAGTAACTGAGTGGGTGTAAAGTGTATCTGTATCTTACTTATATGCAGCTATATGCGTTAAATCATTTGTGTGTGTGTGCACTCCACACCCATTCAAACATTTAGCTGCCCCAAACTGACAGGGGCGGCAGAAAGGGTAGTGAGAGCAGCTTCGGCAAAACTGTCTGTGATCTGTCTATGAATGCACACACACGCGTGATTTATATATTCAATTAAAGTTCGCCGCCAACAACTACAAATCGACAAGCACATTTTTCATTCAACAATTGTGTATCTATGAATCTATCAAGACATTGTGGCATTAGACTAGCCAATCTAGAAGTAAGTAGATACATAGATAGACATAGATCGAAACTGAAACTTGGCAATTTAATTGCCAAAACTGCAGAGCTTAAAGTTTATGTGTTTTAAATACCCTGCTTAAGCAAAATTATATTTAATTTAAATAAGATTATACAATTTAATAATGATACGCAACATTTTCGCATATATATTTCGGACAATGTTTTTCCCTTTCATTTTTGCAGGGTATATTGTTATTTTGACAGCCCATAAAGTGACCGTAACGAGTATTTTTTTTAAATTTAATTAAATAATATTATTGTTAGGTATTGCCACTGTAGTTAAAGTTTGCTGCTGCTGCTGCTACTGCTGCTGTCTCGTTATTTATGACCGTCGGCATAGGCTTAGATTTTTAATTAATTCAAGGCTTTTTTTTTGGCACGCTTGAAGCTCAAACACAGAGCCGGGTCTAAAGTTAACATTGCTATCCGAAAGTGTTGCTGCCTTGCCCAATAATTGTGTAATTTTTGTATTATTATTATTACTATTATTATTGTTTAGCTGGCGCTTTCTGTTTCTCTGTGGTCAGACACACACACACACATACACACACACACACACACACAGCTTAGCTGCAAATTAGACAATAAAACAAAAGTCAAACAGCATGCCCTTCGCATCCCTCTTGGACCATAAACCGCAACGCCAGTTGACTGACGCACAAACAACTGATGAACAAATAAACAGAAAACATTGTCAATGTTTAATGGGCGTTGGCGTGAAAATTCTTTAGAAAAATTACGGAAAATTAGTGAGCGCTGACCGAGCACAACAAATGGCGCACAGTTGAGCGACCTTTTGCAGTGGCAGTTGAGTGCCAAGGGGCATGAATATTATTCATTTAAAGTAGAAATTAGCTAAAGCGAAATGCATTGAAAACAGCGCCCTCAGATTGCAATTCAAATTAATTTCAAAAAAAAAAAAAATACGTAAACACAAAAATAGAAAATTAGACAAGTCATTCAGCAGACAATTTACATGATAGCCACCGTCTGACCAGCAGCAAGTCAGCATAATTAGACCAAGACCAAAAAGACCGATGAAACACACAACAACAACAACAACAAAAAATATGTTAACCCACGCAAGATGACGTGGCCAATTGTAGCTGTCGCCGTCGCATTGTTGCACCCCCAGCAAAAAAAAAATAAAATAAAACAGAGGGGAAAGAAAACATCAAATGGTAAGCGCCGCCTGTTAACAACTTGCTGAAGCGAGGAATGCAGTGGCCAGGGCCAAGAATAAGCTAACCAAATAAAGCGCTACAGTGGTAACTAACTAATGAAAACAAACAGTTTCTTAAAGCAATTGTTTTATTTAATGCATATAAGTTCTAACTTTTACTAGTGGATTTTTGGAACACCCGCAGAACCGCATAAGTCGCTTGTGAATTGAAGTGAAAACGCGTGAATTGAAGTGAAAAACATGCAAATGAGACAACAAGAAAAATTAAATGAAATTCATATGAAAATGTGACAAGTGCTAGACTTGAGCCTAAAACCTGAGGGCCGCCGAAGAACAGACCTTTCAACATGTTGGGCGATATTTATATGCCTTTTACCAAGATTTCTTATTAAGATAGCAAACGAAATGCCGCAGTTAGCCACCAAAAGCAGCAGCAACAACAACAACAACAAAAGCTCTGTTGCAGGTAATTTTGTTGTTAAAGTTATGACAGCAAAGGGCATTTTTCATGTGGCAGATAAGGCCCCCCAAAATAAAGTGAAAAAAAAACCAGCACAATTAATTCCAAAGCCCTCATAGACAAGACAATAAAAATTAAAGAAAGAAGGAGAAGAAATAAAAAGAATTTCTTTTTGTTCTACTGTTCTGGTATTATGAATAATACTTTTTAAAATCTGCAAACAAATTGAGTGAAAACAGCTGCCCTCCATTTTCAGATCTCTCTTGATAGATATTGCATGCAATGTACAACGTATTGAATCTGTATCGGAATTGTCGTCATCATGACATAAGCAGCCAAACGCTTGTCTACAACAAGCGCAAGCGCATTTAATTAAGTTTCTTACGCTTTTTTATATTAATAGAAAAAATATGTACACAAACAAAGTATATAATGTAGCAAATGTTCTGTTAGCGATAAGACGCAAGCATAAGAAAGATAAAATTCTAGTAGAGGCTTTCACAACAAAGGCGTGTTCGTAGAAATGGAAAATAAATAATATAAAATTTGTTAAGCGAGTGCTCAAAGCCAACAAAAGCGATAACAAAATAAAGGCATGTGGCAAAAATGTTAGCTAAATAAAATATGAAAAAAAAAGAAATAAAATAATAAATGCACGATCGAGTGTCAATAACAAGACTAATTATAGACAAAGTGCTTGCGGCTGTTTAAATTATGTAAATAAATAAAAATTATATTAGTATAGAATTAGAAAAAAGAAAGAGGGTGAGAAACCGCACAAAATTCCCCATAATAAAACGACTAAAACGAAATATTACACAAGAAAAGTGTTAAAGTTGCATAAATTCTTAACATGATTACGTATGAAAATAATAAATAAATAGTACATTATGCAAAAGCACGTTTTAAATTAGTAACACAACAATTTTCATAAGATTTTATGGCAATAGCTAGGTGCAGCTACCTCAACAGTAAACATGTTGATCATGAACTAAGTGTGTGTGTGTGTGTGTGTGTGAGAGAGAGAGAGAAGGGAGAACACACAATCGATCAATTAATTTATTGACATTCTATTAATTACAGTTAAGTTTCGCTAAAATCATTGTGTAATGTTCAAAGAAATTGTGCAAATTACATTCGAATGAATCATTTATCGTTAAAAGAACGTGCATAAAATTGCAATTGGCTAAGCGTAATAAAAAAAAGACTTGTAAATGTTATTGTTGTTACTTTACTGTTAGACAACAAAAAGTTGAATTAAAAGTGCATTGAATTTCTAGTTAAATGCAAGCCATAATCAACAATAAATATACATGATGTCAGTCTCTTAACGCGTGTGTGTGTGTGGGTTGAAGAGGGTAGATTGTGGGGGCGGGCGTTTTACTCATCGTGTGGGCGAAAAGTTCAATTTCATTTCATTTCAGTTAGAGAGCTGACAACAACAAGGCGCCCTCCCCAACACAAAAAGCGATTCAAAATTCTCTTAATTTGTTTTTTCTCTCACTCTTTTTCTCTCTCTCTCTTTCTATTTCTGCTAAGTAATTTACAATAGTTGTTAACGATGACGTTGTTGTTATTGCTGCTGCTGGCAGCGCAATTTAAATGCAAATAATTTTGTAAGAAATTTGCATAGTTTTAAATTTGAATATAATTACACAAATTGGACGCAAGCAAAGCAGCTGTAACAACTAAAATTGGCTAAAAACTAAAATGAAGCAAAAGCAAAGACACGCCCATTTGCCCACTTGTTGCTTTGCTGCTCACTTGTGTGCTCAGTGGTTCAGTGCGCTTTCTATACAACATATTACAAGTCAGCAAAAAAAAAAAAAGAGGTTCAACAAACGCAAATTGTGCAAAAAATAACCAACAGCAACGGCAGCAACATCAAGTGTTTAAGTAACTTGTAACAGTAGCGTAAAAATACATTTATTTGCCCATTGCAGCAGCTGTTAGACAGAGTTGCCGCTGGCAACATCGAAGCTGACGAGCAACATGTTGCCGAGACGTTGATCACGACTGGGACGGCCGCTAATGAAGATGATGTTGCAAAAGCAGCGAGTGCTGCCACACTCTGTGACGACGGCCGTTGTCGCGGGCGTGGCATCAGGCACAGCTGAAACTGAAAGCAAACGTTGTGCGCTTTCCTTTTCAGCGCCACTCAGTGCAAGCAATTTTTTATGTTGCGGTATATTGCTGTGCCACAAGTTGAGTTTAGAGTTTTTTTAATTAATAAGCAAACTATATGCACTTGGCAATTGCAATGGCAGTTTTGTTCTCACGCTATATACACAATATATATATACATATATTTATATATAAGTATACCTTCGATAATTAGAAAAATCAAGCACGTCAAAAGCAAAGCACGCGCACACAATTTTAAATACGCTTTATTGTTATGATTATATTTTGAGGCTTTAAGTTTTTGTATTGTTTGTTTTAAAGATTTATTTTTTTTCGTATGTTTTTTTTTGTTACTGACGTTTCACCCAATTGGCGCAAGAAACGTGCCAAGATCGGCTAACGAAAATTAATATGCAATTAATCGGGCACAACAAGGAACACGCCGTCAATACTAAGCACAACAATACACAAGTACGTGCACATGTCGCAGTCGCAGTCGCAGCAGCAGCAGCAGCCGCAGCAGCAAAGGCAACAGCAAAAGGTAAACTGTGCTTCGGCGATAAGCGATCAAACAGCAACAGCAAAAAAAAAACAACTGACGAAGCGACAGCTTAAAAGTCACCTACTGAAGCACAACAACAACAACAACAACAGCAGCAGTAAGACAATTTTAAGTAAACCAAAAAAAAACACAGCACAGACATTGAAGCAGAAGGAGACGTCGATGTCGAAGTAGCCGCACCCAGAAATGTGTCAAAGATCAACTGACAAAAATCGCCGGCAATAAACAAAACAAAAAACCAAAATACAAGCAGAAAAAATACATTAATAAAGCACAAGAGCACCAAAAACAAAAACAAACGTTGCTCGAGTAGGAAACCAAACAAAATGCAATTGAAAACGAAACTAAAAAAAAAAAAAAAAAAAAAACCCAAAAAAAAACGCGCCGTGAGAATAATAATTAAAAATCTTTGCTCTTTTTTTTCATGTGAAATTTGCGCTTGGCCAGTGGGTGGCCAGCTATAAAAGGTTAAGTTAACGCTAGGCGTGGCCGCGCCCCCGCCTTAGGTAGTTTATTAAGCAAATTATCAAGAAAGATACAAAATACATAAACGTCATTCAAATGGCAAACAGTCTTGACTGCAGGTGCGCCGATCTAATCTTGCCCAATTTATTATTGCACAAAACCTGGCCAGAGATTAAGCCCAAGCCGCAAACGTAACTAATTAGGTTCCAATATGACTAGCTAGAAACGTCAGTACAAAAAAAAAAAATAATTAAGATAGGATTTACTTAGATAAACTGTTTTGACGCGTATTTGGATTGTTCTTGAAAGGAATTTTGATTAGAATTAACGCTTGAACCAATCAACTTAATGATTATGGTTCATTACAAAGCAACTATTTAAAATGTCAATAATTTTATCTATAGTCATTGACTAATAATCGTTTTAGTTGTGCACTTAGTGAGCAAACAGTGAGCTTGCATTTCAAATTACATTTCATTTGCAAATGTCAATTGGCAAGGTTCAATAAAGTGGTTTTTTTTTTTCTTTTCCTTAAACAAAGCAGCGCCATTGATACTTAGCATATACATGTATATATTCTATATATATATATATAATGTCATTGATAGATTGTCCATTAAGCGAATAAGTACGATAACATTGACAACAATAACTTTCTTTCTTTAAAAGTCTAGCATGTGTGCCTGGTGTGTATGTAAATGAAAGCCAAAGTTGAGGCTTGATAAGACACAACGACTTTGTTTGCTCCACATATATACTATTTGTCCAAGTGCGATCGGCCCCCTTTCTCAATCAAACTTTAACTCAAACTCAAACTCAACTGCAGCTGCCTGATAAAATATAATAAAGACCATTCGGTTGAGCTTATCAAAAGCCTTGAGCCTGAATTTTGCAGCCGATTGTAATGTATATACATGGAGAAATAAGTATGTGTATACATTATATAGCTATGACAGCTGATCTTCTCAAGTGACCCACTTGGCGCGTGTTTGCGTATCAGCAACAACAACAACACTTTCATTTTCACAGCCCTGAAAGCCAACAATGCATGTGTCTTGTGTCTCGAGTCGCTTTGTTTAAATTTGTGTTTCGTAAATATTTGCGCTACGTCTTATTTTTTTTTTTCGATATTTATTTTTTATTTTTGGTTTGTTGGTTGCGTTTTTATTTTAGAAAGTGCGTGCGCAATTGAAGTGCCTTTTTTTTTGTTTTTGTTATTTAGTTAAACAGCCGCCCAGTCAATAAATAACCGCTCCATGTCAATAAATTACGCAAAAAACAGAAAAGAAAAACTTAAAACTTAAACGCTGCCAGCAACAGCTACTAAGGCAACGGCAACGGCAACTGCAACTACAACAGCGACGTAAGCAGCAGCAGCAGCAGTCAGGCGAATGAACGACACAGCCGACAATGCACTTTGCCAAGGACAGATTCATTGAATAGTGCGACTAGATTGAGCATGAGTATGGGTAGGGTAGGTATGTGTATGCACATAAATAGGCATAAGGCTTGTAAGTGTGCGTTAATGCGAGGGAAGCTTAAATCGTTACAGAATCAACATTACAGTCTTAAGTATTACCAAGAAGTCAAAATGTAAAGACAAGAGACAATAAATCGTTTATGAAACTTGCTCGGGTCAAGTATATTGTACACATTGTATGGTATGCATTGACAAATTGTTATCTAGCATTTATTGAAGACAAACAAATAAACAGACTAATAAAACAACCCTAACCCCTTGGCAAATCTAGTTGCCTGTTGTATATCTAAACTGCAAGGCGAGAAAATCAACGCAAGCGGCTGTTTTCAAAAAACAATAATATAAATATAATAAAGAAAAATGACTGCACGGCGTATGCGCAATATTGACAGTGAAATCGTAGACTCATTGGGGGTTTATGTCTACAAACAAATGTGTATATCGAAATACAGATACTTAAACAGAACAAGCGCATATATCTGTATGTGGTTTAATGGCCGCTGAAACAAAGCGCAAGGTTACAACAGCAACAGCAACAGCAACAGCAGCAGCAGCAGCAGCAACAACAATTATTAAGCGAGGGGGGCTTAAGAACTCTAGGAAATGCCAACACACAGAAGAGACACGAGCGAAATAACATATAGAAGATACAGACAGTCCGACTGACTGACAGACTGACAAGAAAGCGCCTGATTGTCAGGGGCAAAAGCTCCACTTTGCGTTCGTGTCTGCATTTGGTTTTTAATTTTTAAATATTTGCTTTATATGGCATGGATGAGTTTTTCGGGGTCTAAGGGGAGAGGAAGAGACAACCAGCAACCAGCAACCATACTTCAATGCTTTGTTTTCATTCATACGGCCCATGAAATGCCAGGCACGTACATACACTCTCTGAACGTGTGTGTGTGTGTGTGTGTGCACTTCAAGGCTTCGCTTTTTCCAACCATCATCAGACGCGTCGATTTTTTGTTTTTAGCGCTTGTTCTGAATTTTTTTTGTTAGCTTTTGCGCTTATCTAGCTGGACAGTGTATGTATTCTTTATACGTTTTTTTTTTTATTTTAAATTTTAAATTTTTTTTTGCCCCTGGCAATTTGCTAACTAGAAATTGACAGTTGAATAGACAACGGAGCGTATACGTTTTATTTTTAGTTTCTATTTGCAACACGGCCAGGGGACGTGCATTGTAGCAATGTGTCTGCAACTGACAATGATTTTTATTATTATATTTTTTTTTCTTGACTGCAAAATATTTTTTCAATATTTGAGCGTCAATTGAAATTTGATTTTATGCCTTTGCATTTTTTTAAAAAACATTTTCAATCAATATGCAAATATTTATGCGCTCCTGGGAAAATTTGAAACTTTCAGATGAGTTAATTAAAAATCATAAATTGTCGCGTATATTTCATAAACTTACTTTTTGGCCAGTGCCAAGCAACGCAGCAGCGATGGCGGCAGCATTTGTTTACCTAACTGTTTGACAGACGCAACGCAACGAAACGCAACAAAACTTAGCAAGTAAGGCAAAGCTATGGAAAGCAGCGCAGCGGCGTCGCCGCATGTAAAGTGCATTTACCTTAAAGTGCAACAAACGTGTGGCGTGTGTAACCAAATGGGCGGTGGTATCGATATGTATCTGTCGTTGTGCGTTTGTATGTGACTGTCATGCGTGGCACGTTTTTTTGTGCAATAGTATTAAGCTACGGGCTGTTGCTATTGCCCCATTGCCGACGACAACGCACAATTTTTTTTTCTATTTGTTTTTTGTTGTGACTCGTTTGACCAAGTTGGGTAAAGAGCTGCGCTGAGCTGAGCTGGGTTGAGCCTATTGAAGCAGCTGTTGCCCCCAAACCCAGGCGTATGAGTAATATCATAAAATTCAACTTAAAATTGCAAACTAATAAGCAGACAAATAAATCGAAATATAAAAACTTGTTTAAAGATATTAATTTAATACAATTCGATCCGGTTAGATTGCATATGTATAATAAATATATGTATTTGGGTAATAATTTTTAACTAAATTATGCCAATTAAAACCTTGAAAGAAACGTATGAATATTGTAAAGCTAAAAACAAGCAATTAAACAACAATAAAAGCCCTTTAAAATTCAACTAAATCAAATGAGAAAACTAATTAAAAACAAAACGAAACGTCTATTAAAGTATCATGATAATTGCAAACTATTTAAATTAAATTGAAATCTCATAGACTAGCATACAATACATCCAAACTACTTTGTTACAAATTTGGCAACTTCAAATCAAATGTAATTTGACAGTGAGACAGACAGGCCAAGACAGCGTAATAAGCGACAGTTAAAGCCAAAAAAAAAACACGCACAACAAGAAAAGCATTCGAACCAAATGGCATTTGACAACTGGCAAACAATGCTTTTTATGGCCATAATCAAATATGTGTGTGTGTATACAAATACATATAATTATATGTGTAGAATATTACTAACAATATGAACAATAATAAACAATGCAATGCGCACTTAAATCGTTTGTATAATTGATTATTGACAATATTGACAAACAGTATTTTTTTTTATATATTTTTTGTATTTATTGTTAAGAAAAAACAACAACAATTAGTGGCAAAAAGGCAGACAGGATACTTAATTGCAACCGCTCTTTTCTAACTTCTGGCGGATTATGTCAGAGGCAAATAAATGTGAACAATGGCCAACGCTAACAAAACAGACCATAAAAACAAATGGCTGGTTGCAGGACACAACAAAAAAAAAAAACTCAAAGAGTTGAGAAATTGAAAAATAAAAGTTACATATTCTGCACAGATAGACAGACAGACAGACAGAAAAGTCATAAAGTTGAGCGCATGAAGAACAAATGAATGAATGAATGCAATGTCTAGTCGTTGTTGTCATTCCAACAAGATGGGCGTGAACCCCAACGATGGACTTGATCGCGTAATTAGCGCGTCTGACCCCAACCTTTATGGTTTTTTACCCCGCAGCAACAGCAGCAGCAACAGCAGCAACAGCAGCAACAGCAGGGTCGTTGTATAAATCACAAACAGCAACGCTGCTGCTAGTTGGCCAGAGTTTGGAAATGTGTCTGGGGTCCACTTGAAAAGGCCACTCTTGCCGCCTGTCCTTGGCGCCAGGATAACAGAAATGAAAATGAAAATTGATAGCGCGTCGTGCCGCGACATAGCGTTTAAATATTTTATCGAATTTAAAGTGCGAATTTTATTATGCAAACACTTTTTGATGGCTTTGCTCCTGTGGGTCTGTCTAGGCTCTAAGCTGGAACTTTAAGCACAGGCAACATGTTAGGAGAAGAGTTTAAGTCTTAGCCAGGTGCCTTGATGCGGTTCTTGCTGCATTATTTACGAGCCACGTTTTGCCCAGAGAGAGCACTAGCTCAATCTTTTGGCGCATGCTAAGCCGCTTAAGTAAAGTGGCAGCAGTGTCAGTGGCAGTGGCAAGAAACGAGAAGCTGCTGCTGCTTAGTAGTAATAGTTACTGCACCCGCTGCGCAGGAAGCCAACTTGATGCAAGTGCAATTTTTAAGCAATTTTAAGCTGTCGTCTTTTGTTGTCGTCTTGGCTTGTGCACACTTAACCTAACCTCAAACTCAAACTCAAACTCTGGGCAAAGTTTTGCTTTGGTTCGTACGTTTTTTGTTCAATAAAATATCAACTTGAAAATTTTTCAATTAAAAACTTTTCACTTGCAACAAGACTGTTTTTTTTTTTTTTTTTTTTGTCGTTGTGCTCCTGGTTTCAGTTTCGCGTTGACTTTTTCTTTTGCCCCTTATATTTTTGGTTTGCAACTTGTAAGAGTTCCAACTTACAGCTTGCAAATGCGGTGCATAACTGTAAATAAGTTGCTGCCAACTGCCGGCTGAGCCTTTTGTGTTGCATGCAGCTCGCAAGGAGCTGCCAAGCCATGACAACGACGAATGTGGAGGTGAAAGCAAACACAACGTAGACAGACAGCGTTGTCTCTTTTGCGGTTTAGCCCATTCCTGCAATTGTCTGGCATCCCTGTGTTGTCCTGCCCTGTACTGTTGTGTCCTGCCCGTGCCTGCCACTCTACTTAGCATGTAAATAATGTGCACAAAAATTATGAATGCAGCTAATTAGCAGGCAGCAGCCAACAGCAGCCAACAGCAGCAGCAGCCGCTCCTAGTGGCTGTGTTGTTTCTTTGTCTGCGTGCCTGCTTTCTTACTTGCAACGCGCTGTTGCATATTCATTATGTCATTGAACCATTAAACTGCGCTTAAATGTTTCAGTACACAACGCTTGCTTGCTGCACGCAGCTGCTGGTAGTTTATGACGCCGCGGGGAGCGTTTAACTTAAAGCGTCACCAAATCGTAGCAAGATCATCTTCAAGCCCAAGTCAAGTATGCCCCATATTTAACTCACCCACCGCAAATGGTCGAGCGCCATTTATTATCCCATCCAGTTGAGACACTTAAGCAGTATAAGTTACTTACCTGCAAAGAGAAGAGAAAAGAAAAATGAGCTATTAAAATATATATATCAAGCGATTTATCAATAAGCTGACAAAACCATCTAACATAAGTTTCGAAATTCAACAAACCCTCCATTTCACACAAATATTAAAATAAAACTTCATTTTCTTTGGTGGAACAGCTACCTCAATTTAAGAAAATCTGTTGTATACATATCATAATACTCTTGTTTCTTATTTGTATTTATGGCCTAGGCCTCTGCTACTTATAAGCTGATAAGACCATTGGGCAGGGCCACAGACAGCTTAACAATGTAATGTAAAAAATAATACAATATAAAAAAAACCAAAAAAAAACGTAAGGAGAACAAACAAAAATAGCTTCAGCCGTCAGCAGATGCTACCTTAAGATTAAGGCCCAGTTACAATGCCAACAACAACAGCAACAACAACAACATAAACAGCGACAACCGCAAGTCTTTTTAACGGAGTGAATATTCGTTGTTGCTGTTTTTGTTTCTTAACAGCAATTTTATCGCGTGCATAAACAAGCTGCAGAAAAAAAACAAATCCAGCGACTTGTTTCGAACTTCGAACTGACTTTCAAGTTTACAAAGTCATGCAACATGGCCATGTGCAGCATCATTTCGTTCGTTTTCTTGTTGTTGTTGTTGTTATTGTTGCTGACGGCCGCAACTGTCAGCGGCTGTAAAAATTATTGCAGGACATTTACCAAAATGGCCAAGAGGCAAACTTTTTTTTTTTTTTTGTATTTATTTACGCGGCCGCTTTTCAGCATTTATTTATGCAAAGCACTTTTTCTTCTTCTTTTTTTTTTGTAATGCTTATTTTGCAAAGCAATTATATAAAGCATGATTTTGAGGTCAGTGAAGCTTCAGCAATAATGCTGTAAATATTTATATATCATGCCACAAATACTGAAACGCAAGACAAGACAAAGAGCATATTTTATTCGTTTTAAAATTTCTGTTGTTTATTTGATGAATTAATTGTTACTTTCGTTGAGCTAAAGTGCTTTTATTGATTCGAAACTGAGGCAAATGCGCTTTTTAAAATAAAACTTTATTGACAAGCCGAAAAACGAAAGTGAAGCCAAAACCAGCAACAACAACGACGATGATCGCAATAAATGTTGCATTTTTATTATCATTTTTTCTCTCTCTCTCTCTCGTAGTTGTTGTCATCAACGGAGGGGAAGGATGCAAGGGGAACGCAGTTGTCCCAGGCACTTGGAATGACCGAAAGTGAAAGTTGGCTCGTTTAAAGTGCAACTAAGTATAGTGCACATATGAACATGTATAAGGCTTAACCAATCGACGGGATCTGTTCAAAAGATCTCTCATATCTTTCATTAACTTTTGTCGCTGGGCCGTTGTTGTTTATTTTATTTTATATTTTTAATTGAATCAACTGACAACTTAGTGAGGGGAGCTGCCTTTGCTCGCTTTATTTTTTGTTGTTTTTTTTTTTGTCGATTTAAAACATAAAACATTTATTTTTTAATTGTTGATGGCGCCTGCAGTTGCTGCATTGGCTGCCCAGTCAGTCAGCAAGCAAGAAGTTCAATAAACTGACTGGCCGTATTTGTTATTGTTACAGCTTGTGTTGCCGTTGCAATAGATACATTGCAATGTTATTTCAACGCCGCCTTTCAAAGCGCCGCCAGCGAGGCAATAAAAAGCCAACGGCGATCAACATCGTCGTCGTCATCGTCATCGAAGCAGCAACGATCATTGCCAGAGCTCATTGGCCTGACGTGTGTCTGTGTTGTGTTTGGTTTGTTTTTTGTTGCAAGTTGTTGCGTTTGTTGTTGTTGTTATTATTATAAATTATATCGGTGATTGGGTTGGAAATATTACATCGCAAAATTGTGGCGTGAGAAAGCTATTTTTTTTTTCGTTTTTTGTGGGAGTGTTTTAGTTGTTGCTGTTTTCGATAGTTGTCCGAGTGAAGTTTTGCAGATCTCTTTAATTGACACTTGAACTTCGCAAGCGGCAAACCACATCATTAATATTTATCATTTGGTTATCAAGTTAAACCGAACTAAATAATCGCATCTTGTTGCTGCCACAATGGGCCTGCATAAATGTGTTGTTGTTGTTGTTAGAAACCCCAACGATTATTGACACCTACTCAATAACCGTTTCTTGTGGCACTCAAGCATGCAGCATGCCACACCCAATGAGCAACAAATAGACGCGGCACGCCCACAACAACAACAACAACAACAAGAAAGCGCAAATGAAGCTTAAATTTTAATCGCCACTCTCGACACCCATCATGATGATAATGTTGATGATTTTTTTTTTTGTCGCCCATTCGCGGCGATGCCTTCAACGCGCAACTCGTCTTGCGTCTTGCGTCTTGCATCTTTCGTCCTTGTGTGTGTTACATCCCAACAACAGACAGTGAGACCGTTTCAACGTTCAAAGCCATTTGGTTTTATGATTATTAGCTTGTTTAGTTCACTCTCAAGTACTAGTACTAGCAAAAATATAGTGGAAATGTTTTTTTGGGGTAGGGAAATAACTCAACGTCTGCATTTCTTTTATTCTTTTTCAGCTGGCGGCAAACATATTCTTTATGCTTATATAATATCTATTTAGTTGCAGTCAGCAAGTGCTTAGATTGCTCTTTGCTGCTTGTTTGTCTCTCTCTCTCTCCCACTCTCTCTCTCTCTCGCTATTGCCATTTCTCTGTCACGACTGATTGCGTTTCTTGTGCGATAACCATTGCCATTTGTATCTTTTTCCATCTTGTGCTCATAACAATTTGACGCTTCATGATTTTGATCAGTTGCAACGGGGAGAAAACACGCGGGTGAGGGGAATGGAAACAAGAGAAACATATGCTTGAGACTAGACTGGTTTGCTTGTGGCTTGTGTGTTAACAACAATTTTTAGCTGTTTGTTTAATTGAATAAGTAGTCGGGGGCATGGTCAATGGTAAATGTCAGACTATACTGTTCAAGGAGCAGACATGCAGCATGCGTTGCATGAGTGGCTTTGCAGCAGTGCAACATACACAAAAGTTAATGCAAGCCGCATGTGGCGTTGATTTGCAGATTTCTGCGGACCCCAAAAATTAAAGTCTGGCCCCAAAAAACGAAAATCGGAGAACAGCATGACGAGGACATAAAAATAAGCGTTTCGATTGCCCTGTTTTTTGTTGCATGCCACATTTGCAGCCAGAAGAAGACAATGACTGCAACTTGAATGAAATGGGATTCTTCTCTCTGTTTTTGTTTTTTTCTTTTGTGTATTGCAATAAAAGCAAAATTATTTGTACGATGAAGCTGCAAAATAAATAAATACATTTATGCTTCCGCTGTAATCGTTATTGTTGTTGCAATTTAATGCCTTCGCCCCAGAAAATGGGGCGTGTCTTGCCGATCATCAAGGCAATGCAACGCAACGCATAAAACCGAAACGAAACGGCTACCAAAGTTTGTTAATTTACCCGCAAGACATACAATACATAAAGTATACGTATCCGTATTTATAGCCAAGCCAAATAGCAATTACAATTATAACTTTACACACACCAACACACACACTCAACACACACTCATAAATTACAGGCTTATCAGGGCAGTGGCAAGAGTATTGCCATTGTTATTAAGATTGTAAGAATATCAGTTTTTTTCAGATTCTTAATCTGTTTATCCCTATAGATTCCATTCTTATTAACAACATTTGCCCATTTGCTCTTGGCCAACGTTCGCTAAAGCTTATTTGTTCTTAATTAACAAACACTTTTTGCCATTCGAAATGATTTATGAATAGTAAACAATATTTTTCAATCCTTTCACTAGGCACTTTGGGTAAATGAAAATTTGCAACTGTGTCCCAAAAACTAATAAACAAATAAAACTGGTCAATGGTTTGGGTAAAAGAAAAAAGAAAAAGGATGCAAGCGACACAAATTGCAAATCAAATGCACAGCAATAGACACACACACACACGCAGGCACACACACTAATACATCCATTGGAGTTGCATTAAAATTGCATTCAACGTGCATTGACAAGGGAAGGGTAAAAGTGGCAACTGAATCGTTTTAATGGATATCAAATAGGGCACAAACAAACATGCACAGCAACTAAACTGAGTGCTTTCATTGAATGAGTAAGTGTATGTGTGTGTGTGTGTGTGTGTGTGTGTGTGTGTGTGTGTGAGGCAGCATTGTAAAGCTTGGAGATGCCCCACGGGGCAGTTTCAGCAAACAATTTTTGGTTTTACTCGAAAAGCGTTTTTTTCATACAAATACAAATGTGTAAACGTTTGTATGTATAAGTGAGTGTGTGCGTGTGTGTGTGTGTGAGCATGTAGAATTTTTCATTCTTTGCTTGGAGTCACTGCTGCTGCTGCTGCTTTCATTTACGAGCCTCGTTTTTACTGTTGCCAGTTTTAATATTTTTTTTTGTTATTCATGTTGCGTTTTTTTGTGTCTGGCAGCTGCTCAGCAGCAACAACAGCAACAACAATGGGGCAGCAATATTGATTGCAATTTCAGCTTGCAACAGCAGCACCGTGGCAGCAACACAGACTATGGCCATGAGCATGAGAGTTCTGGCTTTTTCTGTTTCTGGTCCTGGTCTCTGTTCAGGGTCTGGGTCTGGGTCTGGGTCTCGGTTTCGGTTTGAGTTTGAGTCTGGGCCTTGCCTCGTTTGGCTCGCACAAAAGCCTAAAAGTACACACACACACACACACTGAACAGACAGATAAACATAGGAGACGGCCCTGGCTTATGGCCAACAACACACACAGGAAGCATACAGAGTGCTGTGTGTTTGTGTGTATGTGTGTTTGTAGCATGCAAAAGCAACAACAAAATGCTGAGCCAACTGAAGCCTTTCAAGTTGCCAAAGCCCGCAAAGAGCCACATGTGTGTGTGTGTGTGTAGGTGTAAGTTGTAGGTGAGTGTTTGTTAGAGTTGCCCTGGCATTGTCTGTTGGCAATGAAAATGCGTCGCAGCAAGGGAAGTTGAGGGAGTTGAGGTGAGAAGGGGTTGCGGCTGCACGCCAGACATGCGCCGTTCAATAGGCTCATTTGCTTGTGTGTGTGTGTGTGTTTGTTTGATGAAGGCGTAGGCGCAGGTAATAGCAACTGAAAGCGATACATGAATAAATATATGCTTAATACATATGCAGAAATGCCCAGCAGGAGCTAACCAATACAGCTTCACATGATCCATATAAGTCAAATAAGTATGGTAATGGTATAGGTTTGGAATTCTTAAGAACTGCTCTTGAATATGTTACTATGCTTGTATGCTTTTAATGCGCTTAAAGTGCACCAATCAACATATCACTGCTTACTCAGCACCACTTCATGCATTCCCACAAGAAGCACCTTCTGCCCGACTGGGTACTGAGTCGTGTGGGCTGCAACTGCATTAGTGTTACGGAGGTGGGGAAGTTGCGTGTGTGTGTGTGTGTGTTTTCGACAAAGATTTCATTAATAGCTCTTACACTCTGGCTTGTGTGTGGGCAGCAAGGAACGTTTGAACAAAGAGTTCAAAGATTTTGCAAGGAAGGATTTAACCAAACTTCTTACTTTAATTTCCCAAATACTTTAGCAGTCTTTTAGCAACCTCAGTCTAGTTTCTGGCTAATAATATGTTAATATTCACTTACCAAGTGTCTTTCTAATATTTCCTTAATTAAGCGTTCCAACCCTTATTAACCTTAATTTCATACAGTTTTAGACCCAATTCATTTCATTTCACGCTTCGCTGCCTTTTGCCTTTAAATAAACCTAACCTTACACAAACTATACATAAATTATGCAATGCATTGTAGAAAAACTATTACAATTCTTCACACATAACTAAAAACAATAAAAAAATGTAATGGCAATTTACTTCCGCAATAATAATAGAAAGAAAACAAACAATAATAATAATGCAGATTTTATGCTTCAAGTCTAGACGACAGTTTTTGGTACGTATACGTGCTTAATTAGTATGTATGTTTTGTATATTTTAATGAATAACTAACACGCCCAAGTCAGAAGCCCAAGTGAGATTTCAAAACGAAAACAATTTTTTTCAAAATGACATCTGGCGTTTTGGCGTGAGTGACGCCAAACGAACGGACTCTCAATAATATTTCATAATTTTTACAACTATGCAAATATTCATGTTTAATTTGTATACGCATATATTTATAGATGGTTTTGGGTGGGCAGACCAATACGAGTGCCAGCCGCCGCCCCATAATCAACAACAGCAACAACAATAACAACATAAATCGTGCAAAAATTTATTATTTTGCGGAACACCACATTAAGAAATAGATATATTTTTTTAAGAGGTATAATAGATTTTAAGACTAATGCCAAAGTACGTGGTATATGATAGTCGACCCCAGGCAAAATTCTTTCTATTTATGTCCAACTAGTTAAATGTATAATTTTTCACACTAAACGCGTTCACTTCCGCGCGGCTAAAGTAAATTCGTAGACACTGTGTAATTGTTTTTGTTTTGTTTTTGTTGCTAATGCGTTGTATTTTCTTCACGCGTTTTGTGCCTTGCGCAATTTATTTGCAATTGCGCTCACCTTATACATTTATATTTTATTGTTCGCTGGCAAGAAAGTTGGCGTTAAAGAGACAGGGACAGAAGGAAGCGAAGAACGCACACCTACGCATAGAATAAATAGTAAGAGGGCAATCGATTTAAAGCACACGACCAGGGCGCCAGGCCGACAGGCAGGCAGGCAACACGTGGGTGTGCAGAGGGATATGGGCTTTTCGAAATTTGAATATTTGTTTGGTATGGGATCACATCGAGCATGACTAATCATGATAGAGTGGCGGGGGGAGGGAAGGCATAAATCATTTTGCAGACAAGGCAGCGAGAGAAATCGTTGTTGTTATTTTTTCTGTAGTTGTTGTTGTGCTTTAAACAGGAAGAGCTTTCTGCACAAGACAAACAGCAACAGCAACAACAACAGTTTGAGTTTTGCTTAAGGCAGGCGAACGAGCAGCATAAAATAAAAAAGCATAAAAACAAACGCCCGAAACAAAAATGAATACATAAAATGAATCCTAACCTTGACATTGAATGACGAATACATAAAGAAAATGCCGGCAAACATATACACACACACACACTAGTGGGAGTGAGAAAGGGAGTGTATTTACAGCTTAAGCGCTCTCAGCAGCAACAACAGCATCAATTGACAGAGAGAGAGCATTTAACATCGATATTAAAGAGCAGCAAAAGCGCGTAAATTGAAAGTAACGAAAATGTTTGTTTATCACACGAGTGGCGCTAAATATAGCAAACAGAAATAAATTCAGCATAACAAAAACTGAGCAAAAACCTGAAATGCGATAAAAGCGGCTTTTATGAATTAAAGTGCAAACGTAAAATAAAACAAAAATAACCCGGTTTTTGTATAATGATAAGCAAAGCAGCCACAAAATGCAACGCTCTCAATACGAGTAAAAGCGAGAGAGAGAGAGAGAGAGAGCAAAGCATAGGCTCAGAGTACAGATCAAAATCAAATCAGAACACACACACACAAAGTAGAGAAGAAAAGCAACAACAAGAACGAGAACAGCAACGGCAAAACGAATAAAAAAAAATAAAAACAATATCACGGCCTTGAAAACTGGACAAAACAGCAAGCACAGCACACACAAAGAGACAAACAAGAAGAAGAAGAAGCATGAATGCGTCGCCTTAGAAGGAATTAGAAGTTGTTCTGTTGTTGTTTCCAGGAGGGTTGTTGCGCTATCAAGCGAACCTACTTGAAAGAGCAATAATAATAATAATAAAAGAAAAGAAAAGAAAGGAAAGGAAAGAAAAGCATTATAATAATCTCGGCTAAATATTCGGCACAGGCTCAAGTTCGTAACCAAAGTGCTCTTCAGCGGGGCTCACGGAGAGCGATCTTCTGTATAGAACAAACGAAAACAAAAAAAAAAACCAACAACACTTCAGTACTAATGCTGGAATGCCATACGTGTGTGTGTGTGAGTCGCGCAAATGAGAGAAGCAATGGAAAACAACAAGAAATAAAAGCAAAGAGGGCCACAAACCAAAAATACAAACACGATCTAATTCTGTTTTTTTTTGCTTCTCGTGCTCTGCTTCTTCTTGCTGTTGTTGTTGAATTTCGGCGTTTTACTGCTTGTTTTGCTTTTTTGACGAGAACTCACACACACACACACACACATACACTCGTAATTTTATCGAGCTGGAATAAATTTTAATGTGCCCGACGACGTATTCGCTTTTGAAAAACGGAAATATTAAAATCAAGCATAACGAAAAACGATAAATACTATGTACTATATTCTTGATATTTTTTAATATTAATTACTTATAAGTGTCAATCTTCGCCAGCGAAATGGCAACACTGGCGAAAGAGAAGCAGCCGAAGGAGAAGACAAACCTTGACCCAAAGTCGTGGATAAAAACACATACGAGCAGATAAAGTAGCGGCAAACAAGCAAGAGCAAAATAAAAAAATTATAAACTGAATTCGATAAAAGTGAAACTCGTAATACAAGTACAAGCACAGA
Organism: Scaptomyza caliginosa; assembly: GCA_035044725.1. Taxonomy (NCBI): domain Eukaryota; kingdom Metazoa; phylum Arthropoda; class Insecta; order Diptera; family Drosophilidae; genus Scaptomyza; species Scaptomyza caliginosa. The sequence goes on from JAWNNR010000686.1 coordinate 344,595, forward strand.
CGTATACGTGTGTGTGTGTGTGTTTGTGTGTATATAAATAAATAATAAATGTGCGACGAAAAAGGAAATAACATGGCAGAATGGCAAAGCGCATGAAAAATTCGCAAACAAAAAAAGGCAGAATGCGGCAAAGATCAGCAAACGAGCAAAAGTGAGAGTGAGACAGAGATAACAAGACAGTCAGATGCGAGAGAGTGTATCAGAGAGAAAGAGAGCAGTATCAAAAGATATAATGGAGAGAGAGCGAGAGAAAGAGAGTGAGAGTGGTGTCAGCAAGTCTAGTTAATTTGCATAATGCAAGTGAACTTCCTCAAAAGTGTTAAAATGGAATTTAAAAAAAAACAAACCCGACTTAGAATAACATTAATTAAAGTACAAAAACAAAAACAAATGCACATTTGCAAATATTTATATAATTAATTCCAAATTTTCTTTTTTGCAGCTGTTTAACAAGCAAACAAATTGATGTCGATTTTTTTTGGACAAAAAGAAAATATATCAAGGTTATATAAGCTTTGCGATCAAGCTAAAACAAACAATTTATTAACACTCAACAAAAAAAAAAAAACAATTAAAAAATTCACTTTCATAATTTTTTCATTGAACTTTTTTTGAAATGAACTTAAGAAAATATTCTTTAAAAATATTATTAATAATGTATTGTTAAACTTACCGCACACGTTCCGAATAGAGTTCGACTTCTTTGTTCTTTTGCTGTTGCACCAATTGTTGCTGATCGTAGCTGGCCAGCGGTTTGAAGTTGCTGATGTTGGCCAAAACGGGCAATTGCATGCTCTTGGCCAGGCCCAAACCACCATTGCTTATGCTTATGTTGTTGTTGTGTTGCAGCAGCAGGCTGCCAGCAAAGCTGTTGTTGTTGTTGTTGTTTAGTGTAGGCAACTGCAATTGTTGCTGCTGCAAGTGCAACTGTTGCTGCTGTTGTTGCACTGGCGATAGGGATATATCGGCGCTGGATTGGGAGGCCGAGGGGGAGCTGGAGCCACTGGAGGAGAGGCTGCCGGCGCGAGCGCGCAAATCGAGACCCAAAACATTGTTGCTGTTGTTGGAGTTAGAGTTGTTGTTGTTGCTGCTCATGAGTATGTTGCTTAGAGTTGCCACAACGCTGGGTTGCAAGGCAATGTTGTTGTTGTTGTTGCCATTATTGTTGCTGTTGTTGTTGTTGTTGTGTGGCAAGCCAGAGCCAATGACGCCGACATTGGGATTGGGCGTCAAGTTGCCACCGTTTGTGGTAAGCGGCGTGAGAGCAACACCCTGTTTCTGATTAGCAGCATTGTTGCCATTGCGATTGCGTTTCTTCTTCTTATTCTTGTTCTTATCATCATCCTCGATGAGGCCACGCGACGCTCCTGTGCCTGCTGTTGCTGTTGTTGTTGTGAAGCATACACCATTTGGCGGCCACTCGAGATCCTTGCGCAACTGTCCCCTGCCACACTTGCAACTGCAATTCTTATACACCAGATCATAGCCCTTCTTCTGCCACAAATGCTGCACACGCTGCCGCTCCGACCAACTGCGTCCACGAGCGCTCACCTTCAGCTGCTGCAACACGCCCGCCTCCCACTGATCAAAGCAATCGCGATGCATATACTGGCCCACGTTGCAGTTCTCATTGTTGCACAACACACGCACACATTCCGACAGACCCTGCTCGTCCAGCGCTATCAATGCATCCATTTTCGCACATTCACCGTTAGGATAGCAGCAGCGCGTCAACTGAACGCCGACGCTTAGCGTTTGCTGCATTGGCGACATGTTTGTTGTTGTTGTTGTCGTCGAGAGCGGTGAAAAGTTGTAGAGTTGTTGGTGTTGTTGTAATTGCTGCTCCTGCGGCTGTTGTTGTTGCTGCTGTTGCTGCTGCTGGTGTTGGGTGTTGCCGCTGCTGCTGCTGCGTCGCGGCGCCATATATATTTATGTATATGTGTTGTTTTATTTATTCGATTTTAGATTTTTACAAAGAATTTGTAAAACTTAATTATCAAATTGATTAGCATGCCAAATCTGCATTTAGTATTTTTTTTTTATAAATATATATATATTTTGTATTTATATTGTATAAAAAAGTGTACACAAAAATTGCAGTCTATTTAGTATTTGTTGTATGTTTTGTTATTGCTAAATTTATACCTGAGCTGAGTTTACAAAGTGTATCAAAAAGTTTTTTACTTAAGTCTCTTACTTTTTACATGATTTTTGTTTTGTTTTTTTTTCGCACACACACGCACATTAAATTGTTTTTTGTCTTAATTTGTTTGGTTTTTTTTTTTACACTACACTTTTTGCTTGCTGTGAATGCATTTTTGAAATTATTATGATTATTTTATTTGGTGAGCAGGAATAAAAATTGAATATGTGTATTAAACGTATTCGATGCCGTTTTTTTTTTCTATGTTCTGCGCTTATTTTGCATTGTTTCGCTTTGCCTTTTGCCCATTTCCAATTGAGTTTTGTTTTTCGGCGTTCGGCGAACGGAGAGCGATGCAAAAACACAACCAACCAGATCAAAAGCGAAATTCCAACTAAATCAAACGAACGGTACACACGACGACCCGAGCGACCAGCGACGAGCAGCAAAACTGAAACTGAAATTCAAACACACACATACACACACACACACTACTCACTCACATGTAGTCGCGGCTCGTTGCTGCCGGCAGAGGGAACAAGCACACATACACGTTTCTTATTGTTGCTGCTCTGGCTGTTGTTGTTGGTGGGTGGATGGGCCTCGTTGAGAGTTGTTCGATGTTGTGTGTCGAACCGCTAAGCGCACGCTGCTTAACTTCAGCAGCGACGCAGACGCATTTGTTTGGTCGAACCTTGACGCCGGCAGCGAAGTTTGAAGTTTTTCCTTTTATTCGCGCGTGTGTGTGTGTGTATGTGTAAGGGTGGGCGGGTGTTGGGGTGGTTTGGTTGGCTGGTTTTCACTTTCCACCACCACCACCGAAAACGTTGTAGCCGCACAGCTAACGGAAAATGCTTGCTTTTCATTTGAGGAAAATTTTGTGCAAGTTTTGGCGCTAAAAACTCCGTCCCACTCGAAGGGTGGAATTCGAGGTGTTGATTTTGTAGTTTGGGGGATGATTGGTGGGGCACACCCAACAAGCAGTTGTGCGAAAGAGCAAGGGAGATAGAAGAAGAAAATAATTTTTACACATTCACTTTCGATGCGGTTCGAACAAACGTTTCCCCTCCAACATGTTGCACTGCGCTGCGCTGTGAGAAGCTCGACAGCGTTTAACTACCAACGTGTATGACAAAGCTAGCGTTTGCTTATTTGTATGTGTGTGTTTGTGTGCGTGTTTCCTTGTGTGCCGTAAAAACGCCGGCAAAACAAACAACAGACTGCGTTAAACAGGGTTGCCGAGCCGCATTGCTTTGTAAGCTAAATAAAATTCTTCTAGCACCTACGGCAACGATACATGCATGCATATTGTACTGAACTCAAACGAATGTGTGCAATAATACACGTAAATTTGAAGGTATATACATATGTATGTATATACATATATAGTATGTACACGTTTATAATTTGCAGGTGCGCGTAAAGTTTTTTAAATAGGACTGTCTGTATGCATGCGAATTATATGCATTTGTATTCGTTCTCTCTACCTGTGCCAAAAAAACATTTCCAGTCTATCTAATAAATAACATATACAAACGTACATACATATAGACCCATTGATTTTGCTCTGGTTCGGGACCCCTTGCAACCCGCTCACTGCTAACACTGCTTCAGTTTTGTACATAATCCCAAAATCGCAAAGTACATACATATCTATGTATGTACATTTATTTGGTATATACCAAACAGCTAGCACATCATACATACATACTACATATGTATATGCAAGAGAATACAATGGCAGATGAACAACAAAAATAAAAGAAGCATTAAAAACCAAATGAAAGAAGAAGCATTAAAAGCAGCAAAGGCAAAATGGAATCGTGCGAATCGAGTCGAATACTTTTGCACACTGCAACATGTGCAAACAGCATATACGAATAAACATAATTTATGCTCCATATAACATTTAACAATTGGGTTCAAGGGTATTGATCGTTTCGCTCAGGCCGACCGAGCTTTTATACGGCTGTTGTTTGTGTCAGTATCGCAGTTCTCTGTTGTGCTGCTCTTCGCATCATCGACTGCTGTGGTGTACCTTATATGTATGCATGTATGCTTGTGTATGCCTATGTATAAATGTGTTTTTATATACACTGGAGTCCTGCATTGAAACGAAACGATGCGTTTTGCGCAAAACAAGGTAAAGGCAAAAAATAATCAAAATAAGGGCACGTGTAGGCTGCTTATAGAACGTATGTATGCATGTACGTCTAAATATCGATGTTCATACATACATACATCGAAAGTATCGATAGTAATATTGTATACATTACGTGATTATCTTAAGTACCCTTTAACTTAAACTTTTTTAACAGAGTGTTTGAACATTTTTCCAGATGCCTGTCTGATTGGCGCACTTAAACCAAGTAACAACACGTTCACGATAATAGTATCGATAATTATATCGATTCCGCTGTCGCAAATTCAGCGCGTGTTGTGCAAATATGCAAGGAAAAAGAAGCAAAAACAAAAAAAAAAGAGTGAACTAAATAACTTGAAAAATATTGTTTGTGTTTACTTCTTATAGGACTTTTGTGGCTCAGGATTCGGCAGAAAGTCAAGGCCTCTGTGTCTGTGTCCAAGTGGCAAAACTGCGGAGTTTCTGTCGTCTGTCTACCTGCGCCCCATGTGTATAAGTGTGTGCAGGGGGATCTGAACGAGGGATAAGAGGAGGCAGGCGCTGATATAATAATTAAGTCAGGTAGGCAGATCACAGCCATTGCGTAATAAGTTCGACACGCTAAATGCGTGTGTGAGTGAGTGTTTGTATGTATGTTTGTTTTGTTATTCTAGTTAAAAGGATCGCACAAGGCAATAAGAAACGTTGTGCAAGAAAGAGATAGCAAGATCGAGAACAAAGAAGCTGGAATTGGACTAGTTTGCCGTTGATTCTTTTATTTCTTTTCTTTCAAGGAGTTGTTTTTTTCTTTTCTTTTCATTCTTATTATTGTGTGTTTGCCTTGTGCTGACCTAATTTTAATGACCAGCAAATTGGAAACTGGGCGATCGCGACGAAAATAAGAAGAAGAGAAAGAAGAAGCAGAGCGAGACTGACTTTATGTTTACGTTTCGCGGCTCCGCAGGCTAAACGATTAATACATATTTTAACTTTAGTTTTTGCGACACGCATCAACTTGAAATTTTCATAATTAATGGCAACTAAAATGCTTGGTACATGATGCCTCCGGGTCGCCGCTTAGAGTTGCCATAAATAAACGTCACGGATCTTGTGGACTCACCAAACAACGCTGCCAACTCTGACACGCCAAACGGCAAGAAGAAGCAGAAGAAGACGTATGCTGCGCCAAGACTTCCTGTTTTGCGTGCGAAAATGCGTGTCGATTTTTTGGGGTTTCTTGTGTTTGTGTTGCTGTGTTTTGTCCTGAAGGAAGAGCTTTCTTTGATGCGGTCAGACTGTCAATACAGTGATCGCTCGCTAAAATGTATAGTAAATGTTGCTTAAGAGCTTAACCAACTCTTACCATAAAACAACGTATAATTTTAATGCCTACGCTAAAGAAATCAAGTCAGCATTAAATGGTGGTAGTAGACAATTCCCTCCCTCACACCCTTGAACAGAAGCTTTTGCTACCAAGGGTGTGTCAGTGGTACACAACAGATGCAAAAAATCGCCTGCTGCCTTACAAAAAACACAAAAACCCAACATACAACCCATCCCTACCAAAAGCAACGGTATACTGTATATGTGTATATGTGTGTGTGTGTGTGTGTGTGCGTGCGACGTTAAAACGGTATTATTTGTAATTACCCATACTCCCACATTTATCCAATCGGAAGCAACTTTGAAACCCAAAATAGGGTTTGAAATTTTTCGCATGCTGTCATGACAACCACTCGCACACATAACGGTATAACCACCGCCTCACCCACACCCCCTCCAGCATGAGAATACATAACGGTTCTTCTATATATATATGTGTAAATACTATATATACAATGCGGGTCTCTTTTATGACACAGCTGAGCGAGAGCCGTGTGAAGGGTGTCGTAATTTTCATTGCCAAAAAAAAAAATAACTCAAACTCCATTTTGTCCTACAGCGTCGTCTCTCCGAGGCTTGGTTGAGCGATTTTCAAATGTGGCAGGGGCATGATGATGGTCTCTCTATTTTCCCTACACTCCACTCCTCGAATCCAGAAAATAACTTTCGCTTTAACTTTGCTCGAGCATTTGCGTTGGCGTCCTTTTGACGGGAATATATTTATATATATATATATGTATGTACTTGTATATATCGTATTTAGTTATGTAAAGTGAAATGAAGTCAGCCCTTACAATGAATATGGCCTATATACCACTTTAATATAGCGTAGATACATTTAAAATTTGCATATGTCGCTTGTGTATACTATTTAAATAAGTTTTGCCTGCATTTCCATATAAAAAAGATAAAGCTTACCAACTAAACTTAAAGTATTCTAAAAAAAAAAAGGATTTTCTTGGGTTTGAGGTTCTTTTCATTAAGTTTAAGCAAACATTTTAGGGTTTTTTGACTTATTTTTAATATATTCTTTAGTCTTTCTAGGAAGTATTAATATAAAAGAAAACTATTTTTAAAAGATTTTTTATAATTATTGCTTTTTACTAACCAAAAGGAAAAAGAAAGTACAAAAACATATCTTTTTCCTATTCATTATTTACACCAATCCAAAACCAAATACATGCCCATTTAAATGTATGTATGTTTCGTGTTGTCTGTATGTGAAAGTAGCAAGTGAAAGTGAGCGAGATGGCATATTAGAGCTGAATTTTCATTTGTCCTTTGTGCCACCATGAAAAACGCAAAGAGAGCGTTTCGTTTGTGGCAAGGCAACGAAACAATTTTCGAGGCGCACGCACTTTTCTCGGCTCACTTGTTTTTCGGGGGTTTTTTTTTGGGTTTTTCTTTCATTTTGCAAAGAGTCATAAATGTATACTGTTATATACAACCATGAGGTATATAATGTTAAGTATAGGGCAATAAAACATTGTTTATGGAATAAATGGTTGTATTTCTACCTGTCTAACTCCGCCCATACAATTGTTAGAGGGTTCTTGAAATGGCTAAGAGACTTGGGTAAACAACAGCTAATGAAAGTCAAAGTACACAAACAAAATGAGGCAAGAATTCTAAGTGAAAAGTAGGAAAAACTTTTTGTACACAAGCCCTGACAGAAAGATAGACAAATTCTATGGAAAATTTCAGTAAAACGTTTCCTTTTAGCTTAAAAAAGTTTCTTTTCAAAACGTTATTAATAATAATAATAAAGCTAAAACTTTTTAGTGTGCTTTGTGCAAACTTTATGCATTAATTTATTGATAATAAAAAGTGAATTTTCCTTGTGTTTTATGCTCAAATCGCTAAAAATCATATACAAATATATTTCTACTTGTTAATGTTATCGAAAATACTCATTTGTTGCACGAATGCCATCAGGGAAAAGGCAAATTTGGCCACCTAAAAGTATAGAATATAAAAAAAAGATAAACATTACTCGAATTAATAACTTACCTGCAAATTGGTATTCAAGCAAATAGGAAAAAATCCACCACCCAGAAAAATGATGGGTCGTTGAACATTATGCAAATAGTTCCTGAGAGCCGATGTATAGGCACGATTGGCACCCGCCCAATTCGAATGAAAGATCTCCAATGCCAAGTTCTCACAGTCCTCAACAATGAGATCGCAAGTGAATGAAAATGGAAAGGTTTGAAATAGACTGGAGGTCAAATAAATGGCCGTTGAGATGCCCGTGTAGAGATCCGCAAAGAAAACCAGATGCAGTAGGGCCGAGGCCAAGACCAAAGAGACGACAAAGAACTGAACAAACATTGTGCGGGAGATTAGGGGACGCATATTATCACAGTATCTGGAAGGGTTAGTATTAGATATCAGTGTAAAGAAAAATTGCAAGTCACTAACTCTAAAATCAACTTGTGATCCTTGATGCATAGCACAAGTTCCTCATAGTTTTGACTTTCATTCATGTTAGGATTATTCCGTAGGCGTTTAACTCTCTTCCTCAGCCACTTGATCTGAGCACGAACCGTCAAGGCAAAGATCAGAGGAGCTCCATCCAGGGCTACACAAGCGTAAATGGCACATAACTGTAACATGTACTCCAGAAAGGAGGTAATCAATAGATGTCCAGTGCTATCATGCCAGTCTATAAATGGATTGTATAGATTCAAAGGTGGTATACCATTGTATATGGCACAGATTAGGTTCAATGTTGTCGGTATAAAGTACAAGATGTGATATAAAACCATTATGAAATTACAACGTGTCACAACCCGATGTACTTCAACACGTTCCTCGTACGTTACATTCCGTTTATACATAACATTCAATAGTTCTTTGGCTTTGTCCACACGCCAAGTGTTCCGGAACATTATCAGACACTTGATGGTATAGGCCGGAGCATTGAAGAATACCTCCAGTATGGTGAAAAGTGTATCCGCATGCGATAGATCTATGGTCAACATCAGAGACTGCATGAATAGTACGGGTATGTATAGGGTTAATCCTATGGAAATCGCTGTCCACAGATTATATAATCTCTTGTTTAGATTACTTCTGCCCTTGGTTGAGGCCCAACCCAAGTTTTTCATAACATATTCAATATACGTATAGGCAATAGCACGGTTCCAGAAGATTCTCTCCATCTGGTTCGCGAAGAAACGTAAAATACTTATTCAAAATTCTTCTCATTAAGATTTTCTTTTTTAGTATTTTTTCAATGAAAACTCTTTCAAGTAAAGCACTTAACTGTTGTTTTCTGTCTGCAAATTCTTTTATTTATACGGTTCGCGCTTAAAGCAAAGTGTCCTTCGATTAATATTTTTTTTTCCTTCCAATGGGGTGGAATTTTTACTGCAAGCTTGTGCATTTGAAATTTTTAAAGTCATTGTGTTTTTAATTATTTCCGAAACTTATGTGACAAATCGGGGTTTGTTTTAGGGCTAAGTCCCTGTAACAAAGTTATTGATCTAATTTATTTTAAGGGGTAACTTTTTTCCATAGGAAAGTTTCCCAAAACAATGGTATTTTTTATATACTAACAATAATATCAATGGAGTATACTTATTTGAAAAGGGTATTTAATCTTCTATATACAGTGAAAAACATTTTTTCTTCTGCTGAACTTGACATTTATAAATGTTTAAAGTGAAGCAAAAATTACTTAGTATTTTAATGATTTGCAATATTTTTTTTTCATACCATGTGGAAAAATACTGTTAGTTCTCACATAAAATATACCAAAGAAATACTCTCAATGGCAAAAGTAATTTTAACATTATTTACTCTCCCACTGGAAACAGTTGAATTTCAGTCACATCTAATTAGTCTCTGTCGTTCGAAACAAACTTTGGATGGGTTACAAACACACACACACACACACACATTGTCACTTACATACACACATACACATTCAAATATATTTGTAAAAATGAATTTTCACTAACACGCTGACCTTCAATATAATTTTGCTGGCAGGGTGAGTTAAAATGGCAATAAAAAAAGGGAGAAGAAGAAGAGACAAACACCAAAAAGGAAGTGTGGCAAAAGCTAAAAGCACAAACATACACATGCATACAAACTTACATGCACTGCACATAAAAATACACATACCAACTAACAAAAACCCGATGTACATACAACATGTGCATACATGCATACATATACATACATATACGGGCTACATAATCGTGTGCATGTGTGCGTTTGATTTTATAACATGAAATTGAAATTTGCTGCATGAAAACGAAATTTGCAGCATGCTGAAAATTGAACGAAGCATTCGGCTTGTCAACGCTAACGGCGACTGCAGCTGCAGCTGCGGCCGCGACGGCAACTGCAGCAGCGTCTGTCGTCGTTGTTGTTGCAGTTGGGTTTGAGCGACATGCGCGCGCATTGCAAACTGTTAAGAGATAGGCCGACACAACACAACACAATTCCAACTCCAACGTTGGCAGCGCTGTTGCTGTCGTCGTTTTTCAAGTGCAAGTCCAAGGGCAACCTCGTGCAACTGCAACAGGAATGGAATGCGATGTCTGTCGCTGTTGGTACTGCTGCTGCTGCTGCTGCGTCGGCGTCAACGTCGCTGCCTTCCAGAACCTGCTGTCTGCGCTCCAGACCTTGAAAGCAACTTCGTGTTGCGTTCGTTAAATGAACAAACGTACATACATACGTTTGAATTGTGTATATATGCTTGCTCACTCACACACACACGCACACATACTTGCATACTTGCACTCTCTATTGCCGGCTGCATTTGTGTGTTTCGGTTTTTATCGCCATTTTTCTATGGCTCTGTTTTCGCAAACAGAAAACGAAAAAGGCAAAGAAGAGGGACTGCCAGAGAGTTGCTGCGGTGCGCGGCGAACATTGAGTAGAGCAGAAAAGCAGGATGAGGTGCTAAAGGAAACAGGCTGGTTTTATAAATGTATTTTTCTCATTTTGAGTGGGCAGCGGCATAGAACAGGCTTGAATGCCAGTTCTTCTTCGTTTTGCTGTTTGCTGTTTTTTTTTTTTTACATTTCGCCCACTTTTTCCTGTTCTTCCGGTTTTTGTTTTGCCGTGCTTTCCTGTTTTCGACCCATAATCCTGTCCCATACCATCGCTGCCGCTGCTGCTGCTGCTACCTCAGCTTATGTAATGCCAAAAACGTGTTCTCAGCCAAAAACAAAATGCGAATACGACAAACATCGAACGTCGAACAGCGTCGTCAACAAACGCTGGGCAGCAAGCAGCGGGGCATTGTCACAAACATTTCTATGTTCGATGCGAATTTTTAATCAAATTTATCACTTGCTCTCTGTGTTATATATTTATATTCGTAAGAGTTGCGTATGAACATACAAATACAATTATATACATACGTGTGTATGTATGTAAGTGTGCTCGAATAGGCATGTACATACTTGGAGTTCGGGTGTGTGTAAATCAATATGTGAAGAGGATAAATATGTATGTAAAATGTGTGCAAATATGTATGTAAGTGTTGCCACTCATTTGAAATTTTATTTGATATAAAAACTTATTTTACTATATTTTTTTTTATGTTTTATTTATGTATTAAATCGTTTATTAATTAATTTTAAATTTATTTATTTATCTATGATTATTATTACGTCTGTTGTTTATTTACTTGATTATTTTTATTTAAAGTTTTGTTTTTTTAGATATTTGTTTGGGGGGTAAATTTCCTTTAGGCCTGCCTTGTTAGCCTAGACAACATCCGGTGCTGTGTTGCAACCATGTTTTCCACATGTATCTGTGTATTTCGATTGTCATTCGCATAACTGTATCTATTGTAACCCCTTGCCACCCAACAACCCCCCCGCCCGCTATGCCATTATCTATGCCAATGCTTTCCGCTGCCCCAAACTCTAACAAAGACCAAAAAAAAAGTTTAGCAACAAACACGTGGTATCAAAATGTTGCCCAAAATGCCGTTGGCCATAAATAAAACCTCAATCGCAACGGAGTCGCAACCCAGGCAACAAAACACCCGCTCCCCACCCCTACCAACCCACCGCACTCTACACCACACACAAAAAAATCAACCCAAACCCAAACTCCTATATCCAATATCTGCGCATAAAACATAAAACATGCTTGCCACAAATACACTGAAAAGCAGCCCCCAATATCAAAGCGGGAGGTGCCAGTTCTTCCCATGCCCCTCATCAACCGCCTCTGCCTCTCCCTACCCAGGCCGAAACTCTCGCGGCGCAGACGCAGTTGCTCGTTGTGCTTGTGGCAGCCACCACCGATGGATGCAGTGATGACTCCGTCGTCAACTCCGCCTCGACCATGCCGCGCCCCCACGCCCGCCCACATACAAATTCGCAATACGCGTGTCGCTCTCTCTCTCTCTCAACTCTGCCTCCGGGCGGTGTTGTTTGCCTGCCACATGCAACCAACAACTTTCCACGTTCTTGATCGTGAATTTTCTATGCTACTGGGCCTTGAAACCTTGACAAAAAAAACACAACAAAAACCCAACAGAAAAGAAATTGTGGTACGTAAAGAGTAAGAGAGAGAGAGAGAGAGAGAGAGAGGGGGGAGGGGGTGGGTGGGTGTTGGCAGCAGTTGCCGCATTACGTCAGTGCCACACGAAAAGTCGCCAAGTAAAAGGGAAAACTCGTCTCCATGCAACTGCGGAGTTTTAATGTCATTTTGCCAACTCCCAGATACATAGATACAAAGATACATAGATACTTGTGTGCGTGTGTGTGTGTGTGTATGAATTTTGCTGTCGTTTTTCTTTGGCTGTCCTTCTATGCTAGTTTCCGCCGCTTTTCGTTCGTTTTCTTTTTTCTTTGCACTCGTTGGGCTTCGATGCGGAGTTTTCATGCTTTTGGCCAAGACTTTGACTCTGCTTGGCCGAGGTCGCGTCTGTGGGTGTGTGTGTCTGTGTGTGGGACAAGGTGTTTCATGTTGTTAATGGCCCTGTGCGGTTTTAGATGCCTCTCCATCTTCCTTTCACATTTCTCTATTCTCGGTTCTTCAGTTTTGTTTTATTTTTTGCTTTGCCAATTTGCGTTGTATTTTGGCTTGGAAAATGAATTTTTTTTGCTGCCAAACTGTGTTGAGGCTTGTTTGTTTTGTACTGCGCAGATTCATGATGTTTTATGCGTAGAATATTTTCCTTGCCTCATATGTCTGTATGCAGCCTTAGTGAGTCATCAATGCGGCTAAAGTTAAGCATTTTATGATTGGCCAAAAGCAATGAAATTGTTCTAAGACAACATAATTCTGTTATGGGCTTGGTGCTTTGTAGAAAAGACAGCAAAATGTAATCAATATAGAACAATTTGGGGTAAAGTTAATGCTGAAACAGCAAAAGTAAACTTACCTTATATAACTTTCCTTATGAATTTAGCTAGAAACTCATTTTGTATACAGATAATTGTATCTAATCTGCTTTTTGTGCCATGTTCGATTGCCTGACTGCTTTTGCCTTTGTTTCAGCTGCTTGAAAAGGAAAGTGCTTTATATATATCTATCTTTTTGTGTGCTGTGTGGCAAGCTCCACCCATTAAGTGGGCGCAGGTAACCGCCTCTCTCTCATCTTCTTTGTGTCATTTATTTTGCAATTGAAAGTTCTGCCTGGCAATTATTTTGTATATGTTTTGTATCTATTATTCAGCTGTCGTCATGGCGGTTTAACATTACGCTTAAACCACAATTCCAACTCCATTTCACCGCTGCCCTTTTTACCCCTCTCTCCCTCTGTCTCTTTGTCTCCCCAACTCTGCTCCCAATTTGGTTTCGCAAAATGCCCAAACTTTCAATTGGCATGCAACAAAAAAAAAGGAGAAAAAAGCAAACTTTTTCCACATTGTCATGCAGTTCTTTACTTGCTTGCCACACACACACACGCGCGCGCGCTGCAGTTGCATGCAACATTGCAATTGTTTGTCAACCATGGACCGTTACATCCGCTTGAATTGGATTAATGCGGCTGGTTGACTGCCTGGCTAACCATTTACTGCCCTCCCCTCCCGTTTGGCCCCAACAGACTTGGCTACTGATCAAATTTTGCATGTCCATTTAACCCTTGTGGCAAATGCAATTAGACCATGACTCCATTACAACAGATAGTTGTTGCCACAAACTACGCTTGCCGAGGTGCCACTGTAGTAAAAAGAAAAGAAAAAAAAAAGTGAAACTTTCCCACAGGACTTGGCTTAACCCCATCGTTTATCTTCTTCCTCTTTTTTTGGCGAGCCAATTAGATTAATTTGCTTTAATTGTAAGCCAAGTGGATGTGTTTTGTTGTTGCATATAACAATGGCACATTGGAGACGACTCTTACGCAATGTTACCCCGAAATAAACATAAATCAACACATCCGCTCAAAAATTCTAGGAACCGCCCAGTAGCAGTAACAACAACAACAACAACATGCTGTCTATTTCTTTCTATAGTCAAGTCCAAAACAAAATTGTTATTCATTTAACAAAAAAAAAAAGCTGCTGCTGTTTGGGGTCATCCAAACTCATTCCCAACCAATGGGAGAGCTCTACGCTTCAATCTTTGTATTGACAGGCGTTATACTGTCCATGTGTGTGTGTGTGAGTGTGTGTGTTGTGTGTTGAACATGCGTAACTACGCATTTGGCATTCATATTCGGTTTGCTTGAGTTAGAAACATAACGAAATGAATTTTTGGGCATAAATCATTTACATGCTAAATGGCATATGTCTTTGGCTGTAAACAAGAGCAACAACGAATTTTAAATACCCTTTAGTGAGGAAATAATTAGTTAAAAAAATACTTCTAAAATTTTGAATTATTTTTTTAATCAATATTATTAAAATATTCTTCGCTTTCAACTGAGAAAAGTATTTAAAATATGTATAGATACTTTTTAGTATCTTTCTTTACAAATGTGCCTAGAAAAACCACAATCCAAATCAAAAATCCAATGCATAAAGCCTCACATTACTGGTTGTATAAACATTTGGCTATGGAAACGATTCATGAGAAAATTCTTTATTATTGAAGCTCAAACAATTCCCCCGGCCAGCTGCCTATTGAAAACTAGGCAAAGCAACGCTCAAACATTGTGGTAAATTAATAAATTAAATTGGATCGCTTCTTTGGACTCTTGTCTCTGACTCAGGTCAGACTCAGGCCTCTATCGCATATCGGAAATCTTATGTGCTAAGCCTATTTTGTTCCCATTTTATGTGAATTTATTAATTTTTTATAGTCGTAGATTTTGTATAGAGAAAAAAACAATCAAAGTGCCGCTTTTATGCAGGCCTCTTAAATTTAATTTGCTTTTTCTTGGCGTGCTTCAAAAAAGTCGATCTTATTGTTAGGTTTACTATTTTTAGTGTAATTCTTTAGAAATTCATTCGAAAAGCAAAACAAATTAGTTAATAAAAAGCGCTCCTAAAATGCTGCAATAGATATTTGTAAAGCTGCTTTCTGAATGCCAAAAGCCAGTTGAATGGTTCCATAATCTTAAAACAGCAAAATGAATGGAAACAACAAATAGCAGGCAAACAATGCGAAACGAAACAGTTCATTAGCGCAACTTTGCTTATCAGTTTGGTTGCACAGACCAGGCCAGAACAACGACAAAAGCCAACTGCAATGGGAGCGAGCCATTTATCTTTTCCGAGCCCATTTGACAAATTATGCGGTGTCAACGTATTGATGGGTTCTCTAGTGGCACTGATGATGGGCCTAACCTAACCTAACCTGGCCTAGCCTAGCCCAGCTCTGCGCCAACGTCCGGCATTAAAGCTAATAACAAGACAATGAGGAACAGACAACAATTCATTAGGCATTAAGGTGTTTAAACTTTTTCATGGTCAAATGGCTAATGGAGAGAGAACATAAGAAATGGCAATGCCAATGTGGCCAATTGAGTTGTTAGCCCGTTTGCAAACGAAGCGTCTACCAATTCTTTGCCTAGTCTATGGGCCTTAAGGCGTGCCGCCTTGGACTTGGCGTTGCTGTTGCTGCAGTTGTTGTCTAGGTTTCAATGCCCCCGCGTCAACATCATCGTTATATATGCAAATGCCACACAGCTGCAGCAGACTGAAACAACACACACACACACACATACAAATCGTGTTTGTGTGTTGCAGATTCTAAAGTTAACCGCATGACGAATCACTTCGCATAAATTGAAACGCTACGTTGCATGTTGCTGCGTCTGAGTCCAAAGCGAGGGGGTGCTAAGGTGCCGTAGCTGGAGCTGCTTCAGTCAAATGTGCGTTGCCATTGCCCAACGCCTCATAATTCTTCAAATGTGTGTGTGTGTGTGTGTGGTGTGTGTGTGGGGTTTCTGGGCGGTTGCATGGCTGCATGGGGGCGAGCTGCGTTGAAAGCCTTTGACGGCAAAGGCAACGACAACGACAACGCTGTTGCAGCTCGTTAAATCGTGCAGCAACCCTCTGCCGCCCTCCCCCCTGCCCGCCACCAACTTTACCACAACAGAGCAACAATTCAGTTGCGTTTCTTGCTAATTACGCATACACGATCCGCATGCACTTGGTTTATGCGTATTCAAGTTAAGTCTTTGGCATATCATGAATTGTTTGCACGCATCAACATTGTTAGCCAACTCGTTTCTAGCCTCTTGCTGCGCCTATTTATGCCCATGTCTACAGCTGAGTTTAAGTACTTGCATGTATATATATATACTTATGTCTCTTTGTGGTTTATCTTTATATATATATTCGTTTTTGTACCTTCAACTGACATTTGTCATCAAGTGAAGTGCACTTGAAATGCATTTTACTGCAATTGCAGTTTAAATGTTGCCAGCTTAAAGCTGTTGATTATTTGCACTATGTCAGACCAGAACGCTATAGACTCCAGACTAGATAACCAGTATTCGGTGCACGCACTAACAATAAAAAGGGTTTACGCCAGTTGAGAGTGTAGATGGTTTAGTGCAGTATATAAATCTATAGTTTAATTGGATTAAATTATGCTCGACTGGGCGCTGGGCTCAGAGTAAACGAGTTAACAACAAGATGTGCCGCTATGCCAGAAGAGACTTTATTTAGCTTGTTATTGTTGTCAGGGCAACAGCAAAAGCCAATAACAGCATCAGTCGACTTAGCTGACAATGCAAATGCACTTGAAGAAAATGTGTTTGGAACAGCAAAAAGGTTTTCCTACAACAACACTAGGCTTTTCGCTGAGTGCACTTTTAGTTCCCAATTGTAAGGGGCAATCCCATCATCAATTGCTTAGGCTGGCCCGGCGACGACATATGCATCCTCTATCGTCTGACGACAACTTTATTATCTAATTTCTGAAACATGTCAATACAGATTAGGGTCACACGTATCAAACACAGCGCAATGCAAAGCTGACAATGGAGCTTATTGAAAACTGGCTCGAGTTTGGGCCATGAGAGAGGCTAGGCTTTTGGCAACGCCTACGTTTCATGAACGCCGATGCCGCCGCCTTTTCAAGAATTCCACACAACAACGTCACGAATCAAATGTGGGGGGAGGGGGGTGGGCAATACAACAACTGCAGCACATTCATTGTCTGTAGTCTGCAGCTGTTTTTAATGAACCCTTGAACTTGACACGGCAACAAGTCTCAACTCGTTGTTGCACTCTTTGGCTGGCAAAGGCATTCAAAAAATATGGCCAAGTGGCAAAAGGCCATGACCAACAAAGTTGAAATACACTGTTCTTAAAGCAGTTGGACAAAAGCTATTTGGGTGCGGATATAGGTGTGGGTTTGAATTTTGTATCGAGTGAATGGAGTTATTTTTGGCAACAACTCCAAGTTAGCTGTTGCTGCCACAATGTCATCAAAGGTACTCGTTGACTCCTTTAGAGCTACTCAACGCTCGTGTTTGGACTCTGTGCAGGAAACAAAAGACATTAAGGGCCAGATTCTTCGTTTTAGTGTTTAAAAATGATTGCTGGCCAAAAAGTATAAGTTTTTGGGGGCGCTTGCTATTCGCAGGGTCAGGCCAACGAGGGAGTTTCAAGGCCAGGCCAAGTGCAACAACGAGTGCGGCAAGTCTCACGAAGACCGAAGACGGAATGCTTCTTATTTTTATACTTTAATGCGCTGGCGAATCTGTCGACACCAAAGGGGGAAGAAAAAAAGCAGCAACAGCAACGTTGCAACGTTGCAACTTCGTGCACGACGTGTAAATATTGTTTCAGCAAGCAAACAGACAAAGAGCGAGAGAAGGGGTAAGCTGGGCAGGAGGGGAGGGGGGGCTAGGGACAGCTGTAGCAAAAGGCAAAGAAAAAAGAAAACGTTGTCGAGCCGCATTTAGCGCTAACAATGTTTGTTCTTCTTGGCTAGCAACATGCTGGCAGCAACTTTAACTCGTTCTGCTGTTTACTTTTGCACGCCGCTTTTATGTTGATCCCGCGACCGGCTACAGACCCTTCTCCTCCCACCACCCACCTCCCACCACTCCCTCGGTTTGTCAGTTTCAAGGTTTCTCTCTCTCTCTCTCTCTCCCGTTCTCGCCATGCCAATTGCACATTTCAATGTCACTGAGGATCGCAAACAGTTTTGTATGGAGCCAGACCAAGCGGATTGCATGACTGATGGCAGGCGGCTCCAAAGTGTTGAATGCTTCATGGCATAATGTGTTAATTGTGTGGCAGCCTGTACAGATGCTGCACTCTCTACGTCAAGCTACAGTTAAAACCAAGCAAAAACGAAAAAAAATTATGCTTATTAAATGTGATAATCATAAATCATCTTTATGGCAATTGAAAAGCGCGTTAAATGCGCCGCCTGTCCTGCCTTCTTCTTCTTTTTTGAACAGGGTTTTTGTTTTTTTTTGTGTGTTTGTAATAAATTCTAAAACTAATTTCCGTAGCTGGCAACCCTTTGATGTCAACCCAACCACCCCCAGGGGCACAAGTAAATTAGTCGACTTTTGTTGGTTTTTTTTGCCATTTTTTCGTGGCATTTTTAAATTGAATTTTAATTTTGTTCACCATGCCAGGAGTCCGACAGCTAATTTAAATTGAGACACATGCAGGCGCCAATAAATGAAAAGCGCCCCCTTTTTTTTCCTATTCTCTCTTTTTTTCTTGCTTATAGGCTGCAACTGTTGGCAACCGTGTTTGTCGAGCCCTTTGGCAACATGATGCAGTACATTTTCCACATGAAATAACCACAAAAAGTCAAGTTTTTTCTTCACTCTGTGCTTTTACTGCTTCTTTGGTGTTGTTGTTGTTGTTGTATTGAAAATGGGTTAAATTTAATTGCTTTTGTCATTTTGATTTGCATTTTATGCTGTAAGCAATTTGTCCAGCGATTGGGTCACAAAATGTTCCCCAGGGCGTCGTACATCTTAGTTCTTTTCGTCTTTTTTTTTCTTTATCACCCAAGTAATTTATCAAAACACAAATATATATATTTATTTTTTTTATTAAGAGCACAGTTTTCTTTCTCGCATAATTAGAAAGTGAACCAGAAGTGGGGGAAAAAAAGGGTTAAAAGGTCGTTGCTGTCAGCGGGGCGAGGCCATAACTTTTGGATTTATACTGCTTGTTTTTTTTCTGAATCTAAGTATATGCCTGATTTATGGAAACTTGAAAATTATGACTACAGCAAACTGAGTCGCAATTAGCATTAAGGAGTTCTCATGTACACATATGTATTATTGTTCTTTTTCCTAAACAAATACTTTGTTTCATTCAGCAAAACATTTGACTTTTGTTTATTTGCTTTTAAATTACGTCTTTATGTGTATGTAATTTATGGCGCTTGCCAAATGAACCGCAAACTCACACACACACGCACACACACACGCACAAACAACAACATGACATTTGGTTTTGGTACAAGAAAATTGGAATTGGATGCCATCTTCAGCAAGAAACTTTGCATGTTGTTGTTTGGAAATAAAAAACACATGCTGCTGCTTAGAATATTGTAGTCGAATTATCGGTCACGCCACAGCATATTGTATTGGGGTTGCTGGCATTGATAACGTCTTGCATAAATCATTGGGTCTGCAACAGTTTCATTTCTGTTATTAGACAGCCTGAATTTTAAAGTTCAAAGCTCATCGGCTGATCTTCTTTGGCCAGCAATTGCTTCGCTGTGAAATGAAGAAACAATCTAGAATCGAATAGACCTATTTTAAGATAATTTATTTAGTGCATGTGCGGTTCGTTAACTAAAACGAGATTTCTGCACTGATGGCCGGTCTGGTGTTGATGAATGTATTGCAGCCAGAAGAGGATCATAGCTCATATCAACGTGTATCTCAAAGATACACAGACCATGCCGACTACTACTATTTTTAAAGACTTCAATAGCTGCTGCTGCTGGGCAGTAGAGTGAGTCCAATGCTGACGAGGGAAACGTGATCGCTGAACGATAGTGTGCGCACGATTTGCGATTAATCAAGCGAACGAGCAAAAGAACGAACATCCTTGCATTTAATCTTTTGTGCTCCTTACCCCCCCGCCCCCCCTGCGTGGCGGGCAGCCTTGCAACAAAGTAACAATGCCCACAGACGGCAGAGGCCATGGCAAAAGGGCCAGGGCCAGAGCCAGGGCGAGTGCAAATAATTAAATGGTCATTGTGTGAGCGACAAATGTGCAAGTATCTAGCAGATACAGATACATGCGAACTGAGCATTAAAAAGCTAAAAAAAAAAGAAAGAAGTAAAAACATATGGTTGGCCCAAGAAACCTCCTGCCTTACTTTAATTTCAGCTCCTTGGCCTGACACAGATAGATACATGAGTCTACCTACTGACACCGACTCGACTCGACTCGACTCGCCTCAACGCGACTCGCAGCAGATACAATTGTATCTCAACGTTTGCAATTCTGTTGCTGCTGCTGTTTGAGCGCCCTTTTATGGTTTTGCTGTTTGCGTTTGCGCAGCGGCAACAGCACCAGCACCAGCAACACCGATCGTTGTGCAATCAGTGGAGCATTAAGTGCCATGAACAACCAGACCCAGACCCAGACCCAGACCCAGGCCCAGGCCCAGGTTCGGGCGCAGACTCAGGCCCTCGAACAGACGCAGACCAAGTCCCACCATGTTCACGTACATAAGTTGTTCCATTTTAATGCTGCGGCACGTAACGACGGGATATATAGCTATATATATATATGTGTGTATATATATATGGGCATATATACAATTGCATGTGGAATCTGCAACTTGGTTGCTGCTCGAGGCACTAAATAAAAGCGAAACTTGTTTTGTGCTGGTTTTTTCTTTTTATTTCTTCTCTTTCGTTTAATGTATTTTTGCTTTTGCTTTTGCTCTTGGGGCCTTGAATGGGATCCTGTATGTCAAACTTGAACTGGTATATGTGTGTGTGTGTGTGTGTTGTGCGCGGTATTTCTGCATTTCATGCTTCAAATTATCAACATTTGCAGTGGAAAGAGTGAAATACAAAAATAATGCCAGAGCCACGCCAGTTGAAATACTTAAGTATCTGCGGTTGGCTTCCCAAGTATCTGTGTAAAAGTCTGTATGTGTGTGTGTGTGTGTGCTTGTCTGTGGTGATGATATCATTGCCAATGCCTTATATAGTATGTGCGGGCTGAATGCGCAGCTAGTCAGTCAGCCAGTCAGCCAGTGAGACAATTAGACAGACGCAGTCTGTGTTTTTTTTCTCCTTTTTTTATTTTTTGCAGCAGCATTATCTCTTTATCAGTTTGACAGCGAGACCTTCATAGGGGTGACCAGCATTAAGTGGAGCCCCCTTTTTTATGTACGCCTCCTCCAAAAATAATAATATCGCATGTTGTCCCTTTAGCATAAATGGAACAAATCAACGCGCACTTGACAGCAACTTATTTCACTTTTGAACTTGAAATTTGTTGGTAACCAGTTTTGTTTTTAGTTTTTCGTCGAACTGGTTCTCATCAAAGCAATCAAAACAGATGAAACTTGCTCGCTGCACTTGCTGTTGTTGTTGTGGCAAACACACACACACACACACACGAAAAGGACACACAAACATCGAGCCTGCCACCGAAATTATATTAATCAACTGGCAGCAGTTGCTGTCGCCTTTAGTTTTTTTCTTAATTTCATTGCTGCACATGTGAAACAGGTTGCGCCAAAAGCTACAGATACATTAGCATTATATACATATTTATGTATATATGTATTTTATATGCCATTTCATACAAACAGACAACCATTTGCACACACTTGATGTTCATTTAGTTTTTTTTTTATTTTTTGGCATTTATTTTTATGACAACGACAATTTGACAGGCATTGGTAGGGGTAGGGGTAGAGAATGATAATAATTATCCAAAACTTTTGCTTATGACAGCCAGCAAACAAGCAGTGGCATGTGCTGCATTCGTGTTGTGTCCAAGAAAAATGTTGTGCATATGTTTATTCATTAAAAACATGCATCACATTTCAATTTCCCTTTCAAGTTTATGTATTCAAGGGCAAATTTAGCAGCTTTATTGACTCTTAACAGTACTGAAGGAATTTTAGTTACTTTAATTAATATTCCACATAATTAAAAAAAAACATAAATAGGGGGAAACAGATATCATTGCTATGATCAGTCTTAAACTGTTTCGACCAAAGTGTTAACGTATTATTAAGCTTAAAAGTTGTTATTGCATGTTTTGTTATATTAACACTTAGCCAACTCTAAATGAGAAAAAAAATCTAAATTATAACTGTTGTTCTTTTTTCTTTTCTGCTTTCAGGTTTATATTATTTTGATGTACAAATGGATTTTATTTTCCATTTATTCTGTGTCATGCTCTATCATCATTAAAACGTCTAAATCGCTTCCTTTTTCAGTTTTTTTTCAGTTTGGTACCAAGCATTTTTCGGCAACAATTTGCTTATCTTGATTTGTACATCAACGGCCAACAACAACAACAATGCTTAACAACAGCAACAACTTGACAGGCGGCTTGGTATGAAAATCACTTGAGCGTATTTCCTTTAAGCCCCGCCCGGTTCTGCTGTATTTAATGTTTGGTGTTTGGTTCAGTTGCTGCCTTACCCACACCCAACATTTTCACACTCACTTCATTTAATTTAATTTGTGAATATTTTTGGTTGCTCAAAAAAAAAACCCAAAAAACAAAACTGATATGCGCCTAATGATGGCGACCCCCTTTGACACCTATTGTCGCACTCTCGGTGCCATGGTCCTTGGCGAGTGTGTGTGTGTGTGTGTGCCCAGGCATTAATTAATTTTAATGAAGCTGTTGTTGTTGTTGTTGCTGTTGCTGTTGCTGTTGGTGCGTGTGAAGTGTCGCTTAAACATTGCCGCACATAACAAAGTTTTATTGCAGGCCGATTTTGAAGTGACAGTTGGACAGTTGAAATTTTATTCGTGATAATTAATGCTGCAGTTTCACAGCGATTCAAATAGACGATTCGCGCTGTTTAGCGTCAATTTGACAGCACTCACACACACAAACACACACACTCTTGAGGGTTTTCAGTCTTTTGGTTTTGGTCAAGTGTCCGTTCCAAGAAGTTGGACACGTCGTGGTCGGTCGATAAGATAAAACAACCTTTGGCTTCTGCTCGTTGGGGTGTGTGTGTGTGTGTGTGCAACGTAATCGATTGAAAAAACCAGTTTTTTATTCTTTCTGTATGTTGCATGTACATTTCATTATAGGGATTTTTTCTTTTAACTTGCATTTTTTTTATGCACATAACTCATTTTGTACATAAGGCAAGTGGTTTGGCAACCCTTTTGGCACACAAACACACTCAAATTGTTCCTCAAACACACATACATACATACGCGTATACAGTGTATTGCATGCAACTTTTGGTTGCATTGCAATCACGTTGCTGTTGCATGATGCATGCGCCCATTAGGGTGTTTCAATTGAATATAATGGCAAATTAAAAGGGGATGGAAGCTTCCAGTAACTTCAAAGTAAAATAATGTTCAAAATTAGTTTTGTTAAAAATAAAAAGCTTTACTAAAAAAACAAATTAAAATAACTTCTAGTTTAGTAATTTTCTGCAACTGCTGTCGTCTGAACCACCCTAACTTCGCTGTACTTCTATTTATAACTCCGCACTCAGAAGCTTAGCATTGCACAGACTTTCATACACATATAAAAAGGATATATATGTATTCACGTTGTATATGTATGTGTTAGTACATGCATATAACTTTAATGTTTATGCAATTTGGTTCTACTTTTAGCATTTATTGTCGAGTTGTGTTCGTGTGTGTGTGTGTGTGTGTGTGCGATGTTATTGTTTATTCCGCTTTGACTGCATTCTGTTGTCAGTTGTCT
Organism: Scaptomyza caliginosa; assembly: GCA_035044725.1. NCBI lineage: Eukaryota > Metazoa > Arthropoda > Insecta > Diptera > Drosophilidae > Scaptomyza > Scaptomyza caliginosa. The sequence goes on from JAWNNR010000686.1 coordinate 368,494, forward strand.
GCTTTGTGTCTGTCTGATTGTCTGCTGCTCCTTAGACCTTGACCACTAACATAGAAACGGTCTGCGAACCGGTTTACCAGCACCGTTTGCACATTTCATACGCTTTGGTCCTGATGCGATTGCGTTTCGCAACCAGCCAAATAGTTGACCGACTCAAAGTCAAAACGCACTTAATTCGATCGTCCGAAAAATTGAGAATATAAAAATATTTTCAAAATCTCCTACAGCTGTCAACTGGTCAAGCCCAATAAATGGGCTTTAAACACGCCGACACATTGACTTGTTGCTTGCCAAGTGTCGCATTATGGTTTCATATTGTAATTATCCATTATTTGATATATACATATGATCAAGTCGTCATCATTTCTCGGTCACACGCACTTCGAATCGTGTTTATGCTCTGGCATGGCTTTTGCATATTAATTTATAGAAAATTATACATGTATAGTTAAATAGTTCATAAATATTCGACTCTGACACTGACTCTGGGAGGCGTGCACTTAAAAAGGGTTTTGTTTTGTTCGGGTGGTGCCGAAATTAATTAACAAAATGTTTGTAAATATTGTTTATAATTACACATTATAATGGCCTGCACGAATTATTTTTGTACACATCGTGCGTATAGTAAACTTAAATACCCGACTTTCCTGTTGCCAAAAAAAAAAAATACAGAAAAATTTGCCGCTCAATAAAGCGACTTAATAACACCAATTCAAAAAAAAAGAAGAAATATGTAAGGTGTGTATGTATGCGTCTTCCGCTTGTCGTCTATAGAGTATAGAGAGTATTTAATGGGACTCACCCCTTTTGTTATGACCCAATTTCATTAGCACGAGCAGCAGAAAACACCGACAACTGAGCAACTGTCAAAAGCAAAGCCCTACGTTTAAGCAGCTTGCAGCAAAAAAAAATATAAAAAAAAAAACTACATGTGTTCATGCTGAAGATCAAGGAAGAGATCATGGCTCTGCTGTATATATATATACTCTTACTTTGGGTATATTGCTTATTTCGCTCAAGTGGTTAGCGTAAATGTATGAGGATCGATTTTTTTTTTTACATAAATATCTTGAGTAACATTCTTTAATTGTGATTTTTATTGAACTTGGCAGCACTAAAGTGTATGTTCTTGTCATTATTTAAATACTGTTTTGGATTGCTTTTGGTGCTCCTAATGATGCTGGTGGTGCTGTGGCATAGTGGTTCTGTTGGTGCTGCTGCTTTTCGGGTAATTTGATCCCCTAATGTTGCAGAGAATCACGTGTTTGAGTTTTGATTCACGTATCATTTGACCCCTTTTCGTCTTTGCAAGTGGTTCAAAACAACAACAGGAACTGAACTGACAATCTGGCATCTGGAACTTTGGAACTTGAGCGTATATTGATTGACCTTGTTTATAGTTCTTAGATTTCAAAACAAGCCACAGGCAACGGACACTAATTGATGTTAAACTTGTTGATAAACTCGCTGAATATTTAATGAAAACTGATTGGAAAACTTTTTTTTTTATACATTTATACATGTGCATGTTTATGAATTTGTAGTTCATTCAAAGTTCACTTAAAGATGGGTGAGAGCGTTCTGTAATTGTTGAAATAGTTATTATTTTAGTTTTAATTCATTATAAACTTAACCTACGGCAAGATCTCCCAGTCCAGCATTCAATTGTTTTATGTATGGTGCAGCTGCTTTGGCAGCAGATGCAATATCTTTGGCGCTTATGTTCTGAAAGTGAAATGAAACGTTTAAATAAATCATATTTAAAATAAAAAAAGCAATACTTACACCAGCTTCGCCAATAATTGAAGCACCTGCAGACTGAATTTTTGACAAAGTTAAGAAATTAATTTTTATATTATGTTTATGTCAATGAAATACTTACTGCAACACTTAGAGTTTGTGGTTTTGACTGCATTTTAAGGCTAAGACTGGTAATGGTGTTCTATTGCAAAAGTTGGAGTTAGACATATATCACCAAAATAACTTAAATATATTAAACTTACAGCCAAATGACCCAAAGCATTGCCCATATCACCCATAAGAACACCAATTATGTTTGTAGTCTCAGGTTGAACATAATTCTGCTCAACTCTCAAGTTCGTAAGTGCATTCTAAGCAGAATACAATATAAAATTTATAATAATAATAGTGCAATAAATACTCACAGCTAGATCACCCAAAGCATTAGCCATGTCACTAAGAATGTTAAAGGTCTCGGGCTCTGCATAGCTATTTACATCATTCTCCAATTGATGAATTGCCTTCTCACCGGCAACAGCAACTTTCGAGATATCACCCATAATATCGCCGAAACTTATGGTGCCAGCTTGGACTTGTTGTGCCAACGCAATGATGGCTATAAAGGCAATTACTTTGACTTGCATGTTGAATTATTTTTGGTTGTAGTATTCGTACTGTTTGAGTTTTGTTGCCCAACACCTATATTTATATACCGTCAAGCAATGAAACTTATCAATGTTTGGGGGACAATTTTGCAGCGTAGTAAACACAGTTTGTTTAAAATGTGGAAATCGCAATTCTTAAACTCAAGTGTTCAATAAGCCAATTGATATCGGTCGGTTTGAACTGATTGATGTTCATAGTATAATATCAAAAAATTTGCTAAATACAAAATAAACATGGTGATATTTTTCGAAACAAGTAACAAAATATTCCCAAATAAAACGAACAACAAATTGATTTCATTAAATACTCGTTTGGTTGATTTTATTTTGATAAATACATTGAAATATGTATGTATGTTTGTGTTAACATAATTGGTTTATAAGTTAGAAAAGGTTAGCAAGACCGTTAGCAATATTATTGACAACATTGGCAGCGCCAGTTGCGACACCCTCAGCAACATGTGTGGCAGCTCCAGCAACATTCACAGCTACGCCAGCAGCATCAGAGGCAATGTTGCCAGCAGCACCAGCTGCATCGGAGGCAATGTTGCCCGCAGCACCAGCTGCATCAGAGGCAATGTTGCTTGCAACGCCAGCAACATCTGAAGCAACATTGCTTGCGGTCTTGGATGCATTTGAAGCTACAGTTTTGGCTGTGTTGGAGCAACTGCAGGTAACTGGGTTGCCAACATTCGCCACACCAGTTGCAACATTTTTAGCTGTGTTAGCAGCAGAGTTGGCAACAGTTTTGGCTGTATTAGAAGCAGAGTTGGCAACAGTTTTGGCAGTATTACCAGCAGAGTTGGCAACATCTTTAGCTGTATTAGAAGCAGAGTTGGCAACAGTTTTGGCTGTGTTAGCAACAGAGTTGGCAACATCTTTAGCTGTATTACAAGCAGAGTTGGCAACATCTTTAGCTGTATTAGAAGCAGAGTTGGCGACATCTTTAGCTGTATTAGAAGCAGAGTTGGCAACATCTTTAGCTGTATTAGAAGCAGAGTTGGCAACATTTTTAGCTGTATTAGAAGCAATAGTTTTAGCGGTATTGGCAGCATCAGATGCCACAGTTTTAGCGGTATTGGCAGCATTGGGAGCCACATTGGAAGCCGTGTTTGCTGCATTGTTTGCCACATTTTGAGCGGTATTGGAAGCATCAGATGCCACATTGCTAGCCGTATTTGCAACATCATGAGCAATATTGGCAGCTTGTGATGCTACGCTGTTGGCTATATTGCTAGCTTGAGAGGCGATGTTCTGGGCAACATTCGAGGCCTGAGACGCAACGTTTTGGGCAACAGAGCAAACGATCGTTCTGTTCGAAGTACTGTTGGAAGAAACAACTATGACAGTTGGATCCTTTAGCTACAAATATCAAGAACATTAATGGATATTAGATAACTCTATTGTTTAACCTACCACGCCACTTGCGACCGTGTTGCCAAACTGTTTAGCAGCCTGGCCAACAGCAATGCCAATCTTGGATGCATCTTGGCCAATTTGTGTGCCAGCCTTACTAGCTGACTGACCAATGTCATTGCCCAACTGTGAGGCAGCCTGGCCCACAGCATTGCCAAAGTTGGAGGCATCCTGGCCTACTTGAGTGCCAATGTTTCCTAGGCTACTGGCGGATTGGCCAACATCATTGCCAAACTGTGAGGCTGCTTGGCCCACAGCGTTGCCAAAGTTGGACGCATCCTGTCCGATCTCAGCTCCAAGGCTGCCCTAAAAGCGCAATTCCATTGCCATAATAATTTAGTTATTTCATTTCTCATAGATTTACATACAAGATTGATTTGTAGATTCCTGGCACTTGCTTCCTGCTGTAGGCCAACAATGACAACTGCCACCAAAAGGGTTCCAATAAATTTCATAAAAAAGCTGTCAATTGCTTGTGTTTTGTTTGTGTGTACAAAAAATATTCTGAACTAATAATATTTGCCATTTTCTACTGGTATTTATAGAGAAGTAAAATGCAATTTCTTATCACCAGACATTATTTACCCAAATATTATCTAGAGAATTTTAGTACTGTCGCAAACATATTTAAATACAGCTGTGTTTTATCTAAAGCTAGACAAATGGTTAAAGTTTTAATTGAATTAAAAATTGGTATCAACAGTTTCCAAAAATAGTTCAAATTTTTACGGAATATATAACTTATTTCTTTTACAATAATAAACAAAAATAAACATTGAAATGGACTAAAAAGTTCCCCAATCAGTGTGGAAAACTAAGAGTTAAATGTTCTTATCTTGAAACTATTCACAACTGTCTAAACTGTTAATATGTGTGTCATCATAATTACTTTCGGGACAATTTTATTAATGTTGTGGGTTCTTTTGTTTACGTTTTTTTGATAACTATTGTTATTGACACAGTGCCTGCCATAAATATTTACGATTATTATTAAAATGTTGGCATAAAATCTGATTTCTTTTTATTATTTACTCTTTTATGTATATAATTTGTTGTAATAATTTTTATACATTATATCTACAAAGCTTTATCGATTTGCTACTTGAACGTAAAGACTGCATACAAGAAATAAATATTTATAAAGAGTTAAATTGTGTTCACAGTTCAGTTCAAGTACACGAAATCCACTTTTGATTAATGCAACTTCCGGCAAAAGTTTGCAATATTTCATTTAAAGTCTACAAACCTATTCGATCATTCATTATGAGACAGCCATATCGCAATTGATCGATATGTTTAGTATTCTATATAAATACGAGTCAAACTTAAGACTACAGCATTAGTTGAGAAAGTACATTAAAAGAAAACTAATATGAAATTTATAGTGTTCCTGGTTTTGGTATTGGCCATGATTTGCCAACTGGCAATTGGCTCAGATGCTGCTAGCATCCTACAACAAGCGGCCATTGCTGGCCACGGAATCCTTTCGGATGGCGCCACATTTGGAAAGGATGTTGCCGGTGCAGCTCTCAAGGATGCCGAAACCATTGTCAATTTATTTCGAGCAATGTGAGAAAAGTCAACTAAAATATAATTAACCAACAGCTCATTGCTAATAAATATCTAAATATTTTATGATTTGCCTTTAAAAAATCCCAATTGTGTTTATTTGTGGTTTAAAAGAGGGATTTTTTTTAGCTACTCCACTGTTTTCAAAGTGTTGTCATTTAAAAGTGGTAAATCACATTTACTTTTTGCTTTATGTTGAAGCCTCTGCACTTTTGAGAGGCAACTGTTTATAGGGATTTTTTATTTTCCCTTTAGAATGATGCGATTGCTTTGATTCAGTTGGCTTGTGATAGTTTTGTATGTCAAAGTTCATAAAGTATTGTGGACCTGTTTGCCTTCTAAGCTTTGGAATCTTATTTGGCTTTGAGTATGCCAAACGCATTATAACATTGTCGCTTAGCTGGATCTTAAATGCATTTTTCTGTTTGCCTGTTTGAAGAAAATTAATAAAAATACAATTATAATTTTTTGTACTTGTGTTTTGTTTGTTTAACTTACGAATTTGTTATCCATTTGCTCCCATTGGGATTTGTGTACCTTTGCATTTATTGTTAAGACCAGCGAGATTGTTAATACAATTAGATATGGTTCTATAACTTTAAACATTATTTAGCAACTAAACATATTAAAGCATAAGTTAGTTCCAGTTAATTTAAGTTTGTTTCGCTTGATTTTAAAATAATATTTATTATAAACGCTTAACAGTTTAATAAAGGAAACTTTTTCTTTAGTTAAATTCAAAATATATGGAAAATGATTTACTCTGAACCACGACTGAAGTATTTGGCTTGTTCTTACTGCCAAATACTCTGCTTACATATTTACCAAATGCTTTCTAGAAGAAAGAAAACTGACTTGATCGAGGCAGTGATAACATTCACTTACTTACCCATTCATTTTGTATATTTCTGCTTTCGACTGGTGTTAAAGATCTGCCCTCGTTTTCCATAGTGTTGGCCATTCGATGCATAGCCTGTTCCAAGTGTTGCATGTCATTTGCCTGTGTTGCAAGCAGATTGTTTGCAACTACCAGTACTAATATTGTCGCTGTTGATGTTAACATTTTGTCAGCTAGACTATTTCATTCCATCTGAGTTGTATATTGTTTTTTTTTTCAAAGACAACTTTCATGGCACATTCTCAACGCTTCACAACACAATTTGAAGCGTACAAAAAAAAAAAAAAAATATATATATGTGTCAATTGTTTAAGAGGGGGTCAAAGTCAAATCCCCTTTGTGTTGGGTTATGGATCGTTTAGGTTGCAATCGTTGAGCATTTATTGTGATTTTTATGCAGCTCGCCAGCGTTTTAATAGATTTTTGCATAAAACGCTTCCCAGGCTTACCGTTACTCACTTTTTGCCTAATGTAAACAAGTTATAAAACGCTCGTAAATCCAGCAGCAGCGTACAGAAAAAGAAAAGCGAAACTATGTCGCCATAAAAATGCTATAAAATATGCTTCCGTCTTAAAAAAAAAAAAATATATATATATATAGGAAAAGGGAAAACGTATTTTTTATGCCGCTTGCGAATTTGCAAAATGCACAAATCGTAAAACAAGAACAAAAAAAATAGCAACAGCAACTGCGGGGTGTTGCGGCCGTTAAAACTTGTCGACCTCAAAGGGCGCCCGAAGGTGTAATCGTTTGCATCTCACATCCCCCTCACACTCCCATTTGCCCTTTTTGCCCTGCTCATTATAGCAAAAAAAGAAGAAAAATCAAAATGCGTTTGTCAATGAATTAGAATCGCTTGGCTGACGACAACTCGTAAAGCGTTTGGCATTGTTATTGTTGGGGTTTTTACTATCAGCATTTCAGTTTTGGTTAACTAAGTGCTTTTCCATGGATCAAAGAGTAAGAAGTAATTTTTAGTGTACTTTCTTTGATGTTTATTTAATATTTATTTTATTTAATAGTTATTTCCGCTTTATTAGACTGTATAGAACTAAAGAATGACTATTGTTTTATTCAAACATAATTTTTTACAAATATTTAAATAATATTCTTACCATACGTGCAGCAGAATTGCCATTTAAGTACTAAATTCCGTTCTCTACTACTATTTTGCTATCTGCTACCATTTTGTGAACTGTGCTTCGGCAACACTCGACGAAGCCATCCCCGAAACTAGACCAACACTTTCGTTTAAAATACGTGTTGCTTGCTCTGGCTTCAAGTTGCATTTTTGACACACATTGGAACGAGGCAGCGTGGCCGAGCGGTCTAAGGCGCTGGTTTTAGGCACCAGTCCGAAAGGGCGTGGGTTCGAATCCCACCGCTGTCAAGAGTTCTTTTTGTTTTTTTTTTATTTTATTTTGTAAAGCACCTTTGTAAGTAAGTACATTAGATAATTCCTTATTTCTAATGATAATATTATTACTATTGTTGAGAGATAAATAATGTAAGCCTTTTAAACGTCTTAAATTAATATTATTTGTAGATTGGAAACATTCAAAAGATATGTACATAAAATCTGGTGAAAATGTTTTATATTGTAACATGGCCGTAAAGAACATCTTCATGTTATAATGAATCCCAGACATATTCCATTCAACAAACAGGCAAAGTGCGAAGTACAATTGCAAATAAAAGCGACAATGAGTTTTTTTTAGAACGTTTGATTTTTAGAAATGTCCGTCTTTGTTGTATGCCTGAAATTAGCTCGGCGACAAGCGGCAGCGTGGCCGAGCGGTCTAAGGCGCTGGTTTTAGGCACCAGTCCGAAAGGGCGTGGGTTCGAATCCCACCGCTGTCAAGAGTTCATTTTATTTTTTTCCCTTTTTTTCGCTCCTGGTATGTGTTTTCCCATAAACTGCGGCTTACAATGACAGCAGACTTTCTTTGCTGTCAAACGAGGATTTTATTTCGGTTTTAGTGGTTGCGCAAGCTTTTCCTTATCAGTACAGAATATTTCGCGCTTAAATAGACCAACCCCACTCCCATTTTCCGGCCACAGACCTTTCATTATCTGGCGGTGACATTTCCACGCGCACTGACTTAATCTTAACTTTAACCCTTTCTGCGGTAACATGTTGATCTTGTTGGCAACCCGCCGTGCTCTGTCCAATTTAGACACGAAATGGAAGGGAAATGACAGGAAATTAAAGAGGTTTTCTGCGGTTACACCATCAAGTAGTAGCCAACTGTCCTCGCTGCGGGGCCCACTTTGAAATCCATACAACAATGAAAATGAAATAACTATATTTATTTTAACCGAATATGGCTAATTGGAAACATGAGAAACGTGGTTTTTCCACAAATCAGATTTTAAATGTCTTTTAAGTTTCTTACTGCTTGTTAGAAGGAAGCTTTGAATATTCCAACAAAATGATGGGTTTTTAAGGAAATTACATTATATTTTCTATAAAAAAAACTATAAATAATACTTAATAATAAATGTTTTATTTAGTTCAGACTGCTTGGTTAAACCATTTGACAGATTAGATTAATAGCTTGAAACTTTGACCTGTTATAAAAATATATTTTAACTCAAACAGAAATGTAATAAACAGAACAGAAAGAAATAAACTCTTTCAATTTTTAACATGTGCCTGTGAAAAGAAATAATAATTCATTTAAAAGTTTTGGGAAATTACATTTCTTAGGGAATGTGGAAAATATTTCTATTGTGCTCATCCCATTTGCAATATTTTTATATATGTATTTTAATTTAAAGATGCAATTGAAGATGAGTATAGTTTATATTTTTATTATATTTGCATATTAACAGAAGAGAGAATACTTATTTGCCTGTAATTTGCTTAAACCTTAATGATTACTCAGCTCAGCTTGCTTATGGAAATTTTCTCCTTCTCGAAGCGTCAATTTAATACGCATTAGGAACTTGTTACTCGCTCAATACTCATGGTAGAAGAGTTCCGTCTAACCGAGGCAATGAGTTGACATGTGTGTGGGTTGTAAATGTGGGTGATTCCCAGTCATACAATCTGAGTTAGATTGAAATCCTGAACCTGTGCACTACTTTACAAATAATTCTCATGACAAATGTCTGAAAATTGAATTACAATTGGATGACTAAACCTAATGAAAGTAGTTGGAATTCGATCAGTCATATTAATTTTAAATTCTTTCGTCACAAGTGGATTCTTCATTGAGATTTGAGGTTTACTAATAGGTTAATGAACTTAGTTAACTGACAGCATAAGACTTTTCAATCCAATGACATGCATTCAATTTTATGATTCGTTGTCTTTAGCACATTTTTGAAGTTCTTTAGGCCAAACTGTTTCAATCACACGAGGAAGGCTTACTTTGGCTAAAAACAAACGCGCTCCATTGACGTTGTTGATTAACTCGCTGATTAAGCAATGAGAGATGCTTGTTTTGAGTTGGCACCGATTCTCAAAACTTGTGCTCGGCTTGTTCTTGTTTTTCAAAACTCTCAGTTAACCTGATCGCGCGATCGCCAGTGCTGTGGCTATAAAAGCTCAGCGTTAAACTGAACCTGCTCACAGTTTCATATCAAGCGTTAAGTGTGTGTGTCTAGTCTCGAGCGGGTTATAAATAATTTAAATAACGCATGCAAATATTTTGTTTAAAAAGTGTGCTAAACAAGAACTATGAAGCTGTTTGTGTTATTGTTTGTGTGCATTTTGGGTGCGGATTATACAAATGCCCAATGTAAGTGACAAAATCAACAAGTTAATTAACCACAAAGTTCCTGGGATTTTTATGTTTCTACTCAGAAAGTGTTCAACTTAAAAAGTCCCAAAACACGGAATGGCTCATCTTTGATGTGATCTTTGGGAATTATAGCCAATTACTTATTAATTAAGCTAAGCGTTCTGAATCAGCAAATGCAGCTATTAGGCCAGCGCGTGCCACCAACTTAGTCTAATTGGGATATAACCACTACTAACTAATTGCACAATATCGTGTTTAGAAATTGTGATTTTCCAAACGCTTGCTGACAACTCAAACCGCAATTTTTAGTGCAACCACAAGAATGTCATCGAGTTTATTTTTGGTCGCGTGTTCTACGCAGCGCAGCGGTGATTCCCCTAAAGAGCATAACCAGATTGTTTTTTTTTTCAACACCTGTCTGTACATATACATCTTCACGCATTCGTGGCAAGAAGACTGGTTTAAAGCCAAGTCTAGTTTTTATGTGAGAAGAAATCTCATAAGCTATATCAAAATCTTTGTTTTCCCCTTGCAGATGAGCGTTGCATTAATCCAAATCAACGTGCTGGACTCTGTGTGCAGATCAGTGAATGTCAGACATTGTATTCGGTGCTGCAGCAGGCCAGTTTGTCAGAAGTAGAGAAACAGTTTATACGTGAATCCAGTTGTGGCATGGGCAACGATAATCGACCCTTTGTCTGTTGCACCAGCGACACAGGCTATTCCCGCAGTCGCCGTTTGACGCCAGCCTTTGCGGACTACGGAGACTTTGGTGAGCCAAGCAATGGCTATGATTTTGGCTGGAATCGTGCGCCGAATGCACCGGAGCTCAGTACTATGCTGTTTCCCGCACAGAACTTTCGACCCTGGAGCTTTGGCAATGGCAATGGTTTCCGAGCACAGCCACAACCAGAACCGCAACCACAGCCACAGCTGCCACAGCGTAGACAGATGGTGCCACAGCAGCAGCAGTCAGATGGCTCCAAACTGTTGCCACAGCCACCAACATGCGGTGGCATCACCATCGACAACAAGATCTATGGCGGCGACGATGCTGATCTCTACGAGTTTCCCTGGACAGTGCTGTTGGAATATAGACGCTTAGCGGGCAATGGACTTTCGACCAGCTGTGCTGGCACCTTGATCAATCAGCGTTATATTCTAACGGCAGCACATTGTTTAACTGGACGGATTGTGCGCGAAATTGGACCACTGTGAGTAATAAGTTAAAATGTTTACAAGCTTTTGGGAATATTTAGCGAAACGGGTTTATCGAAAGTCAGCCAGTTGTCGTCATTATTCGTCAGCATCAAAACAATTTCACGCATTTCTGTGAACTAAGCAACGCTTTCCACTATCTAATTAAGGCTAAAAGGAGTTCCCCAAGCGGCTCTTTTTATTATAAATTCTATTTCGTGTCGTGTTGTTGTTGTTTTTGATGTATGTCTTATTGTGTCTAAGTTGAAGTATATTAATTAAGTCAGCTCAAACAGCTAAACCAGATTCAAAGCATTTGTGCTTGCTTGTTAGCATGTGAATCATTCTATGAGGGGTTAAGGGTAAAGCGGAGCAACGGGTTCAAAGTGAATAGCCATTCGTTGCGCTCATAAATTGCTTGACCGCTTTGCTTTGTTATTATTATTATTTTTTTCTTTTTTCTTGGGTGGCTTGACGCTGGGCACGTTCGCACTTTTAAAAATACAATTAGCTGCTTAAAATATCTGATTTCCTGCTAACTTACCTTAAATGTGGCCAATACTGTTTACTTTTCAGTGCCTCTGTGCGTTTGGGTGAACATGATACGCGCAGTGCTGTGGATTGCCCCACTGGCGGTGGTGGCAATCGTTTTGCCTGTGCACCGCCAAGTCAACGCCTGGGCGTTGAGGAGACGCGTGTTCATGATCTCTACAGTGAAACCTCACCGAATCAGCTACATGACATTGGCCTGGTACGCTTGGAACGCAATGTTCGCTACTCGAACAGCATTCAACCCGTTTGTTTGCCCTCGGCGGTGGCGCCGGAAACGAGGCGAGCGGGTCAACAGTTCACGGTGGTTGGCTTTGGCCGCACGCTGCAATCATCGCGCAGTCCCGTCAAACAAAAGCTAATCGTAAACTATGTGGATCCGGCCAAGTGCAGAAATAAATTTGCAGAGAGGAAGATTAGCATTATGCCCACGCAAATGTGTGCGGGTGGCAAGTATGCACAGGATAGTTGTGATGGTGATTCGGGTGGACCATTGATGCGCTTCCGGGACAACTCTTGGGTGCTTGAGGGCATTGTATCATTTGGCTATAAGTGTGGCCTGAAAGATTGGCCCGGAGTCTATACAAACGTGGCTGCCTATGACATTTGGATAAGACAAAATGTGAGGGCCTAATTGAGGGAAACCCAATGCTTAGCCATCGAAACCTCCGATATGTTTTAATCTGAAGCTCGAATTGTGATCTTGCCAATATGCTCGTATATAAATACTTAACATAACCATATAATATAAATTTATCATCTATATTCATAAGTGTTAGGCAATAAATGAATAATTTAGATAAATGCTCAAAGTGAATGAACTTTTTGTTTAATATTTCCAAACAAAAGCATTTGGATTTTCCAGCCAAACCAAACGCCAGGCATTGAAATTGCCACCGCGCTTTAATTACCAGCTATATTAACAGAAAACCACAAGAAAAAACCCCTTCCGGTAACAATTGGCGAGCAACAGCAGCCGTTCTGCTATGCGGCTGCCTGTCTTGGACTTTGGTCAATGTCTTCGGTTACGTTTCATTATCATAAGAATGTCACTATGGAGAAAAGTTGCAGGTGCATAGAAAAACACGAAAGTAAAGTATAACTTTTGATATCGTGGGGTGAATAATTGTGTCATAAATTAACTTAATTTACCAATAAGGTGTTAAATATTTTATAATAAAACTTGTTTTAAACAAGGTATTTGATAAAAAAAGTGAATAATTTTGTTTACGTGCATGTATAGTAAATTTGTTGACAATTAAGAAGTAATTAATTACTTTTAATAAATGAATGTTAATAAAATTAATCAAACACAAAACAATCTTATGGTCATCTATAGATTTTGACACAGTAAACAAAGAGAAACCAGCAAAAAAGATACACGAAGCGATCTTTGTAAGTTCGATTAAAAAGCTTAAGATAAATGAATAAACATGGATGTAACGAAATGAAGCTCATAATGTAAGTACGATAAGACTTTCTCATTATCACGATATAGGCATAAGATCGCTAAACATTATCGTACACAAAGCGCGTCAAAGCTCTCGAGCTCAAGTCTTAAAACGCACGCCCTAAAAGTAGGCAATGCTTAAGCTTAGGCGAACCTCAACAGAAAGTGAAACCAGAGAAATAACAACAATTGACTGCACAGCTGTCTGCCGAGAGCTGAGAGCTGATTGCATAACCGGACCCCGGCTACCAGTTAGCAAGCAGGCAACAACAACACTAGCACGGCTTGACCGTTGCTCCCGTTTCGTGAGACGGCGATTGCAGTTTTCGGGCTCGTTTTGGTGTCACAAGTTGCGGTGGCGAAGAGAGAGAGAGCGGTGAAATGATAGACAGACGGGCGGGCAGCTATCACTGTCGTTTATTTATATTTCTTCTTTGCCCATATGTTGCTTGTTGTTTTTGTCACTTTTCAACTTCGGCTCCTCTTCCGAGGTTTCGGTTTTCGGCTGCTGCCGTTTGAGCCCGTTGCGCGCAGCATTCAAATTCAGTTTTTTAATACACGGCCGCACGTTCACGCGAACGGATTAATATTGTGTACGTACGGCTATTATAGCCGTTTGACAATACGTTTTGCTTTTTTTTTGAATTTGTTTTTTTCGCGATTGCGTATACGCCGCATTGCGTTCGCTGTTTGTTTACACATTGGCCGCGCCACGTTTTTCTGTCGCAATAACGAGAGCGTCAAACTGCGATCGATATACATTTGCAGCCGATCGCTGATGTACCGCCGATGTGCCGCTATCGAAACAACGGCGCATTGTGGGCGGCGGCCAGCACGGCATTGCTTGCCCTTGCCCTCGTCAGCTGTGCTCAGCAGCAGGAGCCGTCGGCACTCCAGCCCTGCGATATACCCAACGAAACGAAGCGCGGCATTTGCGTTCAGGTGGGCCAGTGTGCCGCCTATCTGCAGGTGCGCAATGTGACCAATCTGAGCTCGGAGCGCGTTAACTTTCTGAAGAAGGTGCAATGTGAACTGGAGCAATCAGCTGCACAGAATGCCAGCTTGGATGAATCTTTGTATAAGCCACTTGTGTGCTGTCCAGCCAATGGGCAGGATTATCTGTTTCCCGTCATACAGTTCTCCAAGTTTGAGTATCGTCGCTTTTTGGATGTCACAGCGCGCTTTAAGCGCAAGAAGCTCAAACGACGCATTCAAACTGTAGAACCAAGCACTGGCTTCAACTTGCTCAACGAGTGTGGCAAGCAGGTCACAAATCGTATTTATGGTGGCGAAATTGCTGAACTAGATGAATATCCTTGGCTCGCATTGCTGGTATATCATTCAAGTAAGTGTGGTCTTAAGGGCTATTCCTAAACTTTTATCAATTTAACATTCTGTTCTCTTTCCAGATGACTACGGTTGCAGTGGCGCTCTGATTGATGATCGGCACATTCTGACTGCCGCTCACTGTGTCCAAGGCGAGGGCGTGCGTGAACGTCGAGGATTGTAAGTCCAACAAACTAGCATCTAATGCAAACTTAATCAAGTATAACTATTGCTTGCAGAAAACATATTCGCTTGGGCGAGTTTAATGTGAAAACAGAGCCGGATTGCATTGAGGAGCCAAACTATTTGAGTTGTGCGGACGCTGCACTGGACATTGCCTTTGAGCATATACACGTGCATCCCGAGTACAAGGAGTATTCCAGTCACAAGTACAATGATATTGCCATAATCAGGCTGAAGCATCCCGTTAGCTTCACACACTTCATCATGCCCATTTGTTTGCCCAACAAGAGTGCACAGACGCCCTTGATTGAGGGACAAATGTTCTCTGTCTCCGGCTGGGGACGCACTGATCTCTGTAAGTTCTCTTTTATACCTCAAGAGATATTGCTGTCTTAACACTTTCTCTCTTTCTTGACAGTCAACAAATACTTTATTAACACACATAGCCCCATCAAGCTAAAGCTGAGAATTCCCTATGTGTCCAGTGAGAACTGCAGCAAGCTTTTGGATGTGTATGGCGTACGTTTGGGTCCCAAGCAGCTGTGTGCCGGCGGGGAGAAGGCCAAGGATACATGTGCCGGCGATAGCGGAGGTCCTCTGATGTTCTTTGATCGTCAGCATTCGCGTTGGGTGGCCTACGGCATTGTCAGCTATGGCTTTACACAATGCGGCTCGGGTCCCGGTGTCTATACGTCTGTCTTGAGCTATATCAGCTGGATCGAGAGCATTATTAAGAAATAGCGTTAAGTATGCAAAATGTGGAACATAGCTGAATTGACGTCAGATTTGCTTTTGGAGACTTTATTTGCTATTTGCTATTTTAAACAGTTGGCGTCTAGCACCTCAAAGGAGGGTGTCTGGGCGTCTGGGTGGGCATTAGACTTTGTTATTTATAAATATTTGTACATATTTTGCTAATTATCTAACGGCAGCTTGACTTCGCTTTACAATTAGTGTTTGTGAGTGTATGTGTGTGTGTGTTTGTGTGTTAACAAAAGTCTGAAAAACATGTTTCTATTTGAATAAGCTATTAAAATATTTACATACACTACCATGTTTTTAATTAATCAAATGCCAGAAATGTTTTTAGACCTTAATCGGCCTTGGCTTGGAGTTCAATTGCAATTGGATTTAGATTTGTGATGGTGAGTCAGAAAGTGAAATGGAGAGGTAAAAGGTGACGGCTTTGTGGCATGGCAACATGTTTTCAGTTGCTGCCTTTACGCTCTAACAACTAGCTGAACCTCAAACTCCAATAACCAGGCTACATCAACTAACAACAAAGAAGACCTATTGTTTTTTCTTGCACTTGGTTAAACATAACATGCCCTTGAGCTCTGCCAGAGAAGTGTCTATTTAATGAGCGTAGTAGTACTTTTTCCAACATAATGGCCAACAAACTCACTCACTCACTTACTTGCTCAGGCAGACAGTTTGTCTGTTAGTCAGCTGTTTCATTTGGTTTTTTGGGCTGTCGAACAGCTGCAGCTGGTTAAACTTGATATTGCAGTTTTAGTTGTTGTTTGGTTGTTGTTGGTATTGTTGTTTTTTGATGTCGTCATTGATTGCCACACTTTGCTTTCACTCGTCATTCGCATAGGCCTGGCTCAAAGCAGCTTGTAGCTAACGATTTTTTTCTTTCTTACGCTCTTATGTTTTGTCGTTGGTTAAGGCGATGTTGGCAGTGATGCAATGTTAAGTGGCCGGAGTGAAGTGAAGACAAGCCAAAAACGCTGCTCAATTGTCAAATCGATGCCATTCATCAGGTGTATAGCTCGAACCAAGTTGGCCAAAAATAGCCAGCAACAGAGACAGAGCCTAACATTTGTATGCACAGTTGGCCGCTGGGATGCGAACTGTGCCACTGACCAAAATTGGTTCAGCCAACGCTGAATGCTGATGATGATCAGCAATGTTATTGTTGTTGTTGCTGTCAAAGTGTGCGTCAGCGTAGTGAAAGTGAACTTGACTCTTTTTCTTGCTGTTGATGTTAATGTTAACGTTAATGTTAATGTTGCTCATGTTGATGTGTGTGCGATATGTCGCATTAATATTCATGATGATAGTTATCAGACAGCTGAGGAGACAGCGCGGCGCTGTTTATATTGTTGCTATTGTTGTTGTTGTCGACTCTCTGTTTGTGCTGCTCATTATGAAGCTTTGGCGATTTTTGTTAACCTTGAACTACATACGGTCTGGTACGTAATCACTATTTGATTGGCAAACATTGTTGACATTGAAAGACGTATTCAGTTTTTAAATAATTTCAAAATAAACGTTCTCTTCTGCTTCATCTGTCAACAACCACAAAAGCAAAAAAGTATTCGAATTCTATACAAGGGCTAATTCGCTTTAAGAGCTGCTGTCACGCCCACTTTAGCTATTATTAAGCCAATTTTTCTATATATTTATGCAACAACAAAGGTTTGTCTAATCAATTTAAAAGTCGAAAATAAAATAAAAACAACCCTCCGTCTTCTAATTGAGTTTCGTAACGTTTTGTGACCGAGGCTTTTGTGTTTAGCTAAAGTTTTGTTTGCCAAAATTGAAAAATTTGAAGGTAGTCCATAAAAATTAGCCATATGCCGTTAGAGCTCTACAGGTGCAGAACAAACAGTTGACAGTAAATAGAATTGTATGCCTTTCATTTCTGTCGTTTTTCTTTTTATATGTGCCTGGCAATTGCTTTTCCATTTATTTGCAGCTGAGCTCTAACGAAATGCATAACGATAAAAGTTTATCGATTTGTTAATTTCGCGCAGCTCATATCAATAAATGCGACAGACATGTTGACATGCCATTAAATGTCACAGACAGGATACAAACACACATAGCAAACAGCTCTCAAACGCTTTGCATGCGAGACAAACCCAACCCCTAGCCCAGGGGAAAACAGGGCTAAGGAGGCAAGGGTAACTCACATACGAAACATTTGGGCTAAATTGTTGTGAAATTCAATAAAATTAGAATGCGAAAAAAAGATATACAGTATAGAAATGTGTGTGAGGCAGCTCGCTTTCATTAGTTAATGGATTGCCAATCGAATTACGAAGAAAATAAAAACAGAATTAGTGCAAAATGGGAATGGCAAAAAGACGAACGGCGCTAAGAAAAGACTGACTGAGACTCTTATCGGAGTTGAAATGTGCTTTGCGTTTTATAAAAACTGAATGGAATGCATGAAGCAAAGTTAACTTAAAAGAGTCGAAGATTTAATGCACTAACTATCTAACTAACTAGAGAGCCTTTAAGTAACATAGTATTTCCGAGACTTTAATAAAATCCCATTGTTCTGTTGAAATAAGTAAGGCAAACTTAAAAGATTATCGGTCTTATAACAGCGGATATAGTGTAGATGACTTTTATATATACTCAGCAAAGACACTTGATTATTACTTATGCGTCTCGGGAAAATAACGATTCTGGAGTCAACATAAATATGAAATTGACAAGTTTTTATCATTCGCGTTGAATTACTTGAGCTAAGTGCAAGCTATACGGAAAAACAAAATAAAATTTATAATAAATAAGAATGTGGCGCTGTTGTTTAGTATTAGCTATACTTTGTGGACAATTTCTGCTTAATAACGGAAAGCAACAGAATGATATAGAAGTGAGTACTTGCAAAAATGCACATAAAACTACTTCCTTCTTTTCAATCGCCCGCAGATTGTGAGTAGTCCTTCACAGACACTTTTACAACAAGGACCCGCTGCTATTGTGTTTGGAAATCCGCGTCCCATCCACTTTGGCCGACGAAGGCTGCAACACAAGCACACTGAGGATAAGATGGAAAAAACCAAGAGGAATAGTCGACAAAGAAAGCGCAGATATCACTCCACTAAAAACTCTAACAAGCATAAATTATTGTACAAAGTGAAAATGAATTAAACGATGCGCCTTAAAGTATACAATGAAAAGTACTTCAACTAAACTTAAAATCTTAAATATGCCTTCGACATAGTAAAATATATCAATATTCAACTATATAGAACATAAACACAATAATAATTATAATAATCATAACACACCCCTTAAAACAAGCATCTCAAATCTGTGTAGGCTCAACTGTACACAGTCCTTACACAATGCCACGTGGCGTTAACACAAAATCAACAGAATCTGTTGTCGAATATGTGTATTCAAATATAAACACCAATAGACATTAGATTTTTAATCAACAAGGGGCATAATGGGAAAGCAGCAAGAACCTTTAACCGATAATCATCACAATAATCGCGCACGTGATGCCAAAAAACAAAATTATGACTTTCATATTGTGCCAAAAATGGTGCGCTGGCAAATTTGCATATTTTGTTTGTCTGACACTTGAGTTGTTCAATGTTTATTAAAAATTAGCAACAAGCTGTGGAAATGAATGGGAAAGACCATTCGCGAATGTCGTCCCGACGACGACGTCGCTTCCTTCCGTTTATCTCGTTTGCGTGTGCCGAGGGTTAGAAAACTGTGCAAATTATGAAATTTTCCTCAACAATTATATCGACTGTACAGTGTGAGAAAAGTGGAGTTTTTATTAATATTTAATTTGCTGACAACGTGAATGCAATGGGTCGGAAGTAACGCAATGAACGTGTATACAAAATAAAAGGTAAACTGTATTTTCAACCGCGCCTGTCAGCTTCTTTGTGGCAGTGGGTCAGTGCTGCAGGGCAAATGTTAATGTCAACAATTCCACACATTGTAAAAAGAATATTCAATTCCAATTTGGTGGCCCACAAAACACCACGAAATTTGCATATGAAAAAAAGACAAACAAAACTAATTATAAACATTTTGTAACAGTTTCTGTCATTAATTGAAATTTTGAACTGCTGTGCAAACAAAAGGTAGTCCTGGTGGGAGGCAAACTTGCTGCATGATGGGCGTAGGGCGTTAGCCGGGGGGTGTAACTAAACAAACAACGACATATGCAAGCTGGCAGGGGTGGGGGGTAGTTCAGGCAATAGCAGCGGGGTGCATGTTAACTGTACAACAAGATGACAAATTCGTGTCATTTAAGGCAACAACGCACAAATAAATAAATAAGCAGCAAAAAGAGAAACTTGAAGCAATCCATATGTGAGTATGTGAGTATGTGAGTATGTGTGTGTTAGTGAGTGTGTGTGACACAACACTTGCGCCTTTTGGCAAAGTTCCCGAAAACTCAAGTGCCACTTCAATTTGCAGCTGTATGCGTGTGTGCGTGTATAAAGTTAAGCAACACTTTTTGCACATTAGCAAAGCGACACTTGAGGCATGTGCAATGGCAACTGAAAAGCGCTCAAGTGCTGCTGATAATGCGAAAAATTACAGAGGAAGAGAGCACTCGAAGCTGTCAGCGAGATACTTGCCATACAGGAGACTCACTCCGCTAACTGCTACCAAAATCACACTCAGCGACATTGGCAAAATATTTCCAAAGTCAAATACAATTTGAAAGCAGATAGCAGACAATGCTTAGAAGCATTCGCCCTCCTCCGAGGGCCCAAAAAAAAGGACCTCATGTGGACCATTGTGTGGCTGTGTGGCAAACGGCAAGAACTATGCAAATAACATTAATTGTTTTGCCAAACAAAAGCGAAAAATCGCAGCGGAAATTGGAAATGAGAAACGGTTTACAACAACATAAGCCCAACCTGGCCCAAAAACTTGTAATTTATAAGCCGTTCGTTCTGTTACCCTAAATCTATATAGCAGCATAAATGCCAAACTCCACATGTAGTCGCTTAAAGGAAAGGCTGCAAAACGATTCATTTAAATTTGATATGGGATGCTTAAAACCGAAATTGTTGCCATACAATTGTATAGAAAAGGTACAGTCCCAACAACAACAGCAACAACAACAGCGACTACAACAATAATAATAACAACCCCATAAAACATTTGACGGTCCATTCGCGGGTAGTTAAAAGACAGAAACACCACCACCACCACGACTACCACCAATAACATATCTCAAAACGCGCATTTTTTGGGTTATGAGGTGAAAATCCTGTAGAACTCTGCAAGAGCTCTTTAAGATATGCTAAGCATATGGCTCAACAAGGCAGTTGCCATTTTTTTAATCGCTCAAAGCCAAATGCCAACCTACTTGATACGAGTTTTTCCCATTTTCCCCCAATACCCAGCTAGTCCTTACATTGACTTGTGCTTTCAGGTTTTTCACTCGTATTTTCTTTTGTGTTACAGTCCAGCGATTTGCATATGAATGAGCGTGTAATAAGGCAGCGCAAGGAAATTAAAAGTAAGCAGGAACGTAGAGAAAATCCTTGCGGCACATGTGTGCACAAAAGAAGTACCAGGAGTGACAGGAGCGTTGAGAAAGGAGTTCCAGTTGCTTGCTGCCGTTCCATGTAATGAAACATTCCTCGAGTGCTGAATTAATAGCTATGATTTGTCTTTTGTTGTATTGGAGTAGGCTTTAAATTGCATTCGTTGTTTAATTGAGCGGAAGCAGGAGAAACTCAAGACGTCTAACAAAAAAGTAGATGTAAAAAACAAAAAGAAAAAACCTCAGGTGCCTCAGATGAACTATTTATATATATATATACTACTCGTCTGTATAGTTGTATTAAGCCTAAGACCAGTTACTGCTGTTGAACTGCAATTATCGTCTAGATTACAACCCCTCATATGCACGACTCTCTCAAGGAAATGACTTTAATCGAAATTACGTCGCATTAGCGACAAAATTTCGTACAATTTTCTTGACAATTTTCCCTTAGCGTGAGTGAAATTTAATCAACTTGGTTTTTCCGGCCAACTACGCTTCGTTCATTGTTGATTTTTTATTATGCTAAACGCACAAATGAGCTGCCCTTTCGATGATGAGGATAGACTGACCAGGGGTCGCCAATGAAGCAATGATCGAAGGGGAGGCATGAGTACACGAACTTCATTGATTAACGATTGAACAAAAGCGAATGAGGAACTAGTAGCTAAGTAAAGGCAAAGTTCCCTCGGGAGCAGGACACGCACATCGTCGTAAGAACATACACACACATGTGAGAGCCGGAGACGGACAATCGATGGCAACATAATCAAAAAATTAAAATCTCTTTATGTTTTTATGCTCGCTGATTGAATGGTTCCATTGTTGTTGTTCTTGCTCGGACAGTTTGATGTGCCGTTGATGGACTCAGCGACTGGACGTTGTCGTGGATAAGGACGTGAACTTGGTCGCGGCTGACTGAACTAATCGGCTGGGAGAGAGTTACCCTTACGGTCAGCGGCAGTCGAGTGTAATGGATACATGCCAGCTATAACACTGTATTATTATCCTGCCTCGCATGGAAATTGGGAAAAAGCATCGATTAACTGGAAGTTTTCCGACAGAGCGAGCGAAAACCGCGAGACACGTTTCTTGTTTCGCTTTGTGTGGCTTCTTCTTCGTCTTTATTCTCACACACGTTTAATTAAGTCACGTTGTGGCTTTAATCTTTAATCAAGTTATTAGCAACATTTTCACTTTCTATCTTTCGTTTTGGTTGCTATGATTTGGCTCTTAGCGCTAATTGCTAGCCTAGTAGGTTTTCCCAACTCTCACACACATCCTTTTGTTAGCAAGAAGTTTCAAGTGGCTTTTGAAGTGTTACAATTGTTCGAGCTTACAGTTTTTTCCCTTTGTACTCCAGGTGCGAACTCAAATTGTGCGAATTGCGAGTGTTTGTTAAGGAATACTGTAGACTCATGCATTTAGTGACAGTGGCACAATGACAGCTGCTGTCCTTGCGACTCCCATGGCTTTGACTTATACAACTGTCTCGTAAATAGCGCAAGAGTAGCACTTGAACAGAGAAAAATCCAATAAGCTGCCTTGAGGCAGAAACAATGACGCCTCGATGATGACTAAGCGATGTGTCTCTCTTACTCCTAGGACCAACCCCCAAAGTGGGACATGAGCAAGTCCTTAATACAACGTTGCCTTTGCTGTCCATTTTTATTGGAATTTGCCAACGTTTTGGGTGAAAGTGAAAGCGCAACTTGGATATTTGATTACGAAATGTTAAGCAATCTAAGCCAAGACAAGACACGCCCATAAGGGGGCAAAGGAGTCGCTCACCCCGCTCATTATGAGCGACAAGTGAAAGTTGCTTGTGGGGAGGGTAAAGTGCTTACGAGAGTCAATAATGATAAACATAAAGCTAACAGATTGCGGGGGGTTGACCAAAACTTGCTGACGACTGATATGCTCAGTGCATTAATTGCCAAAATTAAATTTATTTCGTTCATTAATACATAGGATATACGCCAACTACCATGCAAAATGTCAAGTAATCAAGTACATCCTGTGCACACGCGACTACCAAATGGCTGACTCGTATCCTGCGGCTGGCAGTTCTTTCATTTGAATGACAGTCGTCGACACATGACATTTCCAACATGTCATGTTGCTTATTAAACGCATAAATATAACCCAGTATGGTCTCTCTGCTCATAACGTTAGTCAAGAGGAAGGAGATTCAAGCTGGACCACGCCTTAGTCCTTAGACCAGCAGGTAAGCGCTCATAAAATTCCAATCAATTCGCAACAAAGAGCCCATAGTCACATAATGATGCACAGTTTAGTTATGGGCTATGGTTAAACCAAACCTCACCAGAGTCCTGTATAAAGAGCACCATTTAAGCTGGACAATGGTCGCAAATCAACGGTAAAGATGTGAGACTCTCATAACAATCAGAGAAAGTCCTTCTACGGCTTCTAGCCAGAGCTACTGCCAAACATTTTTTTCATCTTCAAAAATTGTTCCTTTCCTTCGCTCCTGTCGTTAATCAATTAACTTAACGCCCAAAACTGGTGGAGTGACCGGTTACGCCCACTTACATACATGGATACGGATGCTTGTCACAACTGCTGTTGATTCATGTGGCCCCTTTATCCGTATTTGCTTGACCACTTCAATATGCCAAACAAATCAAACACACCCGCACACCAGTCCCAGTCTTTGTTGACTGCCCTTCCCTTCCTTCACTTCAAACAAGACAAGGTCCGAGCAAATATTGAAAAGTGAAAAGTTTATATGCTTTCAATATGTGACTGCTTCTGTGGTTTCACCACTGATTTATGCCACAAATTTTGATAATTTATTGTTGACGGCGACAAGAGAAATAGGGAAAAATATTGTTGCATTATTGCTCAACACAGAGTAACCCTGTACTTATTACCAGCTAAGCAAAGCGATTCTAAAAAGAATACCCTACTTGCCTATACCTCTTAAGCAATATCATTTGTACAGGGTATACAAAGCCAAAAGAAATAAAAATGAATCTTTTTTGCGGGGTCTGTAAAAATGTTCAAGTGGTTCTGCTGGTTATGTTTTTGATAGATTACTCTTTATGTTTTCCTACTTGCGTAAATTGCATTGATTGAAAGTTGTAATTTGTCGAAACCTTTTGAGTGTTGTCGCTGTCGCTGTACTCCTTTGCTTGTTTGATTTGTGCTCCATCAATTAGGCCAAGAAATCTATTGACTTTCAATATTTACTTTCTTCTTACACCAAAAAAAAAACTTTATTAGCTCATGTGGTGTACAAGTTTCATCCTATTTATGTGAATCTATTGCTTCAGTACACTGATTAATCTGCGTCCAAGGAATTAACTATACTTCAACGGCTGCTCATCTTGAGTTAAGTTTCTAGTGCCCCGGGGAAATATTTCAAAGTAAAAGCCGTTTTGTGGTCACATGAGCCGCCGGCTGCTGGCTGCTGGCTTCTACCATTTGCGGTTAGACCCAGTTACAATTTCGCACTCATGTGTGTGTGTGTGGAAGTGTGTGTGTAATCCCTTCGCTGACCCAAAACTGCCCCGAGGCTGACCAAAAAAAATAGAAATGAAAATGGATGGAGAGTCTGCGCTCGATTCTTGACATTATGTAATCCAATGCGAGCCACGTTTATTACAGTTGCACACCCCTTCAGCCCTTTTCTGTTGCCTTGGCGGCGACAGAAACGGATTGAATTTGAACTTGACTGATGGCAACAGTTGGCATGATTGACTGGTCTCTCGACCAACTGGCCCCCGCCATAAATGAATCATTGTCCTGGCAACGCAACATTGCGCCAAATTAGGCAAATAATTCAAAGTAATTAGATACGTATGATTTGACTTGACTGGGTTAAACTTCTAGCATTTGCTACGGTAGCTTAAAATTCCAATCGCGCACTTTGCCTAACCCTAACTGTAAGCCCTTGTGCCCCAAAATGGTCACACAAAGTGCCCATTTGAGCGGCCATTTCCATAATGGCAATGGTAGTAGGGTGCGCACTTGACACTTCATAATAATGAAATTATGACTGCTTATGAACATAAAAATGTGTTAAAAAAAAACATCTCAAATGGCAAACCCTTTTTATTATTTTTATTTTCTGTTATTTTACTGACAAAATCCAAGCGAGCAATTGTTACAACTACTTTTCTTTGATAGTCTGTCCGAATGTCTGCTAAAATAGCATGCACGCAGCTGCTTGAAGACTTTTAGCCATTTTCTTTGTTGACTGCTGAGGGTCATACGTTGGCCATTAGTCTGTAGACGGACAACAAGAAATCCATTTCCGATATTGGGTGATAAAATTTTATGCATGTAATTTGCAGCGATTTGTTGCGTCGTCTACAGTTAGCTGATGGTAAAAAAAATAAAAGGGGTTCGCCGTCTGACGGCGTATCTGCAAGTGTCATTGCAAAATTGTTATTGACAACATGACGGGGGAGTCGTAAATACATATATATACACAAATAGTCGGCTACTCACATGACGCTGACTTAAATTATTAAAAAGCATTTGCTTAACGACACTAAAACGAGTTGAAATCCAAGAAAAGTAGTCATTGACTGGTTAAATCAAAGTGATGTGTTGAATGGGGAATATATTTAGTTTAAGTTTTTCCCTCAGGCAATCATAAAGAGAGTGGCAGCAGTATTTTCTTATCTTAATAAAATTTATTCCAAATCTATTCAAATTTCACCGCGGATACTCGACAAAACTTTGTATCTTTCGCGCATCCATTTGAATATTTTGTCACATACTTTTCAAGTACAGTCTTGCTGAGAACGCCTACTTGCATAAATTTGTTTTGGAATGTGATGATAAATGACGTCACCTTTAGTTTACGATCTACTATTTTGTGGATGAAATTAGCATAGAATGCGCATAAAATCATAAACAGACCACATAAATAAGCACATTAAAAAATCACAGCAGCAACATTAAAATAGTGAAAATGTGCAAATTAGGCGCGCCCGTTGCGACAATGCGCGTTTTATGGCCATGCTCGATTTTAAGAGTGGAAATTGTGCCAAGATAAGTGCCACACCCCCCTTATTGCCTATAGCTCAGTCTATGCGCATGTGGCTGTGTCCTGATTTATGAGCGCATATTTGTGATAAATGTGTTGGATTTTAAGGATTTCGCACAAATTACAATATCCATAGAACTTGAGTGACGCTCTGTAAGTGTATCCTGTCTATCCTGTCGCATATGCGCATAATTTTTGGCCACAACGTAGAACAAAACGAAACCAAATAGAAGAAGCCAAAATCAAAGTAAAAAATTTCGTAATTTGATTTATTGGGCGACTTAACGTACAGAACGTGCCCAAGGTTTTTGTTTTCGCGAATGTTTTACGCAAACTCTGAAATTGATTTACTTTGATTTTGCATTTTAAATTGAGGGTTGCTTTGACTGGTATTAGCCAGCGTTACCTATGAGCCTATGAGCGAGGGTTGTACACACACACACACACACACATATCGCTATCGATGTCAATTGGTGACGTCTTTTGGCGCTTTTGTTTCGCTGTCGTTGCCAATTTATTTTCGATATACATACTCGAATTCGGGGCACTAAGCAGCCATAATTCCCATTGCATTATGTGCGGCCTGAAATGACAAACACTCGACCCGAACCAGTAAATGAAAACAGGCGACACACACGCGGCCTGCACGCAATTTTAAATGGATTTATTGATACGCTTCGTTGCCACAAATAACAACATGAGTGAAGGGGGCTGGGTTACATGTTTGCAAACATTGGCAGCAACAAATGCCCAGCTATATTTCAATTGTCACCGAATGAACCCATCAACCCAAAAGTGCCAGCCACTGATCCTGTCCTGACTTCTGGACTGTGCCAGCGCCTGTCTGTAATGCGCTCCGCTGCATGGGAAACGGGTTCTTCTGAGCCGCGCTGAGTTTATTATTCGCATCATTTGCGAATTTTGATTTTTAATGATTTCAGTTGCTGTCCAAATTGAATTTTGATTAGTTGGTAACATTTTCGCGCACGCGTCACCGTTTTTTTCCCAGACTTAGTGGTTGGTCCTTAAATATTTTGATTGATTTCAATTATTTGTCAACGATCTGTGCGGACTTAGATGAAATATTTCGGCTGCATCTGCTCAATCTTCTATATGGAATATTGAATCAATTTTTTTCTAAACTGTTATGTAAATTAGTTGAAAAAGTTTGATTAAAGCATTTGGTTTTTTTTTTTATTTTTGGTCCCATTAAAATGTCATTAATAAAGCACTCAACTTAATTTGTAAAAAATCAACCACAATGCAGTTTTTTTTATGCTTTCTTGTTAAAATAAGTAAATAAATATGCAAACATTAACATTATTGCTGATATTTTTTCTAATTTATGAATATTATTGAAATGATTAAGTATAACCCTTTAAAATGCGTGATGGAATTTTAAATGATTTTCAATTAAAATAAAATGAACATATATTTGTCATTTGTCATTGTAAAGTTAATGATTTTCGCTTCGCTTATTTATTAAATACCATTGCTAAAAACAAGTCAAAGCAAAATGCGCAATTTACTAACAATTTTTGTGATTATTTGGTCAGCTTCTTGCTTAATTTTTTATTATGTAAGTAAAGTGTGTAAGCCGCATATTGTAAAATCCCTTTGTAATGTATTGTTTAAAAGGAAGCGGCCCATGTTCGATTTACAAATGCAAAGTGCAGCTCAGACAATAAATCTGTGTTAATACAGAGATGCCGTTTAAAGGCAGTTTTAAGGAATAAAACCCTACTTCAGTTTACCGCTACTCTATTGGAAAAAATGTACGATATACGAGCCAGAGCTCGGTTTGTGAAGAAAGCAAATGGTTATAAGCCATTTCTATATGATATCACACTCGACATTTGCGAGTTTCAAAAGAAGCACAACAATCCGTTTATAAATATTATTTATAAATCATTTAAGGACTATTCAAACTTAAACCATACGTGTCCGTATGAGGTAAGTATAGCGCTCACTACAGTTTATGCTATATCTAAATGTTTTTATCATATAGGGAACGGTGTATGTGAACGATGCATATTTAATGTCTGAAAAGCTTTTAGTACCACTGCCAACGGGTGAATATGGTTTGATTATAACTTGGATATTTAATAACAAAGGTCGCGTGTCAAGCGATTTTTATTTTGAGTATATTGAGGATAACTAAAAGTGAATATAACAAAACATTGACCCATATAACGATAATTAATAACTATTTAAAAGTTTAACGAGCTAACAATAAATGATATTTATTTAAAATCATTAAAAAAAAACATTTAAAAATGCATTAAAAAGGCATTGGTATTACAGATTTTCCACATTAATTATATCAATCAAGTATTAGTCATTATTTGATTGGCTTTAAGAATGTGTTTTTAGTCAACGTAAGTATTATTTGTGAAATTCGATTTAGTTAACTTGAATATGTTTTAATGCAAATAAACATGTTAAATTATAAGCCACCCTTCTGTTAATATGCATAACTCATAAATGACCACTCACAAAATTTAATGGACCTTAACCACTCGTAACAACAACAATTTCAGTCTCGAGTGCCCGCATGAAAGTCACACACACGCACACACACACACTCATATAAGAACACCCAAAAGTGAACAACAACAATAATATATAATAATAAATAATATTTCATATAAATAATTGTTTCCCGTCCTCTCGCATAGAACCCAAAAACTGGGATGTGCGACGAAAAATATGTTAACTAATCAACGTAGGAAAGGATTTTTATGGGTTTTCATTTCCGCATATAATCGACTTATGCCACAAGCTAAGAAAAGCGACAGTGTTTGGAAAAACTGAAAAGCAGTCAACGGGAAAAACCATAAGCGGAAATGTGGAACGTTAAGCGCCAGGCCAAAGCAAAAGATTTCACATCGAGGTGATATATGTCAGTCGGCAAAATGTTGCGAAAAACGCCGTAGAAAAATGTCATTTCCTTTATGAAACTCGGATATGAGTCAAATAGCCGAAAGTGGGTGTGGTTGCCGCTGCCGGTCTCAATAAACATAAACAATTCACATATGAATTGAGTGTTGTGCAGAAAACTTTTGTGACACTAACAAATCAACTTGCTACATGTTGCAATAAAAACAACAGGGGTTGTGGTGGAGGCGTAGATAAAGGCAAAGCCAATATTTATGGTTATTGACCAGTTGTGACTGATAGCAGCAGCAATTACAGCAGCTTAATGACTTGTAATATTCGCCTGGAAAGGCGCCCAAGTGGCGAGCTACCATCGTGGCAACTGTTGCCAAGTTCTACAAAGGCGGCCCAGGGCAACAGATGCCACTCGCAGCACTCCTGTGCCGCATTTGAATATCCGTTCAATGGCTATGGCTCCTGTAATTAGATGCCAGGCGCAACGCATGCCAAATCCAAGATAATAACACCGCGGTGGTCTTCGTCTTTTGAGTGGCACTCGTCAGTGGCCTGTGAAAATAAAAAAAAAATAAAATCGGAGAATAAAACGCGACAGGACACTGGCACAAAAACACTTTATCAATTGACACACACACACACACACACACACCATGACAACAATGCCACTCACAGTTCAGGCACAGCTAATTGTAAATTCAAACAGTTTTTTTTTCTTATTGTATTGAAATTTGACTAACGCGCGTCCAGAAAAATTTATTGCGTTTCCTTGATAATGACATAATATTTTACGCTTCGACAATGACAGAATGTAAAGTGCGGGGGGGAATAACAACTGAAGAACTTCAGTTGAAAGCTTCGACAGTTTTTTATTTAAATTTCAATTCGGTTGTGTGTGTGTTACACATTTCCATTAATTTTAAGTGGTGCTCACCGTTTCCGCTATGGAATTGGAATTGAAACTTGGTTTTGCGTTTTTAGGGATATGGGGTGAATTGGACATACCCCTGGGCCTGGCTGTTCTCTTCTTGGGCTTTTGTTTGGCAGCTGTATCTGTATCGTTTGCATTATGCTATTGTTATTGACTTTTGCGCGCCGCTCAATCATAATCATAATCAATTGTTCGCTGCTTACCTGCTTGCCACTCTTATCAGTTGGACAGCCTGCCATTTGCATAATGTAAACATTTCTAGCTACAAACACTCACTGACAAGTAGCAGATAGCTAAAGCGCTTTCGGTAAAATCAAATGATTTAGCTCAAACAAATTGGCAACATATTTGCGCTGGTTTTCCTCAAGTGGGCCACGTGAGCTGAAAGCTAGATCTTCAAAGGTAAGGCCAATGGGCAAACAATTGGCATAGAATCAAAAAAAAAAAAAAAAGGGAGTGAAGAGCACAAAATTGTGACCTTAATTTGCAAAAGTAAATAAAAGTGCAGAGATGAAGAAAGCGTAAAGCTGCACGCAAAAAGGATTTTAAAATCTAATTTTAGAATTTGAAAGCAAAACCGCCAAAGCGAACAAACATTGGCTTTGCAGTGATGGATGGGGTTGGGGTTTTGAGGGAGGAAGTGGAACCCTTTTTTTGCAAAATTTACATGCCAGCAACGCACAACACACACACATGCATATTATTTGCAAATTAGCTGGCTTGATGGGCGGAGGAGAGGGTAAGGGTCATGCGAAATGGAACCAATAAACCGTGAAGCACACACGCAGGCGAACGCCAAACACCAGTCAACAGACAGCCGGATCCAGACACACACGCACACACAATATCAATGGGCTCAATCCGAGCCCCGGGTCCATGTTGTTCTTGTTGTCATTTTGTCAAGCGCATTTGAGAATCATTGCCTCGAAGGGGAAAGAAAGCGGCGTTGCCTGTTGTTTGCTTTAAAGTTTGCAAATTTTTTTTTTATCTTGCAGCCTTTGCTGGTTGCGTGGCAACCGCTGCTCAACATTTCATTAAAGGGTTGGAGTTGGAGTTATTGTATTTGCTTTGCGAAAGTCGTGAAGTTTGCCCAGGCATCAGCATCATCATCATCAACATCCTGATCCTGGTGGCCAGCACATTAGACCTGTTTGCCATGTGGAACATGATTTGAGGCATTTCTGCTTCAATTGCTTTGAATAGGCGGCTGCAAAAATGGATATGATGAAAGAAAAGCGTATGCCATTTGCATGCTTTCTTTTCCAATCCAATATGAATGCGATGGCAACATTAAAGGATGCTCGCAATCTGCATGCGTATAGGTTATGTTTAGGTGTGCTTTTGCACGCAACTGTACTTAAAGTTTGGTGAAGGCAAAGATGAAGTAAACAGGAAAGTTATGCTAAACATATCGAACTAGACATAGAAGTCGTTCCAAAATATATATACTAGCTTAGCATATGTTCTTATCCTCTTATATTGAACCTTTTTACTCCCTTCTCTTACCCAGCAAAGTATTTTACTATATATTATATTCCACACACGACTGTTTATTGACATTGGACTCATTCCACTACTTTTTGATTAGCAAACAATTCCCAAAATGACCAGCAAAACAACGAAGCGTTCAATTCCTTTTTAAACTTTGAGTACAGTCCGCACACTGGGAATTTACAAAATTACCAAAACTAACGAGCGGAAAATACATTTTGAAGCATCATTCTAAAAAGGGCAATTGCTGCTCGCTGTACTAGGTTTGCTTCTTTTTTAGGGTGGACACTGGGTGGACAACACAGCAGTTTAACCCTTGCGTGTTAGCCAATTAACATAGCAACAACAACGTGGCAACTGTTGCAAATGCCGCGCACTTGACCAGCAATGGTGGAAAAGAGGTTGAAAAGTTCGTGTTTGTTGGTGCTTTAATTGAAAGTCATTGAGCGTAAATAACTGGCTTGTTGTTGGTGTAGCTGTTGTTGCTATTTGTACATTTGGCAATAACACATTTGTCACACGCGCTGCCAAACTTCAAACAGGTTGAGCAGCTGGCGGCATTTTTCGACAGAGTTTGTCCAAAATTTGACAAATGACTAGCCACTCAGTGAATGCTTACTGGTCAAGTTTAACACTTGTAATTGTTACAACCGACTGGACAAAAGTTCACTTGTCAATGCACACAAGTTTGACAGTTGTCTACTTGAGTGAGTGTGTGTGTGTGTTTGACACAGTTTGACAGCCACTTAGACTCACACACTTTGGTATGCAAAACGATAAGAAACGCCCCTGCCACAACATGTCACAACCTTATCATTATCATCTTTATCTAACCTAATAGCTGAAGTGAAATTGAAACAGCTTAACCCTTATAAACAACAAGTCACAGCTGTCTAGGGCCGAGGCTCACCCTTTCATAAATCACACAAAAATAATGTCGAAAGATTCTTATAAAATATTACGAAAAATATGAACGCGTGGAAAACTGATGAAAAATCCCAACCATGACAGGCTCAAAAAGGGGTAAGGCTTACAGTCAAACCGCAGGGGAGTGAGTTCAAAATCCGGTAGACTTACAAGCGTCTAACATCAATCACATAATAAAAAGGACTCCCCTCTCGATGATGCGATTTGCACTAACGATGCAACACCCTACGGTTCACGGTGTTCACGGTTTTCACATGTGTGACAAGAAGTCATTTGAAATTGGTTAAAAATTTTTTAAAGTAGTTTGCTCGAATCCAACTCGAGAATTGGCAAAGTCGCGTGTCAATGTCTAACCCCTTTGGGATTTGCACAGCTCTTTGAATAATGATGATGATGTCCCGGCGACGCCGTCGCCTTTTGGGAAAATTTGCATGTGAAAAATAAATCGCAACTGCAGAATGCGCCATGTAATTTACACGTTTGACAAAGTATCAATGATATCGTCGATGACAAGGCGACGTCGACGTCATCACCCATGACACAAATCGTCGCAAATCGTTATTTACAATACACAACACACAACAAACGATTCCTATTCCCTCATACCCCCTCTCAGCATCTGTAAACTTCTGTGTAATGTGTGCGTTTTCACGCCACCGCCAAAGTTTGGCAGGAGACGCAAAACGAGGCAGTAGTCGAGGGGGCGGAGACAAGTCTTTGGCGGCAGCAGTGTCACAAATATCCCGCGGCGCTTTTGCTACACATCCTTACAACAATGTGTGAAAGTTTTTTTCTGTCTTTGTAAAGAGAGAAAAAAAAATGAAGCACCGCATGTGTCAGACACAGGCAGAACTCTTGTGCTCCATTCCGCCGCAGAGCATCTCCCCGTTTGTGCCTCTGGTTTTTAGTAGTTTTTAATGTTGTTTTGGTCCCGGAGGCTTTTTGGCACTTGGCTCGCCTGGGGCGTTTTGTACTTTTCTACAAAATTAATTTTAACCACAGCCAACCAATATTGCAACAGTTCGATGATTAATGATTTGTTTTTTAGCCAGCACGCGATCCAGTGAACAACTGTTCTTGTTTTCATTCTCTTTTTTAATCGAAATGACGAAATGTGATATACCCCAAGAATACATTTTTTTATTGGCGGGGATTATTCATTTGCTTCGTTAACGTAATTCATTAATAATTTTTATGGGTTTGTTTCCGAGCAATCGCTCCATGGCGTCAAAGTCAAAGTGAAAAATGTCGGAAAACTGTACAAAAGCTGTGGTTGAAAAAAAGTTTTAATGAAATAAAGAAAACGCACGTGTGAATATTTGATGAATATGATATTAGTCCTTAGCTGATTCAAAAACTATTTAATTAATTTCTAATATAACTATTTACATTTCATTATAAATCACATCAAAACTCATATTATTCATTCAACACTCAAACAAGACTCAAAAATCGTTACGACATCAAGTTCATATCCTATTTGCAAAATACACTATTTGCCATTTTTCAAAGCTGTCAGTAACATACACACACAACGCACGCCACATGCCACATTGCCACATCCTTTCTAGTCATTTCACACACACACACACACACCTTTGCATCACTTGGCGCCACATCGGTAGCTACAATAAGAAGACAAACATATTGACAGCTCAATGCCATTACCGTAATGTTTAAATAAAAATTTGCATTCATTTAGCTAGCGTGGCATCACCCGCACAGCCCAAGGGGCAATACCTCCCCCTTCCATCCTCCATCCAACCGCTGTTTCAGACTGGCGCCAATCAGTGGCACGTCAAAAGTAACTCGCACAACACTTCGACATATGTTTCAGTTAACGTTTGCGAATATATTTATGGCGAAAAATATAAAAATTGCCAAATGTGACGCAACAATGGCAAGAACAACAAGTGAAAGTGTCGTGACGATTTGGGCGTTGCCATTTTGGAAAAGTGGAAAATGCCAACAGCATCATCATCATCAGTGCTGCCACGCCTCCCCCGCAACTCCTACAGCTTAAAATTAATGATGTTTTGCCACGAAATAGTTGACGGGCATTGTGAAAAGCGCGAAAGCTGGCAACTGAGTGTTTGTGGAAATGGAAAATGGCCTGGCAACTGAGAACTGGGAACTGAAGCACATGTGCGTTTGTGATTTTAACCCACCGACTGACTTTTCATATCTGTTTGCAATTTTTAAGCTCTGGCAAAAATTGTTTTTCTTACGATTTTTTCTCTATAAACGTATCCCCTTTACGCAATTCACGCGTAAATTGACATTGCTTTGCTTTTTGGTTAACATTCCATTCGAGCATTCTCATACAGCTCGTTATGCTAATATGCTGATGCCAGAAAAGAGTTTTTGATTAATGATGCCAAAAATGGGGGATAAAAATGAAGAAAAAACGTGACAGCCGTAGCTACAGTAAGTTATTAGTAAAAAGTTTATTTAAAAAGAAAAGTAAAAGAAGTAATAATCTAAGAATAATGCGTTTGAGTTAAAACTCTCAACTTACAGGCAAGCTGGAAAAAGGGTCCTGTCTGTGGTCCTGCTTGACTTGTTATGGTTTTATATTACGCTACTTTACTCTTTCAATATTTAATCAGTGTGGAGTAGGTACAAACAATAGTCAACCAGCAGGCAACAGGCATCGAGTTCGTGGACCCTTAATCAAAAAATCAAACAATTGACATTCAATATGGTCTAATTTTTTACGCTGCCATTAAACAAATTATTGGCATGCCATCAATGGCAACCAACAAAAACAAACGTAAAATGACAGGCAGCTTGAAGTGCCCAATACACTCGCTCCCCAGAGACTTCTGGGCATATCAATAAACCAAAAATCAACAACAACAACAACAACAAACAACACGGGGCTAGTCAAACTGAAGGACTGACTGGTAATTGAAATTTTAGAATGATAGCACGCAACGTGCCACAGCAACGTGCAACAAAGGTGCGCAACTGTACGCAGCTTTGCGTTTCACTGCATTTGACGTTCATCAGCGGCAGGCGCAGGGAAAATTGAGAAAAATAATTGCCGCAAATTTGATGTAAAATAAGTCAGAAATTAAAGCAAAGCATAAGCTTACGCATACGCATTTGTATTTCCGCATAATTAAGTGCACTCAAAAGGTTCGCCACTTCACTCCTCGGCCAGAACAGGACAATGCAATGCGGCTGAGGATTTATGTGTGCCACTTGAGTACCACAAATTAATTCAAATGAAATGCGCTTGGGAAAAATCGCTGCTTGAACAATGGCCAACCAACCAAACTGGGACAAAGTTGAATGTTAATCCTTAGACACATATATTTTTTTTTTGGTTTCTGTCTCTAATATTATGCGATTTGTACACCTCGGACTCGGCTTTGATTCGGCGCTAATCGCAAAAGTGTCAACGGCCGACCAGGAAACTGGTCGAGTCTAAGACCGGGTCTGTGTCTGTTTGCCGTTTGCTTCATTTCCGCGTTTAATCACCCCAAAGAAAAAAGAAAAGCCTTTGTTCAACTCACATTTTGACACCAGTTCTCTGCCAGGCATCAGGCATCGTCAGAAATCAGAGCAAACACTTCTGCCAAACTAATTTCCCGTTAATGAGGGTGCTGGTCCGGCCTTTTTTTTTGTTATACTTTGATTAAGACTTTTCGCACTCACACACACACACACATGCGTCTCATTAATAATTTTTTTTTGGGCTGCCGCTCTGCCGCGGATCGAGATTAATTTACGCCTGGACAGAATTTGACATGCGCCTGTCACTAGGAAAACGTTTGGCCACATTTTCTTTTATCTTCATAATCGTGTGGCAATGAGCAACTGGGAACTGTGGACCCGACTCTGTAATTGTTCCACAGAGCGTTAAATTGTTATTAATTGAATTGAGAGTAAAAAGTGCGTGGTGAAAGTTTTAATTGGATTGCTAGCTTATCTATATGGAGATTAATTAATTGAAATTTGCTATTGTTCAAATACAAAAAATTAGTGTGTGATAATATGAGATCATGGTGGTTTTTGAACGTAACGTATTAATTTTTAATATTTTTACTGAATCCAAAAATCACCACACACTGGTAAATTCTAGGCGGGGATTTTATCAACTTGTCATTTTTTGCTTTTGATTTCAAGTCAACAAAATCCCCTTTGATGGTATGTGCAAGATTTTAAGCGTTTCTGATTGCCTTAAAAATTGCTCAAGATTGATTGCAACAGTTTTGCGGCCTTAAAAGGTTACTGCCACAGCCAAGGGTAACAAAAACTAATAACTATTTAAGTTTCCACCTCTTTATCATATTTTTTGTATTAAGTATTTGAAATCAATAACTTTTGCGTGTTAAACTAAACTACCGATATTACACATATGGTAAATATTTGCCACTTATGCTCATGCTCAAAATATTCATAAGCGAATATTATATGCGCCTTATCTCACCCTCAAGCAAACTGAGTAGATTGAAAGCAAAAAGGCTTGTCATTGCGAGCCATTCGGGTGGAAATCGACAGTATTTCAATAATTCCTTTCATTACACATCGCAGTTATGTGCTGTCTGAGGCAGTTCAATGCCTAAATACAATGCCTGGCTGAATAGTTGCAGTTGTATCTCATAGATACATTTATTTCAATTGTGCTTGAAAGTCACCCAAAAAACTACCAACGTGTTTTGTAGTTGTTGTTGTTGTTGATTTGTGTTTATTAAATTGTTGCGCCGTGGCAGCGAAAGGGGTGAGAGGTCGTGACAAAAAGGGCGGCCGCTGTGTCAGGACCCCGACAGGGTGCCAAAGGGGCCACCTTTATTAATTTGGACAATGTAATGTGCCCGGGCGCTAGCGGCCTGGCCATAAATCCTAGAAAAAACCAGCCAGCCGACATATGAGTAGCGAGAGGTTAGTGAAATTGAATTGCGTATGTGAAAATGTATGGCCTGACTTCGGGGCGAAACCATCGCATTTTTCATGCTCGCCTGCATTTATTCGCCCATTTAAGCATTCAATCAGAAAATACAAAAATGAATAGAGACGGCGCACAAATATTTCATAAATTGAATTGTTTTGCATTGTTCTCCTTGTCACTGGCGAGCAGATTTTCTCTTTGCTATTTGTTTTTTTTGGAGTTAAATTCTTGTGAAACAAAAATATAAATGCCACAAATATCAACAAAAATATTTGCACAATTTCTGAAATAAAATCTTTTATTTTTCGCACAGTGATTTATAACGCGTTTAGGAAATTGTCTGCACTAGAAATAAAATGAATAAAAATGAGAAATAAATGGAATAAGATTAAAGCTAGACTAGACTAGATTTTAAGTGTCCGGTAATACTATTATAAAGTTAAACTTTTTATGGCATCTGACTGCTTAAATATGATAAATTGTGCCGTTAAGTTTGCACAAGCCAAATTAAATCGTTACGCTCGATTGCAAGGATTGCCCAAAAGATTTGCCACGGAAAGAGAGAGACACAGTGAAAGTCGGTAAATTTGCGACACGATTTGACTTTGGAGTGCTGCTGACACACCCGCCACGCCCCCTCCTGGCACCGTATACACTTTAAAATCTGTCTGCTTGCTGCGAATTGAATTTAAATTTGCTGATTATGCGGCCGAAGCGCCACTTGGCCGGGTGCTCAAGTAGTGCGAATAATGGTTATATTGAGCCATAAAAGAAATTAAGTCAAACATTATTTTTAGCTGAACCCCGAACGCCGAAACAACTTTCACCACCTTTTTTGCCAACGCCGAGTTCAAGCAAATATTATTGATACATCGGCGGCTTTTCAATGGATTGTAAACGATTTTGGTAGAGTGCCTGCCCAGGCCTTGGGGGCAACCAGGCGGGGGGTAACGTACATGTACTATGTATGTTCTATCTCTTTATCTACAGAGCCCTGCGACGCATATTACACATTTTTTGAAACATATTTTCAAGTGTTGCTGCTGTTGTTTGACGGGCTTACAGATGATTTTCTGAGGATTTGTAACGCGGCCTTTTCAGCACAGTTTACAATCCGCGCTGCGGGCGGGCGTCAGGAAGTTGTTAAATTACTTATAGATGGCAAATGTGCGTTGCTTTTTATATTTTTTTTCTAATTTAAAAATGATTATTACATAAGCTGACGTTGTGCGGATGGAAAATCAATGCATAAATTAGAATTTTGTTGCCACACAGACAGACGAACAGACAAGAAGCTGATCTTTATTGTTATTCAAATGATTTGAGGCGCTCAAATGATAATGATTGACTGGCACTTCTTGCCGCCATTGGCGTCTAAGCTGTCAATAATTCAAACCATGTGCCGCGAGTTTTAATGCGAACACCGCCAAAGGCGCTCGTCAAGATTGCTCCAGACGGTCGATTTCCCAGGCGAGTTGCCCTAAGCCGTTTGCAGATGCCATGTAATTAGGCCGCATTCGTATCGTATTCGCGTATTCAAATTGAATTCGTTTACATATTGCTCACTTTTGTATGCAGGTTCAAACCAATCTGCACCTTATACTTTAACTTTACTTAGTTTAATTGCAATTTTATATATAGATTCATATATGTTTGCTCACTGATAATTTAATGTAAACTTTGCGGTCACGTGTCGACCTGCTTCCAAGCAAGTAAATCAAAGCAAATTACACACAATATACACACAAACACACACACACACATGTGCCTTAAGCATTATCCTCCACCCCTTAGCAAAATGCAACCCAACCCTAGAGAGGTTTTTCACAAGTGTTTTGACATTTAAACGCGTTTTATGCCCAAAATGACCAGCTAGCAGCGACAACAGTCTATTTTGGATTATGGGCCAAGGGTCTATTGCCAAGGGAGCTCTTAGACTTGTACAATTGGTGGAAGGTTATTCAAAAACTGTGAGAACTACTCCAAGTAACACTGCAACATTATCAACCCTGTGAAAATACTCCATGACCAACTGTACTCACATGTAAATGGTTTTGTCTATGGCGTTAATTTGTGCGGAAAATAAATAAAATCGTATTTTGTCTTGATTTCTAACTATTTCTTTTATTGTTTTGTAATACTTTATAATATAAATAAATAAGTTTTGTGCATTTTTCAGGAGAAGTTCTGATCATCTTTAGCCCCTGGCTGTTGCTGCAACATTAGCCGCCTGCTGGGCAATGCCCAATCCCTGGATGGTGGCATCCCGTGTGTGCTGACCAATGCGTTCCTATAAGTATATATTCAACATAAGAATTGCTTTTTAAAATTTGTGAGGTGTAACTTACAATTTTCTTGCCAAGCTTCTTCAACCAACCGGCTTCGGATTGTCCAATGCTAATGGCCAGGATGAGGGCAACAAAGACAAAGATCTTGTAGAAGTTCATGTTGAGCTATTGTTTATTTGATATTCCTTGGAATGTTGTGAGATAAGCTTTAAGTTGTTACTGTTGCTGCTGGAGCTGAGCGACTGATGATTTGTTCAGCCAGTCGGTGCGTCTTTTATAGGTTGAATTAATCAAGCTGCCTGCTCAACGATGCTGATAAGTCACAAACTGAAGCTGAGCGCTGAGTCTCGGGGATTTTGTCTGGCAAGAAAAGTACAGCAGCGAAAGAGAAATTGTGGCTTCCCCACAATCTGTCATATTTGGTATTGATGCTATTTTAAGGAATTTTGGCAATTTACCTTTTATAAATCTTTTCAATATTAACAAACTGTTTGCAAACATCTTTTGTGCATTTTGAACAACTGTACTTCTGTCCATTAGTGATATTACTTGTGTGGTTGCCAAATTCAACCACCAAATGTGTCCTGTTTTTTACACATCTTTCAATATAGAGCAAAGACAACAAGCGAATTAAATCAACAGAGGCACAAGTTATGCAATAGATAGATAGGATGTGCCCACTGTCAGGATATGCCACTAATTTCCTTAACAAGTAAAAACGCTTCGACTTCATCCAATGCCAAATCAAACTCAAAGCGTTACCAAGCAAACCCTACCGCAACCCGCTTCCGTCTCCTTGCTATTCCTTCTGTCAGTGTCTAAGTTTCTGTTGCGCTGTTTTCCGGTTCTGTTGTTGGGTTTTGTTTCTGTAGCAGGCTTTTGTCAAAATGTAAATAAAATCGCTTGAATTAACCGCTGAGTGACAGCCACGAGCTCAACAGGAACAACCCGCCAGGACTACGAGTATGTCATAATAAAAACATTGCAGACTTCAACCTTAACTCTGAGTCGAAGTCAGATTCAATTCCAGACTCTGGCATAATTAGTTAAGCGACTTTGAGCGTTTAGAGAAGCGTAAGTAAGACAATAAATGTAACTGCTTTAATGGAATTAATTTGCAGGGAAGGGAAAGTTTTGGCATTAAAATTAAGTTTATACAATTTAATACAGTTTTCCAAGAATTCAAACACGAAAGATTCAAAAGAGTATCGACATAAAAGTGCCTTAATATTCATAAACTAATGTGAAATAAAGTCAGTGCACTAGAAAAAGATTCTAAGTAATAAAATATACAACTAAATCGTTTTATTTCAGAAATGTTTGCTCGCTAAAAGGTTTATAATCTCTGATAAAGAGAAACTGTCAAGGTGAGTTATACAAAACATATACTTCCTCAGTTCTTTATTGTCTTTCACAGACACACACCCTTTTATGTATGGGTTAACATGCATAGTTTATTCTAAATATGACGGGGACTTTTTCTTTAGATTCAGAGGCCGGGAATCACATTGTGCAGTTCCAGAGCAAAACTCAGCAGAGCAGTGGAAATCAGCCAGCAAGCGCAGCCAACTGATAACTAAAAAGAAATGCTGATAAAGTGCAATAACAAAAACAACAACAAAAGCAACGCTCAATAATGCAAGCAAAAATAATAATAAAAAACGTGCTATTTGCGGTTCGGTTATAGCGTATTTGTTCGATCGACGTAATACGTCAATGTCATTTATCATCAGCCATATAGGGTCAGTGGCTTATTCATGCTTGAGTCTAAGTCTGAATTCGAGTTGAGAGGCAGAAAAAACCCGCGCAAAAATTCATTCATAATTTGACTCGTAGTAAACGTTTGTATTTTACCTAAAAATATTTTTTCCAGCTTCAAAGCATGACAAACATGTTTGGTGGTTACCCGAATAAAACAACTTTTTACTTTTTCCAACATTCTTATTAGAGCGGACGCATTGAAAGAGTTTGGAAATACCAGGAATTGTATCTTAAAGACCTATTGCTTTGTGTTTTTATTATCTTGAGCTAACATATATCTAGCAATTAGCCAAATAAAAAAACCAAAACATCTGAATAAATTAAAATCTAAAATCTTGCATAGAAATATTTGTTTTCTCAAGACATTAATATTAAAATGACTCATAAATACATTTTTTGATTGACAAGCCCTTACCCCCTCTCTCGTCCGAGTTACCTTTAAATTGTGTGCTTTTTATGCCACTTAAAATCCCCTCCATACATTATTGCAGCGCTGTGTTTTAACAATTTGAGGCTTATCAGCATCGGCGCTCTGTTGTAACTTGGCAGATATGAGCTATATAAGTGACATCGACTGGCTGAACAAATCATCAGTCGCTCAGCTTCAGTAGCAACAGTAACAACTTAAAGCTTATCTCTCAACATACCAAGGAATATCAAAAAAACAATAGCTCAACATGAAC
Organism: Scaptomyza caliginosa; assembly: GCA_035044725.1. Classification (NCBI taxonomy): domain Eukaryota; kingdom Metazoa; phylum Arthropoda; class Insecta; order Diptera; family Drosophilidae; genus Scaptomyza; species Scaptomyza caliginosa. The sequence continues at coordinate 410,398 of JAWNNR010000686.1, forward strand.
TTCTACAAGATCTTTGTCTTTGTTGCCCTCATCCTGGCCATTAGCATTGGACAATCCGAAGCCGGTTGGTTGAAGAAGCTTGGCAAGAAAATTGTAAGTTACACCTAACAAATTTAAATAATTCAATTCTTATGTTGAATATATACTTATAGGAACGCATTGGTCAGCACACACGGGATGCCACCATCCAGGGATTGGGCATTGCCCAGCAGGCGGCTAATGTTGCAGCAACAGCCAGGGGCTAAGGTCATCGATAAGCTTGTATTAATTATTTATAAACAAAAAAAACTTGTACATAATTATTTATTTATAGAAATGCATACTTAATAACAGAAAATAAACCTTTACATAAAAAATGAAATTAATTCATTGGTCTTAAATTTATTTATTCAATATTATGAAAGAAATGAAGAAGAAATATCAAAAATACTTTTTGAATGCTTTTGACTAACATACAAAACTATTTTGTACGCTTAAGTAATAATTATTTTTTTTTTTTGTACCAGATACAAATATTGATTAATATTTCCGTACTGTTATAGATAAGACATAAGAATAAGAATTAAATAGATAACCAGAATAACTTTTGTATTTATCTTACGATTTAGTTATGTTTTGAATACAACGTATGACGTGTACATTAATGTAAGAAACCAAGATTCTGGTTTGTATCTTAAACATTTTATTTAATAATATTTAAAATATTCACGTTAAACGCGCAAGAGAAATTATTTTATAATATTCATTGAATATTCTCATCAAAAAGAAAAAACATCTTATTCTTTCACTTCTTCTTTTCTTGACCTATTCAGGGCTCCCAAAGAAGTCATTCAAAGAGTTCCAAGCTAATATCCTGACTTAACCAAATCCTGCTAGGTGAGGTTTCTCATTGCTGTGTTGACAAAGTAATTTAAGCATCACGAATTATTTCAATAAGTATATTTTTTACGGATTTATTATATTTGTTTATAAATATTTTTCAACTTTGATCATTTTATACTAGACATTTATATTAAAATAAGTTAATAAATAGAATTTAAAGTAAGCAAATTAATGTTTTTTGTTTGTTCAGCCTCTGGCTGTTGCTGCAACATTTGCTGCCTGCTGAGCAATGCCCAATCCTTGGATGGTGGCATCCCGAGTGTGCTGTCCAATGCGTTCCTAGTAGGAAAATATTTTGAGTCAATGTTTTTAATTGTATAAATCTTGAAGGCACTTACAATTCTTTTGCCAAGCTTCTTTAGCCAGCCAGCCTCGGATTGTCCAATGCTGATGGCCAGGATGAGGGCAACAAAGACGAAGATCTTGTAGAAGTTCATGTTGAGTTGTAGTTTACAAATATTCCTTGGAATGTGAAGAGATTGGTTTGAAACTGTTGCGTTAACTGCTGACGTTGAGCGTCTGATGATTTTTGCAGCAAGCAGAGGTGCTTATATACACAAAGTCAAAAGCCGATGCTGATAAGACTCAAACAGATGTCAAGCAAATAAACATTGCGGAATGTTGGGGGATTTTTTCAAAAAAAAAACTTAAATAAGTAAGAATAATGAATTGGGCAAATCTTATTGCAAGTGAATTTTGATAAGCGAAAGTAAAGTATATTAGATACATTAAAGGATCCTTCACAGTAACTTACGACTTCAAACAATTGATTTTATTTGCTGCACTTAATAAACAAAAAATATATATTTTTTAAAATAGTTAATCTGTTGATCAGCCATGAGCAACAGCTGGGACAGCTGGGATGACAATCGGAGCGGCGAATTTTAATGCCTTTTTAGCAGCGCGTCCCTTTAAACATATTTTGATCATCATTTATTGTATCTATTATTTTTGCACAACTCACAATTTTTCTGGAAGTCTTTTTAATCCAACCCGCATCGGATTGTCCCATAGTGATGGCCAAAAGAAGGGTCACAACAATGAAAATCTTATAAAAGTTCATTTTCAAATTTAGTATTCAATTGCTTCTATTTTCTGTTGCTGAGAATAATCGTGTGTTAATGTGTTTTAACCGCAAGTGCTTTTATACCTAACTGGATTGACGCAAATGTATTGCATTTAATTATAAATAAATAATAGTTAGAATATCTAAATTGTACACTGAATTTTCCAGCTGTATCTATAACAAGAGTGAAATATATTTTCCTATAGAAATGACTGTAGGCCAAGGTAAATATTTACGTACCGTTTGTACACATACATTATTGTAAACAAGCTGCAAAATTAACTTTCCTTGTATTGGTTAGGTTTCAAACATTATCTATTTAGAATAAATTAAATCCAAAAAAAAACTAGCATTTTATTACATATAAAAAAACTAACAAATACTTTCGCTTATCAATAGTTCCGTTAAAGTTTAAACACTTACATGGTACTGCACACTTGCGCCATCTAGCGTTTCGCGCTCAATATGAACGGCCGCCACCAACTTCACGTCAAAAGCAACCCTGAGTACCGATGACGTTTGCACAGTTCATTGTCACGACGCTTACTTCCTTTCCTGTCAAAATAGTCGACAAAGGTTGGTGTAAATTTTCTGTAAACGCTATGAAAAAGTTGAAAAACCGGCGCAACATGCAATGCAAAGTCAAAAATAAATGGCAAAATACATTAACTAAATAACGCCACATATTATGGCACAAAATGCCAAGTGAAAACCATTGAAACAAAGTCGATGCACAGTGATTAGAAAAAAGGTTGACTAGATGACTGAAGTGTAAAGAGTTTTGGCTTTTGCGGCATTGTTGTTGCCGTGTAATTGATTTTCTTAAGCATTTGTTACAAGACTAAATGTGAATACCATCCCATTTGCAGATGGCTATCGGCTCCAAGATTATTAAGCCCGGCGGCTCTGACCCCGATGAGTTTGAGAAGTCCATTGCCCAGGCGCTCGTTGAGCTGGAAGCTAACAGCGATCTGAAGCCTTACCTGCGCGATTTGCACATTACCCGTGCACGCGAGATTGAGTTTGGCAGCAAGAAGGTAAGTTGTTTATTGTTGCTGTAGTTTTTGACGCCGTTAGCTAAAGTATTCTATATTCTCTATGTACAGGCCGTCATCATCTACGTGCCCATTCCCCAGCAAAAGGTGTTCCAGAAGATCCAAATCATTCTGGTCCGCGAGCTGGAGAAGAAATTCTCTGGCAAGCACGTTGTCGTTATTGGCGAGCGCAAGATTCTGCCCAAGCCAACCCGCAAGGCACGCAACCCATTGAAACAGAAGCGCCCACGCTCTCGCACTCTGACCGCTGTGTACGATGCCATTCTGGAGGATCTGGTGTTCCCCGCTGAAATCGTTGGCAAGCGTGTCCGCGTCAAGCTGGACGGCTCTCAGCTGGTTAAGGTGCATCTGGACAAGAACCAGCAGACCACCATTGAACACAAAGTGAGTGTGCCAACAGCTGTTACTTCAGTCTCAGCAAAAGGAAAAACATTTAAAAGTGCAGTGCTTCGTGTTTGTCCCCGTGTTATTTGCGGCGCGTTCCTCAAGCGCCGTGATTGTCAAAGGGGACACACAGTAAATGCCAATAACTCGTTATTGTGTGTCACTAACGCATCCATTGCGGGCTCACATCTCCATATATTGGCTACATATCTTGTAAACGCTACCGTTCTTGTGTTATTTGCTAAACTCAGCTTCTCGTTTAGTGATTGTCAAACAGAACGCACAGCGAACTCCAAGCCCGTTTACTCCACATTGTTGAGCCTATCAATGCCAAGGTTTCCACATTACTATCAACTGGCTACAAACCCTCTAGATTGAATACCCAATTCTCAATTAATGCTACCGTTCTTGTGTTATTTGCTAAACTAAGATTCTTGTTTAGTGATTGTCAAACAGAACGCACAAAGATTTTCAGGCCCGCTTACTCCACATTGTTGAGCCTATCAACACCAAGGTTTCCACATTACTATCCGCTGGCCACAGTCCAAACTATTAGAAATTATTACCGTTCTTGTGTTATTTGCTGAATTTAGTATATTATTCAGTGATTGTCAAACAGAACGCACATTAAATACCAACTTACTCCATAATGTCAAGCTGACTTCGGTTAATAGCTTTGTCATTACTAAAAGTTGGTTACATTCCAGCACTTACAGTCATTTAGTTAGTCAAAAGTTTACATTTTCCGCCTATTTGCCTCCCAAGCGCTGTTTTTTGTGCCTGGTGTCTTGGGACTTCCTATATCGGCGGTAAATAAAACGAATGCGTTTAGTCAATTTTTACTACAGCTACTCATGTTGCAGCAAATTTGCTAAACCATTCGACACACAACTCTAAAATAAACTAAATATATTTTAGAACATGTTGAATTTATACTAATTTGTAAATGCATTTTCCATTGTCTTTCAGGTTGACACCTTTACATCGGTCTACAAGAAGCTTACCGGCCGCGATGTTACCTTCGAATTCCCAGACAACTACCTGAATGTCTAGATTCTGTTCCGCTGGCAATGTCGTCGTCGTTGTCGCGCTGGTTCAGTTCAATCAGAAATTCTGTTGTACAGAAGAAGGTTTTTTTTACATGAACTGAGTGCACGTAACGTCAACTAAATAAAACAGTAAACATTTTTAAAAATTAAATTAAATTATCGTTTTAAATTTATACACAACGGCTTTAATATTGTATTAATGCTCACCTTTTTCGTCTAGTTTAATTCATCAAAGCCCTACATTTGATACATTTATCGTAACTTAATCCTGAACATGTCATTATGCTGGAGTAATTTTTAATTCCTTGTCGCGTTAACTCATGCTGTGTTCAACTTTGATGTTTATAAACTTCCGTCTTTGATTAAGAGCAGCCGTAAAAGGACCCGCATAATACCTTCTGATTACGCAGCCGAGTGCAGGACGTGTTTAAAAAATATTCCCCTAAGCAACATGTTTCATTTGCGCTTCGAATGTGTCTTTAATTAAAAAGTGCGTCGCGTATATTTATTGGATTCACTTTGTAACTTTTATTGCCCCAACTCCAACTGGATGCTGTTGTACAAACACTTGCGGTAGCGACGCGTGTTATCCTTGCCACACATGTGCGAAAAGGGGTTAATGCTGCGGCTGCTGGATCTAGTTTTCCACACGACTCGGCTCATTTACATGCGCCGCTTGTTATTACGGCACATGTGGGAATCGGTAATAAATATTTTGAATAATCACGTGTGTATTCAGTTGGTGTATTGGTGGAGGTGGGTGTTTAAAAAGGGGTGACAGTGGCTTAGACAAAAAGGATTAGTCATTTGAGCCCTGAGAGGGCTTCTTTTATAATCAATATACATAACCGTTTTTTATAATAAACTAGTTATTCAAATATCTAAGAGTAAACAGACTTATAGGGAAAATTAAAGTCAAACGGAAACGAACTCGTTGCTGTGTTGAAAACGCGTTTCAACTGGTTTGTGGCTGCGCTTGAGTAAAGTTCACCACTATCTTTTTAACCACACTGGTGTGTGTATTAACTTTTTAGTTTAGCAAAAACAGCAACCATTTAAAGCTTAGGCATAACTTAGTATTATCCGCGCACGGGTAGTAAACTTTGCTACAAGCCTTGTATAAATATAGTCAACTAGAATATATCCTGTAGAAATATATATGTATAATTGGCGTAATATACCTTTGAATTAGAGTGAGCAATTTGCTAAACTTTAATGTCTTTAATTCAACTTGCACAGTGATGAAAACGACGACCACAACAAACCGCATGATTGCCATTTTGATATTCGATTTAAGTCAACAGCAAAATCACGCAATACAACAATTTCGAAATGTGTTACAGCAGAGCGTCCTACTGACAGTAGGAACGTTCGGCGCCAAAGCAAACACCAAACTGTAGTACTGGAACCTAATCCCTACCCTCAATTCTAGGTATTTGGTTTTACCCTCACAATTAAAAGAAAAAAAGGAAAATTGGTATACCAATGGTGGACAACAAAATGTTGTTGCTGTTGCAATTTGATTGACGCTTTGGCACGCAGACAGACAAATGGACAAAATCGGCTGCGTAGGTGGCGGATACATTAGATTATTGTGCCTTAAAAGCAATTACAGTTGCACGATTCGTATCTTTTAACATGCTACCTAGCCAAATGGCACCATTGGGCTGTATTTATTATTTATGTGGTTTTTATATTTCGTTAATTTAACTGCCAACCTTATGCTTGTGGTTATTACTCTAACTACGCTTAAAGGATATCCAGACAGTTCTTTTCGTTTTGCGCCTGATAAAGACAAACAATTAATATTCTCAACACCCACACACACATATATATACTCTACTAAGTTTACAGGCCGACCCATTTGTATGTTAATTTTATTTGGCAAGTGCCTTTGGTCCTTTTTTTTGTTGTTTCTTGGTAGCTTGATAAATTATTGAGTCCATTAGGTCATCACATGTTGCTGCCATTGGAAACGTCTATGGAACTATGACTCATTACATTAAATTCACTTTGCTTTATGCTTTAATATCAGATAGTATGTGTATATGTATATATGTGCGTGTTGTTGGCAATCTTGTCATCTTATCAATTCAGATTCGCAAGTGCTTGTCACCACGATTCGTGTATCCCTATCGCGTGTTAATTTCCAAGCGCGCAGCTGTGTCAACAAAAAGCTTTAGCGGAGTAAGCGGAGTTCTTACCAAAGGGTTCTACGGCCACCCATGAACAATAACCATAAGTGTCATGCCTAGAGAGAGAGAGAGAGAGAGAGAGAGAGAGAGAGAGAGAGAGAGAGAGATTCTCGCTTCAAGCAGATTTTTTCCTGATAAGCGACAAGAAACAATCAATGATCACACACAGATACACATGCACAGAAATACATAAGTGCCTGGCAAATAGTCGTTCTCTCATTTGATTTGTTTCTATATTTATTACTTAGTTGCCATTGCATCATCATTCGCCGCGTTGGCCTACGCAACCCCCGCCCCAACCTTCCCCATCCCCATGACAGAGAAACACACTGAGCAAACCGGTCGCTATCGCTGTATCAGCATTTTTCAACAACAATAAAAATTGTTATTTTTACTCTTTTCCCCTATTATGCGTTTACGATAGAAAATAATAAAAGTGAGGGTGGATGTTTGTTTTTTTTTATGGTTAAAAATTAATAATCGAGTTAAATGTTTTTTTTTTATAAATATATGTATATGTTGCTATGTGCTAGCAAATATTTACGGATAAGTTTTGAGCATTTTGAGAATTGCCATTTAACGCTCTGCAGAGATAAACGCCAACGCTTTTTGCATCCGTTCCGTTGGAGGTCTCTCATTGCTGTACAAATGCTATTTTATTAATACAAAGTAAGAGTGCTTCAATTCCATGAGGTTGACTAAAAGATGACCTGTAAAACAAATACCTTTAACTATCCGGTGATTTTTTCTCAGAATTATCGGTTTTTTAATGTTGTCTGGGCTAGATTGATGTTTACTTTGAGCTCTCTGCTGTAAACATACATATCACGTACACCCACACTTTACAGGGTATTTGAAAATTTCTAGACCAATAGACGGCAAACACGCGCCAAGAATATGTGATCAACACAGGGCCCAGACGCACCAAAAACACCAAAAGCCAGACGGTGGATAACACACACGCAATGGCGACAACAATAATCACACTGACTAAGCAACAAACAAATACCAAAGGGATGGATAAAAAGCGAGAGTGAGAAAGAGAGGTCAAACTAGAGTCGTTGGCATGGGGAAGCAACAAGCGTGTGTGTGTGTGTTTTTGTGTGTGGAAAAACAACAAGCAGAAAAAACCAAAAAAAAAAAAAACTGGGTTAACGTTAACATTAATCAGAGAGCGGCAAAAGCAAGAAACGCTAACCGATATTTATGAGCTTTGACTGTTTGGCGATGACGAAATGCTGCCAGCCAGTAACTAATCGCATATAATGCCGGTTATTGCTCACCCCTAAAGCTAGATAAGAGCCCCGCAACCTCAACACCCCGCACCCTAGCAGCATGATGTCAATCAGAGAGCTACAAACTGCGCTGAAAACCTCGCTCGCTCAGGCATTGACTTTGAACTACAATTTTCTTAGGTTTCTGGTTTCTGTGTTGCTATTGTTGTAATGTTTACGGAATGTGTGAGCACAACAGAGAATAGTAAAAAGTTGCCGAACGTGGGCAGGGGAGGGAATGAAGGGCAGAGCAGAAAAGCGAAAGATAATAATATTAGAGACGGCGAACAAACAGCAACAACTAAATAAATGTGAAATACAAAATTGAATTCGAGCAGCAGCAGCGTTGGCGACGCTTCGCCCAGCTCCATGCTTGCAGCTCCAGCGCAACGCTGCGTCGACGTCGGCAGCGTCGGAAGCGTCGGCAGCGTCGCCACCTCTTGGATATGGATGTAAATGTCGGCCAGTTGAGCAGCAGGCTGTTAGTCATTTGAGTTCGTTCGGTTGGTGAACACGGCGAGAGAAAAACTCGCATAAGACAGCGTGGAAAAACTATTAATTATAATATTATTATTATTATTTTTGGCGTTGGATTCAAAGATTTTGTTTGTTACCAAAGAATCCAAGGCAACTTCCATGCGATAAGGCGCATAGCCAAAATCAACAAAGTGCGTTTCCATTAACTTATTCTAGCATATTAACCAAGTATTTAACACGGTTTAAAGCCATATGTCAAAAAGAAAAAGAACTCAAAAACACTACGGCAAATAATTTCAATTTTAAGAACGCTTTTTGACTGACGTCAGCAAATGTTGCAAATTTCGTTAAGAAAAATACATTGATATATATATATATTTTGTGTGAGTGTAAAAAAGAATAAATTGAATGCATAAGCAACGATTTCAGCAAAACTTGTAACAAAGTTTGTTTAAGTGTTTGTAATAAAAGTTTATAAGTTTACAAGTGTTAATTACGCGATCAAAACATCAACGCTTGTTTCTCTTTTTCTTTCTCATACTTAGTTATTGTTGTTTAAGTGTAACTAAAGTTAGAACATTGATAATTAGAAAAACAACTTTTTAAATAATTGAAATTTAAACTATTTAAGTTATATGAAATATTCAGATAGTTTCTAATTTTTGTTGTTTTCAATTCACTTCAAATGAATTCTATTAAATTCCTAAATTAATATTGCTGTGGAGAGGTGATTTTCTTGTTGTTGTTGTTGTTTTATTTACAATTATTGCCGGCAACAATTGCTGCAATAAAGTTTATTAAAAGAAATTGAATATAAATCAATGATATTTATACTATATACTGCATACAAAGCTATAAAAATCAGCTACTAAATAATGAGTTCTATAATTAGTTTCAGTTTAAATGCCATTCGATGTGTTTTAAAAGTAATTTAACAAATTGCAATAATTAAATACATTTTATTTTTAACAAGTTGCTGATAATAGATCTAATTGTTTATAACTAGCCGGTATCTTTCGGTTAGTAAGGATGCCAGCAGAAAAATAATAATCAAAGCGAATACAAATCGCACAAATGAATTATTTATAGAACAGAAATTGTTGAATTTCAATGAAGCGTATTGAAATCTTAAATTTTAAAGGGTGCTCTACAAGTTGTTCAGTTTAGGAAAGAGAAAATTAGTTTTGTCTGCATTTGATAAGCGGCACGGAAAATAACCAATAAAAATTTGCTAGTTTAAAGTGTCAATTTGTGTACATTTGTCGATTAGAACAGTTTTTACTTATTGTTTGTGTTTCGTTGTTGGCCTTAGCATTTGTTTATAGTTGTGTGATAGGAACGTGCTCGCCGTCAGGCAATTGGCAACAATTTTCAAGAACTCGGCCAATGGGTCGCTGGGACACATTCGAGTCGGAAAAAAAACAAACGAATGTCAATCTACTCAATAGCTTAATTGTTTATGATTATTTGTTATTAAACGTAAAGAAATTTCTATTGGTGTTGACTTGCGTTGCGTTTGCCAAGCTGAAACTTAAAATGAAAACAATGAAATTTGTTTAATATATATAATTTATGCATGCTCACAAGCAGACTTTGCCCTCGCTGGCTGTTTGTGGCCATAATCGAGTCGCGTGTGTTGGCCCAATATAAAAACGCACCCCTTTGCAAGCCCTTGGCAGCCGCAACTACCCCACATGGGGTTTTTTTTACTCTATTTGATTGCCATTGAGAATGTTTTGTATCCAGTTTCTGTTACAGAATTCAGCTTACCAAATTAGTGTGGCTTTCAGTGCTTTGCTTGTGTTTCATTCTCTAATTAAAAGGCAAAAAAATACGAAACTGGGCGTGTTTGGGCGACATGGGGTCGCCAAATGAGCAAATAATGTTTGTCACACACTGCGTATGAGTTATGCCAACTAATGACAGAACCTACAACTTTCAACATAATTCTGACAAATGAGTTAACTAAAACCTAAAAATTCTTTTTTCATCAGCGACTATTCAGAAACTTATTGAAAAACTAACAGATGAATGTCATTTTGCATACACATCGTGCTCTTATCTTATCGCCCCTACATGTGCGAAACCAATAGCAACGTTTAACGCCCCTGCTGGTCAATGTTTATGACTGGTTGTAAGTGTATAACTAATGTGGAATGCCTCAGGGGCTTATTTGTACTACGTACTTGCATAATAGACGAGTTTCAGAAGACTCAAATTAGTCACTCAGCACCTGCATGAGGTCCTGGGCAATGTGTGCAATGTGAGTCAGCCACAAGTATTGCCCAATGTTGGTTATCACATAACAATTGAACACTTATCACCCACTATCGGCTTATCAATGACCAAATTCTGAATGAACTTCTTCACGTTAAACCATAACCATACTATGTGGTTCTCGACGCCGTGACAATGTGATTGCGCCAGGTGTTATTTGCTTCTTTTATCAATAACCATAAGAAGCAACTCTGGTTTGAATTCTCTTACTTCTTTGGAAAACGTATTGATAACAGTGCGTTGATTGTTGCCAAAAACAAAAGTAATGTTCAACTCGCAGTCACAATGCTCTTTTTGTATTGTTTTGCCCAGCTGCATGACTCTTTTTTGGCATTTGATAATAATACTTAGCTATTTTTTTTTGCCTTTTTTACGTGTTTGGCAATGTGTTATGTCACATTATTATGCCTTGTTGGTTCCTAATCAACTTGCCGGGTCTAAAGATACAAACCAAAAAGAATAATATCAAATGATCGAGTAGAGGTTACCCTGTTATATAGTAAACTCGTATATATGGCCACATCATTGCTTGGCACCAAAGTGTTAGGAATCTTGTTATGATCGTTAGAATACATAAAGATTGGTTTATTGTTACAAGCACTTGGCTAAGATAAGTTAGAAAATAAATGTCGCTTACCTAACCCGCTTTCAGATAAGACAAGCCAAAAGCGTCAGAGAGAGAAATCGACATAAGCTAGTGCTAATAAATAGTGTAAACTGTTCGCTGGGCTAGTTTAAAAGCCCCCTAAATATGCTCGAAATAGTTAAGCATACTGCTATGCAAGTAGGCGGGCAGCATGTGAGATTTTTCAAAAAAATAAAAGGTTGACACAATAGAAATAATGTATAAATCTGGCAAATATTTGCTCAAATCACCCAGTTTTAATAGTTAAGTTGATTTCGCATTGAAATTTTCGATTAGCAAGTCTTTGGCGAGTCAATCGATTACTCACTATTCAACATTCTCTCAATTGCAGATAGAAGAACACCGATTAGTGGATTGAACCGACAACAAATACATAGAAACACAACAATGTGCCTTTCCACACCGACTCAGGGCAAGGCTGGCAGCGAAACCGTTGCTGGCCAAAGGCAAGCCACCTGCCACCTGGGCGTTATGTGCAACAATAATAATAATAATAATAATATTAATAATAATAATAATAATAATAATAGCCTTGGAACGGCAGGTCAACTGAAACACAGAGGCCAAGCCACCGATGCTATAGCAAGGACCAAAGAAACAGCTGAACTAAATGATACTTTAGGCTTTAAGGAAGCGAATTCCGTTTACAAAGAAAATGAGGCTAAGAGGATGAAAGTTGTTGAGGAGCAGCAGGCAACGAAGGCAGAGGAAGTTGTCTACAATCCCCAGATCAGATGGCCTGATCTTTGTGCTCAAACATTCTTGCACGTTGGCGCCCTCTATGGTCTATATCTTTTGTTCAGCGCCAAGCTCCATACATTCCTATGGGGTATGTATCTATTCACGTGACCAGCATAGTCGCACAGCGATGAGTTTATAGTGTAATTAGCAAGTATCTGTCACTGAAGTCTCAGGAGTCCTTCTAATTGCTTCAAACAATATGCAAATTGTATTTTTAGTTAGTTATGTGAATAATTTCATAAACTCATTAACTGTATACACTTCAATATTTGTATGAATATCTGTGGACAACGCTTCGTATGAGTAATACAAATAGAGTACTTCAGTTGGGTATGAATGCCACTTCAATTGATTTATGATTTATTTCTTATCAGTAGTTTTTGCACAATCTAGCTGAATTCAGGGTTTAACCAGCATTTATAGCTTGCTTTGGGTCAACTGAAAATTTCAGTTGTATTTTTTTTTTGTGGATTTGCAAAAGCCGATAACTTTGAGTGAGTAATCCAAATCAAAACATAGAGAGAGAGAGAGAGAGAGAGAGGGAAAGATTTACTTAACTAACTTACAACAATTGGAACATTTTATAGCTTTGAACTTTAACCGTTAGTAATTAAAGTTAATGAACGCTTCAATTGGCACCCATTCGTTTCAAATGCTGATCAACGATATATTCTAAATATATAGATATGGTGAGAGCAAAATAGGTAGCATAGGCAATTCAAACTGATGGCATGCCAATCGAGTAAATAGAAACTATATATAGGCCGGTGTCATTATGTCATCAGCAAGAGAGAAAGAGCGAGAGAGAAAGAGAGAAGAATTAAACAATGATTTTAACTGTTTTGATTTCTCTTCATACTACAGTTGTGGCGTGCATTTGGGTATCGGGCATTGGAATAACGGCCGGTGCTCATCGTTTATGGTCCCACAAATCGTATACGGCATCTTTGTTCCTGCGCATACTCTTGGCCTTTATGTTTACCATTGCAGGACAGGTAAGAGTGTTCTGGTCTTCTGACCATGTCTTTCAAACTAAACATTTCCAACATTTGTTTAACCCAGCGCGATGCTTATACATGGGCTTTGGATCATAGAATACATCACAAGTTTAGTGAAACAGATGCGGATCCGCATAATGCCAAGCGTGGCTTCTTCTTTGCCCATGTGGGCTGGCTGTTCCTAACACCACATCCGAAGGTGATTGAGAAGCGCAAGGTCATTGATATGTCCGATCTGGAGGCGGATGCCGTTGTCATGTTTCAACGCAAATACTATATACCATTGTTTGCGCTCATCTCGATTGGTTTGCCCGTGCTGGTGCCTTGGTACTTCTGGCAGGAGGATCTGTGGATGTCCTTCTGGATTAACTTTAATATGCGCTTCACCTGGACCCTGAACGTGGCCTTCTTTGTCAATAGCGTGGCTCACATGTATGGCAATAAGCCCTATGACAAGTAAGTTGATGTTGATACCATTTCCCCATTAGCTCCTGCAACTATAATCCATCTTGTTATAGAAACATTACACCCGTGGAGGCACCAATTGTCTCACTGCTGGCCATGGGCGAGGGCTGGCACAATTATCATCATGTATTCCCCTGGGACTACAAAACTGGAGAGTTTGGCACCTATGCACTAAATGTCACAACGGCCTTCATTGACTTCTGTGCCCGCATCGGCCTTGCCAGTGGACGTAAGTATTATGCAAAATAAACCAAAAACTTATTCTCAGCTCATTGCAAAATATATGCCTCGACAGGTAAATCAGTGTCGCCGGACATGGTGATACGGCGTGCGGCTAAATGTGGCGATGGAACGCGATTTTTAAGCGATGAATATGCGCACAAGGATCAGGTTTGGGGATTTGGGGACTGTGATTTGCCACGCGAGGATCTCGTTGAGTTGGCCAAGATGCAAAATTAATAATATTGAAGTATTAGTCGAGCCTGTTTTTATTTCTGTTATTACTAAGTTAGATGTTAAGCACCCGAACAGTCCCTACCCCTACGCCCAACCTTAACCCTCCCTGTCACCCCAAACCCAAAGCTTATCTCGTTGCATTTTGTTACTTGTCCGAGGGCATTAAACTATACAAAACACTTACCAAACTAAATCAAATGACTTGTTTAATATATATGTGTACGATCGAGCCTCGCTACAGCGAACAGTGCCTAGCAGCTATGACGGCTTTGCACTTTGTTGCTGCTCATGCATATGGAAATGAATGATTTTGTTTTTTTCCAGTGGGACTTTTAGCTTATGCGATTCAAGTGCGACCCAGTCCAAATTAGTAGCGTTTAAGCTGGCGCTTGCAACGGTTAGCTGTAGCTGAAGGCAACTCAGGAACTTTGGTAAGGAATCCAGAAAGGCTCTGCACAATGACGAGTCCACAGCAAACCGAGGCAAACACAAAGGATATGGCAACGGAGGATGTTTTTAAGAAACGCGATGCCAACTGGCCATTGGTCCTTTTCTATATACACGTCTATATTCTGGGCACATACGGCATTTATGTAACATTCACAAGCGCCTCGTGGCCTACGATATTATTCAGTGAGTTCAATAAGTCAAACACTTTCTGCATGTCTAATTACTATTTTACACTTGGACACCTTAAAAACCTCAACACCTGGCGTGTTTTTATTTTCTCTCTCCTTAGCTGGGTTTCTCACCCTGATGAGCATATTGGGCGTAACGGTGGGCATTCATCGTTTATGGGCACATCGTACCTTTACAGGAACAGCTCCGCTACGAGTCTTTCTCATGCTCTGTCAGACGATGGCGGGTCAGGTAAGTTAGCTAAGTCACTAACCTAAGCTTACACTAAAGCTTTCATTAGTGAAGAACTAAACCTATTGAATAACGCAACCTGAACCGGTTATACTTGCCTACATGTTCCGAATTCCATTTGATTTTAAATTCATGTGTAGGGCACCATTTACAGTCGCGTGCAGGCACATCGCTTCCACCATGCCAAGTTTCAGCAGGATGAGGATCCTTACTACAGCAAACAGGGTTTCATGTATGCTCAGCTGCATGGCAATCTGCTTAAATACTCCAAACAGCAGGAAAAACAACTGCTGGATGTGGATATGTCAGATATTCAAAACGATCGCATTGTCATGTTCCAAAAGCGGTAAGTTTAGGTTTGAAATTGTTTTGTAAAACTGATTGATTCATAAATCCACTTGTAGCTACTATATTCTGCTTTATGCTGTGCTAAATTGTCTGATACCGGTGAATACACCCTTCCAGTACTTTGGAGAAACACTAGCTGTATCCATGTTTGTTGGCTTCTGGTTGAGAAATCTGATTGCGTTGAATGTGGGCAATCTGGTAAACTCGTCACACTTCATTTGGAGCATACACAAGGGCTTTAAGCCCACAGATTCCAATAGCATATTCTTCATAACGAAATCCTTCTGGCCACAATATCACTATCTGCTGCCCAATGACTATCAGAGTGGAGAGTTTGGAGACTATGCCAACGGAACTGGCTCCACAATGATTCGTGTCTTTGCTGCCTTGGACTTGGCCAAGGATCTGCGCACCATATCCTCGGTGGCTGTGCGCAATGGCTTGACAAAGGCCGTAGAGAGCAAACTACCAATTGTTGAGTGCATTATGGAACAAGTGAAACTGGAACAGAGTACCTTGCCCGCTAATCATTTTCTAAATCGGGAGAAGTTCATGTGAGCAGCAGAATAGTGTTGTTAATAACTGTGTTTGTAAATTTTAAATAAATAGTAAATATATTTGTTGTTGAAGCACAATGAGCCAAAAAAAAAAAAAACAAAACAAAGGTTTTAAGACTTTGTTTAAGAAAGGTGTTGCTTAAACTAATGTGCTCATGGTCAAACTTAAAAACTCAAACTTAAGCACACATTACACATTACAATTAGCCTTTCGTATGTGTGCAAAGACATTTTAAGTTTATTTTCAAATGACTTTCGATTTCGCAAGCTATTCACTCGAGGCTTTCCCAACCAACCCAAAAATAAAACAACAAAAAAACATCAAAAGGGCGTTTGGTTTTGAAGTGGATTGAGGTGTTGCTTTGGTTCGGTCATTGCATTGAGCTGGGCACTTTGAGCAAATTAAATGAGTCGCACTCAATAAATTATCACTAATACGCAATGTTTGCCCAGTGCTTGATTGATGCGTCAATATTTGTGTACTTGAGGCACCACACAGAAGCCTGGTTTACTTCGGGCCAGGCTATGATAAGACTAAAAGCTGTCCACACTTAGTAGCATACAATATGTACATTCTCTCAACATATATATATAAATATAGTAGAGTAGCTCCTGCTAGTTGCCAGCACAAATATTGACTAATTAAACACACTTTTGTTGCGCTTGAGCTAGGCTCAATCAAGCTGATTGCGTTCAATTTACAAAAAGCATTCTGCCTTTGGCAAATTATGCGTTATTTCAATTAAGATTCTAGACTTTCGGTTCTTTGCTTCCACGACTAGTTGGTCAAAGTACGACAATAAGCATTTAATAGGCACTTTTCTTTTTGCCAATAAGAAAATAAACCTATTTATTAATAACCAGGCATCATTAGGTCTGTGTATTAGGGCCTCAGGTAAGTCAAGTAAGATTTGCAATTTTATTTTTTCGATTTTTCTTTTCATTTGTTTTTTTTTTTGCCTGCAAGTTTGACATGTAGTATTTTAATGTGTGAGGCACTTGTACCAATTCCTAATGGTTGTGAAGTGATTACTAATGAATTTTGCCAGTCAAAAGGCATTAGGTTGCTATTGTTGCAATACTCTCACAAAGGGTAACATCATTTAAACATCAAGTTGGTAAGCAGTGGTCCTTAAAACTAATTATTTTTCTTTTATTCAAGCAATTCGTGTTGAATAGTATCTATCAAAACTTATGAAGTTGCACAAAGAAAGGGTATTAGGTCGTCATTGCAGTTAACTGTTCTTAATTGCCACTGCCACAAAATGCCACATACATATACACACATATTAAGTCATTTGGATACACATATGTATGTGTTTTTTTTGGTGTTGTTTTTGTTGTTTTCACGCTACGCTTGGGCATTGAGTTTGTTGCAAATTGCACTTGCGCGCTGTGCCCAGTTTTGCGTTTTGTTAGGTTAATTTGTTTTTGTGCCATTAATGTTTGTTGCTGTTTTTGGCCCATAGAAATTGTCAATTGAGTGACAGTTGAAGGTTGCACAGAGATACGCAATCTACGTATGTATAGCTGTTGACTGACTGACTGACTGAATTTAACTTGTGTAATATTTAATCTGCCAATGTTTAATTGTTCAATGTTCGATGACCAATGCTCATATGCCACCGGAACAGACAAGATGTGACAACAAACCAGTTATAACCCTGAGCCCAGCTGACCAAAATGACGCCTTTTTACTCGCTCTTTTTGTCTGTGTACCATAAAACTAGTAAAAACTTTGCCAACTAATTGACAACAAATGGTGTTTTCATAGACATACATTGGTGGGCTTGCATGAATGCCTTTTGATTGTGGTGAGCATGCTGCAAAAGAAGGAAATCATTAGAGTACAGAATTATGGGTATGAACAAAAAAAACTTGTACAAGTATTGGTGTATATAGTAAAGAGCTTTGTTTATATTTGTGCAATTCTTTTTGGCCAGAGGTTTTTGATTGTTAAAGGCACACAAAAATAATAATAATAGAAAAAATGCTGACGCTGCGCAAAGTTGGTTAAGTGAAGCTGCGCAATAAATATCGAGAAGTTTCTGCTGCTGCTGACAATAAGTGTTAGCCACATAGACACACACACACACTTATGAATGTGCCTTAGCACTTGTCAAAATGTTTAGCATGAGCATTCAGCTGAGTAAAAATACATTTGTCAAGTCTTTTTGTTGTAACTGAAAATGTTTTTAATGGATTGTAAAGGCGTTAAAGAATAAGTCAAGCTACAAAAATAAATATAAATATTTGTTTTTTTTTTTAGCATGAAAATTCATAAGCCATAAAATAATGGTAATAAAATCAGAATATTTATGTTAAGTCAGGTTTTGTTTTTAACTACTTTATCTTTAATGAGTTATGAAAACATTAAAAACTAAGTACATACCATTGCCATTAGCTACACTGTCTCATCTTCTACCCAGTTTTTTGTTTAGTGTATGCATATTCTGTCCCTCTCCCTCTCTCTCTCTCTCAACTTCAGTTTATGCCTGAAATTCAGAAAAATTTGCTAATGTGTGAAGCTTACAACATAAACCACAAAACAACCGCTTTAACATCAATAATGATCATAAAGTGTCTTTGTACGGCTTGTCTTTAAACTCTGCACGGTAATCCGAATACATACTTATGTAGTTTGAATCGTGCGAGCTTTAAATGAAATGTTTTGAATGTTTCGGCATTTCGTTTACGTTTTAGAAAGATCTGCGCTGAGCGGTAGCTTCCTTTTAGTGTTCGCTTATAATTAAACTTAACGTATTTTTGTTTTTTTTTTGTTTTTTTTGTCGTTTTCTTTTGGATTTCTGGCTTTGTTGTTACGTAAAGAGAAAGCAACGCAGTTGCCGACGCTGCTGTTGATGTTGCTGCTTTTGTTGTTATTGTTGTTGAACTTAATGATCATCGAACGGCTTTTGACTTTGGTCAACAGAAAAGCCAAAGTGGAGAAGGCCACAAAAAAAAAAGCAAAGCTTACTTGCGACTCACCGGATCCAATTTTAAATACACGACACACATTTGCACCACTCTTTGTATATTGGTATATGTGTGCATGATGATATCTTATGGAAGAGAGAGAGAGGGAGAGATGTAGAGATTGATTGAGAAATTTGTTTTGTTGTATTATGCAAATAGAGAGTTCGCAAAACACTGGCAGAATTAGTCGTTGGCCCTTGTCAAATGGGCAAATATTTCTGCGGCACGCGCAAGAGTCCCAGATTGAAATCAATATAAAACCAGATCTTTATATAATTTACATTTTGACCATACTCAATGCCCTTAATGACGAGAATTCAATAAATTATAATAAAGTTGACACGAATTTAAACGAAATTTATTGACATTTCTTTGGGAGCTTAGCATTAACGGTTGCTCAACTTCGATGTCATGCAAATTATGTTTGACTGTTTAAAAAATAAACTCTATGGCGTTTTAAGTCTGATAAGTTTAGCACGCGGATGTCAAGAACCGCTAAGAATGTTTCATAGCAATTAGTAATTGTATGCTAGTCAACAGGAAGATCAACTGAGGTGAGTAATCAAACAGCAGACTTCTTGTAGCAATAACAACACCAACAGCAGTAACAACAAAAGTTCCCCGCCAATGCGATTGATGCTGTGCGTTGAAGCCGAAGACGAAATGAACGAAAACAAAGCGAGAGCCGAAGCTGAAGCTGATGTCGTAGCTTAAGCCCAAGCGCAAGCCCTGCCGAACTTACAAACGAAGTACACATCGCTGTTACAGGTGCCAGCTTATGCTTGTGTATGCGTGTGTGTGTCTTTGTATTTGCGTTTGTATTGTGTATGGTGGCATAATCTTGGCCTTAAGTTTTGCTGTTGTTGTTGTTTTTTTCTTTGGTTTTTTGGCTTTTTTGTTGTCTTTTTCTGTCTTTGCTTTACCATTTCTGAGTCCAGAGTGCGAGCGGCGCGTACAGCAACATAACAACAACGACAACAACAGCATTTAGTCATTTGGTCAATCAGTCAGTTCGCTGGTGTGTCAGCCCAGCAGCAGCAGCTGTAGTACTAGAAGCAGCGACGTCGACTGCAAATTGTGTATGCCAACGCCAACGCCGGAATAGGGTAGAAATTTTTACTTTTGACTGCGATCATTTGTCTACGGAACGGCGTCGCGTAAAGTTCATTAGATACACTGAGCGGCAAAAGGAAAAGCGAGTCCCCTTCGCTCACCTCCCATCCCCAAACCAGCTGCTAAAAGAAACTGCGGTCTTGCGCCAGAGACCAAAAAAAAAAAAAAACCAGAGATCAGAGCCAAAAAAAGGGCCGCGTCGAGTGCGCGTTTTAAAGCGGCATAAGCGTAAAAAATCAAAAGCAAAAAAATAATAAAAGCAAAAGCGTCAAAGGCCAACTGAAATTAACCAACCACAAAATAAGAGTACATAACAAACTGCAATAAAAAATTTGTTTTGTGTGTAAAACTGTGAAGAAGAAAGTTTGCATTTGGAGTTACGTGTGTCTTCCGCCCATCAATCCCTGCCCATTGTGAATGCAGTGAGAGATTCCCCTTAACGTCCCAACCCAAAAAACAAACACAAACCCACTTTCAGCTTAAAATGGGTCACCTGTCAACATCGGAGCGCGTGTGCAGCACAACGCCAATGGCCAGCACAGGTGAGGAAAGTCCGCCACTTTTGGCCCGTCGCGCCAAATTGGGCAGCGACCAATCGCAGGCTCGTCGCAGCGACGACTCCTCACCAGAGATGATGCCGCGCGGCAAGCAACAGCAGAAATCGCAGCCAGCACCACTCTCAAAAATGGACCCGCCGGCGCCCAGAAATATACCCAAGCATCTGATCAATCATATACCCAAGGATCAAATCGATATGGATGAGTATACGCGCAAATTCCAAGGCGACAACATATTGGGCTGGCAGTTTAAGGCTCCACTCAAATGGGGCAAAATCATTCAGATCTCATTGCTGCACATTATTGCCGTCATCTGTCTGGTCACCTTTCCGTTGCCCGAGCTGCGACTCTACTCCGTCCTCTGGTGTAAGTATCTACCAAAACTGTCAACTCTTACATAACGTATACGATGTGTGGTATACGAAATATGCGATAAAAAAGAGAGTCGAGAGATATTATGTTTTTTTGGCTGAAAAAATGGTGTTGAAAAAACAGAAAAAACAGAAAAAACAAGACGCTTGTGTGTTACAACAGAAACCGTTCAACTTTTGTTTTTTTTTTTTCATTCCCCCTTTTCCCTTTTCACCACTACTTAACTGCTCTTCATCTGGCACACACTCACACTCACACACACCTCTGTTCATTATTTGCAATTTAGCGCGTATGCATGTGTGTGTGTGGTTGGAGTGGAGAAAGAGAGAAAAGAAAACATTTTACATATATATATATATATATGTATTGCATTTATTATATTTCTTACGATTTGTTTATTTTAGTTTTCGTTTCTTTCTTTTTGGGGTCATCTCTCTTTTGTGAATTTCATAATTTTTTCGCTTACATATGAGTTTCCAATAACACTTGCCGCCTACTGACATCAATTAATTTGCCATATAACATTAATATTTGTTTTGCTCAATTTCTCCAAATATTGCAGTTATTATTTCCACGCTGGCATCGAAATCGTCGTTGCCGTTGCAGTCGCAGTTAACGTCGACTTTGTCATGTTGAAATTTGCAATGATTTGTTGTTTTTGGCATCGGGTTTTTAGGGTTTTTGTTGCTTTTGTTGCCTTTGTTGCTGTTTGCATTGCAATCGTATTTTTCATAAATTTGTCAGCGCTTGCAATTTCAGCATTTATTTAACTGACACAGGTGAAACTGTGAAAATGAAACGCAAAGAAAAACACTCAACAACATTTCAGTTGACACATATAACTATTATTGGGGCTAAGAGTGAGTGAGTGAGTGAGTGAGAGAGAGAGAGAGATGGCGTGATAGCGTTAAACTACCAAGGCTAATAACATTGTTAGTTTTGGGGCTAGAGAATTCTGTGCAGACCAAGGTTTGAGCTAAATAAGTCATAAGAGCCATATGAAAACCAAAGCCAGGCCTCGTCTTGCCACAGCATTTGGGCCACTTGAGCTGCCAGTTGGCCATATGTATGTATAAGTCGAAGCCAGGGCCGCCATCTCCATTATTTATTTATGACAAGCATACTCTACTATTGCATGTACTTTATATTTTAAAACCCCACACATATGCGAAAAAAAAAACCCCAAGACACTTGACATTGAGATCTCTGTCTTAACGGCGGGAAGGCAACTTCATCTTTTCATGCGTGCAGCATCATTGGAAATTCCAGGACGCATTTATTCATTGTAATTTAAAATATGCGTGCATTGTAAATTTTAATATTTATTGCCTGAGCACTTGAATGTGAAGCCTGAAGTCTAGACATTGTCGGTCCTTTTAAGGGCGGCGTTGAGCTCGTAAATATTTTGGCAAATTACAGGCTGACGTGCAGCGTATATTCAATGACCACAAAATTGTTACTCGTTTCGTTTTTCTTTTCTTATTTTCATGTTTAACACGAATATTTAATGATATTAATTAGTTTCTGTAGGGCGTTGATATTATACAAGAAGTTGTTTCGCACCACTAACCACTATTTTTGTAAACTACTAAATGCGATGCTAATGAAGCTTTAGCCAACCACGAAATACGTTTAGGCTAGGGGAATAACCCGAGAAACTGATGTGTAATATGTGTGGGTTGCTTGGTCTTTTGAACTATGTTATTGCAATCATGTCGTCTTAGCTTATATCATTATAAACACAAACCAATTCTAAACTAAATAGATTTACAAAAGTGTATAGAAAGTGAAACTCTTATATCATTTGGTTTTTCATAGATGATGGGCATTTACTTGTTTTTACTTCGCTGCATTTGACAACCGACGTTATTCATTTGATCGTTGAACCCACACACGATTTGGTAGCCCAAAACATACCATTTGATTTGGTCTTGGTCCCCACCTGACACCTACTGCAACCCGAATGCACTTCATTTGACTGTCAAATGAAGCATATTTCAAATTCCAGAATGTATATTAACCTTGATGAACTGCTGAATGAGACATTCTTAGACATGAAATGATTTAATTTAGATGTCAATGCAACTGCTCATGTTCGTTGCATGGTATATATACATGGTATAGCTAGCTAGATATGGTATGATTGCAACCAAAGCTTTTTCCCACTCTCTCTCTCTCTTTGTTTTGGTATTTCGTTCATTTATGGCAAGTGCGGAACTGGTTTTAGTATTTGGTTTTTAGTTTGTCGCAACCATCAAGCAACAATCTTTTGAAGGTTAATCTTTCATTTAACCGGACGGCATGTAACACCTTTATGCGTGTATGTATGTGTATATGAATGGATGTGTGCAAAGAAATCGTTAATTTTTCATCAGTTGAAATTGTGAAACGAAAAAAAAAAACCACAAAAAATGTATCTAAGCTTTTGTTTTAGTTTTTCAACTCACATTAGTTTGTCATTAGTACTAAGTGTTGCGGAAAAGCACTCAATAACTTGAAAAAAAATCGATTACCTCTTGTTGTTAATTGTTGTGTTTTGTAGGCGTTGAAGCGCACAAACTTCTATTGCAGGGATGCACAGTTTTCTAGATGTATCTTCAAGCTCATGCACTTGCATCCGGCATTGTTTGGTGGCAACACACAAATTGACAAAGTCATTAAACAAGCCAGCAAGGCAATAAGGGCTCGAAGGGTGAGAGTAGTAAAATGAAATTCAAACTGTCATGGCTCTAAGTGAAATGCAAATGCCGTGACATTCACTGTAAATCACTGTTTCATTGTCACGCGTTAGATTATGCTAATATAATTGTTGGCATTGCAGCACGATACTTAGTTGGAAACTACACACGATCCCCCATCATTTCGTATCTCGTGCGTTTAATCATCAAACAACAAACGTTTCAACTACAAATTTTCCCATGATTGGCTTTGTGGCCAGCCAAATACCGTCTTGTGTCAATTATGCACTAATTTGACCAACAAATTAACACCATCCATCCCAAATGCCACCATTTCCGCAAAGGTTTGTAATTTTCGGCAAACACATTTTTTATATTCAATTAGCATGATATTTGTTCGCCTTTGTAGTTGGTGTTGAGTTAGTAATGAATGTTGTAAATAGCATTTAGCTACGTACATTTATACCTTATGTCTATATAAATCAATTATTCTTCCATGCCTTTTATAGCCTTCTTTGTGGGCGGCGTTGCTGGCTTTGGTGTTACTGCGGGCGCCCATCGTTTTTGGACACATCGCAGCTATAAGGCAAACACTGTCCTAAGGAGTATATTGATGATATGCTATTCGGTGGCTGGTCAGGTAAGTTATGGCAAAGATCCTTAGATCTTTAGCGCTTAGTGGCATTATGGCCTTGTCTTTTGCAATGTAATTTAGTCAATTTAGTCAACTCATTTAATTTATGGACAAGGTTTCGTTTTGTTTTTGGCACACAAAAAAGTAAATTTGTCGTAATGTTATTAACTTTAATTGCATCATTAAGTACAACAGCTTAATGCCTTTACTCGAGCCAAAATGGATAGACATAATGCCTTGTGTCTGTGTAACCGACAGATACATTTGTCATATTTAATGACTTGTCAAGCCAAGCGGGTGGAAGATTTTGTATCTCAACTATGCGAAAAGTGTTTTATAAGTTTGGTTTTTGTTACTTGCAGAATACAATGTACGATTGGGTGCGAGATCATCGAGTGCATCATAAGTATTCGGAAACGGATGCTGATCCGCATAATGCCAATCGTGGCTTCTTCTTCTCCCATGTCGGCTGGCTAATGATGCTCAAGCATCCGGATGTCCTGCGTCGTGGCAGACAAATTGATATGAGCGATATTGTTTCTGATCCGGTCATTCAATTCCACCAGAAGTATTTCGTGCTATTGAAGATTATGCTGTGCTTCATCATACCCACCATGGTGCCTGTGTATTGTTGGAACGAGACCTGGTTCCATTCCTTTGTGCTTCAGTGCATCTTCCGTTATGTGTCCAGCTTGAACTTTACCTGGTCCGTCAATAGTGCAGCTCATCTCTGGGGTTCGCGTCCTTATGACAAGTAAGTGGAAAATTAATTGGCGCACTGGACGTAGCTACCATTTTCTCTTCTCTTTTTCTTTCTTTGTGGCGCCCTCACAGACGCATCATGCCTAGCGAGAACATCTTTGTGTCAATTGTGGCCATGGGCGAGGGCTGGCACAACTATCATCATGTGTTCCCCTGGGACTACAAAGCAGCTGAGCTGGGCAACTACAGGGTCAACTTCACAACCATGGTGCTCGATACATTCCAACGCCTGGGCTGGGCCTATGACATGAAGCAACCCTCCAAGGAGCTAGTGCGTCGCACTCTCGAGAAGTATGGCGATGGCACACACGAGTCCCAGCACCAGCAGCCTGGAACTGAAGGCAAAACCCAAATGGTTGGACACATTCACTATGCCGAAGTACCAGATCCCGATCTGGAGTACGATGCAGAGTCGAGCAGCACTGAGAGCGCCAAGCTGGACGAGAACGAGAACGAGAGCGAGCGACAGAAGAAGTCAACCAAGAAGTTGTCTACCTAGTGTGGGTATAGAAATAACTGGCCAACTTCTTTGGCGGTTTACTTAAGTGTGGGGCTCTCAAGAATGTACAACAACAAAGCAGCGAACAACATGACGGAATAATGTTCTTAAATAACTTTTTTTAACACTTAACTCATAATGAAATGCGAGGTCTTGTCATATCAGGAGCAGGCCACGTCTGGCTGTTCTATATATATACATATATATACACGATAAATGTATCTTAGCATCCGCAACTTGTGCGTCTTGGGCGTGGGGCGGGTCATGGTTCAATAATCGTTCTTTTTTAATTTAATTAATATTCTTATTATTATTATTGTTATACTTATTTCACATTCTCTTCTATACGAATCACACACTCTGCGTCTGCAAGTGTGGAAAGGAGATATGCTACTTGCAGCCTTTTTTTGAATTGCTTTCACACGCGATAAGGACAGGTACTACCCGAATACCAATCAACAATAGCCCTCTCCCTCTCCAATCTTACAGATTCCATATCCATATATATCCATTTGCTCCATTTATATCATTTGCGTAGGTTTAGGTATTCTCTATAGCAGATTAGCTCGGTACGTTATAAGTTAAGACAACAGATTTACAAAAATAACGATTGTAATTAAACAACAACAAAAACAAAAAACCAAACAAAAATAAAAAAAAACAAAATGTAAAAAATAAATTCAAATTTACAAAAATACTTACAATTTGTGTTTATTTATTTCAAGGATTTTTTTACAAAGCTTTAAGTAATGGATACAAAATAAGATTTTGAGATTCCAAAGAAAAATGCTTACTTGATGAAGATAATCTTCCTAAGAAGACAAATAAATTATTTGAAGACTTACTTTTACTATGAGAACAACAGAATATTACAACTTTCGAATCAGTAAACAACGTTTAAAAGGTTTTCTTTAAATGCATATTAAGTTGGCTAGTTTTTGGCAAAAGTCGTAAATAAAACAAATAATACTTTATTAGTAAAAGTACTTTGAACTCTTTCGAAGCACACCTAACAACAACCGAATCTTCTTTCAAACCTTTGAAAACCAGTCGAAATTTTAACAAAGAAACTGATTCAAAGACCCTTTGATATATTATTTGGAAATTTCTAGTTGATATGAGAACTGTCAGAACTCTCTGAGATAATAATGCGAATGCCTGTTATGTTCATATATTGTAGTATTATAATAAAGTAATTGCATGTTATTCATTTTGAGTGTGGAATGTTTTTAGTTTTAGCGCCTCAATTGGCAGTATGAGAAAAGCTTAATTTCTATTTTTGAATTGTATAATACAATAATTTCTTATAATAACAGGTTTTTAAGCTATTTCTACAGTTGCATTTGAAAACTCACGATATTAAACTTCTACTAACTACCTAAACTAAATTGACTGAAACTTTGTAACAAAAACTTTGTCACAAATAAGTTGCCAAAGACTTTAAGCTTCTCATTAGAGATGCATACCCGGCCTACGTACGAACAAATGGGTATAAGAAAAACATATCTCAATATATTACAACAAGTAAAGTAGGGCAACACCCACCTGACCTATTCCATTATTTTTCCAGCTCAATTCATGCCCTTTTGTCCGAACAAATGCAAATGTTTAAACGCTTCAGAGTTGGCGTTTTATAGCTGTTGTCATAGTTAGTTGTTTTTCTTTAAATGCTGGACTAATTTAAGCGCCCGCGCCCAGGCTTTTGTTAACTGGTTTCGTTAGTCAATGGGCTACGTGACGAAAGTGGCATCTTGCTACAACCTCAAGTCAAAGACACCAATTTCTGAGCCGCCACATTGTACAGTCTGGCCAAGAACTGATACGACTGCTTGCTAGTTTTTTGCAAAACAAATCAATTTGCCAAGTCAAGATCAGTTTGTTAACGCTGCAGCTGGCACGTAGGCCATAGCTAGAAACCTTGAAAAGGTTCTGTGCCTCAAGTGCGGATGCTCGTTGCATTTTATGCCACTTGCAACGCCCAAAAGTGCTGTTGCAACTGAATACCAATAACACTTAACATAAAACCCTTATTCATCAGCCATCAGCTCATAATGTGCTCATGTCTCATTAACTTTTATGCAATGTTTATCAACTTCGAGCCTACACACGCACCTTCGCACCTTGTCCTTGTCCAGCCCACGAACTTAACTGCCAACTGACGTTGGCTGTGTTGCTGTGTTAAATGGTAAAAAGAGAAAAAAGGTCAACACCATCGCCAATATAAATATCTTTAGGCAATGGCCCAAAAAGTGTCGCCTCTGTAATCGTCATCTCATTAGCAAGTACTGTCGCAAATTACAGTGTTTGGGCCTAGTTGCACTTGACTTGACTGCCACAGAGCAGTTAATTAGTGACGTTCCACTTAACACTGTTAAGCCCAGTTAACCAACAAACGAAGTCTTGTTATGATCTTTGTTGTGATTAAATCTACATTAAGCTGATTGGTTTTCCTTACAACTTTCTTGTATAAAATGATACAACTATTTTCTGTTAAAATCTATTAATATTAACTTTCATACAAAAATTCATAAAACAAACCCATACGAAGGAATCGGCTTGCCAACATAAAAAGTGTTAATCAATAGAATTTCTTTATAAACTAAATAGAGATGCTCGCTCGTGTAAAGCTATGCTAATTTTTAAGGCGCGTGTCATCTACTTATGGATTCAAAATCCGAGTTCTCTTAATAAAAGGAGTACACGTGTATCCAAATTTTTATTCTTCTTTTTGGTCAGAGTTCACTGATTTTATTTTTAACACAACAAAACCAAAAGAAGCCAACAAAAATAAAAAAAAAACCCAAAAATATTGTTTACGATATTGCTTTTTCGCAATAAATTTTAGCTTGAGAAAGAATCATTGGGTATATATCAAAATTGTAAACAGACACGAGTAAGCGATTAGCTTTGAATAAAAATCTTATAAGGGGTATATACAGGTTTTGCTTAGATAAGAAATCTTTCATCTGCGAATTGTTAGTATTTACTCGAAACAAATTGTTTGTGTTAATTTCAAGACAACCTCTCAAATAACTAAATATTGAATTTTTCACCCGATTACTTATTGATACACTTAAAGTTTTTATTTAATCTAAGGGTATTATAGGGTTCAGCAGCTATTGTGTTCATTTACTTGTAGGCCCAAACGCATTAACATAACATTTTAGTTTGACAAAATTAGCATCTTTGGGTTTTGATTGTTGGTCAGCAACAGCAACGCAATCTAACTATTCAAGGCACTTTCGAAATTTTGGCGTGGGTGGGTTTCGGCAATTGTTGTTGTTACAGCTGGCAGCCATTTAAGCTTAGTTAGTGACTAAGTAAAAATGTGTCGGTTGTCTTTTACATTTAATTAAGCTAAAGTGAAATGTTCAACAACAATTGTGCACGAAAGTTTGCAATTATCTTTGATAATAATAAATTTCCCATGCTTTTAAGAGGAAAAAACAAAAACAACAAACAATGGGAATACAATTTCCCACTTTTACGCTGACACTAAAAGCTGACAGTGGGTCGCAAAGGCAGATTTTAAGTAAGATAAGTAAGTGTGTGTGGGCTTCGAGTAACACCTCTGCACATTTCGTTGTTCGCTTGTGTTTTCATTTTCCAATTCGGTGGGGTCCAACAAACCGTTAATAACCTTGTAGATTGCTGGGTGACGAAAATGACGAAAACCATTGACATTATAGTAATTTGCGTAACATTTGCAGCCAGTCAAACACCAAATAGGGAAACTGAACGAGAAAGAGAGAGATAGAGTAGATGGAGTCGGAGGAGGAGTAAGGGCAGCGGAGGGCAAAATCGAACCTCAGCTAATTGATGGCTAAACTGATGGTAATCGTGATCGTGTGATCGATAATCAAAAGCAAAAGCAAACTAACAAATTCAAAGCCAAACACAGAAGTAGTTGCCGGACTGCCAACCGGTATTGGGCATTGGGCAGGCAGTGAGCATAGCTGTACGCAAATCTGAATACTTATATAAATGCACAATTTTGTATGTTTATTTGTATGTATGTATGAACATGTGTGTATATTCCAATGAATGCAATTATGAACGCAGATTTGGAAAGGGCCGTTTTGTAATCGCCATGATGCTGTTGGCGCCACAACGTGACAGTTTGTTTGATGATTTCGATGTAGTATGTAGGTTCTCTGTATACGGGCGTGTGCCTTTGAATTATATGCCGTACGGCATAAAAGCCAAAAACCCGGTTTGCAACTACAATTTTCATTGTCTTGGCAGCTTTTGCAATGCGCACTGTTGAAATTGTTCGTTTTCAACTTGCCAAACGTAACGCTTTGAAAAAAATAAGAAAACCAAACATAAAAAAAAACAAATATAGACCAAAAAGTGGAGATGACTTGCTTGAATTTGCAAACAGAGTGAGGCATCGTATAGGTTAGCAAAAAGCAATAAACACATGTGTTTATATAAATTTATATGCATGTATGTATGTATGTACGTGTAGACATTTTAGCATAAGCATGCCCATAATGTTGGCAACGGTAAATCAGCGACAGGTTTTTATTCACATCTCCCTCTATCTAACTTCAGTTAACTCCTCTCTCTATCTCTCTCTATACGCTGATTATAGGTCTTTCTATGCGCTTACTTTTTGGCATTTTGCAAATCATTTTCCATAGTTACAACGACAACGTTGCGCAAAACCCTTGATGAGAGCCGAGCTACGGCTTACATATGTATGTATGTGCATGAAGCATAAAAGTAACTGGCATTGGGGGGCGTGACTTGAGCTCAACAGTTTATTCGCGTGCATGCCGCAGTAACAACAGATTTCATATGCAAAATTCATTAAAAACCATGCACACACACACGAGTTACTAGTATACAATTACGAATAACAGTTTTTGATGCTTGCTGTCCCCGGTCCCCTACCCTACCACAACCTCTTACTAATGCACCTGTGCGACATTTTGACATTACCTTAGTCTGTTTACATTGTGTTTGTAATTGCCGGCCTGAAGCTAAGCTTACAACAGTAATTTGCTTATGACACACAATTTGGAGTTTTATATGTACAATATATATCTATTGACTTAACAGAGAAGTTTCATGCATTTATGTCTAAATATTTCTAATGCCAAAAATTGGCGATTGCTTGACAAACTCGTCGAGTTTGTTTTGGAATAGTTCTGAGGTAACCACTGTGCCGGGCATCCAGAGCGGATCCCGTACCACGTACTCAACCCAGACTTTGGCATAAAGCTGCTGCAGCAGTTCCTTAACGTTTATCGCAGCCGTGTCGGTGTTCAGCACAAACCTACAAAGGTACACATTTAATATGCAGTAAGTGTTATCTTCTTCTTACTTACTTTAATCCCGAGGGCGTTTCCAGATAGTGCAGCGCATAGCGATTTGTTTTATAGTAAAGGAATCCCTCACGTGGATCGTGTGGTGATATTTTGCTGACAAAGGACTTGATTGAGAATAGCATGCCATATGTTAGTTTAGCTTCCTGCAAGTTAACAAAATGAAAACATAGAATTTGTATATGTACATGACGTTGATCAGATGAGCACTTACCTCTTCGCGGGTGATGCCTGATTTTTTCGTGCGATTCCATTCGGCGTAATGCATCAGAGTGCCCATTTTGTCGAATATATAAAGATTGAATATCGTCATGTTGGCTTAAATTTAGCAAATTGTAAACAGCAATTCAGTAAACAGCAACAAAACTAACAATAATAACAATTGCAACAGTGTGACCCTATGATTGAAAAAATGTATCGGTATAAATATTTAATACGATACCTACGATAAGCACTACGAATCGTATGCAACGATTAATACTCATTGGTCATATGTTATCTATCGATAAGTACTCACTCATCTTAACGCGATAATTGGAGGAATGCAAGCTACAATTGCAGTTTCCTTCATTCAAGCTGAATTTAATTTCCATTGTTGCAAACTAAACGGATGGTGTTTGTGTTAGTAATTACGCCAGCTGTTAAAGCAAAATAGTAGACAGCATTAAGTGAAATGGAAAAGGAAGTCGAAGGAGTTGTTGACAAATCTTTAGCCAAGCCAGATGATGATGATGCCGGCAACAGTAACAAAATGGCGTCGCTGCTTACAGCGCCGATTAATAAACGAAAATCAGTAGAGCACGAGCTCAAAATAATGGATGTCGAAGGTGCCGTCACAACAGGCGCCACCGAAACAATCGAGCTAATTGACGATGATGTCGATTTTGCCAGTGTGGATCTGGCAAGCGAGTTGCACCACGCTCATGAAAAACCTGTCGACGAGGCGTTGCTGGAAGAAATGTCTGCCAAGAAGGAGCGTCACAGCGATGCTGATGGCAGCGGTTCATACAATGGACCAGATCCAATGGGATTGCTGGAGCCCATTGATTCCACTAAAGATGTTGATGTCGAAGATAACGACGTAGAGGTTGACGATGATAGCAGCGATGAGGCCAGCAGTAATGATTCACGTGGTATTACACGTCCCGAGCGTTGGCAAAACTGGATGAAGCGGTATCCCTGGTTGCTCCATGAGATTGCGGATGGCTCCTTAGCATACTGCCTCTATTGTAATGTGGCTATTAATGTTAACAAAAATATCAAAAACATACAACAGCACAATATATCGCTGTACCACCAGGAACGTGAGAGCAACTACTTAGCTTTTAAAAACAGTGACGAGCAAAAGCGCAGCAGGTACACAATACAAATATTTCTTATAATATAATGCTAAATGTATATCGTACTTACAGTTCGAATGATGTTGAGGTGAAGCAGGAGTTTGGCACCGATGACTATGTAGCTGCAATGAAGCTGAGGCGAGCCAACGATGTGGAAAAGCTAAACAACTTCAATTGGCAACGCTGGCTGAGCTGGCATGAGTGGTTGGAGCGTTTTCAGAATGAAGGCACTCTTGGTCTATGCAAGTACTGCAATGTTCGCATGAATGTGGAGTTTATTTATCTGCGCAAGCGACATGAGACCAGCAAGGGGCACTGTGAGGCGCAGCGATCGCAAGGCAAGCAATCGCGCAAGCGCAAACAGAGCGATAGCGAAGGAGACAGCACAATTGATGATAACAATGACAACAACAACGCAAACCAAATCGATGATCCAAACATAATGACAGTTGTTGGTGCCGGCGTAGAGTCTACGGATCCCAGTGACATGTGTGAGGTGTTGGCTGACACAAATCCGCCACAATGTCGTTGTACGATCTGCGATTGCCGCATGGCAATCACGAGCTTCATGCGTCACCTTAAGACCAAGGTGCACTGTACCAATCTTACCCACCAGAATCTTCAGCGGTAAGTACTTCGAAAAGCCCTAAACAAACCTTTGGCTTATTCTTAACCAATTTCAGGACAAAAGTGAATCGAGGCGTTTTTGCCAAGTACGCGGTTGAACATTCCTGGCTTGTGGCAGATCCCCATGATGAAAGTATAGCCTATTGTAGTGTATGCAGCAGACGCTTCATGTACGGACATTCAGAAATAAAACGCAAAAACCACGAGAACTCGGAGAAACA
Organism: Scaptomyza caliginosa; assembly: GCA_035044725.1. Taxonomy (NCBI): domain Eukaryota; kingdom Metazoa; phylum Arthropoda; class Insecta; order Diptera; family Drosophilidae; genus Scaptomyza; species Scaptomyza caliginosa. Next base: position 443,250 of record JAWNNR010000686.1, read on the forward strand.
CAAGGCTGCCTTGGCCGCCGTTGCGGCCAAACTTGTCGAGGAGCAAGAGGAAGACCAAAGCGAGCCGGAACAGTCTGAGGCTCAAAGCGAAAGCAATGGAAGTGATGATGACTACATTCACGAAGACGACAAGCTGTCCACGTCCAGACGAAGTTCTGAGGAGTATGTATATCAAGTTTTTAAGCTATTCATTATGAACAAGTAACTCATTTAACTAACTTAGGCAGCGAGAAGAATCATCCGAATCAACTCAAAGCACCAAACCCGTTGTTCGACATTTTTCGTGGCTGCGATATTCCAAGGATCGCAAGGTACAGCTGTGCAAATATTGTCGTGTACGTTTCCTAAATGAGGCAGGAAAGTTGCGGCACGACCAAAGCGCACGCCACAAGAAAATGGCTCAAGAGTTCAAGGCGCGAAAGGTAGCACAGCTCAAGGAGTTCCGAAAGCGGCGCAAAGAGGAAGCAAATGCCTTTAATGAAAATGACGAGAATGAAAACGGTGATGAGGAGGCGGAAAGTGTTGCTGACTCTGTAGCTGACACAATGCAGGAAAAACATAGGGATGGTCCGAGCACATCGAAATATGCTCAAAAGTTATACAAGCCGGCACCTCCGGTGCCAGCGACAATGCAGGGCAAGGTGATGGTATGGAAGGATCGGTTTCCGTGGCTTTCTTACAAGCGTAATGAACAGCGTAGCAACTACGGGTGGTGCAAACTGTGCGAGGTTTCCGTATTCCTGCCAAGTTTCAAATATGCCGCCAAGCACCAACGCAGCTCGCGACACGTTCGATTGCGTTTCGAGCGCAAAAAAGCAGGGGGAACTCTAAACACGAAAACCGCATCAGCAGCGGGTGCAATGCTGTTGACAGGTGAGGCAAAAGTTAAGGCTGCCATGGCTGAGTTGCAGTCCAAGTACGATTGGCTTGAGCCGGATGCCAGTGATGAGAATTACTGTCATTGCAAATTCTGCGATACTCGGCTGCCCATCAAAGTATTTTTTCTGCGGCAGCACGATGGTTCCCGGAAGCATGCCGACCAGATGGAACGAATAAGAAACCAAAGCGAGGTGTCTACGCGAACAGCCACAACAGTGGAGCAAACGCCATCTGTCATGGTTGAGGACCATGATAGCGATGAGGCTCTGAGCGTCAAGTAAGTTGATAACACAGTGAAACTATTTTGTTATTGTCCTAATTGTAGTCCACATCGTAGATCCGAATGCAGCACAGAGGAGCAGCCACCGTCGAAGCGTATGCGTCGTTCGCTTGAGGTGCGTCGTATACTACGTGTCTTGCGCGACTCCGTTAGCAAGCGGAGCGAACAGCCACCAGAGCGAAGCCAGTTAGACATGGCCAAGGATATGATATGTTCCTCCTTTGACATTGTGTCGCGTCTGCGCACGCTGGAGCGCGAGAACGTATCGCGGGAGATTCCTGCTCAATCTATATCATGTCAGAACGCATCGTTGATAAGTTCACCCACACAAACAACTCGTCATACCATCGATTTATTCTTTGAGAGCATTACACAGACGATGAAGAGCCTGCCAGCAGATCTTGCTGCCGAGGGTAAAGCAAAGATAATGCAGATCGTATGTGATCTAGAGCTACGCGGTATGCAACGCAACGTTTCTACTCAACCGGATCCCGACCCAGTAATGCAAAACTCTAGCACAGAGCATAATTCTATTGACAGTGGGCTGGCTGCGACGCCATCTTGCAGATCAAAAAAAAATCGTATGACTTTTGACGAAGTTCTTGGTGTTTCGGAACCCTGCTCGCCGGAATCTAACACCTCAACTACAATCGTAGAGGAAATTACGGTAGAGCATCAGCAGCCGGCTCAAATCAGCACAACACACACGAACACTTCAGCTAATTCATCTGAGGTAACGATGTCATCCAATCAGCGTACAACAGCTGTCAGCAGTTCTAGTCCCTTAACAACAAATGCAACTGTCACGTCAACTGCTGCCCGTGTGAACGGACAAACAAAGGAAGTGCCATTAACTGTACGTCGCCTGCTGCCAACTTCTGTGCAGGTGACACATGTGGCCGAAGCCACAAATGATTCGCTTCGTGTTGTGCCCATTAACAAGCTGACTACACAAAATTCACAAAATCAAGGCAACGTTCGCAACCCTTTAAACGGAACAACAACTTTGGTGCAGCGCAGCGGGCAATTGTCGCCCACTTCGATTGCAACTAACACATCGCCCACTTCCAGCCCCAGTGTTCATTCCGACATCGGCAATGGCACGTCAAGTGGCAGCGGTTGCTCAACGCCGGTATATCGTAAAGTACGTGTCAACAACGGCACCACCACCAAGTTAATAACAGTTCATAAACAACATCTGCATCCGCCACAACAGGCGCATTCGCAGCAATCACCTGCGCAACAGTCACAGCCAATGCGCTTCACAAATAGTGGTGTGCCGCTAACGCAGGTGCAGATCCAGGCGCAGGCTCAGCTCCAAGCTCAGGCTCAGCTACGCACCGTTAACCAGCGGCCCGTAATGCGTACAGTGCCTGCAAACAGGCCGCCGCATCAGACCCATTGTCAAAATTAATGGACTTCTTTCTGACTGTTAAAAGAGTGGCTAGACTTTAGATTCTAAATGTATTCAAATGTTATGTTGAAGTTGCAGTGCATACGATTTTAAGATATATTGCCTATGTGTAAGGTTTTTCGATTTTGGTTAAGTTTTGTTTGTTTAAAAAAAGAAGGTCTGAATACGCAAAATGTTTGCTTCATGAAATGCAAAGATTTCAAAGTACAAGAATTTAAATTATTAAATAAATATTTATATGTAAGTCAAATAAACCGAAAGTTTATAATAAGAATACTGTAATAAATTTTTAATTTAGTTTCCTATTTATGCTGTTGTATACACATAGAAAGTTATTGACATTGGATATTGTAATAGTGTAAACAATATATTTTGAGTTAGTCTCGCAATTTTTCACGTTAATTTTGCTGTTTTATAAACACATAATATATATATGTAAACCATATGCAAATTATTTAATTCTTTTTGATCAGCTTTATCTATAAGTATTTCAGTACTTCATGTATGCATTCATTTATTTCCTGTAATGTCTGCTGCATAAATTTCTTCATATAATTCAAAACACATCATTAAGTTCACTTAGCGTTTTTACATGTATTAATTCTAAAAATGTTTCAGTCGATGCGGAGTTTAAGTCACCATTTATGCTCCAGCATTGTATCATTGTGGTCGCTGTTGCGGCTCGGCCGCTGGAAGACCATTTTGCAGCAACATTTCGTCTGGTCTTTCATCACTTGTGATGGTCAACAATTCGATCTCCCGACGATCGCCTAGCAGACGACGCGTCGAGCTGTGCATGAATGCGTTCTCCGGCATTTCATAACCGCTACTGGCAACAGGCATGGTCAAAATGTGCGGGTTTGTTGTGGGCTTGTTTATTGCTTTCATATTCTTGACCGTATTCAACTGTTTACGCTCGTTGGCCTCCAGTGCCTCGTCAACGGGTGCTGTGTGTGCATGCTGTGGAAATATAAATTTAACATCTAGAAAGCTGCACAGCTCCTCAATGCTATCCATAGTACGATTGAGCTCTTCGTTGCTTTGCTTGCCCACATGTTGACGCACAGTGGATAGATAATTTAAAAGCTTGCTGCGTGCTATTTTGATCACTGTTTGCGCATTCTTTAGTTCCAAGCGCAAAAGTTCAGGACTCTTTAAAAGATACAAACGTTTATGTATATAAAACTTATAAATTTATTGGACATACTTACGTCAGCTAGGTAGCCATCCATGGCAATGCCATTGGTTTCCTGGAGCTTGGCCAATGCGGAGGAGGTTTCGGCATTTCGTGCCTGCATATAGGTGATCTGGCGATCAATATGACTGCCACTGGCAGTGTTTGAAGATTCAGAGCTGGTGCGCACTCGTTGTTGTGACTCAGATGCGGCATTTGTGTTGGTCGCGGGTTGCAAGTTGCTTGTGAAAGAAACACAGGAAAAGGCATTCGCCGGATAGTCGAACTGCTTGGGATTGAGCATGTGGAGAGCATGTCGTAGCACCAAATTGACATCAACATGATTCGGATAGCGCATCAGATATGTAAGCGATGATGTATAATCACTCAGCAGCACTACAACGAATAAACCATTCATAAAATATCATATGTCGATAATGTTGCTCATCTTCCTACATTTATCTCGTATGTGCACCAGCATGGCTACCAGGATATAATTGGGGAGATCAAAACGATCGCTATCCGCAAAGATGGCATCCCAGAGCAGAAGCAGATCCAGCAGCATAAACTCACGTCCAAAGAGCAAACGCAGCCAACGACTTTAATAACAAAACAAAATGGTTTTAACATGGTTTAACCAGTTTGTGTGGCTACTTACATGCCAAATAAATGTAGTGGTATTCCCATTTTGAGTAGATAATGGTGCAAATGTTGATCCTGCTTGGCAAGTATTTTATCACGTATGAAATTCAGTTGAGTGATAACCTCAACCTCAGATTGCGGCTCTGCGTCTGGGTACGACGACTGTAAATAAACATAGCAAATAATAATTAATTACAAAAAAAAATACAATGGGACTTTAGGGTCACCTCGTTTACAGATTGCGTCTCCATGTCGCCGCCTGGTGTGGAAGCAAGGCTTGAAACGCGATAGTAGGACTCAACCGAAGCCATAAGGCGGGAGAAGATGGAACTGGAAGAACAATCAATTACATTTGAAACTAAAAACAAAAATGTATCCAATGACTTACTAAGTATCTGCTTCTAAATATGTGGGATCCAAAACATTCAATAGTGTCTCATTGATTTCTGTCTTGGCAATCTCACTGAAGTGCAGCAGAGACTGATGATCACTGTATGTCACAAAGATAATCGGTGCCAATATTTCATGCATGCCCTGACGATAGCACATATATGGATGCTCTCGCGCATAATAAAATAATACATTTGTCATGGCATTCTGTATTAAAGACTTGCGAAAAAAATCAACGCCAGGGAACGTGCGCACCACATCCTGCCGTATGACAGCAAACAGTTCCTGATCGCTAAAGTACTGATTCCAGACGCTCTTCGTCGACTGTGACAAGGGATCATCATTTTCAAGCACCGCCAATTCGTGAGGATTTCTCACATAATCTAATCGAAACTTGTCGTATCTAAAATTTAGAATGTTGAAATTTTCAGGTTTTGATAAAGCTTGGACTCTTTGTGTCTGCTTACCTGCTCCTTTGCTGTTGCCGCTGACTGTGCCAGTTGCGATGATCTGCATTAAGAACTCGCAGCAACAGTGCCCAATGGATGCTGCGAAATTTGGACATTTTCAGTTGCCCATTAAAAGCAGCTGCACGCAGTGTCTCGGGATTATCATCTAGGTTGGCCAGCAATTGAGTCCATTCTTGCCTGTAACGTTCAACAGAGTTCATGGCGTTGCCGTTGTTGTTGCCAACAACAACAGGTTCTATTGTTCTGCCCGTTTCCTCTCGTACGTTTGATTTTATGGCTGCTGCATCTGCCTTTGACGTCGGCATGTACAATTTAATGGCTTCAATGCCTCGCACTGTCATTGCTTTGTTACTGGCTGCTCGCTTATTGATATTACAAGCATATTTTGCATTCACTGTGGCACTAGACGCAATTGGATTTCCAAATACTATAAATGTATATAAATGGGTGGTTTACAAAACAGAGCTGATTAAATTTGGCAACATTTCAGCGATAAGGGTGCAAGTGTAATCGTGCATAAGATTTATTACTTTTTGAATGTCTGGCAAGCTCTGAAGTGCACTCCCTCAGTTGCGATAGTTTACCTTGTTCCTATCGATACTTGCATTAGAATGATTTTATATAAAAACAAATATATTTTGATTTATGGTACAATTCTGTATGCACAATTTATTGATAGATAATAATAATAATATATTAGGAGCATTAAATTCATCATTATTCAAAATCCATTAATATTAAGAAATAAACATTGTGACAATCGATAGTGCTGGCGCCAATTTCTCATTTGAATCGAATAAACAGTGACCATGATTAATATTTGTGTTAAAACTGTATTTTTGCAGATACTGCAAGTTTTGCGCTAAAACAAACAAAGATATACATAATATGTTTGCAAAGAAGATCATCATACATCGGATCAGCAATAATACTCAAAACACACACACAAAGTCACACACTTAAACGCACACACTCACATATTGAGGTCAATGTTTGTATCATCACACGGTAAGCAGCAAATTATTAAATATAACGCTTAGCCGTCAACGAAACTAACAAACCAGGAAATAAAGAAAATAACAATAAGCAGTGTGGCGCCGGCCGCAATAGTAGTATTAGCATATGCGTCCGATTCGGCAGAAGTGCGACCGACCCCTTGCTAAAAATTGCAAATAACCTACTGACTCTAGTTTATGGTTTATTGAAAATAAAAAGAAGAAAAAAACAACAAAACACTTCTATTTTTTAATGTATTTGGCCATTGGCTGGGCTTTTGAGCAAAGTAAGACGGTCAATGTCGTTTTTTGATCTAGTCTTAAGCAATTTTTCTAACATGTTAATGCTCTTGCGGTTTTAACTTTAAACTTGACCCAATGAATGCTAAGGTAACAGAAGCAGAAGCATTAACGATCGGTGGGTGGCTGCTGCTCATTGATGCGTCCCCAGAGTAATAGATAAATGATAGCTTTATTACCTCAGGGCCACACATTACAACGAACTCTGTTGCCATTCAACCATGAAATGCAGCTAGCATGAGTTTAATTCAAAACAAATCTAAAAATCTATTACGACGACAATTAAAGTTCTCGGCTAATCCCAAAAAACATGCCTGAATCTTCTCATTTTGTTGATTTGCTACAATTAAAAAACGTAGAAATGTCCCTGAAATTAAGAAGGTTTATGTTGTGAATCCATTGACCCATGAGCTGCATATTTGCTTTTCTTCTTTAAGCCAGATCACATAATTTAAATATATTGCGACGAAATTAATTGTTTTTTTCCGATATACAAAGTCCTCATTGATAAGTACGCCGCATTGGCTTCGATTTTAATTTCTCGGTCAAAGTCAATGTCAATGCGAAGACGCAATGGCTGCCATGGTGACGAATTAATTAACTAATCTGTTGGGCATTTTTGTATTGTTGTTTCGATTTACTCGATTTTTTTATTTTCGTGCAACGGCCAAATGCGAACACGTTTGAATCTTCGGTAGCTTATCAACAACGCTGCTTGCTTTTTGGCCTGAAAACTCGTTTTGTAGAGTTTTCTTTTTATTTGTATTTGTATTTGGGGCCCTGTTACAGTTTGCTATGGCTGCTTTGCATTTTGTATTTCCTGATGTTTAATCAAGCAATAGCTGAGCCAGCTGAGTAGCAGCCAATTGAATAGATGATTTCAATTTTAATGTTTCTTTATAGCTTTGTAGTATTTGTGTGTGTGTGTTATTTTTTTGTTTTTTTTTTTTAATCTTTAGCTTTGGTTTTATCTTTGGCCGAATGACGCGACGAGGTGAGCTTGGATTTTGCGCGACTTTGGCCCTCTTCTAGTATTGGCTTTTGTATCGATTTACATATTTTAATTATTTTCTATTGCCGTTTCCATTGTTAATAAGTTATGTTTTTTGATTTCAAAGTCTTTACAGTTACATTTGCGAGTCCATTTACATTGTATATGCGGAAGAAAGAGGGCGGAAATGTTAAAAAGGTGCATGTCCAATGTCTGCGACCTGTTATAATCGACTAACAAATTTCATAGAAAATATATAACTTTTTATCAATGGCACTCGCTGCCTGCGGCGCTCTGGCTTCATTTAAATAAATAATATATGCATATTCTTTGAGAATATATTCTAAATCAAGATTCAAGACATTAAAAGTTCAAGCCATAATCAAGGGTCATAGTAAAAGTAAACTTGTTCTATTCGAAAGAATTCCGCAGTACTAATCGATAAATCAAAAAAGATAAATATAAATTTGTTGTATAATATTAAACACGCGAATTTCTCACACAAGCCTCTCTTTATTTAAAAATTAAATACTTTTCATTAATTTGAGAACTAGTCCAACTGGTTTTCGGCCTAGACACTTTAAGGGCAGCCACACGCTAGTCATTATCAAACCCAGTTCCAAGCCCTCAATTTTCCCGCTGTCTAACAACTCTCAACTGCCAGCTCTCTTTGTTTTGGACATTTGCATGTATGTTGTGACTTGTGCATGTTTAAACGTAACACCCCAATATTAAATTTTAATAATAGAATTCCCGAATTAAAATCTAAGCAGCACCGGCCCAGGCCTCTCCGCGTATATGTGTGTTGTGTGTTTAAAACACTAATCAGGTTTGCTTATTGTCTGTGATCTCCTCTTGAATTCTAAATAGCATGCGGTTTTCGCCTTATCGTGATGCCAATCATGATCGAGTTGTTAATGAAAATAGTGAAGTTTGCTTCTGTTACTGTTGACAAGCTCTCAAGAAGGTTTCAAGACGCAAAGAACGCGGAAACACTGCCAAAAAAAAAAAATAAAATAAATAAATAAAAATATTATTCAAAAGACTCAAAAGAAAAAGTCTAGAGACAGAGTCAAAGCTTTAAATATTGCTGGCTTTATTGGCACGTGATCGATTTGCTAATTTTATGGGTTAGCTACTCCATTTTTTGCTTGTGGCATATCAATGATTTTGCATTCATGAATTTATTTTTAGAAGTTTAGCAATTTGTATTGTTTTTTGTAAGAGGTCTTGAGATAAATCTTATTACATCGCAACAGCAATAGTTTGAGTATTTCTGAAGACCTGTTAGCTTCAAGATCTTAGAAATTTTGATCCTGATCTTGAAGACAGTCACGCCCACTTCCGATAAATCTATTTATATAAACATAAACAAATACGTGTTTAGTTTTTATGGCCTATTTTTTAGATTCTAGAGTCTGAAAACATACACATTTATAAGGCTCGTGTATTTTTATCGAGTTCTAATGGATTTCAATTGTTAAGCGGTTGTCAACCACCTTTTGGGTCGTAAAAGACAAGCGTGTGTTGTGATGAATGGCCGTAGAATAAGAAACATGTTCTACATAGCTAAGGTTTTTATGTGGCAATGAGTTCGTTGATACTTTGGAGCGCTCTTCATGCCAACCCCTTTATCCAATACAAATTTCCAAGTGCTTTGAGTATGCTGTAAGTTTTGTTTGTTTTTCTCTCGTCATTTTCCATGACACATTTGATGCGTGCGTTGTGTGTTGACACACACACGCACACACACACACACACGACAATACACAGCGTTTAGGCGTGTGGCATTGTGTTCTTCCTGTGGCTGCTACGCCGTTTACATAAGTATTTGGTTAAAGCGATCGTTGCGTATACGATGTGTTTCCAGCATATCCAGCAATATGTTTGCCCTAATTAGGTTTTTCACGCACTTTAGACTCGCTGTTGCCTTGTAGTCTCATTGATCTGTTTCTGTGTTTTGTTATTGAAGTTAGCTTTTTTTAGTTTTAGTTTTTTGCATTTTGCAAGCGATGCGCAGCGCATTTTAATTAACTTTACTTAACTGAAAAAGATTCAAGCATGGAATATATGTTGTAAGTTTACCTTTGTGAAATTTATGTCAGACAAAAAGGTTAAGCTGTCGTTTGTCGTAGCTGAAGAATAGCAAATGGTAAATAACCTATAGCAAGTAAAAATTACTTTTTATAATTGTTTTTGGGTAATTGACTTTGCTCAAGAACTTTTGTTTTGCCTTGGCTGCTAGATTGTTGTCTTAACACGGTTCTCGGTGCATCTCCAATGCATAGATGCGGGGTCTTTGTGTCATGTTTGTTGTTGCTGCTGTACTCAGTTATGAGTTTTTATTGTTATGAGTTTTGTGTTTTTGGGTTTCTTTTTAATGCTGCAAAGTCATTAAGTGTTTTGGCAGCGACACAGCCATTAGCTGCTAACTGCTTGTAGCCTTTGAATTACTCAGGAAGGCTAAAGTGCCATATGTTAGGGGTTACACAGAGTGTTCACATACGTATAATTCACCCAAGCACAATTAACAATCATATTTGTATATAAAACTTGTTTACCATATTCTTTTTTATCCTATTATGATGTTAGCCACATCTACACACAAAATCCTCGAAACCGCGCACTTCATTTTTATAGATATTTAATTCGATCATATGTCCGCAATAATAATTCATTCATAAAACAAGTTCAATGTCCCCCTTTGTTGTGTTGCTTTGTTTGTATTGTGCCACGTGAACACGTGCCAAAAATTAATGCTCTCATAATAATGTTGATTACACTATTAAATTCGCACATGCGTGTACTTGTAAATGTAGCCTATTCGCTTTTATAGACTCGTTTAGTTAGTAATTCCGACCCACTTGGGTGTTAGCCCAATTCAAACCGGTTAACCTACTCCATGGCTATGTAAGTCAACGTAAATACGAAAATACGTATACGTCTCTTATACAGTGCATGCAACATTTTATGTGTGTAAATGGCACTTTATGACCTTGAGCTATTGCTATTGCCTCGGGTTGCACAAGACTCTTTTGACACCTAGACATTTGGCCATTTGTCCGTCTGGATGGTAAACACTTTTAGTGGCCGTAACTAAATACAATTAGACACAACTCAATTTAACTTTGTGCTCTGTGCAAAAAACAATCAACACTAGACCTCAAAACGGTAAACATTGTACTTTTTTTCTAACCAAAAGCCACAAGAATTCAGTACAAAAATAATTATTGGTATTTCTGCTCGTATTTATTGCTCTTAGACGGTATTGCTTCATATAGCCCTGCCAATATGTACATATGATTATCTTGAGAACTGTGTCGACATATTTCGCTTGATTTTTGTCACTATTGTATGTGTGTTAAATATTGACACGGATTAAACAGCAATTAAGTGTGTGTGTTATTTAGAACTGTAACAGCAAAAATCGGCATAGATAAGAGAAGAGCCTGCAACTATTGTGAAGATTATCATAATGATGATGATATATGAAGTTGAAACATTTTTGGGAAGCACTTAAACAGGTCGCTTAACATGCCAGGTAGTTTACCAATATCAAGATTTGAAACAGTGCTTTGCCATTATGGGTACTTGCTAACCGAAAATATATATTTTAAGATATATATGAAGGTAACAATATTATTAACATAAGGTTGTTTACCAATGTTTCATATAATAAAACAATAAGTTGTTTATTTGGTAAATGGAAGATGTTTTAAAGCATAAGATACCCATAATGCGTAGTTATCCGAACATGTGGGCCACATTAAGAACTTGGTGTCATTAACGCTTTTAACGTTAGTTAGGCAGTTTTGCATGCATTATGCAAATACATAAGTATAGAGTAGACAACAGCAGAAAATAACGAGTCACGAACGCGCTCAACTTGACCGATAGTTGTAGACTGCATGACCTGCAGCCAAAAATTGCCGACCCTGTTTGAGTAAGCCAAAGTCGCAGACTCAAGATAAGAAGCATTCGAATAATAAAAAAAAAAACAACCAAAAACAAAATGTTGTTAGGCAACTTTAATGCGAGAGCGTTGGCTGGAGAAGAGGCCTACGTGAGATTGGCCAACTAGACGACGACGCCGCTACGTTGAGTGCATGCCTAAATGGTTTAGTTTACGATGGGTTTCCCCTTTTGCACTTTATACAAAGAGTCAACTGCTCGGATCTGTGTGTCATTTAATTGTTTGTTACATGCAATTTAGCCACTTTTATCTAAATCAGATTGCTCGAAAAATCTTAGCTCCAGCCACGCGTCATACATTAAGCCAAAAATACACAACAAAATAATATATAAATGTAATAAATACAAAAAATAAACGAGCCCCAAGCAGCCAAAGCAGACGCAGACGCAGACGTCGCTGCTGTCGTAGTCTTAGTCGAAGTCAGCGTCATTGCGCCGATCACCACCCTCCCCGCAGCACTCTAGCCCTACTCAACACAATATGCTCGTCACAGCTCAAGAATTGCCAACGAGCCGTGCGGATGAAGACGAGCCGAGCGGAGAGCCGAGCTTGTGTCGGCAGGCGTGCATGTGTGTGTGTGCGCGTATGTAAGTATGTGTGCACATAGATTGGCTTTAAAATTCGGCGTTGTTAACTATTTGAGGCACTGTAGACAGCCAACACCGAAGCACAAAAGCCGAACTCTCAGCTCTGTTCGTTGAACACATCGGGTGTGTGCGAATATATTTTGAACTAGCCGCAACTTAAAAAGCTCAGCCACTCGTGCCGTACTTCCATACGCCGTGCATTCATCGCGAATCGTGGATGTGCCCTGTGTGTGTGTCTCTAACTGAACACAAAAACCGAACATCCTTACAGGGATGCTATACGAACTTTTGCGTGTGAAACTCGCTCATTAATATTGGTGTGTGGTGTAAAATTGTTAACCAAAAAATAAAAAAAAAAACAACATACAGAACAAAACATTCAAACCAAAAAAACTTTTAAGTGTGTGTTTATCAAAGAACACTTTTATCTGGAGTATCAAACTATATATAGAAAACAATCCTCTAATCGAGTTTAAAATAAAAGGTGAGTGTTAAAAACTATTTCTAAAGGAATGGCTGGAAAGGTTTGGCTTATGGAAATTTTCTGTAAATAAAAGAATGATTTTTGAAACGAGTTCCAAAAATGAAATCAAAAATCGTTTGAAGGTTATTATAGAAACAAATTAGAATGGCAGTAAAGCTAAACTCGAACAGAGAAAAAATTATAAATGTATAACTATAAATATGCGTAAGAGATTTGAACAAAGCCAAAAACCCACTTGGGTGCTCATCTTTGATTTCACAACTCGTGCAATTTGAATTTTGCGGAAGTCACACAAAACCACGTCAAGAATCTCTATCATAAAACTTTAACCATTGTTCACAATCGATCACAAGTTGTGATTCACTCACATATAGGAAATCAGAGAGCTAAGAGCACAGATCACAAGTATGGAGCGGTGATTAGGCTATAAGAAAATTGAGACTCAAAATAGAAACAACGGCAGATCACGTACGGATAATAACTAAAATTATGCTAGCCTTAAAAAGTAGACAATCGAACAATCAGTTTGACTGACTGTAGCTTATAGTGAACATCGGTTTGTGCGGAGCTCGTATAAAATATGCAGATAAGCGACTAGATTTTCTGATATCAATCGATAGACACATACATATGTATATGTAAGTATATTCAAATTGAGGGCTAACGATGACTTTGACTACAGCGAGAAACGCGGCGTATGCGTAATACGTTTTAGTGCGCCGTTGTTCTAGGCGGCTCCTTTTCAATTGATTCTTTTGCGCACGCTGTATTTATGAATGCGAACCAGTATCGACTAGTCGATATATGCACATAAGTATAATAAATATGGATGCCACGCATAATGCGAACTGGCGATAAACACATTAGACCTGACCATGCATATAGAACAGTTCGAGTCAGGGTGCCTATGTAGCTAAAGTCACGTTCCACACACCACAGTCATACAGAGTCACAGTAACAGTCACCTTTTTGTGTATGCGACAAGTGTCGCCAATAGTTGCGGGCGCTTGTCGAATCGATCAATGGATGTATCCAGCGCACAGATACAGCTAGATCGAAAGACGTATGGGTTTTATTATTATTATTATTGTTGGCAATGTATCTGTGACGCGCTTTTTTTGGTTGCTGTGCGAAATCCCAGCAAATAAAAAAACAAAAAAATACATCACTTGTGAGATGAAAAAAACACGAAACCTAAAAACCAAATCCAATAGGCAAACACTACAAACCTTAGCCAAGTTTGTTGCCCAAAACAAAACTTGATCCCACAGCATACATATACCCAATACACCTATCAATAACTGCCGTTTGGAATCGAAATTCTAAACAAAAGCAGTTTTTTTCTGTTTTGAATTAGTAATGTGTTCTTGGTTATTTAACTATGCTAATAATTTTGGCAAGGATGGTCGCATACTATGATGCCTCATCGCCAGCTTGAACAAGGTTAGCCAACTTTTCTAACTTTTGGCATTGGGTAAAATAACCAAAACTTGTTTCGGTCTAGAAGGGGGTTTTGATAGATGTGAGGCAATGCCACGCGCATCATCAGTTTAACTTTATAAACACAAATCAAATCCAATCACAGAAAGAAACAACAATTTATTCAAACAAACTCTTGGAAATGTTTCCACATTTTTCAATATTGTTATGTGATGCAGAATGTATTTAAACTTTCTCTGCTTTCTGCACTTTCTGTGAACGAACGGTATTTGGTTTGGGGGATCCAAAGAAAAGTTGCAAATTGCATTGGTCCTAAAGCCAAATGGGGCAAAAGGTGAACAGCGGATTGGCTTTTGTCCCTGTCCGTTCGAAAAACATATACTTAGTATGCACATAGTCTAGAATTGTCTAGAATACACTTTCGATTTTAATCAACTACTAGTTGCCTGCCTAATTTCTGTACAAATGTTAATCATTTTCGCTTTGAATGTCAAGGGCATGGGCAAAAATTCAATTTTCAATTCTCAATACTCAATTGTTTTTGCACCGTGCGCACCTGTAATTCAATTTCGATTGAGTGGCTTTTGCGGCTTTAGCATTTGTTTGACATTGAACCATGACAAAGCTATTGACTTGAGAACTAAGGCTGAGCCGAAAACACGAAATAAATACAACTACAACGACAACGACAGGCACAACCAATAAGAACACATTTTATGCTTTGCCACAAAACAACAAACATTTAACAACGAACACCCAACAATAACAACATGCATACGCTATGAGGTCAACCGGTTGTCGATGCTAAAGAAGCCAACTGTCTGCCAGGTGGTCCCCGCCAGCCATCTCCTCGGCTAGTCAACTATTTTAAGCTTTAGACCAAAAATCACACACAAACATTTAAAGTTAGAGAACGAGTTAAGCTGCAAGCAGCTGGCCATGGCAACAATTGCAACGATCGCAACTGCAATTACCAATAAGATGCATGATACGATAGACGAATTCTCTCACACGGCCAATGTCATGTATTCAAGTCATGACTTGTTTAAGTGGCTTTTCAGTGCTTTATTCAAAGTTTGTTTTTGATTCTTTCGAGATCTTTCAGTTTTTAGTAAACATATAATTTTGTTAATTTTTGACTTTGCTACCATGCAGTTGCATTAGCTTACAATCGCCACACAATGCAATGCAACAATTAAATGCTTCTCAAGAGTAGCGCGAAGGTGTCAAATAAAACAAAATACCAGCCACACCACACCCAACCATGTGGCGTATGCGCAATGTCTTATAGAACAGCACGGCAAACAGTACTACCTACTAATGCATGCATACCCTGAGCTTTGCTTGTTTGCGTTTTGTTTTGTGTTTTGTTTGTTTTTGTACTAATTAAAACAATTGAGTTTGAAATTACAATACCAAATTGCATTTGAAATTTAGCATACAATTTTCATCACCAGCGCGCCTACCCCAATCAAGGCATCGACAATTGTTTCATCGTTATTTTCCACACTTTCTCATACTCATGGAAAAAGTTCTGACAATTCAAAAGTAATTTGCAATGCATAACACGCAAAAATCATTTGTATTTTCCGTAAAGTTTTGTTTGGTTTTTTTTTTTATCTTTTGGAAATGCTACTAAAATCCGTTTTATTAATAATTAGCATGTATTAAATTTTTAATATTATAACGAAAAGAAAACGTGTTTTTCCAGAATTTGGTTAACCTTGTTGTTAAGATTCTAGTAAACAGTGTAACTAAACGATTTTACTTCAAGACCTATTAACCAAGTTTTCATTCAACAAATTAACTATCTTTTTATTAAGCTTTAGCTTTGTTCAAGCATAATAATTAATATGAAAAAAAAATATTATAAATTATGATTGTATAAAAACAAAAATCCAAAAATGATTATTGATTGATTATTGAACTGAACAGAATTGTGCTTATGTTTTCTTGTTGTTTCTTGTTTATTTGTTCCGCTTTGTTTTCGTTTGGTTGCGTATAACTTCCGGTTTTGGTTTTTGGATTGTCTTTGTATCGGCTTTGAGTAGCTCAACTCGCTGAAGTAGCTCAACTGACGAAGGTCGTTGATAATGAGGCAGCTGACAGCTCTGCTTGCTGCTGTTAGCTTCTCTGCCATCTCGCTGGTCCATAATTAGCCGTGCAGCTGGGGGGATGCCATTTATGAAGAAAGCCTTAGAATATGATCGGAATACAAAATGAGTTTGAGCGAGTATGCCGATCCCCAATTTGCATCTCAAAGCTGCACATAATTGAGCAGTCAAAGCCAACTAGCGTTGACAGGCCATTAATAAGGAAGCAACAAGCTATGGACATGATTCATGTTGATACTCTATTCCGTAAACATATTGCACACCAATTTACTAACGTGTTTTTGTTTCTTGTTTTTTTTCTGCTTTGATCTTTGGCTTTTGCAGATGGCACCGAATATAATAGGCAGCACCTTCATATTGGCCGAGACGTCCATTGCTGATGCCAACAACAACAAGATGTCAGCAACGGCCGCACCTCCAACGGTGAGGCAAGCCCCAGCGGCGCCCGCTAAAACTGTGGCATCTGTGGCACCTGTTGCCGCAGCCGCACCACAAGTGGATGCCAAGCAGAAAGCAGCCGAGCCCTTTAAAGTTCAGATTGTGTGGCATAACATTGTGCTCTTCATCATTCTGCATTCGATGGCTCTCTATGGCTTGTATTTGATACCGGCTGAGAATGCCTACCTTGAGATTTTGCCCAGTGAGTATCAGCTGCGTTTATGTTTGTGTATTGACTCTTAATTGAACAACTAATTAATCATTGATTATTTATATTTATTCTCTTGTAGTATATCTGTTTTCGTTTATGGGCGGTTTGGGCATTACTGCTGGCGTTCATCGTTTGTGGTCGCATAAGGCTTACAAGGCAAAGTTACCACTGCGCATCTTCCTCATGCTGTGCCAGTCCCTGGCGTTTCAGAACTGCATCTGGGAGTGGACACGCGATCATCGTGTGCATCACAAGTTCACGGATACACACGCCGATCCCCATAACTCTCGGCGAGGCTTCTTCTTTGCACACATGGGCTGGCTGCTGTGCAAGAAGCATCCCGATGTTGGTATCAAGGGCAAGCAGATTGATATGAGCGACATTGAAGCCGATCCCGTTGTCATGTTCCAGAAAAAGTGAGTTGCGATTTAGTTGAGCTTACTGAATGAGTTTTAAACTTGATTTCCTTTTAACTTAAGATACTACTTTGTTGTGATGCCCATTTGCTGCTTCATTTTGCCCATGATGCTGCCTTACTATCTGATGGGCACCTCATTGAAGGTGTGCTTCTTTAGCTGCTCCATGTTGCGTTATTGCCTCTCACTGCATGGCACCTGGCTGGTGAACAGCGCTGCTCACTTTTACGGCATGAAGCCATACGATGTTAACATTAGCTCTGTGAACTCGAGATTGGTCTCAAACATCACTTTCGGCGAGGGCTGGCATAACTATCATCATGTCTTCCCCTGGGATTACAAAGCAGCTGAGCTGGGCACCTACAATGGTAACTGGACGACAGCTTTCATCGATCTGATGGCCAAGATAGGTAAGCAGCAAACAAATTGTTAAATCTTAGTCAGTATTTTAAGCGCATATGTTTTCCGCTTTAGGCCAAGCCTATGACCTGAAGTTTGTCTCCAAGGACATGGTTTACAAGCGACTGATGCGTACTGGCGATGGCAGCCACATTGCCGCCATGCTGGATGCCAACAATAACAATGTGAAGGGTGGTGCACCAACGAACGAGATGGTAATGCATCTGGATCATGATCTGGAGGAGACTGCGGTGTGGGGTTGGGATGATAAGGATATTACCGAAGAGGATCGCAACGGTGCCTCCATTGCTAACAGTAAACTAGAGTGTAAACAGGAATAAACATAATAATATTAGTAAGCAGAAAATGAAGAAGATGAACACTAGGAGAGATAACGATGAATTGCGTCTCGAATGCGTTACATAACAACACATATAACTAAATATGCGAACCTCTTTTCGGTCAGATAATTAAGACTGCAGTATTTAACTATATTAATTGCCTATACTCCAAATATGGTATTTGTTCAAACTGCGGCACTTACAAGCAATCAGAAAAAATATCAAAATAAAATGAAAATAAGTCCGCTTTTTTATATCGAACTGTTGATTTTGGTTAGTTAGGCGCATCGGGCGTAATGAGATAAAAAATGGCTTCAATTCCAAAAAAATGAAACAAACAAAATTATAAAAGAAACTCAAGTATATTCGAGATTAGCTCAAAATTTGTGCTGAAAACTTGTAAAAGAGATAAAAAAAAGGAGAAAAGTATAACCACAACAAATAATTTTATAATTTTTCTTGTGAAATTTGATAATTTTTTTTTTCAACTCTACTCTATTATACAAAATATTGTTTAACAATGAAATGACCCTATAAATATATAACATATGTTTAACGACTCAAGAGGTTCTAGAGTTATATGTACCTACTAAGGTTAACGCTTAAGTGTCCAATCTTAAATGAGTGTAAATTGTTTTTAGTTATTAGGTGTGTAGGATATTAAGTTTTAAGTCTATTGTATATTTAATCACAAACAAGAAATGTGGAAAAACAAATTCGAAAAAAAAATCGCTAAAATTCCAAATAATATATATAAAGTATTGTCTTTTATGTTATAACGGGAATAAGGCATGGCTAGAAATTTAATAAAATTTTGCTCAACATGCAAAAAATTAACCTATTCTCTCGAAACTATTGCAAGAAATCATTTTGCTAAGCTACTTAAAACGAACGATACTTCGACTTCTGGGATGTACAATTAGCAAACTTAAATCGCATTAAATAGAGCTAGTAATTGGCATGGCTTTTAGTTTCATTTTCAGCTTTAGTTTGCGTTCAACTGGGAATCACCGATAGACTCTGTGTCTCTAAAATTCGTTCCTGTATAAACATGTTTGTATCCAAGTGTGTGAAACAAGTTGGCTAAAAAGTTTTTGTTGTAGACGCGCGTGCGCCCATACATTTTTAATGAGCTTATCCAAGACAAAAAAAAAAAGAAGAAAAAAAATGCGCATACTAAATGTCTTATTGAATTTCAGAAAATGTATTAGTATATTTAGAAATGACGCCAAATAAGTCAGTTGCCTTTGAAATCCAAAAAAATTACTTAAATTTTGAATTTAATTAATACTATATTGTTGGGTTTTCGAGTTCTTATGTGTACCAACAGTTTCCAAGTTGTTTTTTTTTTTAAATTCTTTTGAATGGCTTTATAGGTTTGTTATCTGCGTACATTATAAATGGCTTAAAGAACAGTAAGCATAATTGTATAAATACACGCGTCAGCATATTTGAATTATATGTGCAAAAATGCGTCAATTATGCTATTTTTGTTCCTATATCAGATTATGACTAATCAGACCATAAAAAAAAACACGTAAATTGACTTTAGCTCTTAAAACTATAGCAAAAAAAAACGTAAATTTTCATATTTATAATCTAAACAACTTGTATAATAACAATAGGCATCCAATTATCTTCAACGATTTGTAAACAAGAATTCGCATCCAAAAGTAATAAGTTAGTAAAATAAATCGGCAAAGTTATAAGTTAACTAAAGCCACAGAGCGTAGAGACAGTCTTTTATTTCTAGAAAGGCAAGTGAGAGATTCAGTAATACAGAATTTTGTAAGTCAAAAAGAGTTTTGGATCAATGAGAGCCATCGGTATAACCATAGCTAATGTGCTGCGGCTGATTGGCAGCACTCGAGCCTGTAGCCGATGAGTAAGCGTAGAGCAAGGCGGCCATTAAAGCGCCATTGTTCATCATAAGAGACATGATTGTGGCCATTTTGAGGGTGGGCAGCACAAAAGGCAATATGCTGCCCAAGAGTATAGCAGGTAGCACCATAATGGGAACTGCAACTTGCAGCAGTGTTGTCTTGTGCGATGGCTTCTTCTTGTTGCGTTTATTGTGCAGTCCACCACCGCCACCTAATTCACCTCCTCCATGACCGCCAGCGCCACCACCACCTAGGATGCCATGCTGTTTGGAGTCACCTTCCACTTCTGGCTCATAGTTCTCCACACTGGCGCTGGTACCACCGACGCCGCCAGCTAATGACGGCAGATTCATGAGACCTAGTTGCAGTTCCTCTGTGTCGCGTCGTCGCGCACGACCCATTCGGGGCTTGTTCACTAGAAATTGGGTTTCATGTTAGCAGCAGGCATTTAAATACTCGTTTTACTCACCCTTCTTAAGCGAAAACTTGAGTTTGTTCTCCTTGCTGGGCACTATCTTGACCAGCATGCCAGGCAAAAAGTGCAGCTTGATATCACGATGCTTGAAAAAGAGCTGAAAGTTCTGCACAAGACGCTGATTCAACTCCTTCTCCGACATTCTTCTATACTTTTCTGCTATCAGGCTGCCCAATTGCGTTTCCTCGCCGAAAAACTGATCCATAAAGTCTCTTGTTAGATTGCCTGTTTGTGGCATTTGTTTACGCTCCTCCAGTTTCTGCAACACATACAGTTTTGTACAACGCAACATGCTTGACTCACGCAGACACTCATAGATACGCATTGGTATGGACGCACCATATTTTCGTGTTACGCAGTTGTTATCATTTGTGTCATCGCAAGCTTTAAACGCGCGCTGCAAAGTATGCAAATTAAATGGTTATCAAACTTATGTGATAAATGGATGTGAGGATTGTGGGGATACAGCAATACAGTGTTGGTTAAGATCCTGTTTTTTTATTTATATATATATATATTCTTTCTTTTTTTTTTACCCAATCTATACCCTCTATGAGAGTAACACCCAAGAGGATATGCACAATAACAACAGTTGCACGCATTCTAATAAGTCTTATTACTACTCCACTAAACTTCCTGTGATTAATCTATGTTTTTGCTATTATTATTGTCTCAATCTGGGCACAACTGCACGAGAGCAGCCACAGCGTTAAACTGAATGCACAACCAAGATCGCAGTCACAACAATCCTGGCCAGCACTTTTTCTTGGCCGCTTTCGTCTTATTGCCAACTCTTGCCAACTGGTTTTCCACTGGCCACATTTAGTTCAGCGGGTCAAATTACCGACCAAGCTTTTGCTTTGGTGTTTTGCCCACGTTGCTGCCCCAAATGTCTTACTTATTGCCGCCCCGAATTGCTGCTGAAATATTCAATATCATGAGCAAGAACAACAAACAACGGCATAATCTCATTATTTGACAACGATTTACTATGCCAAACCTTATCACAGCATGCTTATCAGCACTCTCTTGCCTTGCTTAAGTTGGCCAATTTGCTATTTTATTATGATGGGGAGGGGGAGTAGTTGCAATGTCAGCGTAGATAGTTTACAAACTTGTTGAGTGCAGAAAATTGTTAAAATTGTCACAAAGTGGAACAATTGAAGCCGGACTTAAACTGGTTGACAATTAATTTTCTTGTTTAGATGGTTAGCAAAATGCTGCGGCTCTAATTAACTGCCAGCCAATCAAGTGAGAGTTTATTAATTAGACACTCTCCATAATAAGATCTAAGTACAAGCAACTATTAGCTATAGAGAAACTTATAGACAATCAATTGTATTTTCTTTCGATTTTTTTCTTTGTCTTCTTTCTATATTTGACCAAATGCGACCTATATTGAGGGGGGCCACACTTTCTATACGTGCCGAGACAGAGCACACGTTTTCAAAGACTGGGACCGTTTGCGGAAGAGTAATCGAAAGAACCGTAAATCGTGTACGGCTCTGATTTGAATACCAAATGAGAACGAACACATACCGAATTTCACTTTTCATTAGACGGGCACAAGAAGAATTTAAAAAATTTGATTTGTTTGCAACTGTTCGATCAGTCAATAAAATTGATGCGTTCAATGCTTTGCGTTTTGTATTAAGTTAATTGTAAATAAATAATTTAAACTATACTTAAATTATTATTTGGTTGCATGCTCGCTGAGGTATAATTTGGCCTGCTACCAGCTCGCTAAGTCACATCCCAGTCGCAACTGGAGTCCTTTTCACCACTCCTTCTCCAGCCACACAGGCTGCTGTGTGTGTGAGTGGGAGTAGACAACGGGCACAGGAGCGGGTGCAGCCGCATAGGCAGCAGCAGCTTGCACGGGCAGAGCACGTGAGAGCATCTGACCGATGGCCAGAACCAGGAGAATGACACCAACACCCAGACCCTTAATGGAGACCACAGTCAGTGCAGCGAGCAGTGTGGTAATAACGCCCACAACAAAGGCACCGGGCACCAAAGCAAAACTGATGCGACGCAGAAAATGATGGCCAAAAGTGCGACTTTCTGTAAGGACATAAAGTAAAGCTTTTGTATTGTAATAATACATGCACAGAATATTTAGTTATCTACTGACCGGTCACATCCGAATCTGAATTGTTGCTGGCTTCCTGTTGGCACAATGCCAAATTGCATAGCAGACAAAGGCAAAGCAGCGAGAGGGCAAATTTCTGAGCAGCAGCCATTTTTTTCTTTGTTTGCAATAGTCCTTGGTTGTGTTTAATCCGTAAGTTTGTGAGTTAAGTTGGTTGGGCACACACACTGTACACTGTACACTGCTCCAGCACTTGCAGACAATTGAATGTGCTGCTCACATTGACATTGGCTTTTATGAGGGCGTAGGTCTTGGACAGTCTGTTTACATTTGGCTACTTGAAATGCGGCAGCCGGACGTCGCACGAAACGTGCGCCAAAACAAGCAATTCGTGATATGGCTATGTGGAATGCTTCAATGTTTGCCGGTCGATGCCCAATCTGACTACTGGACACAAACGATTTTTTATTTTTGAATATGCATAATGTTTGTGTCATTATTTTCACTGAGACACTGTGCAACCGAGTGAGTGTGTGCCCTTAAAGAGGCTAGCGGACACTTTTTTTGTTGGTTACCTTTTTTATGTTGCACTTGGTGGTGGAGACTCAAATGAAGACTTTGACTTGGACATGGGCATTCTTTCACGACGCGTGTCTATATATTGAGGGCAGCCCATTCGCTTTCATTTCTACTTTTTGATATTAACAATAATGATTTATCAGCTAATTGACAATTGGGCAACGCATTTTAATTATTAGCTATTTGACTTACAATGGTAACGGTGTAGCGGTTTGTTCATTGATAAACGCACTTTATATTTAAGTTTGTCAAGTCTGCAATTCACTTTCATTGCGCTCAGTAAGACCTACAAAAGTTAAGCATTGCTTTGCCTTATAAATATAATCATTTACCTAGAACAGCTGCAGAAAAAATTCGTTTATTTCTATACACTACAATAAGCTGTTAAGACATTTTAAATACGTACTTAAACAAATAATTATGTATGAAAATGGTGATCAATCTTGGCTATATCATTCGGAGAATAAACTGGAATTTTACTCAGAATTGTGTTACGACGGGTTTTCAATAAACTGTTGCACTTATGTGAAAGTCGTTAGTTGCAAATCCAAATATGTTAAGCGGATTTTTCGCGCAGAATTTACTTTCTAGTCTGGATTTCAAAAACACAGTCGAACACAAAGCACCCGCTCCCAACTACGCCAAATAAGCTAAAGTAAGAGAAGCATAAGAAGAGTAATATTTTTTCTTTTTTGCTAACCTATTCTGTCAACAACTTTCTCATGCAATCGCCGTCAGAGCTAATTGTCTTTGGGTTATGGCCAAGAGAATCTCACACACGATCACGCGACCGTTAGCAGCTTCCAGACTAGACCAGATCAGACTACTTAACGATTCCATATTATTATTT
Organism: Scaptomyza caliginosa; assembly: GCA_035044725.1. Lineage (NCBI taxonomy): Eukaryota > Metazoa > Arthropoda > Insecta > Diptera > Drosophilidae > Scaptomyza > Scaptomyza caliginosa. Next base: position 467,067 of record JAWNNR010000686.1, read on the forward strand.
ATGGGAAGAGGTTGGGTGGCAGGCAGGCAGGCAGGCAGATGGAAGATGTGTGTTTTGCAGCAATTACAGCTAAAAGAAATCATTGAGTGAGATCAATGAGAAATTGCAGAGGCTTGCTCCAGATATCGATTCATGTTTTGACCAAAAACAACTTACAAACAACAAACAGCATTAGCCAATTTACACGAGGAAGATTCAGAATAAGCGCAAGAATCGTGTTCTTGCCACAAGTTGCAACCAAGGCAATGGTACAAAAACAACAACCTAGTCAAGCCAAGTGACACACAAGTCTAAAACCAGGCCTGTGCCCAATTCCAATGCCAATTCCAGCTGCATGCTGCCAGTTCTAGCGGCTTTCCTCCTGCGGCGGAGGCTGCAACTGCAACATTAGCAGCGACAGCAGCAATTGCAGCAGACACAGCAGCAGCAGAATCGGCAGCAGCAGCAACAGTTGCTGACTGAGTTGATAAAATGCATGTTGAACGACCATCGTGCCACATTTTGTGGCTGGCTAGCGCGTGGTAAACACACATTCAGCAAAACTAGCAGCAAAAAAACCAACTTCTTTGTGCAACAGTGATATGTGTTAAAGAGATGAACGCCCTAGTAAGATTCCTAATGTTTTTTGCGCTTTGCGCAACACTGGCCAACGGACAGCAGGACACAGTGAGTAGTGAGGCAACCTCAAGTCCGGCTGTCGATGATACCACAGAGGCGGGACGTGGCCTGGCTAGCAGTAGCTACAACCCAGAGGATAAGCTGGAGCTGAAAAAGAACTCAAACATATACATGGGCATCTACAAAAACTACAAGAGCACCTATCTGGGCAATAAGACGACCAGTGAGTACAAGAAACGCTTAAGGGAACGCATCAATGCAGCAAGCAAACATACAGATCTAACGACGGCAACAGGCGATTATGACATCCAAGAGTTGGAGCAGCAGGAGCAGCAAGGGGAGCAACAACAGCAACAGGCAGTGGACGATGTGCTGGTACAGGAGTTACGCAGTGAAGCATATGCCGAAGCATTGCTGGAGGCACAAACCGAGACACCCATCTATGATGACAATGAAACGGGGGCAGGAAAGAAGCGACGCAAGCGTAAACGCAAGAATCGCAATAGCAATAAGAAAGCAGAGGAACCAGCTTTGGTTGTAGAAGATGAGCCGGAAAGAAACAATGTGGAACTGTACCAGGTGGGACCCGGCTTGAATGTCAGTCTGGATATGAGCAACGACATTGTTAGGGTCAAATTGGATGGTGAGAATCTCAGAGAGATTGTTGGTGGACATTGGCTAATCACAGACAACAGCGAAGAGGGTAAGTTAGCTTCTAAATAACTAAAGAGCTTTTAATATAATTAACTTAAAATTCCAGGCCGTGGCAAGAAATATGATATGATCACAAAGGTGCTGCCTCTGTTTATACTTCCTTTTCTTATCCAGTCAGCAATTGTGCCGTTTCTGGTCACTAAACTAAAGCTGTTGCTGGTCAAGTCGATATTGGTGGGTAAATTGGCCATATTCCTGCTCATACTCTCGGCCATTAAGAACAGCAACAAAATGATGCAATCCTATGAGGTGGCACCCTCATATTGGGCCGGTGAGCCAAGCCGAAGATCTGAACTGGCCGCAGCTGCATCCTCTGCGGCCGCAGCCTATAATGGCTATAGGGTGGAAGGGAAACCCACCACCTGGGTCAATTAGAGAGAGACTTTAGACAGAGCTAGTTACACAAAATACTCAGTAAAACCAACAAACACAAACAATTGCAATAAGTTTCGCATTAAGTTACACAATTTATGAAAATAAACACAAACAAATCGGGTGAGCTGATGTGTTTTCAGTTATTAATTAGTCGCGTCACTTATCTATTAGCTAGATAAAACATTATTTTTTATTTGAAACATTGCTCCCACTGTTATGTTTATTATATTGGGTAGCCGATCGACAAACACATTCTGTAAGTAATTAGTGTCTGATTAAGCCTTATTGTTGCACAATTCAGATAGACAATGACTACGCATCTTCACAGGCGTATAAGAATCATATATTAGCCTTTTACACATGGCTAAATTACTTAATTCACCAAGCGCGCACTCTCCCCACATTTTTTCAGAAAATTTATGCACAATCGTAAATTAATTTTCAATTGCGTATTTATTTTGTTGTTAGCGCTCATTGTTCAAGCAATAAATTAGATTAAGAGGTGGGTACAAATAAATTAACTTAAGTCTAAGTAAATAGATACAGCTGTTTACGAGGCTCAGCCAGCGCCCCAAAATATTATAAATCAGTCTCTCCCTCTCCCTGTTTCTCTCTTTCTCGCACTCCGTTTAGAAGCAGCTGTATTGTCGTTCCATTTGAATGCAAATATCACATTGCAAACGGAATCCCCAGGCAAGCTTGCAATTGCAACGACGCTCGCTGCGCACGTGTTGGGAACGGACACGGAATCCGCAGACGCGGCACAGCTGCTGGCAGGAGAGACGCTCATCAGCAGTGCTGCCACTGTGCTTGCTGCACTGGCGGCCACGTGTGCCTGCCCAGCGTCCGCTTGCCTCCGGCTGACAGTAGTTGGGTGAGTCCAGCATGTAGACCAGAGAGTCGAGTGGTATATTCTGCCACATGATCTTCAGATTGCTGGCGGTCGTGTCCAGCTGTATGGCATCGTCGTACATGTGTAGCAGATCCTGTGCCACAGCGTCAAAGGATTTGAGCACTTGGACGCACTGCTCCTCCAGGCAGCCGCCTTGGGCATTGTGCTGCTTGCAATGGCACTCCTGCTCCAGTGATTGCTTCATCAGAGCGCCAACCACACGCTGATTGTGTCCCAAGGCACCAGATCCCACACCATAGTGCTGCTCATAGAGCTTTAGCGCCTTCTCGGGCTCATGGGCGCAGGGCACATTCAGAGCGTTCTTACTGCAGCCACATCCAGCAATGACTCCATTGGCACAATCTTTGGTAAGTGTATGTAAAATGGCTGCCATGGAAATGGCTGCTACATAGACATCCTCTCGATCTAGCTCCTGGGCGCCATTTGGAGCTGCGCGCCGTTTGACAAAGTCGTGACTTGGACAATTCCATCTCTGCCACTTGAAACTCTCCTGGCAAATAGCCATGGCCTGCTCCAGACTGCTGCTGCTAATGGCCTCCCAGGAGAGTGGTGCCTGGAATTTTGTGTATTGGTAGTAGTTGTTCATTGGTTCTACAATTGTTGCCGCCGATGCGGTGCTCGCAATGCTCAGGATAATTCTTATAAAGTAGTACATTATGATATTTATTTGATGCGATGTGTTATCGTTGCTGTCGTTTACTCGACTGTTTGGTAAGCGGAGCCTGTGACGAGGTTTTATACCATGTCGTGGGCTTTGGGCCGTGGGAAATACGGAGCCTGGTCAAAAAACCGGAAATTTGCTTTTCTGTCCACTTGGGACTTTTTGCATGCAGGACGAAACTCCCCGAGCGCCGCAACAAATAACCCAAAAGACAAAACCCAGGGCGATGCAATTGCGGAGCAACCCAATTTCAATTCTGCTGCCTACCTGCTCTCGCCGACGTTTCTTTCTCGATCTCCTGCGATGTCGATACAAAGCAGCTATCAACTTTCCCACGCTTAGTCAGGTAAAACTCAAGCGGTTCATGAATGAACGTCAATCGAGTCCATTCATTTTTAGGGATTTTCCAACTGCACCATATCAATGCTAAGGGTTCATGGATGGATGGACATTCTGTACGTGCTTGATCCGTTGTTTTGTGTTTTGCCAACTCTGCTGGCAAAGCCAATTATATAACAAAACATATGACAAATAGCATCATTTGGAAAATTAATTGCGCTTTGCGGTAAGCTGTTTGTGAATACCCGGTCCAGCCTGTCGGCAGTACTCGATTGTTCAATTACAATATATTATCATTGTACAAACATTTTGTAATAAAAAAAACTGAAGTTGTTTGGCTTCAAATGTTTATCATTTTACCAAGTAATGTGCTGATAACGCTAATGCGTTTAGCTAACAAAAAATCCTCAAAGCTGAGTAAAATGTATTGCCAATACTTCAAGTGAATTTCGTATGCCCTAACGTTAACAAGTACACGATTTGGATTGTTTATCAAAATTCTAATTCTTTAAGTTCTGACTCACTTTTTAGTTAATAAAGTCATTGTATCATATTTCCCAATGTTGAAAAACATGCACGGAAATTTGATTATTTGGGTTTTAGCACAAAGAAAATACCAACTCTCTAATTAGGCCGAAACAATCGTATACTACCGGAAAAGGGTTTTTTAAGTACCTAAGGCGCCGGGTAATACACAACCAAAGCGGGCCGGCCGATCCGACCGTCCGATCGATCAGGTAGTCGTTATGGGTAAAACTTTGCTCAATTGGTCTAAAAACATACTCAACACACACACATATGGGCGCCGGCGCTATGGAAAGTTAGTTCGCTGGCGCCGGGAGTTTCTACAGATTCGGGAATTCGTGTTGCGCAGGAAAAACGCGCAGGTTTTTCATGATACTTCTTAGTTTTAATCAATGCCTAAATATCAATCAAAGTGGAGTGGCCCCTAAATTTAACCAGATCGCACATGTTGGAAGGCTTTAAGGTGACGGGCGCCTCTCATCGACTTGTGTTAGCGATAAGATTAGCAATCAAACCAATTAAGATATGGTTTTTGGGCTTGGCTATCGCTAAACGTTCGGTGTCAGCGCTTAGTCGCGATTTGGATGTCGCCCGCATTGGATTATCCATCGAAACTATGATAATAACGGCGAAATTGGTAAGCATTTGCCTGGCCGTTGCTCTGACCGCCTTTACCATCTCCACGATTGTGCTGGCCGTGCAGAAGTCCAACTTGAAGGATGAACTGCGTGACGCCCAGGAAAAATTGGATATGCTCGAGGGAGAATTTACATCGACGACGACCTTGCCCTCAAGCACCTCCACACAAACCACAGAGCCAGGCCCGGGGACTACACCAAAGCCCCCGGAAAAGATTGATTATCGCTTACCGAGCGCCTTGACGCCCACCAACTATGATCTCAATCTGTATCCGAATATTGAAACTGGCGAGTTTACTGGCCATGAGATTATCAGCATAACAGTACACGAGGCAACCGATAAAATAATATTGCATTCGCTGTACTTGGAAATCAAGAGTGTTTTCGTCTTTGAAAACAGCGCAACGCCTATTGTTGTCAAGGAGTTTACGTTCGATCCAATTCGAGAGTTTCTGATCATCCACTTGAACACAAAGTTGACAGTAGGAGTCCCTGTGCTGCTTAACATTGAATTCTCCGGAAATATGGCAAATAAAATTGTGGGCTTGTACAGCTCCTCATATTTAAAGGCTGATGATACACGCAAAATGATTGCAACCTCCAAATTTGAGCCGACATATGCACGTCAAGCGTTTCCCTGCTTTGATGAGCCCGCATTGAAGGCAACCTTTGAGATCACCTTGGTACGTCCAACAGGTGGCAACTATCATGCACTGTCTAATATGAATTTGGACGTTGAGATTAATCAGGGAGCTACCACAGATGTTATGTTTGCTAAGAGTGTGCCCATGAGCACCTATCTTGCTTGCTTTATTGTATCCGACTTTGAGGCCAAGACGGTGAAGATAGATACTAAGGGCATCGGAGCACCCTTCGATATGGGTGTATATGCCACCCCCGAGCAGATTGATAAGGTTGATTTTGCTGTGAAGGTGGGCAAGGGTGTTATTGAATACTATATTGATTACTTCCAAATCGAGTATCCCTTACCGAAACTGGATATGGCTGCCATACCTGACTTCGTCTCGGGCGCTATGGAACATTGGGGTCTGGTCACATACAGGGAGACTTCCTTGCTCTATGAGGAGGCTACCAGCTCAGCGGTAAATAAGCAACGTATTGCCAGCGTTATTGCACACGAATTTGCACACATGTGGTTTGGAAATTTAGGTATGTTAACGTTTACTGATAAGAAGTATCGGGGATTAGGGTTTCGCTAATATTCTCAATGTATATTTTATAGTTACTATGCAGTGGTGGAATGATTTATGGCTAAACGAAGGCTTTGCCAGTTTTATAGAGTATCTGGGCGTCGATTCCGTTTTCCCCGAATGGAAAATGGTAAGTTGTAATTTATGGTAATGGCCTTAAATATTTAACAATCTATTTTTTTGTTTTAAGCGTGATCAATTTATTGTCAGCACTCTGCATGGAGTGTTTAGTTTGGATAGCACTCTGGGCTCCCATCCCATCATACAGAAGGTTGAGAATCCCGATCAGATAACGGAAATCTTTGATACAATTACGTATTCCAAAGGCTCGTCTCTTGTTCGCATGTTGGAAGACTTTCTGGGCGAACCAATCTTTCGTAAATCGGTGACAAACTATCTAAATGAATACAAATACAAGAACGCTGTCACTGGTGACTTCTTTGGCGAGATTGATAAGCTAAATCTGGATTACAATGTGACGGATATTATGCTAACATGGACTGTACAGGTGAGTCTCTGCAGCATTCCCACAATAGAATAATTGCATACAGCACATTAACCCATTTTTATGGCTTTTGTTTGTAGATGGGCATGCCCGTAGTCACGATCGAAAAACTCTCGGACACTGAATACAAATTAACGCAGAAGCGTTTCTTATCCAATCCCAATGACTATCATGTCGTGCACGAGCCCTCCGAGTACAAGTAAGCCGCACATCTTTAACCATCTCAGTTTTTATGAGTGACACTATCAGATTGAAAACTTCACACATATATTAATTATTATAGCTATCGTTGGTCCATACCCATCACATATACAACCAGCGCAGGTCCCCAGGTGCAGCGAGAGTGGTTTTACTACGACCAAAGCGAAAGTGAGTGTGAAATTGGTTAATCTTTTTTCTAGTCATGTGCTATACTAAGCTAACATTTATTTACAGTCATTATCAAGGTGCCTAGCGCTGTTCAGTGGATCAAGTTTAATCATGATCAAGTTGGCTACTATCGCGTTAACTACGATCTATCTTTATGGCAATTGCTGGCCAATCAAATGTTAGAAAAGCCAGAAACCTTCAGTGCTGGAGATCGTGCCTCCCTGCTGAATGATGCATTTGCTTTGGCAGACGCCACACAGCTGCCCTATGAGGTTGCTTTCGATATGACCAGGTATCTGGACAAGGAGGACAACTATGTGCCCTGGAGCGTTGCTGCCTCCAAGCTGACATCACTAAAGCGCACCTTGTACTACACCAACAGCTTTGTAAAATACAAGAAATACGCAACGGCTCTCATTGAACCTATCTACACGCATCTCACCTGGACTGTTGGCGAGGATCATTTGGATAAGTGAGTTGGGGGCTATCTCAATTTTAATAATTGATTAACTTTTTGCGAATTTTCTTAGCCGCCTTCGTGTAACCGCTCTGAGTGCTGCCTGTTCCTTGGGTCTAGAGTCTTGTCTGACTGAGGGAGGACAGCAATTCAAAACATGGCTGGCCAGTCCCGAAAAACGACCCAGTCCCGATGTACGTGAGACTGTCTACTACTATGGCATGCAATCAGCGGGTAATCAGGATATTTGGGAGACTGTCTGGGAGCTGTTTATCAACGAGGCGGATGCCAGTGAGAAATCAAAGCTGATGTATGGTCTGTCGGCTATTCCAGAGCCATGGCTGCTAAAGCGTTACATTGACCTGGCCTGGAACGAGGATTACGTTCGTGGTCAGGATTATTTCACATGCCTTACCTACATCTCAGCCAATCCCATGGGAGAGTCACTTGTATGGGATTATGTGCGCGAGAACTGGCCGCAATTGGTAGCTCGCTTTGGTCTGAATGAGCGCTACTTGGGTAATCTTATACCCTCGATAACTGCACGCTTCCACACCCAAACGAAACTCGAGGAGATGGAGCAGTTCTTTGCCAAGTATCCCGAGGCGGGTGCAGGTACTGCTGCCCGAGTTCGTGCCCTTGAGACGGTCAAAAACAACATTGTCTGGTTGGCCGAAAATCTTGAAAGCGTCGACGCTTGGCTCAACAAGCAGGAGAAGCAGCTGAAATAGAACTAGCACCCAAAATGGCCAAAGTGGCTATCAATAATCCTAAAAAGAATTTGTTAGTGTATTTCTTGTTAATCATTGAATTGCCTTTGGGCACCATAAACTATCATTGCCCACACGGGTAAATAAAGATAACCCAACTGTGGACAAGCCAAATAATAAAAACTAAAAAACAAAATAAAGCTTGAATCTATTTATTTATGAGAAAATGGTAAAAGTTTCAAAATTTCAGCAAATTAATAAATAACAGCTATATGAAAAGTACTCGAATGGAAGTTATTTATTGATTCTAAGTGGTTATAAGCTTATGACCTGAAAAAGCTCTGCAATCAGAGTGAAATACGATTGTTGCGCAGTCGCAATATACTTCTCCCTTTTAGTAGGTAGAGACGACACTTCATAAAAAAAAACATAATCATGATATCGCTTTAGGGATATTTCCGACACATTTAGTCAATTTACCGGCTTGTTGCGATCGTAATTACGCATATATAAGCCTCGGGTAAAACATTGGTAAATAGCTATTTAAAAGCTTTTAACACTAGTTGTATGAGTATTATCAGAATATGTTGGCTATAAAGTGGCTATCAGGTGGTCATTACCAATATTAGCGATGACTACAATATATAATGCCGTAATCGGGTCTAATGTGTAGCCAATGTCTTTAGTAACCCGTCGTCGCTCGACCGGCAAAGATGTATTTAACCGGCAATTGGATGCGTGTGGCATTATTCTGGGCCGTAGCAGCCTTTGCCGTTGCGACAATTGTCGTCGCTGTGCAACGCACCCAACTGGAATCGGATTTGCTTGATATGCGACAGAAGATTGATATGAATGAAGCACTCAATGGAGAAATTCCCACCGTGATCCGTGAGAAGCGTGAACTACTCGAAGAGGTGAGAAAAGGCAGTTCATCAGTCAGTTTAAAAGCTGATGTGCTTATCAGTGTATCCCTATCTCATCCATGTAGATTGATTATCGTTTGCCAACGGCACTTGCGCCTACGCACTACGCTCTGTACTTGCACCCGGACTTGGAGAAGGGAAATTTTACGGGCCAGGAGCGTATCACGATAAAAGTGTTGGAACCAACAAAGCAAATCATTTTACACTCCCACAAATTGGATGTTAGCAGTGTTTATGTGAACAACCACGAGGTGGAAGGCTATGAGTTCGATGAAGTGCGTCAACTGCTGATCATCAATATGAAACAAGAGCTGACAGCTGATGCAATCATCACTTTGGGCCTTATCTTTGCTGGGCAAATGGAAAACAAACTTAATGGCTTATATAGCAGCAGCTATGCGACGCCAGCAGGGCAGCAGAGGTAAGTAATTATAAAAGCTGCCTAAAAGTATGCAGCGAATTTATATTGTCTTTTAGAAACATTGCAACTACAAAATTTGAGCCGACTTACGCAAGGCAGGCATATCCCTGCTTTGATGAACCCGCCATGAAGGCCACCTATGAGATTACAGTTATCCATCCTACTTCCGGCAACTATGATGCTCTCTCCAACATGAACAAAGTGGACTCAATGAATCTGGGTGACAGTACGCAGGCCACCTTTGCCACCAGCGTGCCCATGAGCAGCTATTTGGCCTGCATCATTGTCTCCGACTTTGACTCGGAGACGAGCACTGTTAAGGCAAATGGCATTGGGGCAGACTTTGAGATGCGCGCCTTTGCCACACCCCATCAGAAGAGCAAAGTGAAATATGCTTTGGAATTTGGCACTGCTGTCACTGAGTACTATATCCAATACTTTAAAGTGGCTTATCCACTGCCCAAGTTGGACATGGCAGCCATACCAGATTTTGCCTCAAACGCCATGGAACATTGGGGTCTGGTGACCTATCGTGAGACTGCTCTGCTCTATGATGAACAGATTAGCTCTACATTGAACAAACAGTCTATAGCTGGTGTGCTGGCTCATGAGATTACTCATCAGTGGTTTGGCAATCTGGTTACCATGAACTGGTGGAATGATATTTGGCTTAACGAGGGATTTGCTCGTTTCATGCAGTATAAGGGTGTAAATGCTGTGCATCCCGATTGGGGCATGGTAAGTGTGTAGTTTATAAGCTTGTGGAACGTTTTTAATCTTCTCTAAACTGTTTTTTTTTTAGTTGGAACAATTTCAAATAATGGCACTGCATCCTGTTTTGGTGTTCGATGCCAAGCTATCCTCGCATCCCATTGTACAAAAGGTAGAGTCCCCGGATGAGATTACGGCCATTTTCGATACGATTAGTTATGAGAAGGCAGGTTCGGTGCTGCGCATGTTGGAGTCACTTGTTGGGTCGGAGAAGTTTGAGTTGGCTGTAACCAACTATTTGATCAAAAACGAATTCAAGAACACAGTTACGGATGACTTTCTCACCGAGGTTGCTGTCCAAGTCACCGATTTTAATGTCAAGCTACTGATGCGGACTTGGACAGAGCAAATGGGTTATCCTATGCTAAATGTGCGAAGAACCGATGCGGGTTTCATCATAACTCAGCAGCGATTCCTTTCAAACAAGGCCAGCTATGAGGAGTCAGTGACCCCCAGCGAATTTAACTACAAGTGGAGTATTCCGGTTACATATTTCCTGGACAACTGGGAAACTGGTAAGTCTGAAAGCTTCATCTTTGAGTACGACAACGACGAAGTGGGCGTGCAAGTGCTTTCCGATGAGACCAAGTGGATCAAGTTGAATGTGCATCAGGTGGGCTTCTATCGTGTAAACTATGAGGTGAGCATCTGGCAGCATATTATCGAAGAGCTCATGCAGCAACACACTCGCTTCGATATCGCGGATCGCGCACATTTGCTTAACGATGCCTTCGCCTTGGCTGATGCCAGTCAGCTGTCCTACAGCGTACCACTTGAGATGACCGCCTATCTAGCTCAGGAGTTAGACTTTGTGCCTTGGTACGTGGCTGCCTCGAAGTTGCAAACTCTTAAGAATAATCTCATGTTCACTGAGAGCTATGTCTCCTATCTGGCCTATGCTCGCACTCTGCTAACCAATGTCTACAAGGAGGTCGGCTGGACAGTCGATGCTAATAATCATTTGAAAAAGTGAGTACGAAAAATCTTAATTTCATTATTTCCCATTCACAAATATTGTTTTTTTTTTTTTTTGTAGTCGCCTGCGAGTTTCTGTGCTTTCCGCTGCCTGCGCTTTGGGACTGCCCGATTGTCTGACTGAGGCAACGGATCGCTTTAACACTTGGCTCAAGAATCCCACTGCGGCCAATCGTCCTGCTCCGGACCTACGCGAGGTGGTCTACTACTATGGCATGCAGCAGACAAGCAGTGAATCCAACTGGGAGCAGTTGTTCAATCTTTTCAAGGCTGAGACTGACGCCAGCGAGAAGTTGAAGTTAATGTATGGCTTGTCGGCTGTGCATGATGGCCAGCTGCTCTATCGTTTCCTGGAAGAAGCCAACGATGAGAGTATTGTACGCTCCCAAGACTACTTTACGTGCGTGCAGAACATTGCTGCCAATCCGGTGGGTGAGCCCATTGTCTGGGAATACTATAGGGAGCACTGGCCACAGCTTATACAGCGCTTTGGCTTGAATGATCGCCAATTGGGCCGTTTGATTGCCAGCATTACAAGTGGATTTGCTAGCGAGGTTAAGCTGGAGGAGGTGCAACAGTTCTACAACAAGTATCCAGAGTCTGGAGCAGGCGCTAGTCCCAGGCAGCAGGCCATTGAGACCATCAAATACAATATTAATTGGCTTAAGGAGAACAAAGACGACATAGCCAGTTGGCTAAGCGGCACGGCCGCCCCATTGATCGCTAAAAACCCATAATAAACATATTTTCTTTTATACCCATATCCAATGTTCAACTGGATTGGCAATAAAAAAATACAAAAAAAAATCTTTAATTACGCAACTTACAATGACATAGTTAGGAATTTACGCAGAAATATACATATATAACAATAAAGTTCTACTAAAATCAAACCATAAATAAAACCATGCAGTTTATTGAAGAAACATTCTAGTGGCGATTTTTACAATGCTACGATAACTATGATAAAATAGTGGAATTGTATTAGTTTAACTACATTGTAAAGGTGCACTCACATGACTAAGCGCAAAAAATTGTTTGCACACTGTCCAATTCAGATGTTTGGATAAAAGTTTATATGGAGCCTTTATAAACTCAAAGGCCCCACCATAATGATATGAACCTGGTCACAAAAACCCAAAACGACTGCACTGATATCAATAATCGATGTATCAAGTCAAAATAGTTGGTCAGATTCGCATTTTGACGTTAGTTCAAATTTAGACGCGCTTCGAAGTGGAAGTGAAAAGCCAGCAAACTATTGTGAATCCTTCTTAAGCAAGGACTCTTATTCTAAAATGGTTGCCTGTAAGTTTAAAGTGCATATTTGATAATCAGCGATATTTTTATATGCAATATCTTTAGGGCTAACGGCAAAAGTGGTGGCCATTTGTTTGGGCCTTACCGCAACTGCCTTTTGTGTGGCCACAATCGTGTTGGCCGTGGAAAAAGCTAATCTAGAGAATGACCTACAGGATGCAATGGATAAGCTGGAGGTAATCATGCAAGCGTCAACAACAACAACAACTACAACGACTACAACTACACCTGAAGACAGCACTCCAAGTGGAGATACCACAAGCCCTGGAGACACTACGCCTAGCTCTACGACAAAGAATCCAAGCCCTAGTTCAAGTCCCATCTATCCTACACTGCCAACTGGACTACCCAACCCCGAAGAGGTATGTTGCTATGTATATATTTCGTTTTTAACAATCATAATGTCGTAAAGTCGGCAAAGCTACCAATTCAAATATTATCATACATTCATGCATACATGTTTAGGGCCGATTATCGGTTAGCGTTTCTTTGCGAGGTTTTATCGTGGCTAAAAAGTTTAACGCCTTTGTGGTCAGTTTAGTACTAATGCAAACTTCGTAGAACTTAGTATAGCAATCAAAAAATGGGAAAATTATTAGGTAAGACTTAATAATTATTATAAAACAAATGGCATTCTGCTAAAAGTTGCTTTGTTAGAGAAAATCACCGCAGAGCATATGGCAATTTTCTTTGGCTTACTCTCTACTTGTCTGCTTGTGGCTCTGGTGGTTGTGGTGGTGCATAGAGGCAATCTGTGGATACAGCTGACAGAGGCAAGCGTTAAACTAGACGTACTTGAAGATCGAATTCAAAGCTGCTAAAATATGGAAAAAAACCAAATGTTTATAGATTACTCATTATAAATAAAGCATTCAATGCCCGCATCCTTATTACTCACTTAGTTGTTTACGGTCCGGCCAGTTTACAATTGCTTTTATCATAAATCGACCGACAATAGCGGCTCTTATCGCATTTTGCTTATGGATATTGACCAAATCTTTATAATCGCGTCTACATAGATTGTTTATCGCCTGCCAAGCGAACTGCACCCGGTGCGATATCGCCTTTATCTACATCCCAAAATGACGACAGGAGAATGCGATGGCACCGTATCCATACAGTTTCAGCTGGAAGCAGTCACCAATCTTATTGTCCTGCACGCCAAGGATATGAATGTGCATAGCATAAGTATTCTAAATATGATGGCACGCATGCGCATAGCAATCGAGAGATACTATCAAGATGAGACACGTGAACTTCTCATAATTGAGTTGAAGGAGGTGCTAAGCACTAGCAAGGCGTATACGCTATCAGTTAGCTTTGATTGTAATCTGGATGCTCTGAATGGCGCCTACCGAAGCAGCTACACCAATGAGAATGGTGAGCAGAGGTAAGTAAAACATACCAAATTCATCTAGTGAGTGCCCCTAATACATGCTCAGTGTTGGTATAGGTATGCATTGAAAATTAATAAGCTTAGCTTTTGACTCAATACCCATTGATGCGGTATTTTGAGTAAAAGCTGTTCAGTGTATCTGTGCATCTCTCTCTCTCCGTACTCAACGAATGCGAGCGTACCATTTTGACAATTTGCCGGTCTCAGCTGTTGAGCAAAGCTTTTCGTATCATGGAGCTTGATCGCAGCTGCATCGCTCACAGCGACGTTTCAGTAGTAAGTTCAAAGCCCAGCGCGACGGTTGTCGGCTTGTCAATGCGCGTCGCTTAGTGGAACTCAGATCTCGGCCTGTCTCGTCTAATACTCCTTCTCTGTCGCACGTGCGAGTGTAAAACGTGCGCGACTTCGATTTAAATTAAGTAAAGCTGCAGCTTAAGCCTAGTGCCGTTATTAAATAGAGCAACACTTAATAACCATAGCTAATAGCAATTAATTGAAAATTAGCCAAAGCGCACGCTTTCAACTAACGGTAACCAAAGCAAAGACATCCAAAGAGCAATTGCCAAAAATTAACTGTAAAGTGCGAAATATGAACTGTGTATGAGTGTGTAAATACCAATAAGAATGTAGGCTTGTAATTATAAGTGTATTTGTTAGTTTGAAACGAACACCGTAAATAATATTTTTGTTATTTTTTTTTTTGTACTTTGTCATTGTCGTTAGTGGCAGCTCCGTTATACTATACGGTTAGCCTCTGTTCTAATTGAGCGCATTGAGGCGCGAACTAATTTTAATATACAAAAAAACAACAACAAAAATAATAATAATAATTCTATGCCAACTTTGACTTTCAACAATAAACACAATAAATAACCACAAAGCGAATGGCGGCAAGCAGAAATTCACGCACGCAAAACAGGTTGCAACTGCGCATGCGTCTGTGGCTGTGCTTATGCCTGTTTGCCTGTGGTAACCACACCTCGACGCACCCCTCACCTACTGTGCATCCCACAGTTAGCCGGCAAACAGGCTTCGCTCAGCTTTTCTCTCTCTCTGCCATAGTTCACTTGCCGCGCAAGTTCTTGGCCTTAAAATCGGCCAATCGCTTGTTGACTTGAATGTATGTGTTTGAGTGTGTGTTTACATTTACTACAAACTTGGCCAACAAGCATTCATATGGCCATCCGCTTGAATAGAGCTACTGAATCTTCTATCTACTCTTTGTATAAATCTGTGATATTACTTTCTTCAAAAGCCCCCCAAACGAAATGGGTCGACATCGACTTTAATGTTTGTTTTCCGTTTGTTGTTGTGGTTGTCGCAGTTTATTCTTGTTTTTTAGATCTTGTTTATATCTGTCTCTCTTTCTCTTTTTCGGTTGCATGTTTTGTGTTGTGTGGTTCTTGAAAGAAGTTCAAGCAACGCGTTGGTCTCACAAACATTTTTCATTTTCATTGGCACTGATTTCTTTTCTTTTTCCATTTCTCTTTGACGCCTCTGGGCAACTGTCACTAGACCCATTACAATTTCTTTTGCCTGTGATTAAAATGAAGGCCACAAAAATGATTTTTTCCCTTTTGCTGGTTATACTGGTAATTAACCAAAATCTATGATATAAGGTATAGCTTGAATGTTTTATTCAATTTTTTGTCTTTAATTAGCAAGCTAACATTTAATGATAATATAAATAATTTTTGTGGACTTTTAAGGGTTTTAAAATAAATCATTGCTTGAAGTTTATCATTTTTTGTCTGATAAAAAGCATTCCCAATAATAGTGTTAGTGTTATAATTATTGAGCTTTTTGGTTTTACAAAGTTTTTTTCTCCACTAACATTTCTTATATAATTTACTTCGCAAATCAATTTAATTGTAGTGCATAGCAGGCAAACTGTTGCAAACATTTCATTTTGTATTTCTTTTCACTACCAAGTTTTGGGGTGTGTGTGTGTTTGAATTAGTAGTATTACCAATTGCAGTCACGTATTTGGGTCCCTGCATGCGTCACAGTAACCCAATCTGAGCAATTGTTATATCTTGTACTCGTCGGCTTTTTGTTTTTTTTTTGTTTTTGTATTGGGCATTTGCATTAATTTATTTATTTGTGAAAGTTATGACCTTAAAATGCCAACGAACAAGTTTGATAAAATGTACAAAACAAAAAACAAAATTCTTTCAGTGCATTCAACTTCAGTCTAATTATTTTGTATTTGACTTAATGCCACATTCATTAGCGGCATGCAGCATGCAGCATGCAACTGCAACTGTGTTTTGTGTGCTTGTCATTTGACATTTCCTCAAGCTCGATGAGTAACCATACAACAGAATACTTTGCACCTACAAGCTACAGATACAATGAGGCGTATAAAATTAAGCACTTGCAGATACTACATTGCAGCTGCCGCGTTGTGGCATTGGGGCAAGTGGTGGGCTTATAAGGTAGTCATGTCATATATATATATTTCCATGTTTGTTGCTGATCTTCTTAGTTATTGTTGTTGCAGCCCAATTGATGCATTTCATCATCGTAGGCGTAGAGACAACAACGAAGTCAACACAATGATGTTGTTGAGTTTTACTCAGTGCTTTGGTCTCTGCCTCACACAATTTGTGAAATATGCATGGTATACGTAATGTTCAACACTTTAGATTCGTACAACTTGCCAAAATTAACAATGAATTTATTTGCATTGCGCATTGTGGTACGCTTTGAATCTTAATTTTATCATTGTTGCCAGACAGATACAGATATGAGTTTTCTTATGGTGGTGTGCATCCTACTCAAAGCCATAATATATGGCATACAATTATGAGAACTTCAAACATAAGATTGTTGCGTGAAGCTACATAGCTCGTTATTTTTATTTTCCTTCAAGGAAAATGATTTCATTAACAAGATTTATTATAAATTTGATTCGATATTCACTTTTGATTTGTAACTTTATGCATATGAGTAAGTTTTGGTTAGTTCAATGACTACCGCATCTCATATTACTATGGTTAATTCAATGCTAATTTTCGAGGCAAAAATGTGTTCCCATACCATAAAACTCAAGCGGGAGATTTGTATACGCGCCCAAGAGGCAGCCGGCTGCATTGCAGTGCAATTCATCTGACAAAAAGCCAACAACCTTCCCATCCGTCCATCAGTCAGTCAATCACGGTGACGACGACGACGACTATGAGGCTTAAGTCGACGTCGACGTCGACGTTGACGCCGACGCCATATGTAGAAAGTGGCCTGCGGTCGTCGTATCACAGCGCAATTGCAACAAACCTGGAAATTTGTAATACAACATTGCGGTTTACCCGCAGCGCAGTGTCTGTACAAGAAAGAAAAATCAAACTTGGCTTAAAGTCGTTACAATTACACACCGACACACACACACACTTCCATTTAAGGCGCAATGGCCAACTCTATTACGTGACAGTGCAATGGGGAGATTACGTTTGATTGATCTGCAATGGAGACAAAATCGCATCAGTTCGCATCAGCAATAAACTCAAGTCGATTGCGACGGAAACCGCTCAGTCACAAACAACAACGGCAACAACAATAACAAAAGTTATGTCTCTGTTTATAGGGAATAACTGTCGAAAAAGTGATAATGACAACATTCGTAGCTTAGTCAGCTTACGGAGTCATCTTAAATTACACGCACCGATACCACAATACTTTATGAACTTGTGTTTTAAGATATATTTCAAGAAAAGACGAAAGTAAATTATTTGCTTCGTAGTATAGTTAGCTAATCGGGTTGATGTATATATAATGTAAATGATATTCGATTAATTACTATTTATTACAACGGCAAACAAAACAACAGTTGTTTAACGTAACTAAATGCTTCAGTATTTTACATTGGTTTCATGTTACGTAGAAGTGGAAAATTTATTAAATGATTCTGCACCAGTGTGAATAGCTGATTTAGATAAATACATACGTAGCAATATAGTATAGAATAAACAAATAAAACACATAAAAACAAAATAAAAAAACGGTATGTACGCGACGAAAAACGTGCGACCACGCAGCAGCCTCTCCACAGACGACAACCATCGCATCAAGGACACAAACCGCATACAGAAAAAGGCACCCAGCAACACGGTTCTTACACTGATTGCGTTCTGTGTCTTTCTACTGGTGCTGTGCACTTTTCTGTTGGGTGCTTTGGTTTATGTGGGCAAGAATATTGCTGACGAGCATCAGAAGCAGCACGCTGGTGGCACACTGCCCGTTATTAACAACACTGTACGCACCATATATGTGGATCGTGATCAATTATTGTCAACGAAGCCCATTTTAAGTGTGCTATCAGGTTTGTGTAAAAATTATAAATTTAAATTTAAATTCAAATTCAAATGCTTTGCAAAGCGCGGCAATCAACCCGTTTCGATTATATCATTCAGCTTTTTGTCGCCTTCAACCGATTCGCGCATTAAATAGCGCTGCATCATTGCGTCGATATTGTTATCGGCGTGCTGAGTTTGTTTTGGTTGAACAAGTTGAACTAATTCATAATTTATTGATAAAAATCCAAATACCAGATACCAGTCGTGCCTATACCACACAAGTGCCCACAACAAAGAAATCTACCGCCATGGCTGCCATATCACCCGAAATAAGAACTGCCAGCCGGGTGCTTCAAAAACTTGGCTTCAGATTGCCAAGAGCACTGAAACCACGAAAATATAATCTGCGTTTAAGACCGGACTTTACAACAAAGAGCTATACAGGAAACATAAGCATACACCTCCAAGTACTGGACCCCATTGCATTTATACCAGTGCATACCAACCAGTTGAATGTTAGTCATGAGCAACTGCAGCGTTTGGATGACTCGGGTGCGCCATTGGCAGACATCAAACCAAGTCTGACGTTTGCCCATCCGGAATATGAGTATTGGGTAACCGAATTCGATAAGCCACTGGAAGTGGGCAACTATACGTTGCATCTTAAGTTCAATGGCTCCCTAGTCGATCGCATAACAGGACTGTACCAGAGTTCATACTATGATAACCTGAACAATCGCACCAGGTAGCTGCTGCCGCAAAAATTTGGTTTTACCTCTTTCAATTATCTAACCAACACTGCATGCACTTTACTTAACCCAACAACTCTAATCTATTGATTTTTCTTATTAATTGCTGTTCTGCTTTTTAGTTAAGCTAAAATGTAATTTATTAATTTTCATAGATGGATTGCTAGCACAAAGTTCGAGCCCACCTATGCTCGCCGCGCCTTTCCTTGCTTTGACGAGCCACATCTTAAGTCCCAGTTTTCCATTACGATTGCGAGACCCAGTGGCGATGAATACCACGTGCTCTCCAATATGCCAGTTGCAGTAAGTAAATCTTTAACCAATGATGGAATAGTTGAAAACATTTTTATATAATTCTAGAGCGAGCTAATCGATGGTGATATAACTGAAGTGACCTTTGAGGAGACAAGACCCATGAGCACATATCTCGCCGCCTTCGTAATCTCTGACTTTGCCCACACAACAACCAAAATAGGAGACAGCGATATTGATCTGCGTGTTTTTGCGCCACCTGCCCAGGTGAAAAAGACACAGTATGCGTTGGAGACGGGTGCTGGTGTTACTGCCTATTACATTGACTACTTTGGTATTTCGTATCCACTGCCTAAACTGGACATGGTTGCCATACCCGACTTTGTATCCGGTGCCATGGAAAACTGGGGTCTGGTAACCTACAGAGAAACTGCACTGCTCTATGATGAGAGCACCAGTTCCAGCGTTAACAAGCAGCGTGTGGCAGTTGTGGTTGCCCACGAGTTGGCGCATCAGTGGTTTGGCAACTTGGTTACAATGAACTGGTGGAACGATCTGTGGCTCAACGAAGGCTTCGCCTCATACATTGAGTACAAGGGTGTCCAACACATGCATTCCGACTGGGATATGGTAAGAACTGGATTTCCTTTACAAACTTTCTCAAGCTTTTCTAAATACTTTGCTTCTCTGCAGTTAAACCAATTTGTTACTGAAGAATTGCATCCGGTGTTGAACGTTGACGCCACCCTGGCTTCGCATCCCATTGTTAAGACCATTGAGAGTCCAAATGAAATAACGGAATACTTTGATACCATTACATACTCCAAAGGTGCTTCTCTAGTGCGCATGCTGGAGAACCTTGTGGGTGAGGCGAAATTCAAGAATGCCACCACCCGCTACTTGAACCGTCACATATATGGTACGGCCACCACGGAGGACTATTTAACGGCTATTGAGGAGGAGGAGGGACTTGAGTCGGATGTTAAGTGAGTAAATCAATTGCTGCTGCTTTCACATAAATCTAATGGTATTGTGATTTTAGACTTATCATGGAAACATGGACCGAACAAATGGGTTACCCTGTGGTTAATGTGTTAAAGGATGGTAATATTTACAAGCTAACTCAAAAGCGCTTCCTTGCCAATCAGGACGACTATAGCGTTGAAGTTGAGCCATCTTCGTTCAAGTAGGTTAAACACGTGATAACATATATAAGCTTTTTAAACGTATTTTACTTCTTTCTTATAGCTATCGTTGGTCTATTCCCATTACCTATACAACAAGCGCCGATAGCAATGTAAAGAGTCTGATATTTAATTATAACGACAATGAGGCATCCATAACAGTGCCCAGTGCTGTGAGTTGGATCAAGTTGAACAAGGATCAAGTGGGCTACTATCGTGTCAACTATGCCGAGGCTCAATGGGCAGAATTGGCCGCAGAGCTGAAGAAGTCGCGTGAAACCTTTACCACAGCAGATCGTGCTCATTTGCTAAACGATGCCAACTCATTGGCAGATGCTGCTCAGCTAAGCTATTCCATTGCTCTCGAGCTGAGCACATATTTGGAAAACGAAGTCGACTATGTGCCCTGGAGTGTGGGAACTTCTTCTCTGTCAGCACTTAAAAATCGCGTGTACTATTCAAATCTGTATAAGAACTTTACGCAATATGCGCGAAAACTTTTAGCGCCTATTGTGGAGAAGCTTACGTTTACCGTTGGCAAAAATCATTTGGAAAAGTATGTAACCATATTAGTTAATCAAATTGCTTGATTTTAATCTTATTATGTCTTTTTTAGTAAATTGCGCATTAAGGTTCTAAGTGCTGCCTGTAGCGTTGGGCATGAGAGCACGCTGCAGCAGGCGGCGACGCTGTTTAATCAGTGGCTATCCAATCCTGACGTACGACCCAGTCCTGATGTGCGTGACGTGGTTTATTACTTTGGTTTGCAACAAGTCAACACAGAGGCTGCCTGGGATCAAGTCTGGAAGCTGTATTTAAATGAACCCGATGCACAAGAGAAGCTGAAGCTAATGCACTCACTGGCGGCTGTAAAGGTGCCATGGCTGCTGCAGCGTTGCATCAATTTGGCGTCGGAAGAGTCCAATGTGCGTAGGCAGGATTATTTCACTTTGCTGGGTTACATATCGGCAAATCCGGTGGGCCAGAGCCTCGTCTGGGACTATGTGCGCGAGAACTGGCAGAAGCTAGTTGATCGTTTTGGCATCAATGAGCGCACGCTTGGACGTCTGATTCCAACTATCACAGCACGCTTTGCCACACAAACAAAGCTGGAGGAGATGCAACAGTTCTTTGCAAAGTACCCAGAGGCAGGCGCTGGCACTGCAGCGCGTCAACAGGCACTGGAAACGGTTAAGGCCAACATCAAGTGGCTGGAACTTAACCAAGATGAAGTTGGCAAATGGTTGGCCAACTATGTGAAGCAGCCAGTTGCCAGCAATCGCATCAACTGAGCCACAATTTGTTAAATATCGTTAATGTAAAAACAAAATAAAAAAATGAATTTTAAATAGTCTTAGCCGAAGCATGCAATTTGAGTGCATTGCAAATGTGAATGAAGGTATTGTGAATACTATTATATTTTTTGATTAAAATACAAATTTGAATTACATTCGTTGTTGTCCTGTTGTATACCCTACAATCAACCTTCACACGTATGCCATTAACCATAAGATAGATATTTAAATCAGCATAAACTTTTTACAATGTTTCTCCCAAAACATTTTGGCCATATTTATAGCTTTATTATCTCGCGCATGACCTACAATTTTCGGCTTACTTTCAATGGGTTGCGGAAACGGAAACGGCGAAAAACAACCAACACAACGTAAGCGAGTTTGTTTAATTTGCAGACTCTGTGTTTTTATGAGCGTACCAGATTTGATGTCGCCCAAGCAGTTTATGGCCAAAAAGGAGACATCAGTTTTGTTTACTTGCTGGACAGTTTTTGGCCCTGGAAATGGCGTCAGCAGCGTAGCCATTAACCAAGATTGTTTACGACTGGAATTGAACGCAATTGAATTTGGCAACTGATTATGATATTTTCTTTATGAATTCATACATAGCTGCCCATATAGGGTCTGATGGCCAGAATGAATAGTAGGCCACGTCTGCGCTGGAAAGCCAATCACTCAAATGGTGCGTAACCAATGTGATGCGATAAAATGATGGCGACATTTCAATGCCATCGCTGTCAGGCAGCTGCATAAATTTCTTGATAGACCGTTAAATTATCACCAATAACAAAAAGAAAAATCATGTGTATATATATATACAAATGGCCATATTTTGCAGCAAACACGAATAACTCAGTTTGGGCGATAGATTGATAATCTGTCGTTTGAATGTGAGCCATTTATTTGATTTCGATTTTATTTGAATTTGATGTTGGCTGGCAGCTCGTAAATTTTCGATTGTCTGACATTAAACTTCATTCTTTTTCGCTCATTAAAGTTGCTCAACTTAAAACGTTTGGCTCTCCGCAAGGTACACAAGTTCATTTCGATTGACCTGGCGACAACTATTAATGAAATTGCACGACATTAAGCGATTGAGACATGATTATGTACATATCGGGCAGCAAAATAAAACTTCTCTAACTGCAAATCTACTAGCAACAGCTGCAGGCGTTTAAATCGAGCCAGTGACAGCAACAAACAGCAGCCAACACCTTTCGATTCCCATTTGCATGGCTTGGACTCATTCGTTGCTCGTTTTGTTTCTATACCCTAGTGTGCTATAAAGTGTTCTTTCTTCTGTTCTCCTTTTGCCACTTTTTAGCCAAACACACTCAGGCTCAATTGGCCCACGGCCAGGCAAACTAATTTCGCTTTGTCTAGAGACCATCATTTTGTGCACAACTAGCGCAACTGTAGGTATATTGGCTTTAAAGAACTGGCCTATATGTTCAACATTATAAATGAGATTTAAATGAAGGTATTAAAAGTTACGTAAGCCAAAATTAAATTATAGTTTTCACCAAAAACTTAAGGGTCTTACTTAAAAAAACTTAAAGAACTTACTGAAACTGTTTCAACTGCCTTCAACCACTGCAAAGTCATTTAAAACGGCCAAGGTTAAGCAGTTTACCAAACATTCAATGTAAAATGTTAAACTTAGCAAAGAAAGAATGTTAGTACTTATACTTTTTGGCAAAACAATGGACTAGATGTAATTTCAAGTCTCTCAAGCTGCGCTTTTAACTTTTGATTGTTTTCATTTTCTTTTTGTAAGCACTGTGTTCAACTTCAACTTTAACAGAACAAACTTGTATAGCAAAGCAAACGAAACAAATCTTTAAACATACTTTTAATAACCCTATTGTTCCATCGTCAATAATGTGTAATTTGGTCTGGTTTCGGTCTAAACAAACGCTAAACCCTTAAAATAAATGCACATAAAACTCATTTTGTTGGCCATTTAAGTGCCTTTTGGGCAAGTTTGAAATGCTCATACGCCATGTTGTCACGTTCGGACGTTGACTTGTGCTTTTCAAGCTATCTGCCATCTCAAATTGTCGCCATATAAAGTTCCTAATTGTGTACACACATACAAGAGCATGTGCATGCTTGTGTCGTGCCTTTTCGTGTCGCGTTGGCTGTTTGACAGTCAACAAAAGTGACCCTTGATTTAATATTGGTTGCACTGTCGAATTTGTATGACGTCAAACCTGTTGATGCGTAGTAAAGTAAAGTGTAATGTTACGGAATGGAATGGATTGTGCATAAAGCCATTCGCAAAACCCCTGAAATTACTTCATTAGCAGCTAATTGTATTACCATTGCTCTTAACTGAATACACAGAAATACATACCGACACATACACAGCGTGTCGAAAAATGTTTATGTACTCAAAGCTGTCTAAGTGATTAATATTTTATTTTATTAGAACATCGAAACGGCAGACAGAATAAACAAAATACTTGACTGTTGCTGGGCGGATGGAAGGCGTGCAGATAAATTTAGTTGGCGGCTTTGGTGGCAAGCAGCAAAACGGAAGCCAAGGATTCACTTCTTCTTATTTATGTTGTGTTAATAATAGCTGAGGCTCAGGCCATAGTTGCTTGCCAGAGCCTGAGACACCCTGCTATTAATCTTAATTTGCTGCAAATATTCAATCAAGCGTTGCCCTACTCATGGTTGCTTTTGTAATTAAAGACACATTAAGCGATCGTAAAAATTAAATTGTCAGTCTGAAAAAGCCATCTGCTGTGCTGTGCTGTGCCTGGCAACTGTCTTGGGCCTACAGGGTGTCGATTGTCACTAATTAGCGGCACTTAAGCTCTTAACAATGCGACACTTTAATTTTAATGGCCAACTATCGATTGGCTTAAAGTGCAGGATTAAACACGAGTCGGGTAATTAATTTGATTTGTAAATAAATTTATTGTTTAGGAGGAAAGTAAAACTTTTTTTTGCATTTGAAATAAGCTAAAGATAATTTGGCTCGTTGAACAATATTAGCATACAAGTGAGATAGTATAAACAAACTTAACCAAGATGAGTGTTGTGTCTATATTGGGCTTGTTTATGGATTTCTAAGTTATTTATTTAAATGTTATAACAAAATGTTTATAGCCTAGCATATTTATAAAAAAAAACACATACACAACAATAAACCAGTAAATTCTTTTGCCAATTTTAATTGGTTAAAATACTCATATATTTTTTTTATAATTTCATGTTCGACTTGTAGTTTTTGCTTGTCAGTCAACCGTTTTAATTATGTCATGTACCATTTTAATTGGTTTGAATTCTATTCAGTTATTTAACGTAAACAAGTATTTTTTTTTAATTTTAGACATTTTATGAGGATTATTGGTTTGTGTATTTGCGTATGGATTGACTGCATCGGAGTTTTATTCGTTTCAGTTTTATATAAATATTCAGTTCATCGATTTCATCTACGGGTCGTTTACATTTGAGCAATGTTTAATAGATGGACAGACGAACTGCTGATGCGTAGTTTTATATTTCAACACACACAAACACTCATATGCAGATTGATGATGTTTTTCTTTGGTGGCAGGAGCTGCTGATATCTCTGCCTGTCTGCTGTTTGCTTATATGTGTTTTGCGTATAAAAATGCATAAAATGGCATAAAACTCTGTTGCTGCTGCTGCTCATGTGGTTGGCAGTTAAATTGTTGCCAAAGAAGTGCAATAAAAAGGCTTTAATGATGCGACTGTCTGTAATTAAATCGCGCCCACACACACACACACACACACACACATACGCACTTACTTGTGGCTTATGCACGCGGCGTATGCGTAATGTTAGTGAACTGTAAGCCAGCGGCGCAAAGAATTGGTCTTCAAATTCATGTTTATCATTTTAATTGAATGCTTAAACTCGCGTTTGCTTCTTATCTAAACATAATCTAAAAATCCTTGCTGTCTGAACTATACTCAATGTTATTTATTTAGTTTTGTTTGTTATTTAGTTCGCCTGCAGTTAGCGGCTATCGTTGTGCCATTGTCTGTGTCTCGTGAATATGACTTTTGATTTATGACCGTTTGTTGTTCGTTGAACAAACAAGGCCATAAATATGCACAAAAGCAAACCGCAAAACATAGAAAAAATAGTCAAACAATTGCTGAATGTGGCAAAAGTAAAAATAAACTCTATCCCTGTTGTTGCATTTAAGGCTATTACTATTATGCAATGCTAAGTTAAAGTCAATTGCAGTCAATGTGAAAAAGTTCGCTTCATTGCGTACTTGGCTAACACAAATTTTCGACTGTTTGGACACTGCGTATACTTAATTTTGCATGTAACTTGGCAACTTGCAACGCGTATACGCAATATCCATTAACACATTTGCCATTTGTCCTTTTTAGCGTTTCATTTGGTTGCATTCGCCGTTTGTTTCCTTCATGTCCGCTTCGTTTATCTTCCTTCTACTTTAACTTTAAAACCATTTGCATCGGTTACCCCCTCATTCCAGCCTGATAAGCTGACTTTATTGGCAAAGTTTCGATTGCGTTTTGCTCTGTGTGCATAGCGACTCTGGCATTTATTTAAATTTATTTCTATACAATTTGTAAAATCTCTTCCATTTCCCTTTCAGTATTTGCATGGAATTCAAATTGCAAATTAGTGATAATTTAAAAAGGAAATTCACTTTGCACGTGCCCACATAAATAATGGCCGTAAATAAGAGAACCGCACGGTTGACATCCTGCGGTTAAAGCTGTCTATGTGTCCCCATGTCCCCAATCATTTGACAGCTGTGGTCACTGCTTCGGGCATCCATTAAATTTAATTCATTAGCATTTACATAGCTTCATTTTTAATGAACTGACAAATCTCTGCAGCATTCTTGATGCCTATAAATAAAATCGAGACGCAGCATATACATGCGTTAAATGCATTGCAGACGCATAAATCTTTTCAACGACAGAATTCGAGAAAGTAGGGGAATATGGAGAGACATTGATAGAAAGAGCGCGACAGTTCTTGACCAAAAGATACCCTACATCAAAAAGGCTTCAACTCTGAAGTGATTGAATGTCTGTGAGCTTAACTTAAAGTCAAACAAAGGAATTTAATTAACACAATAACAAATAAAACATTCTACTCACAACCCATAATCTACGCATGACAATAAAGTAATTCAGCAATGAAATCCAATATGGCACGAAATAATCATTATTTCATTCATATATTATTTGCAAATTAAAATGTTTACAATAAAACATTTGGTAATAGCGCGCAATTTATGAATCACACAATGTTTACGATTGACGAATGAGATACTTGGCTCGGTTGACGGCAATGGTGACAGCGAGCTTGTCGCTACTTGCCTCAACTTGCCATTACTCAAAATGAACGGAAAACATGCGTTTTCAAATGTATAAATATAGAAGTGCAAAGAAAGGAAAAATGTACACTCAGCAATTAAGTGAAAAAACTCAATTGAAATCATTGCAGTGGCCAAAAACATTTAAGTTATATGTATATAGTTCATTTATATGTTGCTGTTTTCTATCAAATGACACGATCGTTTAGGCAGCTCATCTGCATATTTGCGGCAATGTCCAAAGAATATATATGTGTATTTCGTAGCAATTAATTGAGAATTTCAAAAATGCGCTGCTACTATGCATATGTCTATAAATATGTTTATACTAATGAGACAATCTAGTTATGCGTATTTGTAGACAGACATCAGGTCAACGACTTGAGTGCTTTTGTTCAAGCAATAATTGCTAGATAAACAAATGCTTAAATGTTTTAAAAATATCTACAACACTGCCCACAAAGCTTTCTTTTTCAACCCGAACAACTTGTTTTCCGTGTTGGCATAAATAAAATGCAATTATATTGTGACTGCAAACCAATCACACCACTGGCTTCTGCATTTGCTTCTGCTACTATCTGGTAAAAATTCAATCACAATATTATTGTGTGGCATACAAATAGCAAATGGTGACGACGCCATCAATCTTTTGCCAACGTTCACAATCGCGTTGCATTCACTCTGCTACAAGCGCCACATTGGACATGTGTGCATACATATATACTTGAAGTATGATACACAATAAGTAAGTGGGCATCCATCCCCCTTCCTCTCCCCTTCTACACTTCACATCACAATTCTTCTTGGCAGCCATATGCCGCAATCATAAATGCTTTGTAAGTGTTGCTGTTGTTGTTGCCGGAAAATTATGGTTTCTCATGGCTTGGTTACAATTAATTTGGATTGTGTTTTGTTCTGCCATTTCATTCAATCATATTTATTGTATAAGAACGCATTTTTTTATAATTTGGCATTTCGTATGCTTAATTTCCTATGATTAATTAAAGAGTTTTCGCCATATCATAGGCACTTCAAACGGAATGTTTGTTTCCTGTCGAAAAATAAGAAGAGAAAACTGCAGGAAATTTAAGAAAGTAGCAACTTATCTGTTGCTTTGCCAAACTTTCAATTATTAAGAAATTATTGCTGCAATAGACACAAACTTAATTCACAGTCAATGGCCAAAAACCTAAACGTTTGCTATTAAAGATTTATGCAGATTATTGTTTTCCGCAACAAAGACTGATAAATTAAGCCAGTTGTTTTGTTCTCAATTGCAAGCAATTGCTGTTTTTTGTTATAAACAATTCGTTATAAACAGCTCACATATAGATTGTGGCAATTTAGCACAGCGTTGTCATGTGGTAACAGGTTCAGGGCCAACACAACTGGTTTATATATTTATTATACTGTATACTTAGGACAACAGCTTAAACTCAGTTCAGTTGCCTTTTGTGTTTGCTTTATCAATCTTCGGATACATAATAACCCTAAGAATAAACATCCTCTTTCTCTTAAACAGCAGCGAAAGTTTTAGTTTTGTTTTCTTGGGATTATTGGAGCCAAGCAACATCTAATCAGAGCATAACTAATTCACATCTAGTTCGACCATATTCGAGTATATTCGAGCCAAACTTTTAACGGCCCTATTTAAAACGCACAGCAACAGAGAGAGGAAAAACTCTTTGCATAAATCTGGCAGACTATTTTATCTACTAGTTGAGTCAGCATTTTGTTTATTTGGATCAAACTTTGATGACAATATGATGCGATGTGGTTTGACTTGTTTGCTTATTTGTTGTGCGCCAGTAACATTTTTTGTTTGAACTAATCTGAATTCCAGAGACTATTATTTAAACATTAAAGCCTGCACACGACAAGATTTTAAAGAAAACACACATCTATATATACATATACTATAAGCTCTTGACCCAACGAACTTCAATGTCCAGCTTGGAGGGGGCCTCCCCTCTTAGGCGTATTTGTGTCAACGTGACCCATGGGGAAAGACTTTGCATAAGTATTATCTAAGGGACTGGCAACAATTTGCCGTAAAGTCTACATTCTTTTTGCAATTTATTTAGCAGATTCTATTTGTTTTGTGTGTGTTTCGATGTTTTGAGCACAACAAGTAACAACAAGTCACTCTGTGATTGAATTGCAGTTTAGTTGGCATTTAGGCAATCGTTGGGATAGATGTGTTGTTGTGCTCAATATCCTTGTTGCCTGTCGTGTCCTATCAAATTCCATTTTACGACCAACGCACACAGTCCCAGGGGCCACTAACAACGTGCCAAATGCCACAAAAACAATGCCACAGAAACAACAACTCTCACTGTCCTTCCCCCTTGCCTTGTAATGTAAGACTTACAGGAGAGAGAATCAACTAAAGCACAACAATGGATGAAATTGAAGCGAACGAAAAGGAAGATCAACAAACATGCATGAAGTTAAAGCTGAAGGGAGTCAATGTCATAAAGGCAAAGATTTAAAAAGTTATATCCAGGCTTATATACACATAAACATACCCTTAATTCCCTCCTGCAGCGAACGTGACAGCTTGAATGGAACTTGAAAGTTGTCAAGCATTCACAGTGCCAACACTGAATTCCAGCTGAAGAATATATATAAGTATGAGTTATGCAAATAATTGTTGCCTTGAGCTGATTATTTGCTTTAGTATGGCTGGAGTATTTAGCTAATTAATTATAGTATTATAAGCGTGCGATAAATAATTTCAATTTTCTACCAATTCCGCAAAAAAGTAGGCAATAGATAATTTATGGCTTAATTGGCTCACGCCGCCGCCATCTCTATTGATGACGCACTTATTTGAATTGCTAACTAGGCTCATACATACAAATGAAATAAATATGAAGTTTATTGTCGAGCCAGCCTCTTTGGCTCGCACTCAGTACTCAGGGCGCCGTCTACTATTGCCATTTGTGTTTGTATTCAATTTATGCATTATGACAACCCCAACAATCTCATTGTAGATATAAACAAAGACGTATTAGTGAATTTAAAATACAAACAAACAAAACAAAAAAGACTAGCACACACGCATACATTTGATTTGGCCGTAAATTGAATGATACCAGTCTACACGGCCAGACAGAAGTTGAATGCATGGCAAAGTGATAGTAAATTTGATGGCATAAGGGACAGTAAAATTTATTGTGTGGTTGCCTCGGCCCAAAAACACAAACAGCATTTTTGGCCCTGCCAGCATTTTTATACGATTGTTCTTTTTCTCGTTCTCTTGTGTCTCTTGTTCGCATAAAAACTGATAAAGTTCATTGCAACTATTTGGAAAGCCTTTGACTAGAATGTCACATGCGTTAAATGCGATAGGCAACATTTTTAATGAAAAGGTTCTAAGTATGCTTGTCATTGTCATCAGGTCATATTATAAACATTTGATTAGCATAGTAAGCTGAGAAATTGATAAAATTCCAGACGTTGACCAAACTCTTAAACAGACTCCGACTCATTGCGTATACTTAATATAAAGTTATTTATGCAGCTAAACTATTTTGATGGCGTACAGTTTTTTTTGTCATGTCCTGTAGCATGTTTTGTATACTCGACCAAATGCCAGGTGCCGTTTACTAATATCCTTTCATTTGAGCCAAATTGCACACTGTTGTGGTTGAAATTAAATGTTATACTTTTGCCATATATCGCATTACCACAACTTTTCAACACATGCTGCAATTTATAAATTTTTGTACCATTTATTATGTGTTCCCACACGCGGTTTTACTCTACAAATTTGTAGCTCTTGCTCCCAAATTAATGCCACTGCTGACAATTAAAACTAAATGCGCCAAAACTGCACAGCTGGCACTTAAAATACCTGCACCAAAGTGCATAATGGGTATATTATGCCACAGCTAAGTCTCGTCAGGCATTCGATTGGGTATTTTAATTGCTTAACAAAATAAACAAAACAAACAAAATCATTAAGTAAAAATAATGTTTAGCTCAATAAATAACCAGTTTGGCACGCGTCTGAGAAATAAAACGCATTTAATACATATTCATAAGCTTATACTAAAAAAAAATGTTGTCTGTCTTTAAAGTTTTGACAAAAAACAAATCCCAGCTAATTTTGTTTTATTATACTCGTATGTCAAACTCTTAGCAATTTGCCTTAAACCAATTTGAATATAACTCTTCTTTCAATGTTCGTGCATGTGTATTGCGGCATATGATTCTGTTCTTTGTTTGTTGTTGGTTTTATTTGTTATGTGGGAATGCTTGATTCGTGTATCAAGTTCCACTTCAGACGGCATTTGACGGGTATATCAAAGGACGAGAGCACAAAGACATTTACTAATTACTAACAGTAATTAGTCAAGGGCATGCACTCACAAAAACCACACACTCAAACACAGACACCCACTTTACACACTTGCCACATTTTAAACTGGCTAATGCGCCTTTTACAGTTATGTTACAGTGGCTGCTACTGTTAATGCTACTGCTGCCGCTTGTTAAGCCAGTCGAACAGTTTTCCAACGTCTAGACTGCAGACCAAAAAGCGAATTTATGTGGCCGATAGACATCTTAATTGTTTGGGGATTATGGTTTAGTTGGGGCTGGTTGTTAAAACTTACATGGAATTCATTAAGTGGAGAGCTGCGTTGAGATATATAATTGAGAGATTTGTGTGAATTGTGGCTGCTTTATTAACAGTTACAGAGAAAGAGGTTTAGAGAGTTACATTTGAGCAGATCAGTAACATAACGAATATATATTTATATAGTACTACATATGCAGAAAGTGTTTATGACTAAGTACATTTACTAGGAATTGAGTTTTGGCCCACAACTTAGAATTTGCTGAATTCAGCCGAGATACTTTTGCTGCCTCTTATCACAGTTACGCGTACACCTAAACCTACTTTACCCCCCTCCCATTATGCCCTGTGGAATGAACTCTGACTTGAGTCGAAGTGGCGCTTAATAAACGCCACTTGGCGTTGCTGTTGTTGCTGTTGTAGCTGCCACACTCAACGACTTTGGCGTCTTGTGGCTGCCACCATTAATGGCATCGTCGATAGTAGCTGGGGCGGCGGCACTTTCCTTGTGCCCCTTGCCGCGCCAATTCAATTTGACCTTCAAACCCTTAAGCGTGTTGGAGCGTTTAGCCTTTGCTTTGCGCACTTTGCCACTGCCACTGCCACTGCCGGTCGCTATTGTTGTAGTTGCTTCGCTACCAAGTGCTCCACTTGCGGCTGACGCCTGCAGCTGAGGTTGGCGCGTGATGCGGGTCAACTTAAGACGCGAACGGGACAAGCCAACACCAGCAACAGCAGCAGCACACGCAGCTGTGGCAGCTGCATCAATACCAATACCAACACCAATGCCAATACTTGATGATTGACAGCTCAACTCATCGATGGCAACCATCGCTGGCTGAGCTAGTTGGTGTTGATGCTGATGGTGCTGGCACTTGTGTCGCGTCGAGCACAACTCATATTGCTCCTCGGGCCATTGCAGCTCCGCCTCCAGCAGGGAGTGAGCATCACCCACTGAAGATAATTGTGAAATTTGTGTTTGCAACGTTCGATGTGGTTGTGGGTGTGGATGTGTTGCCATATTCGTTGTTGCTGCTGTTGCTGCTGTTGCTGTGGCTGTTGCTACTTCGTTGCCAGCGATACGTGCTGCAAACAGATCCTGTCGGCTGCGACTCTGTGTGCTCAACAGAGTGGCATGCGAGCTACTAAATGAGCCGCGTTGCAAACGTTGCGAATGGCGATTGCCGCCACCACCAACAGCTGCGGCGCCACCATTGCTGCTGCTGCCATTTAAAGTTGTCAATGTTGTTGTTGTGCGAACGCTGTCCTGTGTAATGAGAATGTACAAATATGGTAAATAAGCGGATAATATTTAAATATTTATACATATTAAAGAGTTTGAAATATTAACATTAATCTGTATCGTAAATTGAATTTTGGTAATATCAATAATTATAATTAAGAGCAATAATATTTAGAAATCATTTAACGCATCAACAAGCATTTAAATCAATTTTCTCATAAGCAAATAATTTCAATTTAGTATGCATAGTGCACAATTTGACACTAAATATCAAACCAAGTATAACACAATATGAAGTTAATTAGCATTTGCCAAACAATTAAAATCAATATACAAGTAATTAGTTGCAAAATGTTTGAACAAGTTGCAACAGCGCGTGTATTTACCGTATGCAGACGCAGTGAGCCCGTCTGATTACGCCGCAGAGCACTGTAGGTGTGAGGAAGTCCCTGACCCTGGTTCTTGCCAGAGAGACGAAACTGACGCGCCAACGTGACCTGCGGGAGCGGGAAGAGTTCAAGAAATCAATATTGATAGCAGTCATATTGATTTCTTGAACTATATTTATGCCATGCTAGGACTCACCTTGAAAGCCTCACGAAACTTATGGCTCATAATGTTGTAGAGTAGCGGATTGATGCACGTGGAGAGGAAATAGAGTACACCCGATGTATAATTCAGGATATTGAAGACATCGTTGAACCATTCTGACTCAATGCCAAACGTGGAGCCATAGACAGCCATCAAGCGTTGTGCATGGAATGGCGCCCAGCAAATGAAGAATGCAACAGCAACAGCAACTGCATATATAATTAGTAAAATGAATGTTTTTTTTTTCTATTTCATTCTACTAGAGCCTGCTGGTTGAGCTCTTAAACTCACCCAGCATCCGGATGACGCGCGTCTGGGCGCTAATGCCACGATTAACATCGTAGCTGCGACGTGGAAGTGCCTGCAGCAGACGACTGCGCTTCAGCTTGATCCCAATGAGCACGTAGAGCACACAGATGGCCGTCATCGGTCCGCCGAAGAAAATAAATCCGGATACAGCAAACACATGGGCGTAAAAGTCGTTATTCATCTGCCGAAACAAAAACAAAAAAAAAGAACAAGAAAATTGTCAAAAATAATGAGAAAGTAATGCGATGAGTGATTATTCTTAGTATAAAGAATATACCCTAACAGATAGAATAGAATTGCTAGAGTATTCATGACATCAATTTTAATTCTCTTGGGAAAACATTAAGAGGAAATTTTGAAAATACATCTGTTTTATTTATCTAGAGAAATCATAAGTCATTCATGAAAAAATGATTTTTATTAATATTATTGATCAATACTCTTTGATAAATGAGCAATGAACTTTAGTATCAGTCAAGTTAATTTCCATTGATTGATTCATATTGTGTATCTATCTTATCTGTTACGGGTTCACATACGCAGCGTTTGTCTGACAACATTTACCGTACATGATGAACCTGCGCCCTGATTCACCACAGAGAACTGTATGGCCTGGGGCAGAGCGAGCAATAGGGCAGCTATCCAAATGGCAAAGATGAACTTGATGGCACGCGACAATTTCGACATCGTATGTTGCCTAAGAGAAAAAACTAACATCAAAGGGAATGGCAAGATAAAGGGCCAAGGCCAGCAAATAAGGCAAAATGGTCAATGGCCGAGTGCCTATCACTTTCACTCACCTGAATGGATGGCAAATGGCAATGTAACGTTCCACGGTAAACGATGTAATGGTCAGTACAGTGGCATTTGCCGCTGTCTCGGACAGCACGCTCTCCAGTATGCAAATGCTGTCTGAGAAGGGATAATTGTCTGGGTGCCATAAGTTATAGAGGTCCTGTGGCATGCCTGCAATAGCACATTGAGAGTAAGTAAGGAGCTTTATCCCTTACCGCTTATGCTACTTATACCCACCCGAACACAGCAGAATCAAATCCGATATGGCCAAATTGAATAGGTAGAAATTGGTAGCTGTGTGCATGAAGTTATTACGTGAGATAACAATGCAGGTGATCAGATTGCCCAGCACACCAGCGACAAAGATGAGGGCATAGCCAATGGTGAGCGTGGCCAGCAGTCCCATGTTTGTGACCATTGTGGGATGTGGATGCTCCAGTAGATCCTGTGGCTCCAATCCTTGCAGCAGTGTGGTCAAGTTGTCCGGAGGTATGTTCAACACTTGTGTTAGATTCAAAAAGAACTTCTCATTTTGAAACAACTGCAAGTCAGCGAATAGGGGTGGGTCCACGCCATTGCCACTGCCAGCGCCCGCACTGGACATATTTGTGGCCAGCATCGTAGCTGGCATATGTAAGCGTGTGTGTGTGTGCGTGCTCGAGTGTGTGAGTGTGAGTTTGAGTGTCGCAGTTAAAATGTCATTTGAGTGTCTCAATGGACGGACAGACAGCTGCGAGAAAAAAATAAACATGCCAATTGATTTATTAGACTTTCGTAATCCCAAGTTCAATGTTTTTAAGTTGTTTTTGTTGTTGCTATTGTTGCTGTTTATAATGTTTCCTTTAATGCACAAAGTTTACGCATTAAATTTTCGTTAAAATCGGCTGAACCGTTTTAGATTATATCCAGATAAGCACAAGCTGGAGCAAGAGAGTTTGATAAATTGAAAGAGTTCTTTGAAAAAACAAATTAACATTGCAAAGTGTTATTTTATTAAAATGTTTTTGTTCTTTCTTTGGCTAACAAATGGCAGAACACTTGACTTTTAAAATGTTTTTTTATTGAAAGAGGCTCGACTGTTGACTATCATGAAAAACGTTCATATTGATGTTTTTTCAAGTACTTAAATTTATTAATTCAAACCGTAGATTGTCGTAAAATATTATTTAGCTTCTTTATGATGACATTATTATTATTATTTAGGAAAAAAATAACACAACAATATTATGCGTTATAAATATTTATGCAAAATGTGTACGTTTTAAAAGAATGTTATCGAATTGGATTTTATTATACTCATGTGTATTGAAACTGGTTTGGTTTTTGTTGCTTTGTATCGTTTTTCATTAACTATTATTATTATATTTGTGTGTCGGCGTGTTTTTTTTTCGGTCATTGGGCAGAGCAGCGACATCGACTCTCCACCCATATACATACTCAAATATAAGGCTAATGGTTAATACAAGTTATGCATCGAAGATGGCCATAAAGTGTTTGTAGAATCACTTTGTATTTGTTTAAAAGGTTTGCCTTTTTGCATATACAATTTATTAGATATTTATTTGTTTTGCTTTTATTCTTAATTGTTGGCCAACTTTATGGCGTTGCCTTAAGGGTGTGTGTGTGTGCGTGTATCAAGTTTGAACTGAATTGGCTTAATGAATAGCTGATTCTAGCGATTGTACGATATCATTAGCTTCTGAAAGCCACAGACAAACAATGATAAATGCCAAATGATGTTTGAAAATTAGTGCAAATTGTGTATAAGTTGTGTGTTTTTGCATTGTACTCAAACGGCAGCATTGAAACTGTTGTCGCTTTGTATTTGAATATTCACTTTAAGCCAATTAATTATATAAATATATTTTGGAATTCGTTTGTGCATTTAAAACACGTTTAATTTAAATTTATTAAATGTTGCCTGCCACATTTTTATGCATTCTTTCATTTCGCTTTGCTTCGCTTCTCTTCAATTTTTATGGCTTTGAACTGTTTTGAATTTGTTTTGAGTTATTTTTTGGCGAACGATGCACTCTTTGGGGTTTTTTTTTCTTCTTTTATCCCAGCGTTTATTCACTTATTTTTCGTTATGCATTATGACACTAAATACATTTTAGTAACAATTCGCTAAATCTTGTTTATGAACTTATTAACACAGTTTATTGTTTTCTTGTTTTTCTGTTCACATATTTTGTTTGGAAGTTTTTGAGCTTTGTCGCGTCTGCCTTAGACTTAAACTATTTCAAAATACATAATAATACTTGCTTAGATTAGTATTACTTGTTTTTAAATCTGGTGTTTATTTACGCGTTGCGTTTTGTTTTCGACTTGTTCCACACGCAGTCGGCCCACGAGCTGGACGAACGCGATAACAACTGGGCACAGCATCCGATTAACAGCGACTGAATACGGTTTTTTTGGCCAACATCTGCAAGCAGAAACGACAACACAATAACAGCGACGCAACAGTTGCTGTTGCTGTTGCAGTCGCTGTTACCGTTGCCGTCGACGTTGACGTTCCCGTTGGCAGCGCAGCAAGAACTACCGGTTGCTTTGTGGTAGATTGTGCGACGGCGCTCTCTGTTTAACAATGAAATAAAAATGCAAATACTTAATATTGTGGCATGTACTTCATCTTATTTTGGGGTCATCTTTAAGTGTTTGAGAACGAAAGGACATTGTCAAATGATGACCCTTAGCCACCTAATGAACGTAATGCAGTAAAGGCTCAATTAAATGCTAAGGAATAAATTTAATTTTACGACTTTGTTGAGCTGTTGTTCTTTTATTTGTTTGTGGCACACAATACGTTCGAATTTAAAATATGTATTTAACGTAACACTAAGCTTGTATCGATATATTAGAAAAACAATGGTACAAAAAAGTATTTCATACTTTTGTGCAACTCATCAAAATTCGAATTGATATTCAGTGCTGCATACTATTGGGGATGAAGGATAAACACTACGGCGTAAAAACAGCTTAAGCCAGTTCTCACTAGACAAATAATTTAACTGTTTTACAAAATCGTGTGTACGAATACCAAAAATCAAGTTTATTAAATTGCTTTCAAGAACTATCTTAGAAGCAAAATTCTGTGAAAAAACCGCTTAGAGGCGATTGTGGCCAAGCAGTTACAAGCATTCCAATTAATAAAAACGTTTTCCTAGTAAGGGAGTTTCGTGCTAGTCGTATTTTTCCTACAATCGACAGACCAAGAACGCTCTGTAGTCAAAGAAACATCAAAAAAGTCCCTGAAACAGCAATTTTTCTTTTCTAAAACATTGTCAAGTCGTGGTCTTTCGGCCTAACATGTTATCGCATGTAGTTGATGTGATTTTATGAGTCTACTGGTCGCTTGTAAGCCATCAGTTTTATGGCCGTGTACGGGACAATCTATCACAGCTTAACGGCTCATAAAAGTTAAAGCCAGCCCACCCTTCGATATAAATGTAATTTTATACGATTGATGAACAGCGTGTGAATGACAAGGGCAAATAAATCAAATTCATTGCATTCAATTTCTCAATCTTTATGCAAATAATGCAAAACAATTTTTGTCACTTAATCAAAACAAAGTCCTAAGCAAACATTGTAAGCGCCGCTACACGCCAACAGATGGCGGCATACCCAGATTCTAGGACTGGGACAACACGTATCCTTTTCAATCCCAAGGCAAACAGCCCAAGCGCTCAGCACGTGCCAACAAATTCACCGAAAACGAGCTTCACTGTCAGCTGTCACTTTTCAATTTTCAAGTTGTGCTCTTTGCCTTTTGCAGCTTGCGTTTTTCTATAAGCACTTTCTTCGTTTAAGCGTTTAAGTTAAAGAATTCGGTTGGTGTTTTCTTTATGGATGCCAGGCATGACATCAGCAGTGAGTCGCCTTTGGCTTACATTTGTGTGTGTGTGTGTGTGTGTGTGTTTGGTCGCGCTGTTTTCTTTTTGAAGTTTTAGCCATTGTCACAGTTAGTCCTGTCAGCAAAGCTTGACTTGTGTTTTCTGCAAGTTTCCAATTCATTTAGTTTTATTACAAGCCAAACCAAGTCAGGCCAAAGTCATTTGCAGTTCGACCAACCCGTTGCCCATGGTTTGCTCTTGCCAAATGTGATAAGCCAATAACTATCTCATCAAGCTTGCAACACACATGTCACAGATACATTTGTGTGCTTCGAAACATATTCATTTATTTGGTTTTTGCCGCCACTTAGAATACAGCCAGGAAGGCTCAAATGGCAAATAACATATTTAATGTGCGTTGCGTTGGTAATGTCTAAAAAGATACAATTTTCCGCCTACTGATACCATTAAATGTTTTAATACTTTCGACAAAGTAGACAAATTTCTTAAAATTAAAATGAACTTAATCTTCATAATTATGCTATGATGTATTCTAAGAAATTTTTTAATAGTATTTGTGCCTATAAAATTTAAATAAGCATCTCAAATTTCACTTTATTCGGTGTAATTTAATACGGCTTTAATTTTTCTTTACATTTTAACATAGAGTATTTAGCTTGAGTTATTGTCAACCTTTTCAAGGCGTTTTATTTTAATTGATTTTTTTTGCTTATTGCTTTTTGCAGATATTGTTTTCAATTTATTTGACGCACGCACGCGGGCAACAAGTCATCGTCGTCCATTTGTGAATTTCATTTTTGGCTAATTGTGGACTTCGATTAGCAGTTTGAGCTTTTGGCATTACTATAGTACGCTTTCACAATCCTTAGCATAATTGAATTCCATCTAGAGTCCAAACATTTGACAGGGGCTTCATTTAATTAAAAGCCTTTGTCGTAACTTAACGGTCAATTCGAAGAGTTCATATTAGGGTCGTTCAAAGGATTGTACAAGCAAAAATTAGGTTATTTATGCAAAGTAACAAGTTCATTGGTCCTTGTGCTCCCAAAAGGCTCAATGTCACCCTCATTCGTACTAATTTCATTCAATTAAATTCTATTCAAATTCAGCGTGCCCTAAAACCATTTAAAGCCTTTAGAATTGTGCCTAGTGTGGTTTAGTTATCATTATCGTTATCGTTTAACTCATTGCACTCGTAAATCAAGATAAATGCCAGAGAGCAAGCCAGTCGCAGCGACATCAAGTCTGTGGTCGACCCTTTTTGATTTAAGCCAAACCATTTAAGCAGCTCCCCTTGCCGCCCACTGTGGGTGGTCCACATATGCGCCCTGGTTGCCAATTATGCTAATCAGTGGTTTTGTTTGTTGCCTGCAATCTGAAGCTGACCAGTGTGCTGGTCACAATATCTCTGTTCACGATTACAATTGAATTGTATACAGTGGCAAGGTGGCGTATGCGCAATTAAATAGTGTATAGAAGACATAGTGAAGCTATCATAAGCATTGTATACTTGTAGTGTTAAGCACGCCCCTATCTTATCTGCATATCTCATGAATAATCCACAGAGCTGGACAACTGTTTACTTAATATGTCCTTCACATTGAATATGTATAAGACAAGAGACAAGCTGATGAGCAAACGGATTTTTATTTGAATTTATTGAAAAAGGGGCAACCGAAGCTGAGAACACAACAGTTTAATTTAATGGGTAAATGAAAAATTTGTATTTTAAATAAAGCTATTTAGTTATATTTATTTGGGTACACAGAAAAGTCGCTTTAAAGTCACAAACACCATTTCCACGAAACTTTCACAGCCGAAATCCGCGAGCCACAGAGCAGCACAAAAAACAAATGCCACTAATCTAACGCTGCTCGAGTCAAAGATTAATATGCTGTCTTTGTACTGGTTGGTCTGTCCACTGTGCCAAAGGGTCCTGTAACCAAAAAAAAAACGAGCACGACAACAAAACAAAACATATTTTTTTCTGGTATTTTATGGTTAGTCAACGGCTGTCAGACGAAGCAGTCGACTTGTGCTTTGATTTCGCGTGTGTTTCGATTGTTTCAGCAGCAAATGCCTCCTGCAAGTTCTTTGGTTTGAGAGAGTGTAAGACAGAGAAAGAAAAAAAAACCAGTTGAACGCCTTATGGGCGGCGCCGCGACCAATAAATATTAAAAGTAAGTGTTAGTGGTTTCGCCCATTTGACATTTCAGTTTGTCGCTAAATATGCTCAGCTAAAGTTTTAATTCAATTAAATTTTATTAGATTGCCTGCCGTTTATGGCAATAGCAGCATATTACTCATACGTTTTGTTAGACAGAAATAAGTGTGTCTATGTATATGTATGCGCCTCTCAATGATTCGTAGGGACTATCTCGGTATCAAAGTCAAGGTAAAGCACACGAATTTATGAATGAAATTATGCCAAACTGCTAAAGGCAACAAGGTAGGAGAGAGAAGGAGAGAGAGTGTGACAAAATGAGCAAAATTGTCTATTAACAGGATAAAGAACTTCAATGTTAGCTAACAGCTGTTAAACGTTTAACAGTCAAAAGTCTAGCGCTAACTCGACAAACACGCGGAAACTCAGTCTTCAATCGACTGCGCTACTAAACGGACGTGTCCGGGCATTAAAATAAAAGAGTTAAAGCACAAAATATCGAAACGGAAACAAGAAACTTAAAAAATTATACAAAAAAATAAAAGATTCATGGAATATTTTGCAAACACTTTAACTGTAACAAATGAAAATATGAGCAAATGTTAACTGCCCATTATGTTAAAAGTCTTTTCGGTTATTTAAACTCATAAATTAGTCAAGATTTCATCGCGGAAACGTCCTTGTGCAACCGAATAGAAAACGGCAACCATATCTAGAACAAAGCAATTGTCACTCTAGATAAAAAGTAAATGCTCCAACTTTTGTTTCATTATTCGCGTTTCATAACCGCTTTAAATGGTTTTTGCCACTTAGTCGAAATTTTGGTAAGATATTTTTATGCTTCGACTGTGAAAGCCTTGAAATATTATTATTGCCTTTTCGTAAAAACTTAAACTCTTCGCGAATATTGAGTTTAAGTCAAGGAACTTAGGCTTAACCTTGCATAACATTTCTCAACACTTGAAAAAACGTAATTGCCAATCAACAAACTTTTGAATGAAATTTTGTTTCTTGGAAATTCGTAAAACTTCTGCTAAGTATTAAATACTAAATAAGTGAAATTAAACGGTTGAATGACCTAACTAAATAAATAACGCGGAATTGATTTGCACAAAATTAATTGACACAACATGCAAATACTATACTTTCTGCGAACAAAAAACTGGCATTTCCTGGATTCATTAATTATGCTGCTTGGTTAACCAACTAAGGCAACAGCATATTTAAGTATTGAATTTGGTTGAGAACTTACAACTGCTTTGTCAATAACAGAAAAATTATTATTATGTCATTGGTTTATTGCGTTAAACTGCTTACTATCACCGAAGAAATATAAATTCATTAAATAATAAATTAATGCTGTCTCGAGAGGCTAGTAATTACTTTTTGAATCAATCGATACCTAAATATATATAATCATTTACATTTTCACATCAATCTTCTCAAAATAATCGGTGAAGCAAAAACGCAATTTAATAGTTTTTAAATCATTTTGTATCGAAATCCTTTATTCATATATTCACCCCACAATTTATTTATGCTTAGCTCTATAAAAAGTACTAAATTTCAGTCTTGCGGCCTGTCAGTTAGCTAAACGAAAATGTGAAATAAATGATTTCGCAGACAGTGCGCCTTTTATTCAAAAAATTC
Organism: Scaptomyza caliginosa; assembly: GCA_035044725.1. Lineage (NCBI taxonomy): Eukaryota > Metazoa > Arthropoda > Insecta > Diptera > Drosophilidae > Scaptomyza > Scaptomyza caliginosa. The sequence goes on from JAWNNR010000686.1 coordinate 509,222, forward strand.
AAGGTAGCTGTAACTACACGAGCTGAAAATATGATTAATGCCAAGCGGCTGGCAATGGCCAACCACAATATGTTGAATGTCTTGAATTGGTAAAATGTGGCTAAAAGTCAAATAAAGTCAAAACCTTGGCAACCTCTTGTGTTCTGTATGTTGCAGGCAATTGACAGCATTGAAATTTACATATGCATATTCTAAACGTGCCAGCGATATAATGAGTGAATTATGAGCTCAAATTGCCATTTATCATGGATGTCTTTAAATAGCATATATTTCAAATGGGACGCACTTGCAGCCATTTCTTAGACAGACAGCTGTGAAACTCGCATAGGTTTTTCATTTCAAAACTATCTTATTTGACCTCTCCCTTGGTTGGAAAAGTTTGCTCCTGCGGCAAACATTCCCATTAATACTTCGACCAACTAAATGCCCACATAAATACAAAAAGTTTCTGCTTTTCACAATCAAGCTATAGATTAAGAGGAGTCCATTAAGGACTCTGTGTTTTGTCTATTTATAGCGCACTGTTTGTCGAAGGAGGTTTCCATGGAATTTGTTACTTAAATCTTGGATATGTTGTCTTTTATGTGAGGGTAGCTTTTCACACTTGGAGGCATTTTAATTGCGCAATTGTAATTGTAACAGCTGGGCCAAAATTTGGCTAGCCACCTGTAGCAAGCGAGCAGTCTAAATAGATTTGGGTAGGGCTGTTGGTTATTATTATGCCGGGTGAAGTGGGATTCAATTTAAATTCATACTTGAGACTAATGACTTTTAATGTTGTTTGCTTTACAGGCGACTGCACAATATTTTTGGTAGAGTTGGTCACGTCTGTTGTCGTCTGGGCCACGCTTATCAGCCATGTGCACAAGCAGAACGAGTACGAGAACAACCACAGCAGCAATAAACATAAGTGGAGCGGGGTGGGACGAAGAGCCAACCAACCAGGCTCAGACTTTATTAATAACAGTGATAAGGGGCCCACACTGAACATACTGACTGAGCCACCACACCCACAATTAATTGAGAACAACAATCAGGCAGAGTAGGAGCAGCAGGATGATGCAAAGCGTTGACTTTGCCACAAACAGTGCTGACGATGGCGTCAATCAATCATTCATGGCTCATACGTTGCCAAATGTGAGAACTGGCCTGAGTTCCAACAGCCCCGAGCTGTTGTTACTGCACAATGATAAATTTCTAACACATGTCGCTCAAATGCTCAACATCACCACAGAGAATCTAACAAATCTGCTTAACGCAAACGGCACAAATGGCACAATAGCAAAAACATCAACGGCAGGCACATCGGATGGCATCTATGATGAGTCTCCAGTTCTGGTCATAGTTCTAACCATCTGCTATGCGCTAATCTTTGTCGCTGGCGTGCTTGGAAATCTAATCACCTGCATTGTTATATCGCGCAACAACTTTATGCACACGGCTACCAATTTCTATCTGTTTAATTTGGCTGTCTCTGATTTGATTTTGTTGGTCTCAGGTAAGGCGCATTGCGAATCCCATTCGGCTTACACGGAGCGTATGCTTAATATTTAGGGCGCTGCTTGGGCGTCCGCTTTCCTCATTAGGCATACCGCAGGAGCTCTACAATTTGTGGTGTCCGAATTCATATCCTTTTACGGACGGCATCTGCATTGTGGAGAGTGTGCTGTCCGAAATGGCAGCCAATGCCACCGTACTAACAATAACGGCATTCACCGTGGAACGTTACATAGCCATCTGCCATCCCTTTCGGTAAGTTTTATTTTAAGTATGTGTTTGTACATCAAATGTAGTTCAAGATAAGCACAAACTATAAATCAACCTTTATATATGTCATGTATGTGCCTGATTAGTTTAATTCAAATTGGATGGTAAGCTTACAATAAGTTACAACCTTATAGCATATCAAAACCAAATAGTTCATGAATAAATAAACACTTCATCAAGGAATTATAGCACCATTAAGATAAGAATATGCAAGTGCTTATGCTAAGTAGCATTATTTATTGGTTCAATAATCTGAATAGTATTTATGAATGGTATGCATTCCACGATTGCTTTTTTTATTAAATGAAAACAAACAAACAGATAATCAATTTGTATGGTGAATTATCTTAAATTCGTTGTGCAAGCTTGCAGTTTTAGGTGTTCGTAGAACTTTATTTATGAATTTCCATTTAGGAGACAAAAAACCATTGCCGTTCTGTATAAAATAGAAATAGAAAATGAAAATAATGAAAGCTGTTCTTATATCCCCAATATAGTTTTGTGCATGACGAACTGTATCTTGTAATTGTTTAACAAAAATGTGAATTTTTTCTAGGCTTTAAGTTTCTAGTCATATTTTGCTTGAATAACAACAAGTACATTAAGCTTATTAGCTTTTATTCTTAAGTCTTACTACGATAATCTTATTACTCACTTGCATTTCATGGGCAATTCTTGTATAACATACTCTTTTGCCCAACTACATTTACAGGCAACATACGATGTCCAAGTTATCGCGTGCCATCAAATTCATCTTTGCCATTTGGCTAACGGCATTTTTGTTGGCATTACCACAAGCGATGCAGTTCTCGGTGGTTAACCAGGATAACGGTGGCTACTCCTGCACGGTGGGTAGACTTGAGGCCTTGATTGGCCATAAAAGCAGCTAAAAGCTAAAGCCTTCAAAATTTTTATATGTAGATGGAAAACAATTTTTACGCCCATGTGTTTGCCGTGTCGGGCTTTATATTTTTTTGTGGCCCCATGACGGCGATCTGTGTACTTTACGTGCTGATTGGAATGAAGCTAAAACGGAGCAGGCTGATGCAGTCACTGCCACGGCGCACCTTCGATGCGAATCGTGGCCTAAACGCACAAAGTCGCGTCATCAGAATGTTGGGTAGGTGAGTTAAGTTGGTTGGCTTGATTGATTGATATCAGCACCCTGCCAACCAACAAACCAGTCAGCCAGCCAGCTGCGAGCAAGAGCGCTAAGAACGCTGTCAAACTTTTTTCTTTACTTTTGTTCACATAAAAGCTCTTAATTTGAAATTACTGTCAACACAAATACACCCCAAATTCCACACATACACACACACTGTTTGATAACTTTGCCCAATGATGCGCATACGCCATGTGGGCTGCCAGACAGTGGCAAACCAGGCTATTAATCAATATAGAAACACTTGTATAGATAACTAATTCTATGCATGTTCTAACCACCTCTTTGCAGTAGCTGTAGCCGTTGCGTTCTTCCTCTGCTGGGCTCCGTTTCATGCCCAACGCCTCATGGCCGTCTATGGTGTGTCGCTGATTAATGCGTGTCGGTGTCAGGATGCCTTCAACGACTACTTTCACATACTGGATTACACATCTGGAGTACTCTATTTTCTGTCCACCTGCATAAATCCACTGCTCTACAACATCATGAGTCACAAGTTCCGTGAGGCTTTCAAGGTTCGTTGCATGTAAATCCCAGCCATCCGTTAGCTCAACTTGGCTTAACATACTTTCGCAGATCACGTTGACACGTCAATTTGGCTTGGCGCGCAATCACCAGCAGCAGAGTCAGTATAATCACCATCACAACTACAGTGCACTAATGCGTCTACAGGGCTCGATGCGGCTGCAGCCCGTTAGCTGCAGCAACAACAATAATGCCCTGGAACCATATGGCTCGTATCGTGTGGTTCAGTTCCGATGCCGCGATGCCAACCATCAGCTGTCGCTGCAGGATAGCATAAGGACTAATACCACAACCACAATTATTAATAGCAACAGTTTGGCAACAACAAATATAAACACCCCTAACAATGGTGCTGCCAGTGTGCGGCGTGCACGCAAGCCGGATTTATATGCAACGGGTTCGGTTCCGGGCAGTGCTGTGCCACATCGCCTGTTGCAGGCGCGCATCTCCAATCCGCACTCATTGCTCGACCCGGAAGTGGTCGATGTGAATCGCCGCGGGAAACGCAGTCTGCTGGCTACCAGCAATGGTCCTCTGCTCTTGCAACCAGATGAGACACAGCCCACAACACGTCTGAAGCTGTCTCGGGTGATCAGTCGACGAGATGAGCCATCTTACAGTGGCAGCAGTAGTTTGCCTGAGCCAGAGACTTGCCACAGCAACGCAGAGATAACGACGGTTGGGGAGGTGCGCAAGTTTCCCTGGCGTAAAAAGCGGCAAAAGTCGCACGTGGCCAAAAACAATGAAAGGGCTGAAGGCAGAGTGGGTTTTGCCACGCCCAAATCGCTGTGATAAGTGTCAGCAGAGTAGAGAAAATGTGTTGAATGTTTGAAATAGTTAATGTTTACTTATGGTTAGTTAGCAGATAATATGAATAAAGACTATTTCTTGTTCATCGTTTTCTCCTTTTTTTTTGTATGGTTAGAAACACATTTTCTTCAAAGTTGACTGCAACTAAACATTTGTATTAAGTGCTGTGAGCAACTTGGGTCATCAAACTTAAAGCCCATTGCGATTTGCATGGCGATTTATGGTACAAACGAAAATTACAGTAGCTGCAGACGATTTATGCCAAGCATAAGGTAATGTTAAGGTTGGCTTGAAGTGACAAACTGCCTTTGTCATTGCCTCTTTTGGCCATCAACTTGCCACAAAAATAATACATAAATTAAGTGTTAAAAGCAGAGGCAACAAGTTTGTGTACGATAAAAAAGCAAAGAAAAATAAAGTTGTTACTTACTTACTTGCACCGAAGAAAACCAGAATGTTTGACTTCTTTTCTATTTGTTCGTTTGCCTTGGATTGGCTGCCAAGTTACGTGTCGTTGTGAAAGTGACAGCTCATCTGCCATTGTCTTAAGCTCGCATGGAATTTGAAAGGAAAAAAAAACAATATTTCTTCTTTTACAGCCTTGGTTCTTCAACTAGTCCTTGCCATTTACAGTTGCCAGCCATTTTGCCAGCTGCTTTGTCTTCCTCGCGGAAGGATTTGTTTTTGTCATGAATAAAGCTTTTGCTACTTCCTTTTAACACCTGGAAGAGTAAAAAAAAGATTTACAGGTTATTTATTTAACGATTTAATTGTGAAAATTGCAGTTGTAAAGAAAAGTGAGCTTAATAAATAAATAATTAAATTAAAAACAGAATTTTTAAACAAAAATTTCTTCACTGCAAACAAAAAAACTTTAAAGTAAAACCTTAAATTTTAATTGTCATAAAAATAAATTCATATTTATCGCAAGACATAAACCTTTTTTGAATGTAAAGCCTAAGCCAAAAATTCCATTTAACAGTTGATTCACTACACATAAAACTTGAGTTTGAATATTTTTGAACTAGACAATCAGTATAGGTGCTTATAAATTTATAAGCAGCTCTTTCTGCTGCTTAAGCAAACGACATGACTTTTGAATTAAATTTTTGTTTAACTTCCGACATCCTTTTTGAACTGAAGTTGAAATTCATGCTTATCATTTTTCTTAAGAAAACTCGTTCACATTTTACGTTTCAAGCTTAAAAGTCGTGCGGTGATCAATCAAAATGAATGAAAATCTTAAATTTACTCTCCTACTCAAAAGGCAACCGGGTTTGAATGTCGTCAGTTTCAAGCATTATTCGCAGACAGTTTCAGTTTACTATGTATAAAATGGAAAGTATAAAAAGCATACACATTGCATTCCATTCTATTGTCGTCTGGCAGCACGCACAAATATAAAATAATGTGAGTATTGTGGCTGATGTCCAGATTTTAAACCCATATCCTGCTAGTTGGTTAGTTTTCCATGTTGTGTGTGTGTTGTGTTGCCTCTTGTCTGCGCTTAACGAGCGCAAAACACTTGGCCATTTTTATGAAACTTATCTGACAACCACAAAACATACAAGTTGTTCTCAACTTTATATTAAATTGCATCACTAACGAATTGGTACTTAAAAAGGTTTGGCAATTAATAATTTACATAGCACTCAAGACTCGAGGAATTTCTGTGGCTTGCCCAACTTTATTTTGTACTGAAAAAGTTGTATTGAAATAAAAAAAAATATTGCAATCTGAATATATTGGTCATTTCATATATTGAGTTTCAGTTTAGGCTCCAATTTATGACTGTTGATAGTTTGTAATTGAACAACTTCTGTAGCATACTTCGCTGCGCACCTGTGCAACAAACTTAAATTAAAATGCAATCAAAAAGTTTTGCCGAGAGCACCGCAATAGTGCGGATTAGTTATTCGTTTGTTCACTTTTAATCCATACAAAAGTACGTGGAATGAAATATTTATTGTTTTTCGCCGAGTGTACAATTGAAATTGCTTCTGTTTCAGCTAATCCACTGCACTGTCAACATGTGTTGACAGCTTTAAAGACAATAATTGAAGAGTGAAATGTTAAAAAATGCGAAAAGGGAATTGAAGCAATGTTTGCAGCTGGCGGCAGCATTGAGTTTATACCGTTTTCTTTTTTCTTCTTTTTTTTGGGAGAGGTAGTCGCCTCGCCATTTTTGACAACGAATTAAACGCAGCCCCCGGTCACAGTTCAACAAACTAAAAGTGTTTGTTTTATGGGCTCCATGTACTTGTACTTGTATAGAAGAAGATGGCGAACCCAACAAAAGGGAAAATGCTCAAAGCAGACAACTAAAGATTAGCTGCAGCTTGGCACAAAACAAGTGTAGGGCCAAAAATAACTCGAATTGCTCGCACAATTGCAGCCGCACAATAAAGACCTTTTAGCCTTGACCAAGGACCCGTGAACTATCAACAAACAACAAACACGCTTGCCAAACAACCCATGCCAACCAAACATCTACTTGATTCTCGAATCCAGTCAGCCTTATGTGTCTTTATGTTGCTGTGCATATTGTATACAACTTTGACAGTTGTATTCCCAGCCACAGCATCTCATAATAATTTCACAGATTCACAAAGGTTTTGCGAACTTTAAGATTGCTTTATAAGAAACAAAAGTTGTAAGCTGTCGAGCATGTTATTGTGTGGCTGGTTCCGTTGCCGTTTGTTTGTTCGATACGTAGTAAATGCCATCATCTGCCTGAAATCCGGCTGAAACGTGTCCTTTGTAATCCATACGGTCCTTAACACCGCATCTGCTGCCAGCAGAGCTGCTCTGCATCGCATTCAATTGAAATTTATTAAGCAAATTGACGCAGCTTCTTTTTTAACTGACGCAAACGTGCGTAAACGTCCTATAATCATAAATTTTCTAGGGGCAAATTATGTCACTAATTCAAACAAAATATTTTACATTCGGTATTCTTTTAGAACTTGAAATCAAAGCAAAGCAATTTTGAATAAAATATTAACTTTCCCTATCTGCAGAGTATGTTTTGGTCGTTTTACCCGACTTCTAAGTTCTCACCTATTTGGGATATGCACTGTAGCGTTGAAGTTTTGCAGCCAAAAAGTGAAGTTCATTAGAGGTTTGCCAACAATTCCAATCATAAATTAGTGTATTAAAAGTTTATTAATTAACGTTGGTTTTTTGGTTATGGCACAAACTTTTCACTATTCATAGTTGCAATAAACTATTCAGCATTATAAGCCATGCATTATGAAATGCCAAAACAATTTTCTTATCAAAAACATAATTTGATGTAGTGCTTTGTATAAGTACAAGCTTTAAATCGCATTAAGCGATTATATATTATTGATTTTAACTAATTTTTCCTATTTGGGTTCGTTTGTAGCTTTATTATAAGCCTTAATCTATAACCATTTAATGTTTTAATGGGATAAATTTGTATGGGCTATTTTCAATTAAATGCATTTAATTATAAAAAATAACATGTTGAAATCGATTTAAATTGAAATAAATAAACTAATAAAGTTTAGTCCTTGTCAATAACGAATATTGCACATACTATATGATATAGACAATGGCCACTGCAAAAGTAGCTACAATGTGGCTTATTAAATATTAACATAACTTTTAACACAAAACCAAAAACGGATTGTTGACCACAATTTTCCAGCCGCATTTACAATTTGCATATTCGATTGTAAATATATTTCACACTAAACGCCACATTTGGTAGAAACAATTGCACCAAAATATTTGAGCTATTTCGACGGCATATATCAACAACAATAGCAAAAGCAACAACATCAGCAGAAGAAAAGGTTAATAACAAGTATTGAAGCCGTTTTAAAAGCAACACGCAAGCTGAATTCTCAGTTGACTTTTAATGTTGGGTTTGTGTGGGAGTCGTCTATGGGCTGACTAACTAAAGGTCTGCTGGATCAGCACAGAGCAGAGAGTTCAATGGTTTGAGGGCGGGAAATCGGTATTTAAGCTTTGCTTTAGCTAAAGAATTCCTGGATTTGTAATCCAAAAGCAATATATAGTTGCGTGTTGGTCTGCGTGACCTTGTGGCCCACATTTTCATGGTCGATGCTTATTGAAATGAGATTTGGGTGCGCATTGCTTGCTCACAACTCACAGCTGTCGTCGTCAGTCTGTGTCAGTCAAGCATGAGCTTCAAGAGATGGAAAGGATGGCAGCCAGCATTAGCAACCAAAAGAAATGAAACATGAAAAAAACAACATGAAGCTGGCATACATATATCGCACAAATGAGCAGCAAATTCCATTTAATTTCAGAAAGGCAGCACATACAATGTAAAATGACAATGTCTACAATGTGATTTCTTGCTGTCAGTCTGCGACGTGGCATATATAAAACTACTTTTGCTTTAGGCAGGTTCAGGTGACCTTTGCATGGGGCACATGCGGCCACAAATCAAGTGCAGGCAAAAAACGGGGGCAGCTGACACATAAATAGCATGCCCACATTTTAAAAATAATAATAAAAAAAAATTTGCCATGCATAAATCAAGGCTAAGCAAATAGAGCACCAAGCAAGCGCGGACAAAGTAAACGCCTCAAAGTATGCTACACTTTTTCTGCATGTTATGCAATATTTATCGAGACAATGGCAGTTTATTATCATTAGACGAAAAGATGGCATAAATTTATTACATTAATATAGAACAGCAAAGAACAATAATGCGAATGAAAGAATAATAACAAATAGTTAGCATCAACATTTGAGCAATTGAATTTACACAACATTTTGCCCAAAGTCTCAAGTAGAAAGTAATAAAGTCGCGTCTAGCAATTTCTCAAATTTAAGCTGTTCTAAAAATGGATTTGGCCTCTTAAATTTTCTCAAATTACGCGAGATATAAAAATATAATTAAAAACGAAGCGCATGCAGACTTTTTAATGAAACCGTTTCATTAGAATTTTTTGAGAACTTATCATTCCCTTAAACGATTCCTCCGCAATAACGCCTCGAAGCAAAGTTCTTTGGTCGGATAGGTGATATTTCTTGAGCAAGTGTTCTCTGGAAACGATTGAAGCTATCGCAGATGATATCGCTGCGGTGTAACCGCTACGATTACGTTAAGATTTAATTACCCTTGCCGCTGCTTGTTTCAACTCAAGAGGCGTCTGTTTGTCTGCTACAGTCGCATATCAGCGGATTCTTAGACACCCCAGCACACAAACGCATAGCTAAAACAATGCATCATTTGTGTTATGCACAGTTCGTAAATTAGGCGGGTAAGTAAGCGCAACGAAACGTGGTAAGCGCCACAGGCAACACAGGGAGCAGCTGAAGCCGCAGCTATCTGATGAATGGCACAACTTGGCTTTGCGTTAGCGCATGTGGTTTTTCTTGTTGAACTCCGCCACTTGTACCCTCTGGCTACATTTCTTTGTTGTAGCATGACGAGAAAATTCTGTCTCTCTAGTTGCACGCGGGCAAATTGGAATACAAGCTAGTAGTACGTAATAGCTGTACATGTATATTATAGTGAATATATTGCAATTGCTGGCATTTGTGGCAAGTAGCAAATGAACAGTCAACTAACTTCGTTTTTTAGTTGTTCCCTGATCCAGAAGTTATGCCAAGCTACGGCTGCATGGGTTTCTTTTTATGTAATTGAATCCAATGTAGCGCATCAAATGCTATCAACTGTGAAGGTTGTTTCTCTTTTGGCAAGCTTTAAATTAGAGAGTTGGAGGTTGGCAACGTCGAGACCCAACTAAGCTTTAAGATCCTTAACATAAACCTAATCTGCTTACCCATATTTTCATATTATTCTCAAGCAGTAAGGTCCTTTTTATATTGTTCGCGTTACTTAAAGACCAACCCCTGTATAATTTCAACTTTTTTTATTGCAGTCTACTTTTTTATACCAGCGTTAACATTACATTCAATGTTAACGCATTTGTACGGCTATTTTTATTCACAGACACAGCCAAACTTGTACAAAAACATAAATACACACCGCACAACTTTGAAAGTTTAGTTTTTATGGTCAAAATGTGACACTCAACCAATGTGCTTGGCAAACTGGGCAAACTGCAGCTAGCAGACAAAAGCTGGGGCAGAGGCAGAGGCTACGGTAAGGAACGCGGTCTTTGGCCTTCACTCAATTTACATAATTTGGTGTTAATTGAAAAAGTTTTCTTTGGCCATATTTGTGGGTGGGCTTAGCATAAGAAACAAATAAAATGTAACTCAAGCTGCAAATGTTGTGATTAATTGTGTAATTGAGCCACAAAATGCTATTTTTGTAAGCACTTGGCTTAAAGCACTTGGGCCCCAAAACAACATTAAAGTTATTTCTGCAAATTGGGCAGAAAATTTCGTGGTTTTTTATGTGTGTGTGGTTGTTGGGCTGGTATGTGACGCCTGTGGTATTATATTTCATGTGGCTTGACAATAATAACAATACAACAAGAAGAACAACAACAATCACCTTACAATTTTATGCGGCGCATTTTGTATAATTTGATGATTTCATTAAATAAGTGGTCCATGAAGCATGAGTAAAAGAGAGAGAGAGAGAAAGAGAGAGAGATCCACTTTCTTCAATGGCTCGTGTGCTCACTTTGACACTTACCTAATGAAAAAAACTGCAAGAAATAATTAAAATTAGTCCAAACAAGCAAACAGCTTCTGCGACGACCCAAACACTTGAGCTCTTCACATTTAGTCTGTCTTGGTTCGTGGGTGGCATGCAAAGTGTTTCTTAGTTAGGTGATAAGAGCGCTGATTCAGTTTTGACACTTTTTTTTGGCCTGGGGCCCACCTGCTGTTGTTGGCATTATCCTGCCCTAATACATTCTAATAACAATCGTTATGCGTTGCGGTTGTTGATGTGATGGGGCTTTAAAGTTTTGCTCGTTGTTGCAGCGAGCGAAGTCGCATCCGTTTCCCTTTTATTTTATGAGCTGGCAGAGCAACAAACACGCGACTTCTGACAGTCAATTTATGTCATGTGTACCCATATACATATTTATTTACGTCTATGAGTGTGTCTGTGTGTGTGTGGGTGTTTGTGTATGGCTGTCAGCCACTGTTTACTTTTGGCCACATATGCTGAGGTTCTTTTCTGTTTTCTTCACATATTGTTGTTTCTTCAAGCACACACTACTAGCACTAACAACTTTTAAGTCGAGACACACCATCACACACACCTACACACACCCACACACACCACCCACATAGTACTGAAGCCGCGAGCTGTGTGCGAAAATTTCCTGAAATGCCAAAGTTTCTAGCTGAAAATTACAGCTATAAACTTGGCTAGCACAGTCAGCACGAGCTAAATTAGCGACTCACAAATAGAGAGTAAAGCAACGAGCCATGGATAGTTAACGAAAAAAAAGGGATAGAGTAAGAGAGAAAGCGAGTAAGTCTCAACACAAAATGTAATTAAACGCATTTAGTTAGGGGCATAATTTGCACTTGGGCCAAATGCAAATCTTTGGGTCAGCCATAACCATTATGAGCGCCTAGTTAATTCAAGAAGCCACAAAACTTAAACGAGCTTTTCTCATTCTATACAATTGCATAGCAACGCAATAGAAACACAAAAACCGTGGGCATATTGAAGACTAAAAGTATATATTATGTGCACTTTCTTTTTTGGGCATACAATTAATTCCAAATGGCACCCCATGGCCAAATTTGCCATGTTACCAGGAAACCGGATCCACGTTGACATGACTGTGGATATTGAAATTCTTTTGAAACAAATTACTATGGATAAATATCATTATGTTTAAAATGTCAGTTTTTAATTAAATTCTCTTGACAAATATATCAAATCCAATATTATTTGTAGATAATTTCTTTGCAAGCTGGCCAAAAACAAATACCGAATATTGTTAAATAAATTATATTGATAAAGTTTTGGCAGCTAAAGCGGTAATTGGATTTATGGATTTTTGATAACTTTATATGTTAAATACATATTATCTTGACTAGTTCAAAAATGTTTTTGTAATTATTTATTTGCCATGTTTATTAACTATAAGCTCAAGTCAACTCTATCATAATTTGTATTCATTATGTTTTGTTCAGCTTCATTCACGGTCGCTGTTGATGAACAACAGCAGCAGCAACAAGAAGAGTTTTAGTTTCGTATATATAGTGTGGTTATACATTTCAATGATGTGAATGTGTAGACGCCAATACAATGGTACATTGGATCAGTAACAGTAAATTCTGTTCATAACATTCCAAACACTTGGCACGTGTTGTTGCCATAGATTGGCCACCATTTGCCACATGGCACTTGCCACTTGCCCTTTACTTTATGTGAATGCTTACAATAATCAGGAAAAACGAGGACAACGATATCTTGATATGCGACAAGCAATAAAAAATCGAATGAAAAAAGAAAAGAAAAACACAGAAAAAAGTACGCCAACAAATAAAGCAAAACATGGTAAATAATATACGAATGCAATTTGCCCTAAACGAGCGACATCGAACCATGTTAACTTATGGATATTGTGTTCCTTATGTCCTCATTCCATTCTCATTGATTGGCACACTTAGAACAACAACCCATTGAATCCCTTTATTCTTTAAGTTTGGACAAATTTACTCTCCTTGTGACTAGGCCATTAAATCAAATGTCAAGTTTTCACTCAACGCCAACGAGTTGCTAACCAAATACAACATCCAAAAAAAAACCGCCCACACTGTGTGCGAGTCAGACCACGCGATATCGAGTTATGGGAGGACACTTTGGCCCATCTCTTCGAAGGAATTATGGTTAAGTGCCGTTCAAGGTTGTGTCGCCTCTGAATTGGAAAGCCATCAAATGCGTGGTGTTTGAACCTCAAATGTTGCGTATACGCAACGTAATCACTTTGAACAACCACCACTTTTTTGAGTTTATCAGCTGCGACTTCCAGCTAACAGCTCATTTCGCAGCACAAACACAAAAACCCCCCAAAAAAAACAAACACTCATTGATGCGATAATCTAATTGTACGAAGCTTAATAAAGCCAAGTAATGTGGGCGAAAAAATTATAATTCAAATTTAATTTGCTAACGGGAAATACATTAGTGCACAGCAATGCGAAATGTTACATTCGTTAGCGAAACTGTTTCCTAAATTGGCCGGAAGCACACAGACGTCAAAGAGTACTGAAAAAGAAAAAAATAAGACGGTGGAATGCTGCACTCAAATGTGATGAGTTGAAGCAAAGATATGACAATTGCAAATTGAGTGCTAATAAGAGTACTTTTCTCTCCCCTCGCTTTACCCAGTAAGTTAGGCAAGAGCAAGGGTATATTAAACTTAAAGGGATAAAAGGTTAAATATTTAATAAAACATATGATTTCTTTTTGGTGTAAATACTAAACTTAACCAATTACTCACAAATATTGAACCTTTTTGCAAAGTATAAGGAAATACTTGCAACTTTTCCAATTACTACTTATTTTTTTGTTACTTGTATTTTACATGACATCGTTAAGTCTCTCAACTTTTAGACCTCAATTTGAATTTTCTCTAACTCAACTTTTTGCTGTCAAACCCAAACGAAATCGTCATGTTTAATTTTTCAACTTTTCTCCCTCGTGTTTGCTGTGCACACTTCTGTGACGAACTCAATTTAACAATTTAAGAGTAAGCAGAAAGAAAACTTATATATTACACATGGCATACAAATAAAACCTTATACCATTAGAAAGTTGACCAGATAGAATGAATGCAAAAACTAAAAGCATCAGGATTTTTTTTGGTTTTTTTTACGTTAAATGAACTAACCAAACTGACATTCACTTTTTCATTTATCATTTTGCGTATTTGGCTTTTTTTTGTTCAATTTTCTCCGTTATTATTAAACATTATCTGTTTTGTCACTTGTGCGTTTCCTTAGTCATATCCAATATGAAAGTTCATTTCCTCTTAGGCTACAAAAAGTGTCATGCTTTAGGCTTAAATTCATCTGAAGTGCTTTAATACATTTGCAAGCTTAGCAAGTGAATTTAAAAACGAAGAATATACTCTATGAACCCCAAGCACGTACAACCAATGAGCACTTGAAGACACGAAGCTATTTATTATTTATCAGAAATGTACTTCACACTCCACACATGTCAACCGCATATACATAATATTTATTCATTGTTTAAAGTAATACTTCCTTCGCTTATAATTTGAGGCATCTTCAAACTTTTTGCTTGGGTTTTGCGAAAATATTTTTTCGTTTTCATTTCTAGCTGTTGTCAGTTCATTTAAATGCTCGCCCAAAACCCTTTTAAGCAAGAGCACTTTTTTTTGCTGGAAAATCAAATAAACAAGCGCTGCGTGTGAGCAGCTAAAGCAAAAACCTTTTAGCTGAACAGACTTTAAAGCGCATATCGCGGCAGTTAAATAAATATTGTGCATACGCCATGTGCGACACACAATGGCGATAAACATCGACAGATATAAAGACTTCCGTAAAAAAATCAAAATCTTAAAAAAAAGTATTGATGACACGGGCATGAGCATGTGTGTGTGTGTGTGTGTGAGAGTGTTTGTGTTTTTAAGTTCTTCGTTTGCTTGGCCATTGTAAGCGTGTTGGCAGCGAAATATATTTTCAGCATGGCCGGCTCACTTATATGCCGTTATTATCACTGATGAAAGGGTAGCCAGGCGAATCAGGTTTATGAGAGTTGTCGCTTCACATTTTCGGCCTACATACAGGAATAAATTATGGCATGCGACAGTTGTTTTTTTGCTTCTCTTTTTCTCACTCTTTTTTCCATTTTCGTTGCATAATGAAGCCATTGTCTGTTGTGTGGGTGAGAGAGAGTGTGTGTGTGTGTGTGGGTGGTGCATGTGTACGCGGCGTATACATTTTACAGGATGCTCGACCCGAAAGTATGCAATGAAATCGCCAGCACGCATATTAAATTATCCGCAACGTTGTCATTAACTTGGCTAGCCGGCCCACACAAATTGTGTAGCAATTTTTGTTTTTTTTTTTCATCCCCAATCAAAGTGCGCTACATCTAAAGAAAATAATTTATTTACAATTGGCCAAAAGACAAAGTAACTACATAGACCACTGGCGTAAGCCAATTTCCGTTTGCTACATCTCGCTTTTTGGTGTTGCCTCCATTTTGAGATTGGCGCACGTTTTGGCCACGTTTTAAGCATATTTTCTGATAGCGCACAAATAGTTGGCGGTCGATTGAACCGAATCCATTTATGTAATTAATTAAATCGTTACCAGGGTTGACTTTGTTAAAAGATAACCTTGTCGTGAGGCAAAATATTATCATCTGTTCACTTAACTTAACGAAAAATAAAGGATTAAAGCTCAAAACGGATGACAGGAAAGTGAAAGCACTTTATTCATGGATCATTTAATATATGTAAGAAAGGTTTGAATTACAACAAAATGCAAATATATTAAAGAACAGAAAAGAAAAAAACTTTATGCTGATGATGCTTTGCATATTGGGAAATTATCGTTTTTCACAGACCAGACGCAAAATTCATCTACTTTGTGGGGGCGTTACGCTAAAATTCAATACGCCAGCCCGACTGTTTCTGTATTATTTATTTTTTTCTGCTTTGATGCTTTGCGTTCAAAAATTGTCCCCTATACTGTCAAAGTTTTTGTGTGTCTGTGTGTGTTTGTGACTGTTACGCCTTTACAGACAGGATATTTGAACTCGGCTCAATGTTTTCGTTTACTTAGCCGTACTGAACTGAACTGGACTCGACTCGACTCGGCGTAAAGTCATGACCAGACACGAATTCATCATTATTTGTTCATCAATGCGTTGGCCAGCTGTTGGCATGACGTCAACAGATGAGTAAAAATAAAGCAATTAGAACGAGGGGGAAAATAACAAACAGCAGATGTTGTTGGCCCATGTCATTCGATAGATGCTGCTGACAAGGATCGACGCGACGATAAAGACTTACGAGATGCTACAATGTAAAGTCTAGCATAAAATACATACATATATACGAGTATAGCAAAATGGCTTTTTAATAAATTCCATATAAAATTGTAGCAAGTAATGTGTTTGTGTTGTGCTTAAAACTTAAGCTTTGACGCCGATTTCGCCTGGATTGAATATCTTAACATTGCGATCGTTGACCTTGTAGAGAACCTCCTTGCGCGACTCCTCACTCGCATAGTTGCCCTCGTCCAGGACACGCTCAATTAGCAACTTGCCATCGACTTCGCGAAAGACGCCGCTCTTGAGTCGCAACACTTGAATATGCACATGACCAAATTTGGCCACATTATTGTCAGTCAGCTGATGAATGTCGCTGTTGCTCAGCTTGGTGATGACCGTCAGATTGTCATGCTCCTTGGATAGGTCAGCCAAAGCCTGGCAGAACTGTTGCACCTGAAACTTGCTGGCACCCAAATTGAATAATATTGATAGATTGTCAATCAGTATGGTGTAGCTGCTACGATTGGGATAATTGTTGACCAGCTGCGAACGTATATCCTCCACAAGCTGCTCAGTCAAATTCAGACCTTCGACAGAGCGCAACCACTTGGAGCTGAGACCCTGACTGGCCATATCGCTGAGCACATCAATGACATTAAGAGTCTTGCCCAGAAATATGTTTGTGTTGTAGCCAAGACGCATGCCTGCATTGAAGTAATGCTGATAATGATGCTGCAGACAGACGAGCAGTGTGCCCGCATTGGAGATGCGCAAACGTTGGCCCAGGATGCAGCTAAACAGAAAGCTGCCATCCACATTTGATTCCTCGCTGATGTGCACGAATCCGGGCAGCTTCTGTTCGTTCAGTCCGCAAGCGATCAGCACTGAGGCGGCCATAATGTTGATAAATTATTTAAAAATGGTGCTGCAATCAAGTACAAATAAACATAAGAGAATAAGTGAAGTGAATATGCTAAGTCAATTTATAAATGCCATAAAATGTATTCAATTAATTAAGTGCGCCTGTGTTAGGCAAAGGGCAAAGTCACGTGCTGCTTGCTTGTGCCACAAGTTCAGGACACTTAAGTTGACCGGTGGCGCGCAGACTTGCAGACATTCCGTTTTTTTTTTTAATTTATTTACTTTGGGTCGTCGTCGCATTTTGTCACTTCATCATCGCTGTCAGCGGCACACGTGGCCAATAACCCAGCAATCAATGAAAATAAGCCACTCCAAATAATTTATTATTTGTTATAAAAAAAAAACCCGTTAACAAACAAAAAAAAACAAAAAAGAAGGTATTGGCCCATGGGGGGATCGAACCCGCGGCCTTCGCGTTATTAGCACGACGCTCTAACCAGCTGAGCTAATGGGCCATTGAACGTTGGCACGCTTAAAGACAATTTCAACAGCAAAGCTATGTGAAAAACAACCAAAAAGCTCTAGCTAAAGCTTTTAACGGTTGGGTTTTGCTATTTTCATTGCATGTGTAAATATTTTGAATTAAGTTTATATCTTTTCACATATAGAACAGAGCAATAAATTTAGGCAAAACGTGTTTTCAACAAGCAAATAATAAAAACATTTAAAAAGCTGAGAAAAATATAAATGTTTGCTTAAAAAATCATCATGGTGCTAAGCTTTATGTAAGTTAATTCCAATCTTTGCCTTAGCAACAATTCTCGCCAAATGCAATCGCATATTTGTTTGCTTTTCAAGGGGGCTAATTCACAATAAATATTAATATTTTTAGTTCAAACTATTTGCAAATGAGCTAACTATTAGCATTAACAATGCTCTAATTGAGCCTTGACTCGTGAAATGCGTTTTTTTACCAAATTGCTGCAGTTTTAATATAACAAAAAACTCATGATATAGACACATATGTGCATACAATTCATATTTGGTATGGCGCCTGACCGCTAATCATTATTATCTGGCATTTATTTTGGACGACCACATGGCCAAACCACGCTGCTCATTTCGATAATTATATAAAGAGCAATTTTGAATATATATTTTTAATAAGCTCAACAAGAAACAATCAAATAAGATTGCTTTGCTGGAAAGTTTCTAACAAGCAATTATGAATCATTTGCTAAAATTTGTTAATTGCCATGAAAAATTTTAAAAATTCAATCTGCTTGTAGTTCTACGAAATACTTTACATGAAAACCATGTTAAGTTTACACAATAAATATACCCCTTTCACGTAACAACGCAGGGTATTATTAAAAAAATTAAGGAAAAAAAAACAAAACAAAAATTACAAGCGATATCAAATGGTCAGCCGAAAACAATTTGAACCATATGAAAACTTTTAACACACACACACACACACACACACATACGGACTTGATTGGTGTGCACAGTTTGTCGGGTATACAGAAGCCAGAGAGAATTGTACCGCTTATGGAACGATTACATGGCAGATAGTGTACAATACCATCACTTTATGATTGTAAAATGGAAGCACACAAATACACACATGCCAGCCCAAAGCAAACAAACAAACCAATAAACTATGAGCGCGAGCGAAGGTTAAAACTAAAAACTGCTCTCACCAATTTATGGTTATTCGTGCACTCTCCCGCTTTCTATGCGCTCTCACCGACTGACGCACGTTGCCTTCGACTGTGACTGCCGGAGCGTCTAACAACTGACTAACTTGAGACGATCCCGCCACACTTCTGGAAACATTTCCAAAATGCCCGTGTTGAGCGCGGTGTCAGTTATTAGGCGAGGCCAAAGCCAAACAAAACGCTGAGTTTACATCGCAGCAGAGAGCAGCAGTTGAATGCGACCGGCAAATGCTTGTCGAAGCTTTGTGCGCTAGCAAATGCATAAGCACGCTGGCAGCGACGATGACGATCAGTACGTTATTAGTGCTCAGGCGAGAACGTCGTGTGCGTGCCTCCAGCAGACAAGAGAGTAAGAAACCACGTCAGATACCTCCCATTCATTACCAGACCAGTTTTCAACGTGAGTTTTTTCTGTTGTGTTGGTCATGAAGAGCTGAAGTTTTTGCTCTCGCGCGTGTTTTGTGTATGTGTGCGTGTATCGGTGTTGCAAAAAATATATATGTATGTCAAACTTAATATAAAAAAAAAGCATTTTATAGCGGTAGCAAAAGCTAAACAAAAACTACACTCGGCCACATTTCTTTTTCGTTTTCAAGGTAAAGTTTTAACTGTGTGTGTCTGACTTGAGTTTACATTTACGTTCGACTGCATTTGAATGCATTTCATTTAAGCGGTTCCAGCTCTAAGTGCTTTTCACGCTACGAACATGATTTGTCAATATGTACACATCACAGTCTGATAGTGCAAGCGAGAGCAATCATGGAATAATCACGCTACGTTTCGTGATCTGTACTACGTCTACAAAAAATGTGACCGGGCAAGCCAATCAGCTGTTTATTAAAGTGCACACAAGTGACAAACATACATATACACACACATAGGCAAGCAAACCATAATCTGGGGGCGCGCCTGCTTCTTTTTTTATAAGCTCATATATCGACATGCTTAGTTTCTATCAGCATTACGGATATGGATCATGTGATGCTTGTTATTCTTATGTCGCTACGCTTTAATTACCAGACTTTGCACATCGAAATTTTTTATGATCAGATAAAATACAAGGCAAAACAACAACAAGCAACGAGTAAAAGAGAGTTGCCATTATTATTGGCGACAGTTGACTTAAGCTCACTTCACACTGCAAAAGTTTATAAATTAATCGAAGATAAAGTTTTTAAAGTTTATAGACATTGGTTTGGGTATATTCTTATCAACATACTGACCTTTGGTTTGAAGGACATATTTGAGTATAAAAATATATGCTAACAATATTCAGATGATTTTTTTTTATGCAATAACAACGGCGAACTGACTAATTTATTGGCCATTGAATGCACGTGGCATGGTTCTCACAGATTCTTTGATAAATATATAAATAAAATTCATACAAAAGCATGATATCAATGATGCTTTGTACAGTGATTTCTAACTAAGTTAAACTGAAATGAAACTTTTTCAGTTCTTATCTATACCCAACGTGCGTACATACATAAATGTTTGTTGTTTAGCCATTTGGAATTATTGAATTTCTTATCAATGTACGATGGGCCAACAAATTGAAAGCCGATTAGCTCGGCGCCTAAATGGGCAACACAGGGTTATATTTGTGTTAATAACAAAATGCAGAAATAATGTGAGCTAGTAGGTTCGTTTGCAAAACATAAGGTTCCGTTTGTGTGTTATAATGCTATAATGCTATAATGCTATAATGCTATGTTGACGTTCCAATTGGAAGCGAACATATCCAAATCAAACTCCAATTTAAAGTAATATTAAAATGCATATGCACTAGTGTGCAGACGAACAACTACGGATATGACTAAGCACAATTAAATCGGTGCCAATCACAGTGAAGATTATGCACATTCATTTCAGCACAACAACACAAACACACACATGTGAACGTAATATTTAAACAATTTCTCCAGGTGCGCAAATGGCTTATCAGAAGTGAAAGCAATCAGGCCAAAATTTTTAATGAATTTTAAAAAGCAATTTTCGACAGCAGCACCCACGTGTTGCTCAATGTCAATGCCGATATTAAAAGCCGCAGATAATGCAGCGTTTTCCGAACCTGAGACACATGCGAAATTAACAAACTGTTGGGCAGTAGTTGCGAGTCGCGGGTGCCGCTAGTTGAAAGTCACAAGAAATGACATGTAAAAAATAAACAAATATTTACGTTATGTACTCACTAATCGAATTGCGCATAGACCGTTGCTTTGTTGTTGATTTTATTGTATTAGTTAGGGAAGCGATAACTTTGTAATTTTACACAAAACAAAAAGCGTAGACACGAATTAAAATTTGTTACGAACAGCTGTTTATTTAGTGCTGCCACTTGGCATAAGAATCTGTGAGTTGTTTTACTGAATATGGCAACACTCGAACTAAAAGAGTGTTGGAAAATTTTTAAGCAATCGAGACGCGCGCATTAACACAAACGGACGTCGTCATAGCTCAGCTGTTTTCATTTATTGTCCTTAGCTTTTCGTAAATTGCCGCAAACAGCGATGATGTAACTTACCCATAGCTACTCTCAAGCTTATGGCTTTATCTTGAATTAGGATATATATAATTTGTGGGAAAAATTACAAGTGACTTCATTTTCATATGAAAACTCATCGGAATTAACAAATTGCTTCCTCGGCTGCAATGGTTTATTTAAATTGTACCTTTCGATTAACAGTCGTGCGCTAATTTCACCGCAAAAATGTCCAATCAGAAGCAATCACGTTGGTATTTCGGTGGCATCGCCAGTGTGGGTGCGGCATGCACTACACATCCTTTGGATCTCCTCAAGGTCACCCTGCAGACTCAGCAGGGCAAACTATCGGTAATCATGCTAATACCCAAAATCATCAAGGAGCAAGGTGTACTGGCGTTCTACAGTGGTCTGTCGGCTTCGATACTGCGTCAACTAACCTATTCCACAACAAGATTCGGTGTCTATGAAATTGGCAAAGACTACATCAATACAGACACATTTAGGGGCAAGATTGCCTTAGCTGGCTTATCGGGCATGATTGGTGGCATTTTCGGCACACCTGCTGACATGGTAAACGTGCGCATGCAAAACGACGTTAAACTTCCTCCAGAACACCGCAGAAAGTAAGGAAGTCCTAATTCTTAAAACTTTTCGATTGCAACTAAGCGTCTCTTTTTATTTAACCTACAGCTACAAGCACGGACTCGATGGTCTTATCAAAGTGTATCAATCAGAGGGCTTAAAAAAATTGTTTTCGGGCGGCACAACAGCAACCGCTCGCGGTGTCTTTATGACCATTGGACAGATTGCATTTTATGATCAGATCAAGGGTACACTATTAAAGACATCGTATTTCCATGACAATTTGATTACGCATTTTACCGCATCACTGATGGCGGGCACAATTGCTACAACACTTACGCAACCCATGGATGTGCTAAAAACGCGCGCGATGAATGCCAAACCTGGAGAGTACAAGGGCCTGTGGGATATTGTTTTGCACACGGCTAAGCTGGGTCCCCTCGGTTTCTTCAAGGGCTATGTGCCGGCGTTTGTGCGTCTTGGCCCACAAACTATACTGACGTTTATGTTCCTGGAGCAGCTGCGATTAAACTTTGGCTATGTCAAGGAGCACCCAAAAGTTGTTAATCTAGCATAACAGTGCCAACATTCCAGCCGCAAAACGTACCACTATTTACAAAATGAACAATGCTACTATTTAGGCTTATAAAAATGTATAGTAAATTAATGGGTAGCTCCTTGGAACATTTTTAAATGCCGGTATCGTACTAATTAATTAGATTTAAAGTGTTATCTAAATTGTATCGAAGTATGAACAGAATAAAGTGCTTGTTTCCGCTCGTGTGAAGAATGAGCGGCAGCAGATAGATTTCAAAACGACATTAATTTAAATTACAATTTTGATGAAATGAACAACTTCAACTTCCGTTCAGATACCATCGGCTAACGTGACGAATGACCGTTAATCGCATGCATTTAACATCTGTTATATATAAATAAAAGCAACTGATTTAAGCTTCTACCATTAGTTTGATATAGAATGTCGACTTACCATTTTTATCTGGGCATGTCCCTCTGCCTTTTGTGCCTCGTCCACGTAATTCTAGTGCAAGCCGAATCGGATCGCATTGTAAAGCTGCGAAAGTTTGAAAAGCTCAAGGAGGACGAACAGGTTGTTCAAAGTAACTTCGAAGTCAGTGAGCCCGATGCTGAGGATCATCGCATGATAAATGGCGATCTTAAGAGCCATGTGACCTTTGATAATGAATGGATGGTAAGACTTTTCCTAACATTAGTCGAAAGTTCTTTTTGTTTATATGACATTAATTTTAGATAAACATTACCATTCTTCGAAAGGATAGCGAAGAAAAGGAGTATTCAAAATTTAAGGAGCTGCCAGAGATGGGCTTTTGTGATCTAATGGATATTTATTATAGACGCTTTTTCTATGAGACCATGAAAGACTATTCCAATGCTCCCCATCCCGACAACTGTCCTCTGGCACCAATGGACTTTCAGATCAAAGACTATCCATTAAATTCATCAATGCTAAAGAAATTTCTTTTGCCAGGATACTATCGTCTGGAGGGTCAGTTGATTAAGGATGATGAAGTCAAGTTTATGTATATGGCCGAGTTGTATGTGGAGTAATTTTGCTCAGAGCTATTGCTTCAATTTATTTTGCAAACAAACAATAAATAGACGAAGAACCTATTCATAGTTGGACATTTGCTTTAAAATCTCATCGTAGACATATTTTTTGGCCTCGGTTCCCCAAATGAAATCCAAATGAGCCCATTTTTCGAATGGCACCAGATAATCCAGAGCCATATTGGGCAGGTTATCACGCAGCTTGCGAACATCTCCAACATCACACATCCAATCATTGGCGCCATAGTACAGTAGAACTGGAGCCTTGGCATTCTTTAGTTTATACTCTGGTGGATAGTAGCTTCCATACTCGTAGGGATTGCGAATAACCGAATAGTCGAATTTGCGGAATTTGCCCGAATTGTGTTCCTGGCAGAAATGCAGATTTTGATTAACCGAAGCACCAGCTGGAGATGTGGCCTTGATGTGCTCCAAAAGTTGCTGCACAAAAGCAAAACCTATGAGTAAAGATATATATAAATCGAGTGTAATATTCTACTTACAAAGTCCAACTGCTCAGAATCGTAGCCACCAATCAAGAAGACCTCGTTGGCGCACATCTCGGCGTAGGGTGAAGTTGCCTGGCACATTTCAATGCCCATATCCTGCTTAAACTGGTTGCTGGGCATGAACTCCATGGAGCCGCAAAGCTCAACCATAGCATTAGGCTGGCCCAAGATGGGAGCGAATGCACGGGTCAAGGGACTTTTCATGTTACCCATGTAGGCAGCAGGACCCAACAGATGAGCAGACTTAATCTTGTCATTGTAGGCGGGCTTCTCAGACATCATGACCAGATAGACAGTGGTACCCTGCGAGTGTCCCACATACTGCACCTGGCGCTCACCGGTCACCTCCAAGATATAGTCAATCATGGCGGGCACATCATAGACGCCAATCTCGTTCCAGCTAAAGTTCCAGAAGATCTGCCAGAAAGTAGGCCAGTACTTGTGAGCCTTGGAATAGGTGTTGCCACGGGCATTGCCCATCCACACATCATAGCCAGCATCGGAGAGAATATAGGCCAAAGCCTTGCCGGGTCCCATCAAAACCCAATCGGAGCTAGAGCTCAACATGCCGTGCATGAGGAAAGCCACTGGACGTTGGCCAGTGTAGCCCGTCTTGGCGGAGTAGGGAATGCGATGCATGGTCAAGATGTAGTTGTCCTCCGTTGTTAAAGTATGACGCTCCATGGGATAGCCATCATTCTCAATACGTTCACCCTGCACAATCAATTAAATGATTACAAATTATGTTTTTTTTTAAGGAAATTATGTCCTAAGCTTACGCAATCGGAAATGGGTCTTTGAGCCGCCAGGGCCAGACCCAGCGCGCCCAAAAGAATTGACGCACAGATCAGTTGTCTCTTCATAGTTTAGCTGTTATATGCCACTAGCTTCTGCAGTCTATTGCCTTAAATAGCAGTAGGCAAATTGCTATCGTCATTATCAAATCTTCGAGATAGTGCAAGAGATAGTGTTGGAGTCTCTAGTTCAAGAAACTGAAACTTGGTATCCCCCCTGCAGGCAGAATGCTATGAAAGATCAGGCCTAATCAGTATTATTATTTTTATTTTTAACTGAGTTCAGTCGCTTCTGTGTCTAATTTACAATTGCCCGATACTTCTGATACTTCAGCACATACCTTTATCGTCATTAATTATATTTATTTTCTATTTTATTTATTGTGTTCTTTTCTTTTTATTCCGAATTTTTCGTTTGTTTTCATAGTATAGTCTGTGGCTATAAATAAGTAAGGTGATAACTGTGATCGCACGATTGCATTGAAATTTACCTAAATTAAAAAAAAATAACTATCTAAAGACACAAAAGAAAGTTAGGCTCGTGACCAATTATTGATTTCATTCTACAGGTCGTCTGCTATTGGTCTAGGTCACGCATCCACGGGAAAGTGACACGTATGCAATGACCAATTAAAGTATTGGGCAGCAGTATTGATTTTTAGAAAATACAATATAACCATGACAACGACCATAACATATGAATATGCCTTGTTAACTATACGGAAATTGACACATATGACAATAGTATATGGTTTACTCTTGAGGCGAGTGGGTCCAAGTTGATAATTAAGCACTTTTCGATATGAAGCATGAACAAGTTGTAGTGGATTATTGGACCATGTTCAAAACATCGGCCATGTGTTTATTGCTAGTTATATCTGGCTATATATTCCTCAGGTGGGTTCCAATTAACACAAGATTCTTCTGTTGGGAGTTAATTGAGCAAACCCTTGAATATGTTTTTAGAATGGTGCAAACTATATTTTGGCTGCCGAATCGCCTCAAGCAGAATCAGGAACGT
Organism: Scaptomyza caliginosa; assembly: GCA_035044725.1. NCBI lineage: Eukaryota > Metazoa > Arthropoda > Insecta > Diptera > Drosophilidae > Scaptomyza > Scaptomyza caliginosa. Next base: position 534,972 of record JAWNNR010000686.1, read on the forward strand.
TTGGAGGCAATTGCTCGGCAATATGGTAAGGATATGGATCCAGAGGAGCGTTCGGAAATCGAAAAGATCTTTAACAGCAAAGAGCCACTTACAGAGGAGCAAATAACCCAACTGCTAGATGGCACCAAAACTCAAGAAGTCGTCGAGTCCGAGAAGAAGGAACTGTAGATTTCCCAATTTAATCTACTCTAGCATAATGTGTAAACTAAGTACATAAATTAATAAAATTTCAAATGATTTTTAAACAATATAGAGCATATATTTATGTATTTATTTATTATGCATGTTAAAATAATAATTGTTTGTTTCTTGCTTTCTTTCCGTACACTGCAAATGGCAAACAAACAATTTAAAACATTTACTCAATAATCTATGTGTATGTATGTGAGTATTAAGCAATGTGCTAGCCATATATTTATTTAGTAGGGTATACATATGTATGTATGATACGAAAAAAAAAAACACAATGCATACAGTTATATATATATTTTCTAGTATTGGATAAGCAGTTTTAATTGCTACTGATATATGCGGACTTAAAGCCCTTTCCTGCTTCATTGATTTTAAATATAATAAACGGAGCGGAAAACGATGCCTTTACATTTATATATATATATATATATATATAGTAAATATATATTTCAACAAAGGATATTTAACTTCAACTTCAACCTCATCATTGTTGCCAACTAACTCATATCAAATATAAGCAAGCATGCCAATTTTGTTCTACAAATACATATATGTATATGTGTATATTTATTTGTTTTACTCATTATTTTTAAAAGCTCCATATAGCGCAAGTCTCTCATTTGCTTGGTTGATTTTGTTCCACGTCATCTTGTCAAAAAGTTTTGATAAATATAAAAAAATGTTCATTCCACTAACTGATGTCCTTTCTATTTTCTAGTCTGCCAAAAATATCACGAGTTTGTTTTGTTTCTTTTGCTATGTTACAGTCAATACTAAACTAAACAATAATCCTTTTGCATTTTGCTTTTTTATACGGAAATTAAGGACTAGTCAAAACATATTTGTGATTTGCAATTCCGAGACAGCGCATTTCTTGATGGCAATCAACTTAAACAGACTATTGTATATATATATATATATAGTTATAATTTGATCTGTTATTGTTATATTTATATGGTAATAACTTATTTGATATTCCATAGAGATTATTAATGTATGTATATACTTTCTGATAACGTTTACCATCTCTCCGCAAACAATTTATTGATTGGGAGTATGCATTGGAAGCCTAAAGAATGGATTGGCCAAGTTAACACGCGCAGCAGGCAATAACTCGGGATGATCGGTTAAAGTATCAGACAGCGCGGTAAGCAGAACGCCTAAAATATGGTTATTAATAAAGTTAAAGAAACATATCTTAATTTAACTTACGTAAAACTTTCTTTTGCAAGTCAACGGGTATAACACCTAAATTGCCCTCATGCTCAAGGAATTCAGTTAGCTTCTGCAACTCCTGCTGGGCCTCATCGGAACCATGTGCCAGGGACTGAGCAAACATTACCTAAGGGTATAGAGTTTAGATTAGTCATTCGTTGAAGTAGATATCTTAGCTTAATGTACTTTGGCCAACTTGTATAGAATTTCCTCCAAGCTGTACTCGTTGTACAAATACTCAACGATTTTGGCTCTTCCCATAGTTTCATCATAATCCGTTAGATCTTCGAAGATATTTGAGTTATTTTTGCAAGCATTTGATAGAACACCAACTTACCTTGTGGAGTTTCGCTCTCCAGTGCCTTGAGCTTGTTCCAGAAAGTAAAGCTATCTAGGACCTTGGCAGGTCCTATCTCTGGCGTCACACCACCTATCTCTGCCTCCAAGTGTATGAATGGTTTCTCTGTTGTGGTGCTAGTCGTGGTAGTTGTAGAGGTTGTAGTTGTGGTGCTGGGCATAACATTGCGCTTGAGATGATTCTGACGCAGTTCCTCTGGAAAAATACGATTGGCATAGGAGCGCTGCAAGAACTCAATGCCAAGACGAATATCACGCAAAAACTTCAAAGCGCTCTCACGCGTAATCTGTAAGAGCATACAAAGATTGATTATAGGAAATAAAAGTTCGAGATTAAAGTTTAATAAAGTCTTACCAAGTTCTCATCGATTAGTTCTTCGACAGCTCTGGCCACACCTGTCTCATCGCCAGTCCAGAACACATATTGAGCCATATCGAAGGACGAATATTGACCACTGGGATTACGCAGTAGACTTTGAGCAGTCTGAAAGATAGTTTAAACAGTGAACAAAAGTAAAGAGATATTAAATGCTAGCAATAAAACAAGGAACAAAGTAAATGTTTTTGTGGGTTATAAAATACATGAATTTAGTTTGGGTCTCTGTTGCCAATTTGTTGCCAATCGGTGAAAATATTGTTTTGCTGGTGTTTTTTTTTTTTGTTTTTGCATAAGAACCTTGGCCGTCAAATGTGGCATGCTGGAGCGCCGCTCTGTGGTCTTGGCCACTGCCTCAAGTTGATCGATTAGAATGTCACCAATGGTCTCCTTGTTGATATCGTGCTGATTAGGTTTAACCTCCGGCAACTTATCTGGCATTCCTTCAATTTCAACTGCAGGTTCACCAGCAGCAGCATCATCAGTCTCCTCTGCATTCTCAGCCACATCAGCTGCAACTGGCTCGGATTCGCTTTCAACTGGCGCTATAACTTCGACTGGGGCTGCGGCTGCTTCTGTGGCAATAATTGGTGCCGCAGTCGTAGTTGTTGTTGTTGTACTTGTGCTTGTGGTCGTTGCCATGGAAGTTGTCGTGGTTGTGGGTAACGTAGGTAGCACCTCAGGATTTTGCCCAAATGCCAGACGAGCTGCACCGTAGAATGCCTGTTGGTTTTTGGGTGGTTTCGTGGATATACACTTGGATTGATTCAAAAGACATATGTATGGCATTTACAAGGAATAGACAACGGGCAATACATACATACAATACTCTGATGGGTGAGGATATTTAGCTATGGTATTTAGTCGTTTACCTTGGCATGTGGTCCCTGCTCAGGCGTTGGCTTCACAGCCGTCTTTGGTTCCTCCAGCTGAGAGCGTTCGCTGTCGTCCTTAAAAGCCGCCGTAGTTGTTGTGGCCGATGTACTCGTTGTGGTTGTTGTGGACATGGACATCAGCGGTGTTGCCACCTCCAGCTGTCGCTCCAGATCGGGCATTAGCTGTACTGCTGCTGCTGGCTGCTGCTCCTTGCTGTTGTCCTCTGGTGCTGAAATTACCTTCTCAACGCTCTCCTTGGTAGTGGTGGTTGTACGTGCGGTGCTGCCATCATGTTGCCGCTTCACCAACGCCGGCTGCTCATTCCTCAACTGATCCAGCTCACCCACATCATCTTCGATTTGTGGAAAGACGGCATCGCTGCGTTTTGAGGGATCTTTGAGAAGAATTTATTATTCATCAAAATGCGTTAAATAATTTGTACTTTACTTACTGTAGATGTATGGCAGCAGTGCTGGATAGGCGTGGGCAAGGCTGCAGCTGGCCACAAGGACAATGGCCACAAATCTATTGCCAAGCATAACGTAATCAAAATCTGAAAAAAATGTACATTTGATGTTATAGATTTTATACGCTGCCCAAAAGCAATTTGAATGTATGCAAAATTTGTGTAAATGTGTATGGAGAAACCGAATTACAGTGGTATATCCTTAAGTAGAACACTTAAGTTGATCAATAATGAAATAAGATTAAGCTGTTCCCAATCCCACTAAAGTATCCATTTAGATTACAGATTCGTATAAAATTAAACTTCTTTGACAATTTTAATTGTCACTTTTAAAGCTAACACTGTGCACACACACAAACACACACCTACACAAAAGTAAAGCAAAATAAGCAATGCTAAAAATAACGCAAGAAATCGATAAAACAGCGGCAGTAAAACGGCGAAACCAAAGCAGAACAAAACAACAAAACAACAAGAAGGCAAAAGCTAGGAGAAGTTGGAGAATCAGAGGCAAGCTTGGGGCTTGTCAATGGGCAAAGGCAAAGGTAGGGGCAAATTTAACGCCATCTGAGGTCGAAACGAAGCACGCTAACTTTGATGTGCCTGAACTTTGCGCCACCCAATCAACCAACCAACCCATCCACCCACTCAATCGAAAAGCGACACACTAACACAAACACTAACACATGCATGCATACCCTCTTGAAAGCAAATTGTGTAAATTGGCCACAAAAGCGAATTATCGATGCATTTGGGAGCACTTAGGCACGTTTCAGCCTTAGATAGTAGTTCTCATTGTAATAGTTGTCGTTACTTTTGTGATTTGGCACAGGCGATATATTTGCCATTATATGGTGCAGATGCAGGTGTAAATAAGTATCACAATAACACATACATTGCAGTCTTATGTGAAAAGCAAAGGACGCTTACGCTTAAAAGTATGCTTTAATTTTTATATATTTGCTTGCGCAATATAAATTACGTTGTGTTGAACACATTAGTTTTCTTGAATGAATGATTATTTTTGTTCAATATTTTTTTTTCTCATTTTTACCTTATAATTGCGAGCTAATATAAATACGTCCTAACCGCACGAAAGCAGACAAGACTCTGACCCAAGCATCGTTTGTGCGAATCGTTTGTCACAAACAAAAAGCTCGCTCTTGCCGCTAATTCAATGCTTAACCCTCTGTTGGCAACAATGCTCATAAGCAGGACTTTGCGTATGGAAAAGCTTTTTGCTTTGTTATAACAAAGTTGTTTAGTTTGTAAATCAAATCTAGTCCGTTTTTCTATTATATCTGTCAGTATGACCTCAAATTCAAGTTTATATTTACTTAAAGTTTGCAACCCAATATTCCATATTTGAGATCTTTCTTCCCAAATCCGGCTCGACAAAGCATTATATGCAAGTATCGTTTCGTAACAATGTTTTATTTCATCAAAAGCAACATAATATCACATTTAACTGCAGCCCGGAAAGGGTTCCACGCGATTCTTGCGAAGAACAAATTGAATTTTGCGATTCATGTCTTCATTGTAGATAGCTTTGCACTTTTCAAAATTAACTCGACGGCGCACCTGTTTGGGATAATACACTTTATTAATAGTTCAAATTGTTTCTTACTAAATATTTGGCTACCTGGTAAGGCTTCTCGTAGAAACGTGTGCGTCGGAATTGATCAAATATTTCCTCTTTGCCAAGAATGCGGTTTAGCAGCCGACATGCCTCCTCAACATTGTTATTGTGTACAAACACCGTACGAGCCAGAAATTGTGCGTGCCTCATGATGAAATTTGTTTCAGCTTTATTGAGCTAGCTGTGTGTTTAATAATTGTATATAACCAAGTTAAATAACAAGACCTGCAATACACAGCTGTTTAAAAAAGTGTGACCGCCTCGACAAAATTAATTAGGGCTGCCAGATGCGTGAGTGCACAGGGCTGCATCTGATAGCGGGCTATTAACAGCTCGATTAATACAAAATCATCGTTGCCTTGTTATATCGGCCATCACCAATTTAATTATTCTCGATCTTTCATACAACAAGCGTGGCGGATTCATACGGCTGTAGCAGGCTGCTGAAAAATATTCGATTATAATTATAAAAATTTCCAATAAATTGTTAGTCTTGAATCGTACTGGAAAAGTGTACATATAAACATATATTAAATAAATAAAATATCTCGAATACCCGCGTACTTCTGCTATTAAAGGTGAGACCAACGATGAATAAGTGTACTAATAACTTTCCGCAGGCATTTGCATTGTGTGTGTACATCAAGTACCTATTTTTGCCTGCTTTTAGTTAAGTAATCAAAAGTAATTATATATTTATTTTTTTTTTTCAATTTGTCATTTGCATTGTAGTGCGTTGTTTGACTGGTGTAAATTTTTGCAAAATCGATTGAGTTGGCGACGATAGCCGATTTTTCTCTGTCTCTACCCCCATTACTATTTTTTCTGACGCAGCGTCCTGCGCGGCACATGTTTTAGAGTGTGCACATATACATAAATACATGCGTATGTATATAACAGGGGATTGCAGCTTGTACAATTTGCAGGCCCTTTTGAAAATCACACATAAATCAATAGAAAATCTTGCAGCGTTTCTTTTCTTTATTTGCACGTTGCTTTTCACCTCGTCATTGTGTTAGTGCTTTTTTCTCATTATCATTAGTCTGCTTTGTGCTGGTGTTCGCGCAGGGGCAACGGTTACGGCTACCAGGGCTGCGTTCCGCTGACGAAATTTTCTAGAAGTTTATGTATGTATGTGTGCACGTGTATGCGTCAGTTCGGCTGCCAATGATTTGTGTGTGCAAGAGCGGGGCAGCGTCAGCTGCTCGACGTTAAAATGTATTGAAAATGCGAGCATTAAAGCAAATTTTCTTGAAAACGTGGTGCTAGGCAGCGAAGCGATTACGCTGACCTTGAATATTTCGCGATGCCGGAAGTGACATTTTCACAAAACCAATAAAAAAATGCTAAACTTAAATATATTGCACTTGGCGTTTTAAGTAATCAAAATTGTTAACGTTTTTGCTTGCAGTAAACAAGCACATCAGCAAAGATGGTTAAGGAAACAGGCTATTATGATCTGCTGGGCGTGAAGCCTAACGCAACACCCGATGAGCTGAAGAAGGCTTATAAAAGAATGGCCCTCAAGTATCATCCCGACAAGAACCCCAATGAGGGTGAGAAGTTCAAGGCAATTTCGCAGGCGTACGAGGTTCTCTCCGATGTTGACAAGCGGCAAATTTATGATGATGGCGGCGAGGCAGCCATCAAGAAGGGTCGCGAAGATTTTGGTGACTTCCGCAATCCGATGGACTTCTTTGAGAAGTTCTTCGCTCCCAGCTTTGGTGGTGGCGGCGGCGGTCGTCGTCGTGAGCGACGTGGTAAAGATGTTGTTCACCAAATGTCAGTGCAGCTGGAGGAGCTGTATAATGGAGCCACACGCAAATTGCAGTTGCAGAAGAACGTGATTTGTGACAAGTGTGAGGGACGAGGTGGAAAGAAGGGCAGCGTTGAGAAGTGTGCCCAGTGTCGCGGCAATGGTGTAGAGACACGCGTCCAACAGATTGCGCCTGGCATTGTGCAACATATCGAGCAGGTGTGCCGAAAATGTTCCGGTAATGGTGAGATCATACAGGACAAGGATCGTTGCAAAAGCTGCAATGGTCGGAAGACGGTGCGCGAGCGCAAGGTATTGGAGGTGCACATTGAAAAGGGTATGCGGGATGGCCAAAAGATAGTATTTACAGGAGAGGGCGATCATGAGCCCGAATCTCAACCGGGTGATATCATCATATTGTTGGACGAGAAAGAGCACTCAACGTTTGTGCATGCCGGCACGGATCTAATGATGAAGATGCCATTGCAGTTGGTAGAAGCGCTGTGCGGATTCCAGCGCATTGTTAAGACGATGGATGATCGTGATTTGCTGGTTGCCACACAGCCCGGAGAAGTTATACGACACGAAATGACCAAGTGCATCGCTGAGGAAGGCATGCCCATATTTAAGAACCCCATGGAGAAAGGCACACTTATCATTCAGTTTGAGGTTATTTTCCCCGATGTTATCAACCCATCAGTTATCCCGACGCTTAAGCAGTGCTTGCCACCGGCGCCAGAGATTGACATTCCAGTTGAAGCCGAGCACACCGTTTTGGTAAGTCTTAATATGTTTTCACCTGTTTAAATCTGCTAATGTCTTTCATATTTACAGGAGGACTTTGATCCCAAGCAGCGACGCCCACAACACCAGCGCATGGCCTACGATGAAGATGAAGGTGGTTTTTCAGATGGCCCACGCGTTCAGCAATGCACATCCAGTTAAGCGGACTACACTTAAACATCAAGAATACAAGAAAACTAAAAATATGAGAACACATACCTACAACCAATCCAGGCAATATGTAGTGGGTCCGCTCGGTCTGCAATTAATTGAAGCCTAATTTTAACACTCAACCCAAAACAATAGCTCCAAACAACACCTAGCTGCAGCACCACCACCACTTACACTACTTACGTGTCATTCGCATTCTTTGTAATACCCAAAAAGCACACAAAATACACTCGCAAGCAACACACATACAAACACACACTATACAGAAGAACACATAGACCGTACCGAGATAGATACGAAAAAATGAAGTAAATTTAAAGTTACATGGCTTAGGAAAGGAGCTCTTCAGACTATAAGATATGCAAATTACGATATTTAGGTATATATATATATAATACTTATCAAGCTATGCACTACATTTTTAACGCGTGGTTCAACAACTACTACACAAAGTACATTGTTTGATTCCGTTTACGTTGAATTCAAAGAGTTTCACTTCGATAAGCCCTGACACAACTTAAGAAAAAAATCAGTCGCCACTAGAACCGCATATTAAAAAGTCCGCAAGCGAACGCATCTAGGAACAAGTTTAAATTATTTAATTCCAGCATAAATAAATAAAAGCGTTAGTTTAAACGGATATAACAAATAAAATAATTAATACACAATTTCAAATTATATTTGTTTTAAACATAAGAGAACTGGGGATCTACCTAACAATATGTCATTGTGCAAAATACGTAATACCTATGCTATTGTATATGTATGTATGTATATGGTTGTACAATTTATATCTTCAAACAATATATATATACATATAGTATTGTTTTCTACAAATATATATGTGTGAATACCAAATTGAGAACATTTACATTTTGGCGTGTTATTCAATTCAGTTAATTCGATGTACATTTACAAGCACTTATTTTTTTTACAACAAGCCAACTGTCGATGTAGTTTATCTATTTATATATACTATATATGTATGGAAATCAACAATTGCACATATGTTAACTCATCAGGTTACAAGTTGTATTGCTGTATAAAACTTGTTGTGTGGGTGTTACGTTGATTTTCCAGAAATTTGAACAGGCTTTTTAATTGGAAAATAGTACAGTTTCATAAAATAGAAAAACCCATCTAACTTTGGGGTATTAAAATATGTTGTCAATTTATTTACAAACTTTTAATATATAGCTATTGTTAAAAAGTTAGTGAATTAGCGTGCAAAGTTTCTAAGGGCGGCAACGACACCGTTACCATAGATCAGTTTGCTTTCAATGCGCTCCCAGGCCAACTGTTGCACCTTCGAAACACTGCGCAGCGCCTGAACGATTTCTGGTGATTCACTTAGACTGAGGCCGTGGGAGCGTAGATAGACGCTTAAATAGGACTGCGCCAGTTCAAAGTCCTGATTTGTGCTAAACATAAACTCAATCAGTTTGAGAAACTGCAGCATGGCGAGCATAGTGCCGCCGGACTCTGGATGCAGTGACTTGATCTCAAAGTCCACCATCGATGGACCAAGTTGGGTTATGTGCTGCACAGCTGTATCAAAGTCGTTGCTTGTTGCAGATGCCTCTAGCATTTTTCCAAAAGTTGTTAGATTGTTGAGAGTAGATACGTGCTGCACTCGGGAACCATCACTGTTGCTGGGCGCATTGCCCACATCAAAGCGCAACTCCAAACCAGAAACCGTTGGCAGAAAGAAGGGCGCCTGTTTGGGCACCTTTGGTGGTGCTTTGGGCTTGTTGCGCTGTTTGATTAGCTGCAAATCGAGTAGATTTTGCCAGCGTGAGGCAGCCAGACCTGAAAGCGTAATTAGATCCGAGTTTAATTGTTTGGGCGTTTCATATTTAGCATTAATCTCTTCGCCCAGTTCTGCATTGTCCTCATCATTGTCAATGCCCAGCTCCTGCATGGCATCCTCCAGTTCCATAGCATCAGAAACATTAGCTGGTAGACCCACATACGGTGCTGGCTCAGTTGGATCCATGGAGCGCAACGAGACCTGGTTAAACAATGTCTTGTTCGACCACAGATAAATGCCGAGAAGATTAACGTGAGCAGTGGCCAGAAAATCGCCACTTGGTGACATGGTCAACGAGACACATGGGCGCTCTACGCGGAAGTGATCAATCATGTATGAGGATGGTATGTCCCACACTTTAATCGTAGAATCCATGGCTGCTGTGATGAGCCAGCGGCTGTCTGGACTAAAGGTCATATCGTTAAGCTTTGCCGTATGTCCAACGAATTTGCGCACAACCACACGAGTAGACATGTCCACCACATAGACCTTGAAAGTATCTAAACCAATTGCTAGCATGGAACTCTCGCGATGATGACGCATTAACGCTACACCATCCGCCAGACGCAGCAAAGCAATTGGCTTTTCAGCTAGAAAATGAAAGAAGTTGCTTAAGCAATTGAAAAGATTTAATCTTCTCGGTCTTACTCACCCTTTCCCTTGAAGGGCCAGAACTTTACATGTCCGCTGGAACAGCCGGTGACAACATATTGATTAAGATTATCGCAGGCCAAACCGCGCACGGCTGCTTGATGTGCTGCTTTGGATACACCATAGCTGCAGCGATGCAAGCCAGACTGTATATTAAAACGTTCCACGTCGCCGCTATTGTAGCCAATGATGACAAAGTTTCCACAATGGGTCAATATGATGCATGTGGTCTCGCTATCAAAATTGCTGCGATTCTTGTTTTGAAACTGCTCCGGCACCAGCCGATGCTCACCCATGCGACTCTTATCAAATGTCCAGGTTGTGGTTTGTATAATGCCCGAATGTATGGCGGCAATATTATCCCATTCCTTCTCGCGTGTCACATCCGATGTAAACTCTATAATTGGTGGCATGCTGTATTTGTCGAACTGGAAGCGATCTGTAAATGAGAAAAACAGTTAGTGCAAAATCAAATGAAAAAGTAAAGAAACTTACTTTTTTTCTTGGTCGCCTTTTTATTGTAAGAAGCTCTTCCCATACTCTTGTTAAGCGACTCCGAAATGGTAGAGAACACGCGCAGCGTACTGTCCTCGCCGGAGGATAGAATAGAGACACCAGAGCCACCATGGTAACGAATGCAAAGCGGTGGCTTTGTGTGACCCTCCCGTATGCGAAGCTGACGTGCTCCCCCATCAGGCATATCAAAGACGAAAAGTTTCATAGAGTTGTCTGGCGATGTGGTAAAGACAATCGGTTCACTGGGAAAGCAAATGGCGGTCGACACTTGGTCATCATGCGCTTGCAGTTGGCCAGCTAGCTTGCGCTCCTCCAAGTTCCAGAATGCCATGTAACCGTTGCTGCAGGCAGACACCAAAATGGGTGGTCCATCGGTACGGAAGGTCAGCTTGGTAACTAAGCCCCATTCCTGCTTGAAGGCCACCAAAACTATATCGAACTTCAGATTCAAGACAATAATGGTTCCATCACCATGACCAACAGCCACCACATCTAATGCTGGCGCCGGCTCAATACAAGTAACACGACTTTTATGGCGGTTTAGGGTGCAAACGATGCTATTTTTCTTGATGTTCATGATCTTCAGCTGACCCTGTTGTGAGCCCAGCAAAATCTTATTGACGTACGTCGGCGGATGAGCTAGAGCCGTAATGAGAAACTCATCTTTACTGAAAGGCACATCCAAATACACATCTTCAGTCGGAATGTTCCACACTTTCAGCACATTCTTGTGATCCACAGCAATTAGGTTCCTGCCAAACGGCAGCAATAGATGCACATCTCGCTCATGGCCACGATACACATGCCGAATATGCTTGCCAGCACGCCATGCATAGATGCACTTATTGCTGGCCGTATACGTGTGCAGTCTATCGGTGGCCATGGCCGTTATATCGTCGGGATGCAGGCCGCTGACATGCAATAGGCGCAAGTGACTGGCCGTGTACACCTGGAACGATCGGCCAATGCAGGTGATCAACAGGGTATCGCGGCGTCGCTGTACATAGCGAGTTACGGCCGGCACCTGATTGCTTACATAGCCCAAGGCTCGATTGCGCCTAAATATTTGACTACTCTCTTTGATAACGCCGCGAGACTGCTGCTCCTCTGGTGCTGCATTGTCTTCCGAGTTTAAATGTGTCATATTTTCGTTTAATAATTTGTTTCTGTTTTGTATAATTTATTAAACTTTCACGATTTTCATGTTTATCAGCGAAGCACGTGTATTCAATTCCAATGCTGGCACATCTGTAAGCAAGAGCAACTCAAAACTGTTAAAAATGCTGCTTTAACATACCAGTGGCACCTAAACTGTATTTATGTTAACTGAATTTATTGTTTATTTGTTGTGCAACAAGCTGTTTGGTTACCCTGACATCACCAATTTTAAGAAATTATATTATATAGCTTGTTTTATATTTTTGTAAGCACAAACAATGCTTACAAACAAGTAAATTAGTTCAGTTTGAACTAACGTTTTACCGCTCTGTTAAGTTCAACAGAATCTCTGTTACTGTTATCGATTAGAATTTGGCAGTCGTTGCATTTACGCAGTCGACCTATCGAAAATGAGCATTAGAGCGGTCGCTTTACAAAAATATACACATTAGTCGTTTTTTTTTTAATTTTATGTTAATCGAAATTTATTAATAGAATAAAACACAACCAAGTTTAAATTTCATATGATTTAATAACCCACAAACTCGTAAAATGTATATACAATAAAAGCTCTTGTGATCGTTTAACCTTAGGTTGCGTTTTAAATTAATTATATATATTTATAATATTTGGACTTTTCCATGAATATTAAGAAATTAAATAGGTAAAAAGTAGAATTACAATATAGTCTTTTGATTTTGCTAAACACAATATATATTTGCATAAGCTAACATTTTTAATTTAAACAATCATTTGCCATATCTATACATTTTATTTAACTTGTTAACTGAAATTTTTACCAGCCCTTAAAAATTTCAGTTTCTTTTTTTTTTTTGTTTTTTTTTCATATTTCACAGTTTATGCAAGTAGCAAACGATTTGTTACTCTATTTGTAGACACCTATGAAACATTTTAATTAACATTCATATAGACATTGATAAGAATTTTTTGTAGTGTTGTTGTTGTTGTGTGTGATGATGCTGAAGAAAGCTATTCGTTTAGGTTGATGCTGTAAGTTAATGCTCAGTTAAGTTATTGTGCTTAATTGAGAGCGTTCAATGCTCCATCACGATTGAAACTTTCACCGGAATTCGAAAACGGATAATCCAATTCACCTAGACGAGGAGTTGGTCGGTGCGGACGATTAAACTGCAAAGATAACAAATCATGCATAAAGTGAAATAGTTTGAATGGTTTTTGAATTCAAGCTATAACCTACCCACGATTTCATGATTTTGTAAAGAACTTGACGCGATGGATATTCATCAAACTCTTGGTCGGGCACAGCGGGCGCCTGTTCATTGGGTAGCAGCATTGGCAACAATCCGTTTGGACGCACAAACTCCTGCTCGAGGCCAGCAGCATTGGCAGCAGCCGCAGCTGCTCCGCCTACACTTCCTCCACCATTGGCAGCGTTCAAGGAGCGCTTCCCATGTCCGCCGTAACAGACATGCCCATAGGCCTGACAGCCTTCTGTAAAATGCAAAAATGCAAAAAGTGGTTAATCATGAATTAGCCAACATATCGACTCTAGCAAGAAATGGCAAATGCTACAGACAACAATTTAAATCCATATTACACCCAAGCACACGTTATTAACTGTCTTGATATGCCCTTAAAAGTTTTGAAGCCCAATGCGTTTGCATTCCCCAGCGCACAAGATCCAGAAGTTTATAACATTAAATGTAAAATTTATACATGTGTGGACCAAAACATTTGGTTTGAGAGAGCATGAGAGTCAAAATCTTTAATCGCTTGCCAATGCTCTGGAGAGACATCTTTTTTGATAAGCATTTGACCTGTGATATGTGCTTTATTTTCCTCCTTTTTTTCTTTAATTTTTTTTCGTATGTATGCTCTGTATGTCTGAGTTTGTTTTATGACTGTTGACTTGGTGCTATTTAGGAGCTTCCGCTCGCATACTCAGCAGCACACATGGGACTTGCCCTTGTTCTAGGCTCTTAATGTATGGCTAATGAAATCACAGTGGGAGCATTAGCAGTAAACGTTAATACAGTTTACAAATCGATGACTGATATTAACAAAAGTTGCTTCCTTACAGCCTTTTATAGCATTTTTTGTGAACACATTTAATTAAATTGGTGTTTTAAATTTAGCGATTTAAGCGCTTGTTGTTTTACTCTACACAAATATACGAGTATATTCGTAGCAAAATTATGAAACAACAAAATGTTATTCAATTAAGTGTTATTCACTTTTTTGCAATGCAATTTGTGTTGCACGGCAAGCAGGATTTTATACGTCATTTCCCATGCTCCACAAGCACTGGAATGGGTTGATGGGAAAATGCAGCTGCATAAACAATGCCACAAAGGAGCAATGTCAATGGCAACGTTGACGTGAGGTCGACCTGTGTTTGTCTTGTGTTATAGTTAAAATGCAACATTTGATGCTGACAGCCATAACGCTGCATATGTATCTCTATGCATGTGTGTGTGGTGTGTGTGTAACTTCAGCTTGTCAGCCATTTATAGGTTTGTTGTTTTGCGTTTTAATTCAATGGGTGCAGGGGAAAACAACTTAAGTGGCATGTGTGTGGCATTCGCTTTAAATTGCCACATGAATAACAAATAACAAATAACGAATAACAGATACTCACTCTTGGCCTGGCTCTGTTGGGCGGCCAACACAACGGTGCAGATGACAACCAGCAGCAGCGATATTGTAGATTTCATATTAACTGCAAAGACACAGAGAGAGAGAGAGAGAGGGAAAGAGAACACAAAATGGCAATTAGAGTAAGTTTATTTAAGCGAGAAGCTACCTGTTGAGTCGTATACAACAATGGACGGCGCCTGCAGGTATGCTACACTAATTAGAAAACCACGGCACACAACCAATCACAAGTCGCATATGCAGTTAGTGAGTTAATCCTGGTCGAGACAAAACTTTGAAATTTGATTTATGTTCCAACCATGACTCTAACATGCTGGCAATTAGTTGTGCGTGTGTGTGTGTAAAGCCCAAAGTGGCAAAAGCACAACTTAAACGAATCTTTGTTTATTACGTGCTTTGAATTCGGTTATAGTTACAACAGCTTGCGGATATACGCAGATACTAAAGATGAATATCTTTAGATGAAAAGGTAAATCATTTGATATACCATGCATTTTATACATGTGTTGTCTATCCACAGTGTCTTTCAAGTATTTTCTGTACGTCAATCATACGACGCGTGTGTTTAAAACGAACCTAGTCGCGTGTCCAACTCTTACTGCAGTGCACTTGTTCTAATGCCTATATAACTCACCTCAGTTCGAGCTGATTAGTTGATTTATATGGGTTTTATATGTTTGTTGGCTTATATAAAACAGAAAAAATACATATCAAAAAAAAATCAAAATATAACACGTTTATCAGCACAGTACACTTATAAATATTGCATCTTAATCATTTTGATTTAATATAGCTGTTTTATATATTTATTCTGGGTATTTTTTGTACGTTTGTATAAACTTAATCACAGATAGAGTTGGTTCTTTTTTTGTTGTTTGATTTGTTTTCATCCTTTTTTTAATTCAAGCACAACCAAACCGAAGCCACATCAACAACGGCAGAACGGAGCCAAACAAATTTTGGTCTACGATTTCACATTTTCAAGCGCTGCCCGGCGACTGATCAAACTGAAACAAGCTCCCGATGCTTAACGGCTCAACATAGTCAACTGATAAGCGATGCCTTAATCTCAATTGAAATCGTGTCACGCATCACATTTGCATTCGAAGACAGAAGAGACTCAGAGCGAATTGGAAATGCCTCAGACATAATTATAAAAAAACTCTTAAGCTCCGTGGGCTGTGGGACTACTTTCAATTGATAGCTGAACTAAATATGTATTTACAATTTATAGACATGGAGATAAGTGCACGCTCGTGGAGCTACTGGGAAGGCCGTAAAAATTAACAATACCCACACCTACAACAGGCTGCAAAGCACAACAATAATATTATTGTTATTACTTTGTTTATCAAGCGGCGCAATGGCGGGCGCCATGTGTCAACGTCAAGTGGAGTGCAGGATTGCGACCCTTTCCCAAAGCTTATCAAATTTCCCAGCTAACAATGAATACATGTGTCCATTGTCAGCTAATAACGATTTAATGAGCTGCTACCTGCCAGAATTAATATCGCAATATCGCACTTGTTGCAGCTCTACTGTGTCACATACAAATCAAATTCGAAAACTTTCCACAGGTGCAGCTTGACTTGACAAACCTTTACCCCTTCCCAATCCCAATTCCAATCCACAAAGCTAATAGCAATCAGGCAACATCTGCCATTGGCAAAGTTCACAAACACTGTGTGTTTTCCGTGTGAAATTTTTCTAATCAGCAGCTAGCCGATAATGCCAGTACATAAAAATATAAACAAAATACTAATACACATGGGTATATACCCATGCATATTTCAATAATAATATTAATACCCGCGCAGTATTTAAAAGCGTGCATTTGGCATGTCGTTACGGATGCGGTTTACACAGGTCCATCGGTTGGGCGATTACTATATATTTACTATAGTTAATACACTTCTTGGTTCTAAAAACCGAGCCGAGATAGTCAGTCGAACTACGAGCAACAGCAATCTGGCGCTGATTAGAAAATGATGCTGTGCAAACTGCTTGATAGAAAGCAAAGAAGCAAAAAAAAAACCCCAATAAGAAGGCAAATTAAACGTGCTAGCAAAAAAATACCACAAGATTGTGGTGCAGACTTTTCTAGTTTCCGCTTGTTCAACTTTGTTTGAGAGTTTACACTTCTTTTGACCGAATTTAAATTTTGTTTGTTAACTTGGCTTTTACTGTTTAAATAATGACCACTTATGTTCTTGCTACTAACAAGCTTTAGCCACAATCAACAAAGAACTGTTACTTTATTATCGGCTCACTTTACAATATTGTGGGATCTCCTCTTTTTGTCCTGTGTGATAGGGGTAATATATTTCAGCACATCATTATATTTTCTATCAAGTAAGCTTAAGAAATAATTTTAAAGAAATATTTTGACTAAGACTTGTTTAACTTAAAACACCTAGCATTAAGTTTTTTTACTCATTCGCAAGCTTATAATGAAGCATTTTTTATGTTTTTAATGTATAAAGAGCTTTCTGCACACAAGGATTCTTTAAATCAAACACATTTAAGGAGCAAATTTTAATAAAAAATTATCAAAGCTTTCACAAAATTAAGCTACAAAATGTATAAAAAATGTGGCTAAAACGCTAGTTCTTATTTTCGAGCAAAAAATATATATTCCTCTTGTTTATTTTAGTTAAGTACTTTAGTTGTACGTTAGCATATCAGATTTATACAGCTGGTTTAGTAAAGTTGTTGACTTTTAACTTGATTTGCCGTTAAGCAACTGAGAGTCAAAGAGCCTTGCTTACAATTATTCAAGTTTGCTGGCAAGTGCACCCCTTGGCGGCTTATTAAATATTAATCAAAGCATGCGGATGGAAAAGTTAAGCGCATCGTAATGATAACAAACAGACTCACTCTCTCTTTCTGTTTCTACGCTTATCTTAAGTCAAACAGTTTTGCAGTTCAAATTAAACTTAACCACATGAAATGACCAGTAATCTAATTTGATTCAATTAATTTGAACAAATAAACAAGTGCACAAATTATGGCCCAAGGGGCAATTAGAATGTATCTGCGGAGTGGCGGAGTTGCGAGCTAGGAACTCAGCTTTGGCAGCAAGTTAAACATGGCAAAACAAACAACAGGATGTGGGAAAATATGTGGTCTATGTAGGAAGTTCTATTAAAATTCTCACTTACCAATTTGTGTTAAAGCTTTCTGTATGTTGAGTATAAGTTTGTTGTTTTTAATCAACTTATGTTGCTGGCTATTACTAAGATCGTTCTATTATTTTTTTTATATTTTATATATATTGTTTAAACAGGATGCTGTCACTTTCACTTGCACCACTAGAAAATTGTTAACTACAGTGTTGACTCTATTTTTTTCCTTCTTGTTTCGCGTTCGTTGTTGGTGTCGCTCGACTGAAAGCCAAAAGTCGTTTGATGCCGTTAGTAGCACACAGCCCAGCTTTATACTGCAGGACGATAGCGGTGTGTCGGCTTGTGTGTGTGTGTGTGTGTGTGGGTGTTTTTGTGCTTGTGTGACACAGCCAATCAGAAGCGTGCATTTAGCCGAATGACACACGAAGTCGTTGGCATACGCCTAACTGTATGCAATGGAGGTTCACTTTTATGCGTAGGTGCCTGAAAACAAAAACAAAAAAACGGCAAACGCACTTAGACCCTAAACTGGCTGGCTAAGGCATTCTCTTTGAACCCTGGAACAGCATGTCGCTTCAGGCTCTCCAGGCTGTACAGGTCCCCAGAACCCATTGGCCTGGCCCGTGATAGACAGTCGTTGGCGCAACGTGCTGAGATTTATTTGGTTGATTTGCAGTTTTTGCGGGCGCTAATGCGTCATGTGAATAGATATGAGTTAATGAATGAATTGCTGCTGACGTCTGTATGTGCTTTCCACCTTTGCCATCTTAGCCATTTTCAATAAGCTTAACCACACCAAATCCACCGAGTGCCCTTTTAGCCACGCAGTGCATGACCTTTGATATCTAAGTAAATAATTGCCAATTAACTGAAGTTCGAGTCTTTGATTCAATGCATTGCATTTGTTCAGTCTCTGTAAACCGAAAACAACATCAACAAAAAATTAATTTGACACTGACTTGTTTACAACAATTATTTTCAATTATTGCTAAACCGGCAGCTTATCGCATCAAGAAATATTACGTCGATAAGCAGCTGTTGCTGCCCCGAACTCATACAGACCAAAATATTTGACATCAAACAGTAGCTCCCACAATCAATTTTTCCATTATGCATACATGTAGAAGAAGAAAAAAATAACAGCTTATTGTGCATTTTTGCAGAGATGGCTACAAAATGTTCTATTTTTGTTTTAAGATTAGCAAACTCAAAACTTAACCAATTTGTTAAAAAACAGTATGAATTTTATATCTCTAGTTTTATTTCAGCTGTTGTAAGGCTTAATGCTGCTTATTTGAGATAGATTTGGACGGCTTGCGTTACAGTTTTGTCGAATACGAATATAAAGCAATATACAAATTATATAGAGATTCAAAATGTTTTTGCTCTTGCATAAAGAAATTATAAATTTAACATTTAAGGTGCACTTAGTGAAGGTAACGCAAAAACAACAGGCCCATCATAGAGCTCACAAGGGCAAAGCCGGCGCCAACCAGACTCGATGCTCCGTTGTGCTGGGCACAGATGGCAGGCTGAGGAGCTGAGACATATTTGCAGAGTGTGCCAATAAAGTTGAGCTGAACGCGCTCGTTGACCTTCTTGTCGAATTGCTGTAAATGTTTGTGGATAAGCAACAAGTATGAAAGGTTAAACTGATTTCGTTGGCCTACCTCGTTGAAGAGAATGGTGGGCACACTGGTAAGGGGTTCCTTTAGCCTCATGGTCGTTTCGCCGGCCTTCTTAAGCAGAACGCTGCCATCGGTAGAGTTGGCACAAGTCTTGATGTTCTCCCAGTTGTTGATGTGATTCTCGGTGGCACAACGCTGACCAGGATACACATTATCAGGGAAGTTCTTGCCCGCCCTCATCAGGCAGTTGATAAATTCCAGAGTGAGAGACTCACGCGTATACTCAATCTGGTACGAGTTGGCCTGAATGTGCTCAATGGCACAGGCATGCACCTTGTTGCCATAACACTCATTCGGTCCATGATGGCAAGTGAATGTCGTCTCAGCGCCTTGTGTGGAGAACTGTATAGTGGAATATATGTTGTAGTGCATCTGTTAAGCAAATGAGGCATTGTATGTGGTTATGCTCACCTGAGACTTGCCAAAGGGCACAAATGTGAGTTCAACCGATTCGCGCAACTCGCTCTTCATAGCCGGATACAGTTGCTCCGTAATAAACTTGGCGCTGTCCGGGCACAGGGATTCATAGTAAATGGCAATAGGCACCTAGCGAAACAACAACAAAAGAAGCAAAGTAAACAAAAAACAAAGCAGGTTAGTTAATGGTCAATGATTTGAGGCAGGGGAATTGCTGGTAGCATAATGCAGTCTTCACAATGTGTTGCCATTTTCTGTTGCCAAGCAAAATGAGACAATTTGCATTTTCACCTGCACACGCAAAACAGTTTTGGATGAATGGGCACAACCTAAAACGTAATTCTGTGCCTCAGTAGGCCTTATTGTGAAATTGTAGAGCTATTGTTTAGAGTTTAAAGTAAATTTTTAATTGTAAAATTCATAACACAACTTTCAGTAAGGCACGTATGCAATATAACTTTGCTGACATCAAAACAATTTCTTATGTATATGATTCATCTTTTCATTTAAACTATTCCATAAAATCGATGAGCTTTAATTCTTGGAATATCGGGTTTCTTGTTAGTTTATCTATAAAGCTAAGTGAAAAAAGCTGCAAAATTTTATCTTTTATTGTATTTTGACTTGCTTCTTAAATTTTTAGTTATGTATTGACAAGCTCTTGTATTTAATAAGCTGTTGGAACAATAAATTTATTTGCCCTGTCTGTTTGAAAAGCAAATACGTATACACTGATAAAAAAAACATAACGTGCATTTAAATGCACATTTGAATAAACGATTTTGAGAGTCAACTATTGACTTTTGTATTTAACAATATAGTTATTACAATTTGCCGTGATCAAAATAACTCAAAAGTAAAAAAAAAATGGCGCCCATCAATTGACTTATTTAAAAAATAAACAAACCTGAACGGACAAACGATGCGCAGTAGTTGATTATTGATATTAATGTTATTGTTGTATTCAAATACCAGCTCAAGTTATTACTGTTTATTTGTGCATACAGACTTATGTACATATGTACATACGTATGCATATGTATGGAACCTAAATATGTGTATTTATTTATTTGTACTTGTTCTGTGTACGAATGTATATGTATGGGTACATAATTTGCTTATTGTTCTTTTTTTGTGTGTTTTTTCTTCATTCTAAGCTCCCACAAATGTTACAGTCATCGCTTTTGTGATGTGGAAACACACCAATAGAATAAAAAGTCAAAAGTTTTATTCTTGTAGCAGAAGCAGCAGCAGCAAATCAACAACAAGAACAACAACAGGTTGGACTGGAAGAGGGGCTTCCAAGAGTGGACGGTGACCAGCACCGGTTCCCGCATGCATCACAATTACACATCGAAATACAATGAAATGGAAACTGGTCGGTATCAAAAAACCGGTTTGGGCCTCAAAACAAAAATAATTCAAAATGAGATGTTGTTGGTAACAGCCACAGCTTAACATCGGGAAAAACGAAGCTATTTAATTAATTATGCATATATACACAGATGCATACATACACACATCTGTATGTAAATGTTTACTTGCGTTATTCGTACTGAATATTTTCCAGCATCGGCATTTTCCAACGCACACATGTAGTTCATTCAACTCATTTTATAGGGCGCGCCACTTGTTGCTGTACTTCTTTACCCACTTCTTTTATTTCTTTTGCCGGCCCTGACCCACTACAACATTAAGTTTAAGCAGCACTTGTAATTTTAAGCATTGATTTTTCGTCTACGTAATCACAAATAATTTGCTGACCAACAACTGACTGCATTCGTTGCATTTAAAATTTGTTTTACTTAAGGCTTTGATTATGCAAAACTTACCTTAGCGGCGCTGCAAACAGTTACGGCAAGGCAAGCCAATAAAACAAATTTGTGACTCATGCTTTTGCTTTTTTTTCGACTTTTTTTGTGGTCTGCTGACACGGCTATGAATCAAGCGCTAGTTGTTGTGAACGTGCTGACGTCTAAGCGTGAACTGTTTGTTCGCAGTCAGCTTTGGGTTTGGACAGCAGCAGCTCCAACCGCATTCCAGTCTGAGCGAACGCCGACATGAATACGTAATTTGGTTTGTCTGCTACGCAAAGAAACCTCTTGGTGCATGCATATTCCAATCAACAGATCGTCTGCTTCCAATGCTTGAGTCAAAGCTTAGCAGCTTAGCTCAGAACAATACAAATTATAATTGAATAGAGCGTTAACAGCGTCACTCACTTGACGCTCTCTCTACGAATTGGATTTTTACTGCTTTATTAACATTATGTTGTTTAAACTTTCTTTGTGGAAACGCTAGGAGCAGGACAAAACCAATCCCAACAGTACACTTTGCCTGCTTGTCATCACACTTTGATTTTTTTCATTATATTTAATGGAATTACAAATTAAAAATATATGTTTTGTTTAAGTATATACATGCTTAACACTTTTCATGCGTCTCATTTTGATTAATCACGGAATTTAAATCCTTTGGCTATTAGATCTTTTCGTGCCTCCAAAATTTCATTTTGTAACTCCTTTGCAGCCTCCGGGCAGTCGTTAAACGTAAATGTTCGATACAGCACTGTCCAAACGGAATATATCTATAAATGAATGTAATATAGTATTGTTAAGCATGCTTATTTTTACGAATTACTTACACCAAACAAAACTAACAGCAGCAGCGGCAGCAATTGAATGTGGAACAAATATTTTGTTGTCAAAGCTGTTTGCACTGTTCCCATCACAATGGCTAGATAAGGCACAGCAAATAGTGTCGCATAGAATAGCCAACGCTGTATATTTGTCATTGTTAGTGGATAATTTATAGAAAACTTAATAATTTTTCTAATTAATGCAACACGTAAACAAGAGGCCGGCCTAGGGATGGACAATAATCGATTCTTGTCAGACTCGCTTACAGTCGCTATTCGATTATACGTTTTGTGTAAACAGCTGACGAAACTAGTACCGCGTGTCATAGCAGGCAGCTTGCATGTGGAATCAAATTTCGTTTTATTCAAAGAGTTGAGTTGGTCTTATGCAGTTAGAGTTTAAAACTAGAAGATATTCTTATACTTATTTATTTTTTTGTATAATATTCATTGCGCCCACCGTGCAGGGCATGTTAGCCAGCAAATCAGCTGTACGACAGCCAATTATCTGAAACTTTATCTCATTCTCCTTCAAAGTGCCGCCAACAAACAAATTAGGTTCACTGCTTAGAGCCCACAATTCATTCTCTCCCTTTGAGTTTCGATTGATCTTCAATCCAGTGACAAACTTCAGCTGTTGTGGATTATAAGCCACAGCTCGTATATCATTACCCGTATAGTTGGCACCCTCAGTCCAACTTATTAAGGCTCCCAGGCTAATGAGACTACAGTAGAGATTACCCTCGTTATCCATAACCTCCGATTCACATTGAGTTCCTCGTGTGCCCAGGTTGCGAAACTGGTTGCTCACTTCATCTTCAGATTTCCCATTCCACTTACTTGCATTGTTAACCAGCTGCAGTGGAATGGCCATCTCATAGAAACTGTTCAGTGTGTGAAAGTACAAAAATCGTTCTGGAAAAAATATTCGATTATGTTTTACATTTGTTAGGAGTAGCCTTTTAAATCTTACCAACTGCATCACTTGGACTCAGGCTAACCGTAAAGATGCCCGCATGGGCACTGCCAAAGCGACGTACTCCCATCGAAGGCTGCATGGATTCATGCTCAATTCGCCATGAATTTCCAGTCAGTGCATCAAAGACAATTAAGCCATAGCCCCAAGCATCCGCTATATATGCCTTGCCACCCAAACACTTGCTGGGAGGCAAATTTTCTGTTAAATCAACCACCATGGCCGTAAATATTGAGATGCTAGGCGTATACATTTGAGCAGGCAGCGAGGAACGCTGCACCAGCTGATCTTTAACCAAGTCAAATATTAAAATCTGTGGAGCACACAGCTGCAAGGAGTTTACTTGACCCGAATCCACAACCCAAAGGCGCCAGCATTCGTCAATCTTGAACGTTTAGAAAAGATTTTTTATAAAGTAAAACATAATACAAATGTCAACTCTTACATAGGTTCGAATTGCGGAAGTAATGCCCGAGCAATTGTTAGAGGGTAGATGCCATTTCATGCTGGGATAAGCTTCAAGTCGTGGATTATCCACAATCTCATTGTCAGTGTGCGATACCGTGGCCAAAGTGAAGGGTGTTCCAGCACTCAGGCGTGGTATGGTGAGAAATGTACGATGACGTCCCTCATCGCCATACTCAATGTCAATGTCCACTGGCAGAAAGTGATTGTTGCTGGACGGATCTGTGCCTAGACTAAGATTACTCCACTTGTGCAACGTGTAAAGCTGCTTGACGCGCAACTGCTGGGAACTTGTAAGTAGAGCCTGGAGTAGACAAACTATTAAAAAACTAATGAACTTGTGCTTAAACATTTTGAAATGGCCAAGAAAACTTCGTTTAGGCATCCGTCTTAACCGGTCAGTTGACGCGTGAAAACTGAATTGCTGGTTGCACGTTGCATGCTGCAGGTAACGGCCAGCGGCGACTTTAGGCGTGCTAACAAACCTTAATTGACCAAAATGCAACGCCTAAGAGCAGAGCGGAGAGCAAACACAAGCAAACGTTGCAACAGGTAAACGTTAACCTCTTCTTCTTCTTCTTTATATTCTTATTCCTTTTCTCGCGAGCCCATTTCAAGAGTTTAGTGCCGTTTAATACTTGCAAGATTTATGGGCACCTTTCCTCATGACAGACTGCCCCTCAAACCTATTTACATAGTCCAAGAACCGCGCACACTCCTCACACACAGCCGCACAGCATGTCAACACAGCGATCGATGCCAGCGATAATTGTTCTACACAGTGGGAAAAATGTTAGTGTGTTCAAACGCTTAATTGCTTCCTCAAATCGAGAACAGTAAATCTGAAAACAAGTAATTGTGTTGAAATATAATTGATAGGTGTGAGAAACTTGATAGAAGTTAAAACAAATCTAACTGACAACATTTGGATGTGGGCTAATCTTTATTGCTTTTGTTTGAATACGACTTAATATCTTGGGGATTGTTTTCATTTAAAGGAGTTTGATAATAGTTTAACATGATCGAATGCTCTGAATTGATAGCTTACTTTGCTTAAGTTCTAGTTTAAAATTGTTTAAAGATTTTTTATGTCTTTCTAATCTGTTAAAGTGTCTTTTCCTTTTCTGTTTCCCTCAGTGTATAAGGTTTAAGTTGAATGCCGGAAAATGCTGTTTGCCTGCAATTTGAGAGAGCGCATGGAACTACTCTTAAAAAAAAGCCTGGCAAAAACAGTTAAACTAAAAGCTGTGGAGAGGGATGAATTTATATATGGGGAATGGGGACTCTTGGAATCGTCGTTGAAGCTGATGAACTTGCTTTCCACGCGCCGGAATCTGTCATAGAGACCAAAGTGTTTACATTGTTTGTTGATACTTAATCATACACGTGTCTCGATGGCATTTGCATGCCATTTGCATTCGATATTAAATACATTGGTTTTGAACACTTATAGCTATAGATAAATGTGTATTAAACAACAGCTTTGTAGTTTAACGAACTTTCCACAGATGTTCAGATGTGAACATGTGCTCAACTTATTAGCATTGTTTACTAAAATACAATTGTAAATTCAATATTTGATGTCAAATGTATTATAATACAAATTAACTTATTAAGTGCAACTGCTTATGCATAGGAATTTGTTTACAATCTTTGTATAGCAAAGATGAACTGGCAGTAACAAAAACAATCGATACAAAGTTATGTTTTAAATGAGTTATTAATCAAGTCTGATTTGCTTCATTTAATACTAACTAAGCTGTTTAAAGATCATATTTTAGCCACTTTAAGATTATTTTGTTGTCAATTTGCCAACTAAATACAACTAATTAACTGATTAACCAATCGTTCAATAATTTCCAAATCATTTAAATTCTTTTAACTAATTGATAAAAATAACTGCAAGAAAGACCAAATCAAACATGCGAAATATAAACTTCGTGCTAACCAGAACGTAACCACAAGCCAATAGCCGCTGCAATAGTTGGCCAAGAAGAAAAACATATATAAATCAAATGGTTTTCATAACTGGTTAAGCCGTAATTTTATGCCTCATTAATGTCGGCTTTGAAAGCGTTGGCAAAGCTCGCCTTGTCAGAGTTTGCCGTAGTTTAATTTGTTTAATCAATTAATAAGTGTGACAGCTACAATTTAATAGAGATAAGTGAAAATCATAGTATTTGTTGTTGTTTATAATGTATATATTAAATTTTATTATCAAATGAGTGGAGTATATGTTTGGAATCATAACCAAATATTGCATAAATCATAAAATCTAAATATTTACAAATGTAAAATAAAAAAACAAACATAAGAATATAAATAAAAATCATATGTACAAAAAGAAATAAAAAAAGAAAAATATTGTATTAAAACTATTTTGTTTTAAATAGTTTTAGTGATGATAGTAATAACCGCTGTGCCGGGTTGAGTAGGGCGCCGGCGATACCGCATAAGGAGCCGGAGAGGCCGAGTAAGGTACTGAAGGCGATGCTGGAGCCGTAGATGTACCCGCTAGGCTGTCCAGATAGGAACGCTGATAGATATCCCGTGAGGCCTTCGAGGGCGGGAATGCCTCGCCCTGATTCAATGCTGTAAACGGATTACGCAGACCATAATTGACAATGCCGGCACTCTCGTACTTGTAGGGTGTTTTTGTAGTCAGGGGCGTGGTAAGGGCCGGACTTGTGAAGTATGTTTGCAAGGCATTCGAAGTGCTTTGGGCGTGCACGTGGGTGTGGGCATGGGTTGTGTATACGCCATAGGGCAGCAAGCTATTGTGGGCAGCTCCTGTGGGCAGCGTCAGTGGATGACCCAATAGAGGTGTCCTATAGCCACCCGATTTGCCTGGTGGCAGCTCCAGACGAACAATGCGATTGTTGAACTCATTGGGATTAAGATTCTTCAGGAAGAAGCGATGGAACTTAGATGATATTGCATAGATGACACCTGGCTCTGCTTTCGTTGTGGTTATATCTGCCACAAACTGCAACTTGTCCCGATCATGAGCCAATACTGATTGCTGATTACTCGTTGGATTCCATGAGGCAATGGCTGTCTCACTGAGCGGACTAAAGATCAAACTACTGTCGTAAGGTGAAACCGATAAGCCAATGCCCTGCGATGACTTCTTGCCCACTAGCTTAACATCCAGCATTTGACCACTGGCCAAGGGACCAGCTCTCAAGACATTTTTGTGTACCGAAAAGACGCTGAAAGGGATGGAAGTAAAGTGTTTATCAATAATAAAACGCATTAAAAAAAGCGGGAATTACACAGCTATATGTTAGTCATTAGCTAAGCTAATTTCCTAGAACTGGCTATTTCTAAATCTTTAATTATACAAAACATTGTATAATAAACTTACCGGTCTGTAGCGAGTGGCTGAAAGTAAACAATGCCCTTGCGCTCATCAAAAGTCAAACCTACAACGCCATCCATCAACACGAAACGATCGTTTAGGATCTCAGACTGTGCAAAGTCAGGATCGGGATACATAGCTAGAAATAATGGCAGAGAGTTAGAGGCAAAGATCTTTATAGCCCAGGGCAATGCCCACCTGGATGCGAGTGACGCCAGGTCACATCCTTGCCGCTGTCATAGACAATAATGCCGGGTTCCACTGTATCCGTTATATAGACAAACACATCATCACAGGTCTTGGCCGTTGTCTCATCAATGACCATATTTGTGAACAACGATTCACCACGTAACACTTCGGGTGGAAAATCAATGCGACGCACCACACGATCCGTGGCCAGATCCACAACGAGTATCTTGGGTGGACAGGTGTTCTCATAGTCCTCCAACGAGCGAGAGATGCCCGCATCGAGCAGCCACAAACGATTACAGGAATCAATACGCAGACGATAAACCGAAGTTAGAATCAAATCGCTGCAATTAAAGTTGGAACGAGCTGTGTTCGAGAAAGACCAGTCGGGATAGGCCTGCAGTGTGGGTGAGTCACCAATTTGTGACTTAGACACCCAACTCACAGTCGAGGAGACACCCGACAACAACTTAGGGGTTGCAATAAAGATACGATCCTCTGTGACAGCAATGCCCGTAATAAGCACATTCATTGGATTGTAAAAGTTGGAATCACTGGCTCGCGTGGGTGAATCAAAGTTATATCCGAGTAGTTTCCATTGCTTGACCACCTGTAGGCCAGGTGAATTGGCCAGAACATAATGGTCAGTGCTTGACCAAAACACAACACAAAGGAGGGTGGCTAGAAGGCGGAACATGTTGGCTAAAAAAATAAATACAATTATTGGAAGGTTTAAGTTATAAATACATTGAACAATAATAAAATGCATAAGCTGAATACATTTTATGAATGCTATAAACAATATAGCGACGATTATTCTTTTATTGTTTTATTTTTTTGCTTTTCCGGCAAATCATTCCAATAAACGTTTGAATAAAAAACCCGCAGGTAAACTAATTACATGCTATATGTAAATAAATATATATATTCAAGAGCATGGCCCTTTCTTTATAACAATCACCGTATACCTATAATGGGTACTATTGAGTAATTGGAGTCATTGCAGACCGCAGCTGGAATATGTCACGGCATTGTATTTAAATGAAGTTGGATTATTGCTTAGCCTTGTTTAGATCCCGTCTCGCATGAGCGTAGACAGCAAGTGGAACTCCACACTGTGAACCAATTGACAGGTATGCCTGAGATTGAAAGACCTGAGTCTATGATTAAGATTGAGCACTTGCATATGTGCAAGAAGCATGTGAGCAAACCGTTTGTGTCTCTTTCTCTATGTGTCTCTCTTTTTCAGCTCGATTTTACATAGTGAAATCCATTTCATATTCAAATGCCATTTGATACACTGTGCAACAAGTTTGATAGAATGACAATGAAGCGCGCTTACTTAAACTAATTGTGTAGAATATTCTTTTGTTTAGTAATATCAATATGTTTGAACATACAAATAATAAGAAAGCTTATTGTCTCCTTGGTAAACAAATTTGAAGTTGTTTTTCTTTTTTGAGATTAACTTTCAAAAATGCTCGTCATGCAATCGTTTCAAAGTCATTTGATCAAAGTTGAGGGGCAGTTTTGCAGAGCTAACGATTTGAAAAGTCGCAAATCTAATTTAGTTTTAGCTTTTAGTGTTTTTTAATAATAAGTTGACATTTATGTTTTCGACTTTTAGCGCATTTTGCTGTTGCCTAGTGCTATCAAATGCCTCAGTTGATTTTAAAGCGAGTTGACAGACAGTTTTGCTGTGCTAAACTCTATATGTATGTATATCGATTTGAGCGACGGCTGTTTGTTGCTGTTTTTGCTGCTGTTGTGCATAAGGCCACACATGCATGCGTTTGTGTGCATGTCGAAATCAAGTGAACAACTTGGCCAACACCATAATTTGTGTGTATTGCACTTTCTTTGGTAATTGTGCATGTGCCACAAACACTCAACTTAAACGGCAAAGTTAATTGAATTTCTTATATTTTTTTAAGATGTACACACAAATTGGTAAAAATGACATAAATGACAAATGTCAAGGCTCGTAAATCTGATGAATTTCTACATCACTACATTATTTTATATAATTCCGTGTTTTTTTTGTGCAATACAAGAGCGGAAATGTAGACAGCCCAAAAGAAACCGCCAACTGACATTGGCCGTTGAATTAGGCCTGATGTCAAGTAATTTATGAGGCGCGGCCTCTAAAAAGTTGACAAATGATGGTTTGCCAACGTCTTTCGATGATAGCGGAACAAAGCGTTGCAAGCTTACAATAATGCCAAAAAAGCGAAACTACTTAAAAATGCTAAGCTCTTTTTTTTCTTTTCTTATCATTATTGTCTATACTTTTGGTCTTGACATAATAAAAATACGAAATAAACTTGGTATTAATTTCAAATTGGTTGACAGCTTAGACTAATAAATGTATGGCAAACTTGTTCGTTGAACTCGTAAGCAAAAATAATTACTAATCTCTTATAATCAACCAAAGTCCATAAATGCCCGAACAAACATGGGATTAAACTTTTTAATTCATGTGTATGTAAATACATACTAAAGTTGAATTAACTGCCGGAACCAGCTTTCAGCGTGGTTTAATATGGTCCAGCATTTTGGTTTTGGTGGATTTTGTGGAGTTAGTAGATAGCTTCGTAGTTTGCAAACAAGAAAAGAGCTTATGGGCTAGTTGCCGATGGATGGTGAAGATAAGTCTACCGGTCTATCACTCAATATAGCCTTATCTGCAGCGGCAATTTTGCTGCCTTGTACGTGTTCTCACGCGTTTCACAATGGACAGACTTACCGACAGACAAAAGAAGTGGCTGAAGGGGGTGGGCTATAACAATGTGGCAAAGGTTTAATTGCCACAACTGGAGCATTCTGAGAAATGCTTGTAGGTGTGTCGGTTTGTGGCAATAAGAAATAATGTTGATTAAGATAGTTTTAATTATACTTAGCCAGATCTTAAGAAGGGTCGCACGGAAGATCATTGTTGCTGTTGCCAACACATTAACACATTGCTGCAAATTTATTGCCAATATCAAAATTAAACAAAGCACAAATATTGCCAATTGCAAAGTTGACCGCGTAGGCCAAACGTGATGCTGGCTGAATTTATTTATAACACACACACACACTCACACACACATATACACTGGCTTATATAGATATATGCACATATATGAGTCAACGTTTAGATGCCAGCACGAAGTGTTAGCCATCGACTTAAATGAAAAAAGAGCTCGCATTGCAAACACAAAATGTAATTAACACAGTTCTTCATATGGGCACGCAAGAAGGCACAAAGCGTCGACAACAACGACAACAAACACGGCGGTGGGCTTGTAGAGTGCACTTTTTGACCAATAACAACCAAAAGACAAGGCTATTGGCCAATTGCATACCCTTGGCTATGGATAGCTTAATTATATACATATTTGTTGCAATCAATTTTTCTGCACTTTAATTTTTCTGTTTATTTTTTCTTCACTGGGATAATAACTCAAAGAACCGAACCAAACTGAATCCAACCGTACCGATTCACACACTCACACACTTACAAGTTATAAGCCAATGCAAAAGCAATTGCCACTTTAACCGTTAGCAAAAAAACAATTCGTAGTGACGACGTGCCGCGTGCCAAACAGACGAATGCATTCGCACGTTCGTTGCCTAAGTCTTTTGTTTCAGCTTGCACTGTAGCGAACTGGCCAATTTGTTAGCAGCTCGGTTTTGGTTTGGTTCGGTGGTGTTCATCTGGCATTAGCTTACTTTGAGACACATTCGGTTAATGGCTGCTGCTGTTGCTGTTGCTAACTTCGTTTCGCTTCGTATTCGTTTATCGTTAGTTTTACTGTGTTCGCGACACGTCCAAGCGTTGCGGTTGCCGCTTTGCAACTGCGCTCGTATCACAACCGCACCGAATTTTATAAGAGTTTTTTTTGTTACTTATTAAACATCAAACAGCACTGCTGCATGCGATAGTGTTTTAGGTCTAACAATACCCTATTTATGAATACTTTATATACATTTTGTGTACATTTTATGCTAGTGGCGGTATATTTTACAATGACACCGAACAATAGTCGTAATAAAATATCAATTACCAACCCAACTTGTGTCAGTCACAAATTTTGTTGAGCTACCCCTCTGATTGTTGGTATCATTTACAGGGTATCCATAAGATAAACGGCGAGAAGGCGGGCATCATAAACAGCAACTTTATTTCCGAACTGCAGTGGCAATTTTTGGTGCTCTTATACACGTTGACATGGTGATTACTAATACGCTTCGTTGGCAAGCGTTCAAAATTGCAGCGGTTTTTACTTTAACTAACCTTTTTGCTGACGGCACATCTTCCGTGAATTTGCATAAATATCAGCATTAACAACTGTCTGTCTTGTCTGTTCATGCGTGTGTGTGTGTTGGCTTGTAAGTTACGATTCCGTTTGTCAAGTTGTCAGTTTATTACCAACTGATTTGTAATTGGGATTTTAACAAGTTCATTATCGCATTAAGCTAATCAATAAACAATGCACGCATGTACCACAATATTTGGCACTACTGTATATGCATATAGGAATAGAAGAATACCTAATTTGTATATTAAGATATAAGGCTTTCAATCATAAATTAACCTTTACAGAAGTTTGCACTTTAATTTGTAGGTGGCAGACAAGAAACGTGATTGAAATATGGACAATAACGTTAATTAAATATTAAACGAGACAAACAAGCTCAACTGAATTATATTTTTGATTATATTTATTTATTCATTTTGGGCTGGAATGTGGCGCATCTCGTCCATGAAAATTGCGCATAAAATGTTAAACCTGTTTTAGATGCAAATCCGACTAGAATCGCGGGAGTGTATTGCCTTTTATAATCTAATCATCGCCCTGAACAATTTAAAAATAAAAATATAAAAAACATTTAATTATACTTTATGCAGTGCCAATTTTCACATGTAAGCAAATGCAATAAATCAAACCAGTTTAGCCTTAGTTTTTAATGGGAATATAAGAGCAGGACATTAAGAGAAAACAAACAGATTTCATGCACGTGTCAGCTGTCTATTGAATTGAATTTTATAGCTCTTTTAAAAAAAAATTATTTAAATGTTGTACGCAAGTTGTTAATAGTTATTACTAAAATAAAACATAAATTATCTTAACAGTAGCAAAGATATTCAGTTACTTCTTATTGAATCAACATCTTTACTAGTTATAGAATAGGTGTTGAAACAGATAATTATAGATAACTACGCCAACACATAGTAAAAAGTATTTTATTCTTTGTGTCTTTAAATAATTTGACTCTTACATATATCAACTATCGATTATTTGCTACAGCTTCTGGGTGGGCCATTCATATTACGAGCAGGCATTTGGACATAGTAAAATTAATAGTTTGTGCATGACAGACAAAATTTGTTGATGCTTTCAAAGTGGCAAAGCTTATCATACAGTCTTGATACCCTAGTTTTGCATATTTTGTTTTTATATAATGAACATATATTGAGCATGGTTTGACGAATGGCAAATCGAATAAGTATTCAGTTTCGCTATCGTTTTGGTGATAAAGCAAAGCCTTTGGGTTAATGGCTAGTTTTAGATACGAATCCAAAGCAGGTGCAAAGCTCAGCACGAATCAGGCCGACAATTGTTAACTAGAGTGAACTGCAACTTGATTTCAGAATACCTACTTACGGGCAAGTGCATAAGAGTGGCCCATGTGGCGACTCTAGAGAATGGTGAAAGCCCAGCTAATGTCCAGCAGACAACAACTTGTTTGCTGGCCACAGACCATTCCGAGTGCTCTATAAATTGACAGCCGAAAACTGTGTGTGATATCAAAATGGAAAGTAAAAGTCCAAAAAAAAACACTCAAATCTACGACTGAACATCTAAATCACACACTTGCTTTTGCTTGTCATTTTTATGGCCACTTTTAGTTTCGGTTAGGTTCTGTGCAAAATTTCAATTAAATGTGCATAGCTAATCCGCAAGCATGAAGTGTCAGCCCAAATGGGGGCTCTGCAAAGGCAAAAAATATAAACGAAGAAAAAAAATTAAATATATAAAAAGCAATTGTAGCCACCAAAACCGACATAGCAATCACAACAAAACGAAACAAAACAAAACCAAAATAACAACGACATCTAAACTGGTTTGCCGCCAGAAGTAGCCAAGTCGCTGAAGTAACAGCAGCAGCTCTTGTACATTTAGGTCTTGTATGCATTGGGCATATGGAGTAGTCGAGCATGAATCACAAGCACAACTATTGCTGAATTGTCGAACATGTTCGAAACATTCTTTTAAAGTTCATCTTGCACCGTTTTAATTGGAAAATGGAAGGGGTTTCAAAACATTTGAATTTCGGCCGCCAAGCCTCAAAACAACTAAAACAATCACTTTGGTTTTAATTTGCAATTTACGAATTGACTAATTATGCATTAAATATTTATTGCCATGCCGGTTCTGAACGCACACACACACACACACTCACACACACACCCTGGCCAAAGTCAGGGCCATGTGGATACGTAGATGCCAATGGTAACTGGTAATGATATAACCGCAACACTCAAGCTGTATGAAATGGAATTGCTGCATGCTTTCTGCACTTGACCATTGGACAAGATTTGAATTACTATTACGACACCTAAGCCGGAGGTAAAAGCTAAATGAGTGTAGGTGGTGGCGGCATGTGTTGTGACCACAATTGTATCAGTTTCCCTTTCACAACAACGATAACAGCTTTAATCACAAGTCGCTCATTAGCTGTATCATTTATTTCGAAAGTAACATGCAATTTATCTAGAGCAACCCAAAAACCAAATCTGGGCAAGACCATTCGCTGTAGGCGACTGCTACCCAGGCCCAGTCTTGAATTAAAGTTGCCTTGGCGATGTGACGACTCCACACATTGGAACATTAATAGCCATAAACGTTTACTTAATGCACTTATGAGCATTTACCTGTTTTTAATCTCTTCTCTCATTTTCTCTACATGTGTTGCAGCTCATTACGAAATAAATGTTAAATATGCTAGCGTTATAATAGCGCATTAAAAAAAAAACAATATTATAAAAGTATTTTTACACATTGAATACCAAAACAACTGGGAATTTAAACAAAAATAGTTGTGTGTCTTTGGCATTTCTGTCTGTCTTTGGCATTCTTCGCATACGCACACCTTGTTATCACAACAACATTATCATCGTTATTGGCTTTAAATTGTGCAGTCCAAACGCCCCGGCACAAAACTGAATTTTAATTACATCCGTATATATGCGGCCACCCATTTACAGTATTATTTGTGCATTAACAACGAAGCCGCTTGACAGTTTCATTAATGGTTGGCTTCAAAGTGTTGACAAGGTCTTGCATTCGGTAAGCATGTGAAGCATTTTTTTGGCGCTGGAGCGCTAACAATTCTTAATGCCAAATTTGGCCCAAAACTCAATTAACTAATATGCACATATACCATGAGCGAGCGTTTGTGTGAACGCCCCTAATGTGCCACTATAGTGCTCGCCTAAAGATCACTATAAAAGTATCCCATTAAACCAATTAGATACCTATGTGGCTTTATGTTGGAGGCTCCACCTTCGCAGTAGGTGCGCCAAACAAGCCGGTTTTTCCATCAGTCAGCATTTAACGCAAACTATTTTTTTTCCATTGTTTTTTTGTATTTTACTTCTACTTTCAATTTCCGTTGATTTCCCGAACCAGACTAGCCAGATTATCGATAGTACTCGGCATTAACGACCCAGCTATGTATCAATGTCTTGTACTTTATGCATGAACAAGTATTATTTGAAGTTTTTTTTTGTAATTTTTTGTTTCTTTTTCTTTGACTAACTGCGGTCAGTTGGTCATTGTTTGTGGTAGATATGCTAGTATGTGCAATGCACTCCTTTTGAC
This sequence comes from Scaptomyza caliginosa, assembly GCA_035044725.1. Lineage (NCBI taxonomy): Eukaryota > Metazoa > Arthropoda > Insecta > Diptera > Drosophilidae > Scaptomyza > Scaptomyza caliginosa. The sequence continues at coordinate 570,305 of JAWNNR010000686.1, forward strand.
TACGATAAATCAGACAACAGACAGTCACTCATACATATATAGCTCACTACACTTATACACTTATATACAAATATATATCATATACATATTTATATATTTCTATTCTATTGAATGAAGGCCAGCACCACGCCAAATGGCTGACTCTTACTATGACTCTGACGCTGACACTGACGCCTAAAGCCGGTGGCCCACACAAGGAGGTGGTGCGAAGTGAAGTGGACATGCAAGTTGCAGTTGCTCAGTGGATTTGGAAGCGGATAAGACCATTAAATACTGTGCACAGACCACATAGATACTCTAACAAACCAAATTGAATGCCAAACTATTGAGTCTTATATAAACAAAATATAAATCTATTTATACATAAATTGGGTCATCGCCTACACAAAGTGAAAGCGAATACCTTAAATTATTCACCCATATCACTTTTCATACATCTTTAATATACCATAACAAAACCAGGTTGATGACAGCACACACAAATAAACAAACCCGGAATTAAATCAACTATGCTCCAGTTTTGGCAATCAAATGAAATGCACAATTTAACCTACCCATTGAGCCAGAGTAAAGTTAATATATATATATTTGTAGCTCATAATAACCTTGCAAACCGGCTGAACTCTTACCATCAGGCGAAAATACAAATTAGAGTTTTATTTTTGTTTTGCTGTGTTGTGTTTTAGTGTTGTCCAGTGACGATTAATCTGAATTTATTTTGTGTCAAATCACATGTTTCTCAATATTAAATTAAAAATCATATTTTTGTGCATTTTTTGGCCAGTTTATGTCAGCTTTAAATGTTTGTCCAATAGAGCTGCTACTACTGCACTTTCTTTTAACTGCCCAACGTTAAATAATCAACAAGTTTGCATACAAAGTCTTGCTACAAGCTAACATGCTACCCAATTTCAATTGCCCCGACTTGTGTGTAGAGTATAACATACAACGAGGATGTGAAAGTTGTCTTTGAGATAAATCAAAACCAGTGCAAAATGGATTTTAAGGATTATGCTCGACTCTAAGCACTAAAGCCATGCCGTATAGGGTATCTCGCAGTCGCATACGCGAAACTAGATCATTTCCACGAGTTATGAATGTAAACGATATAACAAACATTTCAAATGCGTGATGTTGCAATAAGTACATAAATTTTGCGTATAAAAATGCTGAATTGACAGATTTCACGTCGAAAAGTTTTTTTTTAACGCACGCACTTTATGTTTTTATTTTTCTTAACATTAAAATATCCAGTTTTTTAGTTCCAGCTGCTTTCGTTTTTTCTATGGCCAAGCTAGTTGGTGCCAACTCTGGGTGGGGCAGGAGAACTAATACTGTTTAAATTGTACTCTTTGTATGAATGCGGACTTTGCTAAACGTTGTTGGTCTTGTTAACATATGCGACAATCTCAAATCTGACGAGATCTTATCCAAATTTGTATGGCTTGTTGGTAGGATCGTGTTGGGCCCATCATGCTGAGACAAAACAAACGATGGATAAATAACAATAATGATTTTGAGTTGGCCTGTGGGGGGCACCCAAAATTAGCATTGGTAATTGGTTTATAATAACTGGGCCGCCAGGTCTCCCTTGTGGCTTAAGAGTGCGTCGCTTTGCGGTTTACTACTGGCTGGCCATGAGGCCGCAACGAGGGCGTGTCAAATTCAGTTGTCGTTCACATGTCAACACCACAATTACGTCTACCAAGTGTGGGCACCACTTGTGTGGTGGTGCTCATTGTGCTGACACTTTGCTCAGCTGTGGTGCATGGTTTTGGCATCAACCTGATGCCCAGCGAGGATAAGTCGAAGGCGGCATGCATCTTGGCACTGCTGCAAAAATACTTCAAGTCCGGCGATACACTGTTTGGCTCTGAGCTTTACGTAAGCATTACTCCGTATAGTCGCAATGTACAGGATCAGCTGTTGCAGGCATTTAATCAGCATCCGGATTATCCGTGGACCATATTGGCAACAAACACAACGGCAAAAACCAATGGGCAGGTCATGAAAGTAAAGCCACAATGTTATTTTCTAGTAGTGGAGAACTTGGATGATGAGGATTTGGATGAGGTGTTGTCAAATTGGAAGCGCATGCATAACTGGAACCCCTTGGCACAGTTTGTTGTGTATTTAGCATCAATTGAGGAAACAGATGAGGAGATGACCGATTTAATGGTCGAGATACTCTTAAGTTTTATGAACCACAAGATCTTCAATGTTAATGTCATTGGGAAAAGTGATGAGAATAGTTTATACTATGGCAAGACCGTATTTCCCTATCATCCGGATAACAATTGTGGTCATCGTGTGATAGCCATAGAGCTGCTAGATGCCTGTAGCTACGAAGGTTATGAGCAGGCAGCCGATGATAGCGGGGATTTCGACAGTGAGGAAACAAATTTGGATAATGAAATTGAAAATGAGATAACTCAAGAAAATGGGGAAGAAGCGGAAACTGTAACTATAAATGACGATGGAAATGGTCTGGAATCTGATAATGTGAATGCAATTGAACCCACTGAAGATAGAGAAGAAGATGGAAATGAAGTTCAACCAATTGAAGAAAGACAAGTTAATAGTACAGAAATGAATATGAACTTAGTGAAGAAAAATGCTAAGCGATCCTTAGAAACCAATCAGGACAACGAAAACTCTAGTACAAAAACCAAGCCTGAAATCTCCATTGAAGAATATGTTCGAGCTAAGTTTAAGGATAAATTTCCTCGTGATCTGAGTGGCTGTCCAATGAGAGCTGCCTACCGTGGTCCTTGGGAGCCTTACATATTCACCGTCAGTCAAACAGCAGATCTCGAATATGACGAGGCTGGTAGTGGAGCAGGTAATGAAAGCATTCCCAGCTATGAAGGTGGCGATGTCGAGATAGAAGAAGACTATAGTTTTAGTGTAAATGAAAATGCTGGAATCAACGAAAATGAAGATGAATCAGTGGGCTTAACAAAGCTTACAGGCCTTGAGTATCAACTGGTGCAAACTATTGCTCAGAAACTCCATGTGGACATAGATTTCAAAACAAAGAGCACAAATGTATTTCATCTGTTTCAACAGCTTATTGAGGGGCAAGTTACTATCTCTACACTATACAACTATTATTAATCTTTATTTGAATACTTGTTACAGGCAAATCGAGATAATTGTTGGCGGCATAGATGAGGATCCTAGCATTAGTCAATATGTCTCCAGTTCCACATCGTATCATCAGGATGAGCTTACCTGGTGCGTGGCCAAAGCCAAACGCAAACATAGTTTGTTTAACTTCTTGGCCAGCTTGGATATCAGTGCTTGGATTTTACTGCTACTGTTTATTATTACCTGCTCCTTAGCTGTGCTAGTTGCACAACAAGTCTCTGGCTTTTATCTTACCAATCTGCGTAACTATCCATCTATCTGTATACGCATGTTGGGCATTCTGCTCACCCAGGCCATCAATGTGAATGCCAAATCATTGCCGAACGCTCTGCGTGTTCTCTTTTGCATGGCCTTTCTTCTAGCTTTCTTCTTTAGCAATACGTATCAAAGTTTTCTTATTAGCACACTGACAACTCCAACGACACAAGCGCAAATCAGTGAGTTGGAGCAAATCTATAAGAACCGCATGAAGATTATGATTAGCTCGGAAAATGTGAGGCATCTCAGTAAGCAGGGTGAGGTAAGTGGCTATCGATTATCTCAAACGATTACTTAATAATGCTTCTCCCATTATAGACGTTTAAATACATACGAGAAAACTTTGAAATCTGTTACAATATTGTTGACTGTCTTAATTATGCGGCGGATAATGAACATATTGCCGTAGCTGTATCCCGTCAGCATGCTTTCTACAATGCCAGGATTCAGCGGGATAGACTGTACTGCTTTGATCGCAAGGAATCATTGTATGTCTATCCGGTGGCCATGCTGTTGCCCAAGAAATATCATCTGTTGCACAACATTAATGACGTTATACAGAATGTCATCGAATCGGGTCACATGCAAAAGTGGGCAAGAGATCTCGATTTGGTGCGCATGATTCAAGAGAAGATTGCTCGAGTGCAAGAGGATGCCTTCAAGGCGCTGACACTGGACGCCTTCCAAGGTGCCTTTGCGTTTGCCAGCGTACTTTTACTGCTAGCCAGCAGTGTCTTTGCGTTAGAGTGTTTTGTGTACTTGATGGTGGTTAAGTGGCGCACACGACTTCGTTTATTGCGCTGTCTACATCGTCGCTTTGGGCGGTCGTAAAAACGTAATAAATAAACATATTACGCATACGACTAGTACAACATGTTGACATGTAGAAACGCCGCTGATTTTAACATACAAATTGCAAAGAAATATTCATATTTATTTATGCATAAATATATATATTGTACTTATATGTAGGGATGTACAAATATTTATTTATTTTTTTTTTTTCATATTTTCTTGGCACATTATTCAATTTAAAAATACAAAATTGCAATATGCCGTGGAATGCACGGCAGCGTTGCCGTTGCGGCTGCTTGTCATAATCCAAGCAGTTGTCGACGTTCCACAGTGGCTTCTAAGCGTTAAGTTAAGTGCACTCAACCAAAGACAGAGCAAAGATCTATAACCAAGAACAACATAACCAAAATTAATCAATTTGCCCCACTGTACGTAGTCGTCGTCACCTCCTTGGCTGATGCATCCTTAAAAGGTGGTGGCCCACTGCGCCGGCTGCCCCGTACACAAAAATAATATTTACAATATATACACAAGTATATGTAAATGTGCTCATAATTTTTATGAAAAAAAACCAAAAAAAAAAATAAAACACATATTTTTAGACATACACATTTGTTGTGGTATCATCAAATTGTCATCTTTTTGTTGTTGCTGGCCAAACACAATTCAATCAGCTGCTTTTTGTATCTTTTTATATATCTTAACGATCTGCTTGACTGAATGAGTTTTTCGTAAGTGAATTCTCGACACACAATGTATGTTTGTTTGTCTAGTGAATATTATTATTACTACATCATTTAGATATAGAATAAACGATAGGACAAAGAAATAACTTTAATTTTTTGTCTAGTTTCAACACAATAGCAAGAAAGACCTTGAAAGAACTAGTTTAGTACTAAATTTTATAATGTATTGCATTCTTTGTCGTTGATCAATCAATTATAGTATTGAAGTTAATTGAATAATGCATGGCTTAAAATATCATGTGGTGTTAAAACATGTTGATAAAATCAAACAAATGCATAAGTAATAGTTAAAAAATATAATGCAATCGGGCTTATTATGGCCTTCACTGAATGATATAGGAAGAAGAAAAACTATATTTTATTCAAGAGAAATAAGAGTATATGCTAGTCGCTTTGGGCCAGTTTAATCTTTGCACCTGTATTACACATATTAGCTATACAAAATATATATTTATAAAAAATTTCTATTTAAATATAGAATTCCATTCGTATCTGCGCGTCAGCGTTAAAGAATCTTTTGCAAAAACGTGAGAGCGCACGATATTTCTATTTGTATTTTCACCCACACATTAAATAACAACAAAATATCTCTCAAGTAAACAACAAACACCATGTTCTGGTTAATGTTTTTAAGTGAATAAATTCTATAACAATAATCTATGCAAAACATTTATGCCATATTCTGGCATATTTACATAATGGATGATTTCAGCATGTTGCATCTTTAAGTGTAATACGTTTTTTTTTTAATTTTTTAGGATCTATAAATGCAATCCGCGAGCTATTAACAATTTTCGACTAGCGATTATGGGGCCGAAACCTCCACCTCCTTATCCACATCTACTTCCACATCCACCTTCTTTCACACCCACACCCAACGAATTATAGCGCGTATTTTCGATACTTAATTTTTTGTTTGGTTTTCAAATTCTTGTTTTTTCTAATTGGCAGTGCGACTCTTCCTCTCGTTTTGAATCTTTTTCTCTCTCTGTTAAATGAGAGAGAATTCCATCCATCCCCATGTATGGATTGGACCAACGTGCAAATGTTGATTAAAAATTAGACAAAACAAAAAAATTCACACACACACACAGACATGCACACAAACAGAGCATAGCGACGCCTACGATGCCTTCACGGAGGATCGAAATATATGAATATATGTATATTTAAGTACATATGTATGTGAAAAATTTTTGTTTACCCTCCGCTCAGCAGCGACGCCGACGCCGTCGTCGACGACGCCAAAGACGGAGACGACTCGCGATGTTCTTTTCTGGTCTCTCGAAAATTATGAAAGAACGAAAGAAGAGGAAAAAAACGAATTATTTTTAAAAGATATTCAAAAATTTCCCCTTTAAGCATAATGTGCATCCATGTGCTGCATATGTCTGAGAAGGCGACGTCGCTGCTTTACTCTGTGTATGTGTGTGAGTGTGGAAAATCTGTGCGACTGAGGATCGAGCAAATGGTATAAATATTAGCTCATTACAATCCAGCAGCCACTCGCAGTTCTACAGCGAAAGTGTTGTTATTCAATTTACAGTTCTTCTTTTTTACCAAAACGGTTAGTACAATAAAAATTATTCAAATCATTCACAAGACCTAGTTACTTTTTAAAATTGTGTATTGTATATGAAAAATTATGTGCTGCTGACTTATTCATTTTAAAGTGTAATCTCAATCTGTTTCGGTTTTAAATTCTGCACTCCTTTCAAACATACATAAATTACAAGTGTATACGTTATTGCTGTCTAATTGCAGTTAAAACAAATCTAACGCCAAGATGTGTGATGATGAAGTTGCCGCATTAGTCGTGGACAATGGTTCCGGTATGTGCAAGGCTGGCTTTGCTGGCGATGATGCGCCCCGCGCTGTCTTCCCCTCGATTGTGGGTCGTCCCCGTCATCAGGGTGTGATGGTCGGTATGGGCCAGAAGGATTCCTATGTGGGCGATGAGGCGCAGTCCAAGAGAGGTATCCTCACACTGAAATATCCCATCGAGCATGGCATCATCACCAACTGGGATGACATGGAGAAGATCTGGCATCACACTTTCTACAATGAATTGCGTGTCGCACCCGAGGAGCACCCAGTGCTGCTCACCGAAGCGCCACTGAACCCCAAGGCCAATCGTGAGAAGATGACACAGATCATGTTTGAGACATTCAATGCACCAGCCATGTATGTGGCCATCCAGGCTGTGCTCTCCCTGTATGCTTCCGGTCGTACCACTGGTATTGTGCTGGACTCCGGCGATGGCGTCTCCCACACTGTGCCCATCTATGAAGGTTATGCCCTGCCCCATGCCATTCTGCGTCTGGATTTGGCTGGTCGCGATTTGACCGACTATCTGATGAAGATCTTGACCGAGCGTGGCTACTCATTCACTACCACGGCTGAGCGTGAAATTGTGCGTGACATCAAGGAGAAGTTGTGCTATGTTGCCCTGGACTTTGAGCAGGAAATGGCCACAGCTGCTGCATCTACCTCTCTGGAGAAGTCCTATGAACTTCCCGATGGACAGGTCATCACCATTGGCAATGAGCGTTTCCGTTGCCCCGAATCTCTGTTCCAGCCCTCATTCTTGGGCATGGAATCGTGCGGCATCCACGAGACTGTTTACAACTCGATCATGAAGTGCGATGTTGATATCCGTAAGGATCTGTATGCCAACATTGTCATGTCCGGTGGCACCACCATGTACCCCGGTATTGCTGATCGTATGCAAAAGGAAATCACTGCCCTTGCGCCATCCACCATCAAGATTAAGATCATTGCACCACCAGAGCGTAAATACTCCGTCTGGATCGGTGGCTCCATTCTGGCCTCCCTCTCCACCTTCCAGCAGATGTGGATCTCCAAGCAGGAATACGATGAATCCGGCCCAGGCATTGTGCACCGCAAGTGCTTCTAAGCTAACCCAAAAAAATCCACACTCACACACACACGTACACCACACACAACAAAACAAATGGCGTCGCTTACCAGGCGCCTAGAGATTAATGATGATTAATTTTAAGTTGAACCTCTTGCTGCCCTGCCAAATGAAAAGAAAACAACAACCAAGCAAAAAAAACAAAATAGGCATACCAAAAGAACCAATTATGACCATATCAATCAGACAGCAATGAAATGTATTATATTTATATTAATATTTATTGAAAGAGTCGCAGATGACGAACGACGAAGAAATTGAGATTAAAACAAACCAAATTTTACAGTTTTACAAATAAATACTAGCATCCATTTTAAATTAGATACCGAATTTTTTTTTTAATTTGCCTTGCTGCAAGTTGAATATTTATTTTTGGCATTGCACACGCAGGAAATAACGATAATTTCGCCCAACACCCACCGCATGAAACGTTTGCCAAAAGGTGTGTTGGGTAGATATATATATTTACACATACTATCGTACACATCTATATCTCTACATTGATATATAGTCGCGTTCATTCGCTTTTTCCAAACAAGTACACATTTTCCACCCAATACAGCAGATGCAAACAACTACCCCCTCGTCGTGGACTAGCTAAATATAGCATCTAGCGGCGTCGTCAACAAATGTGTTCTCGAAATATATACACATACACACATATACATACAGAGAATTCATACATGACCACACACCAGTGCGCAGACATTGGCTTCGACTTATGGAATCAAACATTTAACAGTGCCTGCAGGGCTGTCTTCTAATTGCAGTGCCACAATGCGACCCTCGGGGGCTGCAAAAATATATACGTATCTTGGAATTTCAAGTACATGTATGTGCGTGTTAGTTTGTGTGTGTGTAAGTTGGTGTGTACTTGAACATTGCAGGTCACATGGCAGCTGGTGGCTTCCTGGAATGGGCTGCCTAATTGAAAAACAACAAGAGAACAACAACAATAACAAACGCTATTTTCGTACACGCATTACTTTATTGTATATGGATTATAGAAATGCATTTGTTTTGTATACAAAAAAATGTCTGAAATGCTTTCGTTTGCACTTAACAATTGATATATGTATAGTTTATAATATGTATATATGAGTAAGTCAGTTAGCTGTCAATTTGTCGGCACTAGATTTGAAAATTGAAATCGTATCAATATAATTATGTCTATGTATTTAAATGACATTCAATTTCAATTCTAGCGATATGCGACATTCGTTGATTAATTCTTTTTTTGTCTGTTGTGTCTGTTAATTGGAATACTGCAATTTTAAAAATTATTATTTATGTTTCGTCACATTTGCTTAGCTATAATATAGAGCGTTGTATATTAAGCGGAAAGACATCACTTTGCTTGTTAAAAATCCAGTCTATACACTTATTATTTAATTGAATACATTTTGTATGGTTTAAGTACACTGTTTCTTGAAGCACACATTTTGTTTTTAACAACTACACATATCGTACATGTATATATAAGTATATAATTTAAGGCACATTTAATGGACAGTTAACATTTGTTTATGTTTTGATTGGACCTGCTCTTTCATTGTCTTATATGTTGCTGCTTCGTGGAATGCTTAAGAGAATGTTGTCTAAGGTTGTCATAGCTATCTTCTTACATATATAAATACGATCTTTAAGTCTTACGGATAAAAATATTGTTTATGCTAAATAATAATTACAACTGTGTTGTTATAACGGATTTGCGTATAATTGTCGGCTCACGTCCCTTGGGCGCTGAAACGATTTCCGATGAGACCAGCCAAGGTGAGACCATATCCTTGCTGCTATTGGATGGAATGCGTATATTCTCCTGTTGATTATTATTGCTGCTATTCTTCTGTGAATAGTAATAAGATAAACATGAGTAATTGCAAGATATGAAATGAAATAATCATGCGGTTAATATTGAGTGCATATTGAAATGAAGAAGACAAGAATGTTAGTTTGCAAGGCGCGTTTTAAAAGACAGTTTCTCAACTCTTGAAAATGGCCAAACCTTTTCACTCTGCGGCCCATCGACTTGGCTCTGATTGGATTGCTGACTCGAAGATTTCTGCGCCTCCAAGCGCTCCTGCTCGCTGAGCGTAGAGAAAAGCAATGTGCCAGCGCTAGGCGTTGACGTTGTCAAGGATTTTGTTTTTGTCTCTGATTTACTGGTGCCGCTGTTGTTGTTTGCCGCAGCAGCATTATTATTTATAATATTGTTAATGAAGATTTCATTAATGAGTATTTCAGCTGCCGAGGCATTGCTCAGCAAGGGTGTTGTGGAGCTGCCACTTCCACTACTGCTAGTGGCGGCCAGCTCCGTTGCATTGCTGTTGCTGCTGGCAGTTACATTCATGCTAGCAGCGGGACTACTGGGCGTGCTTATGGTGGTCACACTGGTTGCCATGCTCATGTTGTTTGTGTTGTTTATCGTCGCTGGCAGCGACGACGGCGGCGTTGGTGGCCCACTGAAGCCAGACACGAAGGTGGCATTACTGAAGGGTGAGTTGCTGCTGGCACGGGCATTAGCATTAGCATTATTGCTGTTGGTGTTGCTATTGCTGTTGCTCGAGCTACTGCTGGCGATGCCACTGCCGCTGCTCGGCTTCTGTTCCGGTATGCTGAGCGTCAGCTTATCGCCGCCCTGTTTTGTGTGTTTTAGCCAAGCAAACATCGCAAAAGAAAACACAGTGACAACAAACACACACAAACAGTAAGCAAACAAGCAAGCAAACAGCACACACAAAAACAAAAAGTGCACACAACGAATGAAAATAAAAAGTAAATGTACAGAAAGCATGAAATAAGTGCAAGTCGCATGGGGCTAACTGGTTAGCTAATATATTTATTTCGGTGTCAAAACTCACCACTGATATGTAGGTGGCATTGAGGGAATCCGGTCCATCGCTGTGTGTATGATTGTTGCTGCTTATGTGATTATTATTGTTGACATGCATGTTGCTGCTGCTAGTGTGGGCAGCTGGTACAAACATTTGATTGGTCAGCTTAGCATTACCGCTAGCGCCCATCTCTTCCTCCACGCGAGCTGAGTTTAAAAACACAAACCAATTTTAGTTGCAATTTACAGCCAACATAAAACGTGTCATTACCTTTTAGTATATTGCACTTGATGTTGCCCGGTGGCAGCGCAGTGTTGCCCACATTCGCCAGCTTCACTTGATTGTTGGGCTTTTCATTTGTATTTGAGAGTCGCTTCAGGGTCTCTGTATTGTGATCCATGTCAAAGGTCTTGTTTATAGTAACTCTGTGAATACAAATAAATGGTTCATTAAATGTAATTATCTTTGTAATTGAAGTGATTATATTAATGGTTTATATATTATTTACGCTACCTGATACTGTTAGCATCATTAATTGCTTCGTTTGCAAGCACTGATGGGGATGGATCTTTGACAATGGACTTAAGTAATGAATCTAGCTCTCTATCTTTATCCGATAAGCCGCTCCTAACACTGCACAATGATACACACACAGAATACAGAAAATACAAACACAAAATGCGTGAGAAATACAAAAACAATGCACATTAGTCAATATAGAGAAGCAATACAAAAACGAATTGGGGACAAGTAATTCCGAAAGACCCACCTGAGCTGGCCTGAGCTAATTGAGGCCTTGCCAAAGCTGCCATGATGTGAAGCGGCCGCACTTCTAAACGGATTCGTTTCATCAAAGTTCTTGGTGGCATTCGGTGAATACGGTGGCGTATACTCTGGCTCAAGTCTGTAAAGTACAAGCATTTATAATTGGGGGTAACGATGTTTTAATTAATATTCTTACTTCACAGAAAGACCCGCAGCCTTGCCAATGGAACCAATTTTACTATAGGCCGGATCATCATTGCTAAAGTTGGATTTCAGTGAATTGCGACCCAGTGAAGGGCAAGTGGCTGCAGCATGTGTGGATGAGTTAATGGATGCACTGCACGCAGCATCCGGTTCAATGATAGCCGAATTTTGTATGACAGTCAGGACGGAGGGTGATGGGGTGACAGTAATAAACGGATCTGTCGATATGAGCGAGTCAAATGTTTCATTGTTATTATCATTGCTGGCAACGTATGAGGCAGCAGCAGCTGGTACTGCAATCGGTGGTGCATGAGTTGCAGCAGCGGCAGCCGCAGCAGCTGCTGCAGCGGCGGCACGAGCATTAACACTTGCAACAGCCGAGGCAGCCGATTCCTGTGAAGCTTTCTGACGCTCACGCAACAAATGCGACTGACGACTGGCGAATCTTTGCGAAGGTCGACGCTCAAACTGAACGGTACGACGTGCACGGCTCTGTTGTGTGGTCTGGAATTCAGTGCGGCCAGAGTAACGGAAGCGCGAGCCCATGCGGAAGAAGTTTTGACGAGCAGACGGTCCTTTGACTGGCGCTCGCAAACGGAAGAATGTGTGATGCTCTACGGCGCACTTCCACAGATGCTTACAGGCCTTCTCATTGTATAGCCGAAAGACGAATGTGTGCTCCTGTTCGCGTCCCTCGTCATCGTCCTCGATAACAATCAGCGTTAGTTTTTTCTTCTTGAAGTCCAATTTGCTAATCTTTGGCCAGAAAAAGAGGCCAATCTTCTGGTCCCGCTCGAAGACGAGAATGCCTGTGGGCGTTAAGCCCAGATGATATTCGCAGCTATCTTTGCCCAGCACTGTGTGCATGTCCACGCCATACATATCCAGCCATTTGGCCTTGTTTAAGAAGGCCGTTTCAGCCTGAGCTGGCGTTAGTCCACGGCATGTCTTATACTCTTCCAATATGGCAATTTCCAGATCCTCCGTTTGTTCTGGCACAAAACGAAACTCCGACACTGTAGCTGCCGAATGCACCTGATCATCATAGTCGCCCAACTCCGCTGTGGATGCAAAACATATTAAAATTAGTTACACAAATGAATAGAATACATGGTTATTAAAAACAAAAACCAAATGCGGACAAGCAACCCATTAACCCAAAGATTGTCAACGTCAAAGGTCACACAGCCAAGTGGGCCATTCAACTTGTAAAGTTTTGCATTGTAGTCGCTTATATGTCTATACACTCTTGAGAAATACGTACACTGCAAGGCCAGCGCGCAGAGTTCGGAAGATTTGTCATCTGGACAGTCGAGACGCCCTTCCAATAAGTCTTGTTTCAATTGCAAAAAGAACAAATAACGTGTCAGCTCCTCACGCAACGTATTCGGCTCCGATGAATAAAACTTGACCTTCAGTCGAAAGGTGTACGGTGGTCCGACTATAATTATCAAACTTTTAATACAAATACTCGTTTGCTATGCGAATTTCGTACTCACTTTTTACTTGCTTCTTGATGGGCTTGGTGGGATCGAGCCAGTGTTTCACATGGTTGGCGTCCATAAACTGCAGGCCAAAGTAATCTTTCTCAATGATGTCCAAGGCATAGAAAACTTGTTCATAGAGAAAACTTCCCAGCGCTTTTTTCTGCAAATGAAAGCAACCCAAAATTAATTAGGTAATTTATGCGTTGTACAGTGGTCGTTCGTTAAATAACGTAAATTAGTTTCGAGTAGCCAGTAAATACTGTAGTTGGCATGCAAAGTATTGCACTGACCCTGAACTAATCACGTTTGTCGTATTTGGTGGTTTTTTGTTTTATTCAACTCTTAAATTATTTGTCCGATCAGCACTAAATTTTGTGTTTATCACACGTACATACAAACGGAGACACACACACACAGATAGACAGGCACGCAATCGTGGAATGTTTGCACTGAATTCAAAACAAACAATAAAATAAGACAACCCCCTTCCTCTCCGCGTCACACCCCATTCATGCACACCCCGTGTCTTGTGTCCCTGTAAGATAAGCTCAGAGAACGTGTACATGTATGTGTGTAATTCTATACTCACCGATAATTCGATGGAAAGGTCAGTATTGTCCAGCAGAATAACGCGGCAGTCGATTTTATTTTTGTTTACCACAATGCGTTGCGGCTTTATCTGTGAGCCACTGCTGCTGCTAGCAATGACGGCACCGCCGCCGCCACCACCTCCTCCACCACCCCGCGCATTGCTTGCATTATCCGCATAGTTGTTGCGCACCTTGCGACGACTTAGAAAACGCAGCATTTTTCAATCCCTAGTCGTTTAAGTTTTTGTTGCTGCTGCTGCTGACGGTGTTGCTGCTGCTGTTACGTACGATGTCGTTTGACTTTTGTCTTTTGCGTGTTTGTTGGCTTTTGTGGGCTACAACAGTAGCGTCAGCGGCAAGGTAGCGTATTGCACCAATAATTCACCTGTGTGCTGCTCACGTCTTCGTCTTCGTCTGGGAAAAAGCGCAGACATCAAGACCACAGCGCACATACAAACACACACGCGCGCACTCACACACAGAGAGAACTCACACACCTGCACTTAAAAACACCAACACTAACACAAGTGCACTGCAACTTGTTCTTGTACGGATATAGAGACACACACACACATAGGCCACCCGTTAACTTGGCCAGCACACGAACAAATCTGGTTGGGCTGCGGCTTGGCGCTCCTGTAGCCGCGCGGCTATATTTCCCCAAAATTAAACACAGTTAGTTGCAGCGGCGTCCCCTTTTTCGCACAGGCACAAGAAAAAACAAGTCCGCCCCAAACACGTTCCGTTCCTTTCGTTCCTGCCACAGAACACCACAATTGCTTTAGCATTAACACTTTTTTCTGTGCAGTCTATTTTTTAATCCGCGACCACTTGGTTGCATAAGTAGGCGTGAGTTTTGTTTGTAATTATATTTATTTTATTTATTATGGTGCAATAAATAATACATTTGCTGTACTTTTAACAGATCTTCTATGCGATGATGGTAAATTCGACTGTATGACCGAGCTGACATAGCACTAAAATCCGTCTTTAGCAGCGATATTAATCGCATGAATAAACCATTTAAAACAGATGGCCACACTCTTTATACGAGTAGTCAAAAATTTAAATGTTATTTATGGCGGTAAAATATTTAAACATGAGGCGTATTTAAAAGTTACTGCTTTATTGTATCTCACAATCAATTTGCTTACATTATTATCGCCGGGGATAATTGAAACAAAACTGCGCTCCTCGAAATTACCAACACTGTTTACGTTCATCAGATCGATTGTGCATTAATCGATTGTTGCATCCCATTTGAAATTGCAGCGCGCTTTTTAAACAACTCCAAACGCACAGAACAATACGTTGGAAACAAAAATGTAAATATTTGTGTTTTATGAGCGTCTAAATTGAAAGAACTCACCCGTGTAGTAAAAAGTAAAACGAACAATGCTACAACTGAATTATTTTCCAATTACTTTCAAGTTTAGTCAGAGTCCAACAATAAGAAAAAACAAAACGAAGAAAAACTATTCGTTTAGTTAGAGTAACAGTATTTCCAGCACAGTTGTAAATTCGAAACACACATATGGAGGGGCGCCTTGTAGTTGCAACCGGCATTTGCAAAATCCTTTTTATGGGCAATTTATTCCTTTATTTGTTAGTGGATTTAGGGCTGTAGCTGTAAATGTAACTGTAGCCGACGCAGCCAGCCTGCGATGCTAACCCCCCTTACAACAGTCGCAATATTTTGAGTTTAAAGGTAAATGGGAGATTTATCGCCGACAATTTCCGTATGCTCACACACATGTGTATGTATGTGTACGAGTGTGCGAGCGTGCTGCCTTCTTAACTGTTGGCCATGTTTATATCGTGCTTTTAGTGGACCCTCGAGATGGTTGAGTTTGGGGTTTTTCTGGTTTCCTGTTTTCTTTTTGCGGTGTATTCTTGCTGGCTGTGCTAAAGCCGTAAACTATTCAAGCGCAATTGCATGATTAATCTACGCTTATTGGCTATCAATTTTCACTCCTCAGTCTTGGGCGAGATCTGCATTTACACATAGATGGGAAATGCATTTGAGATATGACAGCATAATTACACAGCGTCCGTTATTTAGTATACATATACATATATATAGATACGTCTACAGTAGTAGTGGCATGGTGCATGATTAATGACTGGCTAATATGGAAACCCGAGCCGATCCATGGCCAAAGCATCGACAAGCATCTTCATAATAATTAGGCAAGCAAGCAAAGAGTCGACGAACGCTGCACACGACACGGCAACCTGAGCTGGCCAACAGCTGAAAACGGCTTGGCTGTGGCACTGGTTCTGGCCACAAATGCGTAGGCCTTAATTATGACAGGCAGCTAAATGGTTTGCCTTCAATACTGGGGGTAGATAGGAGAGAAAGAGCAGTTGGAGGTGTGTTCACAATCAACAACAAATTCACTATTCGATATGTTTGCCAAAAGGGTTTTCTTTTATTTTATGTGTGTGTTTATTAATGTATTTTAATGGCTTTGAGAGCGTAAATATTGGTGTGTGAATATGTATATAAGCGATGTTGATTGTTGCCGTGTGCATTTATCTGCAGTTGAGTGCAAAATAAATTCCTTTTAATTAAAACCGCAGCTCGTGATTTAAATTGCTTCGACTCAGGCTGAGGCGACGTCCTCGTCGTCGTCGTCGTCGTCGCAATTTATTTGGTGGCAATCCATAAATCAGTCGACGCCAGCGATGCCAGCGACGCATCCCACCCTCGATCTATGCCCATGGCAACCAAAAAAGGTAAATTCATTTTAATTAAATAGAAAAATGTTTTGCTGCTTACCCAAGACTAACGCTAACAAACTGAAACTGCAAATGCCTTTCGAACGAGTGATAACCATTGCATAAAATGGAATTCGAACTTTTCAGTAATTGGCTACTTAAGTTCCTCGATTGGAGGACGTGGACAGGCCAAGACGAGCCCAGCCCAGCTAAGCCAAGCCAAGCCAAGCCAAGCAAAGCAATAAAAAACATCCTCGTGTTGTAAAATTTTATGTGTGATTGTGTGTCGCTTTACGATATCCTCTCGGCCTCTCGACTCTCTCGGCTCGTTATTGTTGGCCAAAAGAGACAGCACAGGTTGTGAAACGAGGGGTAAGCAATACAAGCGTATTTGTTGTCTCAGCGAAATAAAAACGAAGAAGAAACAGAGAATTCTTGGAAGTTGGGTGGCCAAAACTAAGCGATTGCCGTTACCTGCTTCCCACCTACACCCTGGGGGAATAATTCACGGCTATTTGGCAAGTCAACAGCTTGTTTTATTCAGCCGTATAATTTTCGATGAGTATTTTGTTTTCCTCTTCTCGTTTTCCTTGCTGTTGCTTTGTTGTTCTTTTATGACGAGAGGCGACAAAATCAATTGGAAATCAATGTTGCAACAATATTTGCACAACGCTCAACGAAATAATTATATTAAGATGCGTGCGAGCTATTTTTTTAATCCTAGAAAAACCATATAATGTACACAATTTATTTTATTTCGTATATGCAATTTTAAAATGTGTCAAATTTTTGTCGCTGTTTGCTCGACCTTACCATAAAAAACATATGAAATGTATGTAAATATATATGTTAAGCAAAAAAAAAAGAAGAAGTTATTTATGCCCCGGGACAGCTTTTGTTGCAGCGCCATTTGGGGCGCTGGTGCTTAGTGACCACAGCTCTGCTCTTCCCCTCAACACTACCCTTTTATAGGCCTATCCAATGTGGTGTCACCAAATAAGAAAAAAAAGAAGAAATTCCAACGGCCCTTTTTACCAAAAAGCTTTAATCCAGTATAGGAACTGGGACAGGAGCCGGTGCCGGAGCAGTTCCGCTCGTTCCATGGACTTGGGCTAGGTCTAAAACTTTCACGACATTGCAACAATTAAAATGTGGCACAAGGGTCATTGAAACAATTGGCCATTGTTATTTAGCCAGGGGATTTAATTTATGCCACTAATTACTTTAAGAGCTTTGTAGCTTGCAATCTTACCAAAATGAAACGCTGAATGGACTCAGCTACCCAGCGAAAAAAAAAAAAACCAAACCAGGGCTGCGGCATAAAAGTTACTGTTAACTTTAAAGCGTAGTTGGAATAAGATGCTGCTTTCTATAACGAAATCCAAACAATATGCAAATGAGAAATTTCATATACGATTTTTTTTCTATGCCAGTAGGTAGAAACTAAAGGAAAAGTTTTATTATTGCCTGGGTAAAAAGAAGGTTTTGCACAGTGCTTTTGCTTTGCTTGACTGTCTGCGGCTTTTTCTGGGTGACTGCGACTCTGAAATGACTTCAAATGACTTTTGGCCAACCAAGAAAGTTGAAAGGTTTTCTGGCTATTTACACTTGATTCGGACATATGTACAACTGTGTATGAGTATCTTTGTGTGTTTGTGTGTGTGCGTTATCCAGATATGCTTGGCCATGACAGCAAAAGTAGCAAAAACAGTTTGGCATTAGTTTCTAGCCCAAGATTCCACCCTTGGGATGTGGCCAACAACAATAAAACTATCAACTTTAAATTGTAGTTTATATTATTGATGTGTTTTTGTGCTTGTGCTTGGTTCTTTCCTTAGCTAGTCGTATACATTGTAAGTTTTCATAATAACGGCCAAAACGGCAATATAAGATGAGCATATTGTAGCAGCGTAGTATGGGGTGTTGGGAGGTTAGGGTGTTTATAGGAGGTTTGGATTCTAGGACACAAACACCCACATAAATGATACCGCAGCCGCACAACTCGCACATTGTTCTCAACTTAAGGCGAGAAGATGAGCTGAGAAGCTGCAGCTCATCATGGAATGTTGCAATATTTTGCTTATCATGCATTTTGGCTTGGGAATCGTCTAACGAGTGGGGGGAAGTAGTAGCAATCGAGCAAAAAGTAGTTCATTGAACAGCAGAGCACAATTTGCTGATTGTTGGAATTTGCGATAGGAAATGAAAACCGAAACTGAAACTCATTTAAATCAATATTTTGTTGGGCACGTATGCAGTAGCAAGTAGCAAGCAGCAGCAGCAGCAATAAGCAGCGGAAGCAGCAGCAGCCGTCAACATAAGGAGTATGGAGGGGGTGGGGGTTGGGTGTGTTAGAGATGTCCTAGATGACCAATACTCGACATCAGCACAATTGTCAAATGCTTTTGGTCTTTATGTGTGTGTGTGTGTTTGTGTTGTCTTTTTGGCCATACCGCTTACCGCAAAACCCAAAAACCCCAACCCAAACCAGATGACGCCTGCATGCAAATGTCTTGTAACATTGTGCAGAAAACAGCTACCACTAACTGACCCCACCCCATCCACACTATAACACCAACTCCCTTTGCCTTCCCCGCACACACACACGCAATTATATTTGCCTTAGGTTGGCATTAGTTCGCTGAATGGTTTGGCTTTCAGTTGTTCTGGTCAAACCGAGCCGGGCCTGCTGCTAAGAGTCATTTCCGTTTCTCCTCAAAACTCCACAAACATTTCTATAACATCCACCCATCCTCCCCCTTATGTGTACGCCCCTAAGGTGACAGAGTCAGTTTTTTCATGTGTTTGTTGTTGTGGATGCGGTCATTGTGGCAATTGTTCAGATTTGACTATTTCAATAATACTACACACACAGTTTCGTGTACTTTGTGTACCATGTTTGGGGATCTAAATAGCAAAGTCTTTAAATTGGCAGTGAAAAGTTTTTGTCTTTGGTCCAAAGCAATGTGATTTTGTAATAGAGAAAATTTCATTGCTACAATCAAAAATATGCAAAATAAATAAGTTTCATAAAGAAATATTTTAGAGCTGGATTGTGGCTTGTTGCAGTTGATCAAAAACTGTCTGATTTGATTTTGTAAGTTTATTAATGGGATTTTTCGTTTGATCTTAAGAAACTTTTGTTAAGCCTTTTTGAATAGATTTATGCCTGGTGATTGTTAAGCATAATACACAAACACTTAACTTCGACTTAACAGTTGCTTTAAATGATTACAAATTGATGATACAATTCAACATCTTTGATCTACATTTCTTTACAATAATGACCCAACATGTACAACTTCTATCAAATGCTACACGCCACATTTATTAATAGCCATAAACCGAAAAGATAAAACACCAAGCAATTGCTACCTCAGAGGGTATATATGTATGTATTGTAACGTGATAATTTTAAAATTTTTATTTTTGCAAAAGAAAACTCATGGCTGGCGGGAGAGAGAGAGTGAGAGAGAGAGAGAGAGCGAGGGGAAGCTTGTCATATCCACGAGTTTAATGTTGTTACTACGCATTTATCTCATCTTTTTTTATTGTGCATAGAATTTTGACTGTCAATTAGCAGGGTTGCCAATGACTGCCAAATTTTCAGACATCTTCTACACACGCCAACGTCTCAAATTGGATGTCTTTTCGCTCTCCCCTCTGTCGGTTACTGTGTTTTGCTTTTATGACAGTTTTTCTTTTATTTTATTTTATTTTCGTTTTTATTAGACGACAGCGTTTTGTCTATGGCATTTTTGACGCTTACCATTTTAAACATTGTCTTAATTGCTGCTTTATGATGTGTGCACTCAAATGACACATCGTATTTTCTTGGCTATGATTATGATTTAGTTCGAGTTTGAGTTGCGAGTTGCGAGTTACGGGTTTTGGGAGTTCTGTGTTGCCTAGGCGCCATAAAGATTAAGCCAGGCAGTGAAGTAAGCATTTCACTTGATTTTTCTTTAGTTCGTTTGTTTCGTTACTTTTGCACCCGTCTTGGCAGTACAGTACAGGGAGCCATAAAACGCTCACACTCACTCACATATCACATTGTGTTTAAAGTTCTTTAAATATTTGTTACGTTCTACAGGCGGTGTACATAAAATGTTTACAACATAATCATCGTCATGTGTGTGTGTCAATTGCAATTGCGTTGACAGCTGCACTAAACTATGCACACAACAGCAAAGTATTTCGGCACTTAATTGTAAATCTTTTCCATTAAGAGGTAAAATTCGAATTTAGCAGAAGCATCTTTAGACAAACATTGCGGAATTTTTGCTAATCGCTTATTAGATTATGCAGCTGTGTAGGTTGCTTGACGATGAGCCAGATTATGTACGCTTGTAGGGAAAAATAATGCAAAAATTTTAACTGCTTACACTCAATTAGCCAAGGCTTAAGGGTCATGAATCAAAAGCCAGCAAGCCAAATCCTATAAGATATTCCTTTTATATTTATGCAATAAATTACACAGATGTACCACAAAGATATAAATTTATGTAATATGTGCTTGGCTACAAAAAAAAATGAAATGGTATAGACAATAGACAATTGCAAATAAACTTGACTAAAACATATCCTCTTTACAGTTTGAGAGCAATTGCTTGAAGCCATAACGTTTGCTTATATTCAATATATTTTATGTTTATGCCATTCTTTGAATAGTAAACTATATCTTTAACACTCATCATTTATATCCGTTATGCCATTTTTATTTTTGGGGGTATGGGCCATTGCCTCTACAGGGTATGAAAATGTATTAAAAATTTGCATTTCAACATTAAATTATTACTGCAAGATTTTTATGACAAATTATGGCGGCGTAAATTATGTTGGGTTATACCGCACCGTTCACCGCCTCTCCACCTGCCTCTCTCCACCTGTCTACTTATATATCAAAAGAGATCCACAAATAAACACACACACACACCTACACCTGTGTGGCACACCCACGTTGTGTGTGTGTGTGTGTGTTGTTTGCCAAAAAGGCAATAAAAATATTTCGCTACAGATCTTATTCTGCTTTATTTCGCCATTTTTATTTGTTTCTTCTTCCAAGTTATGTTTGTGTTGTGCCCAGGGAGTTATCGGGGGGGAAGGGAGTGTCAAGCAAGTTGAGGGGGTGTTGCTTGGTATGGGGTAAATTGGTTTGTTTGTGTATAAACAGGGTGCACAGAGTACGACAGCGAGCTTGCAGCGACGCGGCATCAAATTTGCAAGCGAAAACCTCTTTTGCTTCTGTATGTACATATATGTATATGTGTGTGTATGTATCTTTACGCTTGCCTGGGTGCTTATCCTTGTTGTTGTTGTTGTTCGCTGCTGGCTGTCCTGGCTGCTTGGCTGTGTGTTGGATTGAGTTGGGCTGTTTGTCCGCCTTGTTTTACCCTACGATTTGTTTTTAAAAGCCGCTCAGCTGTGGCTGAAATAACTTTCTGTTTGTTACCTGTGTTAAAACAATAAAATTATTATTATTGCTCCACATGCTGGAATTTGAGGACTTAAATTGTTGGTTTTGTTCGCTCGCTCGCTCGCTGGCCTGAAGTCTTGCAACACACTTACACACAGTAGAGAGAGAGAGGGAGAGAGAGAGAGTTCTGCGTCTCATATAATCATCGTTCATCATTTTTTCTTGGCATCCTTATTCGACTACAACTTCGAATGCGGACCTTGTGCGACCCTCAACAGGAATTTGTCATGCAATTTATTTGTTCTTTTCTGTTTGTTATTGTTGGTGGCTTCTTTTTTCATTTTTGCCTCGTTCAGCAACCATTTTTATGTCATTTGTTGATTGTATAAATTTCGCTGTTTAGCAGTCACATTTCGACTCGGCTTTTGCACTTGCAACAGGGGCTTGGGCATTTTAAAGGTGCTAAAGGATTTTATTATCGGCCTAACCGTGGCTTATTTGCCTTGTTTGTTTGTTAGTGGCACCAAGCAGCAAATACTTACTCGTCCACGGCTTTTGTAGCGGCTACATAAAAAATGATTTACTATATGGCGGGGTCTCCCTTTATGACAAGTCGTAAATTGCATTTTATGTCGCATCTTTTACTCTCACGCTCTTGCGCCCTTTTACCTTCCTTAGCCCCAATTTGTTGTATATGTTTCTTGTTTTTTTTTTTTCTTTTTCGTTTATTTCTTGTATATATTTGTTAATTAAGATTGAGGATGATGTGCGGCAACTGAACACAAAAATGGCCAATTATGCAGCGTGTTTTTGCAAAACTGCAAGCCAGCTACTGCCAAATCTTTAGAATCCCAAGCCAAGCCAAGTCAAGCCAAGCCAAGCTAAGGCAAACCCCACCCACAAAACCTATTCTGCTAGTCAGCAGCACTCAACACGAACGAAACTATCTGCGTCGACCTTTTCTAGCTTTCATGCTTATTTTAATTAGACTCTGCGTCGCCTGCTGCCTGAGCTCAGGCTGTGTATATGTGCGTGTGTGTGTGTGTGTGGCACAAAAGGTAAACTCAAATGTGTTGCCTTCCGTTGCGGAAATAGCTTGTACTTGAGCTTGTAATGCACTCTGACGTTACCCATCCCTTAAGCCCCCTTCATACCCCTACACTCAAGTCATACATTCAGGTGTACTTAGATGCAGGTTAGCGTAAGCATCTGTATTTGTATCTGCTGTGGCATCTTGGCAGTTGCAGCTGCGTTTCTTCTATACATGTGTGCGTGTGTGTGTGCGTGTGTGTGTGTCTCCTTTGGCTGCCTTCGCTGCCTGCTTATGGGAAATGCGAAAAAGGCTTTGCCCAGTCAACCAACCAGCACACCAACCAGCCAAACAGCCAAGAGATTACGAAACGTGTCACAAGTGCAAGTCTGCACCTTTTGAAGCTATGTTTAGAACACGGCAACATGGCCGACACAGCCGCCTAATGAGTGGAATTAGAATTCAAAATATGGCAAAAAAGTCACGTTTTGTAAAATTAATGATTTGGGGCGACCACAGCAACGGCAACAGCAACCGCAAACGGCTAGTATTCTGACAGGCAACACATCATCATCATCATCATCATCACCCACTTAAAACAACCTGAAGACACTTGTTCCATGTCCGCTGTGGTTTGGTTCAAACTTCAAGATTTTGGTCTTCTTAACTAGCAGATTGTGCGCAAAGCTATTGAAAGCCTTTTATTGAAATGAAAAGAGAGAGAGAGAAAGTTTTAGTTAAGTTAGTTCGATATGATACTAAAATCTTGAAGATAGCAGATTCGTTTCAGTTTATTGTCCTGCTTAAAAGTATAAATATAATTTGAAATCCAAATATGTCTTCCTTAATACACTTTGTGTCCCAAATTAAATACATTCTGCAAAAGCATACATAATCCAAACATAAATCAAATTGTGAATGTTTTTTTTTTTGGCATAGGTTAGCTTTAAGTTAAGTGAGGTCAGGCTAAAAGGACCACGCCACGTTTATTTAAGAACCCATTGTGTTAATTTGAATATACTATATGGTCTATGTATATGTATGTGGCTAGAGTGCGGTGGACAACTAAAAACAACATTCGTCACATTAGTCAATTTTATTGCAAAGGTCGACAAAACAAGAAAGAACGAGATGAGTTTGGTTTGCTATTCAACTTGGTTGCCCACAACTAATAACGCAAATTGCTTAATTCACAAAATGTATATATTAGCTCAATATCGAGAACGTTGGCAATTCAAAATAACTTGTATGTGTAAGATTAAAATTGTGTTTCCGATGAATACAGAGATAGATACATATGGTATTTGTGTATTTGTGATGCTTGTGCTAAGCACAATACACACGCACATCTCACTGAATAAAGAATTATGGTTATGCAAATAAGCTTAAAGCGCACAATCACAATCAAGAAAATAACAACAAAAACAACAACAACAATAGCAATACTAGCGTAGCGGTAAAGTGTTTAGACACGCAATGTCAATAAAGTATCTTATCTGAAGGGAACACACATTCGGCTACGGATACGATACTCATAGAACGAACACTAGGCTCTTATATGGCACAACAACACGACGCCTCTATCTTCAATATATATATTTTTTCCTCTTTTTTGGGCTTATTCAATAATGCGTGCCTTTGAATTCTGATTATACATATGTATGTATGGCCTGGGTTAAGAACTCAACTTTGAAAGAAGACTGAGAATGAGAGAAACACAACAACATGTCGAAGGGTTCGGTTAGCTGAGGGTCAGCACAGTGCGTGTGTTTGTGTGTGTGTGTGTGTGTGTGTGTGTGCAAATGATCTTTGCATGTTTGGAAAACATTTTAGCACACTGGGCGTGGCGAGAGTGCGTAACGGGACAGACCGAAACATCCAATAGGCATACAAAACCGTAACACAGACAGACAGACGGACAGACAGAGAAGTAGAGCAAAGCAAACATGCAAACAGACAGATAGTCCAAATTGCAAATTGAAATGTTAACATTTAAGCACGTATTAAGCACGTGGCTTAAGCACAACTTACAAGCGAATGCGAATACGAATGTTAATCTGTGTATTTGTGTGTGTGCAGCGATAAATCGATGAATATATAGATTTGAGAGGGCACATCTCCTATCCAAACACACACACACCTTACTCCTAGACATGCCCATTACCATTACCAAACAGCTAAAATCATTGTTTCTCATCCGTTTCTAATAAACGAAACGAAACGGAATCAACGAGCGAATGTTAATGGCCACAAACACGGCATTTAGAATTTGGTTGTATATTGAAAAAAATTGTGTAAACGACTTTTTTGGCATTCATATGCAAATGGATTTGATGGCCAAATTATCGAGCAGTAACTCAGTCTTTGGCCCTATTGTAAATTTAATAAATTTTGTTTTAAATTCTTCTTCTACCACATATATGTATGTATTTGGTAGTTGTCATTAAGTCGTCAGATAACGATGCTGTTGTCTAATTTGACAGGCAGCGGCTATTAATATTTCTGTTTGACAAGCAATTCGTTAACTAACAAAAAATTAACAACTAACAGCCTCCGTATGCAAATCGCATCGATTCGGAAACGGAGAATCGTGACACTCCTTCTTCTTTAATACAGTTTGATATACTAATAATAATAAATGTTCAAGCTGAACGAAACACGTGTAAAGCATGTTGAAGTGAGCATTTAAATGCTCGTAACCGAAACACAGAAAAGTATCTTGCAGATACATAGTGTAAATGTTGCCGCTGACGTTCGTAACAAATGCACAATCTCTCGTCTACGGTTACCACCTTAGGCAAATGCACATCATTAGTTTTACCCAAGCCCTTGATTCATCTCAATAAGCATGCAGCGGCAGCAGCAGCGGCAGCAAATGCAGATACAAATACATTCACATCGTTTACAGATTTATTTTCCTTTTTTGTTTACGTATTTAAAATTGACGTTGCTATTTATAAATTACACAGAGAGAGAGAGAGAGTGAGAGAGTATTTTTCTAGCTAATTTGTGCTCGTTGCTTTTCTTTTTATTGAAAAGCCAAAAGGAATATTTATTGATGATATGACCATAGCTATTTTATGAGCTCGCCCAATACCAGACAGCCAGACAGACAGACAGAAAGCCAGACAGCTAGACAGAATGTGTATGTGCCCAAAAATAAACCACAAATCCCCCGGTGTTAAGTCAAGGCATTTGTTTTTTTGGGAAGTAAATCGTGGAATTGGGAATGCAACTGGGAACTGGCATGCATAAATGCAGCAGCAGCTGAGTGCATGGCCAGCCTCACTTGAGAATTCTCGCACCTCATTTCTCACACACTCTTCAGCTGTGTGGCTCGTGCCTTGGGCTTTTGATCTGCTTAGCATTCCGTGGCACATCAGAAAGTCGTAACTATTGACAAGAACTGTACCTCTGCCTCCCTTACCCCACACCCTGCCTGGGTTAAACAAAAGAAAAATTGTTGGAAGCACACTCGGTTGTATTTGTTTGCATTAATTTGTATATGTTACTATAACGATTTAATGCACCCAGCTTCGTTTGTAGTCCAGGTGATTGTACTCTACCCATCTGCACTAAATGTCAGATGGGTGGCCATCTTAAGTATATAGTATAGTGTGTGTGTGTGTTTGTGTGTGTACATAAAAGGTTGTCTGTGTTTTCTTAACAACTTCCTTTCGATATCGAATCGAATCAAATCGTGTGAATATATGGCACATCAATCACATGGATAAAGCACAACACAAAGCCACATGATGAATAACATCTGGCCATATAAAAGTGAATTGTTTTCTGCAAAACACACACACACACACACTCACACATAAGTAAAGTCAAATTATGGAAATCTACTTGAGAAGTTGAAGAATGAATGAATGAATGTATTTTTAGAAGCAGCTCAACCAAATTGATTGATACCAAATTATACCAGAGTTATCAAAATATATATATGTATACAAATTTTGTGTTTGCCAACAATTTGTGGCTTGAATTATTTCAGAATTTAACTGGAAATATTAACAACAATGTCAACAGTAATCTTGTGTGTATGTGTGTGTGTGTGTGAGTTAAGACCAGCTTATTAAAATTATTTAACATTATTTTGGCCAAGCCAATATGTGCTTATTGCGTCCTTTTAATTAAACTTGTCTTTTGTTTGAAAGTTGGAGAGGTTTTCAATACAAGACGCAAGTTAAATATGTAAAAGCAGCTTAATTGCAAATAAATATAACTATGTGTGTGTGTGTGTGTGTGTATATGTATATTTGTATATATTTTGTTTAGACGGCAAAGATGACTCAAGTTCGAACCACATTAAGTAATTAAGCATTGACAGTAAACTTGAGAATGTTGCTTATAAAAAGTCATGTAGGTATTTTTGATTAAAACAAACACGTATCAAATCAATTTAAAGCTCTATACACTATAAACTAGTCAAATCTGATCATTAAAGTAATAAATTCAATTTCCACATAGCCATAAAATGGCACTTAAATATATAAAATATGGCTTAGAATTATGTTTTTATTGTTTTTCAAGTGGTTTCACTCTAAAACTTTTAAAATCTTCTTTTATGTTTATAAAAACACAACACATTAAGTAGTTTAAAATATTCTCTACATCGTAGTATTTTAAAGACTTTTCGTACTCTTAGAGCTTGTTGTAAAAGCTTACGATATTCACCACTGTTAACATACAGTACGAATATCGCCAAGTTTCACGTTTACGTTTTCTCTTTCGCTGTGCTGTTGCTGTCCGTTTCGTGCTCTCTTTTTCGAATTTCGAAAAGTCAGATGAACAACAGCAGCTCAGGCAGTCAATAACATGTTCTGTTATTAGCTTAATGCCTGATATTATGGCTAAGTGATTAGATGCACCTTAACGATCAGGCTTAGTTCATTAATGACAGACACAAATGCGTATGATAAATGCAAATGATATGATTGTCTCTTATGGTGCATAATTCTTGGTATAACTGACGAATACAGTGTACGCTACAGAGCAATTATTTTTAAAGCGAAAAGTATTACAAATTTGTACTATTTACAATTATTTACTGTTGTCTTTACAAACGTAGTTAATATTTCATATTACAATTTAAAAGTTCCATCAAATTCTTAGCTAACTGTAAATCCGCCAAAAATAAAGTCAACTGTAAATTTAACACACATTTGCTGCACTCTTTTAGTATGCTTTGACTTCGGCTGCTGCTTTCGATTTGTTATTTCTCTTGTAACACAGCGCACAACTTACACACACACACACCCATACGTACACGAGCACGAGCTCGAATTTCGAAAAATCAAAGCAGAACAACAGCGGCGGCGGCAGCAGCAGCAGCACCAGCACCAGCATAGTGACGAGAACGACGACGTCGTCGTTGAAGTCGTGTATCCAGTAGATACGCGAAGCTATAACGGTACACATGTTGCTCACGGACTCTGCATACGTAACGCTGAAATGTAGCCCAATGCGTTCGTTTTAGGGGTATCCGTTTAAAGCACTCACACATACCAAACGCTTACAAGCGTAGATGTATGCATACGCGCGCGTGTGTGTGTGTGTGTGTGTGTGTATGGACTGTTAAGGTATTTTGTGTGTGAAATTTTGAGTGACTTCAGCCAATGCACAAAACGGTGTTTGCCTAAGTGCTTAACCAAAACCAATAAACGTAATGAGTAATGAATGCAATTGATCAATCTTCTTCTGCCTACAACAATCAGTGATAAAGTAGTGAAACCCATATCAATATAAGTTCTTAATAGCAACAACAACAACAAGGCTTCAGCCGGTTGCCAAACAAGGATTACCCCCAAAAAACCCAAATAAGAAAATTTAAATATATTAATGAAAACGTAACAAGCAAGCCAAAAAAAAAATAAAAAAATAAAACAGTGACTAAAATAGCAACAACAACAACGACAAAAACATTGCGGATGGATATTCGTGAGCCTCGCGCTTCTGTCCTGACTTTGAAAATCGCTCCACTTCACATGGCTCGAATCGAGTCAACTTGACGCGACGCCGGCTTTTGCTCCTGTGGCTGTGTGGCTGTATGACTGTGTTCCTGTCCTGGGCTGACTTCGTCGATAATTGGAATTTACGACTGTGGCATAAAAAGAGACGAATACACACACACACACACACAGACACCGACAAAAGGATAAGCCCAAAGCACACGGCCCGTTGAACGTTTGCTCGTTGTTGTCGTACCTTC
Source organism: Scaptomyza caliginosa (assembly GCA_035044725.1). Classification (NCBI taxonomy): domain Eukaryota; kingdom Metazoa; phylum Arthropoda; class Insecta; order Diptera; family Drosophilidae; genus Scaptomyza; species Scaptomyza caliginosa. The sequence continues at coordinate 599,456 of JAWNNR010000686.1, forward strand.
TCCCAGCTTGTCCCTCTTTCGTCTTTCGTCTTTCGTTGTCGTTGTCGTTGTCCTTGTCGCTGCGGGAATTGTTTGGTGACGCTGACGCTGACGGTAACGGTTACAGCGACTGCTTGGTTAGTGTTAGCGTTGGCGGCAGCAGCAAAAGCAGCAGCAGCAGTGTCAACGGCAAAGAGGGGCAAACACTCAACCCCATGCCTAAACAACCAGAGCCTGACTGAACCGCCCCGTCTCCGATAGTCGTGTGCCGTGTAAATATAAATATTTTTTTGTCATTGCCGTTGTCGTTGTGGTTTGGTGTTGGCCGGGGCGGTTCAATTGGCCCTGTCAGAGCCAGGCGCACTGATTTGTTATGGTAATAGTTGTCAAAACGAGAGAGAGATTCGAGAGATCTTTAGTGGCACTTGATTACACTTGGCAGCAGCTACAACAAAATGGCAACAACATCAACACAAATGTATTGTATTCTATATTGTGCTTCTGTGAATAAAATAGTGCAAAAACGACTAAACGAGAGAGAGGGAGAGAAAAAACGTTATTGGCGTGTCCGTAAATCTTGGCCAATTAAATGTGTGTGTGTGTGTCTGTGTGTGTGAGTGCGAGCTCGTTAAGAAGTGTCTCATTAATGCAGTCCATAGCTATACTATACTATTTATTGTATTTTATTCTCTTGAACGCAGTTTCAGCTCAGACGGCGTGTCGCGAGTTTGATCTTATTAACTGATCAGCAGGTAGTCAAAAGTATATGAAAAAAACAGAAAAACCCGAAACAAAACAGTTGGTCCATTAGGCCAAACCACATAATAATAAACAGCAACAACAACTATATAATGGAATATTGAATGAATCAAGACCAAATCAACCGAACCAATATCGTGTATGCACATATATTATAGCTGGTGAGTTATCTGGCAGAGTTTATGCTACTCTTTGAAAATTTATGCTCATATCTGCATAATCGCAAATTAAGCTACATAATTAATAAGGCAACAAAAAACGGCCCCCACTTGGCTGTCTTTTTGACTCTCTCTTAGAGAGCGAGAGAGACGGAGAGAGAGATAGGCAGATTGGTTTAATATAGCACCTTTAGTATGCCATCAAGTGGCTGCTGGGCACCTAAACACATACAACTTTAATATATATGTATGTATGTATGGGTGTATGTGTATACGTATCGTATATCGTATGTATACTAACTGAATATATTATGTACTGGCAGTTTGTTATGTAGTTTCTTGTACGTGCCACTGCCTGGTGTACATACCAACAAAAAGTATCAATGTCTGTAATCTTAATTAGCAACACCGCAGCGTCTGGACTGGACAACATAAAAGGGGGAGGAGTGGGGTAGGGGAAGAGCGGGGTAGTTGCGCCTAGGGGCCTACTGTGGTTCTCAGCGCCAGCACTCAACCCAAACATCTTTTAGCATTTTAAAGCGTCGTGTACAACAAAATTTAAAGACAAAAACGAAAACAACAACAACAACAAATTAATACCTATAACATTCAAAGCAAAACCTGTTTTTGGTATCATATTTTGTGTTGTTGTTGTTGTTGCTGTTGTTGATTGTCGTATTGAAGCTAAAGGTGTTTTGTAGCAAATGGCCAGCAAATAAACAACAACGATTTGAACAAACCAAAGTCAAAGCGGGGCCGACACGCCTGCTTATAACCGGCTGCCCATCACGCAGCAAGTTAACACAAAACTAACCGCAGCTCGCAATAAATATTAAATATGTATTTGCCTGTAGTGCTCAAGGAATCAAGGCTTCCCAAACTCCCCAAAGGAAGCTCCAGCTATGACAATCTGTGTGATACGATGTGATGTGATGTGTACGCTCCTCGTGTTGGCACTGATGTTCCTTTACTTTTCATTTTGTTGTTGTAGTTGTTCTTGTTGTTCGCCATCCTGGGGCTATGTTTAAAATGCAAATATCATTTGATCTGCTCGCCTCACTCTTCGCTCAAGCTAAAGCTAAGAAACAAATTCGCACCTTTAGGTGAGAAGTGTCAGGTAGGAAGCAGAGGGGGACAGGGGAGGCGATGCCATCATAATAAATAAATACTTATATGTTATACGTGTAGGCACTTAAAATGAATTTTTATGGCGGGATGTGTTTTAATTGCTTCCATTAGAAAACGCTTAGCATGGTTTAAGATGCCACATTATTTAATTGCAAACATCGATACATGTGTGTGTGTGTGCGTGTGCCCGTGTGTGTGTTTAAATGAACATATCATTTAGTTTTCGCACATTACTCGCAAGCCAACTACAACCAAAAATAACATTTTTATTATGTTTTGATACATATATAATGTACAAATGGCATTTGGTATTTTGCATTTAAATAGTTGAAAATCGTATAATCATAATTTGTGAAATTCGTTAAGTGAAATATTAATAAATCAACGCATCTATTGTTCTGCTATTGTTGTTGTTTTGTGGCAATAAAAAAAAAACATAGATAAAACCTAATGAATTTTCAATGAGCAAGAATTCAAGTTCATTGATGTATGATTTGCATTTGCCACAACCGGTTCATCGGTTGGCATTTTAAAACATAAATTAATACAAACATAACTTTAACAAATCTAGCCCATCATTGTACAAGTTGGTAGTAGCTGGCAGTTCGAGCCCGAGTGGTGTTTTCTTTGTTTGCTGAGCATATCGTAATAATTAATTAAGTTATAATATTAAATGTCCATAAAGGGGCATTATGGCCATAACTTTGAGTGCTTGCGTTGTGGTTGGATATATGCTCATGAGCCATGCTTGATTGGCCAGAATCTCAGAAATTTTGTGAAAAGCCATAATTCTTAGTTTCTTTGCTATCAGCTGAGATCAACAACAATCCGTATACGGCGTATGGGTAAGCCATCTTTCAGTAATTTATACATATGGTCGGTCACATGCCAGACTAGCTTTTTCCTAAGATTTTAGATAACGCATTTGCTTTTACTCGACATTCCGATCACCACAATTTATGATGAAGAGGCAAGAGAGTGTGAGAATCAAGAGAAAGAGCGGGAGAGAGAGATGCAAAGATATGACAGGAAGCAAACCAATCATGCTTACTTTCATAACTGGGCAACAAAGTTATTTTCTGTGAGCTGTTTTCAGTCGGTTTTCTCCAACATATATATTCATTTTTGGCAATGCGAGCCATGTGCCAAATAAATGACTTCACATTTTTAAAGATATTATGCTGACAGGTGAGATTGAGCGAGTTCTTTACTAGACAAGACACACACACACACAGGTAAACACACATACAAACAACAATCTGAGCAATATTTATTGAACACATTGACCGCAATAACATCATAAGTTCCTTCATGGCCATGAGCTCATTCATCATATCAATACACATAACACACAGACACAAAGCACTAAACTGAGATTTAAAACCCAAAATATTGCCATGCCTTTAACTGTTGGCTTGCGTTTCGTTCTTTTCGTTTTTCTTCTTGTTACCAAATACCGGTAATTGCTTTCTATGTTTGTCATAAGAATACATATTTCAAATAAATATACTACTATTTTACGCAAGAAACGCAAAAATTCCATTGAGTGTTGTTGTAGCATCGAAAAACAATTATATTTTCGTGTTTGTAATCGTACAATTTTGGCATATTTTCAAATTAAATTGTTTGATTGCTGGAATGCCATTTTACTTCATAACATTTGTTTACATTTTGCAAAGAATTTTTTTTCGATTTTATCACAAAATGGATTACGTATTTAACTTGGGTATTTCCGTTGTCAAACAGTTGAGTGCAGTTGTGAATCCCACTACCTTTTCTTCACTTAATATCTTGACGGGTTAGTTTTAGACATCATTTGATTGTGTACGACAGTGACTAGTTAATTGCTGAAAAAAATCCAATTCCACTTTGCCATTTAAATCCTGGTTAAGCGCTTTAAATACCTACGTTAGTAATCTAACACAATAACTTAACAATTTTAATAACTTAAGCAGCATCGTTAGCAAACTTTTAAGTACTTTATATAAGTTTATTTGATTCTATTATAGTGAACAAAAGTTATTTTATTATAAATATCATAAAAATAACAATAATTAGCCGCAATAACGTATTTCACTTTGACTTTAATCCCTAACTAAAACCTGATATTTAAATTCGAAAAACGGGATCGTATACAGCGCAACGAACAACAACAGCAGAAACAACTTTAACGTAAATTGAAAAGAAAACCTTGTTGATTTGCTTAATCAAAAATAAAGATTATTTATTAAGTATACCATAGTTTTTCTTTTTTTTAAATAACAAATAACTTAAAGCACAATATTTTTATCAACTAATTTGAATAAGTTTGTGTTTTAAACGGACCTTAAGTGAATTTATGTGTGTATTGATACAAAAAGCATTTTAATTAAAACGTGTGCATAAAAGACCATTTATTTATCAAAAGGTCAAACTTTAGCTGTTCCCTTTGTCTATGGACTTCAACCAATTACAAGCTGTCAGGTGTAAAAGGTTTTAAACTGAAATTATATTCAATTTAATTTACATACTTTGAATGCATACATAAATATTTTTTTGCTTTTTACTTTGCCTGCAGCCATAATCAATCCGGCTGATTCCTATGCCAAAGATGGCCAGAAATTTTATACATCAACTTAACCTACACTTGAACAAAACAACAACAAATGCAACAGCAAAAACAGAAACAGAAACGAGAACTGCAATAAGGAGTTAAAGCAAATGGAATATGATGACTTAATAAGCGAAAGCTTCAATTAACCAAAGCCAAACGAAATAGCAAGTCCAACACAGGCAGAAACAAAGAGATAGAGACAGAGAGAGAGAGATAGAGAGATGCATCCTGAGCTCACAATCGATTCAAATTGCCAGGTGCTGGAGACAGAGCAGAAGCAGAAGCATCAGCATCAGCATCAGGATCAGCATTTCAACCAGCACACAGTCAGCTGCTGTCGCCGACACTGGCCACAGCATGGCCAACTGACATCCCTTTATTTGGTATCCTTGCTGCTGATGGGCAGCTGCTGGCAGACGCATAGCTCGTATCTGGAGCCCGATGAGCTGATACATGAGCTGGATCGTCCAGTGCCGTTGACATCGGTGCAAGGTGTCCTTGGTAGACAGGCAATGTTGCCTTGTGATATAACGCCATTGGAACGCGATGATGCTGTCTATATGGTGCTTTGGTTTCGCGAGGGCGATGGTGAGCCCATCTACAAGTGAGTTTCTCTCTCGCAGCTGCTGTTTACTAAGTTGCCTATAGCTATACTGAATCTTCTTTTTAATCTTCTTCTTCAATTCGTTGCAGCTTCGATGTAAGGGGACGCCAGTTTGGGCAGGCACGTCTTTGGTCTTCGCCGTTGGCGTTTGGAACACGTGCCCATTTTAGCAGCACCTCGCATCCCGCCCAGTTGAAAATCGATAATGTACGAATCGAGGATGAGGGTGTTTATCGTTGTCGTGTGGACTTCCGTAACTCGCCCACCCGCAATCTAAAGATAAATCTAACAGTTATTGTGCCACCGGACAGACCGATTATCTATGAGCCGAATAGGCATGACAAGACCAGCAATGTCGAGTCCTTCAACGAAGGCAACGATATAGTGCTGGCCTGCGAGGTATCTGGAGGTAAGGGTGACAGCAACCACTATCCATGCATATACTTAACTTGGTTCTTGTGTGTTTTTTTTTTGCTTGTCGTTTGTTTCATAGGTCGGCCACGCCCTAATGTTACCTGGTACTTGGACAATGCGGTCATCGATGAGTCATTCGATCAACGTGCCGATGGCAAAACCATTAACCATTTGTCCTATCCCAACATTGGTAGACAGCATCTCAATGCACGACTGGTGTGTGTGGCAAGCAATACAAATCTAACGCCACCCAACAACAAAGTGGTCATACTGGATGTTAACTGTATGTCAAAGTTAGCCAGGCCAGAGAGCATTTAACTTAATAGCTTATTTTCTACAGTAAAACCGGTTGCTGTGCACATCCTGACCAAGGATCGCTTTGTGTCCGCAGATCGCACCTATGATATTGAGTGTAAAAGTTCTGGCTCAAAGCCACCAGCTTTAATCTCATGGTGGAAGTCAAACAAACAGCTGAAGAAACTCACCAAAAATGTAAGTACTTAAGTCAATCAGTGGAGCTCATTAAATATAGACAAACAACAAACTACACGCTCTCATTAATATTAACAAGACATACAATTAATTAAATAGTAAACATATGTGTGTATATGCTCATATGCTATGTACCACTAAAGACAACACACACAAAAGTGTAGCTCAATAACTAATTAGCCGCATTTAAGCAGAGGAAACCCGAAATCGACTGAAATTGTAAACATTTTTGGTTCTCTGACAGCCAACTTATGTTTATTGGTTGATGGTACACCGAAATGTTGAGCAGACTTTTTGGCTGTGAAAAACTTGAAGAAAAGTTTATAAATATATAATATGCAACGACCTATGGCATTAGCGAAAAGTATAAACTCTTTTCGCACAGCTCAAAACAGAATAATTAATCTTTGACTACTAGTCAAGTTATTTCTTGTGCTAAATTTGTAGAATTTAGTTCGTTAGTTGTATCAGTAGCTGTAGATGGTTCATTACTTGTTGATTGACCCTCGCTAGTATTGGCCATACTTATAATTGCTGCTATTTTCCATTTTCATTTTCACTTTCGCCTGAGCTTTCGCCTTAGCTCCACTTTTTCATTATTCATTTCCTAATGGACTCTGTTTGCGCTTCTTGTTTTTTATTTTTAGTTTAATGAGCCAGACAATCAATCCCTAAGTATACTGACGTTTACACCCACCCGGGAGGACGATGGCAAATATTTAACATGTCGGGCAGAAAATCAATTCATCGATGGCAGCTCCATTGAGGACAAATGGCGTCTCATTGTGCACTGTAAGTGGCCGTTGGGGATCAAAAAGGGATAACGGATTAAAAAAAAAAACTTAAAGGGAATCACCCGCTCAAGAAGTTAAGAAGTTGCAAAACTAGAACTCTAATTACCCTCAGATTCGGGTCAAAGATATTACCGACTAGTTTTAAGTATGTATATATGTTTTTTGCATTCTACAGACCCACCAACAACCGTGTTGAAGATGGGCTCCTCCCTGAATCCGGATGACATTAAGGAAGGTGACGATGCCTATTTCGAATGTCTGGTGCAATCAAATCCGAAACCCTACAAGATGTCCTGGTTTCACAATGTAAGCTATAATTACATCTGGAATTGATTAAAGCGCCTTACTTACGCACTCCCACCCATTTATTCACACACACACACACATATCCAATCGACATATCTTTAGGGCAAGGAGCTGCAGCATAATATCTCCGTAGGCATCATACTGTCGGATCAGTCGCTCGTCCTCCAGACCGTCTCGCGTTCCTCCGCTGGCGACTATACCTGCCTGGCTGTCAATTCGGAGGGCAAAGGTCTCAGTAATCCGGTCACATTGCGCATACGCTGTAAGTAAATGGCCAGACAATCTGGTGGGTTATAGAATTTGGCATCGGCCACCGTAGTAGTAGTCGTCGTCGTCTTCGTCGTCTATGTAATTTACAATTTAATCCTTGAGCCTTGAATGTCTCCTAATGCATTTGCGTAAATGCAAAATGGGGGTTTGCCATTGCTTCTGATGCTGCTGCTGCTAGAGCTAAACCTTTGGCCGCCATCCAAAAGCACACAGAGCCAAGGCAATAGTAAAGTGGGCGTGTGGATTGGGGCGTTACTAACGCCAACACTCAACCCCTGCTCCGCTGCTTTGAAATTCCACGTTAATGACCAAGATTATGGCGCAATGAATGCATTGCCTGGAATTTGGCAGCAATATAGAAACTGCAGCAGCATTTCACAGTTACAGTTGAAAATTAATTCATAGACGAAGAATCTGAAAGACCGCAACCCATATTTGTGCGGTTAATTTAAGCCACTTAAACGCTTTAAAGCACATGCCTTAAATAAAAGATATTTCAATAAATGCTTTAATTATTTATTAAACCGCTGCTGCTGCTGTTGCTGTTGCTGCTGCTGCTGCTGATAGACGCGCCCATCTGTGCCATCGACCACGAGGAGTTGTTGGGCGCCCTCAAACACGAAACGTTGCCATTGAAGTGCGAAGTTGATGCCTCCCCGCCAGCCGACTCCTTCCACTGGACCTTCAACTCATCGGGTGAGCAAACGGAGCTGCCCGCCCGCCTGCACTCGAGTGAGGTGAGACCACCGCTAATTGTAAGATTGTTTAAGATGTTTAAGCAGCTTAGAAGTGCTTTTCAAAGCAATTTATCCGTTTGTTGTTCGTTTTAGTTAATTAGATCTACTCGAACTAGTTGATGTTGAACAAACTAACTATTGAACTTATTTTATCACTTTATATAGACTGGCATGTCGCGACTGAATTATACGCCCAGCTCTGATCTAGACTATGGCACCATATCCTGTTGGGGCAAGAACTCAATTGGTCTGCAAAAGAGTCCCTGTGTCTTTCAAATTGTCGCAGCAGGTAAGTTATATAAATATGAAACTGAATGTTTAAGTATATATTCATAATTTTTACCATTTAGGTCGTCCTTTTCCATTACAAAACTGTACGGTGACAAATCAATCGGTGGATTCCTTGCAAGTCGATTGCATTGAGGGTTTTGATGGTGGTTTGCCACAGAACTTTATGCTCGAATTGGTTGAGCTCAATTCTTTGCGTTTGGCCAGAAACATAACCGTATCTGTAAGTAAAGTTTATTATTAGTTTAGCTTAGATCATTGGAATTTCTTTAAATTTAAGTTCTCATTCAATCGAAGTAATGATGATTTTCTATAAATTTTGTGTTAAACTGTTGGCAATATATATAATTATTGAGATATTTACTTAACAACCTAAGTCCAAGCCCATAAAATACATTTCTAATACAGATTCCTTGCAAACAGACAGAGTTTGTGTAGTTTCAAGCGCCTAAAGATACAAAACTAACTATTAAAGTTAATCTCTATCTTTTTATATGTTTCAGCACACACCTGTGACATTTGTGATTGAGAACCTGGATCAGACAGCCACATATCGCATGATTATATTTGCCGTCAATGTTAAAGGTCGCTCAGAGCCCACAATTATCGATGACATTAACTTTAAGGGCGTGGCTAAGCTAACAGGTCGCAACAACAATCCATTAAAGCCAAAACTTAACTATTTTACTTAAGTATCTCTTTATACTTTATACTTTAGGCAGTTCGAATGGTTTGATTGTGCCTCTATCGCCATTTTTGGCCGGTTTAACTCTGGTGTGTGGTTTGTTATTTGCCATCTCTTGCATCATATTGGCAGCCATCTATAGAAGATTCTCCAATCGGTACGTTTTAATGAATGTCCATTGCTCGAGTGAACCAACAATCATTTGACATTCCATTCGCATTTCGCAATTCGCATTGCAGCCGCAACGATAATAATCTGAAAGCTGTGAAGCACACACAATTAGCCATACCAGCCGACTGTCAACTGGATCCGCTGCATCCCACATCGAATGGTGGGCAGGGTCAGGTTTGTGGTGGTGGTGGTGGAGCGGGTCAAGGACAGCCCGGTGGACATCATGAACTGTCCAACAATCATCATCAGTCACACCATAGTCTACTTCCAATTAATTGTGATAATCGAAATGCGGTCGATTGTGGCGCCAACTTGAGTGAGGTGAGCATCGATGGTGGGACGAGAACATCGCCAAGTGGTTGTGGTGGTGCTGGTGGTGGTGGTGGTGCTCATCATCATGACACATTGCGTTCCACGGCGCGCACACGACCCAATCCCCATCTACTCAGCGATCCAGCGGAAATAGATGACACCGATCCCGATGTTATACCCAATCAGTATGGTAAGTAAGATAATAGATCTACAACAAGTTGCAAGTTGCTTTATTATTCATTTTATGTGTATGTGTTTGTGTTTATAGAAAAACGGCCACTTAAGGCGCTTGTTGCATCGCCGGGCTATGCCAGTCCCTCGACCAGGCTAATGCAACGCGACTATTGCAGTGGGCGTGATGCTGAGCTGCTAAAGAGCAATGCCGAGAGTGTCGGTCTGAGTGGCATGGCCGGGCTGGGTGGCACGGATGCCAGCACCATTGGCCTGTTGAGCAATTCGGGCAACGAAGTGCTGCACTATACCTTCCGGCCAAGTAAACAGATCGTAAGTTGGGTGGGCTTTGTTGGGCTGTTGGATTATTGTTATGATGATTTTATGCTTATTTAGTTGCGCAGTCTATATAAACTTACTAACACTTACACACATTACTCTCTTCCTGGCATCCTTTGCTGCTGCTTCTCTGAACACACACACAAACACACACACACAAACACACACACACAAACACACACGCACGCACACACACACACACACACACAGAGCTATGCCACTCTGAACAAGAAGGGCATAACAACGTGTAGTCCGCCGCTGGGTTCGTTGGCATATAATGTAAGTACATCGACGCCCTCATCATCATATCATCTAACGCCGCAGCCAATGGAGGTCAGTTTGCTCAGTCCGAATAATGCATCGGTGACCTCGTCATTAAGTGAATACCGTTTTCGGCCGGAGGTCGTTACCACTTCGAATCGCATACAGGAAAGTTGTATATAAAGCTTCACAACGTACATAATGCATTAACAACAAAAAAAGCTACATATCTGCATACAATAATTATTATAATGTTATATCAAGATATACTACTTATAAAAATATCAATGTACTTATGTCTGAGTGTGTGAACAAAAAAACAGAAAACAAAAACCGAACAACAAACTGTATTAAAACATGAATATCGTAACGAAAATAATGCTTAGATTGTAGCAACTGAACATATTTTTAAATAAATATATATATATATATATATATAAACAAATATATAGATTCGCATGGTTTGAGGCAAGACTTCTCTAAATTTTAAGCATTTTCTGTTGTAATTGTTGCATTATTAATACAATGCCAAAAAAACACTCGTTTTTGTGTAAATACTGTAAACTCGTTGTCATCTGTTGTAATTACCTATTGCATAAGTCTAATTAATACTCGTACTTCAACCTATTCTCTACATATCTCTATACGCATATGTGTTGTATTATTTACATACTTACACACTACATATCCCCTCCAAAAAATAAGGCAGTTATCAAACGATTTACGATCATATCTAACGTTCTTGCTTATTACCAAGTCATTGCTTTTATCAAAAAAAAATTTAAGAAGGAAAAATTAAAACCAACTGACTATTGAATTTATCTAAACAGGCGCTGCAAGCTTCCATACCCAACAGATTTCTGAGGGAGTCACATTTCTGAGAAATAAACTAAAGTATTATCCATTGATTTTCTATTTATATTTGTGTTTGTGTGTTGATATCATCATTATCATGAGAAACGAGTTTAACTACTATTAGTCACATATGTGTTAAATACTTAAGTATGTATTTATAACTAGACATATCTAATTGTAATGCTTGTATATATACAATTTAAATATATATATATATATATATATATACATATGTAAACTAGGATAGAGCTAGATTGTCAAGTAAATGTCTTCATATAGCATAAATGTCTTTCCTGGAATTTATTTCATATCGCAACGATTCAAATGATTTATTTGTATATAGAAAATATGTATTAATTTTTTTTTATACTTGTATATGTAAATCAATGCTAATTATATTGTTTCGATGCTGTTGCATTATATATCTAGTTTGTAATTATGGAAAGGATCCCCAAAACTAGCATTAAAGCATTTAAGATACATGCAAGAATATATATATAGAACAATTTGAAGCCACACAACAGAAACAATACAAAATAAAAGGCGAACTGTGTCCTCGATCAAAAAAAAACATAACAAAAGAAATCACAATGGATTGATATTCTATACAGACTTCCTAAATATACATTGTATATATATGTGTGCTTCGTATTCGAAGGAAATATGTTCAGGACACAGTTTACCTAACGTATTTAGTTAATAATTATGTATGTGTGTGCGTGTGTTTTAGACAATTTCTGTCCAAGAATTGTGTATGTTAATTATAAGCTGAAAGCAAATGAAGAAACTGCAAAGATTAGCATAAATTTTCGAATAAAAAGAAAACAAATAGTATTTATAACTATTCGAAGAGATACTTTTAAATCAATTATAAATAAAAATGACACAAAACAAAAAAAAAATACTTCACTTTGTTGTTGATAAAGTCGTTGCTTTAATAAGCACTTGGGCAGCAGGAGGCATTGCGGACACAAACCTAACTCCTGCGGCACTAGTACTTAGGAAAGCAAAACGCTTCAAGCTAAAACTAAATCAAATTAAGTAAGTATAACACTTACTTTAATCCTTGCTAAGTCAGCGTCTTTGACAGCAACTGCTGCAGAACAGATGTTGTAACTTACATCAAGTCGCGTTCCTGCCACATGGCATCACACATCAAACATCTTGCCCCATCTATGGACTGACAGCTTGACGCAACAAGCCATTGAGAAAGTGCCGCATACTGCAATCCCGAAAATGAAAAAAGTAAATTAATGTATCTTGAACTATATGCACTTTATAATTTATACAGTTTATCCGGTATTGTGAGTTATTAATACATGTGTGCATACATACTTAACCTTATGTGCCAGCCAGTGTCATGCATCTGTGTGAGATCTACTTAAATACATATACATATAAATTTCTTGCTCTCGTTTTCCACCCCCGAAAAAATGATAAAGCAAAAACGATCAGCTTCAGTCTCTTTCGCTCTGCTTGTGTCTATATATCATTACAAGTCATATATGGCATGTATGGCATATTGCTATGGCTAGTAACCTCTTGCACACATAATACATAAGTTTATTAAATTTAAATTGGCTTAATTGACCCTCATTCGTTTTCCGTTGCGCCGCTTTTGCTCAGCACACAATAAAAAAACAACAACGATAACTATATAAATGTGAGTGTGTGTGTGTGTTGGTGTGTTTTGCTTGTTTGCCTTCGTTGTGAAGCATTCAAAGTCAATTGAATTTAAACGAATAAAACTACACACAATGTGTGTATGTGTGTGTCTTATTGTTATAGCTGCCACCACTTGCCTCCATTTGATTGAGATTCTGCTGTTGTTGCTCTATGCTGCATCAAGTACTGAATAGCTTGTCCAAAAATATAATATGCAACAAATTGTCGTTACAAGATGCGCATACAATACGTATATGTACGAGTATGTTTGCGAAACAAATCTACAACAACCTGCAGCACATAAATCATTTAAATTAAAGTATAGATTAATCAGTATTAAATTGATAGCACTCACTTATGAGTAAGACAATTTCCTGTACAGTAAAAAATACATTTACAGCGTTAGTCATGCAAAATGCACAAACTTTTCTTCTCGTTTTTTCTCTTGACCCAAGCATATTTCTGCCATATCAAACTTTCTTTGGGCATAAAGTTAAGTTAATCTTGTGAATTTAGGTTTTTATGCTTTGTTTAAGCCACACAATTTTCTTACCATTTGTTGACAAACTTATTGTTTCACTGCACATTACACAATTTGTATTTAGCAAATGTTTTCCTTAAACATTTAAACTGCATCTTAAAGAGAGAGAGAGTGGGTTAAAGAAAGAGAGAGAGAGATAAGCACCCAACCGGCATTGAGAGCTGTTGCCGCAGAACTGTTGGGGCCTGGCCGGACTGAGCACAGTTTCCCCCAAAGCTGACGACGACAGCGACAACAACATTTGCCGATTATGATTATCGCGCCTTCTCTGGATGAGGTCTTAACCCCGCACACAGAATTGACCAGTCGTGTAGGAGCAACGGCTGCTCGTGCCGCAGACACAACTATATATATATATACAAATGTATATGTAAATCTAAAGATTTATAAAAATATACATATATATATTATATAAGTCTATATGCTCGAGAGAAGCACAGAATTTTATTTTATTTGATATGATTTGAATGTAATATTTATTTAAGTACGAGTCTGCTTAACGCGTGCCGAGAACGAGAGCGATGAGAACATTGTTGCTCGAGTGCGATTCTTCAACTGATTTGTGCAGCGATCGCTCGGACAGTCATTGGATTTTTGAAAATAACCATCAATTCATTACCCAGCCCGAGTGTGTGTGCTTGTCCGACACGCCGCCCTCATACACACACACACACACACACACATACGCATATGTATATGAATGTATCTGATGATGTACGACATCAACTTCAATTCCGCAACACACAAAAAAAAAAACAGAAAGAATGAGCAAATGTATCTCGCCTCAGCCCCGCAGCAGCAGCAGTCGCTACAGTTGATTATTAACTAAGCCCGGCAAATGTCCCGCATTTAGAGACGTAGTCGAAATAGCAGCCCCCTTTTCTACACACACACACATACATATATGAGATTATTTTATCTCAATGCAGCTTGTTACAGTTTTTTTTTTGTTTGGTTTTTCAATCTTAAATCGCCATCAGTGCCGGCTTTTCACACACATCGAGAGAGAGAGAGAGAGAGAGACAGAGATTTAGATTGCTTTGCTTATAATACCATAGTTTAGACTGTTTCCCTCTCCCCCCCCCCCTTCCCCCCACTGAATAAATAAAATTGCTTTAAGCATTTGCTCAATTGCTTTAAGCAGCTGCTGGACAAAATGCATTCTATATGTCCAACAAATTCAGACTGTTCTCGTCTAATGCACATTTCGCCAAGTATTATGAGGGTCACCCAAAAACTGACATTCCCTTTTATGTGAAGAACTTACTTTAAATAGATTATATTTTGGCTGTCTCTAGGCAATTGTAGGTATAGTGACAGCCAAATATACAACAACCGAACGGACAGGAACGAAACGAACTAAAATTATGACAAAATACACTTGTATGTATATTTTACTTAGTTGACTCAAGAATTTCAATTAATTCAATTGAAAGCAGAATGGCAAAGTAAGTACGTCAGTCAGTCTGTAAGTAAGTAAGTAAGTAAGTAAGTCGTTGACTGTGATACTGTGAGAGGCCAGATCGTATTGAGATGGAACGACATTAATTTGGTCCAGCGAGTCTCTAGTGTGAATGTGAATTTCATATTCAGTATGCATTATACAAGATGTGGCTTCCTTATTACGGCGCATACATGATTTAATAGGCGGTATATACATGTGTGTGTGTGTGTGTGTGTGTATTTGTGTGTGTGTACTTGTAGCACGTTAGCGATTGTAAAACCCAAGACCGAAGCAAGTCAACTTAAATAGCTCTTAGAGCTAAGCCCACCCACTCACACACACACACACACACACACATAACACACACATACATTCACACACACACACAAAGAATACTCACACACAATCACACACAGATATAGGCATTTGCATTTACAAATACGAGTTTTAAACGTGGCGCTTTCACCGCAAACCTATAAAAAAATACGACTTTGGTCTAAAACCCTTGCCGGCTGGCTAGATATAAAGAGAGAGGGAGACTAAGTATCCACTCATTGAAGTACATCGATTTTTGCTGTTGTTGTTCTTTGTCCTAGGGGTCGCCATTATTTGGTGGAGCTATTAGGGGCACACACATACATACATACATATGCAAAGATTAAGGTGAAATCCACAAATTTGGCGCAAATGAATTTTCTTTTTATGTTTTCTACACATCTTAAATTTTTTATTATTATGCCATCCTTTGTTGTAACATTTTTTTCGATCCTCATTCTATTACACTTAGGTTCAGTTTCAGTTTCCGTTGCACCCCTGCCCACCCTTCCTCACGTTTTTGGCTCAGTTCAGTTCAGTTCGGTTCGCCATTTTACCATGTATGCGAATTGGAGAAATTTGCGTGCGTGTTTTGAATGAGAATTTGTTGCATATTTGCCTGCCTGCCTGCCTTTGCCTGGTTGCCCTTTTTTTGCTGTTTTTTTTTTTGCTTTGGCAAATGGAAAAAAATAGACGTGCCTCACTATGTGGCAGAAGAGCTGGAGCCGCCGACAACGCCAGCTGTGTGTAGGAGGCAGCCAGCAGTCTCTACCTTTTGCTCCGCATTTATTCGCAGTTATAGGTTGTAGTAAGTATATGTATGTACAAGAAAAAAAAACGAGAAAAAAGATATAAGCAGCAAAAATTCCCCTGTTGCGTATGAATATTTTTTTTTTGTATATTTTTTTGGCTTCTTCACCGAAGTAGAAAACATTTTCGCTTTGGGTAAATGTGATTTATATTGATTGTAGTCGTGGGACAGGGGCAAAACCACCTAACTACAATACTACGACGGTGACAAGGATATGGTGGCGGACTTGAGAATGATATCAGAGAGCATCAGAGAGCAATGGCAATGGATACGAGCGACAACGATGCGTTTTGCCCCGCCCCATTATTCGGTTATCCAAAAAGGCAACGTGAATTCAAAAACCAATTTGTACTTGATAGATTGAAAGGTATATTGAGCAACGAGTATGTAGATAACTTATGCCATTGTTACAATGTATTCAAGTACCGTATATGTAGAACTTATCAACATTGCATATATCTTCCTTTACAGAAGTCTACATTGTGTTTACAGTGTTTGCTCTGAAGTTGGATTCAATTGTTTTCCGATTGGCTTCAAGTATTTTAAGTTTTACACAATATTGGGATTATATATTGAATCTTTAGGCTTTTCTTACCGTACCAAGTCAACGGCGTAGTGCGCCATGCTTAAGCAACAATTCGATGACGAAAGAGTCGTTAGCTTGCCACCAGCAACAGCCCATACACAACGCCCAACGCTAAACGCATGTGAAAATGTAAAAGCCACATTACGGCTGCCCGCAGATTAGAGGCACAGAGGCAGCCGCAACCACCCTTGAAGCAGGCATTCAACATAGCAGCTTGCAGTATACAGCGTGCAGTATGCATCAGCTCGACCCTTGGCAACAGCGGCAGTTGCAAGACATGGTGTGGATGCCCCCATATCACTGAGATATGAGTTACGTTCGTGCCTGAATGGTTTGAGTGGCATTTGGCTTTGGGCTGCCACGAATTTGACTTTGTGTGTGTGTGTGTGTGTGTAGCAGTAGCAGGCGGCATCAACGTGAGCGCGTTTGTCAGCGCGGCGTGTCAAGGACTTGGACTCCATTTTCTCTTTTCTTCTTTGCCTTCTTATTGCCATTGTGCTTGTTGTCGTTCTTGCTGTTGTTGTGTTTATAATTTTAATTAGGTTGCAACATGGTTTGTACGTGCTAAAAAGTCACATGTTTGTAAAGGCAAAATCATTGCAGACTGAATGGCAGTCAGTGCCTAATTACCTCTACCTTTATCGCCGAAGGTTAACAGCAACAGCAACAGCCGCAGCAGCCACCCCAAAAACACACACCCTTTCCTCTAACCCCTTCACCACCCACCAACCCAAAAAAGTCACGCTCTTATATCACACATAAATCACACTGTTTCTCACAGTTTCGTCTTTTTTCGAACACACACACACACATTTTCATTGGGCAATTTGTCAAATGTAGGCGGCAACAACAACAGGAGAAAGCATACAATTTCCAAATACTCATCCTTCTTGTGCGTGTTGCCGTGATTAACATAAACTAAACCGCAGTAACCACTGCCTTTGCCGACTGGCTGCAAGGGAGACTGAAAAACTTTGTTAATAATGTTTCTCGAATTCGAGCATCAATCTGTCCACCTGTCCATCCGTCCATCTATCTCTGCGTGTATGGCCTCTGAGGCTCTACTCTTATTTGGTTTTTGTATTTTTTTTTTTAACAAGCATCGAAGCATCGCATACGCTTTTAGACCCAAACGAATGTTGTGTGTAAAAATGTACTACTCTTGGCTAAATAAATATGTTGAAGATGACATATGATTTGACTTTTGGCAAGAAAGATAAAACTGTCTGAAAACAAATATTTCCGCTTAGATGTACATTTCATTCGATGTGTGTGCGTCGATGTGTGTATGTGTGTGTGTGTGTGGAGTTCTGACAAGCTTAGGAAATATAAACGATATTCTTTTACCCATTGCTCTGTTTATTTAAGGTTCTGGTTTGCCTCGTCATTATGAAGGACATCATTCAACCAGTTGAGCTTGGCCAGGCCCGCCAAGAAATTTCTTTCCATCCGTAATTTGTAAACACACACACACTCACATGTAAAAATGTGTTTCCACCATCCGATTACTCCTTCCCCCTCCGTACACCCCAGTGCAACCCACAACCCCTTGCAGAAACAAGCTTGAGCTACTTATGCAAATAAACATAGGGTGTGTGTGTTTCTGTCTATGTGTGAGTGTGAAAGTGGGCGTTACTTCAGTGTTGAGCATGAGGCGTTGGGCTTAAGGCGTAGCCCGCTGACAAAATATGCCTAGGTCTTGACTCTCCCATTCCCCTTTCTTACTTCCTTCCTTGTCGCGTAGCATATGGAAATACGATATTGTTAATTAATTTACGCTTTTATTGGTGTGTTCTTCTTTGCGCCAACCAGTCAGCACTTATTCGTTCGAATGGGGCAACCAGCATATGTAGTTTGTGGAGCGCCGTAGATATTGCTGCCCATATCAAAAGCTAGCGCATGTCAGAGGTCAGATGTGAGTGAGAAAAAGAATAGATACAGAAGTAAATCAAATGCTCGTTAACACGTCGACGCAACAGTAGATGGGTTCTAGTTAGATAAATGGAACCTACGTCTCAAATAGCTCATTATTATGAAGTAGTAGCAAAGGCGAATGTTGAGGAACTTTCACATATTTGATGTAATTGATTTTAATAAAGTGAACCAATTGAGCTATTAACATATTTTCTATTATTTGATTTATTATTATATAAAGAGGTTTGAACTTAAGAGCTTTAAATTTTTTGAAACTTTTCTTTAGCTCTTACTGTAGGTATTTTGTCATATTAAAAACCTAAAACTTTTTTAAATTTAAATTTAAACTACAAAACTGTGTTGCCAGAGCATCAGAAATGGTTACTCTGTGCTACCAGACTACACAAAATACACGCCCTACTCGAAAAGCTAATTGCTATACAAAGATGCTATGTCACCCAACAAAAGCTTACTAGTTTAATAATACTGGTTACGCTACTTGAGCTAAAAATTAATATTGTATCGTAAATGCCAAAAATACAGGTTCATCTTAAATTACTGGGATTTTATAAAGGTGGGTGAAAAACTAAAGGTATAAATAGGGTGCGAAACTATACTGGGATTTAAAACGATACAGTTTTTAGATTTTATACCGTAAAAACGATACAGTTTTTAGGTTTTCTATCGTAACTAAAATAAAAACGATATGACTTTTGTTGGAAAGATTTATTTAAACTTTTGAATGCCTGTTGGCAACGTTGTGCAATGGTGCTGATACATTTGCAGTAAAAATATTGTGTCATCCAACATCATTTCCGCTTTGGACAAGGTCTTGATACGATTCTTAACTTTATTGAGAATTTCACATTCGGGTGGCGTAAATGTTTCAACAATCTGCAAATATTAAGCAATAAATTAATTAATTATAAAAACACGAAGTATAGAAGCTAACCTCGGCAATATAGTCATCAGAGTCACCGCGTTCCTTCATTGTCTCAACAATGCTATCCAGTCTTTGAGACTTCTCAATTAGTCCCTTGTGCTCATTCTTCTCAAAGTTGGAGCGCCTTATAATGTTGTAAAGCGACTTGAAGCAAATATCCAACAGCATTCTCACTGTCTATAATCATGAGGTTAATGAAAGTTTTAAGCTTACGGCTAGTTGTGTACATCTTACATCTTTTTCTTTGATTTGGAAGAGGTAGAAAGCCTTGGCTGGTCCACTGCCACCGCCGCCCGGTTTCTTAATAACTTTCACATGTATGAATTGTTCTTGGAACAGATTGTAAGCTAGAGACTTGGCCTCTTTAGCTGGTATCATAGCCTCCTTTTGTAGATCCTCCTGTTCAATGTATTTCTTAAAGCGTATCACTCGAAATATGCGCGTTGCCTTCGAGCCAAATCGCTCCGTTGTCACCGACTCCACACAGGCGAATGCCAAGGATTCGAATGCACGCTCCATATCTATGACATACTGGCCACCGCCCATGTCACCAACTTTGCGCAAAAATCCAAGCGAATCATCCGCTGCAAACGATTTTATACTTTTATAAATGGTCGTGTGTAATTAATAAGTTGCTTACTTATCAAGTTTATATATTGATCCAAGTATTTCATCAAGTCCAGATTGTTCGAGTTCCTCTCAATTGTCTGTTTGATCTCCACAAATGTTATGTGATTGGACGCTTTCTGCAAACGGTAACAATTTTGAATACCATGATTTTAAATAAATGATTTTAAAACCTACTCGCTGCCACGGATCTGTGGTTTTGTATATAAGGTTAAGAATAAAAGTGAAGCATTCAGCGGCAGTTTCGCCCAGCTTGCGCTCAATAGCAAGCTTCATCATATCGTCCCGAAACTCCTGATGAAAGCGATCATAGTTGAGACACCAAACAATGCTACCATCTGTTGCATCGGCAACTGTAGCTTCACCTTTGCGTATCTGCGCCAGCAGCTGCAAATCAATGTTGGGCGGAACAAAGAAATCACACTCGTTGGTCAGGAACTTGGGCACAAAATCATCCTGTTCTTCACCCGTTACCAGCTCGGGCGTTTTTATAATGTAATGATCGGAGATCATTTGAATAAATGTTGTCCGATATGTTTCGGCGCTCTCTGTTTTATTGTCGCCATCGGCCAAGCACTTGAGAAGTACACTGGTTGCCGTTTCCGAGCCAGAATTAAGCAACTCCTCTGCAATGGATGCACCCACATTGCCATATTTGGTCTGCACAAGGTGTATATAGCTAAAAATGCATATGAATAGTTCATATGATTGTTCAGAACAATTCAGTTTGTTTGCTTACCGAGAATATCGCAGCACACAAATAACATCTTCTCGTTTAAGTGCATACTCTGGCACATATGGATTACTTTTGCATGGCTCAAATTTAACCAGTCGGAATTTAATAAGCACGGCTAGAGCAAGTGACACTTCTTTCCGCGCCAGTTTTGTGGTGCTTACGATTTGCGACAACGTGCGCGTGGTGGCTGAGAAGAGGCAATCAGCAACGGATTGTACGACTTTGCCGAAGCATTGCTCCAGTATGGATGAGCACAAGTGCGCGTAGTCAGCCGACATACTTTATTGTTATTTACACAAATCTGTGTTAAACCAATGTTTTCATTTAACTTTTAGCTTAATAACAAAATATCAGCCGGTCACATCGAGTGCAACTGACCACGCGATAGATCGATTTATACACGTTGGGTCAGACAGAAGTAATCGATAGTTGGAAGAAGAAAAACATTGCGCAGCAAAATATTTATACTTGTAATATTCTTTCGGCTGGTAGGGTTTTTCTGCCTAAAATAATTTGAAAAACTGCCTGAAACATCGCCCATGCTACGGAAAATAACTTTAAAGTCCATGGGTAAAGCAGAAAGCGGTCGTTATCAGCAATACGCACGTCCATTCATTATATTATCTTACGACTTTGATTTTTACATGGATCTGGAAACAGCGCGATCGAATTACTAAACAATCAGCTCCCTAATTGCAGGTTAGTTGTTGAGTTAGATAAGATAAAGAGACAATTATTTTTATATATATTGTATTTCATCAGTTACTCCATCCCAAGCTGCACATTAAACAAAGTGGGTATGTCCGACGCGGAGCCCGCATCCGAAAATGATCCGAGCAAGGCGCTCGATGAATTCCGTGTGACTTGGCAACGCGAATTGCAGCTGCAAGGCGATCCATCGCATGCACCGGAAGATGAGCAGCACCAGCAGGAACAGCAACCACCGCTTGATGTACACGACAACATTGAGGATCAAGCCAAGGCCATGAATTTCTATCGTACGGCAGTTGAGTTAGAGCAGCGTGGCAAAGTGTACGATGCACTGGCCTTCTATCGAAAAGCCACCCAGATTGTACCTGATATTGAGTTTAAGTTTTACGAACAACAAAAATTGAAAAATGACGTCAACAAAAAGTACCATCAATTGCCAGGCGATTTTGGCAAGCAACTGGATCTAGGTGAAAAGAGTGGCGAAGAGGTCATCGAACCGATTCATGGCCTATACGAAAAGTTTCAGCGTGATTTGTGCTGCGCGGAAGTCTACGGTGGCAAAATAGTTTTAAACAGTCGCGATACTAGTGTTTTGAGTACCGGAAGCAATTTGCACATATCGGATCTACCGCCAGAGATTCTCATATATATACTTCGCTGGGTGGTATCATCGCAGCTGGACATGCGCTCACTAGAGCAGTTTTCAGCTGTGTGCAAAGGTTTCTATGTTTATGGTCGTGACGAAGAGATCTGGCGTTTAGCTTGTGCCAAGTGAGTATACACATATATACTTAAATAGTTGGCAATTGCTTGATGGGATTACTATTCTGTTTGCAGGGTCTGGGGACCCAATGTGGGCACTTTGGGTGGAAAGGATGGCTATGAATCATGGCGGGATATGTTTATACGTCGTGAGCGTGTCCTTTTTAGTGGCTGCTACATAAGCAAAACTACATATTTACGCATGGGCGAGAACAGCTTTCAAGATCAGTTCTATCGTCCTTTGCAGCTAGTTGAATATTATCGATATATACGTTTCTTGCCCGATGGCAAGGTGCTAATGATGACCAGCGCAGATGAACCCGCACAAGGCGTTCCCAAGCTAAAGCAACTTTACAATACGCGTCCGAATGTGCTGCGCGGTCGTTATCGGCTATTTGGCAGTACTGTTACACTGATGCTGCAGAAAACGCAGTCAAACAGGCCAGTGGCACAGCGTCATCGACGTGGAAGCGTGATGCCCAACGACGAAGATGGCAACTACACGCAATATGTTATTGAGCTGCGTATCATAAACACACCAAAGCGACGATTTGCCCAACTTATTTGGTCTAACTACTCGTTGGTGCAGAAGCGAAACAAGGTGGAGACAAGCTCTGAGTTCGAATTGACGGCTGCAAAGTATCCATGTTTGTGGTTTTCCGCAGTCAAGAGCTATCATCTGGATGCTGATGCGCCATTGACCTAAGAGGTACCCTCTAGTTGTGAATTATATGTTAAACACAAAGAAAAAAACAAAATGCATAGCGTTTCTCTAATTAAAAAGTTTTAAGTGTGAATTCAAATAACGAGTCTTTAGCAACTATGCATTAATCGGCATAAGCTGTCTAAAAGCGTACAACGTTCTTAACAACTAGAGCATAAAATCATCCTAGGACAAGTGAAGAAAGCTTAGCTTTTCATTCTCTAAGTTACATAATTGCTATTTCCGATCAAAATATTAGTTTTCGTTTGCGGACTGTGTTGCATATGGCTGCAATGGATCCTTAATTGAAGCTACTAAAGTAGACAGACGTTTATCTATGTTTCGGACTGCACAATAACGTGCTCATAGCGCATCTGATCCGGTGTATCCCAGCAGCTCTTCAAGCATGTAAAAACTAACACATTGCCGTACTCAATTGGCGCATTACAGGAATTCTGTTGAAATCGCAGCTTTGGAATGAGCGTTGGCAACAGCTGTACCTCACAAATGGTTTCACCCTTGCAGTTCTGGCACTTTGGCAATGGTTCGTTAAGTGGGGCCACCAGCAGAGGATGAGCATCTCGCGAGTACCTAATACAAAGTATTTAGGTTTTATATCAATACTAAATATTTCATTTGATACGCACCTTAAGATTTGCCCTGGATTTTGTTGCAAAGTTGTTATAAAATTGTGAAACACCCAATCTCCATGTGCGGGCAGCGCTTTCTCATAAGCCTCCTGCTCATCAACAGCTTCATTGCCGCTAGCAGCCGCTGCTGATGAACCAGGAGAGCGCGATGGATTCTCATCCTGCAGCTTGTACTCCTGGTATAAGTCGCGTATGTGGTCCATTGATAGCAAACCACCATAGTTGTCATATTCTTCCTGTTTTGCAGTACTTTCAACATCTACTGCAATATAAATTGACTTGAGGGTCAAATCTTTAATCTGCGACAAAGTCGCTGGCAACGAGGTATGCTTTAGCAAGGCAATTAAATCACGTTCCGGTTTCTTTGGTGTGTCAACCAGAACAACATCTGTCTCGGACCCCTCAATTTCCGCACAAATAGTTGCTGTGGCACCCGCGCCTGCACCATCTCCACTAGGTGTTGGGACAACGGCAGCAGCACAATTCGCGTTTGGGTCTTCACCAGCTTTCTCAGGTGAATTCATGTCAATTTGACCAAAACCACAGACCAAGTCATTCTCCACTGAGGTGCTTTCATCGTCATCATCCTCATCACCCAAGTGTTGGCCCATCTCGTGTGCCGCTGTACCCAATCCCTCGAAATCATCATCAGCCTGCGCATATTGCAAAGCATTTGGCATCACATTACCATTACGCTCATTTTGCTCATCATCCGCTGTCTGATCCATTGCCTCGTCAACAATCTCTGGTTCACCCCAACCCCAGTCATCGGCTCCACTGCACCAGTTAACCTTTGGCATGGCATTCGACTTATTCTTCTTCTTGTTGTGCTTATGAGCCAACTTGGGCGACTGCTCACTGATGACATCAAACTGATTGTCCAGATGCTGCGTGCGTACACACACCCAGCTTTTTTGATTCTGCGAACAGGCTGGACTCACGCAGCCAAACACGTAAAGATTTCGATGAAACTGCGAACGATCCAAGGGAGCATACATCTGCACAATCAAAGGACGCACCATGCCGCAGAGTGGGCATGCAGGGACGGTTACTTCATGTCTCGGCCAATTCTATGGGTAAAAAAATCAATTTCAATTATCTAGTGTCGCAGTGAGTCCCTGAGTATGTATGTGTGCGTGCGTATGTGCTTACACGTACACATGTACGTCTCAGTGCAAATTTGTGTGAAAAGCATTGATGTGGTAAAATTAAGAGCTAGTGAAAAGGACTGTAACACTTATATTCTTTAATATGTATATGGAATATTGCACACAAAACATTTCACTATATAAGTAGGTTATTATGAATTCACTGTCTCTGATATTAGCAAAATTCCTGTCACAAAAACTATATTAACGCTCATCTCACTCTTCTACTTACTGGAGTACCACCAATTTTGTTTGTGCAGCTATTCAGATATGCAGCCTGTTTTGGTGTGATTTCCTCATCTTCATAGCCTAAGTACACCGTTGATTTATTCTTTGCCATTTTTTCATGTTTTAAAACGCGTTTAGTTGAACACAGACAACGTTTCTAAGAGCTGAACGCACTAAATGTTTTTACACGCTCTTTAGCTCTTTTCGATACAGCAATAGGTGCAGGTCATCGATATCTAAAGACATCGATAACTTAAACGGTAAGAAAAAATTTAAAATCAATTATTTTGGCTGTTATTATCAGTAAAATTTACAAATATGCTTAGTTAAGTGATATATGTTTAAAAATATTTAAAAATCATTTGTTTAAATGTTTTATCGCATAGTTTTATTTATGCCCAATCAACAGTTGTTTTGACATGGTAATTGTCGAAATGAAGCTTTCACGAACACTTATACACACAAATAGAATGTGTGGGAAAGCTTTTGTATCCTTTTAGGTACATTTGGCTCAGTGTTAAATATTCCTTTAAAAACAGTACAAATGCCCGGATAGTCAGTGCATAAATATTAAAAAATTACTTATTGTCTGTGCCGCACGGTCCTATTAAACGGTACAGAGCTCGAACAATTGCCTTTTACTTCTTTTTATAGAGTGATATCCGACTTAAACTAGATATACTAACCTTTAATAAAGTAACTAAAAAATAAAAATAAAGTGTTAAAAATAAATATAAAACAATTAATTGTGCACAAGCTAAATTAGTTTAGTTGTTGTCACTAGAAATAATTCGAACTCTCGGTCAACAAAATAGTCATTGTCCTGTGAAAAATCGATTTATTTTATACCGTGGTACATTTCGAGCTGTCATCACGAGCTTTTGTGCTCAAGTTCAATAGAAATCGAAAGCAATACTAATAATAATAACACAATTCTTTAATCTAGGCATATAATAATTAATATTAATGTAAACGAACGTTGGAAATAATTACGAAGAGACGCATGAACCAATATGATTGTTACATCTGGTGTGGATAGCACTGCTTCATTAGGTACGTTGTACAATTTCACTTTCTATTTGTTTTTAAAGGGGCTACGGGTGATTGGTGGCGGGTGCGTAGTTTTATGGTGGGGTAGGTCTGATATGCGCACGACGCATGTAATTGAATGTCTGTTGATCTAATGAAAATGAGATTACAATTGAACTATGATTATTTCAGGTACGGTTGAGGTGACAACTCTTTTGGGTGCTTTTTTTGGCGTATTAGTGTTGCTACTCCTGCTATTCCTATATATAAGTCGCAGATGCTGCTTTCATCATCGCCATGGCATCAACTGTTGTGACGAGCGGCACCTGGCGGCCAAATGTGTGCAAAAGATTAGTAAGTTGTAAAGTAATGCCCGAAATAAATATATAATTTTTAATACAGTGTGTCATTCAGCACGAAAACGTCGCTATGAGAACACTAGTTCCGACTCCGAGGAGGATATGCTGCGACGTTTGCGTTGGCATCAGCAGAATAACAATCTGCTGCCACCCAATGGCAAATTAGTTGGATATGGCATGGGTAACGAGCAAATGAACCCGTTGACAGGCCACAATTTCAATTATCATCAGGCCGACCTGCAAAGGGTCACAGTGACACGTGACCCTTTGGCAATTGCTGAAAGGGGCAAGGTCGGCATACCGTCATCCCACAGTGAGTGCAGCTCAAATGATTCCATCGAAGCTTCTGTTGACAGTCACACGGGCATTTTGACAGGCGAAAACAGAGGTAAGCTAAATATCCCTGAACATATGTAAGTGATGGTAATTGAAACTGATCTAAAACCGATTTATTTACTTTTGACTAACAGCTGTGCCTGTGTCATCGCTGAGAACCTCCTTTGCCAAGCCACTTAAGTATCTGCATAAGGTTGATGTGTTGCCGCAAAAGCCCGACAAGGATAGAGATAGTGTGGTGGTGGTGCCAATTACTAGCATACAACAACAACACCAGCATCAACAAAATAATAACAATATAAGCACAGCAAATAATAACTACAGTCATAGCAGCAACAGCAACAACAACACAAACAATAGTCCCAACAACAACAACAACGATGATGTAAGTTCGCTTTAATAAGTAACATATCAATTAATAATGTATTTAATTGCAACATCAAGGAGCCCCTTTTTGATACCAGTGACTTGCGATCCATTAAGTCGGATGATATTATTGTCACCGATTCAAAGTTGACAGCACCGCGTGGACCCATCGAACTAGAGATGTCCCTGCTCTATGATGCGCCCATGCGTAAAATGACGGTACACGTTATGCAGGCGAGATGTCTGCCACCATTGGGCAATGGACAGCAGACGCATACGCAGGTAAAAATTCAATCAGTTATCAGTTGAGCTCAATCTTGAGGTTTACGACTTACGATTTGCTTTTGTAGGTGCGAATGCTAATGCTGCCGAACAAAAAGCAAAAGCACAAGACTAAAATACGCAGTGGTGAGAATCCACAGTATATGGAAAGCTTTCTGCTGCATCGTGTCAAT
Organism: Scaptomyza caliginosa; assembly: GCA_035044725.1. Lineage (NCBI taxonomy): Eukaryota > Metazoa > Arthropoda > Insecta > Diptera > Drosophilidae > Scaptomyza > Scaptomyza caliginosa. Next base: position 627,101 of record JAWNNR010000686.1, read on the forward strand.
CCAGAGGATGTCAATAATATGGGTCTGCGGGTGCGTCTCTATGGATGTGAGCGTCTGCGTAAGGAGCGTCTCATTGGCGAGGCGTATGTGAGTTTTGCCACTGTCGATTTGGAGCTAGAGACTAATCTGTGGTTGCCGCTGGAGCCACGCAACACAACTTCGCTATTGGGATCAACGAGTGACCTGCTAAGCCTGGCCAGATCAGACAGTGCCGGCTCCACATCCTCCATGCAACATGGAGGTGTTTCCGAGCTGCTTTTGGGTCTAAGCTACAATGGTGTGACGGGTCGCCTCAGTGTCGAAATAATCAAGGGCAGCCAATTTCGCAGCCTGACGCTAAACAAGGCGCCGGACACGTATGTTAAGCTTTGCATGGTGAGCAGCATTGGTCAGGAGATCTCTCGAGCAAAAACGTCCATCCGCAGAGGACCCAATCCGCTTTTTAAAGAGACGTTTGCGTTTCAAGTGGCGCTGTTTCAGCTAAACGATGTGACGCTCATGATCTCAGTGTATGCCAAAAGACACATGAAGAAAAACGAAATGGTCGGTTGGTTTAGCTTGGGTCTAAACTCATCCGGACCAGAAGAATGTGCGCACTGGGCAGATGTGTGTGAATTGCCCAAAGGTGAAATTTTGGCACGATGGCACGTTTTGGTGGATTCCTGATTCGAGCAATTGGGCCAATCCTCAGGTCGCAGCAGTAAAACGTTCAAGAAACTGGGCTTTGCTGCTTTTAAGGATCGGTCCAAGGATAAAGCTCGCAAAGAGTCAGATGAGGCACAATTCCCTGCAGACAATGCGGTTGCAGTCGATATTGAGCCTGGATTGGAGCTTGATTTTGTCTAAAACTGTACCGAAAGGTCACTTTAAACTTGATAATTGGTTTTTTAAATGGAACACACTAAAATTTTTAGTACATTGATCGTACAGTGTGTTCCTAAATTTTTGGCAAATCTGGGAACATTTTAATACCCCAGATATGAACCCACAAAGGGTTCACACAGAATTAAAAAATATTTGTAATTTGGAAACAAATCAAATTTGGCACACATTTTTTATTAAATGTGAAAAACAAAAAAAAAAAGGAAAACAATTAACTAGAATACTAAAATTTTGTACGCAACTGCATATGCATAACTTATTACTAAAAAGTAAATTTGAACTTTATAATTGTTTGTGATAACGAATATGATATAAAAAGAAGTGGAAATTGGAGCGACATGTATGCAACTAAGTACATGTCATAATTTTTGTAATAACTATTTCTCTGCATCTCAACAAATATTTAGCCGCAAAGGTTTATAACGGTCGCAACTGACTAGCACTTTTTTATTATAATACATAAATACAAATTCCGAAACAAAATAAAATTATATACATACATAAATAGTTAATCACGTTATGCCAGAACATTTGAGCTTGTGGTCTAAAGATTCAAATAGAAAAGTTATCACAGCTAAAAATATATGTTTTCAAACTGTTGTGTATCACATTTCAAAATTGTTCTGGTTTACGTACTGCAAGTTAAATAGCAAAAACAGAAAGAACGATTGTAGCCAACGCATACCATACGAAATTCTTGACATTTTTAACAAGAATACCATAAGCATTGTTCCAGTTTTTATATGGATATAACAAAATACCAGTACCTTAGGATTCAAATTAAATACACGCACAAAAATCTATTGTACAACTCAGTGAAAGTTGGGAAGCAGATGAAGTTAATAAAGAAATTGGATATCCAGCAACCATTAAATCATACTTAATAAAAGGTTGCTTGGAAAACTACCAAAAACAACAATTAATGTTGATGTTAGCAAGGAAAAAAGTATTGAAACATATGTTTGTGCTACTAAAGAGTTTTGAAGAGCATATCTTAAATCAGAATGCTCGATGAAGAGAATCGTTTATACTACCTACTATAGGGGGCAAGAGCATTTACCTTGAGTACATGGGTTGAACTATGTCATTATAGGATGTAAATGGAAAGCTTTAATAAATGTCGGTACTTGATTGATTTTAAATTGTCAAAGTTTTTATTAACCATTTAAAAAAAGAAAACAAAAACAAGATAAAACTATGTACAACAAATGCTCATATGCAAGATACCTTATAAATAGTTTAAACATTTTATTTTATATATATATTTGTATCTTTTTAAAATCTCTATGTTTTCGATGTCCAATATTTTATAATCACAATTCAATGAGTCAATGTGTTCGTTGTTACTAAACTTTTGAGATAAAAAAAAAACAATTAATCTAAAATTTAATTTTGGAAGCAAACGTTGACAGGGCTGAAGACAATTTTGAAAAGAGGAAAAACAAGTTGGTCAATGGGAAAAACACTTAAAAAACTTTGTCAAGTCATTTTTGTATAACATATTTATTATATAAGCTTCTATGTGTGCATTCAACTTTAACCAATTATACAATACAACAGTTAAGGGAAATATGCAAATAAATTGTTTAGTTTATTTGTAAAGTTCTTCAGCCTCTTTGTAGACACTCCCTCCATAAAAAAATGAATGAAGTGATTGGATTTTCCTGGAATAGATTACATATTTCTATTTTCAATTTAAAGCAATTTAATTGTCATTGTTGATTATTAAAATAATAATTTTAATATTACATAATTGTGACTTAAAAATAAAATGATAACATTAACAACAACTATATGGAGCTTCTTGTTCCATAGTATCCCTAAATGTATTTATTTTTCATTCTAATAACTATTTTCTACGTTTTCTCCGCGTCTTTTTCGAGCTCCCCGCATAGTTCTCCTCATCGTCACTATCTGTGACATATTCCTGAGAGTCTTTAGCAGCCGATGCGACTGGTGGCAGTGTTTGCTGCTGAGCGTCCCACTCCTTCCGAAGCTCACTGAGCATACCAGGCGTCAACAGTCCCTGGGCAAGCAGTCTTTCCGTTAGACGTCCACGCGATGCGCTGGGCAACCGCGGCTCCTTAATATGCGTCGCTCGACGCACTTGATATGAGGGCACATCGCTATCCTGTCCTGCCTCTGTGTTTTTTAGAAGACGTGTTATTTGAAACACGCCCTGTTGTATTATTTCATCAAGCTCTTTTTGAGCCTCGCGCACACTGGCTGCCTCGGGAAAGAGATCCATAAAGCGATAGCTGCATTAAAAAATACATCGGTAAGCAAAAACAACAAATATTAACACATAATACTTACCTTAGCCACAAATACAAATCCATGACATCAAAAACACTCTCCAGATGCACCAGATCGAGTATCGTCTTCGGTAGCTTAGGCGGCCAGCCGCAGTTCCTTTTAATAAAATCAAATGTAATGGGCTCATTGCGGCTGTATTGTCTTGCTATTTTAAGAAACATGGAACACACAAAGGGCATCTTTCGATTGATGGGCGCACAGCAAAATACATAACGGGCGCGCAACGGCAAAGGAACGTGCTGTATCATCTCGGCCAGGAACTTAAAGTCTTCAATATTGCACATAAAGTATAAAGAGTCATCTACAGTGCAGAGATTGACAAAAATATCCATCAGATTGCTTAATGATGAGTTTGGAAGATGGTAAGCATAGAGTTCGATTTGATCAGCAGTGGGATGTAGGCCTGCCTGCTTCAAAGGCTCCGGTGTTTGCTCGAGTATGTGTTGCAGGGTTTTCAAATCTTCAGACTTAAAGGTGGTCACAAAGCCCTTTTCCCATTGTGTCCGATATCGACCAGCTCGTCCTGCGATTTGCAATGCCGAAGACACTGAAATTGTATCAATTTCACGTTCACCGCGTTCGTTCATCGTCGGTTTAACCAAGGAGTAAAAAATGATTCGACGAATGCTCCTATAATAATATTCTTTAGTACAAACATAAACAGCACAATGTAATCGAGCGGACTTACAAATTTAGGCCCATGCCAATGGCATCCGTTGCAACCATTACTTTGCAGCTGTTATCGGGATCATTAAACTTCGCAGCTTGCGCTAATTTTGTGCCTGGTGGTAGACCGCCATAAATAACAGCAACTTCTTTGCCGCTATAACCAACAAATAAAAATGTGTTAAAAAATGTATACATATTTGATGTGGTGCACGCTTACCGAGCTTCAATTTCTCTTGAAACCGTATAAATATCGTGTTTGCTAAAGCAAACTATACAATCCCCAGGCATAACATTGTCCAATGAGCCTAACGCTGTGTTTTCAACCGTAAGCTCTGTGAGACGGTCGTAGCGCCGCACCTCGACTGTTTCTCCAGTTGTCTCGCATATTTTTTCTAACAAATTTAATGCACCGGCTTCACCGCATACATGAACCTCTTCAGCAATCAATCCGAGAAATGCACGTGTCCAAGCCCAGCCCCGCTGAGGGTCTCGTATCTGTTGTATCTCATCGATGACGGCTACTTCATCTGCGACGTCATTTAGGCTTTAAATTCATTCCATTTTTTGGTGGTGTTGAACTTAATACTTACAAGGTGTATTAACGGAAGTCATCTCCACCGTGCAGGCTACATGTTTCGCGGGTGAGTTCTCGCTGATGCCATATTTACGTTCCTCGCCAGTGACAAGATCACATGGTGTTCCACGCTCATTAGCCTTGTTATATACTTCAGTGGCAAGTAGCTTAAGTGGCCCACAATAAACGCCAGACTTTGCACTTAAGTATCTCTCCATAGCATGATACGTCTTGCCTGAGTTTGTGGGTCCAGCGTGGAAAACTATCTTGCGGGTAATAGCACGAGCATTAGTGTACCAATTGGCCGGCTGCCGCAAATCGGAAATCTTTTTTAAGTCATCCATGCAATCCAAATGGGGAAACACAGTCTTGGCATGCCTCAAGAAATAGGGAAAAATGTCGTTTATGTGTCCGGCACCGTGCATAATGTCGCTAAATATTATGTGAATGTCAACTGGCAGATTTTCTGCTTCAATACAGTAGCGACGAAAAGATCCAAACGCCTGTTGCTGCAAGTAAGCTGCGTAAGACAAATAAGTTTAAGGCAACTTTTATATCATACACATCTTTCACTTACAATCCAAACCGTTTTCACTGCAAAGAGCTTTAATTTCCCGACGTTGAGCAAATTTATTGAGGATCTTAAGCAACTCAGACTTTTCCAGCTTGCCAGCCAGCTCGGAGCCTACGTCCTCGTCGTCTACATTGGCATGCACCTGCACCGGCTTAAATAACGCCGAAACATTCGTTTCGTGTTTTCTATTGCGTGAAAACTCAACTGCTGCGCGGTGAAGACAACGTTTATCAGAGTATGAACTACCGGTGAGCCGAAGGCGAGCTGCGCAGAGCAGACGCCTGCTAGTTGAAATTGCATAATGCACCGTGTTTTGCATCGAGCTAACACCGGCTGATTTTTAATTGAAGAAATTCAAATAATAAACTTCCTAAACGACCAACCGCTCCACGTTGCGAACAGAACAGCTGTGACATAATAGGGGCTGTACGCTGTTCACTGATTGCGGTTTAAATCTTTTACTTACCACAAAAATAATACTGTAAATTTAAGTATTTTTAAAATAGTTGATACCATGGATAAATACCGCAAAGAACAGTATTAAAAAATAAACGGTCGCTTCGTGTTATTATTGCAGCGACATGTAAATCCACAAGTCAACTTTTACGACAATTTAACAAACCACAAATTTATCTTCTCTATAATTGTATTTTATTGCCAGATAAAAATAGCTACTGATTGTTAAATGAGCTCAAATTCATAACACTAATCTAGTAAGTGTTCCATTTGCTTACTGAACTATGTGTTATTGATTCTACTGTCAACTTGCATTCATTGGGGAAGCGTTTTCTCATAACATTGCAATACGTTAAGGCGATTGTTTGTTTTATTCATTTTTTTATTTTATTTTTTTGTTCGGTTTTGTATTTTTGGTAATTTTTCCATTGAGGTTTTGACATCAAAAATTAAATTGAAAAAAAAAAATACTGAAACTCATTACCTGCTCCATCGCGTGTTAAAGAGAAAAGACTGTCGATACATACAAACATCGATATACTTAAATCTCATCGCTTGAGAAACGTGGTTTGTTGGAAGCAGCCGGAGAAGGTAGACGTTGCTCTGTAACTTGTGTAAATTTGTGAAAGAAAAATAAATTGTTAAAAAAGAAAAAACTAAAAACGAACAGTTTACGTACACAATTTATAAACGAAATACGATGGAAAATCAAAGCAACGAAGCTCCCGTTGCCGCTGCCGCCGCCGCGGAGGTATCATCGACAAGTAAGTTTTCGGGGTGAGGGCAAAAATTTTCTGTTTGTGAGCAAATCATTCACATGCCTAGTATTTGTATGCACATATGTGTATGTGTGTATTAAGAATTAGTTGCCGGGATTACTATAGCTTTCCAATAATAAGCATTGCACATATTTTCCCCTAAAAATTAATTTTGGATCAAGGGCAAAGGCACAACGCTCTTGTTCGTTTTTTTTTTTTGCACGGCCATTTTTCGTATTGCAGGGACACAAAAAATTGTCAAATTGCCGCCATATTTGTTCCTGATATATTCTAGCGGTAAATAAGAGTTGACATACTGTCTGTCAATTCGCTATTAGAAACGGTAAAACAAAGAGCAAAACGCATAAAATATACAACACAAGCACAGCAGAAACAACAAATTGTGTGTATTTAAATGTACACATACACGTTTATATATATACATAGGGATGTATGTATGTGCTTTTTTACGTGAACGTTTTTAGTGGTAGTGTACAATTCTTTTTCGTGTTTCTTCTATTAATTACGTCATCAGAGCGCGCAATTTTATGCTCAGAATGCTACAAGTGCTGCAATTGCCTCCAAATAGAACATAGTGATTCATTTTGTTTGCTCTTGGCCCATATGAATTGGATTTTTTTAGTGCTTGGTTTATTGTCATACGAATATTATGTATGTATGTTTGTTAGCCCCTTACAACTACTGCAACAAAAACACTGCTATACTTATGCATATACATGTCTACATACATATTAATTGGAAATTTCGCGCGTCTTGATGCGCTCATCGCTGAGAAATGCTCTGTGAGTGTGTATGTATGTGTTGAATGTTCAGTGTGTGCGCGTAAAATGCCGCAGCGTTGCCAACTTACTAAGTCATACGTCAATATCGATATTTTCTAATATAATTTACCATTAGCTCTTTAAACACGCACAAACTGCCCTTGCCTTTAACATACATATGATGAATTAGTTATTTATTAAATTAAAATTATTCATACATATGTGTATATATGTATAAATTATGCAAGAGTAAAAATGTATGTATGCGCTTTGTTCGCTCGGACAGGTGGCAACTCCTATGTATTTTCTATGTAGTTTTATTGGTGACAATTCGAATTTTATTTTAAAGCTGTTTGTTTAGTAAAATTGTTGATTTCATCAACAGTTGCAGATATATATGTGTATGTACGTAAATAATTTTTGGTTGGGCGTGAAAACCGGTTCACAGCAGTGCATACAAATACTTTGTCATACATGAACCTGACGTGATAACATGCTTATGCTAATCATGGGTCAGCGATAAGACCACCGACTGCTGACAAAACAAAATATTTTTGCCGGTAATGCGAGATCTTGCACTCGCTCTCTTCGTGTAACAAGCGCACTCTGTCGATCGCATTTTGTACTCTTTTTCGCCACAGAAGTATCCGCCGCAGCATTTGTTTGTGTTTATTTTTAGGTTGCCGTACGCAATCCATGAACACAGATAGCAGCACGCTAGCGTGCACACGTCTCATAGGAACAGTTGTTTTGGTTTAAATGAAACTATTGATTTTTTAAAGAGTTTCCGCAATTGTTTATTATAACTTGTCCATTTTATTGATTAATGCCGGTCATTGATTAAAGATTTTAATCTTTTTGTTTTATTGAACAGCTCAGCCCGCAGAGCCGACAAAGCGCTCACTGCGCGTGTCAACCTGGAAGAAAATTCAGGATGGCAAAGTTGGAATCGGTTTCAATGGCATATTTAACCGAATTCCTGCGTTCGTCGATGCCGATAAGGCTGCAGCATTGCTCATTGCAGAGGAGGAGTTTAAGAAAGCACGTAAGTTTACAATTTAATTTAATGTGTTAAGACATTATGTTCACATATTGCTTTATTTTTAGAGCACATTAAAGTGAACATTGATCGCGCCTTGCACGCTTTCAAGGAACAGTCAATGCTGGCCAATAAATGTGTCTATTTGCCCAGCACTCGGGAATCAAATGCACTCTGTCTAAAGGTCGACGTGCCGGAAGATGCCACTGATGATCAAAAGAAGGAGGCACTGCGTGTCCAAGACATTCAGAAGTTCCGTACCGAAATCGGTTTGGATAGCAAGTTGAAACTTGATTTGGTTGTCATTGGTTCGGTAGTGGTCTCTCGTGATGGCTATCGCATCGGGCGCGGCAACGGCTTTGCCGATTTGGACATTGGTTTGCTCATTGAGCTGGGCGCGATAACGCCAGAGACGGCCATAGTAACGATTGTGCATGATGTGCAGGTTGTGGACACATTGTCCGTTAATTTGTTCCAAAAATACGATACACCAGTGGACATTATTGTAACACCCACCGAGGTGATACGTGTGGCTAAGCGTTTGCCACGTCCACAGGGTGTCTTCTGGGAACTATTATCCGAGCGTCGCTTAAAGATCTTACCTGTGCTGCAACAGCTTAAAGAGCAGCTGGAGAAGTCGGGTAAGCAGATAACCCTGAAGGAGGAGGATACCGATGTTGAGCAGCATCAGAATAGTAGACGCCGTCGTGGACCGTTGCGTCGTCGCTTCCAACGAGGAAACCCAGGACGCACCACCTCACAGACTGACAACGAACAACAAGGCGGAGTATGTTAACAAATATTATTGAATTCTTACCATGATTCTAACAAACAATTCTGTCTCTAAAATTAAGGATAATGCGCAAAAGCGCGCTCCAGGCCGCAAAGGTCGTTTCATCAATCGTCGCAGACGTACGAACAAGGTAAACAAAATTACACTTAAGCTTTTATACCCAAACTGAATGATTTGCTTTTTTGCTTGTAGTCTGAGGGCGACCAGTCTGGTGTCGAGGTCGGTGTTAAGAGTGAAGATCGTAAATTTGATGAGGGCGGTGCTGGTGAACGTCGCCCAAAAAAGAAGAATCGCCTACCACGTGATTTCTGTGTTAAATTGACAAACCTGACACGCGACGTTCGCGTCAAGGATCTTAAGTCAGAGCTCCGTAAGCGCGAATGTAACCCATTGTCGATAACATGGAAGGGTACGTGGGTATATTAAAACACCTTCCTAACAGTAAGAAATAATTTATTTTATTGTTTTCAGGTCACTTCGGAAAGTGCTTCTTGCACTTTGGAAATCGCAATGGCAACCCAAGCACCCAGGACGATGTTGATAAGGTTCTTAAGTCGCTAAACGATCTCTCGTTAACCATTACCACTGGCGGCATCGAGTCGGCACCTGCTGCTGCAGCTGGAGCTGAAGAACCGCCAGTCGAGAGTGCACCAGGTCAAACAAAAACCATTAATGTCAATGTGGAGCTACTTATGTTTGGCAAAAAGAATGCCGGCGGCAAGGCTGGCGAAGGAGGCGATGCTGATGTAAGCCCACTAAATGGCGATGGCGGCAATGCTAATATCGATGATGGTGGCGCTTCACGCATTGAGTCGGTTGATACTACAACTGTATAGTATGACCAAGTCGGTAGCGCTGCCACAAAAAGGCCAAGGCGGATGTCCGCCGCCAGTGCCACGTGTGGAGTTCAACGAAAAAGAGTAACATTTTGTTTAAACACATACGAAAAGTAACACAAACAAACAAACAAGATCAAATCAAACCGAATTGAGCTCCAACAAAACAAAAACACATGCAACAAACTAACAAAACAATACAGCTCATCCACACTTTCACATTATAATTTAACAGCTTGTAGTTTCTTCTTCTCATTCACTCTTTCAAAACTCTTACACACAAAACAACAAGCGGCAGCAAAAATTCGATTCAATTCTAGACAGAAACTCTGACGCTTTTTCTTAACAATTGCATTTGTTTTTTGCTTAGAAAACAAAACGACACAAATAATTCGTTAAATAATGAAATATATATATTTATGAAATACTCGTTCCACATTTGCAAAGTGGATCATCATTTCAAACTAGATAATAATCCCCTTCACTCACTTGTCTTTCTTTTTTCGACAAGTAAATATTAAAATAAATATTTTACGATTTTCTAAACAATTTCCTTACAACGTGTTACACATGGCCCCAATCCACAAGCTTAGTGTGTGCTGCCCCAGGATACAGTTGAGCTGCTATCCTAAGGAGTATGCACAGTGCGTGGATTCAATATTTGTGTACAAAGTGTTGATATTCGTAAATTTTTATAAACCACGAAAAACTAAAAAAAAATCCATTAAAAAAAAGTGGATTAAAGCAATTGAATTAACAAATTATTAACATGTTGCATTTTTGCTGAATGAATTCATAATAGATACGAAAAAATAAAACATGTCTTATTGTAATTTGGTATGTGTTAACCAATAACACACCCACAACCAACACAAATACCAATACCCATACAATTATTATACATATATATTTTAACAACATGAAAATCAACAAGATGTAAAAACAAAAACAAACAACAACAAAATATACATACAAAACCATAATTATTTACTCTTTTATACAAAGAAAAAAGCATTAAAAAATCTTATGTGAAACATGAATGAAATATAACTTGAAATAAAAATTTAAACAAAAAAATTGAATTGGCATCGCTTCTTATTATTATTGTACATTTAACAATTTCGACTGATTTGCCAGCTGCAATAAAGATTTGATAGTTTGTATTAACCAAAATAATAAAAAAAATAAACCCTGGACTCATTTAGTTGGGGACATCATTAGCATTTATTTTGATTTTTGACTAACATCTAAAAAATAGGTACATGTATAAAGAAATAAATACATATATATGTGTGTGTATATATACAATTTCGAAGCGGGCAATATTTGGGTACCGCAAAAGTTATAAAATACTATATATATGTATATGTACAATACAAAGGTGTAATATGGCGTTTTGCTTTAAAGTGTATTTTGTTATGTGTTAAATTCTGTTGTAGTTATCAGATGCACCTTCTCGAAAAATATCTGTTTTCATTATTCTTTTAGAAGGTTTCGGTACTAGCGCAGGTTTTTTGTTTTTTTATTAAGTGTGAGTGTTTGTGGGCCATGAAACCTGTGGATTAATTGGACTTTTTCGGTAATTGTGCATTGTTTACTAATGTATCATGCTTTGATTATAATTCTTTATTTTTTTGCGCAGCTTATTCTCGAATTGTGCTTGTTGCTTTGCAGCAAAATCGACGCGGCGTTGGCGTCGCTTGGATTATCGCCTGGGCAGCCTGTGCTGCTTGTGGAGATGGTGTGCGATCTATAAATTCAATACTATCACTATCTTTGGTTTGACTTGAAGCACTTGTGCAACGATTGCAGGCATTTATAGCAGTTGCTGTTGTGGATGTTGTTGTTCCAGCGGCTGCTGTTGTTGCTGTGACCAGCGATGTGGTTGGTTTCTCCTGTATAGGCGCTAAGCTATTGACTATTGAATTGGCCATGGCTAATTCTAGTTCGCGCTGCCAGTCGGTCTCCTTTTGCTCCATGGCCTTGCGCTTGAGCTCCTTAAAGCGATTATAAACAATAAACTCCTTGACCAGCGCCGTTTCCGGATCACTGTCTCGTTGTGCCGAGCGTTGTTTCGCCAGACGCTTCTTCTTTTTGTGCAGCGGACGCGTCTCCACAATCATCTCCTCCAGCTCCAGACAGGGATCACAATTGAGATGATCCTCGGGCGGTTTGAATGTGGGCTTAGTCTTCTTATCGAGTATCTGCTGGAAGTCCCGAGGACGCAACAGCGGCGTCTGATGCAGCTCATGCTGTGTACTTATACGCGCACCGGGATGCACACAAAGCAACTTAATGGGAGAATTTTAATTAAAAATAGCAATCAAATGATGTGATACACACACACACACACCTTTTGCAGTAGATCGATAAAGTCGTGACTCCAATGATGCGGATAGTGAACATTGGTGTTCAACACATTCTTGATCTCGACCAGGGGTGTGTGGGAGTGCAGCACAAATGGTCGGTTATTGGACCTCATCTCGTAGGCCACAACACCCAGGGACCACCAATCCACTGGGTAGCTATAGCCCGCTGTAAATTAGATTCCGAAAGACCGGAAAAAATTCAATTAACATTGTTATTGCAATGTGTCAAAAAAGGTTTGGTTGAGAGAGACAGAGAGAGGGATTGGGTGTATTCTTTTAGTGATTACGAATCTCACTTACCGACTTCTTCAAGGGCGCACATGAATACCTCTGGCGCCATATATGGTTTTGTACCCGACATGCTGCAAGCGAGGGAGTCCTTCTGCAACCTCGTTGCAATATTAAAATCAGTCAAATGAGCGTGTCCTGAAATTAAGCGAACGTAATTGGTTTCCAATTACCCATGAACCAATCTTGACTCTGATTCAACTGGGTGTGCGTGTGTGTGTATTTGTGGGTGAATAAATGATGCAACTGATGTGTGCATGTTGGTTTTTTATATTACTTTGCGGGTGTGCATATAATTGGATTTTTATTCCACAAGTAATTGAAAAGCCCAAATATTATAAAAAAAGTTAAATATATATTTTTCTCAGAGCCAAACAAATTGGTGGAGATTTTTCAAGCAAAGTATGTATATCGCTAGCTAGGATATGATTATTGCATGCGATACGACAAGGGTGATAAATTAAACGCCTCGGTTGAATTTAAAGCAAACGCATATGTGAAACAGAATTCAACAATAGAAGTCACAACATAAGAAGCTTAAAACACTAAATTTTAAATGCAAGCATGGGTCATAATTGTGCACCGCATAAATTGAAATGTAAATTCGACATGAAAATACACATATAAGTTAAATAGAAACGTATGTTTGTATTATGTATATATGCAAATAAGTATGAGATATCTTAAGTAGCACGTCTGACATGATGGCAGCCGGATGCCTCACGGGCACATATGAATAATTTGAGGCTACTCTCCTTTAGTATTCTCACCTGCTATTGGAAGCTGTGGGGAGGGTTAAGGCGCTGCGGGTAACGAAAACTTTTTGCCTGCCTGCGCAAACATGAAATCAATAAATTTGCTAGCATGTAGTCTGGGACACATTATAATGAATTATGGATGCGTTTGGGCAACTTTTGGACATGTGACTGTGAAATTGCGTGCCAAGTGGTTAAGAGGCGTGAGTAAAATTATGTGTTTGTGTGTGTGTGTCTGTGTGTGTGTGAGTGTTCGTTAAACTTACCGGCATCATCCAATAGAATATTGTCGGGCTTAATGTCCCTGTGGATTACACGCTGTGTTTGAAGGTACTCCAAGGCACTGCCCAACTCGCACACTAATAAGGCCACACTCTGTTCATTGAATTCCACCTGTACAGGTTCACGGGCCCAGGAAGAGGTGTAAGAAATGTGGTTAAAGAATCGTTAGACGAATGCGAGCAATAAACATACCCGATTCTGTAAATGGTATCTTAAATCACCGCCCGTCAACAGGTCGCACACCATGAATAAATCTTCCTCGTCTGTGTTGGTTGAAACATAAGAAGAAGAAGATACGCATGTTGTAAGTAAGTATGCCACACGGTGCATAAGTGAATGTTCAGACATCAAAAGAAATGCACATATTTAATTTGCATTTTGATTGCCAATCAGCAGCGGTGACGACGATTGCGCCCATTCTACATTTAGCAACGCGATTTACATATGTGTTGTGTGTGTGTGTGTGGCTGTGTCAGTGTATGCGTGTGTCCTTGAAGAGATACATACGTACTTACCTTGAAAAGAGAACCATAAATTCACAAGGAATGGATGTTCCAGTGAGGAGAGAAGCTCCACCTCCTTAATCACACCACCCAATGCTCCGCGCGATTCACAAACTGAACGGCTAACATATTTCATCGCATAAAGGATGCCGCTATCACGTTTCTGTACAATGCACACCTATAAAAAAAAGGATACATATATGCATACATACATAATGAATGGAAATAGTTTCATTCTGTTTAGTCGTTGTTATGGTTACTTACCTTGCCAAAGCTACCTTTGCCAATGGCGCGCAAGATTTGAAAATGATCAAAGTTGACTGCACGAAATAAAAGAAATAATAACAATTTTACAGTGGTTAAATATGAATAGTTTGGTTTAAACTCATCTAGTGCGACTGCCCACTGTAGTTGCTTAGCATGACTTGTTTTTTATAAAGTTGTTTGGGTTTGCACGAATGACCTTAGACCATTTATTCTATATATAGACTAGGTATTTGGGCTTTATTTCTATGGTTGATTGAATGTGTTGCCTTTAATAGAAATATTTATTACATTCAATCTATCACATCACCAGGTCAGTTGTGTTTGTTGCGCCAGGCAAGCGTCTTCGGCGTTATCTTGATAGTCCTTAAGCACCATAATCTGTCTTAGCTGATGCTGTTTCTGGCGACAAATAAAGAAGGGAGGCAGCGCATCCACCTGGAGCATCTGGAGTTTGGGAAACCTATGAGCGACTAGCACTTCAAACTTCTCCTTATCTATGTAGTTGAGACGCAGTACACTTAAATTGTGACAGCTATTCTCTAGCAAAAACTGAAAGTCCTCTATGCCAAGGGGTACCTGCAGCAAATTAAGCTCAATTCTGGTCAAGTGACGTCGCCAAAGGCTGCCCACAAGCGAATAACAACGCCCATCGCACTGCAGCATCGCCAGCTGATCGGGCAGATTTAAATATGTTAATATCTGCAGCAGACACAGCTCATCCAAATGCTCCATGCTCCTCAACTCCCAAACTTCCAGACGCTGCCTTAGCTATTCCAAATACTTTGTTTTTGAATATCTAATCCCGAACTACTGTGTTAGTCTCTATTTTGTATCGCATGCTTTGCTTTATGCTAATGGTGTTTTTTTTTTAATATTTCTTGTGTCTTGCCCATCATACTCACCATCATCGTCCTGGTGCAGACTTGGGTCGGTTCTGCTCGACGAGTTGGCGCCCATTTTGTAGCTACATTAATGTGCCGCCTTCTTGGCGGTTTTATTGGCTATTTGCAGCTGTGGCTCTTTGTTGCCGTTTCTTGTTAGCGTGTTTGCCACCTACTTCTCCACCTCCTGTTGTTGCTTCTGCTGTTGCCCGTGTCGCCTGTTTGTGTTGTTTGTGGCACTTCGATTGAACTCAATTGATTCGTTGTATCGTGTTCAGCTCCACCTTGTGCCTTGCAGTAACTTGACTGTCGATTTGTTATAAAAACTAGACTTGCAGCATGATTTCGTTGTAATTTTGGTTATTGACGTTATTCTTGGGACAAGTCATAGCTTACAGTTTGTGCACCTGAAAGAGCATAACAATATTGAAAACGAACAAAAAGTGGTTAGCAAAACGGCAAGATATTCAAATTAGTTAAATTTGTACTATAAACTTTGAAATTAGCTCAATTGTTACGAGTATAGAGGAGCAAATTCCACTTAAAAGTTTGTAAACTGCCCTTTATGCATGCCCAAATAATATTAAAAATCCAATTTAGTTTATATGAAGTTGGTCAGTAGTTTTGAGATTTTCGTAGTTAGCTCGAATTTTAGCAATATTTTAGAACAAAGTTAGTTTAAAGCAAATTTTATTCCAAGCAAAGTATCATATTTTAGGTAACAATTGTAATTTAAAAATATTAGCAGACACATTGGCGCCTTAACAGCCATTGTGAAGGCTGTAGCAGTCAGCTGTTTACTTTTGTAGATCTGCAGGTTACAAGTCTCTTCCATATACAACTTTAAAGACTTACCAGGAAATCGAGTTGTTCCTCTCGATTTATTCAATGTTCACTTTTAGTTTAAGTTGCATTACAAGATTTTTTTTATTTATTTTAGATTTTTTCCTTTCTTTAAAAAAAAAAACTGTGGTATCTACAATTCTGCAATTACTTGCACATTTCTTCAAGTCTTAGTCAGCTGTTTTCTTGTACCGCCATCCTTTGTTGGACTCGATATATATCGATGTATCGGTAATAATCAAGCAGTTAACTGCAATTTGTCTTCAAGGAAAAGTGCAATGTTAAAGCTGAGTGACAAGTGGGAATATCTTAGCCCCATGTCATCTACATTGCCTTTAAAATTTATTGCATTTGACACTGCTAAGGTTTTTTTCGCATAGAAAAAATAAATCATTGATCTTAGTAATCGTTGCACGCAGCAGTCAATAAATAAACTGAGAGCTCTCAATTTGGTTCTTATACAATAAACAACACACGAACTTATAAAAACGAAGCTAATTATAATCTATTACAAATTTGTGATTACATTCTTATTTAATACATATTATGGTCAATTGTAGCAAGAACATCGATATAACTGCCAAAAATGGGAATAACTTGGCTGTAATCTCGTTGCGCCAGAACGAGTTAATTGCAAATTTACGCATCCTGATCGCTGTCCGTTTCGAAATTGATATCAATTCAGTTCATCTTATTTTCGCTGGACATGTGCTTATTGATGTGGGCACTATTGCCAGCCAGGGCATCATCTCAGGTGTCACTGTGTATGTGGTCTTAAGGCAGCCACTGAAGCTGCTAACATCCCTGGACAATGTGGACGAGGCGCTTGCAACTGTGCCAAAGAGGGTCACAAATAAAAAATATGCTGTTTCTGGACTGCTCAAGGCGCTGCTCGATGATCCTGCTGCCATGCGCCATTTGCTCGAGTCGACTCCATATATGAAGGCCTGGTTGGAAGACAATCCCGGTATGCGTTATTTCTTTAGAAGCGACAGCAATCTACGCGATCTCTTCTCCACTATGATGAGTCCGGCCAAGCGTCAGGAGGTGCGACGCCTGTACGATGTCCACATCATGCGTATGGAATGTATGCCCGGCTACTCCAGCATGTTGAGCCATGCCGGCGCCTGTGTGCGCGAGACCTATGAGAACAATGTGGCCAAGAAATATCTCACTGCCAGTCGCTCTGATTGCAGCTCGGACAATCCGCAGCGTGGCTGCGAAAATAAGTTGGCATTGCCGAATCCTTGGCTGCCAGAGTTGGAATGCTGGAACTTGCAGTTGATCTTAAGCGAGATGACAGAGACTTGTCGTCGCATTATGCGTGCAGTAATCGAGTCCGGCGATATGAAAAGAATGGGTCATGTACGTGATCTCATTAAATTTATACTTAAGCTGCGCCGTCACCTTAATATGCATATGAATGAAGCAAATCAATTAAACCTGATTGCAGTCTATTCAGGTGATCCATATAAATCGCTGTATTCGGCACCACCAGTCGATGGACTCAATCTAATCGATTTCATGTCCATTAACAAGAAGCGTTGGGAAGAGCAGTTCCGTTCGCAACTGGACCAGCTACGTGACCTTGGTCATATGGATTGTCAACGTAATATTTGCGCTTTGTTAATGTCCTCGGGCGATGTACAGACAGCCGTCGAGCAATTAAAGAAGTGGAAGCGCTAAGAGATTAAGCTAACAAACCACCTAACCAATTCTAGCCACTGAAATAACACTTTACATCGTGAGACTCAAGTTAGTTGCTTTGTCAATTTGTATTATATTTTTTTTTTCTGTCATTTTGGTGCACTTGCCTGTGAATCTAAAACTGTATGTGGCAATTGCTCTTAAAATGCTAACCGATTTTTTCGGCATGCTCAACATATATTTTGTCGAATGTACGCAAAAACATATTGTAAAAAGGGGAGCAAATAAAGTTGGGTAGAAATCTAAAAGCGTGTGTCTACTTTGCGGATACCTAACAAGGGCAAGGCAAAGTTGGTCAAAACCAAGTTGATGTCATCGACTCACATGGTTTGTCGCAACGGAAACGGAAACTGGCCACCACCAAGGTGATGGATCTTTTGAATAGACAGCAGAATGGGTGAAAATCTAATTTATTGTTTATAAATGTATTAATGCAGCTCAAAAAGGCAGACAGAGTAACTTTTAAGTGCATTAACCATAACCATAGTTTGAATTCCATCAATTTTATGTCATAGCTGAAAATCTTTATGATTAGTGTATTCACACTTTGGTTGACTAGCGTCGTGTGTTAAAATTTTTCCATTTTCGTCATCATCAGGCATAAATCCTGATGCGTCGTCCATTTGCCGTCACAATTTCCTAATGATTGATGGCAACAATTTTGTCAGGCAATGTCTGAACATGGACATCCTTTTCAGCCATCAATGTTGGTTTGTAAAGGGTGCTGTGTGCTGACAGTTTCCATCAACAGTGCATGCCACAAGTTTCCGACATGCGATTTCATTATTCATTTTTATTTTTTGTTATATACTTATTTATTGGGGCAAACATATCAATTTTTGTGGCCGTACCTTGACAATCTGTCCTGCACATGCTCACACCATAAATAATATATTTATTATATATATTATTCAATGTGCTTTCTGTAATTCTAACCCTGCCATTTTTATCACGGCAGATATTTGTTTAGCGTGGCTTTTTACTTGCCATCGATTTTACTTTATTTTTCCTCTTTCATTTTCTCGCAAAGTTTTACAAGTTTTTCCAATTAGCTCTGGCCGGTAATATTATCTGCATTGCATACAGATTAATAAAATTTATATAAAAAAACACCAAGAAAATATTGAGAGAAAATTACTTTCTTAAGGGTTTGCTTGTGTACTAGTCTTGCGCATAGAAGAAGAAGAAGCTGTGCATAAAATTTCAAAGAAAACTTAAGTCACGAAGAGTACATAAAAAAACTTCCTCCAATCGCAAAAAATTTTAACTTTGCCATGGATATTCCCAGTCCTTGGAATGTTCAAACTTTGTGGTTCATGTAAGTAGTTAAAGTTCACATTTTCAAAGCGACAAAAACAAAGTATCATAAAGGTATATTGTCTAAACTAACGTTTAGTTCTAGTTATTTAAGCTGTAATGCCATTAAAATGCACAGCAAGTAACAAGGACAAAGACCCTCTCATGGGAGGCAACATCTCTATGGAGGTGACAAAATGGCGCGAAAGCAACGTGTCCAAAGGCAGCTGCCAAGTTTTAGGTGTTTCATTGCACACACACACAAAAGCTAATGATATTTTTTTCTTTTTGTTCGGCTGCCGGAATACCGCTCATTTTTTTGCATTTAAATATTTTATGAAAATGACAAAGTAACACCAACAGACGGCCAACAGAAGCTGGCAGCAGCAAAAGCAAAAATTTCGAGTAGCATTTGCTTAATGTGATTGCTTGATAAAGGCTAAGGAGATGGGTGTCTTGGCCTGGCCCACAGCCAGTGTCACAGCTAAGTGTCACCTTGAAATGTTAACTTGCTGCATTACTTTAAGCGTAAATTTGCACTGTGCTATGGCAATGTAGTGTAGTTGACTGCTATTATTTAAATTAGACAAATCTTTTATTGAGTTATGTGAGTTGAAGCAGTTACCGCAACAATATTACTGGCTTCTTGCGGCTAATGGCCAGCGCCTGGACTTTGACAACAATACCCCATACAGTTAGTGCCACCTACATCCGGGACGCATGCTGTTTGCTTGAAAAGTTTACTCGACTCTTTGCGCAACAAAATTGAATAAAATGGGAAGTTTTCCAAGTCACAAGATGTCATTGTAATGTAAAAGTTATATGCTTCATTTGCATTTGCAGAGATGCTAACGGGTGTAACCCAAGAGAAAAATGTCCATTCAAATTGTCTGGTTATCATTCATGATATCAAAGATCCATTTGATTATGTACATATGTGAACAAGTTAGAGTTTTACAGCTGTTTTTATATCTTTACGCAGGGTTTCTTCCACGTTAAACACGAAATTCACCTGTATTCTATACATTTGTTTATATATAACTAAGTAGAGGTATTTATAACTTTAGATACTATGTGGTAGAGGAACAAGTAAATCCTTTTGTCTGTGCTTGCCTGAGCATATTTTACGTGGGTGTGAACCCGTAAGCAATCCCCCTAAGACACATAAAGCGAAATTATGCAGCAAACAAACATTAAACTGATTTTTGGCGAATTCTAAACTCATTACACGCACTCCTTCACTCGGGAATCAAGCAAAATGTATCCCAAAAAAAAAGAAAAAAGTAAAAGTTTAAGAACTTTCGCTTGTTTTGGTTCGTTGCTTGTCCCTTTGGCTTCATCATCATCCTTTATCTCCTGCATGTTGGCCTTGTCTGCTTAGTTGATGCTGCTGTGTGCGTTTGTGCTTTGAGGAAAGCAATTCATTTAGGTTTTCTCTTACCGTCAGCCCTAAGTATTTGCTTTTGTTTGAATTTCAAGTGGAATTTCTATTTGTAAATATATTTCCGGCCAAGCCATGCCATACCATGCCTAGCCTTTGACTTACTGGATTAAAGCCAAGTTTCGAGAAATTTACTTTAAGCTTTGCCACACACACACACACACACACACACACACACACACACACACACACACACACACACACACACACACACACACACACACACACACACACACACACACACACACACACACACACACACACACACACACACACACACACACACACACACACACACACACACACACACACAATCCATTCAACGTCATTTTGCACGCCACAGTGCCTACCCAAAATCAATGGACAGCCCCCTAATTGCCAAACCCGCGTATCTTTAGAACCCTGTGTTTGCCTTTTCCTGCTGCTGCTGCTGCTGCTGCCGCTGTTGATGCTGTCGTATTGATTTTACATTCTTTGGATACGCCGAAATAGCTCAATAACAATAATGATGAATGAATGGTGAACGTTAACGTAATTATTTTCTCGACTCATTAAAAATGTTCGAAAAAATTAAAGGTATGTCAAAGTTCCACAATGGTCAGGTATTATATTTCGCAATTTATGCTTAGACTCTGCTACAGGGTACCTGACAGTCGTGCCTGTCACTTGAATGCCATCTTATTCGCTTTTGTTTTGATTGAGCAATTAATGAATGGGCTGTAAAATTACACATTTATGAAGTATGTTTAAAAATAATAATCCTAATGTATGCATAAAAAGCCAGCTCAAGTTTGAATTACGACGAATTTGTTAATTAAATCTTAATAATTACTGTTACGCTCGAACAATACAATACGTTTGAATTCAATACTGGATTAATCTGAATACGCAAGGCTTCATTAATCAAAGATTACGCAGGCATTATATAATCCAACCATTGATAACGGATAACAGCAACAACAGTTTCGGCTATTTAGTACAGCTCCAAACAAAATAAATGGCAGCACATCAATCAAAATGACGGCCAAACAAATCTTCCCCTATCTCACTTTCCCCTGCTCTGTCTTTTTGTTCTCGGTTTTGCCCTCTGTCACTTGGTTGGTTGGAGTCCTTAATTAATGGCGGCTTCAAAATGCTTGCCATATTTACATAACGTCAGCAAGCAAAAATCTGTTGCTCCGGCCGGAAAAACTAATTAAACAGCTGTTGGCGCCAGTTGCCAGTTTCCAGCTACCAGCTGCTGGCTGCCAGTTAAAGTTATAGTCAACGAGGCGTGTCCGAGCCCTTTATAACGGCAAAATAGGGTCGTCTCTCGGCTGCAAAAACAACAAATCGCTATCGAAAATTTGCATTATGTCCGAATGGGGGGTGCGGCAAATGACTCGATGACATTTTCATTTTGAAGCATTAATGAAAATGTCAGGTATTAAATTGTTAAAGATAAAAAAATACGTTGAATTTAAAATTGTTTAAGGTAAAGTAATATGGAATCTGTATAACATGTGTCAGTTTATTAATACACCATTCGCACTAATACCGATACTTATTTATGCTGTACAGTACTTGCTGTTCATTTTAGCCTTAAGCCTGAATATTCACGTATTTTATGGCACATTAAAGGCCATCTCAGTGATAGGATGAAAGAAAATCCATAATGCGACCGTAAACGGCAACATTTTATGACTGTTTTTTTTTTTTGCTCGCCTTCTTTGTCTTTATTTGATTTTGTTTATATTTCAGTCTCAAATAAGCGAAATATATATTATAACTGCATTTGTATTTTATGATTACGATAAAATTTTTCACAAGTGCGAGCAAAAAAAAATTGCGATGGTTTGTACATTCAGCTTAAGGATTTATTTTAATCAACGAAGCCAACAATAAAATCTAAAAATAAACTGAGCATAAATATTTAAGCTTAATACACTCATTTCCTCCAATCAAATACTATTTACATTTACAGTTATTTATGAATTTTAATGCGCTTATGCATAAATATTTAATAAATAAAAGCGAAATTGTGTGTACACATTAGTTTGTTATATTATTTTTTCCACTTCATGGAAATATATGCATTGAAGCTAACTAAATTCAGTACAATTGTGTTGAATACTGTATTTTATTAGATAAAATATTAATATCTGATTAACTTGTTAATGATACTTTAATGGATTTCTACTAACAGTAGAGTTGCAAATGAAATTCGGTTCGTTTGATGGCATCATAATCTTTAAAGTGCTATATGTATGTATGGGAAAATGTTTAAGTAGAACACATGTTGCCCCGAAACGCGATTTAATTTAATATTATTATGAGTTTAAGCTCAGCCAACTTAGCATTCGGTTGTTATGCATACATACATATTTAAATTGGCATAGATAAATCAAATTGCTGTTTTTTTTTTCATTCTGGGCCAACAACAATTGCAGAAGATGTTCCATTAATCGCATGTCAAGGGTACAAAACATCAAATCCACAACATGGATTAGAATACTTAGCAACCCCCAATGGGCGGCCAAAGCAACCACCGAACACTCTGACGCACTACAAATCAGGGGGACACCAACATTAACCAACAAAACAAAATAAAACAAGCAGAAAAACAGGGAACTGGGTTCATTGACACATACACATACTTTTTTGGGCGCATGTATAAAAATTTCGTCATGGAACAAAAATCAGGCAAAATTTCTTACTTGAGCCAAGACGTTTTTTTTTTTTGGTATGTTGCCGCGTACCATTCAAATATTCTTGCGCTTTATGAGTTGAGTCAACACTCAAGATGTGGTTGTGTTCTGTGAATTAATCGATTGGCGTTGCTGGAAGTTGAAGCCACTCATATACATATGCATATTAAGTGTTTGTAGCCAAATTGCACACATAAGCTAAGTTATTCAAATTGCAGACACATATCTTATTACATAGTAAATATGTTATATATGTACGTTTATGTACATGTGTGTATACAAATATATTTACCGGCTGTTTGTGGTTGTTGCATGTTAGAAAGCCTCAAAGCGGCCACAACAATTCGTAAACATATTCCTGTTATTTCACTTTAAACTCTGGCTAGGTGCAACTGTTTTGCCAGCCTTAAGTCACGCGATTGTTAAGATAAGCAAACACACACACACACACACACACACGCAGACACATACAGAAACAAACACGCGCAATCAGAATCACCGTTATTTGAAAAGGTATTGTACATTCGCGTGCAACAGCACCTTTAGCTTGCACTGCCAAAATCCAACTAGCACAACAACTAACAACTGTTGTTGGCTACGCCGTCTGTTTTGTTATTTATGTTGGCAGCGTTGCCAGACTGTGTACGTGAAAGAGAAGAGCAACACTTTAGCTTCGCACGCAGACTCTTAGCTTTTAAGAGAGGCAAAAGAGAAAGAGAGCGAGTTTCCTTTCAAATCAGTACGTTATGAATGAGCCAAAATTAGCCGTGTTGAGCCCGTCTATGTGCTTTATTATCATTACAATTGCTATTCTTATGACTATGATTAGGCGGCCAAGTAAATTAGGTTAGCCAGCTATGCTTCAAATGCAAATTGATAAGAACATTTTGCCACATTAGTTTGGCATCCTATCATCTCAAATATACAAACACATCAACTAAATACTGCCTGTCTCATATAAGAGGTCGCATTAATGATGTTTCCACTGGATTTAGTCTTTGCTCATGCTTGTGCTTGCGTAAGCTGTTGTAAGCTCTGTTTGCTTAGCATGTGAGCATCTCTGTTTGAACCTGACACATTCTGACACCTGTTCCCTGTTTACCCCATCTCAAGTTTGAAAGTACTTTATTATTGTTTCATCATTTTTTATTAGCTTGTGTGAGCATCACGCATTATTTACCCCAAAAATGTTCATTGTTTGTTTTTTTAGAAAGGATAACAACAAAAACAGTATTCAAATAAAGATAAACCTTTACTCAGCCCGCGGTTTTTTTTCCAGCCTTTTTTTTTTTTGTAAATGTAATTTAAATTCAGTAAAGTCAAAATAATTTTTGCCTTTTGCCCAACAAGCCCAATAATCCAATGCGGTTTCAGCCTATTCAAGTGTCTGTGTTCCCTTATCTCTCTGCGTTTGTGTGTTTGTGTTAGTAACTGTATGTCTATGTGTGTGTGTGTGGCTGTGCCAACAATGAGGCTTCAAGCGTCATTTTCTCGGCCCGTCCAAGTGGCCGATTGCGTTTGTGTTAGTGCCTTTGTTCAAAACGGCAAGTCTGGGTTTTGTTTTTGTTCCTTTTTTTTCATTGAAACGTTTTTATACCCTTCTCCAAGTGCTTACATTTATATATTTATATTAAAGTGAGATATACTGAAGTATTTCTTTTGAGTTGTTGGCACAAATATCTAATGATTTCCATATGAAACTTAAGCTTTTTGTACAAATTTTAAGGTATTCATTGGTTTTTTATCTCATGGCTCATAACCTAAAAAAAAGTGGGTTATACGAGTAGCATGCTTTGACAAGCAAAAGAGTATCAAAAGGAGCAGTAGGGTTCAGATTTCTGGGCAGTTTCGTTTTCTAGCCGTTTTTCTCAGATTTAGGTCGTTGTCGTTGGTTCTTTTGTTTTTTTGTCGCTTGCAGATTGCATAGGCTGTATCTGGGGCTTATCATGGAAGGTGACACAACAATATTGACAAAAAGAAAGTAACTTAAAAAGTTTACAACATTTTAATTTGTGGCTGAGCTTAAAACGAAGTAGAAAAACCCCAAGAGCTGCTGTAATTTTTACACTTTAATTAATACATTTGAAGTGAAAATAAATTCAACTGAGTGCTGTTGCAATGCACTCTTTACTTTGCTGCAAGCAAATCAAGACTTGTGGCAAGCTCTCGGCTGCATTCATGCTTCAGCCGCAATAGAATTTGTTCAGCGAAAGCGTAATTAAATAGCTTCGCTTTGGATTCCTGCCAGAGATAACGACTACTGTTGCATTGATGAAATTTTTTGATAAGGGGTTCCAGCACTATCATACCCCAAAGCCTTTGACCTTTTACTTTGCCCTTCACACACTGATTATCGCCTTGCGTTGTATCAAGTTGCACAGTTGCCATCATTAAATCGAGAAATAAATATGTGTATTTTTTCTCTCCTGCCCCATAAGATTAAACCCTATGGATTGTCAAAGCAAATAATAGTTGTATTTATTTAATTTTTATTTCCTTCTATTTATTCCCTTTGCTTAAAGCTTAATTACGTATACGGCAAAAATTATCGAAACACAAAAGTGTTGAATGTTTGGTAATAAAAAAAAGTACAACAACAACAGCCCAAAGCAAAAAGCCAATTAGGATTCGTGGTGTGCCTTTTTTTCTTTATAAATTGCCAGATAAAGTTTCTCTGCAACAATCGGTTCCAAACCGTCAAACTCCCCTAGGATTTTTTTGTGGCAGCATAAACCACATCAGTAACAGTTGCACTAACAAAAAAATCGCAGCTAATAGAAACCATTGCAAATTCTCGAAAGACAAACGAAGTTTTATGTATTTCACATTGATTTTGCGGATAAAATTTGATGTCAGTAGTCGAAAGCCTACTTGAACAACAACTGGCATATCAAATATAAAAATGTTCTATAAAACTCGCTCTTTTCAATTTAGCAAAACCCTCTTTTTACTACTTCTACTTCTACTTGACTCTTTCTATTTTATCCCCAATCGAGTTTGTTAATGCATTTGAAGGGTGGTGTGATTTACAGGAAATTCCTGTTACGAGTTTTGAGTGGGATAAAAAGTTATAAAACAAAAATAAATAAAATGTTTTGATGGGAGTGCGCATATATAGAATGTCGAAGAGCATCACACTTTTAACTAAAAAAAATAAAAA
Organism: Scaptomyza caliginosa; assembly: GCA_035044725.1. NCBI lineage: Eukaryota > Metazoa > Arthropoda > Insecta > Diptera > Drosophilidae > Scaptomyza > Scaptomyza caliginosa. Next base: position 653,259 of record JAWNNR010000686.1, read on the forward strand.
TATACATGCAAAATAGACCAAGCTGCCATAAAAGCTGTTTTTATTTTTCATTTTTTCTCTTTTCTTGCTCGGTTCTCCAATCAATTGAACAATATACGAAATTGTTTTGTGTATTTTTGATGCGCTTTCCCTTGGGTGAGCTCAACGGATAGTCGTAAAACTATTCCTGCAGGTTATCAAAAAATGTTTTCAGCTGTATTCAATTTTATTCATCACACAGTGCCCAAGTTAAGCGTTATATGTAATTCGGATATTATATTTTACATGACATTAAACTGTTTAATGAGCCGGCGTTAAGCTAATTGCATGACATTAATTATCGCACCAGATAGCCAAGTTTATAAGTGCATCAAAGAGCAAAGCAATCTCTCAATCGATTGCACCATCAATGAATGGACGCGCATCTGTTCAATATAACTTGCACCGTAAGAATTTACAGTTGCCTTGCCACAGAAATGAAGACCCACCTTTAGCATACAAAGGAAGAAAGGCGAGTAACGCTATTTGATTCTTGCAAGAAAAAACCACCAAAAGTTTCGTCTGTTTGCTTTCGTTATCAACATTCGTGCATTTCCCCAAACTCAACTCAACTCAAACTTGATTCGGGGAATTGTGAGAATAAATGGTTCGATTTGGCCTTGTTATTGCATTCTTCAACCGCTTACTGTTGGCGTTTTAAGCTTGCTGTGTTGCCAATGCTTTTGTGTGTCTGCTTTTTGCAACGTGCATGCATTACATTAAATGAAAACATTAACTCGACGAACAGTCATCAATGACAAACTCTTGAATGGGTTAACTGCTATTCAAAATTAATGACAAAAGTTTGCTTTTGTTGTGCTGTCGCGTAAAATTTAATTAAGTCAATTAGTTTGGCATACGGAGAATTCTGATGTTTAAATATTCAAAAATATACCTAACTGTTAACAGGCTATTAAAATATACTTTGCGGCTTTTTAAGCCTGAAAGTGTTTCAGATATTTGCAACAATTGCATTTTATAATCCACAGACAAATATTTTAATTGACATTTAAACGTATTAAGGGCATTTAAATTCCCAATTTGTTGAACAATGAAACCATTTTAAAAGTCATCGAGCATAAGCCAGTAATATGTATAAAGCAGATAATCTTTTTTGTATTAATGTTTGCTTTAACAAAAGGCTATTGTGATGCATTATTAAGTTGAACAAAAGCAGTCAGGTAAACATTTGTGAACTATTGAATTTATTTATTTATTTTCATTCATTTGTTTTGCCCAAGTGCTTAAAAAGTTGCGTAATATAATTATGTTTTGCTCATTTTTCGTTCTTGCAATCTGAGTTGTCAATTTGTTTTGTTACTTTTATTAAAACTGAAATTGAGGCATGTAACTTTCTTATCCCCTGAGAGTCACATCATTTATAGAGTATATGTATTTGGCCAGGATGACAGACAAAAATGATTGAAATTTGTGTTGTGTTTTGCGACAAATGCTAGGTATGCTTGCCCAAAGCCTGTCAACGGTCATGCCATGACTGCCTTCCGCTGGAATAAACAATAATGGCAACAACAAATGCCCGACCAGGTTCATTGGCAACATAAATTGTGGCTGGCAGTTAGCTGAAGGCAAACAACAAACCTTTTTATTGCCACGCCGTTATTATGTTATCTGTTTTGCACTACCCAAGTGTGTGTGTGTGTGGTGCCAAACACATGTCATAATACGCAACAATATGCAATAATAATCCACCGCTGGCGTTGACAGTCATAAAGGCTACAATACGGAACTTTGATAATAAAATGCGAAATGTACCCGCAGAATTGTCTGGCGGCTAAAACCCGTATCACAAATTTCGTCCAGTATTGCCAAATTAGGTGGCTGCATTTGTTCAAATATATAGAGAAATTCATTTGGTATAATCAATGTTCATGCAACATGCGCCCCGTTGTCTCAATGAGTGGCTTTTATAACCCCAAGTTGTTGTTGTTGTTGTTGCTACCAGCTATCTGGCATGTCATTTAGGACAATTATCGTTGTTTTGGCCACTGCTGCTGATATACACACATTGACAAAAAGGATGAGCTGAGAAAATATCGAAAGTCAGGAGTCAGGGTTTGTTGCCAAATCCACAAAACACGCAGAGCACCCACACACACACACACATACAAGTCACATGCATAATTGAAAGGCCAAAAACAGAAACAGGCCAGCAAATAAATTACTTTGTTCATGCTGTTGCCATTGCTGTTGTTGGTATTGTTTTATGTACTGTTGCTTCTGGCATTTATTGCGTTGTGCTTATAAATGTTTAATTGAGTGACTTGATAGCGGTCCTTGATCGATTACCAAAAACATTTTGGTATTCAACCACACACACCCACAAACACTTTGTTAAGACTCTTTAACTAATAGCTTTTGATGTGAATTGAGCTAAGTTTTGTGGTTTACCTAAATGAGATGTTTAATGATGTACATAACAACATCAGCTTACAAAGTCTCTAAGGTCAACACGAATGTTCAAGAACTTTGTAGAACAAAACTGTTCAATTTGCATGTTAATCTCTTGCATAACCAAAGTTGGTAACTGCAATGTGAACAGTTGGCAGCTTGCAGCTGCTGCTGCTACTAATTAACCATTATACAGAGAGCATGGTATGCATATTTTTGCACAGTATACCTTCAATAAAACGTCAAGTGCATTATTGTGGAATCCGATAATAGGATGCGCCCACACACACACACAAGAGTGAGCAAAAGTGCGTCTGCGTTTGTTTTTCAAAAGGATTATTGCGTGCGAATTGCTTTTTCTTTTTGGTAGTATAGCAACTTTGATGCCGTAATGGCAAAGCCCCTTCAGAGCGTTGCTTTTAAGATGGCGCCTCGAACGAGCGTTTTATGTTGTTCTATATATAGCACATGCAAAATTTTAATAAATTATTTCATTTAATAACAAACTGTTGCGCACACTTTGTTGCCCATAGCTTTTATGTGTGTTTGTGTGTTTAAGCGCTTGCCATTCCCGGCAGAGCTGAGGCAAGTTAATTACTACTACTACAAAACGTTGAATTCATTTTGCATGCGGCGCACAAAAGTAGGCAACGAAAACATTTTTTTAACCCAAAGTCAGCAAAACCACACAAAATGAGCCAACTGCACTGCGTTGCTATGGCACCTAAAAAAAATAAAACAGTTGGCACACTGGCGAATAAGCTACTTTGCTGTTTGTAAATATATAGATAAAGACAAACAAGAGAGCAACAGTTAGTGGGATTAAATCATTTAAAATGTTGTGCATATCTAATGCGCAAAATTTAACCCAACTTTAAATGCGCAACTAGTAAAAATTTTAACAGCGCGAAGTAGAGATACTCTTACAAAGATTAAAAATTGATCCTAACGATGCAGCTGATGCCATTTGTTTTTAATAGCACTAAATGCAATTTTTAACTAACCAAGTTTTAAGTGTAGTCTAAAGTCACAAATTATTTATGTATCTGTTTGGCAAAGTTGTTTAAGCTTAAACATTTTAATGTATGCTTTGTAAATGGCTATGCTTTTTGAGCAAAGTTTTAGCTGGTGCTAATATTGCCATATTTTATCTAACAGAATCTTACAGTTAGCAACTCTTGACCAACCAAAAACTTATGTAACGACTTAAGCCATCTCAGTTGATGCTGTGGTATGGATAAAAAAAAGTCAAGCCAAACATGATATTTAGATTTAACAAGCTCAACTTCAGTTTGATATTTGCTACCTAATGTTATTTTGGCCTGGCTAATAACATGTGCAGTGTGGTTTCTGCTTTTGGTAGTATTACACCCGAGGCCGGGCGAATATGGTCTCACGTCTTCATTTGGCATATAAATTGCGCAGTCTCGTTGAAATCGAATTAAACGCACCGGCATCAAACCAATGAAGTGTGTAATGGTTGCCCCTAGGCCAGTTCTATGACATGTACTCGCCGTGTTGCATGCATCGGCTCCTGCTACTGCTGGTGATGATAATGATGTTGATGTGTGAGTACACGACCAATCCGAGTCGAGTCGATATGTCGTTTGTCGCAATCAAACATTTTTGTCTGTCGGCGAATGTGTCTGTTGCTGTCGGGCTGGGATGTTGGGTGCCACTAAAATAACAAAGCACTCAAACGTGATGTCATGCTCTCAGCGAAAACATACTCTTCATGCGTCGCTGGCCGCCTCCTACATACATACATCAACACTTCTTGAGTATGCTCACTTTCATTCAATTTGTGCCGCTTCTTTGCTTAAGCAAAAAGTAGGAGCAAGTTTAGTATTTTGAAGCCAACAGTCGAGAGCTCAACACGATGGCAAAAGGCAGAAAGTAAATAAACTAGAAATAAGATTAATATTGCTCTTTGACGCCTGTTGGCATCCAATACCCTAAATAAATATATGAACTCACTCCTTTCCCAAAAGAATGTTTTTCTAGGCAACTAGATAACTTTAAAATGTCGCCCCTCTGCTCCCACTTGACTAAAGGATGTAAAAACCAACACACAAATATACATATTTGAGTTTATATAAGTGTTAAGCATACTGGAAAAGTTTCACTTTTGACAACGGACAAATGGTAGGCAAACTTTTTTGTCACCTACAGTTTAAACTTAAAAAGAGACAAGATTGAGGCGAAGCTGAATGAAAACTTTAAGCTTTAAACAGAAAGGGCTTAGTAATTCTTAAAGTGATGTGCACTTACTTCAAGTCAAGTGCAACTCAGTTACAGCTTAAGACCATTGAAATGGTGAGCAAACTGCTTGCCAACAGAAACTGCAACTACGCTCAAAAGTTTCGCCATATGAATGCATGTTGCACGAAAAATAAATCCCTCACCAAAAACTCACGTGCTCTAGAGTGCAAAAGTTAGGCGGATTAAATATGCAAGGTTGTTATCGCTCTTTCTTTGCCCCACTTGAAGAATGTAATGGAGCAAACGAGCGTAATGAAAATATTTTGCAAAATATTAATGAACAACGTGGCCTGGCTGGGATTGGGATGCCAGCTATCCAGCTAGCTAGCTATCTAGTCAGCTTTAAGCCCCAATAAAAGCGAACGTGCAGCCCTCATTTTGTTCTGTGTACGTGACAACTAAGCTAATTATTCTGTCTAATTGAGAGCATTAAAAAGCTTAGGGAATGTGGGGAATAGTAGCAACAGCCACATGCATATATGAGCCATTTAATGGTTAACCTAATGGCCTGGTTGTCATGGGTTTATCCTATGCTAATTTTAGGGTCAAATTCCTCAATTTCGAACATGGTACCGTAGCACCGTAGCACCTACATTCAAGCCAAAGCTAGTAAGTTAGCGCTGTGTGTTAAATATGACCAAATAAAATGATTTGCCCTTTTGGTGTGTGTGTCCACGATTAACTGTAATTTGAAACAAATGTCAACATTTGCGCAGAATTTCTCTTCACTGAGCTTAAGTAGCACATGAAATGGTCCAGCAAGGTGACAGCAAATATTTACCATCACATATATTAATATTTGAACTGTTCCCCATGGAATTCGTAGAAAAGTTTTGCCGCAATTTTAGTAAAGGTTAAATTCATGGAAAAAGACTTTTTGGATTTTACTTCTAAATTCACCTGACTCACTACTTGATACTGTTTTCAATTTCGTCAAACGACAAGGAAAATTTAAAACTTAAGGCGACACAAAGTTTTGCACTAAGTACTCTCAAAGTTTGCGAAGTTGGGCAAGATTTTGGCCAACTTGTTGCCTTGGCCATTTATTGTCAAGCTGGGCAGTGATTAGAGGAAGCAAAAAGAGCGCACGGAATTGAATAGATATATTGAACAATTTAGCTTAACGGATATGAATTATGCTTTTTCAAGAAGAAACTGCCAATAATGGTTTGAATTTCTTGAACCTTGACTTCGAAGTCAATTGCTATTATTTTAAGCACTTTCACTTATTTAATATTGCTTTTTATGGCTGTGTCGAGGTCCTTATTTTGCCCTGACGACACGTTCAACAGTTGGGTCACGTTCGGTCCCAACTTAAAATGTTGCTTGACCCCAGCACTAAATCATTTTTCAATGCTTAGCCAATTATCTTGAGCTGCAATTCGCGTACTCCATATAAATATGTACGTGTTCGTGAAGCTTCTATGGCTTTTCAAGCTTAAGCCAAATAATACATGCAAATAAAGCAGTTACCTTTACCTTTTGTTAGCATTGTTTATTTGACTCTTGAGTTACTTTTTGCTTTTGGTTACATGGCCCTAACAAAGGTCACATAGCTGTCTCAGCAACTACAAATGAATGCAGTAGTAATAATTAAATTGTTTTGAAACTTGTGACTGAAAAAACAACATAGAAAGAGATAAAAAAAAAGTCAAGAGTGGGAAGGTCCTTTTGCATAATAATTAAACTGTCAGAATCATGGGTCTCTTGCAGTTTGAGCAACTTCAAAGCATTTTGACCAAAACACATACAGAAAATTGTTGTACATAGAGCAGAATCTAAATTAAATGCTAATTTCCTCTTTTTAGAGCGGAGACACTGAAAAAACAATATCCTGCTTAAGCGTAACCAAACGTTAACCACAGCATAAGCTCGCCCAAACAATTTGCGTTGCCTGGCAAGAGGGAAATGAGTTTTGTGTGTCATGCTTTATCAAACTTCGCATGCAAAATAAAAACCCCAAACAAGGATTTAACAAATTACGCGGCGCCTTAAAGCATGCTACAATAATTTTTTTTGAAAGATTACCGCTAGCTTGAACTAATGGTGTACATTAATCAAAGGACATGTGTATGCCTTGTGTGAGAGCCTTTGTGAAACGAGTATAGAAATAATTTCCTAAAAAGATTTCTGCTGGCAATTGCTGTTTTCGAAAGCGCTTTATGAATGTTTTTATACATTTTAACTGGTAAACTTAATTTTGTTTGTGGTTTTTTATTTATTGTTCAGCTCTGTTGATCGTCTCTGTTTATTTCCACAATGCTAGACATTTTCTATTGTATTATGTGTATATTATTCAAACTTCTCTCTGAGAATTTCTGTGATTTTGATTTTTTTACACAGAAATTTTTGAACAAGGTAATTTCTTTTTCATTTCGTAGACATAATAATATTAAACTGCGTAACCAGATTTAGCTGCAGCTCTTTAAGAACACATTAAGGTTTGTAAATGCACAAAGCTGTTTCTTTTTAATAAAGCTTCAGTCAGAGCAACTGAGTAAAGCATTATTTAATTTTTGCAAGCGACTTTTATGCATGAGCAAATTCAATTAGTGCACACAGAGAAAGTAAAGAAGCTGCTGAAGACGCCAACACTTTACTTTTGTGTGAGTGCGGCTTTAATTGAATTGTGGCAAAATGTTTCAAAATGTTGCCATCAAGTTGACACATACTATGCCCCAATAGGCCAAGACCAAAGTGCGGCAACTACTCAATCCAAATGACAAGTAAATATATACCACAGACTTATTGTAACACACCAAACGCTTTATATTTTTATTTATTTTTTGCGTTTGGCTTTTGCTTTTTGCCTTGTCCATTGTATTTATTATTAGCACACAAACATGTCTACACATGTATGTATGCATACTTCTCGTACATACCCATTCAAACTCGCATACACGTTGCTTATTACATTCGGTACAAGTTGGGCGCTGTGTGTATTTAAGTCACTTTAACATGCAGGACGACGGCGCCAGTGTGGATGTCTCAAGCCCCTCCGGCATTTGAGGATGTTTATGTGTGTAAATGATATTTATTTGCACATTGCCTTGCCTGGCGCCAAAGTCTGTCACACGCTAACACCCAGACACTCTTAGTGACGCACACACACGCACGTGTCGGCGTCTTTTTGGATTTGTTTATTAAGTGCTTGGCAACTGTGATCCGTTGCTGCATTAAGCACCAAGCACCTAGCACCACAATGTTGAATGTCCAAAACCAAACTGAAACTAAAAACCAGCCTGATGATGAAAACAGTGTGCGACACTTGACACAGAGTGAGCACGCGCAGGCGCTTCCCCAAATGAAAGAGCGGCTTTCAAATTGGCGCCTTGTGTAAACAATGTTGGGTTGATGCCAAATGGAGAAAAGGAACAGGAGCTGGGTAAGGACACCTTTGAAGCTCAGCAGCAAACGGCAGCAGCAGTACGCAAGCAAGCAAAGTTGTTATAGCCGGAAAAATCCTGTCAGCCAACAATCTGAAATACTTTTTTTTTCTTGGTACACATTGTACCTGGGTAACGCGTAAGAACGAATACAAGAAAGTTGTGTTAATGCACTTGACAGCCAGCCAAAAAAAAAATACAAAAACAAATTATAATTAAGACCCCGGCACTTGCTTGACCTGGTGCAAGAAAAACCATATAAAGAACCTGACTCAAGAGCATCTTCAGGTCGTCTAGAATCGGGTGGATAAGCAATTGTTTATGTTATTATATACAGCAAGACTTTATAGTCTGCACTTGACTGCTTTTCTGTTGGCGTGGCCAGAAGGGAAATCTTTTTGTAGCAATTTATATTTATTTTTCTTCTCTTGCTTTTCACTTTATGCAATTACACACATTTTCATTTAATGCAAAGTGCGAGAAACACACATAAAATATATTTTATCAATTCAATTATAAATAAACAATTTGCCATTGGCTCAACGCAAATCCACATGACATATTGAATAAATTAATTAGCCCACACAAAATTAATTATTGATGCTTTCATACGCAAAAACAGCCTAAGGTCAAATGTATTATCGAAATGCAAATATTTATTCAACATAGAAAATTTGTGAATGAAAGCACAATTATTTCTAATAAACGATGCGTGATATAAGTTAAATGAAAATGTCTAATAGATGCAATTATATCGATCTGCTTTCCACAGATATGTGATTGAAGCTATTCATAAATAACATGTAATACTCAACGTGTTATGATGCGTATACTGATTATGAATGAAAGGCTCTCTCCTTACCAAATGCTATAAATAGATCACAGCAATGCAATAAAGCAGAGCATATTAAAAGCCCTGAATTTGCACACGTACTTGTTTATTTATTGTTAAGTTGATGCAATGACAGCATGTGCATTGAAATACAAATGCAATTAATTTGTTTTGCCATTTTGCACTCAACAACAAAAACAACATCAACAACTACGATAGCAACACTGTCACAAGGCATTTGGTCCCTCGTTCCACAGACAATTGCACAATTGAAATGACAATCATTTGAGTTTGGCTCGGACGACATTTCCAATGGCGACTCAAAATTAAAATATGACACCATCATGCCATGTGTGAGCCAAGGCAGCTGCCAGGTTTTACGATTGCGATTTTACGTAAACAATTATATATACTAGAAGCGGCAGCGATTCAGTAAATTGTCTACCTGGGGACGTCTCTCAAGGGTGTCGTTATTTTTAGCAAGTGTCACAAGTGTTGTTGCGATTAAATATCATAAGCACATATTAAATTGCCTCGCCATTTATATTGACTCTTGGTTATTTGTAATGGTGTCAAAGGTGTCTTGTGGCTGGGCTATTGCCGCGCAGTCATTAGTTGAAATTGAGCCAAAACGAGGACATAACGCGACACGCCTCATTTAATTGCAAGTAAAAAAGTTTCCATACAGACAACGATAATGATGAAGATGATGATGACGAGGCCTTAACCATGCCGCATATTGTTTATATTGTAGTCATTATCATTATTACCAGCCTTTTAATACCGTATGCCTGTAGATAGGCATGAAAGGTATGTCAAGCGTATTTGACAAGTTTATAGCTTCAAATTATTACAGGATATTTTCTCGTCGAGCACAAACACCTGAGCGCATTGAGGCTTTCTCTGTTGTCTTTGTATTATTTTGTTGACTGAGCGTGCTTGAATATCGACAGCAATAATACACAGTACATGAATGCTAACCTCAGGCCATGACAGTGCCACACACGCACACACACACGCACACACACCCGCACACACACACGCGCGCTCACTTGAGAGGGACACACGCTCACGCACACGTGAATATTGCAAAACAAATCGGTTCATACCATTATTGGCTACTGTGAAAAGCCAAACACAAAGAGCAATGCAATAAGGTTTGAGTTTTCGGCTTTTCGGCTCTTTGTTAGTAATCGTCCTTGGTCTTGTATGACATGGTTTTTGTTGCCCTGCCTCCCTGTCTCTGTTTTTGTGTGCCGAGCGGAAGCATGCAGTAATCAGAGGCATTGTTAAAGAGGTTTGATCCCTGCAAGCCTTTGAAGTTCGGTCAAAAGTGGACTTTACTCACTTGTTGAGTGGTCTATACGAGTTAAGCTCTACTTAAGATATCAACTGAGTTGGGCAAACGGCAAAAAGGGCTACCATCCAAAAATAGCTTTAGTTGTTTGAAATAGCACCAGTGTAGGATTGACAAGCTGCTTTATCGCTTTGAGCTGAATGATAAATTGGACATTTCTTGTTAACTTGTTCGAAGTACATTTTTTGCAGTCATATTTCCAGCAGTTTTGGCATAGATGGCATCATTAATAGACCGCCCCTCGACACTGTCAGTCAGTCATTGTTTATTTTTATTTTTTTTTTTTTTTGGTACTTTGTTTTCTTCTAGGGAACTCTGACAGTATTTTGCTTCCGCATAAACTGGTACAACTCAATGTTTGGCATAAGACAAAAGGCACGTAAGTAAATGTGCTGACGAGCCAGAAATGACGTTAAAAGTAAGAACGTCAACGACAACTGTCGTCCCCAACATGTGTGTAGAAGGATGATAATGAAAACACATCCTTCTTGTGCATTTTGATGGCTGCCACTGACAATGCCACGGAACTTAAGCTCAAGTGACGAGCTGCACATGAGCAGCATCGATTGCACAACAAGCATTGTGGGTCCTTGCCAAGAGTATGGAGGAAAGCAATCAAGCAAAAGAGAAAGCGCAAAAAGGCAAACACTCCGAGGGAAGGGCGAGAGTAGCAAAATTAATTTGAATTTAAATAAAAGCCAACACTTAAACATTTACACACTCACCTGTGTACCCTGTACCAGGCAACACAGATTGGATACAAGTATATGCTTGCGAATTCTTGAGCTAAGTATTCGAATTGAAATCATTGGAGATTCCATAGGGATGAATATTCGACGCGGCAACGCTATAATTTGGTCTACAAGGGACTGAAAATTGTGATTTCTTTGACATCTCAAGTTAAGTATGCAAATGAGCGCTGGGTGTGGGATCTGGGGCGTTTTTAGCGTCGGTAAATGGCGCCAACAACAGTTGCCATTCGCTTGATGTATCCTTTGGACGGCTGAATATGATTTTTTTCCTTTTATTTTCTATCGATTTTAGCCGTGATTGCCAACTGAAATAGACAGACACGTTCAATAAAAACGCGAATCTCCAGGCACAAGGGCTTTTCAGAAAATTGAACAAGGTTTCTGCTGAATTGCAAGAGTCTATACCAACACACATGTATATACACATAAATATTATTGAAAGGATTTTGTAATAAAATTGGCAAGGTTTACATGTTTAATGCACCTGCTTTGTAAATATGTAGGGCATAAAAATAAGTACACCAAGTAGAAGCACAACCCAACGCATATAAGCGTATATATAAACAACTTCAAAGCGCCTAACCAATATGTGTATGATACTCGTACACATTAAATATGATATTCGCATTATATTATGTTATGCATACACAAAAAATAAATAAAAATTTATGTATGTTTTTGCAGTAGATAAGCAGCATTTGACCTTCAATGTTCTGTTTAAAGCTTAAGTTATGCTTAAGTAGAAAATGATGTTCAAATGAAAAAGCCAAAGGCAATGCTTTATAAAAAAGTCACTACAAAAGTAGGTGAATGATTTGTGACGTCGTGCGTAGTTTTATTTACCAAACCAGCCAAATAGCCTTTGGCAAATATGCAGCCGCAATGAAGACGGCATATACGCAGGTAAAAAGTTTAAATATGACAATTTAAAAATTTACTTTAAAATAAAATTTCTGTGAAAATTATTTTTTTTATTTTGCTTAAATAAAGCCTTGAACTTTTTCACTTTAAATTATACATTTTTGAAGCAAATATCAACAGACCTAACGAATTGTTAAGAAATTTACCAAACGCAATGATGTCTGCTTGCCAATGTGCTATGAATGTAAACAAGTAAAAAATAAATGAAAAATTCGAATAAAAATCTTATTTCAAATTACTGAAACTTTCGCATTTATTAAATTATTCAAAATAGTACAAAAAACTTAAACAAAATCTATTCTTGCTTATTACAAAGATTTTTCGGCTAGCGTTAAACAATTTTGTTAAATCTCTTTAAGAAACGTTTTTTTTTTTGTTAAACCAAACAAAAGTAAAAAACATTAGTAAATTAAGAAGCCCTTTTTCGTATTGGGCAAAAAGTAAAATTGATTTTATGTATGAATTTCTTTAAGTTAGTTAATCTGTTTAATTTAAGGGAAAATAAGCAATGCAAACAAAATTATAAATGTTCATTTTGTTTTGCTGTTGCTGCTGTTTTTAGTATTTACCTGCAATTTTAATTCAATTACACAGGTAAATTTGTAATTTAATGCAGCTTTTACTTTTATTTGTTGATTGGTTGATAGATTAATTGATTGCTATACAAAATAATCATATCCAGTAAATTAAAATTACGTACGTACAAAATATTCCTTTTACAAACTAATATCAAAGTTTAGTTATCAACAGTTTAATTTGTGACCGTCGCATGCAGCATGCGTTCGTGCCTTGCTCTCTCTACATTGTTTCATACAATGAATACATAGAATTTATGTACTATATGTAATTTGTATATTTCCTATAGATGTTGCATGGAATAAGTATTTGCTATTTGCTGTCCGTTTTGTTATCGCTGCTTCGGTTGTTACGTTATGGCTATTAACTTCAATTTGTATTCAATTTGTTATATATATATTCTTTTTACAATACTAATTTCTGTCTGTGGCTTGAGCTAACTTGCGTGCAATCATTGACTTTGTATTCATTACACATTTATCACAATTTCATTTAGTAATTTCCATATTTGTTAATAATTCGCTGTAGATTGTTAACTCGCCAATCTCTGCACTAATCAAATTTGTAAACTATCTCAGTGCGAATTGTACAAGTTTCATGTGTGTGTGTGGTTTACAATACTATTGTCAACTATATAATAAATTATAATGGGAAGTTATGAATGATAATCAGGCTTTGGATTGAACAGTTAGAAACTTCAGGGCTTATACACGAAATTGTTTGTAGTTGTAGGCATACTAAATATGAACTGAAAAACTTGCTGGCAAATCATAAAAACAAAAATACATCAGTTAACACTCTTAAGCAAAGATGTCAAAATTGACTGCTATCATTGTTCTTGATGTCACCAGCTAAAGTAGCAACTGCAGCTGGTGTTGGTGTGACTGTTTGCGTGTCTGTTGCTGCCGTTTGAACTGTTGCAGGTTTGCCGGCATTTAACTTTGCTTTCACTTTCAGCAACAGCGCCTCAAAAGAATCCTCCTGCGGCGGTTGTGCAGGTGCTGCCTTAGGAAACACGTACGAATGGTAGTTGTTAATACCCGCATTGTCTGAAATTTGAATAATACATATATAAGGTTTGTTTGCCAACACACAATGTCAACACATACCCAAATCTGCATAAGAAGCGCGACAGAATGCACGTCGTCCGCCAAAACTAATATCATACATATTGATTTGTGCATCTCGGGCACTTGTGTCAATGGCTGTAAATGCGTCCTGCGCACGTTCAAAGGTCACAAAGCCATACTTCATGCTGTATTAATTAAAAAAGGACTGGATGAGAATCGCAACGTTGCGAATTTTTATCCTAGCAACTTACCCATTCTCTTTGTAGTGTATTGTTATTTGTTTAATGTTGCCATAAGGCAGAAATTTACGACGCAACAGCTCCTTGGTGGTATCCTGTTCGATTCGTCCTACGTAGACGATGCGCCGCTCCTCTACAGCCGGCTGTGATACATTACGATCGACAAATCCACGCCTGCTGTTATTATTGTTGCCAAAACGCGTCATAGATGTGGATCGAGAACGTGAGCGTCGATGCGGACTGCGACTTCGCTCCCGGTCACTGTATTCTGAGCCTGAGGTAGAGCATGTGTCGCGAGCCTGGTTTTTCGAACGTCTTTTGTTGTAGCTAGTGCGTCGTTGTCTTTGCTGGCGTTCGTATTTGCCTGCTTCCGAGTAGGACGAGGAACTCACCGAGCTGCGATGGCGGCGTGTGCTGCGTGAGGAGTAACCTCCGCCACCTATACTGCTGCCACAGGCAGCTGTCGCGTCCGAGTGTCGTAAACGTTCCGTTGAATTGGAATTGGATCGTGAACGGTACGAAGCTATACTGCTGCATGTTGAAGATGATGTGCTGCAGCTGGAGTCATTTGATGCGGTATCGTCGGTACGACTTTTGCGATAGGAACGACGCGTGCGCTCGCGCGATTGACGCGTCGTGGGCAACGTAAGAAGTGGAAATTCGGGTTGAAGTTCAGTTTGGGTCCCCATGGTGACCATTTGCTTTCGCACGCGATTCTTGGCCAGATGCATAATGACCATATCTTCGCCATGCTGAGCATTTTTGTCTAAAATTGTGGACCCTGTAGAAGCTGTTGTAGCTGTAGATGCTGTCAGTGCCACACAATTGGTTTGCTTAACCACTTCACTTTGTATGCTGGCTATGAGCGAGTTTGTCATATCCTTGCCAGCCTCGCTACCGTTGGAGATGTTGTACAACAGCACCGATGACTTCAGCAATGACCGTGATGAAGGTGTAGTAGTCCTGTTATCCCTGAGCGCAAGGCTTGCCTGATGTGGCGGTATAGTAATGTCTGTATTACAGCTCGTTGAGACGATAATGATCTCTTCATAGTCAGCATGCAGTTTGTTGCTGGCAGCGATCCGTGTTGGCATAGTCTCTGTTTCAGGCTCAATCTCCATGCAGTATGTGTTTTTAACAATATCCTTGAGCGGCGGTAGTTTTGTTACACGCGGAACCTTAGCTGACACCCTCGAATCGATAATCTTTAGCTGCTGTGCACGTTTCATCTCCAGCATGCGTAGAACTTTGTTCTTAGCAGCGGTAATAGGATCTGTAGCAATAGCTGCCTGTGACACAGGACTCTTCAAACTGTTGACAATGCTGCTGATGGCCGCCTTTTGGGGTGATGGTTGCGTCTGCTGCACAGATGTTGGTGGCATAACCTTTCCGGTCTCTAGTTTGGACTGCTTTGGTGGCACTGCGGTTGGTGATGACGATAGTTTAGCAGGCACAACTGCGCCACAGCGACGTTGCTTATATTCCTCCAAGTTAAGCTTGCGCTTAGGAGCAGGCGTAGCAGCCGTAGGACTAAGCTCTACATAGGCCGCATCGCGTTCATGTTTAAGCAGTGCTAAGTTCTTACCGCCCAGTCCAAGGCCTGTACTAACAGGAAGCGAAGATTTGGTGGCATTTTGCTGCTTCCCAGGTGTAGATTTGGTAGCCTCTTGAATTTTCTTAGCCGACAACTTGGTCTTGCTTGGTGCAGTGGGAATCCCAGTCGTTTTGGCTCCCACCTTGCGCTTTAGGAAGTCACATTGCTTTTTGTTGGGTACCAGGCAAATGTTGCTGGCCTTTGGTTTTGTTGTGCTAGCAGCGGCGATTGCTACTGCCGAAGCGACTGGAACGCTTGTTGCCTTTGATGTCATCTGATTACTCGTCGGCGGTGTCTTTTGCTATGTAGAAATAGCATTTGAAGAATGAATATCACACTCCAAATTCTTTGACTCGCTTCTTTGTGTACTCACCTCAGCGGTAACTATCCGCTTGGTCTGCTGCTTTGGGCTCCAGGATGGATCGGCCTTAACATTGTCAACATAGCACAAATCATCTGAAGCAACTGTAGGCTCTACAGTTTCTTTTGCTATCCACTTTGACTCATCCACATCGATTACATCAACCGTCTCCACATCGATAATTGAATCGGAGTCATAATCAGAGTCACGACTCTTGGAAGATATTATTACAGGCTTGGGCAGCGCTGAAACTATCTTTTTTGCTCCATTTGTGGTTTGCCTTTTGATTGGCTGGACTGCAGTTGGATGAGCATCTGCAGGAGATACAGTGGCTGCTGCAATTGATGCAAAATCATCTTTGGTGATAAATTCCGCCAGATCAAAATTGTTCACATCAATGTTAAGACCAAGCGCATCCCCATCAGAGCATGTTGTGTTGGTACTTAGCGTACGATTCTTCCTCTCATTCTCTTTTACAAAGTCATCAGCTAGACTCTTTTTGTTAGTGCCATCAATATCGTCGTCGTAGTCACTTGAGTGTGACTCGTAATCTCCAATGGAGGAGCTGTCGGTACGAGTACGAAATGTTGAATTGCTGCACTGGCTCAGCACATCATCGTCCGCTTTTAGTCTTATAACCGCAACAGTGTCATCTTCATATTCATCTGAATCTATTAACGCGCTTAGGTGACGCTGTTGTTCATATACCTGGCCATTGAGCACGTTGGCATCATCGCTCAGCTGCTGATCCACAAATTCATTATAGATAAGCTGCGATAAAAGAAGTTAATCAGACTTTCCATATTTAATGGAATAATAAAGTTACTTACCAAATTTGTACTATTCTGTAGCTGCACTTCTGCCTCGTTTCTACCAAGCAACGATTCATCCGTAGGCTCAATGGGCAAGATTCCATTAAGAGTATCCGTTAACTGCAAGCTGTTATTAAATAACAAAATTTGAGCAATAAGGGACATCCGATTCATATGCAAACAAACCACTTACTCATCATTTGTTGTCCAGAAATTCGGTTCTGTATCATATTTTACATAGTTCCCCTCGAAAGGATCCTCGTGAAACACATTTAGCATACGTGAATCCATAATACGTGATTCCATTAACAATCTATAATTAAATTTTTTTTTTTTTTATTTAGAGTATTTATTTAACATCATGAGTAAGTATTTAAACTTTCCAACAAGAATTTGGCATGTCCAATTGGAACTTAGAAGAAGTACCATTCAATTATCGATAACTAGTAAATCACATTTTTATCTTTATCGACACTTTCATTTACAGCCTTATTAGAATCTTATGTCCAATTTTATATGGCCTTTTGCTTGTCAAAGCCTATTTGACATATGTCAAACGGTGAACCTTTTCATTTTCACAAGAAAACTCCTAGCGTGCACACGAAAATAAAAAATTGAGTTACATATTCATATTTAAAAATATTTTGCAAAAAAATAATAATGCCAAAAAAGGTTGTAACGAGACGTCAGCGCAAAGCGGCTGAGGCCAAGCGCCTTTCTGAGGAACATGCACGTTTACATGCTACAGATCTGCAGATCGTAAATGGAGGTGCCCAACCACTTGTCACAATGGAGCCCAGGTCGGCGTGCCCCTATTGTAAAGGGGAGGTAAAAACAGTTGCCGCCACTGGCCAACAGGCAGTTGGTTGTGGTGGAGTAACAAATAAGGGGAAAAATGCTATCGTAACCGAGGACAAAATGACGCAGTCGGAAAAGAAAATTCCTGAGACAGTAGAAAAATGCGATGCAAGTAAGGAGACAAATACAGAGCCGGGCAAAGTGGCATCGTCATCGCCGGAAGCACTGATGGCACCGGTCAATGAGCAGCTTTCATTTAGCAAGTCTTTAACTCGACGTGCAGTTGCAACATTCAATAAAATTCAGAAGCTGTCAAAAGCGTTTAACAAGAAAATGAACAATAAACCATCTCCAACAAAAGTGCCAGACCCGACTAATTCGACTCTTTCGCAAATGGATAGCAACGGAGATGGTTCAAAATCGAATCATCAATGCAAATGCGAGTTTTGCAAAGTCGTAATTAGTCAAATGTTTGCTAACAAAAAACGATCAAATTCAAAGAAATGCAGCATGCGCCCTGGGAATCGTCGCCGATCTGCTACTCCTTCTCCGCATTTTACACCGAAAGCCCAACCATCGGAGGATAAATTCGAGGACTGCCAGTTGGCGCCACATTCTATGATTAAGCATCAGCGTATCCTGGAGATGCTTGAGGCAAAGAGAAAGCTGTTGAAAAAGAAAAATCAGTGCCAAAATCAAAAGTCTAGCCAATCGGCAAAGCAAGAGCAGCCAGCCAAGCAAGATAAGCCTAAGTCAAAATTAAATGAAACAGCCCAAAAAAATAATGCTCTCATTAGTAAAAAAACAAACGAAGTACCTGCAACAGATATAAAGAAAGGTACGCAAAAAGCACCAATCAAAGAGACAATTCAAAAGGATCTTTCAACAAACATTAAACAAAATAATAATAAAGAATTAAGCGATATCAAGAATAGTAAGCACGAAATATTGAAACCCGAATTGGGTAAGCAGCTATCTGTGGAACCAGTTAATGTGTCGGATAACAAAGCTCAAAAACAGCCTATCATCCCAGTTGAAAAGAATCCCACCCCCAACAAGTTATCAAAATCCGCAACGTTTGATAGCAAAGATAAGTTAATAAAAACCGTGGAAGCAAAACATCAATTTGATGTGCCGCCGCCCAAAATTATTGGAAATACCGGTTATTTTGTGCTGACCGGTACCGATTCACAGTTGGCGGCACAGCTAGACGAATTGGTTGTTAAAAATATACACGTTGTGGACACTGTGCTGCTTCAGACTGGCATTACTGATAAATTGGAATGGCAACTGGAGGAGCTGATGAAGAACCGCGAACAGATACTACAGCAAATGAGAAACAAGATAAATATGTTAGAGCCACACCGACTAGGAGATCTTAAGGAACCTAGCAAATACAATTAAAATGTTCTACACAAGGATATTGAGGTGCGAACATTGCAAAAAATAAATATAATATTGAACGACACTGCAAATTTATATACATATTAAAATGTTGCGCTTTAAATCACCAAACTGCGCATTATAATGAGGTTATTGACTCTCAATCAATAGTGTATAGTTTGATTGATCTACAAATAAATTTTTTCATGGGCGTGACTTATACTTATTTAGACAATTTCTTTACCCTTTTTTTATCTAAACGTGAATTTGTTTTTTTTTTTTATTTGTCAATAAAAACATGTTTAACAATATTTAAAATATTTTAGTTCCACGTGCATGCTTATTAAATTCGATACTTTCAATTTGGCGCTTCTAGTTCAACAAGTTGGCAACGCTAGAAATGCACCGAAATATATTACAAAAGGGAACGGCAAAAAGCAGCGTGGCACGTTTTAAGCAACATGCTGTTGTTTCTGTATTGATGCCGCATTCTTAATGCCGCTTAGACCTGGAAATAAATTGTTTTATGCAATTTTCGACTTCAGAACGTTATACTAACATATTTTATTTGTATATAAATGTAAAAGCACAATTTACTTTAAATGAAATTGTATTGTTTGTATCGCGGAAACAATAACAACAAACACCGCACAAATACACACATACATATAATACACGCACACAACGCCTATGGGCAGACCACGTGTGTGTGAGTGCCGCCGCCGCACCATGTGCTTTTTTTGTTAACAGATTTGAATGTATATATACATATGTGTACATATGTTAAAACATAACGACAATGTATCTGATTTTGTTTAACTTTACTATCACATTTCCCACACATACACCCACTCAATTTTGTTTAGAAAGCTGTTTTCAGGAGACAAGAAAAGTAATGCGACTCCGGTCATCGCAAATAGTTCCATGCAAACTATGTTGTATTTGGTAGCTCGAATATCAGTTGCACTTGCTGGCGGCTGGAGCACCTGTCACTGGGAGGTAGTGTTTGAATATAAACATTTATAGCATTACCTTATAAGAATTGAGCACTTCACTTTGTTTAAATTGTTTAGGCAAACTCTATTAAAATTGTCCTTAATATTTGTTTCTATTGAATGTTTGTCTGCTTTAACCTCACATGTTTAGCGCCGCGTCTGCAACGCTAAGTGATATTATTTAAATTATTTTAATATGACAATCTGTTAGTTGATTTAATTGGAGTACAAAAACAATTATAATTTATTAAGCACTACACTGTTTAAATAGGATTTTATCTAATAACTTTATGAATCACATTGCTAAAATGTGTTCACGTGGACGCGAACCGCGGGGAATAAATTTATGCGGTGAATGTGACCGTTGTCGCCGTTTTTTTCGTTACAGCTGTTTACTTTGACTAACAGAAGCATAACTGTTAAAAACGATACCAATGTTAATTTCGATATCCTCTGAATCTGTGTACGTTAAAAATGCATCGATTGATAGTTGCGCAAAGCAGCTCGATACCGTTACCATTGGTTTTGAAAGCATTGTAAATAATATCATGCCTTTCACTTCACTCTACCGAAACATAAAATTTCAACTAACTGGTTTTGATATTTTAAAATTGTGATTTATCAGCTTTATTAGTATAGGTTTAAATCAGCAGCTAGAGAGACAAGGGCAGGCTGCTGGCATATTAATACATGTACTACTTGAACGAGGTTTGCTCACATATTTTGCGGTAGCTCATGGGCCAAGCATTGTTTAATATATTTTTTTTGTGCCCAAAGCATTAACATTTTATGGAGCAGTTCAGCTCATATTTCGGATCAATTACAATACATTATGCATACATATATTAAAGTTTAAAAAAATGGGTAGAGCTTCAATTACTGTGTGTTTAAACGGCAATGCGGAAGATATTATTTGTATTACATTTAACGCCGCTTAACGCTAGTCCATTCACCATCATCAGCTGCTTTGTTTTCTATAAAAAATAATTGTAAATAAATATTTTGGCTTGTGTTCACTGAATTGTTACAAACTTACCCTTGTCCTGTGGTTGTTCCCTCTTAGGTGCAGGTTTATCTTCACGTGGAGCTGGAGCAGTGCGCCAGTTTCCAGCACCACCACCGCCGCCACCACCTTCCTTCGGTCCAGCACCACCACCACCGCCGCCACGACCATCACGTCTCTCACCAGCCGGACGGCGATTTTCGCGTTCAGGTTGGCGTGGTGAATCGCGCCAGTTGCCGCCGGTTTCACGCTGGGACTGATCATCGCGACGGAAACCACCGCGATCATCATCGCGACGTGGCCCATCGTTGCGTCTGAAAGACTCACGATCGCGGTCACCACCCACACGATCATTGCGGTCACCACCACGACGCCATTTATCATCGCGACCACCTCCGCCGCCACCACGCTCAGCACGATCCATGCCACCACCGCGTTCTCCACGCTCCATGCCACCACCACGTTCGGCACGCTCCATGCCACCACCACGCTCCGCACGATCCATGCCACCAGCGCGTTCACCACGTTCAATGCCACCGGCGCGTTCACCGCGTTCCATGCCACCACCACGCTCACTACGCTCAGCACGCTCCATGCCACCGGCAACACCACGTTGCGATTCCGGTTCGCGACGCACACGCCATGATGAATCAGCGCCACCTTCGTTATCCTTGCGTTCTCCACGCTCAACACGTTCACCACGATCACTACGCTCGTTGCGGTCACTGCGTTCATTACGATCGTTGCGTTCATTGCGATCATTCCGATCGTTACGTTCATTGCGATCAGTTGGAGGAGCATTACGACGCCACTCACTGGCTCCTCCGGCTGAAGCTGCTGGTCGCTCTGCCCGTTCGCCGCCACGTGGACGCCAGACATCACGTTCCTTATCGCTACGCTCACGCTCGGCAACAACTTCGCGGGCCAAACGGTCGCGATCCTCTTGGATCTTGCGTTCGGCCTCTTCCTCCTTGGCACGTTGCTTCTCATACTGTTGGCGGCGCTTTTCATCTTCGGCCTCGCGTTCCAGGCGACGTGCCTCAGCCGCGGCGCGCTCTTCAGCCTCGCGAGCATGGCGAATCTCTTCCTCCTTGCGGAAGCGTTCTTCTTCCTTGGCACGTAGATATGCCTGTCGGCGTTCCTCGCGACGACGAATAACACGATCAGCCAGACGCTTTTTGCGCTCTTCGGCGAGAGCAATCTCAAACTTCTTAAGTTTCTCCACATAGAGGGAGGCACGTTCCTTCTTAAGAGCCTCGAGATATTCATCGCGATCGGGATACATGCGCTGAAGACGACTCTGTTGGGCAACAGCATCTTTGCGCTCTGCAATGGCATTTTCAATGCGAGTTTGTTCAGTGGACTCCCAGAATTCCTTGTCCTTGACGTTCTTCTCTGCCAAATACTTCTCAAATAGCGGGATCTCCTCAAGACGTTTAGCACGCTCAAAGTAATCAATTTTCTTCTCCTGTGATTTAATCTTCGACTGCAACTCTTTACGTTCGCGCTGCAGCTCCTCGCTCTCACGTATTGCGATTTGCTCGGCATCAAGCTTCTTGATGCCCTCCTCATCCAGCTTAGAGAGCATTTTCTTGCCGTGTGCAGTTTGTGATATTTGCTGCACCTTCTCCTTGAGACTTTGCTCCTTAATAGCTTGAATTTCATTCTCGTGACGCTTGCGTTCACGTTCCTCCGTTTCTTGTTCCAGACGCTTCTGTTCGGCTTGCTTAGCGATACGAGATTCCTCCTCGTGGCGACGAGCTTCTTCCTCCTCGCGAGCATTATTCTGCTTCTCAATGAACTCCTTGCGGTCTTCAATTATCTTTTGGCGCTGCAGAATGCGTTGGTGTTCACGATCCTTAATCTCATGATAGTGCTGCACCATTTGGGTACGCAACTTAGCTCTCTGATCACGTTCCCGGTTAGGATACACAACGGAAACGGCACGCGTCAGCACGGTCGACATATTCACCAGTTGAGAGCGGATCTGCTCGGAAGGCATAGACTGCAATGACGGTCCATCCGGTCGGTACTCGCGCTGGCTCTCGGTCAAATCGGTGCCAAACAAAATGCTGTTGCGCTGATGATCGATACGTATTTGCATGTCATTGTGACGCACTGACTCTACAAGCAACTTCTCCAGCTCGCACATGTTACAAAACGGCGCTAACTCCAGCAGACGTTTGAAGTCGATGCTCTCGTATACCTGCGAGATTTGACGAATCAGACGCATTATAGTGACATCCTTAAGAGACTGAATATATGGCGTAAGCAAGGTGGTCTCCTTTTCTGTACTCTCGATGGTGTCCAAAATAGACTGAATGCGCTTGCATAGATTCAGTGGGTTAAAGTCAACCTCCAACCAGTTATACAAGTTGCGGAACTCTTCGGACACCAGATTTGGCACATTTAAACGCACCTAAAAAATCAAAGATGTATTATTATACATAAGTTATTAGCTCATTCTTTACTCACAACTTCACGAATCAGAGAGACACGAGTGGGTGGTTGTGGCAGACCCAATAGCACGGCTAGCTTTTGTGCTTTCTCTAGTGGACTTTTGTCCGCCTCGATAAAACGATCAAATTCAGGATGTGCCGAGGGCAATGGAATCGAGAGCGTGGCCAGCAGCACATGAGCTGCCATGCGCTGCAGATCATCCTTGGTCAGATTTTTCTTCAGCTCACGCGTCAGTTGAAACAGCTTAAGCAAAGCTGCTGCATGGAACAGCTGATTGCCGGCCTTGCTAAAGACCATTGCCAGTTTCTGATAATAGTTGGCCATAGTTTTGGGTAAAGGCGTCTTCTTGGACATGGCCATTAAACCATGAATGTCCTCAATAGCCTTGTAGGCTTCCTGCCACAGTTCCATCTGTATAGCTGAATCAAGAAGATATAGCCTAGTGTCTAAGCACAACTGCTGCGTCTCAGGCTTGTTGATGGATACACAAGTTGTTTGAATGGTGCTCTTGCAAATGTCTTCGAGATGTTTACGCAGCTTGTCGCAAAGACGACGAAACTCGCTCTTACGATTGTACTTTAGGCAAAACTGGAACGCCATCCTCGCGATGTCATGATACAGTGCCTCGCAATGCGTATTAACACGCAGCAGCTCCAGACACTGACAATACGACTCCCACAAAAACTTTACCCATGGCAGCAAAATGGTGCGATCTGAACGATCCTGTGCATCTTCGCCGCAGACGGCACTCATTAAAATGCTTTCTGGGGTCGCAATGTTGTCCAAATCGTCCAACTCAAGAACTGCGACAGCGGCCGATGATTGCGCTTGTGCCGCCTCCGTATGCTCTTCAGCCATTTTAAGGTATCCTCGAATAACGTTCTCTAGTGAATTTACATTGACCAGCTGGAACATGTTGCGGTACTGGAATAGACCCTCCTTGGCAATATGCGATTTTTTGAGCTCCACGCACAAGTACAAGTACTTGAACATGAGTGGCTCAATGACCGTCTCCGAGTAGGCATAGTTCCACCTCTTGTTGCGGAAGACTTCCTGCAACGTGTCCAGGGCACGCAACGGTTTTCCCACCTCAATGAATTCTACACAACAAAAAACACAGAGAGAGAGAGAGAGAGAGAGAGGAAAAGCAAAATGAGAGACACTGACCCAAATTGGCATTCACATTACGCGGCTGTCACTTTTGACATTTCCCTTTCCCTAACTACATTTCTGCAGCATGGAAAATTTTCATTCACATACCATTAGCTCTTTTAAGAGCATTTTCCGGACGTTGAGTGTATCGCGCCATCTTAACTTGATTACAATTTAACGCACTGGCTCTTTAAGTTGCTTTTTTTACTATGCTTGAACAGCTCTGAGGCTTGTTGAAGCACGAAATTTATAAAAATCTTCAGCTCGCCTACGTGTGCCTCCGAAATTTATACAAAATGACCGAGTTGACGTTTGACAGAGTTGCACAAAGTTTTGTTTATCGATAGTTTGTGTAAGTCGATATTTTTATTTAACAACCAAATAAAGTACAATAAAAACAGATGCACATGCACATGTTTAAATTAATATAAATAATTTAGAAAAATGACAAAGCAATGGAAGAAATATATACTATGGTTTGCGCAGGAGCACGTTGATTTTCGTGTCGCAGAATTTGAGTCACTTGTTAAACTGTTTGGCATACAATATCGTCACTTGACAGAGAACCGTTTGGTAATTATCTGCCTACTTTGTTGAAAAACCTTGATTAATAACACACATTTTCAGAGACCATTTTGGACAGTAGAATTCCCCAACAATGAAACAGCATTAAAGTATGCATCTCGATCAGTCGCCCTGAGGTCTATCATTGAGCTGTATTCGCACGCTTATACAATGCCCGAATTCCATAAGAGATTGCGAACACATGTGGACTCGAATCAAAGCGAACTAAACGAGTATTTTAAAGCGGATAGTTTTAAGGTAACGGTAGAGACGTATAACAAGCACTTAAGTCAGCGAGAAAAGGTCGATAGGATCGAAAGCATGGACTATTTGCCAATCGCTGGGGCTGTTAACCTTAAGAACCCACAAGTTGAGTGGTGGTATTTGGAATTCTGGGGTATGGAACCCACAGCTGTGCCTGAGACGCCTGATGATATTCTCTTTGGACGCATGTTGACACAGGGCCAAAGGCATTTAATTCAGCAACTTTCGCTAAAGCAGCGAAAATTTATAGGTAACACCAGCATGGATGCACAGCTCAGCCTGCTTATGGCAAATCAGGCAATGGTGCAAAATGGTGACTTGGTTTTTGATCCATTCGTTGGCACCGGCTCGCTGTTGGTTAGTGCTGCCAAATTTGGTGGCTACGTCCTCGGTGCAGACATTGATTTCATGATGATTCACGCGCGCTGCCGCCCAAGTCGAATTAGCCAAAAAGTTCGCGAAAAAGACGAGAGTATTCGAACTAACCTCAAGCAGTATGGTTGCGCAGACCGGTACATGGATGTGCTTGTCGCAGACTTTTCAAACCCGCTCTGGCAAACACGTATAGCTTTTGATAGCATCATTACAGATCGTAGGTATTTAAATTATGAAGAAACCCATGAAGAAAATAAGTACATTTGTTTTTATTTGTAGCCCCATATGGCATACGCGAGGCTACTGAGAAGGTCGAGAACAAGTCTAACGCCAAGGAGAATACTAGAACGCCTGATATGGCGCATTATCCTTCAACCTCACACTATTCCTTGCAGCACCTGTATGCGGATCTTTTACAGTTTAGCGCAACTCATTTAAAGTTGGGCGGTCGACTCGTTTGTTGGCTTCCATTTCACCGGTAAGGCGTAAACCAAATAAATCAGTTTAAGGTACCTAATTAATATAAATTTTAGTGAGGACTACAATGAAACAATGCTACCTCAACACACTCACTTACGTCTGGTGGCCAATTCAGAACAGCCACTGGCCGGCAACACTGCGCGTCGTCTGCTTACATACGAAAAGCATTTGGAGTACAGCGATAGTTCCTCGCTTTTTGCAGGTTGTGCTCCCACCCAGGACTTCAGAGATCGCTACTTTAACACAAACGGTGCCCTTGAATCGCGCCAGGAGCGCCGCATGCGAAAGGCAGCCCAGCGAGAACAGGGTCGTTTAGAAATGGAACTCCGGGGAAAATTGCACATTGATGGACGTGCAAAAAAATGTGACCTGAACAAAGCTCGTTTTGACTAAAGAATTTACTAACATATATAAATACATACTTAAGACAATAAATATTTTTAGTTTGTAACTCGTGCCTGTGCTTGTTCTTCTAAGCGGCACCCAAAAACCTTGGAAAAGTTGTTGAGCAACGCTTCGGTCGCCTCCGCCAAGCTGATGTTTCGTTTCAGCTCTTCGCTCAGAGATGTCACACCTTTGCCCTCAATGCCGCAGGGCACAATGTGTTCGAACCATTTCAAATCCGTCGAGCAATTTAATCCAATGCCATGAGTTGTTACGTACCGAGAACCGTGAACACCAATGGCACAGATTTTATTATCACCCACCCAAATGCCAGTGTCCTGCGTAGTGGTTGCATTTGCTACGCCCATTTGGCGGCACGTTTCAATCACTGTCCTCTCTAAAGTGGCAACATACCAGCGAATGCTTGGCTTGAACTGTCGAAGGTTTATAATCGGATAAGCAACAAGCTGACCAGGACCATGAAACGTTATTAGACCGCCACGATCTGTGCGGTGGAAATCTGCTCCTAGCTTGCGTAATCGATCTTCGTCCTGTGCTGTGTAACCTTTCGTTCGTATGCCTATGGTGTAAACAGGATCATGCTCCAAGAGCAGAATATAATTACGAAATTCGGCAGGCTGATCTATTTTCTGTTTTGCCAGTTCCTGCTGTAAGCGCAGCCCAGATGCGTAACTCAAGCGTCCGGCGCGTACAACAGTTACGAAAGGCTGAACCGTTGGCATCTTTAAATGTTTTAATTGCTGCTGTATAGAATGGTTTAGTTTTGCGTCAATATTTGCAGTTTGTTTTGGTCTCTAAGAACCTAACTGTTATTTCTAACAGTGTGGTCAAGTGCTCTGAAAACAAAACTGCTACTTAGCTTTTGAATGTAAAAGTCACAGTTACTCGTTACTTTACGGCTATTTTTACGTTTTAATTATAAACACATTTGTATAAATATAAAACAAATCAAATGCAAATTGTGTTGAGGCTCAAATCTTTTCTCGCCCATAATTAACACAAGCAGCTGCCATCGGAACCGCGCTTAAGCAAATTTGCGAATTTAATTTAATCGATATGAATAAATTTGTCTTATGCATCCCTGTTTTCGCAATCTGTGAGTGCCACTGGTGCCACATACACTCACACACGCGAGCATTATATTTTATTTGTGTTAAAATTTATTGCAAAAAGAGAGAAAAGTGTAGCATCGTATGTATTTTCATGCATGCATCGTTTGCAATCACCATTCTTAAACAGTTTCGAAAACTTGCAACGCCAATCGAGCGAATCACAGCAAAACGCATGCAACTTCAATAGAGCTCAGGCATTAGTGCGTGAAAAAGGCGCTAGGCAAACGGGCCTGCGTTGTCCGTTGTGTCGTTGGGGATATGACGACGCGGACACGTCAGGATGAGCGCATTTGCTCAGGTGGCATTGTCGAGGGTGACGATGCTATTACTGCAAACTATCACAGTTTGCCCCCTAACAGTCCCGAATTCGCAAACTTTTTGGCTCATCAACAGCAGCAACAACAACA
Source organism: Scaptomyza caliginosa (assembly GCA_035044725.1). Lineage (NCBI taxonomy): Eukaryota > Metazoa > Arthropoda > Insecta > Diptera > Drosophilidae > Scaptomyza > Scaptomyza caliginosa. Next base: position 681,246 of record JAWNNR010000686.1, read on the forward strand.
TCCGCAGCAGCAACAACAACAACATCAGCAACATTTGTTGCATCAGCAGCAACAACAACAGCAGGGCCAGGCACCCTTGATGTGGCCACCACATTTAGGTGTTCAATTTCCGCCGCATCATGGCCACCCACACGCACCTCCTCCGCCACAAGCACATCTTCATCAGCCACAAATGCAACCGCAACCACAACCAGCTCCATCTGCACATGTTTATAATGAATACCTATACAATTTAGCGTACCCGGGCGCACCTGGTCAACCCGAAACATACTCTGTTCTGCCAGTGGGTCATGGTAATTTTCTAAAGGTCTATCACTGTCCTGAGAACGCAGTCAACGATGTTTACGCTCAGCATATCAATATGACATCAATGAATCAGCAACAGCGTCCTCATCATCAGGCTGCTGCACCAGCTGGACACACGCAAGCTCAGGGACAGCAAGTTTCGTCGCAGCAAACGCCACCAATGCAGACGCAACTTTATGAGCTATTTTCCACCAGTCCTTTGCTGCCAAAACCTGAGGTAAACATCACAACGCAACAACCACAACAGCAGCAGCAACAACCGCAGTTGCAGCACCAACATCAACAACAACAACAACAGCAACAACAGCAGACGCCATCGGCAGCACAATTTCATCAGGTAGACGATGTCACTACTGGTGTTTCATCAAGCAATAGTGCTAATTTATTTATTAACAATCTGGTAAGTAATTGGTCTCCCAATTTAACGGGCGGCAGTTACATTCAGTTTGGTATCGAGGTGCCTGAAAATACCAATAGCTATCAGGATGTCAAGCAAATGCCAGCAACAGCCCCACCGCCACCATCTTCACCTGTTAAAGCGCAGCAGCCTCAACAGCAACAGCAGCAGCAGCAAATTGAGTTTCAAGCCAAGGTCATGCCTAAGACAGTTGAAGTACCGCCTGTTATTGCCAGCAATAAAGAAGCCAAACAAAAACCAACGATAACAACAGCAGCCGAAACAACAACAACAACGACTGCAATAGCCACTGCCATTAAGAAAGCGCCAGAGGGCAAAAAGCGCATTGTGGCCGAGGTCAAACCAATGCCCATGTCCTATTCGGATGTTTTAAGCAAGGGAAGCTCATTGCGCAGTGCTGGCACAATTCTCGCCGGCAGTAATGCAATCGGTGAGGTGCGTTCCAATAATAATCTAGAGAACGGCCATCCTCCACAGCGAAGGCAAGGCAAAGAGGATGTTAATGGTACCGGTGGCAATCGGGAAACGCGCAACAATGCCAAACGCTCGCCACTGCATGAACTCAAGGACGGACCCGGTGGAGGCGGCAATCCTACAAGCCATCGTAGCAAAAAACGTCAGCAGTCCAATCAGACTATATTTCAAAAGCCACAGCAAATGGTAAATAACAGTTTGATATTAGTTATTAAATATACAGTTTTTATTTTAATATATTACATTAAACAACAACAGCAACAACCGCAGCAACCCCAACCGCAGCCGCAACAGCAGCAGCAATTATTGCAGCCATCGACACGGACAAGTAAACCCATGTCTGAAAAGAAACGTCCTGCACAGCTGAAGTTAAATAACAACACAAGCAGCAATAACCTAAACGGACTTGGCGCCAAGACCAACGACAGCAAAACAACCAACAGCAATCCCATAAGTAACAGTACAGCCAACAATAATCAAAATTTTGTGACGCGCAAACCGACCAACGGCAACCGAAGCAATGGAAACTACTCGAATGGCAATGGCTCAGCAGCCTCAAATATCAGCAACAATAATCACCACCACCATAACCTAAGCGGTAGCAATAGTGGCAATTCCTCATCGTCGAAACGCTATTCTTCCTCGTCGAATTCGAATATAAACTCCAATTCCGGCTCGTACTCATACTCCTCGAAACGTGGCAATCGTGGAAGTGGGTACGGTTCATCCAATTCGCCTTCGCACGGAAGCGCCTCGAATCGCAACTATGAACTAGCCAAGCGGATATTGCATACCTGGTGGATATTCACGCTCAAGCTACTTACTTGGCTCTTCTATCTGGTCTATGACATTGTTGTTCTCGGCTGCAGCATGGCATACGAACGTCTGATTACGGCTTACGTGGCGGGTGTGGCATACGCACGCCAGCTGCACAAGGAACTTAAACAAAATTCGGGAAAACCAAGCATCTGGTGGCGAAACTTTTGGCGGCGTTTTGACGCACGGTTTATGAAAAACTCTCGTTGGGCATTTTGGCGTCGGTTCTACAAGCGTAAGCCGCCTGAGGCAAGTGCCGAGGCATTTAAGACAGGGCGCCTACCTCAGACGGGCGAAGAAGCCATGTACTCGCTGTTAAATTGCAAAGGCAAGGATGCGTACAGGTAAGCGCTTTTACATAACTTGTAAATCACAAAACTGATTATTATATTTTATATTTTAGCATACTGGGCGTGCCGCCCGATAGTCCACAGGAACAGATACGAAAACACTATAAGAAAATTGCCGTTTTGGTGCATCCGGATAAGAATAAGCAGGCTGGAGCGGAAGAAGCATTTAAGGTGTTGCAACGTGCATTTGAGCTAATTGGAGAACCGGTACGTTCATTTGTAGATAAATAAAATATGTTGGCCTTGTTAATAATATTTCTTGCAGGAGAATCGTCTTGCCTATGACAAAAGCATTGCGGAGGCTCTGCACGCGGAGAAGGCGTGGACGGAGCTTCACGATTTACTATCGCAGTTGCAAACGAAAATGACTGAGGCGGCCAATACCATTAGGTAGCAATTTCCGTTAGGCCGTAAAAACATACCGTTTTAACTCACTTATAACCTTAATTTTTTTAATTGACAGGTGTAGCACCTGTGCACAGCGGCATCCTCGCAAGCTTACAGAACGACCTCATTATGCGGCACGTGAATGCGCTTCCTGTAAGATACGTCACTCGGCGAAAGATGTAAGTACACTTAAAAAAGTTTAATTAGCATGTATGCTTAGAATATTTATACTATTTAATAGGGCGACATATGGGCGGAAACGAGCATGCTGGGACTACGCTGGAAATATTTGGCGTTAATGGATGGAAAGGTCTACGATATTACCGAGTGGGCCAACTGCCAGAAGGGTGCACTTTCGCATCTGGAACCCAATTCGCATATGGTACAATATCGCATTGTGCGCGGAGCTCAGCAGCAGCAACAACAGCAGCAGCACCATCAACAACAGCAACACCACCCACACCAGAGACAGCCCCCATCACATGCCCATCATCCGGGTGGTCCTACCAGTGGTGTTAGGTAAGAATTCTTTAAAAGCATATTTAAGAAACTTGCGTTAATGTATTTGTTTTGCAGCGAGGCAACACTGCATGAGTTTCTGGACAATCTGTACAGCGGGCAGCATCCGGGCGCGTCCAGTCCCACGTCCTTTGCCAGTAATGCACGTCGTCGCGCCCGTCGCAATTGAGACCATTGCATACGCGGCTTAGCTTTAAGTCTTAAGTGTTTTTAAAATCTCCAAACAACTACAGTTCTAATAGCATGGCGCCGTTGGCTGCTTACTCACATAGATACACACTCACTGGCCAACAGCAGCGCAACCATCTCTAACCCAAGCACACCCACAAATTCTGCACATGTTTAAGTTTAATGTGATGCCTGATTATGGGCAACCCATTACTCAACTAAAGTACAATGACTACCAATTGCTGTTTATAATAAATTGAGAATTTTGTTTTCGTAAAACTGGTCATACATAAGAGTAAGGGCATTCAATTGCCTATCACTTAAGTAGTTTGACTTCTGTGTTCTACATTTTAATACTTTCTGCCTACCGCCTATGAACAGCTTAACACGCTTAGCTCGTAGCAGTAAACAAGCCTAGATCTTAAGTTACAATTGTAAACTGCAAACCGAAACATACGTCATTCAAGGCGTATGATTCTTCAATATGTAAAATCTAACAACCGAATTATAAATGAAACATAAATGTTAATAAAAATACAAAAAACCGTATAGTGAGCCTCAAAAGTTTTGTTTAAATTTGTACATCATTTCACATCACCCAACATTATATTGTACACAATTAAAAATGCAGTTTATACTTATATTAAAAAAGAACTTAACTTGCATAAGCGTATTTTTTTTAGTGTTTTATTGAAAAAATGCTCCACTCCATTTTCGCCTAATTTTCTACACATTATTTTGTTTTTTCGTAATTTTTTTTGTTTTCTGTATAATAATAATAATAATTACAATTACATACATAATGTTTACATACTGCTCCAGCTCCACAAAAATGGCTACTACGCATACAAAATGTATTGCAAATGAATATATATATATATATACCTATAGAACCTAGAGTGTGGGACTTAAAGTCTATTTTGTTTTGTGTTTTTCTTTTTTTGTTTCCAACAATGTTGCTGTTGTAATCAATGTTTCGGATTTAAGTTGATTTCATCTTATATGTAAAATGTATATATATGTTGTGTGGGCTTTTTGAATTTGTTTGTTTTTTGTCGTTTTTCAACGTTATCAAATAGCAAAATTTGCATACTTTATAATTTTGAAATTTGTGGCATAATTTATTTTTAATAAATTAATGAAACATGTGGGTAGGTTTGGTTTTTTTTTTGTTGTGTTTATATTTTTTATGGTCGTTAATGATTGAAACGCAGCACAAATTTGTTGGGTTTTCTTTTTTTTTTAGTATTTGTCAAGCAAACTTAAATAGTTGTGACTTCTTTTACTTGACTTTGTTTAAATTCCTCAACATTATTATTGCGACTAATATTTAGTTGTTTTCATTTCATTTCATTTTTTTATGCTTTATACATTTACAAATTTTGTTTTTGACTTACGCAGAACCAACTAATCTTTTGCCATTTATTTTATGTATTTGTATATTTATATATATATGTATAAGTATGTATAAATTAAATTCTATGCTTAAATACATAGATTAATTCCATGCTTACAAACAATTCAATTAAATAAGCATTAGGCTCAGTTAATAAATTGTTTACACGCTTGCATTTGTTTCCATGGTTTTTTATAAATTTTTTTTTTCGTTTTGATTTTTAGTTTTTGTGTTTTGTTTTGTTTGTTTGTTTTTTTACTATACAAAGCTTTGTACAACTAAAGTAGTTAAAAAGAGAAGAAAAGCAACAAAAAATGTATTTTATATATATGTATATATATATGGATGCTTCATACATACATGCACACATATACGATATACATACATTACAAAAAGATATATATGTATGCAGCAGAATGTGCCAAGCAGATTGCTTCTCAATTGCTTATTATTATAAACAAAAATGATTATTATTGTATTTAATAGTTAATTCGTACCAATAATATATATATGTTTATCCCTTTGTATTGTTCACTTCCATTTCCACCGAAAAACTTTCGATTAATGTATGTATATGTGCTTATGTATGATGTATATGAATGGTATTGCGTATGTTTGTATGTTTATTTATGTGTGTGTGTGTTTGTGTATATGTATGTAGGTGTGCTTATGACTCTTGGAGCAAGCATAAGACATATTGCTCCTGGCGCTGACTGCTGCTTTCTGCTGCCTATACGCTTCCCACCCTAAGCTCTATGTTGGCGCCGACCCGCACTATCCCGATATTATTTCTGTGTCTTTCGGTGTGTCAGCTCCTGGTTCACATCGTCCAGCAGCTTGGTGGCATAGCCATTGCCATTGCCATAGCCATTGGCCAGCAGGATACCGTTCGTTTTGTGCGCACTGCCATTGCCAATGGGCGTCGCATTGCCATTGGCTACAATTGGTGTTGACTTGTTGTAGCCATTCTTCAGGCCATTCGCATGGCCATTGCTTAGTGTGGCATTGCCATTGGCCTTGGGCGTCATCACCGCTGCCGTGGGCTGTGGCGCGAACAGATCATCGTGGGCATTGATGCTCTTGCAGTAGCCATTGGGTTTGGCGTGTCCGTTGGCCAGCAGTGCATTCTTCTTCTGCAAACAAAAAGAAATTTATTTAGAGACGATTAGTTATGGGGCGTATGATTGTTAATGTTGCGTATGCGACACGTTTACCGAAATAAAAAGAAAAAACAACAACAAAATAAACGCAGATTATGCAACACGCTGTGGCGCTTTGACAGCGTTTGTTTATTATTTTTATTTTTTGTATTTATTTATTTTATCTTTTCTTCATTCAACTTTCACTTGCGCGCCGCTCAATGGATGCTGTGGTTCGCCGCTAGCATTGACGTTAACGTCGCTGTCGACGCTGCTGGCATGAACGATCATTAAACGACGTCATTTTGGCGTTATTGTGTCGTTGCTTTGGACCAGTCTTTGTTTGTCTGTGCGGCAAGCGGACCTCGGAAACCCAATTCGCCCAAGACCCACATACTTGACGAAATTTTGTTAATAAATTTAGACCACATACATAAACATACTCGTACACAATGGGCGGCCCCCGGTCTGGCTGCAAGGTGCAGAGACATCGGCAATGAATCGCCGTAACCATACTAGAGACCCTACCATATGTGTGTGTTAATGTGTGTGTGTGGTATGATATAAGCGTTATGCTTGCAACGTTGCTTGCTTTGGCTTTAGCTTTTTCTCGTTTTCGTTTTCGTTTTCATTTTGGGTTTTTTGTTTTCATTAACGCATTCCGGAATCTGAGATGCGAACTCATTTTATGATTGTCGTTTGTGGTTTTAAAATGGCTTTTAAACAACGTGGGAAGTCATGCACTAGGCCCTTATTTTATTACTACGATTTGTTGCTGCGTAGTTGCCTGATTATTATCATAATGGGCGACGACGTGAGAAGCTGTTGCAGCTTCAAATGTTTCTTATTTCCGGATACTTACTGCAAGACGGCTTCTGTAGGCTGCCTTGTAGAACTCGTTGAACAGGAAGAAGAACATCACAGCGTGCATGCCGATCCACCAGACAAAGGCCTTCGGGTAATTGCAATCGATGAAGAGCAATTGGAAGGCGTGCACCATAATCAGAATGAACTGGACCTAAACAGCAAAAGTAATAAATAATTAGGTTAATAATATTGATTACTTGATGATTGAATGTTGTTAACTAACCATTTGCAGCGTTGTCAGGTACTTCTTCCACCAGAGATACTTCTGGTACTGTGGTCCCATGGCCGAGAACATATAGTAGGTATACATCACAATGTGCACGAATGTATTGAGCAGTCCAAAGAAAGTGCTATGGCCACCTAATTATGACAAACAAGACAGTAATTGTTATTGTTAGTATTTCATATTATTATTGTTGTTTTTTGCTAAAGGTAACGCACCTGGTGTGAATTTAACACCGAACCACACCGACATGGGCATGCAACCGTGATGAATGACATGCAACGTTGTTACCTGGCTCGTCTTCTTGCGCAACACGAAGAAAATCTGTAACGACCAAGGACACGCATTAAACATTGTTGATTTATGATCGCTACAATTTGACTGAAGTTTCACTTACCGTATCCATGAACTCTGTGAACTTTGAGAAGTAATACCACCAGCACGCATGAACCATCTGATTGTGCAACAGCAAAAAGAGATTGAAGACTTTTGATTAGCTTGGAATACTTAATGGCATATATATATCAATTCAACACTACACTTGTATGCCCTATCCCCAGCAGACTTATCAAAGCCATTGAGCAATGATATAAGGAACTTTAGTGCCTGTTTGTGTGGGATAGGGTATGCATTAGAATCGACTTGAGCCGATCCAACGTATTCATTCACACGCAATGGTTCATTCAATTTGAAAGAGTCAATTTATTGAGCAATATTAAATGATAATCAAATTATTTTCAATTCAAATGTTCATGCACACGCTTTAGGCTTGGGGGATCTTTGATTCAATCACAACTATATGTAATTATATTAATTGTCAAAATGCAGCAAATAGTTGAAAAGATAAAGAGTGTATAGACTTTGGGGCGGGATTAACATTCAGTTAATTGATTAACATTTGAAAGTTTAAACCAACAAAAAAAAAAAAAAAACATAGTCCTGACCATTGAGAAAAGAAAGTTGTGGGTGGGTTGGGGTGTAAAGAGTTGTATACTGTTTTCCAAGGTGTTGAGGGTGTTTAGAGTTTTTTTTTAGAAGAAACCCATAGTTGCTATATTCTGTAAGAGAGATGTTGACCTGTCTCATTCGTTTAGTTACAATAAAACTTTGAAAATTTGCTAAACCAACTGGATTAGGATTAGTTGTGCTTATATGGTATGGTATATAGTTATTTAGCTTATTATATGTAACTGTGTGTGAAAACCGACAACTGTTAACCCAAATATAAATAATATGTATATACAATAGTTATGATTATTATTATTCATATACTCTAAAGAGAACCATTATTTGTGTATTGAATGTTTAAGTATAAATGGTTTTATTGTTTAACCAGAATTCCAGAACCAATTTTCAGGCAAACCCATATATACACACACACACACACACGCACACAACAACACTAGCACACCAAATTAAAGCAAGGCATTCCTTATCAACTATTTTTGTTTTTATATGTATATATATCGTTATAAACTGTGCTAATCAATATCGTTATTTAACTGCACGTGGTGAGATTAACACATACCCTTAACGTTCTAGGATTATTACTATAGTCAACTGGCTGACATCGGAAGCTATAATGTCCTGTTAGCCAACCGGACTGTCCTATCTGCAAATGTAGAGTGTGTAAGAAATGTGTTGTTTGTTTTTTTTTTTATGTTGATCTTTTTTTGGTTTCGGTTCGTGTAGTTTGATTGCGATTTTGTTGTATGATTTGTGAGGTTTGAGATTTTTATTTTTTGTTTCTGTTGGCTGGCATCGGTTTGAGTTGGCGTTGAGCTGCTTCCAGTTGGTTGGCTGTAAAGAATGGTATTTAATACACACACACACACACACACAAAGTGCTATTTACACACACACACACATTTGCATACACACGAATTTGTTTTGCTTAGGTTAGTAGACAGCGTTTTAAATGGTATTAACTAAATATATAGAAAAGCATCAATTGTTGTTTAATTAAAGCGATAATTTTGCACAAATTAATTACCAATTCTTGCTAACAATTATATACACAAACAAGTGATGTATATTTATTTAAATATATTTAAGGGCACTTAGTTTAAGTTCTAAATAAAATAAATAAATAATAATACCAACTACACAATTGCTTGCTGCGTGTAGTTTTTTATGTAGAGCGATTTTTGTAAAGCTATATTTAGACCAAAATAATAAATAAATATGAAAAGCAATGATGGTTAATATCAAGTATGTATATATATATATATATGGCTGTGCTAAAAGCAATTGCATAAAAATAAATAAAATAAATAATATTAAACGATTATGATGTATGCGTTCTATGTGAAAAGAATGCTATAAAAAAAGGGAGCCCAAACTTTTCATCTACGAGGGGCGCTGTCTAAACAGTCGAGCTTGCTAAGTAGTTGTACTTTCACTTTTCTATTTGCCAAGGGACACTTAGGTGTTTGTTTTTATGGTTTAGTAGCTGTTTTAGACGAGACACTTACTCTCCTAGACGTGGGACTATCGGTATAGTCAACGGGTTGACAGCGGAAGCTGTACGAACCCCACCAGCCGCCCATTAAACACTAAAAACAAAATCAAATTAATGCCAAAATAAATGAAAAACGAGTTAGATAGAGAGCGAAAGAGAAAGAAAAAAAACATATTAAATTAAAGTGCACATTAAAAAGCAGCAATTGTTGTTATTGTTGTTGTTGTTGTTGTCACGAAACACTTTCCAGGTCAGTTGCAAGCAGCCAAAACGACGACGCCAGCGATGGGTTGATTGTTCTTGTTGTTGTGGTTGATGATGAGATTTGATTGTTTTTGTTGTTGTTGTTGTGTTGGTGGGTTTTTGTTTTGAGTGGGTGAGTTAGGTTTAAGTGTTACGTACCTCATAGAAAAGCCACGCGCTAAATACAACCTGTATCGCATTATAGCTGACCAGCAGTTGTTGCAGATGCAAAGGTTTTCGATTCTCCATTAATCGCGGACCAAGCACCTAAATAAACAAAGTATATATCATTTTTGTCATTAAAACCTATATTTTATAAAACGTTTTTTGTATAATGCACCTTGAAATTGTTTACTATTGACTCACTTTGTAGTTTTTTTTTTCTTATCAACGCGTTGATTGGGTAAAACTTTATACAAAAAAAAAATAACCGAATACCCGCCTTATGATTAGATATTTTATAAATATTCTGGTCTTTTTTTTCGTTGGTGTGCGACTGAATCGTAAATAAAACTTGCCTAACCAATAAACAGAAAACAGAGTAAAATAAACGTTATCAGTGAATACCTGCCCAGAAATAACACACTTGAGATTAGCCCAGAGACAAAACGAAAAAGCATGGCTAAGTTTGATTAATTGACCCAAATCCGTGTGTCTTGAGTGTTTAACCATATTATGACCACTTAAAGAAGTTAAAAATTCAAACACCTGTTGAAGCAGGTGTCTGTTACGCTTGACGCTTGTCATTCGAGGCTTACCTTAACCAGGTAGACGTATGTGAGGCAGACAGCCAGTGTGGGGAAGGGTGATGACATCATGGGCCAGTCCTTTGTCCTTGAATCTGTGCAATTACATAAAGCCATTAAAATATGATATATTCTTTTTTGTTTTCCTTAAAACAGCAGTCAATGTCAATGCTTGTTGTTGCTTCCTTAAACATATTTATCTATTAGATAGCAAACGTTCGCATTACTCTTATCATTTGTACATCATTAGGCATTTGGCATTGGCCCAGAACTCGACTGTTGTAGCACGTAGCTGCGACACAATGTAAGCAACTCAGTCATCAACTAACTTCACACTAATGCTTATGATGATGATAATGATAATTATGGTGGTGTTAATGTGTGTTTAAAACGTGTATAGCTCATCCTGCTAAATGTTTAACGTCTTACGACCAGGCCAACTGTAACTAAACACTTGTCTAAGCTCTAAGCTGTAAATGTGTCTTGCTTCATTTGGCATTCGGATCAGCGATAATTGTCATCAAAATGCGTAAATTTTCGTCGGGTGTTTAACTCATGAATAACTTATGCAATCAAATGGAATAATCATGCGAAATTCAGATTGCTTAAGCATGCCAAAAAACGAAGGGAAACAAATAAATAATAATTATTAAATATATTCGTAAGCAAATATTTCGGTATTGAAAAACGGGAAATAACCAAAAACAAAAAAAAAACCGTAAAAAATAATAATAATGGTGAAAAATTGATGAGCGCTGATTGATGAATAGATGGCAAAAATCGAAAGATAAACAATTATTAATTAAGTTTCCCAAATAATAATAATAATAATAATACAAAAAAAACTTGATTGAAAAGATGTGCCAAGTGAAACTGGTGTTGAAATATGAATGGCTTGCGAAACGATAGACATTATCATTACCACATTAGCTAATCGAATATCAACGATAGTATGCAACACGAGTTACGGCATTCTCATTCAAGTGCTGAAATGTGAAACTTGACTCTAAAGTATAAGATTAGAATTTGATTTGATTATTATCTTTGACTGTTTCTGGCGTTTGCTCGATTGAAAGAAAACCCCCATTAAACTTTCTAAGTAACTTTATTCTCCTTCTTGTGGCCTCACATTTAAAGCTTTAAGCATTTCTAGCATAAGTAGCGTCATTTGACGGCCACTTCACTTCCGATATCGTCGCAAATAAGTCCGATTACATGTGCGCCCTTAAAATAACCATAAAAACAAACACACACGCGCACACACACACACATACGCCGACACGCAGAGGCAAACAACTAACAGCTACAGTAGCTGCCATAAATGTATATCTTTGGTACGTATCCATGCCATGTTGAAACATAATTTTATCGCGTTTCACGTCGTCCACGCTTAAAATTGCTAAACATTTGTCAAATGTGGAGAGCTGTTGCCCTAATGTATTAAACAAATACAAAAGCACAGACAGTTAAAGGATAAACTGGTGTGAGTGAGTGAGTGTGTGTGTGTAGAGTAATAAACTGAAAGAGAGCTCATAGAATATTCAGCTCAAGCACACGCGTTGACTGACATTGAAATGATCAGTTTTACAGGCCTAAACCAAGAGAGAGGGCTTCATAGCGGCTCTCTCTCTCTTTCTCTCTCGTGCAATTAGTGAGCTAGTGTCAAAAATTACTCAAACATTTTGCTCAAAACCATTGCTGTTTTGCAGAGAAATGTGAGAAAGAGGAGCAACAACTGCAAACATCAAGGTTACATAAATTAGCGGGCCCAATACATACACACATACATACGTACATACATACATACATGAATGCATGTGTGTAAGAATTAGCCGCAAAACTTACCACTATGTGAGTCCATATATCTGTTTATGCTCTCGATGTATTTCATAATTAAGGCCATTTTGTTGCTGTGTGTGTTTAGTATAGATGTTTGTGTATGTGTTGTGTTCTTCTTCTTCTTCTATTTGTTGTTGTTTTTTTTTTTTGGTGGTTCGTTTCTTTCCCGAATTTAATGCATCTAGTGCTGTGCAAGAGTTCTCGAGCTGCAATGACAAAAATGCAAAAAAAGAGAAAACAAATTAAAAATATGTTAATGAGAAAAATATATATAAACTATTTTATGGCATATATATTTTTAAAAATAATCTGGGGTAGCAAGGCATTGGCACGTGACTATTTAATTTACAAAATATACATATATGTATGTAAATATAAATACAACTAGAGTGTACAACAAGCTTCCCCAACCCTCTGCCTGAAACCATATTGAGCACCTATCAATTCTCACATAAATCTTAAGTAAACCAAATTCATATGTATGTTGAAATATGCATATTCGCGTATGTATATATAAAAAAAAATTAAAAATAAAAACCCAGCTGCAAAGCGGTTTGGCAGCAATAAAAATGAGGTTAATAAACTAAAATTCAACAAAGTTGCGAGTCAGCATTTCGGCGGCATATTTATTTTACATGTTGTTTATAATTTGATGTTCTCGTTTTTGTTATTTTTTATTCTCATTTTTGGTGCTTACTCGATAAGCGTAGACTTTGAGCGCCATCATAAAATATGATATCACGCCAATCAGGCCTAGATAAGCTAAACAAATCGATAGTTTCTATGCACGGGTGTACATATAAAACTCAAGGGAAGTCACATACGGCGTATGTGTAATATGCATAAGGAAGGTATAAAATGGGTTTGGATTAAAGTTCAAGGACAAACAACAAAGACAAACATGTGTGAGTGTTTTTACACTTGCAAGTCAGCTTTCGCTGCGACTCGAAAGCAAACCAATTTTGGCAAACTCAAAGTGCAATAGCCCCAGCTGAAGCACTTTATCCCTCTACTCTCTCTTTATCCCACACTTTACAGACAGACACATTTGGCATAGCATATATACAAATAAATATCTAGACCCATCTGCATAACAATATGTGTTGACGTCATTTACCCACGAAGGTAGACAAATATTACTCATACGCCGTGTGCTTTTGTAAATATTAAATTATAAGGTTCACAGAAATGTCCGGGAGAATGCAAAAAAAAAGTGCGCTAATTAATAAAAGTAAGTGGCAATTACACTTGAAGAAAATATTTATAAGATACTCTCAACTATTTCTTAAACATGTGAAATTCTCAATAAAATCAAACGAAAAGCTGAATATTATATTAGTAGCAACTTATTTAAGTTTCGCTAATAGTTTCTCAATAGATGTTTATTTAGCATGAATTGGCAATTTTGTTATTAATACTCAGCACATTCTTTGTATTAAATGGCTTAATTAATATTGTTGGACTTTGATTAAACGCTTGTAAACATTTTAATTATTTATTTTATTTTGTATTTATTGTGCTAATAGTTATGTAACTAATACGTTTGCCTTAATCAATTCATTTTGTTTTTTTATTTTATTGTTGCTTTGACGACATATAATGTTATTGAAATATAATTCCAATAAATCGCATTTAATTGGCTTAGCTGTTTACAAAAGCCGTTCTTTGTGTTCGCAATTTGTAATGCCAATTTGTAAAGAGCTTAACTTGTTAAAGGAATTAAGCGTCAAAAACAATTAAAGACTTATATTCTTAATTGGTAAGCTAGAGATAATGGTTAGCAGCCAAATGATGAATTAAACGTGCTTAGAAACATACATTACTGTAGGACAAGAAACGGAAACTAAGCCATTGCCGTCTTAATTCGAATAAATTCAAAGTCAAAAGATAATAGAAACACACACAAAATGCTTGATACGGAAAAACGGCTGTCAACAAGACGGAAAAGCAAAAAATCCACCTTGTGATATATATATATTAAGTTGCTTTGTCTTTTACTGTAGTGCCTTCTGGGGCTTAAGTGGGTGGAAATGTTTGTACTGTGGCTTTGATTTGAAAGCGCAACGAATGACACCGAGACAAAAACGACCCAATGCAGCGAATGTTCACCTTCAGAGCCAGTCAAAGCAATAGCAAAAGCAGAAGCAGTCGCTAAAGAAGTGCCAACGAAACGCGATGCCTCAGCGATGGGTTTTAAGCCGTGCCAAAAATTGCTATTTCATTGACCTGATTTCACAGTTGTTGCTGTTTCTTATGCTTTTGCTTCATGTAAGCCCACACACAACACAACAAAACATAGCAAAAAAAAAAAAAATAGCCAAAGCATGAAGCAACAATGCTCATGTGAGCATGTAAAGCGACACCCAAAAAACAAAATAACCAAACCGAACCAAACCAAAAGCACATTTGAGCCGGATTCCGAATCGGAACCCGAAACGTTTTCGTGTTTCCAGGGGCCCCAAATTCAGACAGCAAAATGCCGCTTAGCCGGCGCCACGTTGTTACACACACACGCATACCATCACGTGATGACGACTCTTTGCTGTAATACACAACCCAAACCCACAAGGGTTCCAGCGTACTTTGCTATGGTTTCTCTTTTGGGTGTTGCTCTTCTTTTGGGCTGCTTTTGCGCAGAGTCGCGCAAAGACCACAACAATTTCTTGAATGAAAACACGGCTGGCAATGCGAGCGCAATTTGGTCCGTATGCTCGTGTGACTCACATTGTCACCTCACCTCACCTCACCTCAACTCACGCCACCCTAAGGCAAACCAGTGAAAAACTGAGGAAAAACGCGTTTAATGTGCAAACAGCACGCCATGAATGACGCCTAAAAGACGCGTGGTTCATTGTAATTGTTGTCGTTGCGCGTATTATGTCAGTGAGTGCTCACTGTGTATGTGTGTGTGTGTGTCTGTGTTTATGTGTATTGTAAGCCTCGCCTTCGATTCTCATCTAACCAAAAAAGGTGTCACGTGCAGTCGAAGGAACTGTTTGGAAAAATCCGATGAAGGGTGTATTGGCTGGTTGGTTAAGCAGCTCGCATTTTCAATTTGCTATTGATTTTTAGTATGGGACAAAACAAGTTGTCAAGTGTTGACATGCTCGACGGGCCAGGTCAATGATTGAGCCAAGCCAGAGGTTGGGTTTTTGCCCACAACATGCAATTATCTAGAGTGGCCGATACTGTGAACAACCTTTGCCAAGTGGCCTAACATCATAGCCCTGAATCTGGCACGTGCATCCATGAGATACTGTTTGGATGTAACTAAGCGACAAAATCCTCAAGGGTTTATTTCGCTTAAAAACTCAATTAAAATGTTTAGTTAATTAATGGCAATTTGTTACGACACTTGTAGATCGGATAGATGACAACTGTTTAAATGATGTGTTTAATTTAAATAATCACTTAAAAACAATACAACAAAGGCAGGTCTTTCACACCGGAGCCAACCAAAAAAAAAACTTGTTTAACTTTTAATTAATATTCGAAACTAATTTAATCGACATGAGCAAGACTTTTCCACCAAAAAGCATACAGCTATTAAATACCCTGTCAAAGATAAAACAAAAAAATTAAATACAACGAAAGTTTAAACAATTCTTTTCTGGCTAGTAAACTTTCGCCTTGTTGTCAAGCATAAAAACATAAATTTGCACAATTTTATGACCAAATATAGCCAATGTCTTGGCCAACTTATAGTTAGGTAGACAGCGCATGAATTAATTAAATATTATGAATACGTTTGTAGAGCCGATTGACAGCTTCAAAGGTTCATTAACAATATTGTGTATACGAGCCGTTAGTTTTGTATATTTTTTTTTCGTAATAAATTATCTTTTTAAAAAAAAAGTGTGTCAAATAAACGATGCTTATGGATTGCATAAATACTAATGTGAAAATAACTTAAGTTTTGCATACGATTGAACCCATTTAATATATTGATCTAACGCACGCTTAAGCATTAAATTAAATAAATTAGGGACTTTGGCGGACAAGAATGATGCTTGTCTGGGCTTTTGAATAAAACAATGTAGACTATTGTTATTGGCATACAAACGTATATCACTTGACCGATGATGTAATACACTTAAATGAAACAATCAGTATGCTTTCTATTTTTTGTTAACTTTCTTCTTGTTAACTTTGAGTTAAAAAGGATTATTTTTACCTTGGTTTTTTCTAAAAGCCGCGTGCGTTGCAATTTTTTTGATGTGTTGTGTCTTTGTCTCGAATGTTAACAATTTTGATTTAATAACTTTTTATACTATTTATGTAAGCATGTTTTTTTTGCGAGTAGAGAGTATACGTTGAACAGCTATTTGGCCAGTGGCTATGAAAATTGGAAGTTAAAAAACCAGTTCATATAAATTTCGTTTTGATTGATTATAATTATAAGTATGAGTCGGTTATATCGGTTATTGAATTAAGGATATTCGTACGTATTGATCTCCTGATGTTTGTCGCTTTTGCTATGAGTGTTTCTTTTGCCTTATATGTTGTTATTATACGTTTAGTTTGGTTATCAATTATGAAAATTGTTGCTGCAACAGCTGGCATTTGCCTAGCAAACGATGAAAGCTCGAGGCTCACTCTTTTGCTTATCACACAACTGCAATGTTGTTTTTGCAGTGTATTTGTATTGTCAGGCTAGCCAAAGTGGCAGCCGTTTGCGCGAATCCTTTAGCGCACTATTTTTAGTACTTCGATATGCAATATGCAATCCAGTAACTGAACGAACAACTTGGTAAGGCGACGCGACAAGTCACTAGGCAGAGGAAGAAGAATAGTTTGGGTTGTGGCGTACGGGGACGAGGCGAGAAGACGACAAGCGACCGAAATAATAAAATAAAAAACCGAGAGAGAGAGGCAAAACCGCAATCAGCGACTAGCAAAGCACGACTAACTGACTGCCGCAACGGCTGACTAACTAAGGCCGGAGACGTCGTTGAAGCCGCTGTCGTTGACGTCGCAGTCGCTGTTGCGGTCAACGGTGCTTTTGAAGCCGCGACGCTGTCGCAAAATTGAGCGCGCGCAGAGCTGAGCTTCCAGTGCTGCTCAAGTGAACGTCGGCGTCAGCGTTGGCGTTCGCTATGCTGGTTGTTGCCCGTTGATTACGAATTAATAAACTTTAATAATTTCAATGCAATGTGGTGTGATATGTGTTTTATATTTTTTTTTTTTTATTTTTTTTGTGGGTTGACTTTTGTGCTAATGTATGAAGTTAATTTAGATCATTCAAATGAGAGCCATAGAAATGTAAATTGCAATGCATTGGCGCGCCCAACAAAAACACAACCACACACAACAATATAAACAATAATAACAACAGGTGAATATGCTGGCAGCGACGCCTACAGCGCTGTCGCAAGCTCAAGCGCAGCTTTTGGCTTTGGTTTGATGTTGCAAGGGCTGCCCAATAGCCAAAAAAAAAACACGAACAAAAACAAAATAATAATAATAGCTACAACAACAACATTGCGCTTGCGTTCCACTGAGCTAAAGCGTTGAGATCGTTTCGATTTCGGCAACTCAGCACGAAACGACGACTTGACGACGCGCCGACGTCGACAGCTTGGCTTGCCGAAGTGAGCCGAAGTAGGCTGCAAGACAGACGGATGGCGATGGAACGCAACGCGTCGCGTCGCATACCAAAAGCAAAAGCTGCGCACTTGTCGATCAATTAATTATTACGGCATTTTACACAAAACGAACACACACACACATACACAATAGCAGCGCGTAAAGCTCTTTGGGTTTTTTTTATTGGTTTCGCCTTTTTTGTTTTCCGTTCGCCCAACAACAACTGACCAGAAATTCACTTTTTTGGGACTTTTGCATTAAAATCGATTTCATGGTCAAAAAAGCAATGTGTGTCGCCAAAAAGCACAACAATAACAACAACAATGAAAGCAGTCAACGCAAAACAGGTAAACTTGACGAAATGGAAATTAAGACGCGCGCCACCTTTTGTCGCAATCATCTAATTTGTTGCTGCTTATCTATTATGCATATGGTATATATTCATGTGAGTGTGTGTGTGTGTATAAGTGTGAATAATTTATTGGGTCAGCTAAGCAGAATGCAATTTTGTAATAATGAGACAAACATATAATTTATTTGTATGATTTTTTATGCCCACGCGAATATTCAAATATATGTAGAAAACACACACACACACACATAATTATTTATGTATATCGTATGCAAAACTATATAGAAACGAGCCTGGTGCCGGCATGCATTTCAATTAAGCTTTGTGCAGGCGTCGAAACAGCAACAATAACAAAAACAAAAAGGGTTTGGTGGATGTATGGTGTGCGTGTGTGTGTGTTTGTGTGTGTGCACACACATTTCCGCTAGACAGTAACGAATTAAAAGCGTTGCAAAGATGCATTTGATTGTGACTTGTTGAGGGAGCTCTCAATCGTCTTTATTTTTATTTTTGTTTCGGATTCGGATTGAGATTCGGATCATTCGGTTTGTCGCGCACCTGATTGTGCTCTTAACAGCCCCCGCTCTTTGAGAGCACACACACACATACGAGGCAGAAAGTTCGCTCTTTATCTTTCTTTCTGTTTTATTTTTTTAATTTTTTTTGTGAGGCAAGTGAATGTCTTGGAATTATGTCATATCTTCCAATGCCACACACACACACACACATACACGAATACATACATACAAAGCGTGCACTGTCTGCGCGTGTAGTTGTTGCTGTTGTTTTTGTTGTTTCTGTTGTTACAGTGACATTTTATTATCATTGTTGATTAATTAGCTGCCCAAAATGTTGGACACACTGATTATCATTATTTTCAGGTGACAATGCGTAGCACACAAGAGTAGATAAAGGGAAAGGGAAAGGGAGAGAGAGAGAGAGACAGAGCAAAGGCTAGTTCCGTCATTGAGAAATTCATAGAGAAATGTTGTAAACAGCATTTGAGCTCAATTAATATTTGCCAAGAGGAAAGAGGAGGTGGCGTCTGTGTGGGCTTTGGTAAGGTAGGTGATCGGAGGCGAGCTAATTGAGTCCATGATGCTCTCGCGTCAGTTCAAGTGGTGGGGGGGAGCGTCTTGCTGATTACGTAGATAGATGCAGTTGGATAATTATAACATTGGGATTAATCAAATGCATTTACAAAACTAAAACACCTCTTTTATTGTTGTTGTTTGGCTTGGTAGGCGGAAACTGACACTTGAACACTTTAACTAATAGTTTTCTTATTGTGTGTGTGTGTGTGTGTTACGTGTATCTGTTAGATACACGCGACTTGTACGCGGCACGAGGATAGCAAACGGAAAACGTTTCACAAAAATCGTATTTTTTTCTTATAGCATATGCAAGTATTTATAAATTTTCTGTTTTGTTGTCACGTGCAATTGAAGAATTTTGAACAATTTGTTTTTTTTTTTGGTTATTTACTTTTGTTGTTGATTTTTTTCTCAACCTAATCCGTTGCAGCAGTTGGGCAGGCAGCCTAGGAATTCATTTATTTGTTTATGTAAGTATGTGAATTTTAATTTGATTATTATTAGTTTTAGATAATTTTTGTTCAAAAGTTTTTTTTTTTTTTGTGGTCTGGCCTGACCCAAAAGCGAACCAGACGAGACACAACCCAAAGCGAAATGCAAACTGAACCGCACGAATTGGGCGAAGAGCGAGCGAACCCCCAGAGAAATATCTACATACATACATATATGGGTTGTGAGAGAGGCAGATTGGAAGAGAGAGAGAGAGAGAGAGCGTATTGATGTGTGCTTGCAGAGAGTGCATTGAGTACGGTGCCAAGTGCTGTTTCTATCTGTATCTTGTGGCTGGCAAGCGGCAAGCGGCAAGAAGCAGACGGTAGACAAAGCGTTTTAACAACTAGATGATGTCGACGGCATTGAAGAAGAAGAAGAAGCAACAGCACGTTGCGTCACGCGCCGCAGCTAGAGAGTTACACACGCACACGCACACACACACACACCCTCTCTGTATCTGGCAGATACATTCAGCGGGCCCAGCTAGACAGGCCACATATTCGAATGTGGATGTGGCGCAAAAAGGCCGGCTGCTAACCGGCCGCTCTCTCTCTCTCTCTCTCTTTTCACTCAATGCTCCCTGTTTTGTGCTTGCTGTTGATAAGGCGAGCGCTCTCTCTCTCTCTCTTTCTTTCTCTCTGGCTTGCTCTCTTTTGCCAGCGTGTATCCATGGGATACGTGAATTTTATGTTGCTTCTCCGAGGGTTGTCGCCTGTTTTTTTTTTTTTTTTGGTTTCGCTTTGGCTTTGGCTTTGGCAAACGCACATGCCACAAAATAAATATGAGCAGCCCCCCTTGCCCCTTGCCCCTTCAGTAGCCATAGTAAGCGTATTCAACTCAACTCTTCTACAACAACAATTTAACCATTTTATATGTACACACATGTGTAGTATAATATGTAGATATATGTACTCCATTTGGCATTATGTCATCCAAGTTGAGAGAGGCCTGGCGCTTTTAGTTCTTGTTGTTGTTGTTAGTTTGTTTTTTTTCTGTTGTTATTTGTTATACTGTTATTTTGTTTGCCTCAATTTGTTGTTGTTTTGTAAGCCACCCCTTTTTTTTGGATGACAAAAAGGACATGGCTCAGTTACTACACTGTATACGGATATTTAGTAGTACTGGTTGTGTTTGTCCTTTTTAGATGTGCCGCACCTTGAGCCAAGGTGTGCGGAAATGAACCGGAAATGATTTTACCCCATTTAGTAGGTAAGCTTCGTTTTACGATTCGATTTTTTTATAACCGCCCTACCCCCCTTCGCCGCCCTCTACACAGCGGAACTAACAGAATTGCCAAAACTTATTAGCCAAGAAATGGCAGTGAATACAAAAAAAAAGTCGATTCCGATTAACTGTTTGACATGCAGCTATCAATTTGGCTTAACATCTTGTTGTGGAATAGAATGTAAGATTAAAACTAAAATTGTCAATTCGAATGCTTCTGTTTGTCAACTAAGAGCTTATGGTATTTACCTGTTAAAGTTCTATTAACTAAATTTGCATATAATGAACTGTGGCCAAACAATAACTCGAAAACATTGCCTTTTAACGCTTGTGTTAAATTTACAACGTGCAGTGTCATAAATCTGGTCAAATAGCGTTGCAAGCAGGTTGAAAATGTCTCATAACTGCCACGATAATTAGCTAATTAGCTTAAAGGGCGCATGAAACTTGTCAACATTGGCATACAAATAAAATTGATTTGTTGACTACTTACTGTTGAATTCAAAAATATATATATATATATATGGCCAATTATTATTGCATTATTATACAATGCAATAAATGAGTACAAAGCAAACGAACTACGCACTTTCAAATCAACGGCAAACAAATAACAAAATATTAACAATTAAATAACATTAAAAGCGATGCGCATGCGCAAATGTTTTTTTTTTGCCTTCTTCTTCTGCTTCTCTGTTTCTTTCATTATTGCGAAATGTGGCATGTGTGTGTGTTTGGCTTGTGGCCAATATTCTTTGGCTTTGGCATGACAATGTCAAAACTAAACGTGTCAAGCGCACAATCATTTGTTTGGTTCGCTTTGGTTTCATGTCATCATCATCATCATCATGGCACAAACGCTAACGGTTCATGTTAACCAAACACACACACACACACACACACTCGCACAACACATTTTACATCTCACCTTGAAGACTGCATCTATATGTGTGTGTGTGTATACACATACATACAAACCTGCGCCAAAGAAATTGGCCGAGTGTTTCAACCAGTTTTGCCTGTGTGCCGGCGCATATAAATCGATTAATAAGTTTCGTAAATGAAACGCCATTATCAACGCTGCCAGCACCAGCAGCAGCGACGCCAACTGCAACAGCGACAGCGACGTTGGCAGCGCGCCGCTGTTGCCTAAACAAGCAAACGGGAATTGCGACGCTGGCTGCGCAACAAACTTGAACAAAACGCAACTTCAACTGCAGTCCACAATTAAAATTAGCTCAAGAAGTTAATTTTATAAATAGGCCGCACTCTTTGGTTTTCTGTCTTTTCTTTCTGATTTAATTAACGAGCTTTTTGAGCATTGCACTAGCGAGTCCAGCACTGGAACTAGCAAGTTGTGTGGGCGTTTTAGGCTAGTTACTCTAATTAACTAAAGTAGTTGCAATTTATGTTCATCATAAGTAAGTAATGAGCCCAATAAGTACAAACAGTTTGGCCTAGGCCAATGTCTTGAGACAATGCAAATATGTTAGAGAAGAGCTTTTGTTTTGGCCCTGTGCAAAACATTTAAGACTTTAAGTTAAGCTCTGCATTCTGCGCATGCGCCACGGCCAGGCCAACTAATTGAGTCAAGGGCGGGCGCAGCGTTGTTGGCAGCGTGTTGACAATAAAAAATTACATAGCCCAACACGTAGACGTGGCTAAGTTATTGTTGTTGTTATTGCTTGTCTTTTTGTACAACAATCGCGTACAGTTTTAGGCCCTCCCGCCGGCTCCCTACCGCTAAACAAACAATCAAGTACCGTACCGCCTCGAAGGGGCGTGGCACACTGACAGAGGCCAAACAATTGACTTGCTTTTTGCCAATAGCTATGTAAAAATGTATGTCAAAATCGAATTTTTTTTATGTAAACCCTAAGCACAAATGATTTTCAGTTTTATTGAATTCAAAACGAAACTCAAATGTTTGCCAAATGTTGTAATAGGGTCCATTGTATTGTGTTGTCTTTTTGTTGATCATTATTTTTCTTCACCCGTTAGTGCATTCTCAAGCGTTACACAAACATGGAAAGGGTGTCCATTGTGTACTCTCATGATGGCAATGTTATAAGCGTAGTTTGCATTAATCCGGTCAGGTCATAAAGTCGCCAAGTTCCCAGCAAGATGATCATTAACTATCTTTGTGTTAAATGATTGAAAGTGAAGTTGAACTTGTGATAAAAAACTTTCGGTTTTGGGAATCGTTGACACACTGAAGTTGGCTAAACAGCTAAACTATTAAACACTTGTTTTGCTTTAGGAAACGAACATTTAAATCCCAAATTAAACCTGCTGCTAGGCTTTCATTATTAAATAGTCTGGAGAACTCTGTTTGTATGTGTGTTTGACATAATTACGTATGCAGCATAGCTGTAAGCAAAAAACAAATGAAAGCTCTTTGATCAGAGGCTGTGTGTGGCAGTGGCAGTGGCAGGCGCTTTGGGGCGTGCAGCAATTGCAATTGCACAATGCACAAAAGACACCTTTTACCAAATTGTTGGCTCTCTAAGCTAATGTGTGGTAATGATTATAATTAAGTTGAATAAACAGAAACGCAAACCAAAATACATGCATCAATGGCATTTGGAAATGCTGGGAGACAAAAAAAACACAAGTTGAAAGTGCTGCAAGCTTTCTCAATGCTCATTAGGGCGGAGGGAGAAGCTGCCTGAGACCCTGAGAGATGTCATTTTAATGCGCGTCGGAGTAATAAACTGAAATAAGTAACGGCCATCAAAGTTGAGCCATCAAATATTTGTCAAGCGTGTTTCAAAATAAAACGAAACGAGTTCTAAGTATCAAGCGAACGCGTCAAATTTTTGCCCAAAATGATAATGAGAAACACAATGAGCGCATGTACTAACTGGCTTAAAATATATATCAAATACACACACGCTTACACAAACATAGACTAAGACACGGCACGCCCAAAATGTGGTCCAGCTGTTTGCCCAATTGGCGTACATCGACTGCAAACATCTAAAACGTTGCGTCCGCATATACACACATACAGAGAGACACTTACTGGATATAAAATGCGATCAAGCGTTACGTTAGATTTCGCAATTGCCAAGCAAACAAATATATGGCATAGCCAGCAGCCAGCAGCCAGCAGATAGTTGATATTATAAAATGTATTCTCGTCACTGCGGAACTTGGCTTTGTACACAAAATAGCCATATGAACACAAAGATCCGTTAACATCCATATACAAATAAATAAAGTATCAACTACTTAACCTTTCACAGTGACGCTGCAATGCGTTCGAGTGAGCAAAGGTTAGCTGCTTCTTGTTAATCTCTAACAATATTTTATTCTACAGGTGTACTTGGGGTTATTGCTGTATATGATGTGTGTGTGTGTGTGTGTGTGTGCGAAACTGGCACACCTATATTAATAATAATACGCATATGGCCTCACCCAAAATATAACAAAAACAACAACAACAACATAGTTGTTGAAGAGTGTGTGAATTTTAATTAAATCAAAATAATTTTTTTTTTCAAAATACCCATTAAATAAATAATTAACGAGCAATATTTAAAAGTTAAATAATAATAACAATATAGAAAGTACGAAAGAAACTGGATTATCTGGATTGTACAAATTTTATGAATTTGCACTTACTTTTGTCATTTAAATCAATCGCATATTGTCTACATGTTGGCTCAAGCTCTTCAACACAGCTCACTTCAGACAGGGTGTCTCCTATTCGAGCATTTGTTTGATTTTCTCGTGAGAATCGTACTGAAAGTAAATACTTAATCTTGGCCCACACAAGAAGCAATTATTAGATTATTTACCCGGCCACTGGGTAAACACAACCAGGCGTATACTTTACATAGTATGTCCAACTAAAAAACACTTGAATACAACTAAACAACAGCTACCAAATGCGACTTAACCAAACAGCCATAGTGGACCTTCAACTTAACTATTGGCCAAGTTAAAAATTTTTAGCGGAATTTTAGAGGCAAAACTACTCTGCACTTTGTATGCGAATGCAATCAATTCTGTTGATTTGTTAATTAAGGGGCAACGTTCTTAGTTTTACAGTTGTTGACAGGTTAGTAACAATAACACGTGTAGGAATTTTAGTCGTAAAGTGAGAAAATTACAGGAAATAAGTATAATATTATATGATATTTATTTACTATATTATCAAATAATATTGGCATTAAGAAATAAACGAGAACTTACATACCATATATATTTAAACTAACGATTTACAGTTTATCTTTAAAACGTGCCAATAAATATTTATAATTAGGCATTGCAAATGCTAAACTCGTATAATTCATAAATATCAATACACAGAATATTAGCAATTTTAATAAGTTTCTGAATTTTAATACCATAAAACATTAGAGCAATAACTTGAACAAATTATAGAAACCTTTAAATTGTATCAAGCTGCTGCTTTTTATAAGAAAATGTGGCAGTTAAATAAAGACGTGTTGCAAGTACAAGGGAATGGTTTAATGAAGGTTTAGATTAATTAAGACTTTGAAGCGGTTTAAGCCTTAAGGCCAACTAGACTTAGACATCAGCGCAGCATCCATTTCCAACCCAAGGCAACTGCTAATAAGTTACTAATCTCTGCGTAAAGTCGGACCACATATAAGATACATTGAAACAAAACGCATTAACCACAAGCGGCTCAAACAACACACACACAAAGACAATGTCAATGTGAGCAAAGTGAGCAGCCCGACTGTAAGAAAATGTAAGTTGTGGGAATTTTCATTGTTGTTGGTTTTTGACAACTCAATCAACGTCAGGCAGACGACCGAAATTTCAATGTCGTGCTTCTTAAAAGAGAAGTTTCCTTTTGTTGTTGTTATTGTTTTTGGTTTGTTTCTTCAGTTTGACATTATATCAAGTTTTGTGAAGGCGCAAAGTGTTCATTAAAGCCAGGCAAACGAAAATACTTAGCCCAAGTATTTTAGCATTAAACGAATTTACATTGAACTTTTACGTTTCGGTTCGTTTCGTTTTTTGCTTAACTTTATGTTCATGAATCTTGGTTATTTGTTTGGTTAATTTGATTTTTTGCCTGCCAATTGTTAAGACTTGTAAATGCGACAATGGGCATGACCTTTGAAGATTTTATTGTCGTATTTTTTTTGCGGAAGACATTATGCATACAATAAAATCTTAAGAGAGGAGAAAAAAAATATTTGTATGAATTTGTTAAATCTTACATGAGTTGTCAGACAAAGGCAGCAGAGCGTGCATTTTTTGTTTCTTTGTCTCGTTGCTAATAATGAGCTTTGTTTATTGAACCTGTGTGCGGTCTTTGCCTAATTAATTCACTGTAAATTGTTTGCTTAATTAACACTAGGATGCACTTGGAAATCCAAAAGTCAAGTTTATTTTAACACCTGCAGCCAGAATTAGCGTAATTTTACTATTGTACTAATGCACACATGATAAATCAACAATTTAATGGATGACTTATCAATAATTTTCTTAAATGTAAGCATATTCAAAAATATATAAATACGTCATACTAAACGAAGTCATCGAAATTCATTGACTTTTTAATTCATTTAATTCCATTCGAGCTTAAGTTGTCTGTATTAAATTAGCTTATTACAAAACAACAAATTGTATAATTCAATTGGCAATATTTATGAATAAATATTTTTTTTTTCTCCTTTGCATTCATTGAACTTGCTTCTCTTTTTTTTTGTATAAATTTGTTTTCAGAAGCTGGGGGAGATTTCTTTCAAAGGTGGCTTTAAACGGAAATATTTTTTTAAAAAATGATTTTTGTCAGAGAAGGAATTTTGATGATACTTTAGCCTGTGGAACATGCACTTTTTATCCTATTCAAAGTTGACAAACATTAAATACCAATTAAACAATAAAAACTGCATTTTAAATAACAGCATTAACAGCTTAAACATTGCCATTTAGCCACATTCATAAACAAGATTCACACATGCCAAAATACAAAGCTTCCTTAATTGCCTGACTTAAACTTCAGCTGGCAATTACATGCTGAAAATGTGGCCAAAAACTCAAGAAATTAAAGTGTTAATCATGTCAGAGGTTAGCCAATTTGTTGGCCCCGTTGGTATGTGAGTCGCTTAACTGACTAACTAACTAACACACTAACTGAGTCAAGTTGAGCTCAATATGCTCACACACACACACACACACAAACACATAATGTGGCGCATTTTGAAATCAATTTGTTGCATTTTTTTTTTGTTGTTGTTGTTATTGAGTA
Source organism: Scaptomyza caliginosa (assembly GCA_035044725.1). Lineage (NCBI taxonomy): Eukaryota > Metazoa > Arthropoda > Insecta > Diptera > Drosophilidae > Scaptomyza > Scaptomyza caliginosa. The sequence goes on from JAWNNR010000686.1 coordinate 708,584, forward strand.
TTTTGCGCCTCGTTTATGTTGTTTTAAGCGCTGCGTTAATTGCATCAATTAACTGTTAATTTCTATACATGACTCCATTTGTATCATTCACTTATGTTGTTGAATTGCTTTTGTTTTGAAACAAACAAAACAACATCCATAAAAAGCATTAACCAAAAGGAATGTCTCAAAGCCAAAGTTAACAGTTGTTGGTTTTTTTTTTTGAAAAATCAAAATCAAAACAAATACAAAACAACTCCCTGATGAAACTAATTATGTAGTCGGGGCGTCAATACGATTATTACGCGTTGAAAACATTGCAATAATTCCAGAACTACGGCTAATATCTGTCAGTTGATCTCTGGCTTGATGTTGTTTGATGCTTGATTATGCTAGCCACGTAGGCGGAGACAGATAAAACTCTGTTAATTGTTTTCATTAGTCATAAGACAAGCTGGCAAAAAAAAAAAGCAGGAACAGTCAGCACAAGCTATAAAAAAATTGAATTTGCACATATTTACACATACAGCGGCTACAACTGATTGCAAGATGTACTTAATCATCGTGACAAAGAACGTTGTATTTTACGTATTTAACGTATTTTATTTGCAAGCCCAAAGTCTGTTGACCAGCGACATTTGGGTAAACAATGCTGAAAACGAGTCATTAAACAAACTGCGGATTCTGCCAAAAAATAAGTTGTAAAAGAAATACGCCGCTTACAGTTTGACAAGCTGTGTATAATTAACACACAAGTTGATAAGTTTTTTATTTTGTAACAGATTTTTGGAATTTTCTATTTGGGCTTATTACCATAATAGATTTTTGATTTAAGCCACGAGCCGCACAAATTTGGCAATATCAACATTGATTTATTTGTTGTAACATTATAATATTAGTATAATTTTATGGCTTAAAGTTGCTGAATTTTTAATGCTTTACAAAAAAAGCGCTGATAAATCTTAGCTTGCCCATTCTATTTTGGTCATGCTCTGTCTCTTCAGTATCTCTCTCCCTCTCTCTCTCTCTCTCTCTCTCTCTCTCTCTCTCTCTCTCTCTCTCTCTTTATCTCTTTGATCATTTATGAATACCCAAAATCACAGTTGGCTGTCAATGTCAATGCGTTGTTGTGCTTATAAATTAGCATAGCTGGCAAACCAGCAGGGTCGCCCCCTTCTGGGTAAAAGCGAACGGATCCTGTTCTAGACAAAACGTGCGTTTGAATTATTTATAGAAAGTGAAGTACAGACACATACCATGTGCAACTAAGAGAGCCGCAACACAGTCGTGTTAAACATTTTTATGTTTTGGGGAATTTGCGTTTTGGCTCGCCGAGAACACTGGGAACATTGACCGCGTGGAGCGTAGCAAGCTTTTCAGATCTTACAGTGACGATCTCAACGTACCTGTAAGCCTGTAGATTTCGCATGAAATGTGCTCTACGTGCGTAGAATTCGAAGAATGGTGGAAACAGCAGCAAGCAGGCGGCATAGTGTAAATGTTTGCATATGTAACATTTGAAAGCGAAAATCCATATGATTCAATTGGCATCTAGAATAGCCAATAATTAACCAGAAGAAATAAACGCCATACACGTTATCTTCCCGCTGGTGATTCAGGCAAAGGCCGTGCTATTTGTTTTTGGGTAAACTTTTGTAAAATCTAGGAACCGGTCGTGAGTCCCGGTAGTGAATACCATAACTAGCCAATTAAAACAACTTGCAATCAGTTCTGTGCTTAAATTAGCAATACGGAAGTGAACATCAAACTGTATCAGATCAATATAAACCTCTTAAAGGGGGAGAATTATCATGCATGATGCGTGCGGCATCCTCCAAGCAATTCAATCATAATAAACGCTTGAAAGTTGTTCCAAAAGTTGTTTAAAATTGATCGACAACAGGGCCGCACAGCAACAAAAGGCACAAAAGACATAATGTGACACCGGGTTCGCCAGACAGACACAGGTAAGGCAATCAGCTGCCCATCAGTGGCAAGAGTCAAGTCCAAGGTTGAGCATGGAGAGCTCTGGCAAACTTTTATGGGGTTTTTCTGCAATTTGCGAAAAAAAAACGCGCTGATTTTTTTTTCCTGCTGTTTTTGCTGTTTTGTTGCAGCTTTTATAGTGCACATAAGGGCAATCAGTTAACACAAACCTGTTAATTATTACATGCGCTATTAAGATCGTTTAATGTAGCGTAATTTGCTCGAAAGCTTTAACGCCAAGTAATAACTAAATTCTTCAGTGCACACACATAGAAAGAGCAACAAAAACATTGCTTTCTTGATCTCTTTGCGGATGAGCTTTGAAAAGAACATGCAAATGAGAGCTTTCATTATTGCAACCCTGACTGACTACTTCTAAAGCTATTGAATATTGTAAACATCCAACAGCTGTCGGCGGCCACACAACAGAAGAGAAAGGCAAGCAAAAATTAAACAGCAAATATGTAATATGTATGTATGTCTAGTGCAACATTCTCTTAGCATTACAAGTGCAATAGTATTGTAGTAGACAGTAATGGCCAAACTGGTTAATATTACATTAATAATGTAAGTTCAATTATTCATTATCTCAAAAGTCATAATAATAATTTCTATAATTTTCTTCAAGTTTGTATGTCAGTATGTATGTATGCATGTATGTAGGTATTTTGCTATTTGGCGGCTCAGTGTTGCCAGCTTGTCGTACAAATCAACAACAACAGTTGCAAAAGAAGTAACAGCACAAAACGTATGTGAGGAAACTTACCAACAATTTGGCTTTGCTTAAGCTACCGCTGCTGTTGTTGCTGCTGCTTCTGGCAATAGTGGTGGTGTTGGTGTTGGTGCTTCTAGTAATGCTGTGCTTGCTCCTTCTTGCAATCAATTGAAACTGGAACTGAAAACCGCAAAAACCACAACACAAATAACGCACGGCCAAGACAGATATATGCTATATGCCTATATGTATGCCTGCAACTGTGTACAAACAAACATACCTACATATATATATGTATATACGTACATACGATATTTCGTAAGAACTTTGTGGAAAAAAATTAAGTTTTTTTCGCAATTGGCTAACAATCAGCGTGACTTTACACCGAGCGGTATAGACGCGTTAAAGCTTAACTTCTGAATGAAACTGAGCTAAAATTAAGCTGAGCGGCTGTTAAACGCGCGCATTGCGACGACGCGACTGCGAATCGACGCCGACAGCGGCTGCAAAGTGAACGCGACTTTGCGACGTAAGCGCAGGCAGCGAAACTTTTAAGCTGGACGGCCGCCGAGCAGGCGCAGAACTTAAGCACTGAACTTATAAAAGCTTCTGACAGTGGAAACTTACGAAACAACCGCAACAACAATAGCAGCAGCAAAATGCAGCGCAAATAAACTTTCCGTGCAGTGACCAGTTAGTTAGTTGCCCATTGCCCCAACCTACCTAACCACTCATTAAGTGCATGTTGTTTAAAAGCAAACACACACTAATTGGTCTGGCTCATTGAGGAGCGCTCCTGTTCTCCGTTACCGGAGTGAAGTTCAAGTGAACTTCATGTACAATGACGTTACTTTTGCCCAATATTTGTTTGTTATTTAGTTAGCTCAATTGAACGCGTGCGGCAAACGCAACTTGCAACAAAGCTGCCGCACTCAGACACACTATTATCTATTATCTAATTGACTTTGAGTGACTCTCAAGCAAAGCCCAACGCTTCCAGCATTAGCTGCACTACAATATATAATCTGCCATAACCCTCAACCCACCTGACTGCCTAATAGTTGTTTGTTAACTGGGCAAATAAAAATAAAGGCTGACAAAGGCAACGGCTTGCGCTTGCACTTCGTCAAGGTCAAGTAGGTGTCAAATATTTACCTAATGCATGCAGCCAGCCGCCTGTCGCCATCAATTGCAATTCTGTTTACTAATAATTAGTATATGAAGTAATTACTCGTTTTTATTTTTATGTTAAGCCAACAAATTATTGTTATGAAGCTTCACTTTAATTGATACTCCTTACAAATAACCTTCGTTTAATTTCAAACCAACTACATATTAACTGCAGTCTGATGCAATGTGCAAAGTTTATTTTTCGAAAATACTTTGTATTTGGGATTTTAGGAAGTGATACGTTCTGGAAAAACGTCAGCCATATAAATATACAAAAAGATTTGCTCATTTTCACTTTTATTGACTTGATATTGGCTTGTTAACCGACTTATTTGCATTTCTCTATTGACCGCAAGTCAATTATAAGTGTCAGGGTATCCCGAAATGCACAAAGCAAACACACTTGATGCCCCAGCAAGTGGTTGGGGCTAATTGTATGCAACACCACTAAATTTGCGTAATTATTATTTTAGACTTGGAACCTTAGTTACTTGACATTTGGGGTCACACGCGATGATTCTCAGAAAAACAAAACGCTGTGCAAACAATTTTGTACTATGTAAAGGACCATAAAAGTATTTTTTAGTTAGAATATACTTGAAGTTTTCTTTATCAATTACTGCAGATGTAATTGGGATGAATAGTTATTATTACTTACCCTTTAATGTGCGAGCCTAAAACTATGCTAGAAAAAAAGCATAAAAAACATGTATTTCAAAAAGATTTTAAAACAAATTTGTTTAAAAATTTTGACCAAAAATGTTATTTACTATTATTTCAATTAAATTAACTTTATTAACCGCCACAGAAGAAAAATGAAAAAGCATTTTATAAATTAAGTTTTTTTTTCGATCGAATATCTTTGAGATGGCAAAGTAACCTAGAGCAGAAACTATTTATCCAACTGCTGTTCTTTTTGAAACTTTCTAAACAACTTGTTAACTTTATAAGCCAAAATAATTCTTTATAATAGTATATATTGTTACTTCCCAGTTGCTTTTATTCTAACTTCGCGAAATAAAAAAGTCAAACGATTTGTGTTTGTTTTCATATTTCTTTAATATAAATTAATAAGCTTTTTACTCATGTCTTCCATAGTTTTTTTGAACTTGTCAGCTTAAACCACAACTTAACAATGAAACCAATGCACAGATTAACAGACTTTCATACATATAACTCTTAAATCTTTCTCATTTTGCCTTAACAAAATAAAAAAAAACAATGTTTTTAACATTTACAAACCGAAACAATAGGGTAACAAATAAAATACGCTCATACGTATAAGCCACACCGAATGTAAATACATAGAAATAATTAAACTTGAAGCAAAATATAGTACTTTCTACATTCTCTTTTGTTTTAAGGGATTTGCAAAAAAGTGTGCTTACAAAATTTTGTTTGCATCTAATTCTTAAATGGGGCCCCAAAAGCCAAACTGATTGTCGTCTCCTTCAACTGGTTTGCACTTAAAGTCTAAAGCTATTCCTCCATAATGTTTTGTTGTTTGTTTTGTTCTTTGCAGCATAAGGATTTGTGGTAAATGTGTTTTTTGTGTTCTTTAGTTTTGTTTTGTTTTTTTTTTTGTTTTTTGATTTGTTTGCTAATTGGCTAGCTAACTACAACATAGCATTATATATAAGTTTTTACTATTAGACTTTTACAAAATATTGCAACAAACATTTTTCTCTCTCTCTTTCTCTCTTTATATCTCACACAAATATACAAAAAAAAAACAAAGCTACAAATAGTTTAACGTTAAAGTTTAAAGCAGGCTTCAGAGCATGTTTGTTTATGTTTTATCGTTAGGTTGACGTCTCTCACTAATGTTACCCAAAAATGTCATATAAAAGTTAATGCCTAAATAGTTATGTGTGTGTAATATATATATATAACTATGTAAGTATGTGTACATTGTTGTAAGTGTGTGTAATCAATATTCTATATCAAATAAAAATGATACCTGCTGCCTTGCCAATTTAGAATACGTCTCAATTGAGAAATGCAAAAGTGAACCTACAAAAATATTTTTACAAAAAATATGTTCATGTATGTATTTATGTATGTATGTGTGTATGGGCTTAAGGATTCTATTTGGGTTAGTATGATTATATAATAAAGTTTAATGCAGCTTTTCTTTCTTTTCCTAACTATTTGTTTTCTTCCCTAATGGTGCTGATGGTCCTGGTAATGGTGGAGTTTTTCGATTGGTGGAGGGAATTAAGGTTCCCTGGTTCTGGTTTTTTTGCTTATGTAATGGCCACACAGGCCTATCATTTAACACTAACATCTGACCTTTACAAATGTACATATTTGTATGTATATATTTTTCATAAATTATTAAAAACAAATAAGGGTTTTCTGAATTATTTGTGTTGGTTTTTGTTTGTTTTTGATTTCTGCGTTCTGTTTTGGCCCAAATGCGTGAATGCATTGCCTATAACTATGCTGCCGCTTGACTGTTCTTGATTCTCTATGCCATGCTCTCGATTCCGTTACATGCTAAACACTTAAAATTAAACATAATGAATATCATCGTAGTACGTCTTAGTAGTAGTTATTTGACTTTGCGCTGGTGCAGACTAGAGCTACTGATGTCCGGATTCAAGATGGCACCATTGCTAGATAGCACGCCTTCCTTGAAGTAACCATCTTTATAGGCATCCACATGCCCATTACTCTTCACATATTCATCCTCCAAAACGGGCTGCAAAACAATCAGAGATAGACAAAAACAAAAACCAAGATAAATCAGATGCGATTATAATTAAGTAAGATTGTCGAGCACGTGTGTGCTACCGTCTCGACCCCACTTAGTCATATAAAAAGAGGCAGAGAGGTAAAAAAAAAAAAATATATGATATGCCTCAAGCTAAAGTTCAAAGCGCTGTATATGTGTGCCTTCCTAATGGCCAGCAGCCAATATGATTGGGCCTTCGCATCCGGCTTCACATGTTCACGCTAATTGAAACGTCCCCCGCGTAGTGTTGAGAGTTTGCAAGTGCTGTGTGTGCGACGAGCGCTCTGTGTATGTTTGTTTAACTAAGCTAGTTAGAATTTTTAAGTTGATAAAAAAAAACAACAGTAGATCTATACGTATATGTATTGAGTGGGGCCTGGCGTCGATTTGTTTGTTTAGACACTGCTTATAACATTCAAGGGCTACTTGATTTAATATACTGCCTCACCTATGTACATTTAGTGGCAAAGCCCATACGTTTTACATTTTGCTACTATTGCGTTTTTGGCAAATAACGAAAACCTTACCATGCAGGCTCCCTTATTGCCGTCGCAGCCGCCGCCGCCATTCGTTAGCTGTGTATCGCCACTAGCCATATGTTTGACATTGCCATTCGTGTGCACGACGCCATTCGCATGCCCATTGGCCTTGAGCGCATCGCGAGGACGACGATATTTGGCTTTGTAGAAGTCGGAGAAGAGGAATAGGAACATCACGCCATGCAGACCAATCCAGACCATAAAGCCACTGGGATAGTCGCAGTCGCGGAACACAAGCTGGAACTGATGCGTAAATATGGCCACAAATTGCACCTAACGATTTATAAAGTTTGTTAAAATCGACAATTATTCAGTTAAAGTCAACGATTTAGTATGCACATACCATTTGAAAGGTTGTCAGGTATTTCTTCCACCATATGAACTTCTGATACTTAGGACCCATTGCCGCAATCATATAGTAGAAATACATCACAATATGTACAAACGAGTTGAGCAGGGCAAAGAATGTGCTATGGCCGCCTATAATAATTAAATGGATATTAGTTGCAATATATTGTTATAGTTATAGTTGTTATAAACGTACCCGGTGCAAACTTAAGGCCCATCCACACAGAGAATGGCATACAGCCATGATGTATGACATGCAGCGTTGATACGTGCTCGTTCTTTTTACGCAATATAAAGAAGAGCGTGTCAAAGAATTCGGTAAACTTTGATATGTAGTACCACCAACAAATGTTGACCATCTAATAAGAGAAAAATAAACGTTAAGAACTTCAATCTCTTGCTTACAATATCTATAGGTTTAACTTACCCTCGTTGCCATGGGATTGTTACTGTAGTCAACTGGCTGACATTTGAAGCTATAGTGACCCCACCAGCCGCTCATTAAGTACTATCAAACATATATATGATATTGTTAACAAAAATGTATCAAGCTACGGTTTGTTGCTCATTGATTATGCGATAGTATACCTCATAGAAAATCCACGCACTGAATATGGTTTGTATTGCGTTGTAGTAGACGAGCACCTTGCGCAAATCCATGGCCTTACGATTCGCCATTAATCTTGGTCCAAGAGATTTGCTAAAGTATGCATAAAATAAGCACATACAGAGCGTGGGCATCGGCGATGAGACCAAAAAGAAGTTATTAACACGCGGATCTGTAAATGTTAATCAAAAAAAAAGTGTCTTTGTTAATTAATAAGCTTTTAGGTTTATTGTCTTAGGCTTACCACTTTTATTGTCCATTAAATCCCTATACCAATGGTATGCATCATGCATTAGAACATCCATGTTTTTGCAGGTATTTTTTTTTTGTTGAGTGTTCCCTGATTTTTGTTCGTTTTACGTTGCTCTTAAAGCATCAAAAATTTAGATATCACACACAACTGAATTTAAATAGAATGAATTGAAATTTGTGAGTTGAGTTTGATAATTTAGATTTAGCTTAGATCATTAAATAAATATTACTTGTAGACAGCCTAATTAAAATAAAATAATAACGGATCAGACGTTACTGGGTTTTATTTATAACTGAACCACATTTATTGTTGAACCACATTGCTTCCGAATTCCGACTTTTTAAGGTAGTTGACTTTGCTTTTTAACAATAAAACCAGATCATTTATAAGTATGTGCGCGTGATTTTGTAGCCGTGATCATGAACATAAAATTGTGTTTAATTTGTTTAGCAACAAGTGAAAACTATTGGCAATTGATAGACCGGAAAGTTTTACAAACCGCACAAAAGGCATTAAACTAAAGTAATTAAATATACAAAATAACGGTGCTAAGGGAAGAAAACAAAATTAAAAGCGCATTCAAAAAAAGATGAAGTGGAAAAAGTGTGAAGGTCAAGTAAATTCCCCACTCAGCGAGAAACAAGAAATAACTTAATGTATGTAATAAATAAAACAAGGTAATAATTGCTCAAAGTTATGAGTGTAAAAGGTGAATGTTGTTGTGATATTCACTGCTCATTAAAATGCCAATTTGAATAAACAAAGACGATACTTTGTTGCATACAATACTTAACAGAAGCTGTGACCTCAGTCAATTAATGTTGTGGGTGGCACATTTGGAATTCCAATTTTATAATAATAATAACAGCACAGAAAAGAGAGCGAAAACTTTGCGATTTCATTAATGCCCTTGTTGGTGGCTGAATGTGACATTTGGTGGGTAGATTTGTCAGCAAAACAGCGCTTATTGGGTAAGAAATATAAATATGCCTAACTTAAATATGCGATTATGCAATCGTGTGGCAATATTTGTTATTGTTTTGTATTCGAAAGCAACTTAATACTCTTGAAGTGGGCATCACTATAAACATACTTTATTTTGTTGTCAACTTGTTTTTAAACGCAATATTCTGGCAAAAAATGCGTCGTCAATTCATTGATGAATTCAACTAAAATAGATTTACGCTCGATTGCGCTAATGATATTGGTAAACATATCGAAAGCCTAAATGCGAATTTAAACAAAGTATTTATTTGCGTTTGCAATAACACGAGAACTTATTTGGAATCCTGACTTAAGTGCGTTAGCACAAAATATCCAAAAGTTTTCCACACACAACAAAACCAAAACGAAAATGTTCTTTCAACTGCATAAAGTAAATTTGCTTCCGAAAACGACAACGGCCTTCCGATATAATACTCCCATGACCGACGTCGACGTCTAATGCCAATTCAAAGGCAAAGGCAATGGCAATGTGCTCGGCTCGGCTCGATAAGTTGTAGCTGTCTCTACGTCTCTATGTCTCTGGGCCACTTGAAGTTTGTTTTGAATGTCATGAACAATGAATGGCAACAGCAACGGCAACGGCAACGGCAACAGCCACACCATGCTGCACAGATGGTGGTGGCGACAACGTAAGCGCCGCTTGCTCAATCGTTGACAAAATACACAAAAAAACAAATTCATGCCCACTGCCAGTCTGTGGGTTTTTTTTCTTTCTTTTTTTTTATAACCGTTGCTCAAACTTTGTGTGGGTCAGTGGCAAGTGTTTCTTGTGTCTTTCTCTCTCTCTCTCTCTCTGTCTCTTTGTGTGTGTGTGCAACAAGCTGCCCCGAAAAAGCAGCAAGTCGAGTCAATAAATTTTGCTAGCTTATGAAATATGCACGAGACGCGGAATTAATAATATGTTTATATGGGCACGGCCGGTGTGTGGATTTTTAGTTCGTCACAGTTCGTTTTGCCTCGCACCCAGTTGACAGTTCAAAATTGTCAAGGTAAACATTTATGGGCTATGGCATTGCAAGAGAAAAAATCGCGGCATACAACAGCAACAACAACTGAAAAAGACTTTACTGGGCTTACATAATAAGCCAAGAAGAATAACAACTCAAAGTGGAGCAAACAAAAATTGGCAAACAAACGAAGCGAGGCGAGGCATGGCGAGCCTTGTTGCCGGGTGTGCCACCACCAAAGCATCATGCCACATGTATGTATGTGTTTGCTTGCCCTTTTGCACAATTGCTGTGTCACAGCAACGTCACCATCATTGGCGCCCCGAAGTAAACAATCAATGAGGCATGCAACGAGCGACTTCTTTCCCACTTCTACATGTTGCACGCGCTACCAGACGCCTGTTGCTTCCGCTTATATGCATCGCCATCTAAGCTTAACGACAACTGGGTGTTGCACCAAACCACAGACAGAGCGACGCAGGGCCAGAGAATGGGATGTAAAAGTGGAGTAGCAGCAGTTGGACGCCCAACACGCTAATGTTAATGGTTGTTGCTTTTGCATTAGGTTTTTTTGTTGTTGTTGTTGCCGGTTGTGGGGGCAACCCCATATTAATTAGAACAGCAAAAAAAACACAACATTGAGCTTAAAACGCGAACAAAAATAACTATTTCAAGTTTGTTGATCTAATCGCGGTCACAATGATGATGGGCAGTAAGGACAGAGAAAGGGGGCGTTTTATTTTGTATTGGCTTTTGTGAGTGGCCATTGTGTGCGGCCTTATCTGGCATAATCGCTCGTTTAGAAAAATAGGAAACTTAATTAAGCGCAAAATCGATGCAGAATATACATACATATAATTTGCGTGCTTAAGTGGGCAACATTGAACGTTGCACATGGTACGTTGCATGGTACGTTGCTAGAGATCAAACCCATGACGCATGGGAAACATTTAAGCATTGAGTCACAAGATTGTTAGGAATATTTCTTGCTAATCAGCAGTTATCAGTAATGGGCAAGAGAAAACGTTTACAGTTCCTGTTGTCCAGCCTGACTCAGTCACATACATATATATAAATAATAATTGTTTCCCTGAAGCAAGCGCCCTCTGCAATAATTGGCCATAATCAACAGTTATCAATGCGAAATTGTTTATTTTTTTTTTTTGGTTGTTTGGTTGCTTTTTGTCACGCTTAATTGGATTCGAGCATTGATAACAGATTGGTAATAAAAAAATATATGTGACTAATAAGCCGCAAAGTCTCGAGACTAGTGTGAAGTTTAGATTCCCCGTTACGTACAGACCCAGTTAAGAGGCGGAATCTAAAGCGATTGATTTTTTCTTTTTTTGGGGCGCCCTAATCACAGATATGTTTGCAGTCCAGGCACGTACGGGTACTTGGTGCGATTATACAATGCGAATTTCATATGTGTATGGGTAGTTACAGATACGGCGACACTTTTATAAACGCTTACAATGCTGGTTACAAGGTTCGTTAGTTTAAACACATTGTACAGACTTTTGTCTTGTTAAATATATAGTTTGTTATAGTTTTTTAATTCATATTTTTATTGTACATAGTGTCTTTTGTTTTGGTTTTTTGAGAAAGTTGTTTGGTTTTCTTGCCGCTGCAAAATTGCTATTAATTTTGGCGTTGGCTTTGCTTTTAGTTGTGTATTTATGTTGGGTATATAAAGATAATATTAGTGTATGTACGTATTTAGTTGTGTTTACAACGATTAGATAATCACACACACTCACATATATATATATATACACACCGTGACAACAAACACTTGTCGGTTTTGGTTACGTTTTACCCGTTTCGTTTACGCGCGATGCTTTGCCTAGCGCGCTTTTAAGCCAACTGACGATTCGCTGGATGCGCCTGTGAACCTTATCAGGCGTCGACAGCGACGGCAGCAGCGACGCCAACAGCGAATGCGCGACAATAACGACGACAGCGACAGACGACAGACGTCGGTGACAGCCGATGGTCACTGCTTGCTGGGCTTGCTTTTGAATCGATCAGTGAGTGCGCGCACGAGCAGACCGATTACACCAGCTTAACAGTGAATCATGCTCTAACGAGCTTTGACGCGCGAGAGAGTGTCAACGAACGTAAAGAGCGAGAACTTCACTGCACGCCCTAACGGATAAACCGTAACAACACCAAAAGCAATGAGAAATAATTAATCAATGTGTTAACGTACGTTTATCGTTGTTTTGTGTAGTTTTTTTTCTGTTTTTAATAACAGCTTATCAGAGAGTGAGAGAAGCGCTTGTGTCGCTTGAGCGGACAAAGCCGACGGCGCAGACCAACCCGCTAGTTGAACCGTTGGCCAGCGTGCCAAAAATACAACTGAGCCAATGTTGGGAAAAGCAGCTGCTGGCCAGCAACCTAGCCAGCCAAGCCAACAAGCCAGCCAAGGCAGTAAGCCAAACCGTCGCTTTTTATGCTGAGTCGTGCTTGCATTGCAAAAGCGTTCGCAGCTTGAAAACAAAAAACTTAAAGAGAAGAAAACTTTGCTCAAGTTACACATACAGAGAAAGACATGTGTTAGTGTGTGTGTGTGTGTGTTTGTGTATATAAATTAAGGCATTTTGTGGCAAGTCGCCATCTTCTGCGGCAATGTTGACCGTTGATGTAACTGACATGCGCCGGCGCTGGCCATTTGGCCAAGCCGAAACGCTGTTGGCTGACTATTAGAGCTGCTAACAATATCACTTTCGCTTTCCGGCTTATAAACATACATACATACATACACAAATACATACGTAAATGGCGCGCCAACATTTAGCAGCAGTTGGTTAACTGTGCCACATGCATCCAACACAACAGGTGTGCGAAAAAGAAGGCGCAACAACATGTCCCGCAAACGTGTAAAAGAAAACAAAAACAAAAAAACCAACAACAAAACGCTAAAAAGAGCCAGAATGCAAGAAAGCACAGTTTTTATTTATTTATATCTATGTATACAGATAAATGTTATGTGTGTGTGAGTTGAGCGGGACTTGAACTTGTTTGAACTCAAGCAACAGAAATACAGAAACCGTTACATGCATACGATTTAGGCCTAATTTGTGACATGGCTGCCTGTTCAGACCATTGTCTGCTTAAATTCTAGCTCCCAACTTGATTCAAATTAACATATCTACAAGTCTGTCTGCTTTTCTTCTACTCAGATTTCCTAATCAATTTATTATTGTTTTTGTTATATGCAAATGCTTATACAACTATGCATTCATATGTAACCTGGCCGTTGCCAGCTTGTTGACCCTTTTTCGTATGCGCCCATTGACTTTGTATTCTTCTGGCAACGCTGGCACGTGGTATTTACATAATATTCTAACGGACAAATAATTGTAGACTTGCGTCTAAGGGAAGTTTGTATAAAAAAACTGTTTAGCCCAATATCTGAACTATAATGCAATAAACAAAATAATAATTATTGATTACGCATTATTGTGAAGAAACTCATAGTTTTGTTGACAGTCTGTATAGATACACCATACAAAACAAATATTTAATCAACACTTATTGACGTGTTGAGTAATTAAACCAAATGTATGATTATGTCACTGTTAGAACATATATACAGACATATGTATATATATTTTTGTATTGATTTTCACACCAATCAAATTGAAAGACAACATTTTGACCTTGAAGATGTTGTAGCTTAACAAGGTGCTAAATGCATATGGGAAAAAGCAGGGTATTTCCGAGTTGAATGTGCCGTCAAGTTCTTTTATTATGTGTATCGTACGCCTACTTGTAAATGACATACAATTATAAATGGCACGCGAAGCGGGTCAAAGTCACAAATACATAAATATTTTGTTGAACTTTTTTTTTTATTGTGGTTTTTGGGACAAGTGCGAAATCATTGCATAAATCGACGTAAACAACAAAAACACAAACACAAAACCAAAGTAGACACACACCAAAAACGAAAAACGAAAAAAAGGCAAATTGGCTTTCTTACAAAACGGAAACAACAACACGTAGCAAATGAATTTCATGGTCAGATTCGGATTACGGCAAATGGCCGAAATAGATATCTTTCAATTGGTAGGATGAGCAATAGATGTAAAATGTTGACCCTCAACTGGCTTGACTTTGACTTGTTAATGTTTTTTTGGCAGTAGCAGCAGCTGCTGCTGGTGTCGTTGCTGTTGTTGTTGTTGTTTCTGTGCAAAGATTGGATTATTCGTGCGTGCGTGTGAGTGTGTGTATGCACGGCTCATTAGCGCTAGATGGCGCTGATTTTAAATACAAACAAAATGGCGCACTCAACTCACAAGCCTTATTATGGAGAAGCCATATGGGTTGTGAGTGTGGATGCCAATGTAGATATTGTATGCTTGTGGATGGTGTTGCTTTAAACGAGCGTTTTATTTATGAATGAGTTGGGCATACATGCACACTCGTGGAGTTCGATAAGTACACACACATACAAGAGTAATTTAATTTTTTTATATACTCAAAATTAGCACAAGAAATGAGTTCACTACAATTGGAACAGGTAGCAGTGGCAAAATTCACCCTGACTTGTTTTTGTCTAGCTAAGTGCTTACTAAAAACCATAAATATTTGGTGTTAAAGGGTCACACACGTTAGCTAGGCATAATTGCACTTTGTGCGCAAACAAAAACAAGAAAAGCTTTTAGCTGCTAAACAAATACTGAAATGGAGAAAAAAATAGTTCCGGTTTAATGATTATATGATGGATTGTTTGTATAAAAAGTCGATAAATTTTTTGCATCCAATAATTGTACGTACATGCTCATCTTTTCTTCATATTTCTTCTTCATTTTTTTTCTTTGCGCACAAAGAAAGAGGCCGAGGCAAAGTAAGCGGAAAGCAAAGCACAGACACAGCTAAAAGCAGCAACCGCTCAAGTGCGTGACTGACTGGGCCCAGTTATTGGTAAGCTACTACCAAAGACTTCCTACAGCCCAAAAAATATGCACCGAAATACTTGGCATTCCAAGCGATTCAAAAGTTAAATAAAGGCAGCGGTCGATCGTACGATTCGCCAGCAGCAGCGCAAGCTTTTATTTTTGATTTGGTTTTTTTTTTATTTTTTTAATTCCACCCATTTTCAGTTTGGTGATGTTGTAATGAAAGCGCAAGTAGCCCGAACCAGATAGCCAGCCAATTCAAGTTGATAGCTGTGCGGCCCTTTTGGTTTGCGACTTGGACATGTACTCGTCGCAGCTGTTTGTTGTTGTTGTTGTTGTTGGTTAATGATTAATGGGAAAGTTTCACTTGTTTATAATAACAATATTTTGCATTACTCGTTTATGAAACAACGTTTTGAACAACATATATTATCACATTCTTAGATTAAGTAAAATCAAAAAGGAAAAAAAACTTTCTAGGGCGGAGACCTTGCATATACATATTGTATTGCCTGAAGCAAAGAGTTGTGCCCAAAAAGCAAAGCGAGCCTAGGTTATGTTAAATGCAAATAAATATACAGGCTTACATATTTGAATACATAATTAATGACAAAAGAAAGAGGAAAAGAGAGAGAGAGAGGGAGGGAGGAGACTAAAGCGAAGGCCGTCAAATTAATGTGCGAAAAAAAAAACTTTGAAACTGAGTCAACGCTATTAACTTTAATGAAAGCATAAACAAAGCACACAGTGCAAGAGATGCAAGAGCTTCCAGATTGTTCGATGTTTCGACCGGTTTGCAGTTGGCCAAAAACTGTAATAAAGGCCCAAATGTTATATAAGATGGGCAGAACTTTTTTAATAAACAAACGATAAACACACAAAAATAAACACAAAAGCCAATTATAAACAACTAATGAGCCTTAAATAAATGGAAAATTAAACGCAATAAGATTATTATTAATCAAAAGAGCAAAACATGTTGCCCAATATGGTATTTTCAAGGTTAGTTAAACTTTGTAAAAGGGCAGTTTAGCTAACAAAAATCTGCGTAAATGACCAAAATCTAATTCTAGTGTTGAAAGCTTGCGAGTAGCAAATATAAACAAAATATAAAAAGAAACAATTATTATTTATTGCTAAGATTTGTTGCACAACAATAACAACAATGAAAAAAAAGAAACTATTTTAATTCACAAGATCTGGTTCTCTGCCTCTGCTCAAGTTTCCCAGGTGGCAGCCCAATTGACTCGCATCCAAAGAAAACACTCAAGTGCTTGGCGTCAGTCACAAATAACGGCATCTTTTGTATTCACAGCAGCAGCAGAGGCGGCCATGGCAACAGGTGGTTGTTGTAAAAGTTTCAGTTCTGTTGTCGCATTACTTTGTGTTTTTTTTTTGCCTTTTTGTGGTGCTATTCAAATGTTTGTGGTCAAACACAATAACTGTAAAAACGTGCCGCAGCATTTAATCGGATTGATTTCAATAATTTGATTCTTAAACACCCTATGCCAAACAAATCGTTAGCTAGGGTTTGACAGACGGGTGGTCAACTTATTCCATATGAATGAATCAAAATATTCTTTGCTTAGTTTGTCAGACCAACGGGAGTATTCTGTATTCGAGCACCCATGCTAAAAAGAACTTTTACTTGTGGGCAAACCGGTTGAAAGAACTTCGAGCTAATAGCAGGCGGCAAAAGAGTGCTTATCAAGCGAGCCAGAGAGATGATGATGATGCTAAGACCCACATACATTTATACAATCATATGCGATACAATTTTTACTCGTACGATGGCATTAAACATCATCAGACCAGACCAGGCCACGCCAAGACCCACATACAGTTACACACACACACACATACATACATACAAAAGAGATGCATATGTATATGTTTTGCCCATTCGGCAGCCAGTTGGTATTGGACTTTGAACGTTGCGGTGCTAAAATGAAATTTCTATATGATACGATGATATTTTGAACGCTCTCCCGATTTTGCAGTGCATTAACGACGGCGTCGACTATTACTCTCAGCAGAAGTGCTGCTGTGAAGAGAGAAAGATACGGAGAGAGAGAGAGAGAGAGAGAGAGAGGCGGTGTCTATCCATCAGCAGAGGCAAAAGATTGAGAATCGAACTTGAACCTTGGGACGCTTTTGATGTGCTAGTTGTTGATTCAAGGAACAATGTGTTTTTAAGTACATTACCAGCAATTCAAGTTTATTGATTTTACAATTTACAAACGACGTAAGTGTTAAACTGACCGTCCCTTTGTGACTGGTGTAAGCTTTTTAGAATACAATTAACGCCCTGCAAATTTATGCATCTACTGCTACTGATTTCAAGGCATTGAAAGCCAAATAAAAGTATTGCAATAGCTTAATGTCACGACCCACATGCAAAAGCTCTTGCACAATAAAATAATAATAATGGGAGACAAACACAATACACAAAAAGCTTTCATTTACTTGTTCTCGATCGCATTTCTGTGTTTGTTATTGCTGGCCTTCTGCATTGTTGGGGCACTTGAGGGCATTTTCGATTAAAGACTCAGACTGACGTTTGGCGATGGGCGACATTTCCGCATTGCTGCTGGCAGGTGAAACTTTTTTCTTGATCGACAAAAAATAAAATGCAACTCAGGGCTGCGCAGGCGCACAGCGATCGCGCTTTACTGTCCACTGGTTGACTGTCTGACAGTTTGACGTTGACTGGGGGAGAGGCGCGTGATGCAACAAATATGAATTGACATAACCGAATGTGTGCCAAGCAATTGACAGCACAATGAAGCGGAGTCACAGACCACATTTGCATACATTGTAGTTAACAAAGGAAATGGGCAGTGGAATTCGCAAGGGCATACATACATATACATATACATATACATATATATGTGTGTCTTTTAGCTGCGGGCTACTTTAACGACATTATGGATTTATTTAACCCATGCGGGCTTTTGAACTGCAATTAACAGTTATTAACGCACCTCAACCCTCTATAAAAGGGCAGGCCGCACATCGTACGTCCATGCTTACGCGTCGCTCTCACTCTCATTCCCATGCTCTCACAAACACTCTCCCACACACACACACACACACACACATACACGAGCAGCCAATAAGAGCGGAATACGCGTCAAACGTACACGTGCACTCTCTTTCCCACTCTCTTACGTTGGCTGTTGCTTTCCTGTCATGTCACTCTTGAAGCGCGTTGTTGGGCGCGGCGGGAAACAGGAGTTCGTCTTTTATCTTTTTCTTTTTTTTTTTTAATTGAATGCACGCAGCAACTACAGCGATGATGACTAATTTTGCTCAATGTACGCATATTCTGTAAATGCACAACAAGTTGCTAACAGAAAATCGATGCGAACTTACCGCCAATGTATAGGGCCGGCGAACTTAGTAAGCGTGCAGCAATGGAATTTTGCTTAAATTTAAAGAATTTCACACACACAAAGCGATAGCACATACACTCACACAATCACGAGCATCAATGTATACACGTATTTAAATGATCGTCGCGCGAACCGATATTTAGGAAAGGTTGTGCATTTATTCAGTGGCTACGGGTTGGTGATGAAGTTGCCGATGATGAAAGTATTATTTCTTTTAAAATGAAAACACACACACACACGTAACAACGGACAGGAATCGAATCTAAAAAAATTATATCCGAAAAGAAATCACAGCAACAACGGCAACAACCATGCACAAGGAAGTCTAAAATGAAACTAAGCGGGCAACAAAAACAAAAAACCAAAAGAAAACCAACGAAAGACAAAGCATAAATTGACAAGGTAACGCGCTCAAGTGTGTGAGTTATACGTCATTGGTTTGGGTCTCTTGGGGCAGCATATAGCATAAATAATATAAGTTCCGCAAATTATATGCATTACTTTTCTTGGAAAACTAATCGCATCAATTATTTTTTTCATTTTGTATGTTAGAGCAGTTCGTTTGCTGAGTGCTGCAGTTTCTGACGTCATCTTTGCATACATTTTTCGCTCTTGTGTACATTTAATTATCATACTGAGTATAGCAAAAGAGCGCGCAGTTAACCACTTTAACATTTACTGTTTTCAGCGATACGGCAACGCTGCGCTCTGGAGTGACCACATTGTGTAAGTGGATAAATATGACAGTATCTATGATAAAAATACTAAAATACCAAACACATATGCAGATCACATTTGAATATCAATTTAACGATATTTTTTGTTGTTTGCAAGATGATAATTATGGAAACGCGAATAGGAAAACTATTTATTAAGACGTATGGTAATTGACTAACTCAACAATAATCACTTTAGCCATAAACAACTTTGACATCATTTTTGTGAGACATCTAGGAAAACGAATCCAACTTCGTTGTGCATAATTGCACATGTGCAATTAAATTTGATTAGTCAGTAACTTTAGATCGATAAAATGCTTATTTATGCTTAAATATGCCTAATCATCATCCTAACTTTAAAGGTTGCTTTTACACAGTCAACCCAACTAACAAAACTTTGTCTTTTCTTAAAAAGACAAAATAACAACGATTAGGTTTTTGAAATAAAAACGAATATCAATCAGTATTAAAAACTACCACAACTTCTTTCATTCTCGATTTTATTTATAAAATAAAAAACACATTTCTGTTGATCAAAAAAATCCAACGAAATCATATACACGTATCAAATTGTTGCTTGCATTACCAAAAAACCAAAATAATATAATAAAGGTTGCTACGTATGTAAAGATATAAAGCGGTTAGCTTGAGATTGACATTGATCACAACAATCATCAAGACAAGAAGCTATCATACATAATGGGTAATAAAATATAATATACTCAACTACTTTCTCTCTCTCTCTATCTATAAATCTTATTAAGTTCGAAAAATTTGTGTGTTTAGAAAGCATAATTTGTTTTTTTGATTTGTTTTTTCTTCTGATCTGCAAGCGTTTAACATTACAAATATATACATAGATATTAAGATCGTTTAATACAAATATAATTGTTGAAGCTATACGTGCTAAATATTGGATTTTTTGTTTGACAATATATGTTTTTTGTTTTTCTCTTGGTTTTTTGTTTTTTTTTTTTGTGTGTGTTTAAAGTTTCATATCGATTTGGCTTAGAATTAGACTTGGACTCCCTATGCTTATGTTTAATTTAATGTTACGGTAATTAATAATTTGTTACATTTAATTAATTTATGCTTTGTTTCTTGGTTGGCTGGCTGGCTGGCTATTATCGGCTAGCTTGACGGCTTCATTCATTTGTTGCCCGCATTAACAAAGACACGTTGTCGCGTCGTATTCGAGTTTAGCGCAGGATTGCACATAACGGTCGTGAACTTGTTGAAGGTGTTGTGGAATCTATTCATGGTGCCATTGATATGACCATTGCGCGGCGTTACATCACCATCCTTTAGCTGCTTCACATCACCATTGGCATGGCCATTAGCCCTAACAGCCGATTTGTCCTGCAAAATCATTAGTTAGCCAACTTTCTTTTATAGACATATTTTTTAATAATCTTACCTTGCCATCAGGCTTTACATAGGCGCGCTTGTAGAAGTTGGAGAACAGGAAATAGAACATCACCGCATGGGCGCCAATGAACCATGCGAATCCTATGGGATAGTTGCAATCATTCTTGAAGAACAGCTGGAAGGAGTGCACCATGACCAGCACAAACTGAATCATCTGCAACACTGTCAAATATTTCTTCCACCAGAGATAGCGCTGCACCTTGGGTCCCATGGCAGCCAGCATATAATACGCATACATAAAGATGTGCACGAATGTGTTGAGGAATCCAAAGAACGTCGAATGGCCACCGGGTGTGAATTTAACACCCCACCAAACGGACACTGGCATAATGCCATGATGGATGACATGCAGCGTGGACACCTGATCATATCGCTTGCGCATCACAAAGAAGAACGTATCGAAGAACTCTGTGAACTTGGAGAAGTAATACCACCAGCAGCCCATTGCAGTCTGTAAAATAGTGACGAATTTTGTTTATTGACTCGAATGTAAACAATCTTGAAGCTAATGAATATTTCATATTCATACGGAAGACGTCTTGCCGCAAAGTCTAGTGTGTCAGCTGTAAAGCTTACAAATTCTTCAAGATATATTTATATTGCTAATGCTAATTTTCGACTTTCCAAGTTCTTTTTCGGCACTTTCTTTTGCTTTCTTGTTTGCACGGCTAGCTGGATATCACGTGAGGCTTCAATCTACGCGCAAATTTGAGTGTATAGCCGGCCGGCATTGGTCTAAACATTTGTCATCAATCGATTAGCATAAGAACCAGTCGCCGTTACGGCTTCTTTGTTTAAGCCAGAACTGCTTAATACGAATAGAACTGGCACATTCAACAAACATTAACTGGCTTTTGCAAAGCCATAAAACCTTTATCTATCCATATATATATATATAGAATATCCATAAACTTGTATATATACTTACACGTATCGCACGAGGTGAATAGGAATAATCAACGGGCTCGCATCTCAAGCTGTAGCCATTCAGCCATCCACCTATGCAAGACTATAAATGTGAAGTGCTTTTTTTAATTGTGATCTTTTTTTTAGTTGGTACGAAGCTCTGACACTTACCTCATAGAACAGCCACATACTGAAGAGAACCTGCGCCGCATTGTAGACAATCAAAACTTTGCGCAGTTCGAAGGGTTTTCTGTTTTCCATTAGCTTGGGTCCCAGCACCTGTAAGCAAAACATTTTAAATGAATTTCTCATCCAAAGCGTCTTTAATTTGTGAGTATTAAGAGCAATATTGAAAAACTTTTGGGAGAAGCTTAGCTAGTTTGAGTATCAGTTGGTGTACTATTTTTTTGAATTAGGCCAGGTTTGCCTTCAAGGCCTGAGTTGTGTGTTAGCGTGGTAAGCACTGGTTTTTAATTGCCGTTGCTCATTTAGCATACAAATTCAAACAAAGGCGCGATGCTGCAATTATCAAATCAATCCGAAACCGGCGGTCTGTTGGTTTTTGGATTTTGGGACAAGTTCGTTGCCTAAGTCTTTTGTGTGTGTGGTTTTTAGAGACTAGACAGACATACAATGTGAAAGCCATTTAAATGATTACATACATATGTATATAAAATGTAAAGCAATGCAAAGCCGATACCTAAATAGAAATCGTTTTTGGATTAAGGTTTTCACAAAACCTTTTTTTTTTTTTTGCATATGTAATTTTGGCCCACTTGGTTCACCAATTTCGACATCTGCAACTCTTAACACTGATTGGCTTTGATATTAAAAATGAATGGGACGACTGACCCTGAACTCTTTAATGTTGTTTTTTTGCAAGCTGCCATAAATGTTAAAACTAGTTTAGCATGATGCGCGTCGATGCAGGACTTGTGACTCGAGATGCATCCGCGTGCCAATGCAAGATCATCAAATGTGATTGTACTATGTATGTATATGTGTGTCTCTGTGTGTGTATGTATGTATCCGGAATCCGAATCTAGAATCAACGAGAACAACAAGTGGCAACAACAAGAACAGCAAAACATGCGTCGCCTTAAGTGCTACATTTCAGCAGTATGCTCATTTGGGTTTTTTCCCCTCAGTCAATCAGTTGAGGTAATTATAGATCAAGAGCGCCTACCTAAATGCCATATATGTATGTGTTTGATGGGGTGCTTCCCCGTAAAACAATCCATGCCACTTACCTTTACAAAATATGCATATGTCAAGCTGATTGCTATCGTTGGAAACGGCGAGTCCATAAGCGGATAATCACGTGTGCGCGGATCTGATTTGTTGTCCATAAGATCCCGCCAGCCATCGTAAAACTGTGAGAGGTACTCCTGCAAGAAAAAAAGGGAACAAGCAAAATCATTAGTAACAATCTTAAGCAATCTAAAAGACAGCCTTGCAAACTGACTTGGCCAAACTGGGTTCAAATGTCAAATCAATATTCCACATACCACAAAATTACAACACCTGACAATCTACTAGATCCATCAATGCCTCACAATCTATTGTATATGGATTATAATTAAATGTGGCTTAGTCCAACTGACCACCTACCCATTGATCTCAAGCTGGATCATTTGGTCAACTACTGTGCAGTATGTGTGCCGCTCCAAAACAAAACAAAAAACCAAAAACCGGCTTGACGGAAAGAAAAATCGGTGTGCCAAACAACATTCTCAGTAAATTTCTACTACCAAAAACAGAGCCCATATAAAAAAAAAAAAAACAAGCAAACTGGTCTAAGATCTGTTGCAAAAGAATTAGTCTATGGTTGTAGTTAATCTGAAGAGTTTAGATAACTAACATTAAATAACAAAGCACACAGGAACAGGAAAACAAAATGCGCTGCGAAATGCATACATTGTATGCATTAAAAGTAGACTTTGCAATAATTTGAATTAATAGTGAAATGAAAAATTAAACATGTTATGCTAATGCTAATCATCACTTAAATAGTCATGCCAATGGTAATTACAGCGAACAAAAACACGTCTGTGATTATCAACGCAGCAGCACTTGCAAAGAAGTCGGCAAAATAAGTTAGCTGTAAATTGCAGGGTCTTGACTTTTAAACAACTCTCGCAGATTATAAGGGAATGCAGCAAAACACAACAAAAAAATAACCATTTGTTTTAAAGTGCTGTATAATCAAAAGCAATTCATTAAATCTGACACAAGCACACACGTTAATTTCCAGAAAGCTCTAAGGCAAATTTCACTTGTTTTATTCTATTACACACGATAATTTCTATGAAATTTTAAGAAAAGTTTATACTATTCCATTGTCATATAAAAATGAGATGTGGCATATCTACAATTATTGTCACTTTGATTTGTAATTAAATTCGTCTTAAAGTGCTTACTAATCAAAAATATACTATGGAAAATTTTAAACCAAAGTTTTTATTCTTCTATATCCCAAAGAATTCCACAACTTAGTTACAGTTTCGTTTAAAATTGGTTGGTTAATTGCTTTATTTAGCCTCGTGGCTGCGCCGTTGGCCTGCATAGCTTGCAAAGGCATTGCGGCCAGAAAACATGGTCTAGGCAGGCAGTCAAGTCAGTGAGGCTGTCAAGAGAAACAATGCATATTTTTATCGCCTTGTCTACGTCATTTAGCATCAAGCAGTTAGAGCATAGTCAATGAGCCAAGTCAAGTCAAGTCATGAAGTTTGCTTGCTTCATTAATGGCTTTAGTACGGTGGCTGCCATTAGGCAGTGCACCAATTATCAAGCTGCATGGACGCTGTGCATTGATGACTGCGGGTGTGGTCAGGTTTAGGCCAGTGTGGAGTACTAGCTGTAATTATTGGCTTAGAAAACTGCATTGGGAAAAATAACAAACAACAAACTGCAAGTTGGTGATTTTATTGTTGTTGTCTTTGGCGTTTGCGTGTGCTTTACTGTACTCGTGTGTGTGTGTGTGTGTGTGTGTGTGTGTGTTAACAACCATATTTTACACAATCAACAATTGACTTCTAGTGGGTTTACATTGCACATATCACGCATACGCACAGTGTGCCGTCTCCCACAGCGAATGACTTGGCATTATTTGTATATAGCACCCATTATGCAATAAATATATGTATGCGTGTATGTGTGGAAGCATATAATATGTATATTTGTACTTTACCAGTGTCCCGTGAAGCGTGTAAAGATCTGTAGTCAACCCCATAATCGAACTGTCACCATGTCTCATGTCTTATGATTCATGAACTCATCTGAGTCACAACGAACAGACGAACACGGTGTTGTACCCAAAAAGTTTTCAGCCTTGCCAACACTGATTACCTCTAATTACGCCCAGAGATTTTCACTTTTATTTTTACTCTTAACTGCTTACGAGATGATCTGCGTGTACCATGCATGCGGCTGCTTAATTGAATTTAAAATAATTACGTAGACAACTCTGAATTCAAATTTGATAGAAGTGCTTCCGGTAACCTGAATTTTTCCAAGGCTAAAGCTTTCGCGCGACTCAACACTGCATTGATGCAGAGATGTTTATTACCTTACTGAGATATATATATACATATATATATTCGCCATATGCAGTTTTATTCATATATGCAGCTGACTTAGGTCAGTAATAGCTGTCACCTAATTAAGGAAAATTCCTAGAGACTAAAGACTATCAACTATTAACTATGCTGGCGCGTCATTAAACCCGTTTTATATTTTTCTCACACTTACAGCGAGTCGGCCAACACACATTAAGGCCTTATTATTAATATAATACATTTTACTGGCACTTAACCGCATTCAATTAACTGCCAATTAACTTTGTTTGTTAGCCTATCAATATGTCATTGCGTCCATGCAGCAATGTGAGCTAGTTTTGTTTCGAGTGCATTTCCGCATAGAACCGTATAAGTGTTAACCCTATTTGGATTAAAACTTAATTTAGAAGCTGCTTTGGCTGTTATATCGCAAGTTTAAAACTTAAATACGGAAATCGTGAGTGCAATCAGTTAATCAATCATTGCATTCCAGTGTCTTAAAGCCTACAGGCGTTTTGTCAAAGCCCGATCGATTTCAACAGCTTACAACTGAAAGCTGTCCCAAAACAAAAGACTTAAGGCACAAACCTATCAATCGACGTTGCTGCCGCTGCCGCAGTCGCTGCCAAAGATTAACAAGTGTAGAGTGTAGAGTATGCGTAGGCGTTGTTGAACCTTAATCCAAACAACGACACCAAACGAGCAAGTCATTTGATAAATGTACAACAACAAAAACAACATCCGCATTAATTGATCCCACATGTTCGCACTTGTCGACAGTTACAGTTTGAGAGGCGTTGTGCGAAACGTATATTGATCAAATAATGAGGCATCTTAAAATGCTTCGCACATTGTGACTTAAATATTATAGCACGAGCTTTATGCAAAGTAAAACAACATTTTGTTTACTTGTTGCCGGTTTGTTGTTTATACCATTTAACAAAACAGAAACAGAACCGAAACAAAAACAATTAACAAAATTTATTGCGCAATGTTTTGATAATAAAAATTTAATGCATTCATTGTTCTGGGTGGGCCTAGAAAGCACTTAATGAACTGCAAATGATGACAGCGACAAAACAAACATTCACCATTTGCTATTTATTTGTAATCGAAGCAGACATAGCTAATTGAATTATAATAAATTTTGGTCAAATTATCGAACGCGACTGTTTTTTTTTTAACGGTTTTTTGAACTTTTCTCAAATAAATTAATTCAAAAAAAAAAAAAAAATGAAACCACAACAAACCGGTATTTATAAATATCGTTTATCAAAACAGCGAACATTTTAATTATATATATATATATATATATGTATTTTAAAACAAAAACAAAAAAGTAAACCAAGACGCTTGAAAATTTTGCACGAATGTCTGTTAGAAATTCTGCCAAACACACACGCACACACACACACATGTTTAGATGATTTCTTAACGATTTTTGCCATTATGCCAATTCATGCTGATGCTGTTTGTTAATTTGTTAAATGTCAGAATTATTATTGTTATTTTTCCTTTTTGCCAATCGACATGGACTTTGCACCGCAAATATTGCCAGTTAAATATGTAATTTCTTTTTGTGTGGTGTTGGTTACATAAAGACAGTAACTGTTCAGCTCTGAGCAGCGCTGCTTGCGTAAGCAGACGCCGCCGCAGCAGCAGCATCTCTTGCTTGACCCTTTTTTTTGACTTGGCTTTCTTTGGTTCACACGCGCTGGCAGCAACCAAAAAAAGAAACACAAAAAATGCTTCCGTCAGCAGACAGCGGCAAGTGTAAAAAGGTATTTGTAATTGTTGTGGTACGCTGTTTGGTTGCGGTCACTGCTGCTGCTGCTGCTGCTGCGAGTTACATTTTAACGCTTCATTATGCGCCATAAGCGAGAGTGGTCTAACAAAATTTACTATGTCAATTATTGTTGACTGATGCGGCTGCTACAACAACTACTGTCCAACATTCAACAGCATTGTTTGACAGTGGCGACATCAACAACTGGGCAAACTGGGCCTAACCCAAAAAAAAAAAATATATATATATACTAAAAATGCAATCGCTTTTAAGCCATGACTAACACATATTGCTCGCTTGGCTTGGTCAATAAATACAATGAGCTTTTTGTTGGTTGCACTAAAACAGCTGATTTTGATTTTGGCTCGAAAAAGAAACACAAACTTCATCTTATCCATGGCATAATTATTAACTATAAATAAAACATGCTAATTATTAAAAGCGACGAGGTCAAGGTTTTGAATTTTTTACAAATCGCTTTTTAAATCATTTTTTTTTTTTTAACATTTTACATTTACATATTATGTATTTACATTTAAAAGAAAAAAGTAGCTCAATGAATATGGCATACAAGAGATCTGAAATCTGAGCTGTTTAAAAGATGAAATGCATTTAAATGCTTGCTAAATTATGTCAGCTTAAACAAACAAAAAAATAGCAATTAAATCATCAATAAAATGCCAAAGGCACAACGGAAAAAAAACAAGCAACTGACAAACAATATTATTACCATTATTATTATAAACAATTTACAACATCTTGGTAATTAATTAAATCAAGATATGTATATATATATATATATATATATACTAAACAATCCCGGTCATAAAAACAATACAACTGAAAGTAGCAACAACTATTTAAACAACAACAACAATTATGACAATACAAGTTTCAAATGCAAAACTGGGAAGACAACAGCCGACATGACGATGATGGTCAAAAGGTGTTGAGTCGACGATGAAGTAACATGGACAGTCCAAATTTTTGGTATTATGCCCCAAACACACACAAACACACAGAAACACAAGTCTCTTTACAAGGCCAACTGGAAATTGGACTGGCTTTTGTATTTATTTTTAAATTTTTTTTCCCTTTTTTTTCATTTTGCCAACTCTGGGACTTGGGACTAAATTTGGATGCGGCTGTGATTGCGATTGCTGTGTCTGTGTCTTGGATGCTGTCTAAACATGCTACTCTCATTGGTTTTTTGTTTTTTTTTTAGTTTTAATTTACGTTTTATTTTGAGTTTGATTTATTTTAATGGGCAGCTGGATAGCTGGCGGTGTACCTTTTATATAAGTGGTGTCATCTGCCACCGGGGCGGCACTAAGTAATTTGCCATGCTATTAAAAATATGAATCTCACATTTGTAAATCCGTTTAATTGTGTGCCGCTCAACACACTTTTACTTTCCCCAGCCCCCCGTGTCAAAGTCAAAAATAATGAAAAGATAAAAGAGAGCAAGCACAGAGCGGGAAACTGGTTTAACAAAAAACACACACACACACATACATACACAGTCTGCAAGCGATTGATGCAACAACAAACAAAAACAACTCATGTCGCACTTGATGATTTTTTGTTGAGTTATTTAAGCAAAACACAAATTAAAGTTAACACACAACAAACCAAAAAAAAAAAAAAAATAAATTAAATCAAAATTGCTTTGAATAGCAAAAGCCGAAGCCGAAGAAATAAAAAAAAAACTAATTGTGGAACCTGCACAACATTAAAATCAATTTATAGGTCAAGTTGAGCACAACTCAGTGTACGTGTGTGCGTGTGCGTGTGTGTGTGTGTTTGCTTTTGAAGTTTAAAATTCAGGTTCAGCTCGAGACTTTTACCCAAGCGGCATCTTGTCTAATAAGACACATTATGCAACAACGAATGGACCAACACACAAAAAGACTTAAAAAAACGCGCTTTGCACTTGCAATTAGTCTACCACACATATATGTATATTTTTTTTTAAATTAAGTTTTGTTTGAAGAATACAACAAAAGCGTTAAATTATTAACATTTTGTGCAGTGCTGGTGTTGCAGCTTGCAACTTTGCAATCGGTATTGTGGGTCAAGTTGAAAATGCAACGCGATCCGCACACACTCACACACACACACACACAGCAGCATTCACATTTACATTCGCTCGAAATAAACGCGATCACGACTTGCACGCGATTAAAAACGCGTTGTCGCTTTTCGCGACTCTGCCTTGCAGACACTATTTCATCACAGCAATAAAAAGCAAAAGCAAAAACCGCTTTGCTGCACTTGCCACAATAAATTTGCTCGAAAAATACAAAAAAAAACCTCTGATATTGTATACATACATGTATTTCGTTGTAGTATCTTGTTCGTATCTTGTATGTCTGCTCGCTAAAGAAGACTTTGAGAGTTGAGATAGAGCGCGCGCGCGCGTCTTTTAGAGCAACTAAATCGCGTTAATTTAGCAATCAAGCAGTCGGACAGACGATGTTTTGTTATTGTACGACTTAAATGCCAGTAATTGGTGCAAGACCCCCCTGTTATTGTTGTTCTTCTTGTTGTTGATGTTGCTTTTGGCAATTCGCTTGCGTGTGTTTTTATTTTTGCTCTGTTCCTCCGCGTTTTTGGCGCGTTTCAGATGCACATTGCATGGTGCATAAATAAAAGTAAACCGTGTAGTCAAGTGCACAGCTGCAAATACTCGAATGGTGCGTTAGCCAGTTTTTAACAAAAACATAAAACTTCAATCCTGAATCCCACATTCCAGAACCGCTTTTTTTTAAAAAAATTTGGCAAATACAAATAAATAAATATATTTATACCAACTTGCCAGGCAACCTTTCGAATTATGTATATTCTTTTAAAGATCGTCTTTAATAATTTTAAAAGCTCTTGCTTATTTATGAGTTCTTTTTTTCAGGTTTGCAATGACATATGCATTATAAATCGAATGGTTATGTTTAAAGTCCATCGATTGGGCGAAAGTGCTGTCAAAACATAT
Organism: Scaptomyza caliginosa; assembly: GCA_035044725.1. Classification (NCBI taxonomy): domain Eukaryota; kingdom Metazoa; phylum Arthropoda; class Insecta; order Diptera; family Drosophilidae; genus Scaptomyza; species Scaptomyza caliginosa. The sequence goes on from JAWNNR010000686.1 coordinate 738,557, forward strand.
TGTTTTTATATGCCTAGTTCCCTAATCTTAAACGAGCTATAATTGAATTACCACCAAACGACACTTACTTCTATGACAGTCCGATAAGAAGCCGATGTAAGCGTCACAGTCATAATGCACACGTTTATATCTGCTTTAGCCGCTTCTCTGCCACAAAAACAAAAACTGTTTTTCTTTTATCAGCGTTTTTTTTTTTAGCACTTGGGCGCGATATACGTGAAGAAAGAGAGAGAGAGAGAGAGAGGCAGAGAGACAATAATGTTTGGCTCTAAGCTAATACGAGTAAAACCCGAAATATAGTTAACTGTTTAGGCACACACGCACACACACAGAGAGCGAGAGATAAATAAATAGAAATATATGCTGATGGCGCGCACAAATTCAATGTTAGACAATAAACCTTTGGCTAAATGGCACACGAGCATTGCAAAATGCAGCTCCTCGCGATTCTACAAATATGCAGCGTGAATAGTTGGGTCGCAATTGCAATATCGCGCATACGCCGCGTTATACTAACAGAGCAAACCGATCGAGTCACATGCGACTGGCCCCAAAAGCAACACACATCAAATACACTTATCGAACTCTCTCTCTCTCTCAACAGCTGAGCGCTAGCAGTGGCCGCGAAGCTAACGCTGACGTCGACGCAGGCGCGAAGCGCAAACGGCGCCAAACTATCTCGCTGCTAATGTGTTTGGAGCGCAGTCTGGGCACAATAACAGCAGTTGCAAGCAAATCGCTTGATTATAATCAAATTTTATTATGATTTTAACTGGCAGTTTGGGGCAACTGGCCTACTAAATGGCCCAGCTGATATGGCCAATACCTGGGACTGTGCCTATACAGCGTTGTCACTATTTAGTTTAACTTTTTCAGTGTCAAAGCGCAAATGCAAAAAAACAAAATTCGACAACTGAAAGATATCAAAATCAAGCTGTAATAATTATTGTGCAATCGTGTAAAGAAAAAAAAGAGAGAGAGATATATATAGAGAAAATAAGCCAGTGTAGCCAAAAACCTCCAAAAAGCAAGCCAAAGATTTGAATACATATTTTGTAAAATGGTGCAATGGGCGCGTTCGGATCATTAGCCAGCTGCGATTGGTTAACCAGCACCAAAAGCACCTTTTTTTTCGTCTTTCTTTCTTTTTTTTATTTTGTATTTCTGTCGAATTTGCAGTGAAGCCGCTGAATGAATATGAAAATCACTGGATTTCTACACAGCATCAGGCCGCAGCGATGATGAGTACAAAAATATTTAAAGACCTGGCGAATAAGCAGCACAAAGCGCACAAAAAAAAAACAATGCAGTAGCAAGCAACAACCACAATTGAGGCAATCACTTGTTGCAATCGTCAGCTCAGATACGAAGTCAAAGTGCCTGACCATGAAACAATATCCATTTCACTTGCCATCAGCAATCGCCAATCACCTGACGATAATACAAAAGGGCCAACACAGATTTTAAGAGCCGGCCATAAAAAAAGACACCCAAAGCCATACTATATCCAGTTATCCAGTTGCACTTCAAGGTCAAAGAGCATTTCCGTAATGAAATGTTGTCAAACAGCACTCACATATTAGCCTCGGCCTTCACCTGGCCTCAACATTCACACACACGTGAGTAAACAATAAACAAAAAAAATTTTGCAGAACATGCATTTTAGCCATTAACTGCCGTCAGACAAAGTTCACGTGCATGAACAGAAACATAACAAAATTTTCTGAACACAAGAAAAATTCAAAGTCACAAAGAAAGCTGAAAGCTCAGTGCGCTGCAAAAATGTTGCTAACGCTGTCGCAAAAGTCATTGAAATGTTTTTGAGTATACTTGTACTTGATAATTGCTTGTTTCTAGCCCTATTTGCTATTCTGCAGAAAAGCAAAAAATGCAGCTGAAGAGCAATAGCAAGAACATGATCACACTGGGGAAAAAAACCCCAATGCGCTTTCGTGTCGAAGGTTTTTCTCAACGACTAATCGCTCGTCAAGTATTAAGCGTTTAATGACTGCTTACAAATGTTTGCATATCCTAAACTCGAGAATGTCACAATGGCATACGATGCGGTATGTCGGGTTTATATAAATAAAGATAAACGTGTAAGTGTTATTTAAATCTTGTGATTTACCATTTTCTCTTGCACCTGGTGCCAAAGTTTAAAGTTCATTTGTTGTATGTATAGGCTTAAAAGTTGAAAAATATATATTTGCCTATTTTATTAGCTTATGCTGTTTGGCATTTGTTTTTATGCAATATCATGGAACAACTTGACCCATTTGTTGTTCGTTTTTTTTTTGCCTATTAATTATTACATTGGTATAGTGAAAAATTGTTGTTAACTTACCATTTTTGTTAAACAATTTGTTTTCGCTTGTTGTCAGTCAGAATAATTTTCCAAGAAAAAAAAACTGATATTTTTCACTGGCAATATATCAAACTTTTTCCGAACATACACAATACAATATCACTTTTACTTAATACTTTTTTTTAAACACTATTATAATCCTTGGTTGGACTTTAATACTTGTGTAATTTGTAATAGTTATTGAATTATTGGTTTAAACACGCGCAACAGTCGCACAGTTTATATATATATATATACATATATTTATTTATATAAGTATACAATAAATTCAATTAATTTGTATTTCTCAATATTTTGTTAACGAAATCACAGTCACATCTATCGTTTTGCCAACTCCGGAGCTTCCGCTGCTGGCCAACTGATTGACCAACTGACCAACTGTTAACTGATGGCTGCTTTGCCGTCTTTGTCTCTGGTTTTCTCAGTGTCTAGTGTCTAGTGTTAAGTGGACTCTACCGGGACTGGGTGAGCGTACGTTTTACCATTCAAATCAAAAACACTGAAATAACTTTGATTTCTCGTTGCCGCTTTACTTTTATACGAAGCGAACGGTGGCAGCGACGTTAACAGCGACGTCGACGATTTGGTGAGCGAAGCGAAGCTTTTGATATATTCTGAGCGCAGCTTCAATTCAACACCAAACAGTCCAACAGGTTGCTAGCTGTCAGCGTGTGTGTGTGTGTGTGTGGAATTTCAGCGTATGTTTAATGCGCTCTCTCTTTGTCTGCTGCGTTTGAGTTTTTTTTTGGGCAAAGGATGCTGTGGCCGAGCGGCTGGCGAGCAGTCGATCGTATTTTTCTTTGAGCTTTGTGACTTGTTAAGTCGTTTTTTTTCTTACTCTCTGTTGCTCTGTGTCACTCTCTTGCTCTCTACCTTTGCACCCACACAAAGGGCAGTGTTAATTATAGGGGTTTTATCAAGTTTTGAATGCAGTGTCGATGAGAGCAGAGTGCAAAGTTCTGCGAAAGCCCAGTGAAAATATCTCTGGTGTTTAACCTTTAAAAAGGCCGCAAGCTTTGTAAAGCAAAACGATTCAAAACCAAATGCATTCGAATGCAAATTTTCTGATATTTCAGCAATCAAATTTGTTTATGTGCAAAAATTATAAATGTGTATGAATGTCAGATACATTTTTTGCTCTAAATATCGATGAAATATAATAATGAGTTGAAACCAGTTTCTCGATTATTTGAGCTCATTTAATATTCCTGATAAAGACACCGTCTGAGATTTAGACATGAGTCGCTGGCCGCATTTTTCTATTGTTCATATTAAGTGTATTTTTTGTGCATATGTATATCTCATAAGTGAATGCCGAAGTTATAAACGACGGAAAGACTCTGCTAATATCAAAAGATAAAAAAAAGAAGAGACAAAAAAAATAAAGGTTCTCGTGCATTTGCCCAGATTCTGTGACAGAAACAGAACGACTGACCAACATCGATGGCCATCTGTGTTTTCCCCAATCTCAAATGGCCAACTACTGACCGGACCAAACCCATTGTGTGGCTCGAATTTGAATTTGTCTGCAGGCTAATTAAATGTTTTTAGTTTGGTATTATTATCTTTAATCAAATTTAATTGAACACAGTTTTTTATGTTGAACTACCTTTGACGAAGGTTAATTTTCATTACATACATTAGGCAGTGTTTACTGCAGTTCATTTATCCCTTGCAACTTCTAGAGTAAGTATACGTATTTTGTATTTTTGGAATTTTCCCGCTAAGTACTTGTATCTAAAAATAAAATATGTTCATTTATTATTGCCAATTCATTGTAGACTTGCATAATGCCAATTACTTAAAAGTTTATCAAACAGCTTGCAATTACGCAATATGCAAATTGACTATTTCTCAATGCAACAAAACACAATTTGAGAATTTCAGTGGTCATATACTAGTACTTGACCCAAAGCCACAAAACCAAGCGCATTATTTCAACAATAACACTTAAGAAATTCCACTAAACTCGGTGGGCTTGTTGTAAAACTTAATCAATTTTGTTGTATGCAAATATATAAATATTTTCCTTCACAAAAGAATAATAAATTGGTAAACAAAAACGAGAACAGAGTTCGTTTTATTTTTGTTTTGGTTCCTTAAAAACGGGTATTGGCAAACCACAATAACTTATTAAGGAGCTCAAAATTGGCTTCAAAACAAAATACTTAATATGTTTTTGTTTACCACTAGTAAGCCAAACATTTTGACGCATTTAAAGCTGTAGCATGTTTTTCTTATGGGCCAGTTACCAAAATTGGTAATTCTAGAATACGTCATTTGTGTGTTTTTCGATTTCAGTTCACTTTCTCGTCCCGTCAAACCACCTGCTATGAACCCATTGCCGTTTGTCAACAGCCCATTAATCAGATCGGAAATACTTTAAGCCCTCATCGGCTGACTCCCCCGTTCAGTGAACAGAGATCAGTGTACTCTTTTTTAACTTCCGGCGCACACACACACTCCAAAAAAAAAAAAACTTACAATCGTCAAGGTACAATGACATTTTGTTAAGTCAAAGCAGATCAACAGTGAACTGTGTGTTACTGAAAATAATGATATTTTAAGTTCAATTACTTGGTAGATAGCTCGCTTATGTGTGTGTATACCTAATTATACAACCTTAAGACGCAAGGCATGAATGAGGCAATGACTGAAAAAAACAATACATACTTACACTGGTCAAGTGGAGATCGAATTTTGGCAGATGATGCTTTCGATGCTAAGGCCGCTTCTCCATGTTTGGCAAGTTTTTTGTGGGTGTTGCTAAGCTTGAAGATGTTTTAGCGTTTGTGTTTTTTTTTTTGTTTGTGCTTTTTTTTTGATTCGATCGCTTTTTGTTTGTTTATTGCAAACAAGTTACGACCATTAACCTTATTTAAACATACAAAACATATTAAATTAATAAAAAAAAAATATATATATATATTTAAGTATATGTATTTATACTAACGACGTGAAGAGTTCAAGGTCTTTTGGCGTTTTGTAAAAAAGTACCAACTAGAGCGCGAAACGCGTGCAATATAGTAAAAACTATATTCTAAGGCAAGCTGCTAATGAGTAGCGAATATCGCAAAACAACAAGCAACAACAGCACAATACAATGTTAGTTGCAGTAACTGACAATGTTAACCTCCCTTTGCCCGGCATTGTGCAACTTTCAATGATTGATGAGTTGATTTGGCGATGCTGGAGCCTCAATAGCTCTCCAAGCTTCAAATTCAAAGACAAAAGCAGCTGCAGCAGCGGCGTAATCAACGTTTGCGTCCACTGAATTGGCATTGCAGCAACACATGCGGCGTATGGTTAATGTTGTCGTTGCCGTTGCACTTGCCGCAGCCATCATTATTGTTATGATTATTAAATAACGGTTAAGCCAAGCGCCATTTTCTAATACTGCAAATCATTCTCACATTTACGTGGCATTTTTATTGGGCAACAATGCTATCGACAGTATAGAAATAAAAATTCAACCGCAAACAAGAACGACATTATACTTACAGCATTATTCATGACAGAGAAACCAGTTTAGGCCTTGCCAAAAATTATAGAAAAACAATAAAACATTGAACTAACACGGTAACTGGACTTTCCACACAACAACACCCAAAAAAGCAACAACAAAATCATCGAAAAACGTGCTGCGCGTCCATATAGAAATCACAAAAATAAAATAAAAGCATTTGTCAACTGCCCAAACAAGTTCAAAGCAAATCGATCAGTAGCAGCAGCAGCAGCAGCAGCAGCAGCCACTGCTTCAAGTGTGAATGTGAATGTGTGTATAAAGATGCCCCATGATAATGATCATTGGCAGCATCAATGAAGTTGATGACCACTGTCTGGGTTTAGTACACACATAAAATCAACAGGGGTATTAGAAATTGCGTAAGGTGTTTTAACATCGGCAATGTTGGAAATGATATCAAGGTCAGCGGGTTGACACAAAAACCTAATGAATCAGCTAACTAATATTAATTGATCATTGTATTGGTCTCATGTTCAACAATTTCATCAATTAGCACAAAATGCTCATACTCCAATACAATACAATTTTCATGAGAATTTAACAAATTTATGTTTTGATTTTTGAATGGTATAGCATATCTTAAATGTTTTATATGCAAATTATATGAGCTTTTAAATACTTTGAATAAAAGCGCATTCATTATAATAATAACGGTTAAAAAGTGCATTTGATATGCATATGCAAACATTTTAATAAAATATGTTTAGTAAATGTAGATTAATTAATTGGATTGGAAACATTTTTGATTTCTAATTTATGTACGAAACAAAGCAAATATTTAGCTTGCAACGTAAGAAAAAAGAATTTTGTTATTTAATGCGCTATTAATACGAAATAAGTAAAATTTAAAAAAGGTTTTAAAGCAGTATCATTCAAGTGCTGGTGAATAAAACTGTTGCCTTTCCCGCTATCAAAAATGATTGGTTAAATTGTCAAGGAAGACGTTACTTGGTATTTAAAAATAATCGATAATAGACCATATCGATATTTAACATATCATCGCACAGCTCGTGCATGCAATAGTATCGATACAAAATCAACAAATGATTACACTCGGATTCTGTCTGCCTGAAGAGATAGACCCAAACAAGAAAAATGTTACAACAAAATATTTTAGATCAGCTTAAACAATTTATAGAAACAGTAAGCAAAGGACACAGCAATCCACAGCTTCTGACAAAACCATCCTTAGTTAAACTAGCGTAAGTTACCGCTCCATTTCCAATTGTTGCTCAGTTAAATTTTTACCTAATGCACTTTACGCACACAGTGTAAGCTTTCTCGATGAGCTGCCGGCAACACGGGACATTGTTTTTGATTACTTTGGAATACTTGCCGAGATCGGCGTGCAGCTATATGTGTCACCCGACATGATTGATCAAAAAACGGGTCTGCCGGTATCGCAAATGAAGCAAGTAGGCAATCGACAGCAACAGTTGCGTGCAGAGGAATATGAAAGTTTCAACTTGGTTAAGACTGCGCTGCAGAATTTGGTGTTTAAAGGTCCGCCAGCATGGTCGCCGCTTATAGCTAACTGGAGTTTAGAGATGGTGGCAAAGCTATCGGACACGTACACACAGCGCCGCATGACCATCCCCGCCTCGTGCAACTATTGGCTTGAGTGCAGCGCCATGCACGGTTTGCTTACGCTGATCAACAGTTGCTTTCGTAAACTAAGCAATACGGAGGCGGAGTCTTGTGTGGAGACCATGCTCAATGCGTTTCATCGCTATCCCATGACATTCGATTGGATTGTGGCTCGTTTGGGTGGCTGTTTTCCCTACAAGATAATAATGCAAATACTGCAGTGTGGAATAAAACGTTTTGTGGAGGATTATCGCTGCCATTTGGATTCAGAGGCAGGCATCTTGGACTATATGACGTCCTGCCATGAGCAACAGCTGCGCGCAGCATTTCGGGAAATGCTTAAAGATGGTTTGGCACCCAAGAAGCCGCTCGATGTGGCTATCGTTCCGTTTCTGCTAATCACTACAAACTACTCTGATGCCATACTGCAAAGTTTGGTCAACGTTTTTGTAGAAATTTGTAAGTGTGCAGCATTCATTAAATTAAAATGATATTAATTTCTGTTTTCTTTTTGCAGTCACTGACGACATGTGCGATGCAATCGTGCAAAAGGCACCTCTTTGGCTAAGCAACAAAATGTTTGCGGACATGCAGCCATCTCTTAACAATGCCATCCTGCGTCTTAATCAACACGGTGCCAAGCTGCTTTTAATGGTTGCCAAAATGACTGATAAGTATGTGTGGTGTCAGGACTTTCTGGACAATTCTATGCAGGAGTTGGAACAGTGGGTGCTTAACATGCGTAATTGTCCCTTACTTGCTGATTTGGCCAGCGTGGAAACTAAATTCATGCTGTGGAAAAGCAGCCTTAGCACAAATCTATTAGAGCAACAGACGGCAGTCCGATTGTTGCTCGTTGTTTGTAAGTATTTAGCGTTCGTATTATCTCTCGGCAGTTAAATAACTTTTTATATGATTCACAGCCTCACAACATCCACACATATATTATCAAACCATTTCACAACTGTTGCGCAAATCGTATGCAGAAAATCCCAGTACAATTGGTGCTCTTATGCGTCTGCTTGGTGGCCAAAGCGGTGTGCTTAACTTTCCTAGCATTGCACAGGGCTTCAAAATGGTGCTGGAAGATATAACGCTGCAAGAGCAGGTTAACAATCGCTTGCCTGTGGAGCCTGGCAATCCAACAGAGGCGTATAACACATTTTACAACCTCAATCTGCTGGCCAAGTAAGTGATCCAATCATAATAGAGTTTCAGACAGTTGCTAAAATGTTATATTGCTTTTCGATAGAATGCAGAAGAAAAATCACTTTCCTCACACAAAGCCTCAGTTACTCACGCAATCATTGAACGAGTGTCTTCCCAAGATTATACAAATTCTAGACTGTACAATTCAAAAACTAGTGCTTAGAATGGATCGAGTTGCGGCTGAGCGCAGCGCTGAAAAGTTTAAGATGCAGCAAGCCAACAACAACAATAACAATCGCGATACAATGCACGATATGTGTAATGGCAATGGTCCCATTAAACGTTCCAAACTGGAAGCAAACGAAGTCACCAGCTCTAAGGAAATTAGTGATGTAGCATGCATGCGTTTAGCGCATCAAATTGTCGAATTACTGAACAACATTGAGGCTGGGTCACGCTGCAATGTGCTGCGAACACCATTGGTTCTTAAACTAGCCGTGCTCAGCGTTAAATACTTTTTTGTAGGCCTTACAGAGAAAAGTAAGTAGCTTTCATTTCACACTTGGTTGACCAGCTAATAACAATATATTCCCCTTAGCTGTAATTAGTCGTGCGGCTGCCGCTCATCGCGCCTTTGCTTTGCTGCAGCGTCAATGTACAACTCGCAAGATTGCACGCACTGTTTGCTTGCGTGAACTGGTTGAGAGTGCGCTCTTCTATCATGGCCATTTGCTTGGTCAGCTGGAGGAATACGAATTGGATGAACTACAAATACCCGAGCATGAGCATTTAATAATGCAAAACCTGCACACCAGCTCTAGAACAAATTCAAATCGCTCCGTTTTGCATTCGGGCATCATTGGACGGGGTCTGCGTCCAGTGCTACCCACCAATAACAGAAGCTGCGATGCAGAAAAGCAAGCCTTGTATCTGAAAGCCTTAAATGCGTGTTGCACGGATCTGGTAAGACACTTGTGGAAAATATAGCTATATTATAAAACTCAATAATATGTTTTATTTTTTTAGGATAAGCCTAACAACGTTGAAGGCTACTCGCTGGTGTCACTAACCCTTGTGGAACTGGTTTCAACGGATGTCATGTACAATGGACTGCCTTTTCCCGATGAGGAGTTTACCCGCGTCACAATGGAACGGGATATGCAAATACGTCGTGCCTTCATAACTTCTCCAGTGCTTTGGGCAGTGCTGGGCTTAATTGCCACGCATAGACCAGCATTATGTTACTCCTCGGTGCTGCTGCGAGCGCTGTGCGCAACATGTTTGCATCATTGGCGAGGCAAGAATGGTAAGTGGCAGGAGCGTATAGCGAAAAATATTATAACTAAACATGTTATTCTTTGCAGTAAATAAATTCCAGCCAACTGCTGCCAACGATGAGCTGATGCTGTGTACCAAGAAACTGCTGCAATTGCTGGCCATGAGCCAGCTAATACCGCCACCACTGTCTAACCTGCACACGATAATTGATCACTTTGAAGCGCCAGAAGTGAGTTGAAGAGAATACTCTAGTCGAATCCTCATATACATTTACATTTTATTTAGATTGCCCTGCTGCTGCGCGAATGCATTTGGAATTATTTAAAGGACCATGTGCCATCACCAGCACTGTTTCATGTGGATAACAATGGCCTGCACTGGCGCAACACGAGTCAGGTCAAAGTGGCGCCTCAATATGTGGACACCCTACGTCAACTGATGCAAAAGAAACTTAACAAGCTTGGCCCCCACTATCATCAGATGTTCATCATGAGCGATTTGCATGCAGTTCCAACTCTTGCAACAATGACAGAACATCCAGTAGCAATAACCAAACCCAGCATAGAAGTTGTGGAATTGGAATAAAATCAATTTGCACATACATGTGCAACAAAAAGGCAAAATGGATTCCATTGACTTGCAACTACAGCTAGGAATAATTAAAATCAGCTACACAATGTACATTTGTTAATGTTTAAATAATTTACAATACAGCTAAAAGATAAACATGTCGAATAAAAAAATTTATTCAAAGCACTTTCCAGTAAAACGTAAATACATACCCCTCTTTGAGGGAGTAAACTTTAGTACATCAAGCCAAGTTAAACAGATGCACATACACATATAAATATTCGGCCGTTTCTTTATAATATTTTCTATTGTAATTTGCGAACTTTTACAGTAAAGTAGTATGTGTGAACTAAATGCAGTTTGTATATTTAAATTTTCTTCATTTTTATTAAACTTATTAATTTTCCATTGCAAATACTGTCCAGCAGTTTGTATAAAGTCGGCGCCTGTAATTTAGAATTTTGAGTATATTAAAACCAACAATAGTTCCATTTGAACATTTTACTTTTTTTTTTTGCGTATGCCGATGCGCAGTTTACTTTAACGAATCTTTGCTAATTGCAATTATTCAACGTGTTTTTGTTCTTTATATTTAATACATTTCAACGATCTAAATAACTCTCTCATATAATACACGGTATTGTCACTTGGATTTAACTTGCATTCTGCTGTTGTCGCCCCGCTTTCTAAGCTAATTCAAAGTCTCATCTCTGGGTGTACAGCTTGATTAACTCATTCTCTCTATCTCATACAACGTCTCTCTAGTTTGCTTAAAAAATACTTGGCGAATGTAATACAACAAAAAAATAAACGAAAACAAAAACCAAAAAGTTGCTCACAATTTGTTAACAAGGTTATTACTTTTCCATATTACTCTAGTAACTAGTGGGAAGGGTTATGGGCGATCGCCTACGAAGTGCGACAATGACTCAATTTACGCACAGAAATACAAGAAGCAAGTTTTTTGGCGCGCCGCTTAAAACCAGAGCCCTTCTTTTTAATAGTTGTCTCCTCCCTCGAACCGTTAGCGATGGCAGCAGCAGCTTCAGCACTTGTTGATGGCTCGTACAGATGGCACGCGGCATTGGCAGCTGCAGATTTGTTGGCGCGAATCTCTGCTGCAGCAGATGCAGCGCGACGCGCCAGCTCCTCTAAGAAATATATTTTGTGTTAGAAGCATTTATTTGCAGTTGCTAACCGATTGTACATACGATTGACATCATGCTCAGTAAAGTAAACGTCTTCCTGTTCCTGTTCGTTGCCATAGTGATAAGCTTCCAGGTAAGGCAGTACTGTGGAACGTCCGTATTTATCCTTGAGTGGAGGAATGGGTATCGGTGGGCCAGTCACCGCTGGAGCGGACAGGAACCAACTGCAAACACACAAACCAATAGTTTTAATGAAAAGCCACAGGAGGATAGTGCAAGTTTACTTACGTATCTTTGCGTATTTGCTGAAGAGAAAGTCGTTCACTGGGATCTGCTTGTAGCATACCTAAAATTAATTTGGCAAAGCTATCATCCAATTCATACAACCAGTCGGGCGCAACCCATTGACTACGTCCAATATTCTCCAACAGCCGATAGATGTTATCGCCCTCAAATGGATAGAGACCCGTTGCTAGATTATAGCTGCAAGTAAATTAAAGTCATTAAAGGCTTTTTAAAATTAAGTAAAAACCGATTGCTTACAGTGTTACGCCACTGCTCCATATGTCCACCTTGAAGCCAGCAAACGTTTCATGACCATTGGCAATTTCTGGTGGCTGAAATGCTGGTGACCCCTGTCCAGTCGTGCAGGTATCGTCCGGCGCAAACATATCCAGCTGCTCGGCTACGCCAAAATCAGATATTTTGAGCGTTTGGTCAAGCGTCAACAGCAGATTGCCAGGCTTGATGTCCTTGTGGATGACCCGACAGCTATGCAAGTACTCCAATCCATCGACAAGCTGTTGAAAATATCCATGCGCCTGATAAAGTGGCATCTTTTTTTCAGGCGCATGATCTAGCATCTCCTGCAAGCCTCCAATGCAATACTCCATAACCAAGTACATTTTTTGTTTCTCCTCATTATACAGCACATCGACCAGATGAACCACATTCTGGTGCTTGAGTAGCTTAAGCAAATGAATCTCTCGTGTCACATTCTGTTCGCCATTGGGAATACGGCGCAGCTTGCGCTTAGTGAGTATCTTTACAGCGAGACGGGAAAGATTTTCCGAGTTCATGGCTTCCTTGACTTTGCCGTAGGATCCCTCCCCAAGTACATCGCCCATCACATACTTGCCCACCATTTTGATGTTCTTCTTTTTCTGTTGATAGATAATGTCTTGGCTGTCTACACGATTGAAGAACATGTTGCCAATATCCAGTGTGACACGATCCAGTGCATCAATCGCATCGTCATCCAACCAGGTAACGCCCGGAAGCTCTGTGTGGTTATGACCACCCATAGCAGCATCAAGTTCTGCATGCTCTGCATCCTTATGCATCCAATTCTCTTCTATATCTGAGTTTGGCTCAAAATGATAATTTGGATTTGTTAACAAAACCGTCATTTCATCATCTATTGCTCCTGGTAGCCCGACATCCTTGCCAGCCACATCGACCGATAAGTTGGAGCCATGCTGCTGTTCACCGCCAGCCTGTAGATGTGTTGCTTTAACTTGTGCCTCCATTACATGTGTGCTAGTCACAGTAACAGTCATTTGGATGCGTTTCACACTATTTGTGTACACCTATTATATGAACGTAAACGGCGCTCTGTTGCTGTTGCCGTCGCCGTTGCTTGTCTCTTCGCTCTCCTTGTTTCTCGTGGGCCAAACTAGAACATTGCATAAACCTTCGGAACTACCCACAGCACATAGTTCACATTTCTGTGAGGCAAATGCTGATTGCGTCTTCGGTCTGTTGTACACGAAGTTTGCAGCACCGCTTACTAGCTTGTTTCTTATGCCCCGCTCGTGCTTTTCTGCTATAAATTTAAGTGTTTACTTTAGTCAGGGAATATGTTTTTTTAGTTGTATGTGTACGTCAATTGTTGATATAATATCGATAATCACGATATTTTTTCTCTGTTTATGAAGTCGTGTCTTGTCTTTTAATACTTTTTATTTCACGAAAAGCTATCGATAATAAATCAGCTGATTGTTAGCAACATCGCAATAAGTAATTTATTAATAACAAAAATGTACTTTTTATAAACTAAGTCAATATTGAATTTTTTAAAAAGCCAACAGAATTGACATTTAATTTGAAATAATAGAAGATAAGGAATGCCTCTAGTTGTATATCGCAGCAGCTGGGCTCGATAAGTGGTTTGAGTTTGTGTTATAGTCACACTGACACATTTTATTGCACAGACAACAAATACATTTTATTATTGTTATTGTACTTATTTATAAGCTCTTGGTGAAGATAAATGCAAGTCATGGCAACAGGAATCACAACAAAAGCAAGACTTGAAAGACTAATGGCCGCCAAGGCGGAGCTGGAGTCACAAATCAGCAAAAATGGACAAATATTGGCCGCGGTAAATATTTACAGCCATATGTACATAACTATGCAAACAAGGTACAAATACTAAGGTAACACACAAGCACGGTGTGACGTCATAGCGGGAGCTCATCCCTGTTGTAATGATCGGGATTCACCCAAGTGTACCTTTTCTGCATTCTTGCTTGCAAAATAAACTTATTCCTAACAAAAATCTATTACATTTTTTATTTCTTGCAGAATGACAATGTTGGTATGACTGGGCCACTTGTTGATTCTGAGGGATATCCGCGCAACGACATCGACGTCTATCAGGTGCGCCAGGCACGCCAGACAATAATATGTTTGCAAAACGATCACAAGGAGCTGATGAATCAAATACAAAAACTGCTCAATCAATACCATGCGGAAATATCTACCACAGATCCAGAGCTTGTGAATCGCGCATCGGCTTTGGAATTAAACAGTGAACGCGAGGGCGGAGGAGCAATGATAACTCCGCTTGAGACACGTGTGTTAGTTATAGTCAACTTGGTTAGCCCTAACTCACCAGCCGAAGCAGCGGTCAGTAAAAACGTGTTAACACGGTCGTTTAAATATAACTTATTACCTATTTACAGGGTTTGCGTGTGGGCGACAAGATAATGCGTTTTGGTTCCATCAATGACACTAACTTTAAGGATAGTCTAACACAAATCGGTGAACTTGTACGCAACATGCAGAATCAAAATGTGCATCTTAAGATCAAGCGTGAAGAACAGCTGCTCGATTTGGTCCTGGTGCCCAAGACGTGGAGCGGTCGTGGCTTGCTGGGTTGCAATATTGTGCTCCCACCAGAGCCTATGGAATATTAGCCCTAATATGTATACTTATTAATCAATTGCATGTAAATCTAAGCAAAGTAACTTAAACCATTTTCTAACGTACCCATTTGAAGCTGTTATGTTCGTATTTGTGGCCTAAATATTCAAAGCAGCTAAATGAGTTTGTCATTTCAATGCTGGGCTACTTTACATTGACGCTGACAAACTGTAACGGCTATTGAATAACTATGCCAAGCAATGACATCAATACATCCAAGGTAATTCGCTCAGTCAGCTGAAACCAAAATGGCGCACAGCTTCAAAAAACTCAAGGAAAGCGAATTGAAATGCGCGCCATTTGCACGAGCTTTCGCAAGTTGGCAGTCCCAACTCGCGCCTGCCTACTCCACGCTTTTGCGGGATGCTCAACCCTAATACCAATACAAAGGATCCAGCAGCCTGTCAGTTTGTGCGCCGTTGCCGTGCCAGTTGAGAAATACAATTGAAAGTGCGTGCATCGCGAGCGGAAATACGACGAGCCATTAGTGAGCATGAGAGAGAAAGAGAGATTAAATGAGATGAAATTATTGTAGTGAAAATTTGTGTAATTAAGATAAGAACAAAGCTAATGGCAAATTAATGGATGCGCATGCGAAATTCCACAAACTTGCAAATTACAGCATCAATTTCGTCGAATAAACAAATTATTATGTACGTCTATTAACGTTTTATATAAGGAACATGCAAAACTTGTTTTCTAATGCCATTTTCGCAAAGACTTTGCCCATGTCAGTGCCGTTGTGTATGTGCAAAGGGGCTAAGGACGAATCTGGATTATACATCAGACAGTTAAATAGACGGCCACAGGACTCTTGATAGTGTCACTGTCATTGCCAGTGCACAGCAAATGTCAACGACAGCACAAATAATACGAACGCTGCGGAGGCTGCGCGATTACGCTTGCGGGTGGCGGCGCAACAAATAATGTGAAGGGAAAAATATATAATAATGGCAAGCCGTAGCATAGGGAAACTAGCAAAAAGTTAACTTAGGGCTAAGGGTTGGCGTCCTTCCACCTTCAATGTGAGACTCTCTGGCTGCTGCACAAAAATTTCAACACACACGCACAGGCGTGTGTCTCCGCGTGTGTGTGTGTGTTTGTGTTGTGGCATCCACAATAAGAAAAATCTAAACCACCCTCCTCCACAGTCCAAACTTTTTGCTTACGTTGTGGCTTGGCTCAATACATTATAAAAAAAAGCATCATCGATGTGTGCGTGTGTGATGTACGCTTCAACGCCTCACGTTGACGGACCGAAGACAGCCTGAGAAGCGCATACACACACACACACACACACACTCAGACGTACACACACATTAAAATTGATATACAAATACTGAAGCATGAATAATTTAATGGCACTGCATTGCCTGCTCCTTGGCTGCCTGGCTGCCTGCCTGTTAGCCAAATTGAAAAGCAGAGCTTAAGCAAAAAACATACTATTGCCGTTTGCTTAACAATAACATGCCTTTAAGTTTGCTTACAATGCGCCCGAATGCAGGACAGACACACACACGCACACACACATACACCAGCAGTGAGCTTTCTGGCACTTTTCATCTCATTATTCGGTTAAGCTTTGCGCAGCGTTTGAGTATATATTTTTTTCTTCCTCGTTTTGCTTTGAATTATTCAGGAACTAACGTTGCCGCGAAATCTGTTTGAAATGTTTACAGTTTTACACTTTTGGCCCAGTTTAGCTGCCAAAAAATCATGGCGCTTATCTACACACGCATACAAATGAATATTTCATGATGCAGCCAATTTACCTTACCTACAAACATATGTATGTATGTATGCATGTATGTCCTGTAGTTATGTGTGTATAAGTAAGCGTTTGTATATCCGTGATTCTGATTCTGACAACTGGTGGTATTTGTACAGTTGTCGTTGGGATTCTACTTTTAATATTTTATTATATTTTGACGATGACAGATTAGGCAATTTGCATCGTTAGCAACCAAAGTTGTGGCCAGAAATATTACAAACGTTTTGTGGCAAATCTGCGTGCCGTCTATTTTTAACTGGCGTGTGTGGTTAAAATCTAAATTATGTCATTTTACATTTACAGCCGCCCACAGGATGTGCGTGCTTAACGCAACTGCAGCTTAACTAGAGCCGAAGGACAGTGCAACAACACCAACAACAACAACGGCAACGGAGAATGCCGCTACAGCCGCAGCATCCTTGAAAGCACTTTTTGCCCGAATCCAAAATACCGTAACTGTTGTTTATGGGCAGGGTTACGGTAACGGCTACTGATGCGGCAGAGAGCGTGTTGATGACGCTGATGGTGGCACTGTTATAAATAACACAAGGACATGGATGGGCGCAACGAACGCGAACGCGTCGAGGACAACGGCACGGGCAACGGGCAACGGGCAACAGCATCAAGAACGGCATGTGTGACAGAAATAAATGCAACAACTACAGCAATGTGCAACAACATTCGCAAGTGCTACTAAAATTAGAATACTCAAAGTTCTGCGCGTGTGTGTATGTGTGTGTGTGAAATCATATTTAATGCAATTGCGCTCTCAAGTGCACGTACAAGTAAGACAACTAAGTGAATTTGTCAGATAATAGTCTGTGCGCCAAAAAGTAGGCAACACAAACTAACAACTAAACGACGGCACACACACAACGGCCAAGACTTTGATTAGCGCCCGTATGTATGTGTGTGTGTCTGCGGAAGATAGAACGAGATAGAGAGAGTGAGAGAAAAGTTAAGTGAGTGAATGTGGCAAGTGGCCAAGGTACACAAGGTGTCAAGTTACCGAGTGCTTCTGGCTTGGTGTGTGTGTGTTAGTTACTGTGCTTAACCTCATTTTTCAAAGTTTGTCCTTTCGAAAGGCAAACGCGACACGCACAACCAAACAAATAACAACAACAAAAACATACAAGCACACACACACACACACACATATGGAAGACAGTTGGCGGATTAGTCATAACAGCAACAAACCGTATAACCGCAAAAGAAGACGCCGCCAACAGAATCAAGGAGCATCAGCAGCAGCAGTGAGACGTATTTAGTGAACGGAATGCATGCTTATAACCAATAACCTCGCCTAAATGAAGCATGAAGAAACAAAATGTGCGCACGATATCCCTGATCGTGTGTACATTTACATATTTGCTTGTGGGCGCCGCCGTCTTTGATGCCCTCGAATCGGAGACGGAGAAGCGACGCTGGGAGGCCTTGCAAGGTAATCAAACATTGGAAAACATTTCAATTACGTTAGACAAATATGTTGCTTTCATACGCAGGTGTCGAGGATAGAATAATACGCAAATATAATATATCACAAGAGGACTTTAAAGTCATGGAAACGGTCGTCCTCAAATCGGAGCCGCACAAGGCTGGCCAACAATGGAAGTTCACTGGTGCATTCTACTATGCCACGACAGTGTTAACTACAATTGGTAAACTATGCTTAAATATTGAAAATTCTATTCGAACCTATTCCTTTACCTTAAGCCTTCCTTTGTTGCACAAATTGATTCGTTTTAGATATTCCTAGCGAGATTATAATAATAGTTTTATAATTTTCAGGCTATGGCCACTCAACGCCAACGACCCGTGGTGGTAAATTGTTTACAATGTGCTATGCAATTGTTGGCATACCCTTGGGTCTCGTCATGTTTCAGAGCATCGGAGAAAGAGTGAATAGACTGAGCAGGTATGTATATATTGCTTACACCAAACAATGCACATCAATCCATCTTCTTGTTGCCATAGTTATATTATCAAAGCGGTGCGAAAATCGCTGCGCTGCAAACGAACCATTGCCTCGGAGGTGGATTTAATATGCGTGGTGACGACGCTTAGTTCGCTGACGATAGCTGGTGGTGCGGCGGCATTTTCAAAATTCGAGGGCTGGAGTTACTTTGATTCAGTATATTACTGTTTTATTACTTTAACCACAATAGGTAAGAGGTCAACAAATCGCTTAATAGGCATACAAATCCTAATACAGTTTGATAACTTTTGATAGGCTTTGGCGATATGGTGGCATTGCAAAAGGATAATGCGTTAAATCGTAAACCCGAATATGTTATGTTCGCACTGATATTTATACTATTCGGATTGGCAATTGTTGCCGCCTCACTGAACTTGTTAGTACTAAGGTTTGTTACAATGAATACCGAGGATGAGAGACGTGACGAGGCCCAAGCCATGCAGGTGAGCTCTACAACTACAAATGAGGATTTGTGATTTATGCATCAATTATTTTCCATGCCATTTCTATATTTCTTCTGTAGACTTGCGGACTGTTCCGAATGTTTTATTAATACAATGAATACATTTATCAAGTTGACCAATTTGGTAGTAAACAGTTTTCCTAAAAACCTTAAGCTTATATACTATCTATTAGTCTCACTGCGCCTTAAACTCTTAACTGATAACATTATATATTCCTGACATTTAACTGATTTACCAAGTTATTCGTAAACAATTGACTTAATTAACCTTATTCAACCTTTAGATTTTTTTTAACAATTCTTTTAGGTTTTGTAACTATTTGCTTGCCAACTTGTTGCACAATATTTTTATTAACTTATTCGTGCACATTTCGACATTTTTTTCTCTCGAATTTTTTTGCTATAGTAAAAGATACATTTAAATTTAATCATTTATTTATTATAAAAAAAAATCTAATCGATAAAAAACGAAACAAAACAAAAACCAAATATAAATATATATTTTTTTCTATTTTGGCATATTTTCGGTTGCTTTTGACTTAATGATTGTATGAAACAAATGCAAACGCGCGCTTAGTTTATGACCAAGTCCAGTTTATGGACCAATGAGGTGATTGCGGAATTTTTGAGCTTAAATTACATACTATGACTAACTATAACTACTTCAACTACCTCAGCTAAACAACTTGATCCACACTGTACAAGCAAAACAATACAAATCTGATACTCAAATTACTACTATTCATAATGAACAACAGCAAACAATGATAAACATCACTCAGAACACACTTTCCATTCACAAACTGCGCTTCAAAATGTTTTCTCATTTCAATATTTAATTAATTGCCTTACTAATTGAGATTGGTGTGATGGATATTACAGGCACTACAAGTGGCTGTCAAACTGGAGGGCGATGTGATAACATCAAATGGTTCCATACTGAGCGGCTACGAGGGACAGGAGGCACAATCTTTTGATGATTCGAATGCATCTAGTTTCTCATGCCGTTGCATTTGTCTGAAAGGAAACCGGCATAAAAAGTATGTAACGCTAACTAATTTGCTTAAAAGATATAAAAAGGATAAGGCGTAGACCAATTCGAGTGACTTTCACATTTAATCTTTGCCAAACGGAAGTTGTGTGTGTGTGTGCTTAAACGGTTTCCGCTTCCGGCTGAGTTTTCTTAGTCGTTTAGAAGTGGTCTATGTCTAGGATTAGTACATTTTTCTAAAAATCTCAGTGTTGTTAATGTGTTTATATCTGTGAGTAATTCATTTATTATATTTATTTTCTAACCAATTTTCTATGTCTGCCTTTTTGTGTTGATGGCCTCTTTGTCTGTTTGCCTTGCTATGTTACATATACTAAATACTCTGTCCACAGACATAACAATGCGACCAGTGACAACAGTGCAGAGTAAGCAGCATTTATTTTTACTTTTTTTGCAGTAGATTGCCTTGTTTTTGTAATGTAGCTAGCATTTGAATGTTAAAGATACATTATTGAACAAATTCTCTATGTCTTAACTGCTCCACACAGACAACAGTATAAGATGCGGCGTTCGCCAACGCACATACGTCACCTGCTGCCAGAGGTGGTGCCGATGCAGGATCTTAACTACGATACGCAAAGCATGCACACTTTGGGAGCTCTCAACGGCAGCGGCATCATTAGCGGTAGTCACATGGGCTTGGGTCTGGATGTTGTGGATGATACGGAGAATCGTTCGCCATTGATGCGGCCACAGCAATTGCTCAGGCGCAATGTATCACTTTTATCTTTTCGCATTTAGGAGCTAACCGCAGCAGCAGCAGCAGCAGCAGCAGCAGCAGGGACAACGAAAGCGGCCACATCCTTATGTGTTGTAGACGCCACCTTGACCTGCCCTCCACAGCAAAAACAAAACAAATTAAATGAATAAAACAAAATCGACTTAAAAATTCAAGTGATAAAACTCTCTCTGATAAATAGTACATAAACCTAATGGAATTTGAAACTGAATGGTAGTGAATAATTAATTGGATTGAAATGTGCAATTCATGTGCGTTTGCGAATCAATAATATTTATGTGCATTTACAATGTAAATAAGTGCATAAATATACAAAAAACAAACAAAAACAAATATGTAGAAAGTATTCTAACTATCTATGTGTATATGTTATTTACTGGATTAAGGGCACTATAAAAATTGATATACTACACTGCCATTCCCGAGAGATACAAAATACATACATACATGTCACTTTCTCTTACCTTCAACACACACACACACATATATACACACGAATCTCGTTTAACAGCCACTGAAATTATATATTGAAACCTACCAGACTAGAGCTACGTTTGCCAGACAGCACCTTACATACAGATATACAAACAAAGAACATGCTTCACTAGACACCAAAAATCTTCCAGTAGCAGACAGTTAGTTTCCGAATCGAATTTTGTAAATATTCAATACATCTTCGTATTTCAATTATAGCATTGCCCATTTTATTCATATATGTATATCTATATATATTTCTTATGATTATGCATTACGTACTATTTAGTTACGAGCGGGATATTAGTTTAATAATATACTATATGTACTAGATGTAAAGCTCGTAGTCGTACTAAGAAGCCAAAAACATAACTAAATTAGAGCCAAATACTTGTCGAACCAAGTGCTCAATGTGACTCCAAAGAGTGCCAAACATACATACTTATGTACTACACACACACACAGGTAGTGTGCTGTCCTGTATACATACACACATTTAGATATAGCCCGCCTCTTGCAGTCCTAAAGATTAGTCACCGAACCCTCAATCGCATTTAGGCGAACCAACGCAAACGATTGCATTTGGTTTTACATTTTTAGTACTAGATAATTCCACAACAAATTGCGGAAAAAAGAAACAAACCTTTTTATGAGAATGAGATTCTTCCATTTTATAACGTTTATTTTCTTTATATTATTAAGAATCGCCATTGATCACTAGAGTTTCGATAATGCTTTGAAATGTCCGGATAACAAAAGAAAACCAAATCCCTATGTGCTTTGTATATATTTTAGTAAATTAACGTTATTAATAAATATACTTTTATAGTTATTGTTAAATGGAAAAACTACAGCTAAAGTTATGAAGCATAGTTATGTATTTAATTCTCTATTATCAATAACAAAACAAAAAAATTTAACGTACGACTTTTTAATATGTAACTTTATTTCCAGATTTTTTAGTAGTTATTGTATCGATGTGTTTAACAATTCCACAATTATGAAATTTAGCTACTCAATTCTAAATGAAATGAAAAACAAATTGTAATTTTAATTCTTGGAAATAAAGAGAAACAATTGTAAAAAGACTTTGTAATATACCATTAAGTATATTCAAAATCTAAATAAAAGATCAATTGTAAATATTATATCCTTCAGTTGAACGCATTTTCTTTAATAGATGTGAAAATTAAACAACTATTAATTGACAAAAACATTTTTATTTTATATGTATTGTATCCATTCAGTTTTTATTGAAATATTTGTGTAGACGTAATTTACGGTAAGTTGGTGTAAAAAAATTTGATAGGCTAAAAATTTTTTGCCATTGCACATGAAATGATTCCATAATCAATGGAAAAATTCTTGGCCGTTTTTTTAATTTGTATATTTTTAATGTTTACAATTTATGCATGTGGCTAACTCAACAATACAATTAGTTGTCCTGTATGTGGAATTTAATTTTTAAACATAATTTTTAAATATTAAAAAAATGTTCACAATGTGTGTGTGATAGTGGCTTTTAGTATCGCACGCATACGATTCATACGCTCTTTCAATTTGGTGGATAAGGTGTCTGTATTTTTTTTCTATAGTAAATAGTCGAAATCTAAAATCAATAGTTTTATAATTAATGGGGGCACATAACTAATCTAATCGTCCATGCTTTCGTTGCGATCTGGTGATGCGTTTCCATTCTTCGGCGATGCTGAACGTGAACGAGAGCGAGAACGTGACTTGTTATCAGGCGATGCAGAACGGTCACTGTAAGAGAAATGTGTAATGTAAATTTAAATAATAAATTTAAATTATTTGTTGGAAACCAAACACGGTCTGCGCATCCAAACAAAACCAAAGAAAGCACAAAAAGAAAGCAGTTGTCACATGAAGCTCAGTGTATAAGAACAAGACAGAAGCATTGTTGAAACTTACCGTGAACGCGAATCGCGGCGATTAGACTTTGAACGAGAACGGGAACGTGACTCACGCTTGGAATTTGATCGTGAGCGAGAGTGAGAGTCGCGCTTGGGCGAACGGGAGCGAGTGCGCGAGCGGGACTTTGACTTTGACTTGGATACATCACGAGATTTGCTAAACGAAGAACAAAAGTATATAATTAATATCAACATCACACACTTTAGAAAATGCTAACTTACTTTGAGCGCGAGCGTGTGCGGGACCGCGACTTAACTGGTGACTTAGACTTGGAACGTCCTCCACGTGACTTGGAGCGGCTGCGAGACTTCGAATGCGAGTGCGACGAACGGCGAGAACGTGATCGCCTGCGAGAGCGAGACCGTGAACGAGAGCTGGATGAACGGGAACGACCCCGTCCACCACCACCGCCTCCACCACCGCTTCCGCCACCACCACCACTGCGTCCGCCACGACGATCCTCAACCAAATGAACGCGACGGCCATTCAGCTCGGTGTCATCAAGCTTCTCAATGGCGGTTTTCATATCCGACAATGATGCAAACTCCACAACACTATAGAAAAAAAGAGTATAGCGTAAGCTGAGATTTTTAATTTATTTGGAAAGCAAAAACTTACCCCTCATTGCGACGCTGCTTATGGGCATCAGCATAGGTGACCTCGCCAGCCTGACGCATGTAATCCTTCAGGTCCTGCAGATGGCGCACAAACGAAAATATTATGTTAATTAGTTTAAAATAGTTTTGGAAAGTAATCTTATGTTTTTTCTGCCAAACTAAATACGGCGTGCAGACCAAGCAGTTTGAATATATGTATCCGATCTGGATCGCTGATGCTAGTTATGGAATGGACCGCCTAACCAAAGCTCTGACCTCTTAGCCTCTTAATATCAGTCTGTATGCTCTCGCCTCGCCTGCCTAATGAGAACCTCGTTTTCTGGGAATTGTGGGGTAGAAGTGGATGTGCAAGTGCCAGCGCCAGCGCCGTCGCCAGTTCAATCAATATGCAAAACAACCGCAGATCGGTAAAAATATTCATAGCTTGGGATGCTCTGCACGCGGTAGAAAACGTAAGCATAATTATACATAACATATATATAGATAGATTTTTAATTGATTAATAATATAGTATTTTTTGTTTCTTGATCAAAATGATAAAAACAAATTTGTAATTGAGTTCTTACTTAATGCGCTTTCAGAGAGAGGACACACACATCGCTTTAATCGCACAACACCGAGAGATTTGTTTGTCTGCCTAGTGGTAGTAGTAGTAGAAGTAGTAGTAGTAGTAGTGGTAGTAACTGTCGGCCAATGTGGGGGCAACCCTCATGTTGGACCGCTAGGACCTCATCGAAAGAGCAGTTTAGCGAGATCGAGAGCTCCACATCTCTACATCAACTCATATGATCGATCAGCATGTAATGGCCAAGCCAGGGCAGGCAACCAGAAAATCGCACACAAAGCCGGCATCGCCGTGCCAGACACTCAGGCAGTTTTGGCAGATGAGCCAATAAGCGTTTTTTTTTTTGTTATTTGTAAAAGCCAGGAAAACGATTGTTTTTTTTTGTGTTTTAACCTGAACATTATATTGAAAATATGTATTTATGTGCTACTTTTGTTGGTGTTTATCATGTTTTTGTTTTTCTTTCGCAAGTCTTATTGTGGGACCCAAAAAACCGCACACAGTCAGAAACAGATGCCGGGAGCCAGGGCCGCAGTCGGGATTTGTGGGTGAGAGAGCGAGTGGCAGTGGCAGTAGAACGCACACAGCAGTGGATGCCAGTGTAGAGCAGCAGTACGCAGTACACAACAGTATGCAACCAGGCAGAGTCAACCAAGCGGCGGCATCTCTCTCACGGCCTCACCATAAACGAACTGTAAAAATAAGAAATACGTTTGCGAAGCCTCTGAGGCATGGACGTTGGCGGCGTCTTTGGTGGCACGACGATTGCACTTTAGCTGCTCCAAGAGTCGGTCTCTAGTCGGTTGTTAGCCAGGAGCCAGGCTAAGGCCAGGACCAAGACCGGGACCAGGCCAGTAAGGGGGAACACAAGACACACACACAATTGGCTAATTGTCGCTCTGTTTTGGATGGCCTAACCGTAGATTAAGTGAACGCGTGCGTTTAATAGTCAGCCAGAATCATCATCGTCATGTCATCATGGTCATCATCATTGTCATCTGATCTCATCTCATCGCTTCTAACTGTTTAGTCATTTGTAAACGTCCCTCTTTCTCACACGACCTCTCAAAACTCACACAATCGGCTATAAGGAATTTTACAATTCTTTATATATAATTTGGTAATTAAATTGTGTATGCTTAATCATTTTTAAATACCTAAGCCGTAGCCGCACACAAAAGGCAGGCCTACGCAATGGCTAACAAATATTTTTTGGCATTTGGGCATTGCGCGTAGGCAGCTGGCCCTTTGTTAGCCCAAATCTCTGTCAATTTGGCCACCGGGCTGCCATCACAAAAGCATCAGTGGCAGTTGGCATAGATGGATGACACAGGGAGGCTTCGACGAAGACGACGACGACAGCGGCGACGGTGATGACGATAGCGCGAAGACCATGTGTGTATGAGAGTTTTCAGGGGCAAATATTGGATTGCTTTTTGTTTTTGTTTATAACCCAAGCGAAGATCACAAAGCGACCGACAATGATAACGTGGGTTGCTTATAGGCGTCGATTCTCTTTATGGTGCGTGCGTGTTTGTCTCTCGATTGTTATTTTAAATCATATTTATATGTAACTTTTGGCATTTCTTCCACTTTACATTTGTATCAAACGAGTTGCGGCCCCCGGAGATAGTTTAAGTTTGGCATAGCTCAGTTTAAGGCACCATATTTCTCTGGCCATTACACATTGACCGCCTGAACATTTTGTCACTCTCTTCTAAGCTCTGGGATCGGTTCAGTAACAGATACACATCAAACTCTTTTTATGGTTGGTGTGAAAAAAATAATGTTGGGATTGCAACAGTCAGTACCAGAGTTTTTCTTTTTTTTGTTTAATGTACATTGCATTTTTTGTACGTTTGCTTAAGTCTAGATCAACTGTACAGTTTAAACATAATCATAAATATATACATAGAAAACAAAATAAATCAAAAAACAATCAAATATTGGCAAGAGTATTTGGAATTAAAAAATAAAATCTAAGTTCATTATTATTAAACATTTATACAGTTTTACTGATGCCATTAATTGATAGTCATTATTTTAGCTTTATTTAAAAATCAAAAATGGGACCAATTAGCTTTAAAAGAAACACTAAACCGTTATGGGAACAACACCAACTCAAAAATGATATTTGAAATCATAAAATAGAAGTAGAACAGGAGGATGTGCGGATATTATAAAGTTAAGAATAGGATATAGGTTAGCTTATCCAGTAGTGGCCATCTGATGAGCCATATCAGTTAAAATGTTAACTAGCTGTTACTAAACTATATATGCATGTATTCTAAACTACGTTTAAGACTACAATTAAATAACACGGCAAAGAATTAAACGACTTACCTGCCAGCTGACACGGCTAGACAAATTCTCGACAATTAGACGATACTCGGTGCGTAATGGCGGTCCATAACGAGAGGATGATCTGGAATTTTTGTTTCTGGTGAATAATTTAATGAATTTAAAATTAGTATTGACACTGCGCTGCTGCTCAAAAGATGTATATAAATATGTTTAATGGGGAGTTGAGCATATTAGAAATTAGAGATCGGGATGATGGCAGTCGCAGATTGGCTAACCACAACGGAATTATCACATACATTATGATGTGTCTTAACTAATCAGAGCGTGCAATATGTAAGTAAAATTATAAATATTTCAAAATAAGCATAACGTTAAGTTATTTTAACATATACATATATAAACAGCATGTCAGTGTCTGAATGAATGGGCAGCTATTTAATATCTCGTCACAGTAGACCCAAAATAAATAAATAAACAGCAAATCAAATGCGATCTGAACTATAAAAATTTAAGCAGAAGGAGTTGCTTCATGGAAATGCTGTGAACTTTCTGTGTGTTATTTTTATTATTTCCACAACAATACTTGCAAATATATATTAGAATAATTAGTGCATTTGGGTCCACTGGATTAACGATTAAGTTAAGAATGTACAGATGTCGCTCGAAACTTGAACTGTAGCTCTTATTATAACTAGCATATAAATATAATCTTTATCTATTTGTACTACAAATGAACGTACTCGGTTCTAAGCGACCTCTGTATCACAATTAAAATATAAAGTCGCAGCTGTACTTACTTATCATTGTAACGACCGCCTCCGCCGCGGCGTCCGCCGTAGCGATCGTCGTAACGATCCCGATTGCTGCCTCGAGCTGTGCCTCTGGCTGGTTCAACAACCACACTGCAGTAACATGTAAATAATGATTTATATATATATTTTTTTTTCCTTAGAAATTATTTTATTATAACTTACCGTTCGCCTAGCAGTTCTTTCCCGTTTAATTCGTAGACGGCATCGTCGGCATCACGGTAGTCTTCAAATTCCTGCAAAAATTAATAGACATTCAGCTATTATCGATTTATCAATTTTTTTTTTGTATGTGTTGCCCACTTACCACGAAGCCATAGCCGTTCTTGATAAGTATATCACGAGTGCGGCCGTAGCCTTTGAAGAAACGTTCCAAATCGCGTTCACGTACGCCGTACGGTAAGCCACCCACATAAACGCGTGATCCAACCATATTTGTTGATGACTTATGCTATAAAAAGCGTTAAAAAAAAAGTTATTTCTACTTTCTATGCGTGAGTTGTATTTGCACGTAAGAATATGTGCATGTGTGTATTTGCCAAGATGGCGGCGTTGCCGATGTCAACGTTGTCTACCGGGTAGAAAACTTTTTGCAACCAGTTTATTTAGGTATTACAATGTTGTTTGCAGTATCAATAACTTTATAAATTGTTAACTTACCGTTACTTTAAGTATTTCTATTAAATATTATTTTTCTGACCAATTAAGCACCTTTTTTTAAGTTTTTACGCACAGCACGTCACACAAACAGTAAAGCAAACTGAACCTCAACGCAATTATTACGGAAGTGACAAAGAACTGAAAACTTCTTTGCCGCTTCAATGCGGCGTCACTGTTGTAAGTAATCGTTTATTCAGCCCTGGTTAACAGTGTTGTTAAACGAAGTTACATTAATGATATTTGTCACGAGTACTTGAGTTGAAAGATTAAACACATTCGAATTACCCAATCTACCAATGTATATACATCTGCATTTTTTCGCCTTATCATTTTTTCACATCAAATTTGCCCTCTTGTATATTACAAAGAATTTTGGACACATCAAATTCATTGTTTTCAATAAAAATAAAAGAAGCAGTTACAGTCGCAATTTTGATTATCAGGCCGGCATCGACTGTCAGAAAGGCGGTCGCCATTTTTTCCAGTTAAGTTTTTCAGCAAATTCAGGTACTCACTTTTCTCGTGTAGTACGTGTAAGTAGCAAGCCGTCTTGAGTAGGAAAATATTTTTTAAACTTCTGGCTGGAAATTGGTTGAACACAGACAAGTAAAATGGCTGATTGTAACGATTCAAATGGAAATTACGATGACAACGACGAGGTAAGCGTAATGATATGTTTATTTATGCGCGATCGAAGCCGACATATTGTGTGCTTGATATAATGTTATTTTATTTTACTTAACTCTTCAACTCGGTTTCGTTTGGAAAAACAGTTTAACTAGAAGTCTTAACAATAGACAGACTATCATAAAAAATGCTCTTAAAAAGGAAATTAAAAGAAAAAAATATAAAGTTTCGCGAAATGCTTCAATGCGAATAACAAAAAGAAAATGGCGGGCGGGTTGTTTTATTGTTGATTTCACTTGTGACTAACTGTACCCTGTTTTTATTTACCTTTTTTATAACGCAGCAAATTTCTGAGCCCGAGCAGCTACGTAAGCTGTTTATCGGCGGCTTGGACTACCGAACGAGTGATGAGGGCCTTAAGGCGCATTTTGAAAAGTGGGGCAACATTATTGATGTTGTAGTTATGAAAGATCCGAAAACAAAACGCTCACGGGGCTTTGGTTTCATCACTTACTCGCAATCGTATATGATTGATAATGCGCAGAATGCGCGTCCGCATAAAATCGATGGTCGCACAGTTGAACCAAAGCGTGCCGTTCCTCGACAGGAGATCGATGCTCCAAATGCCGGTGCCACAGTAAAGAAGCTGTTTGTTGGTGGCCTCCGAGATGATCACGATGAGGAGTGCTTACGGGAGTACTTCAAGGAGTTTGGACAGATTGTAGGCGTGAACATTGTTTCGGACAAGGATACTGGCAAAAAGCGCGGCTTTGCCTTCATTGAGTTTGATGATTACGATCCCGTGGACAAAATTATACTGCAAAAGACGCACAACATCAAGAACAAGACGCTCGATGTGAAGAAGGCAATCGCTAAGCAGGACATGGATCGTCAAGGTGGTGGTGGTGGAGGCGGTGGTCCGGGTGGCCGTGGCGGTCCTGGTGGCCGAATGGGCGGTCGCGGTGGAGATCGCGGCGGTCAAGGTGGCGGTTGGGGTAACAATCGTCAAAACGGCGGTGGCAACTGGGGCTCCAGTGGTGGTGGATTTGGCAATAACGGCAATTTTGGAGGCAATCAAGGTGGGGCTGGCGGCTGGAACCAACCAAGTGGCCCTTGGAATAACCAGGGTGGTAACGCCGCTGCTGGTGGTACCGGTGGTGGCTGGAATGGCGGTGGCTACAGCGGTGGCGCTAACGCCAACGGCGGCAGCTGGGGTGGCAGCAATACCGGAGGTGGTAGCTTTAGCAACGATTATCAGCAAAGCTATGGCGGCGGTCCGCAGCGTAACAGCAATTTTGGCAACAGTCGCCCAGCACCATACAACCATGGTGGTGGTGGAGGCTTTAACAAGAGTAAGTCTGAAGTGGAAAAGTAAATTTTGGTAGACATTTTTATTTGTTAACACTGATTGTTCTTCAGGTGGCGGCCAAGGTACCGGTGCTAGCCAGGGCGGATTTACTGGTGGCAATAACTACAATACAAGCCAAGGTGGCAATATGGGTGGCAATAGACGTTACTAAACGAGGTAAATATTGTTGAGATTGTCAATGGTATAATTTTAATTTGTTTGATTATTTGAAGAAAAAAAACCCGTTCGGACTTATCAGAAATTTGTAGCGAACGAAATTAATGTAGTCGAAAAGCAAACGAACCAACTTGTACGAATATGTATTTTTGAAAAAAAGTGCTAATGCAAATTTTCTCCTTTCTCGCAAATAGGTAAACACTTACAAAATCAGTTCAAGCTAGACATAAAGGCAGTCTAGGCACAGGCAGAGAGACAGGCAGGCAATCAATGACAGTGAGAGGCAGTTAAAATCTGGCAAGGCAGGCAGACAAGATAACAAAATGATAAGCAAGTAAACAGCTAAACAGAAAACGCAGAATGCAGTTATCAGGCAATCGACATTGTGCCCCCAAAGACCAGCCCAAGCAACTAACTTATCCCGATAAACAAAAACTAAAAACAAAACAATACCAATTATGTTTGATAAAATTCGGAAAATCTCACTTCAAAAATACCAACCACTTATTGTCTTGTCTCAATTATACACACACATACATTTAATTCTTATGATCAATTCGTGTTTAGGATTTTAAGAACCTTGAACGCTTAGTTTTAACTAAATTAACACAAAATACAAACAAACAAAAAAGTAAGATAAAACTAAAAATATTATGCCAACGAAAATCTGAAAAAATATACTAAAATTAAACAATTTTATTTATACAATCGACTATATAAAATGCATCTTATAAATTGATTCTTGATCTGATCAAGGTGTTAACAATAACGTGTTATAAAGTAGTGAACATTTAAATGAATTTAGATCATAGTCACTGATGCTTAATGTCCTATTTTCACAAATAATTTTTTTTTAGCAAATCAGCAAACAATTTTTAACTAAACATATAGAAAGCAACTTATTTTGTAATAAATTTTTTGTATATTATAAGCACTTTTATAACTATGATTTAAATTATTCGAGAAAGCCCCTATAAATCCACAAAAGAAAAGATTATGATTATGCAAAACTATATACATCATTTTTATTTTTTACACATTCAGAATATTAATATGCAATACCGTTACATACCAATTTTGTTAGCGTATAAGACGTTTGTAGCTGCTAAAATAATGAATTTTTTGGTACAAAGAATCGCAAAAACAAACAAAATACCATTAAATTTGCTGTAATTAGTGCGTTACAAGCTAACCGAAAATAAAACCAATGTTACCCACCCGAAATTTGACTACAGAAAAAAGAAGCAAATAATCCACCTACAGCAACAGGACTGTCTGTAAAAAGATCAATAAAAAAACCAGAAAACAAAACTAATTTAGTGAGTTCTGCACTAAGGTAGGCATACAAATCTATTTAGAAACCCAAAGGGAAAGCGCTTGTGTAGATCATAGCATTATCGCACTTCTCGTCAAGTTTAAACCTTAAGACTTGTTGGGAATAGCTTACTAATATACTACGTGTTTCTTTTGCAAGACTGTCTGAAGTGCTGGATGCTAAACTATGTGTGTCTGCTGGTTTTCCAAGGAGCTCAAGCTACTAGGATTTATGTTGGCGGTGTTCTAAACTGGAGCTGTTGCTTCAGAGACCAAGGTAAGTGTAGGTAATTGCAATGTACATTAAGTCATATTTACGAAAAGTAATACGAATAAAACTAATTTTTTAAAACTAACTTTTGTAGTTGTATTTTTTGTAAACTAACTGGGGTCTGCATTTACAGGAATATGTATATCGAAAATCGATCATTGCCTGAGTTGCAATTAAAATTCGGTGCTGTTATCGCATTGCCCCCATTTACCGGTACAAAACTACTTTTAGAGCACTAGTAGAAAAGGGAAATAGGACTGCTTGTATTTGACAAAACCGTTATTTTAATCTCAGTTGTCAAATAAAAGAGGATATATATGGACTCAGTTGAGGGTATGGCAACTCTGATTTGACATTGAACACTTCACAGTCGCTGTCATTTAATTTGTAGCCAGTTTCGCTTTTGTGCTCTCTTTTTTTGTGTTCGACAGCAAAAATAAGTTTTCATGCCAAAAATGGTGAATAATTCGAACGTTCATGTGCCTTTTTATCAAGAGGTATGTGATTTTAAAAATAACTGAACATTTTTCTTGAGTGTTACAAAATATATATTTCTATAGAAGCGCAAAATGGGTGGACGCGCTAGTGTTTCCGCTATAGTAAAGACTGATTTGGAGCTTAATGACGACAATGAAACTCAAAGCAATGAGCATTTACGCAAAATTTTCGTTGGTGGACTGTCGATTCATTCCACCGCCGAATCGATGTGCAATTTTTTCACCCAATTCGGTGTTGTGGCCGATGCCGTTGTAATGCGTGATCCAGTTTCAAATCGTTCGCGTGGTTTTGGTTTTGTCACCTTTGTGGCACCATCATCCGTGGAGTATGTACAGCGTACGCGCCCACACATTGTTGATGGCAAGTAAGTTTAAAATGTCATCTGAAACACACATATGTCTAAAGACTTTAACAAATTTTTGTACACCTGCAGAACCGTGGAGACCAAGCGCGCTTTTCCACGCAATCAATACAGCAAGGTGATCGGTAATCCTAGCAATATTAAGACCAATAAAATATTTCTTGGTGGCTTGCGGGAATGCCATGATGAGTCTGCATTGCGCGACTATTTTGCACAGTTTGGCAATGTGAACAGCGTCAAGGTTCTGCTGGATAAAGAAACTGGACGTCATCGTGGCTTTGGCTTTTTGGAGTTTGATGAAATAGAAAGCGCTGCGCGTGCCTTGTGTATGCTTATACTTTTAAAATAATTGATTTTTGTTGTACAGCTTTTTCCATTTCTTTTTATTTGATTCAGCTCAAAGCAAGCACTTGATAGGTGGCAAAAGTCTGGAGGTAAAGAAGATGTTTGATAATAATAAACGTTTACGTCTGCCAATTGGTGGAGCTGCATGTGCCGGCTATGGACCGCCGCAGCCAACTATTATGGACAGCTTGGTCTTTCAGCCAAACTACGATCCGTATCATGCGCAACATTCTCTGCCACCCTCGGCATTCTTCAATGGTTGGGCCTCATATGTTGCCCCGTACTTTTCAGCACCAGGCGCGAGCCATGGCCTTCAGCAGCCACAACTGAATGGCTATCAGCAAGGCACTCATTATTACGGTAATGGATCTCATGCTGCGCCAAAGCTCGCTAAAAACAACTATAGCACCATTGAACGTCCGAAGAATGAGTATAAGTCCGTGCAGGCTGAGGAGTCTATTAAACAGGAGTCAGTGTCGATGCCAATTGACAACATTAAATTGGAACCTGATGTCACTGATATTGATGTTGAACAGAAATGGGTGGACAAGGACTTCAAGGTGTTTAAACCAGCCGGTGTATACAATCGTTTGAGTTCCATTAACACTGATGTCTCAACGGCTTCCTATGGTATTAACTTGTTCGATTTAATAAGCTTAAACATTTAACTTTTTTCGTTACTTTCAGGCGTTTAAAAAGACAATAATTCTTATTATTATTGGTATTGTTTAACAATACAACGAATTTATTATCCAAATGCCCTAATCATAAACATTATTTATAACACTTACCACTTTTTGACAAACACACAACGCATGTATTGGATAACTCAAAAATAAAACGTTTACTTCTTTTTGTAGACTTTAAATCGCAAACTCTGTTTTTCTCACTTTATTTCAAACATAATTTCTTATTTAAATTAAGCGCATTGCTGCATTTTAATTGTTTTTGTGTAATGTTAAATACCCGATTAGATATAAAACGCACCACTGAATTGTATTTGTAGTTGTTTTGAGTGTGACTTGTGAACTTGAGAATCGATTTATGATTATCTTATTAAAATTATGCAAACTGAGATTGTTTGCTATTGTGCGCATTAATTGCAATTAAATGCCAACTTTTTACGATTTCCAACAAAAATCATATTTTGTAAGATTTAGTTACTCAACAAAAAAATGTATTTGTTTTGCTTTAGTTAAAAATAAGTTTGTTTTATTTTTCTGCACATAACGTATTTTATTATTATTTTTTTGTTGGTGTTTCTTTTTGCTGATTCTTGAGTACGATTTATTAAATATTTGGAACATATAAGCAAGCTAACCAGAAAACTTAATTAAATTTATTTTAATATTTATGGCGAGTACTAAAATTTAAACAGGGTGTATTTATATATATAAATATATATAGGGAGAGTACAAGATGCTATTTGTAAATAAGTTATTTAAGATTTCTGGTTAACTTGCCCAAGTTAGTTTTATTTCTTTTTTTTTGCTTGTGTTACAACTATTCGTTATTGTATACCTATAAATTAAATTAGAATTATACTTGATTTTGTTGGTGTTTTGTTTTTTATACAATCTGTTGTATTTTGTTTTTTTTTACTTAGAAATGAGCATGAACGTTACTTTTTGTTGTGTATCGCTTTGTATAATTAATTTATTTCGCTTATTTTTTATTATTATTATTTGCCCAAGCACTATTAACACTGTTTTTGAGCTAAGAGTTGAACACTAACATTTTGATTAACTAAAAATGTTTTAAAATTGCCTTAGTCCGCGACAACAGTGCTAATTTTACTTTCTGGTATAGAAAAATGTACTCTAAAAATAATAAACGAATGGAAAACAAAAAAAAATAACGAGTTTAGTTATAGTGCATTTTGAACTAAGCACAGTTTAACAAATGATATGTCTGAAGGAAAACTAAATTTAAATTTACTAATCAAGTTGTGACAATATTTAAAAGTAATTCAAATACAAATTAATATTAAAAGTTATGTGAGATGATTTTTGTTGAAGGTCTAAAAGTTAAATTGATATTTTTTTAATAAGTTGTCATATACCTCTTGTTACATATTTAGCTTTCTTTACCTTGGGAAAGAGTTGTAATAGCTTGAATTCTGTATAATACATATATTTTTTCCTTTTTTCAATCTTTTTATGTTTTCGTAAAAAATATGTACTAAATTTTAGTTCACAACTGCGTTGAAAACACCAAAGTTGTATAAGTTGCATGACTTAGTTTCGTTTACAAACTTCAATTCATTTCAAAAACGATGCTAACCGCCGATTATGCAAGCTACAACCACGCCATTTGCAATTACAATTTTTAACAATATCTTCTTCGTTCCACGTGTATATAGACTAGCTAGGCAAATATTGAATGTTTTACGTATTGGCATAATAAACTGAAGTGGCAATGTATTTGTGGTTTGTAAATTTGCATTCGGCTCCTTTAATTTAAATTAAGAGTGTTTGAAGACTTCTGCTGCTATTCTTTTCTTTACTTAAGTGTTTTCTGCTTTTTAATATTTTTTCTTCCTTTTTTTTTGTTTTAGATTACGTTTTTAAGTCTTTATCTTGCTTTTTTTATTTATTTTTTTAAAGTACCTTTTTTATATGCTTTTTCAATTGTTTAGTTTTTTAGCTAAGATTTCATTTGATTTTTAAATTATGATTTGCATTTTATTTTAATTATGTTCTTAAGTAAATTTGTATTTAAATTAAAACAAATAAAAACATTAGAATTTGCATTTCTTTTATAGCATTTTTCCTGCGAACTTAATAGTAAGATTTTGAAAATTAGCAATTTAAACGACAGTTGAAATTATACATAGTTTACATTTACACTAAGTTCCGTGACACTGTGTGTGTGTGTGTGTGTGTGTGTGTATGTGGGCATGTGAGAGAGAGTTGTTCATGTGTGGATGTTTATGTGTTGATGGTGGGCTGCATGTTAGGTTATGGGCTTATAATAGATGTTGGCGCGTTTCATATACATTTTGTTTTTAAATATTTTTTTTATTTTGGAGGACGTGCTGCAGCTTTTCATAATTGCATTTACAACAAAAATTTGCACAGAATTTTTCTTTTTGGCACGAGCTGGCTTAGAAAAAAAACAATCGGTAAACAAACTTCACAGAATTGAGCTTAACTGAAGGATATTCCAAAAGCATTGGTGTTGAAGCTTTTCCTTGTAGCACGATACCTCCAAATTTAAATGGTTGTCATCGTTGTAGCGATTTTCCCTCTTAAGAATGTTTGAACATGAAGAGAATTCAATATTATTTGTTGCGATTTCTTTTTTCGTTGAATGCTTTCGCTGCTGCTACTGCTGATTGTGTGCATGTGTATGTATGAGTGTATGAGGTGTATAAATGTGTGTGTTGATGGTTGATGATATTAATTGATTGATTGCAATATGGAAGAAATCGATGCTCTGACGTTGGGCTGTTGCTTTTCTCATTATTTTTGTTGTTTTTTTTTTACTGCTTCAAACGGCCCGTCCAATGTCAGGCCAAGCGGCTTTTGTTACCCTGCAGCTGATTAACGGCGCCCATAATTTCCGCCACCACTTTGTCCGTTGCCGGCACCGCGCAGCGGTCCGTTGGACTGATTACCGCCACCACCGCTTCGATTATCGTTGCGTTGTCCAAAGCTGGTGCCACCATTGCCTCCCATACGTGGTCCATTGTTACCGCCACCGGCACGCATATTGTTGCGACCCATGTTATTTAGGTTGTTGCCACCAATAGGTTGACGCGGTGGCATATCATTGCGCATGCGTGGTTTCTTCTCCTCAACATTTAATTTTTGGCCATCGGGCGAGTTCTCCGGGAAGTACAGGGGCTGTAAATTATGTATAGTTTAATGTATAATTATAGTAATAATAATATAACAGCTACATACGCAATTGGCCAGGCACTTTTGTACTGCCTCAGCGTCATCGTAGGTGATAAAGCCATAGTTTAGTGGACTGCGCATGCCTGGAAGCACTTTGCTGCCGACCTTAGAAAGAATACGCAACTCAATAACATTGCCAAAACGTGAGAAAAGTTGACGAAGCTCATCCTCGGAAGCATGGTGTGGTATATTGCCCAGAAACAGTTGCTGATTATCACCAAATTGCTGAGCGTTGCTGGGACGACGCTGCTCAAAGTCTGTGGATAAGTTTAAAGACATATTAGTATTGTAAATGACCCTTTGCCATAACAACTAACCCTTGTTCCTAATCGAATTGTTGCGCTGAGGCAGTGGACCGCCATTGTCTATACGCGAGTTGTTATTGATGTTGCCATTATTGTTGTAGGAGGAGGATGCTGTGGTAGAGTAGCTAGCTTGGACACCGCTACCGCTGCCAGCTGACGACGAATTGTAGACATTGGTCTGCGGTTGTTGCTGCTGTTGCTGCAATTGTTGCTGTTGCTGCAGTGCTGCATTAACAAAGCCACTAGGCGACGAGGATGTTGACTTGAACAGATTAGCATAGGTCTTGGGCTCCTGTTGCTGTTGCTTGGCAGCCTCGTATTTCTCCTGCTGTTGTTGCTCGTGTATGGTTTTGAAGTCATCGACTGGAGTTTGTGCCCTTTGCATATTGTGGCTGGTTTTCGACTCGCTGGTGATCGGCTCCTCTGGTTCTACTGACTGCTGCTGCTGTTGTTGTTGATGCTGCGGTGGTAGAAGTTGTGGCGGAGCCGTCACAAGGGGAGAGTGCTGGAAGCCACCAGTTGGCTGCACCGGCACCGGCTGTACAATGCCCACATTGGACGGCATCACGGGGCCACTTGGCGGTTGTTGCACCATAGGTGAGACATTGGCTTGCACCAAAGCTTGAGGCGGTCCTTGTTGCTGCTGCTGCTGTTGTGGCAAATCATCATGTGACACAACACCATTTTGGATTGGCGGCGGCGGGTTTGAGAACTGCGCTGGCAGCGGCACAGCAGCGGCTTGTGGAGCAGCTGGCAATACGGCCACCGGTCGTCCCGAAGCAGCGCCAGCGGGCAGTGGATAGAAGATTTGCTGCGGCGCTCCAGCAGCTCCGCCTGCGGCAGCAACTGGCACTACCGGCTGCGGGAGAACCACTTGGGTGGGCAACTGCTGTGGTGGCTGGGCAACGTCACCGACAGCCTGGACAGACTGATCAACACCCTGCACCTGAACATCATGAACATCCTCATCATTTTCGGAACGCGACTCGCCATCCTGCTCGTCCTCAATATACAGATCCTGATAGCGGAAGATATCGTTGTGCACATAGTATTTCTTGGGAGACTGAGCAGCCAACACAAAAGTTTGCGTGAAACGACGCATAGGTTGACCATCATTCGATAGCTCGCCCGTCACCTGTACTACAACGCCATTGCCAAGTGTGGCTTGGGCATCCACCTGGCTGATCTTGGCATGACAATCGTTGAAGTTTAATTGCTGAATGCGATTGTGTATATCGCGCTGGCCCACAACCAATGTCGATTCGCCGTGTATGAACGACGAGTTGTTGTTGTAGAAGCGATGCAAATGATTGGGCGCCTTATTTAGCAGCGTGTAGTACTGACGCACAAACTCGCGTCCCACAGACTGTGGAGAAGGCTGTTGCGATTGTGTCGCATCCATGACCATTGCTAGAGTTCCAAGCGTTTGACTTAACGGCAAAATAAAGTCCCAGTAAGTGTGAGATTGAGATATTACTCTTTTCCTGCCGAGTTTAGTTTTTGTTTAGTCTGTAATACAATATGTATAATTATTAATTTTGGATTTTTTAAATATAACAACATAAGAACAGAGCCTACTTAATGGAAAATACATTTACGCTCCATGTGGGTCAAATATATTTACTTGACTGGGTTTTGCTTTCCACAACAGCAAAAATACCATTGGCAAGGGTATTAAAATACATACAAACATATAAGGAACAAATTTTACTGCAGCACGGACACAAAAAGATCCAATGCAGTTGCGATTTGACCCACTTTCATTGGAAGCACAGGCACACTCGCACAAACACATGAACACACATAAATAAAGCGACATAAACACATACATACAACCATGAAACTGCATAAAATGGGGAAATTTTGTGCAAACCCAAACAAGACAAAGTGCAGCTGTCATCGTTTGTAACTGTTGCCTAGAAGGTATATGC
Source organism: Scaptomyza caliginosa (assembly GCA_035044725.1). NCBI lineage: Eukaryota > Metazoa > Arthropoda > Insecta > Diptera > Drosophilidae > Scaptomyza > Scaptomyza caliginosa. The sequence continues at coordinate 777,829 of JAWNNR010000686.1, forward strand.
GTGTGTTTTGTTGTTATATTCTTTTTACAACAAGATCTAAGGACTTTTCGCTATTTATTTGCAAAGTAAATGACCTCATAAGCCGAAACAGAAGCGGCAGCATATATGGCTGCAAGGCGGCTGCGGGGTAGCATCACAAACTGTGTAATGTACTTTTAGGTTATGTTTGCTCTTCAAGGTTGCTTCGCATCAGAGGATAATTTAAAGCACACAGTAGCGCACACGAGCGTGTCTGGAGCTTTCTCAGGTAGTTGTTACATTGAACTCGCAGTCGGCAGCAAAATATTGCAACCTACACTGTTTGCTGCTGATTTCGCAACAAAGGCCAACCACAAAAAGAGCGGTCTGAATATCATGTCGATGCGTGTGCGTTTGACTGCTCATTTGCGACGAATAAAACTTATCAAGCGTCGGTTTTAATTTATACTATTTTTTATATTAACGTGCATATATATATATTTATTTTTACCAACATTTGACGATAACCGACAGACAAAATACGCGTGTTTCTGTGTGCGTGAACCGCGTGTGTGGATAGAAACAAAGAAAGCAATATTTAAACAAACTTACAAAAACAAATCAACATTGAAACTTTTAGGTTATGACTCGTCAAACACAAGTGATAAAAAATGCCGCTAAACCGAAAATGAACAGACCGGCAGTAAAGAAACTAGAACGTCTTTTAAGTTGTAGCGCGACCGATTTTGTTTGCCAGTTAAATTTGCCACCCCAACTGAAAATGGTATTTTTTTGTCTATGCGTAACTACAAATGTGCGGCAGCATGTGGCCAACGCCGGCTGTGGGTACTTACCTTGAGAGTTGCCTGATGTGTGTACGGCTTGTTTTAATGCACAGTAATATTGCTTATGTGTTTTACTCTGTATCAGGTAGTTTATTATGTTTTGTAATGGCTGTTCAACTCCGCCGCACAGGTTTTTTTATTATATATGTAGGGTGTTTGCTTGCAGCCTAATTTGAAATTTGAGAAATGCTGAAATATATGTATTTATATTTTAAAATCTGTGCAAATAGCAACTTAAGATTTATATGCAGGCACACAAGCACACAACACTCACACGCGAAGTTTGTTGGTTTGAAGCGGCCGCTTTATTCTGCTTCTTCTTCCTTTGGCCGTCGTCGTCTGCTTTGTTGCAATTTTCTTTGTGGTTTAAAAATCACAAATTTAGCAAATCTTTTCGCACATTACTTGTTTACTATTTTATTTGTTAGCGATCACAGTTGTTTATAAATTAAGTTTGAGTGCGATGTTTTTATTTAATTTATGTAAAAAAGAATCGCAAACGCAATGAAATTTAACAAGTGAATTGAGAAGAGAACCAACGTTTATTCGTTCCTCTTTTGCCTGTTTTATTCTCGGTGCATTTGCGTTTGTGTATGTGCGCTTTTATGATGGCGGCGATGTGGTGTGGAACAGTGTGACTGCGACTGAACATGCAAAAATACCAAAGTTTGAAAATGACTACCATACAATTTATTAAATATATCAAAAAAGGTATTAAAAAATTATTTTAGACTTAAAAGTAAATTACATACCAGAACTAAAAACACATGACAATATTTATTGCCTTTGACAAAAACTGTTTATAAAAAGGTAGCGCTAAATAAGGTATATATGTATGTGACTAAATAACTGCCATTCACAGAAAACGTTGACGTAAAATGTAGCCAGATAGTCTGTATTTAGTAAACAACCGGCTTTCATAAGGCAATGTTGAAATAAATAGATATTGTTTATAAGTACATGATATGTGTATAGCTTAATAAAAATAAGTATGATTGAGTAAAATAAAAAGATTACAGCTACAAACAAAATTTTGGACTGCCAACATATTAAACTCAGTGGCAACGCTATAACCATATACACACGCTTTGTCTGGATTTGTCATTTTCCGGTCGTCAGCGTACGCGTGAGTTTAGCGAGTGTGCTAAGAAAAAATCTGCTAAAATCGTCTTATAGTGCTATATAATTAATTTGTAATTGACCAATAAAATACACACTGCACGAATCAATATGGCAGAAAAGCAAGTCGACAGCGAAATGAACGGTGAAGATTTCACTAAGGATGTTACCACCAACGATGTGGAGAACTCTGAAAACGGTGACTCGACACCCTCTGCCGGCGCTGCAAATGGCAGCACAGAAAATGCAGCCCCTGCGGGTAACCAGCGTGATGATGACAGGTATTATAAGTAAACTATTTAACTATAAGTTCGATCGGCAGCTAGACAGTTGAAAAATTAATAGATATCATGTGCTTAACTACGTTTTTTTTTTACCACCTACTCTTTGTTACGTAAATGCAAAGCTAACGTCGTCGTCGAGTGTAAAAAATGGTGTTCGACGTAGCGGCGGCGGCGACGGCGGGAGTCAGCGCGCCGCTGACGCTGACCCCTTCAGTATTTGCGCGCGTATCTGTGTGTGCGACTGTACTTCGCACAACAGAACAAGCTGCTCGACATACATAATTATAACTATATAAGCTGTTGAAACAATTTTCGGTTGCCTCTTCTAGCAATATTGTTAAATTTAATGCATCCAAATGTATGCAGAAGTGTATTTCATTTGTCATTTATTTTGCTACAGATTGCTGTGTGCGTGCATACATGCATGAATGTGTGTACTACACTATGTATGTATGTATGCATATCCATTCTTATGAATGTATTAAACACATATGCAATTGAAACAAAAGCACAAAGAATCCAGTCGCAAAGGCAATTCAAGCACATTTCCCGCAGTTGTGAGGTTATGTCCACCAGGCACACAATAATTTTTACCTATGCGCGCATACGTGAGTGTATGTATGTCTGTATATACAAAAAACAAAAACGCTACTCCCTCATCCAAGCCTCACATTTGCCCCACAGCTGCCCGCCTTTCACTTATAAAACTTTTGTTTGTATTTGTAAATTTTTTCGTATTGTTTTATTCGCAGCTATTCGTTGATATTTTACGTTCGTTCGTTTTCGTACTCTTCCAGTTTCGTACCCAAAATGGCGGCTTCTGTGTTTGCTTCGCAGTGCCGTCTCACTGCGTGCGTCTATATGTAGTTTATTTTTTCTTTTCGTTTTCTTAACGTTTATTACGTTTTATCTGCCGGTTTCGCGCTCTCTGTTGCTGAGGCCGTCGCTACGCCGGCAGTGTTGTCGAGTCACAACAAAAACTACTTTTAATAATGCATTATTTATTTTTATGTTTGACTATTATTTGATTATATTTTAGTTAATATTGAACAAATAAATAGTTTATTTACTCATATTGCTCAGGTTGTTGACCGTTCTTTTTGAAAAAAAAATTAAATCGGTTTAGTCAGAGTTTAGTATGTATGTGATTAATTTGTAAGTTAATTTTAAGCCAAGTCAAAATAGCTGTATATAAAAGTTAAAGAAAAAAAATATAATAAAAGAAATATATAAAAAATTGCATTTAACGAAATGGAAGCAGCCCAGTGCAGATGGAGACATATCGTTAACGATAATCAAAATACAAATAAATCCAAAACAATTCATAGCTTATCCTGTTGTTTGAGCGAACTAACCTTGTTCCTCTCCGGCAGGTCTTGAGAGAAGTTAAAAGCCTTGTTAAGCTATTCTCAAGCAGCCTTGGCCCAAAGGAAATTTCCCAAAGGATGAAGCGTGCGCAACGGATGCCGGCAATGTTGATGATGGTATTTATCTAACCAAAATAAACAAAAAATAAAATAACTATGTACACACAAAATTATCAACAAATTATCTCGAGTTCTCAATTGGATCATATATAAAATATAATATACTATGTATAAAACGTTTAACGCTTTATTGTTTACCAAAAATTGAAGAGAAAGAAAGACAGAGAGAGAGAGAGAGAAAGAGACTCGCATTTTTTTGTTTGTTTTTGCCTACTTAAAGAAGCGCAACTGATGAACATAACGTAACGATAATAATAACAAATAACGATAACGACAAAAACTAAAACGAATTGCAATTAAAAACGAGTGTAAAAACGTTTCGTGAAATGCCAACACGCGGGTTCTACCGTCTAACTTTTCCACACTCTAAATTCCGCCGCCGTGATGAGATTGTTCCAAAATTGCATTACCTACCCCACAGAGATATTTCCAATATTTATGAGTAACGTACGCCAAGAATTATTATATTTTTTAAGTGTATATGCCCAAATAAAGTAAAATACCAAAAACTTTAAAGCAGCATTAAATAATATTTGCATTTTTCTCATTTTTAGTAATATACAATAAATTTTTAAAAATGTATTAAAAAAAAAGAACCAAGTTTTTTTTATACTAAATTTTGAAAATTCACTCTTTGCATTTACATCTATATACGTATTTTTCGCTCGTTTGTGACTCCATTTTCTCGCCGTATCTTTCGCTCAGTTTTTTCGATGCATATTTCGAATCTTGATTGAAAGTTCATTAATTAATAAAAAGTACAGTAATTATAAGCTCCTATATATTCACTTTGAATTTGGTGAGTTTTTTTTTCGTTATATTATTCTTGCTCCGTCTTTAATCTATTTTGCAGCAATAACATAAAGACAAAATGTAAAGTAAAGTTTTTGTAAGCGCCAAAATGTGTGGGCAAAAAACAAAAGACACAACGTTTTTGTCGTGACATTTTTTCCAAACTTTATAAAACCAGAGTTTGCTTTGTAGCATTTAATAGTATAATTTTTCTACAATTACCATTTTTCTATGATATGCAAATATAATCAACAACATTTCTCATAATGTTTCACAGAAAACTGTTTGTTGGCGGTCTCAGCTGGGAAACGACCGAGAGTAAGTAGTACACATTAAATAATATAAAAAGTCATTGCTAAGATGTATATAAATATTGCAGAGGAACTTCGTGATCACTTTGGCAAATTCGGCGAGATCGAGAGCATTAATGTTAAGACAGATCCCCAGACAGGAAGGTCACGAGGCTTTGCCTTCATTGTGTTTACGAACACAGAGGCAATTGATCAAGTGAGCGCTGCTGAGGAACACATCATCAACAGCAAGAAGGTTGATCCTAAAAAAGCCAAGGCTCGCCATGGCAAGATCTTTGTGGGTGGCCTGACCACAGAAATAAGCGATGAGGAAATCAAAACCTACTTCAGTCAGTTTGGCAATGTAAGTTATATGATAGGCATACCATTAAATAAACAACACTAATCAAACTAATATTCTTTTGTTAGATTGTTGAAGTTGAGATGCCATTCGACAAGCAAAAGTCACACCGCAAGGGTTTCTGCTTTATCACTTTTGACTCAGAGCAGGTGGTTACCGATTTGCTTAAAACCCCTAAACAGAAAATTGCTGGCAAAGAAGTTGATGTAAAGCGCGCAACGCCAAAACCTGAGAATCAAATGATGACCATTCGTATCGGACCGAGAGGTGGCATGCGCGGTGGACGCGGTGGATACGGACGTGGTGGTTAGTTATACGTATAACATAGATCTGGATGTTCTTATATAAATATTTGTAATTCCTTTTCGTTTTAGGTTATTCCCAACAATGGGACGGCCAAGGTTCGTATTCGGGCTATGGCGGCTATGGCGGTTATGGTTCCGGTGGATTTGCCGATTACTATACCGGTGGCTTCTATAATGGATATGACTATGGTTATGGTAAATACAACAAACAACATAATAATAATGCTCATAACAGTTATTATAATAACACAACGACAAGTAATTATCATCAAAAGAACAATAGCAACAACTATCAGCAGTTTTAAATGTAGCTAAAAAAAAAAAGAACTGGCAACAAACAAACAACAAGAACTACAACAATAAACAAAAATGCCATTACAACATTATTTGAAAACAATTTTTCCCTTTTACCATACCACATAATACATTATATTGTTGTTTGCCGTTAGCAAAAGAGACGCAAGAAAAACAAACATAAAAAAGAACCAAAACGGAGAGAAAAACAAAAACAAAAATGTTTTGTTGCATTTCTAAAAAACAACTAGAAAAAAAACACAAAAAACATCTGAACAAAACAACGTCGCTAAAAACAAGAAAACTTTTAAATTAATATAAAAACAACATATTTTTAATGCTTACATATATAAATTTTAAAATCATTTTAAAATTGCAACCAAACTAAATATATATATGTTGATGATTATACCTAATTTTATGTACAAGAACATACAAGTAATTTTTAACAAAAAAAATCTATTAATTGCATATATACATATGTATAATTTTTAAATTTTTAAATCGTAATTTTAATTTGAGAATTCATTTGAAAAGAGCTATCAATTTTTCAACTTATTTAAAAATCGATAATGATTTACTAGTGTTTTAGCATTTAAATATTATATAAAACTGACGAAGCGTGTGTATTAAATATTGTGTTGTTTAAGAAGACCAAAAACGAAACAAAACAAAAAAAAAGCAGAGTATAGGAGAACACTTTCAAGTTCATACACAACTACACTATAATTTTTGTATACCAGACCAGATTAACTAAAAAAAGAAGAGATATTAAAGAGAAGAAAAAAAAAAACGTGTGCGGCCGCTAGAGGTCGCTTTCAACAGACTTTCCAAAGATGACAAATACCTCAAACGCGAAGGCAGCAGCAAAAAAACAACAACAACAAAAACAATCAGAAGAACTCTTAACTAAACAAAGAAAAATATAAAAACAGAAAGAATGAACGAAAGAGAAAAACACGAGAAAACTCACACATAAAACGAAGATCATGTGCCAATTATGTGAAACTGTGTGAATCGCCAGCGTTTTGGCCATTTGCATCAATTGCAACTTGTGCCTTTTATTATTGTTAACTAACTGTTATTGTTTGAACAAACTGAAACCAAAAGCTGTTGACACACACTCATAGAAATCACAAACACACACACCAACCACCCATCCACAACCCATTCACATTGAAAACATAAATATTAACCCAAATGATCATAGCTGCATTTGACCCCTTCCCCATCCCGTTAATATCCTTATAATAGTTATTTAAATAGTTTTTCCTTTTGTTTTGTTGAACAAAACGCTAAACAAACAAACCACAACAAACCACACACAAATAAATAAACGCGTAATCAAAGCTTTGATTCGATTTCTATTTAAATATCTAATACCTATATATAGCATATAAATATATTTTTAGATGTATATTATTATTATTTCGGCAACGGGATAATAGCAACGTTTTTTGCAATGCATATGTTTTCGTATGCACGTCAATATACTATTCATATATTTATATCACATGTATATATACATATATATATAAAAGAAAGTGTAAAATATACAAAATTGTTGCAATGTATATTTTAATATGCATTAAATAACATTTTACAAATGGATACTATTTTTGATAGTATTATTTTAAGGCAATACCACACCAACAGCAAGCAACAACAACGCAAAACGCAACGAAAAACAAAAATCTACAACCACAATAATTTTTTTTTCTGGCCAGGCTCGAATCTTAAAGTATTGAGTTGGTGGAGGGGGCGTCCGGGGGCCGGCAAATGTTGAGCCACTGCTTCTCCGCCAACTAACTGCAATTTTCTGGCCAATTTATTTGTGGCGGCCAATGTATTCTTTTATTTGCTTTATTTGCATTTCTGCTTTGCTTTCTTGACTAAAAATGCATTTTGCTGACAAAGAACAGAAAATTAAACGGAATTAAACGTAGAATTTTCGAGACAAGAACAAAATGAAAAACATAAGAGAATTCTTAAACCAGACCAAACGTAAACTTGTATACTTGATATTGCACATTCGTATGTTGATAGTTAAGAACAACAACAACAACAATTGTATCAACAATGCGACAACGAACAAACCTGATCGATAACAACAACCAAACAGCAACAACAATAATGAGATCTACATTAAGTAGAAGATGAAAAAGAAATGAATCGAAAACAAAGTAAAAAAAAAACACACTTCGTCAATTTTAGTAATTTTAATCAATACATTTATATACACATAATTTTTTTTCTTATTGTTCTTTTTTAAAGTATTAAGAATATACAACAACAAAAACTCACACACAAAAAAAAAAACAACACGCATATTCATACATACCTAAATAATTTTTTTAAACATTTACAATATCTCTTATGTTAGAAATTTTTTGAATGTACCCATCAACTTTATGAAAAACTTGTCAATACAAACCATCAATTTGACGTATCACAATCAAAATGTATACATATACAAACATATTTATACATACATATATATTTAAAACACAAAACAAAAAAAACTTATATGCATAAACTTGAGTAAATTATTTTAAAAAATTTGCATGTTTCTCAATGTTTTTAGCTAGTTGTCTATATACAAACAAACAAACAAAAAAAAAATATAACAAAATTAAAAATTACAAAAAAATATATATATATTAATTATACAAACATTTATACATATTACAATTTTTTATATTTAATGTGCAAACCACTCGTTTATATATATATATATATATATATATATATGTATGCATATATATATATTTAAACAACAATAATTTTTGTATACTTTATAGCAATATTTTGTGCCCATTTTATATTAAAACTATAACTACAATATATTCATAATTTTCTTTATAATTTTTCAAACTTTATACAACAAAAAAAAAAAAAACTTATCTATCACCACCAACAACAGTTATAATAATCAAATGCCAATGGAGAGCATAATAGAGTGCGAGCTATGTTAACATTTTGCAATGTTAAAACTGTTTACGGTTAGTTAACATAGCAGAGTTGCCAATATTATGATCTCCAGAAGGCAGTTGATCCAGTTTACCTTACCGTTTAAAATATGTACTATTTTTAATTAACTAAAAAAATATTGTTACTTTTATTATGATTTTTGAATACAAACGTGTTAAATATTTACATATTATGGATATGTATATATATATATATATCAATTGTAATGCCGAATTTTCCGATGTTTCGCCTCACAAAAAAACAAAACAACAAAAAAGTAATATAACTTTTTTTCAAAATAAGAGTAAAATTTAAAAAAAAAAACACCACAACGACTACTACTACCACCCAAGCAAATATCCAAAACGATCGCGCGATTTGTCTTGACCAAAAGTATTTCGTAACGGTTGCCGCCGGTTGAACCCGGTGTCTGTGGTGTCTGACTGTTGCACATTGTCTGTGCAACAAGAAATCGAATGCTCCATACAATCGAACACACACACAGACACCGAATACGATAACACCCTGCAACCAAAGTACTACCAACACGCGACTTCTACACAAATCAACAAAAATATTTCATTATCGCTTTAAAAACAATATAAATAATGTACCGTTTTTCTTTCTTAATTTTAACTTCTCCTTTTTTCATTAAACTTAAAGGTTAATATATTACAAGTAACTTAGCGTAATTAATATCTGTTTTTAGTCAAATGAATTGAAAATCTAAAAAAAAAAGAATATATATATATATGGATACATATATATTTGATCTATATACATTTAAAGTAATTTTAAAAAAATATAAACAGTTTTCTTGTTTTTAACAACATAAATACAAAACAATACACAAGAGTAATTTATAATAATACCAATATTAACTCGTATAAAGTCATATTTGCTGACAAATTTGCATTTGTTTTTGTTTTTCGCAAGACGTTTTTTTTTAAATAATACTAAAAAAAATTTTGCGACATGTCAAACACGTACTATACTCCCGAAAACCCCCCGCATACCCCTATCCCCCATTTGCAATCTTCGAAGAAATGAAAATATTAAAATAATTTTAATATTGAAATTTGATTACTTTTTGCTGAGGTGAGACATTCAAAAACACACACACAAGAGCAGCAGATTAAATCAGTTAATTTTTTTGGCCATTAAGAAGCAAAAAACGAAAAGTATACTTATTATAAATGATATGCTGAATTTGTTGTGTGGAAAATGAGGTAAAAATTAGAACATAAACATAAAACTGATAACAAAAAGTAAATGCATAAAGAGCGCGTCAAAGAAATGAGAAATTAATTGCAATAACACATTGTGAAACATGTTTATTAAGTCCAAAAGTGAAACAACTAACTAACAAATACCAAAAGAGACAGCAGCAGTTTAAGAGATACGAAACAAAACAACAATAACAACAACAACGAATCGCGCATGTATGTGTGAGCGCCGCTTTGCACCTGACAGAAAGCTAGATAGAGGAAGAAGATGAAGAAGACAGAAATGTGTTCTTAATTTTTATACTGTGTGTGTTTATTAACCACAACAACAACAATTACAACAAAAAAAACTATCTACCATTCAATCATTTTTTGTAATGCCCTGTGCAAGAGTAAACAACAACAAAGCAACAACATCAACCAACCAACCAACAACCAGCAGCAGCAACAGCAGCAGCAGCCAGCAGAAGCAACAACAACAGCAACAGCAGCAAAAAGAAACCCCACAATACGATAAGAGATCATATTGTATATTGATCTATATATAGTAGCAATCGCAATAACAGCCAATCAATCTTATAATCAAAAATATAAAGCATCCGCAAATCGAGAAATGAGCAAATAAAAGAAAAACAAAAAAAAAACCGATATCAACTTGTGTGTTTTCAGTGAAGAGAATTCCTTTTCCAGCTCTCTCTCTCTTTGGTGTGCATTTGAATTGTCTCCCCTCGGCGCTGTCTACAACTCCTCTTCTCTATCCGAAAATATGACAAATAGAAATTTTGACCAAAATCAAGCAATAATATTCAATTCCCAATTAATTCTTAGAAAGTTTAGTGAATATTTTTATATAAATGCAGTTTCTTTAAGAAAGCCTTGTTTTGCTCATGAATTACAACAATTTTTTTTTGTTTTTAAACCCTCTATATACATATAAATATATATATGAATTAAACAAAAATCAAATATCAAATTAAACTCTTGACCCAAATACAAACAAAGACTACGGTTATGGCGGCGGATTTGATGGTGGCTTTGGCGGTAATGGCTACGGCAACGGCGGCGGTGGCGGGCGTGGTGCCGGAGGTCCGCGCGGCGGTCCCAAAGGTATACATACAACAAAAACATGGCCATAAACAAAATACCAAAAAAAAAGAGCAATAAACAGCCCAAAATTATATCTTATCTTCCCATCCACCACTATTATCTTGTTATTATCAACATACTATTACACTTACTATCTGCAGTCTCTGTAACTATTTTGTAACTGAGCATTTCGTTATTTTGTACTACGTTTTTAACTAATCTTCTTTCCTTGTCTTTAATTTTGAGCATTTCTGCATTAAGAGCCCAAATTATGTTACTAGACATTGTTTATCCTTAGATTTGGTCAAAATTTTCATCAGTCGCTTGAATCTCGCTTTTGGCGTTGTAGTAAATATATATCCTTAAACAAATAAACGGAACCAACAACAACAACATCAATATCCTAGCAGCTGTGCATGACTCTCCTATACACACGTTGTTATTGAACATCTCATTGAAACTCTAATACTCTCTAACGTGTTCATCTTTTATAAAAACAGGCGGCGGCGGCGGCGGTGGTGGTGGCGGCGGCGGTGGCTTCAATGGTGGCAAGCAACGCGGCACTGGACGCCAGCCACGACATCAGCCTTACTAAGCGGGCCCTCTCAATATTTTTTTTTGTGGAGTCCCGACATCTACTTATATAACTGCAAACTATTTGAATTTTACTAAGTTTAGTCTGTTATGGTAAGCAATATTAATTTAAGTATTGTTGTGCAAAAAACTCATCTTAGTAATTGTATTTTCATTGCCCTAACAGCATATACTACAATACAACACACACACTCATACCCATGTCCACATACACACGCACACACACATATATTCGTCTAGAAAGCGACTGCAGGACAGACCTCATCTTCTTCTACTTTCATGGCATAATGCTGCAGTCTAGCGGAGCAGACACATTCAATAACCATACACACACTTGTTGTGTGTAGCACCATTCCAACAAAAAGAACAGCAACTGCAAACGGCAACTAAAACATGGTCAAAATAGAATCAACGCATCATTTATATACATTAATATATAAACACACACACACACACACACACAGAGAGTGTTAGGCTTTGGAGAAATGTAATTTTTCAGCAAGTGGCTAATTTTTCATAGCCACATGCTCGTTAAGCCAGCATTGCCCACCAAGTAACCTCACACTACCACATATATTACGTTATGCCACACCTACAGGCTCTGCGCGCGTGTGTGTGTGTGGTGTGGCAGAACTAATTAGTGTTTTTTTAAATGTAGTCTCATACATTATGCGAGGTAATTGTTTAACATGTAAGCACACGGTCAGGCAGACAAAAGATACACTCACTCACAAAAAAAGAGAAACCCACGGCAGCATACAACTAGAAATAGACTCAACAAAATGAAAATAAGCAGAAACACTCAACACAAACGGCAACAATGTTTAATAGTAACAGTAAATACATAATATAAAATACAATAGTCGTTAAGTATTTGTTTAAACTTAATTAATTAATAATTGTAATATGTAATATGCATAATAATTATTATTATAAAGCAACGCCTAGGCAGCTGGCGCTCCTGCGGTGCGGGCGAGGGGCTGTCTTAAAAGCGAGCGCTATTCGCCTCGCATCATTGTCCAAGTCCGCTTGAGAAAACTTCAACAGCAACAACAACAAAAACAAATCCACCAAATTACAAATAACAAATGATTTTTTCCGATACAAGAAATGGTAAACGTTTTTTGTGTATGTATTTTGCGCTCATTAATAAATAGTCTATATACATTTATATATACTTATATATATATAAAAGAAAAAAATATATACATATTTAAAGAAAAAGAGAATTTTATATTTTTCAATAAAACTCTAAAGCAGCATGACAACAAGAACAAAAGAAACTTACAACACTTGCATCAAGCTCTATAAAAAAAATAATAATAAAGATAATAAAAAATTCAAACAAACTGAACTAAATGATTGTATAGTTATAAATGAGACTATTTCCAAGAATATTTGTTAAAAATAAATAGGCATATACACATAAATTATATATACATAAACAAATTACATGCATAAAACTATATACAAAAATAACTATAGCTATTTAAATGAAAACAAAAAGAAAAACTTATATTATTGAACAAAATGTTATGCTAAAAAAACGTCCGAACTACAGAAACAAGAAAGAAGAGTGGATAACAATTGATGATATATTACGGGAACGAAGTGCATAGAATTTTCCATTCTACTCGCAATTATTTTTACATTTGCTGCTCAAAATTATAGCAGCTCCAGTCAGCCGTAAGCCTCAAGTTATAAAAAGCGAACAAAGCATATGTTTCTTTTCAAACTTAGATTTATATACATACTTATATATATAAACATTCTTTAATTGAGATAATAAAATGTTTATTTGATTTAAATGGACAGGAAAAAATCAGGCAAAAAACAGATTCAATTAAAAACAAAGAGATACACATCTTATAAATATATATTAAATTTTGAATAATATTTATTCGAAATGGATTTGATAATGCCCAAAAGTAAGTTTTACAAACACAGAAAATTTTATGATTGTCTCTAATAGTTACGTTTCACCTGGTCAGTGGCAAATAGCACATCTAGTATCTTAAGGAATTCACGATAGTTGACCTCCAAGCAAAGGCCACGCTTAACGCCAAAGCATTTGATAACAGCCTCAAGTTCGCGACTGCTCAGCATATTGTGCATTTCACGCAGGGTGATGGCGCGAAGGAATTGGTTCTGGGTAACCGAGCCACACAATTGGCGATCAAAGTCCTTGAACACCTGTCTTAGATTGGAGATCTCGTCCGGACGGCGGGCGAGCTTCATCAAAGCATTAGAGCAAAGTGCACGCTCATCAAAGTTCAAGAAGCAATCAACACAATCCAGATTGGGCAAATGCAGTAGTGGCACAGCAGTAACAATATTATCACCCATATTTGTGTCAACCTGCAAAAAGATCTCATCCAAAGCTTTGCAAAAGTCACGATACCGAACACAGGCAGATCGTTGCGGTGAGCGAAAGCTATGTACCAAGGTAATATTATAAAGAGATCTTAAAAAGATTAAGGCCAACAACTTACACATCACATAACACAGTTGCATCCTCCTCACTGAGAATGACCATAGCATTATCCAGTGCACGTTTAAAGTCACTTTCCAGTATTTGACCCTCACGATGCCGATCGTAATCCGATAAGAAATCAATGACTGATACACCCTTAGTTATGGCCTGTCGCTTAGCACTGGTAAGGATGCGCGCAATGACCTCCTCTGTTTCCATCTGCTTCTCTACTTTGTCACGTGCAAATGGTGGGCATTCCTGTAGCTGCTGTTTGGTAACCATATTGGGCATAGCATACTCTGCCGGATCGACATCATCCAGAAACTTTGTGTAGTAAAAGCCTAATTCATTGCCATAGCGATGAAGGACTGCATCTAGTTCGGGATTCGACAACAGTATACCATTGATGCGAAAGATTTGATTCGCCTGGTGACAGTTGACATGGCCGCTGTGCAGTCTGGCAGAAAAAAGAAGCAGATTAAAAAGTTCCCTCAAATAGTCTACTTACTTATCATAGTTGCGAAAGAATGGATGCAGATAGAGGCGACGATTGCGTATGCGTAAACGTATCTTGGCCATAGCATCTTCACACATATCACGTATATCTGTTGGCGCCGCCTGCCAGTCGAGAGTGCCTGGTCTGGGTAACTCCTTGATGTGACTTGGTGGCGATTCCACAACGCACTGTGGCATCTTGTCCAGGTTTTTGATAGTAAACACTAAGCAGTAAAAGCATATTTTAGCTAAGATGAAGCTTATAAAAATTTCTATCATACCCGTATCGATTTCATCCACAAAATTGCGCCAACGAACACGATTAGTATCCAAGGGATCCATATAACGAACCGCCAATAAGTCCAACTCCCTTTGCGATAGGTATTTGCCCACGCCCATGTTGAAGAGACCACGTTCCAGTTGATTCTTTGTTATGCTGCCCACCTGCAGCGTATCAAACTTTTCGAGAAACTCACACGTTCGTATGCGATTCTTATGCACATAGCCTTGAATGCAAAATATAACATCACATTCACCGCGATTCTTTTTCGGATGATTGCAGGCATCTGGAAAAATGGGGCCAACCATTTGACAGCCATTGATTGGTGGCAATTCTGAAAGGTCAAGATCCACCAGACGACCCGGAAAGTTGTTAATGAGATCCTAAGAGATAAAGTAGAATTATTTGCAACAAGTTCATTTAACAAATTTGCTTACTCCCGAGTTATCCAGCAAATTATTCTGCCGCAAATAGTCAATGATATTGTCAATGTGCTTCAGAAAGGCTACATAGTTGACCAAATAGCCATCCTTCATGTAACGCTTGAGCAAGAGCAAGAAATCAGATTCTGATAAAGGTATTTTCATAAAGTGGAGCACACGTGAGAAGTGCGAAACAGTCACAACGCCAACATTTTGCGCAATCTATACATAAATTGAATTATAATAAATTAGACCAAATATAAATGTTGGATGGGTGTAAATGTTGCAAATGGTGGGGTGGAATATATTGACTCATTGGCAAATGCATTTCTATGCAATGTAAATGTTGTGCACGTCTCTTTGGGGAAAATGAATGCGTCCCTTCTGCTGCTTGCCTTGCTGCTGCTGCCTTGTCAAAGCTACAACCTGGAGTTTTCGAAGCGTCAAATGTACGTGTGCCATATACTACGTGAGCCATACGCATATGCAGGTGTGTGTTTGTGTGTATACACCATTTGAGCGCGCGGCTTATGCATGACAAATGTTAGGTCGCGCACACACTTCAAAAATAACCAGAAGAAAAAAAGGAGGACTGACCAGTTCATAGTCCTGAAAGTAGGGCATCAGCGGCAAGTGTGTTTCCTTAGCAATTTTGAATAATATCAAGGACAACCTGCGTCGGTCCTCCGGCTGTGGTAGCACATTCAAGTGCCACGGATCATTCCACTCCAAACCGCTGGCCAGCTCCTTTGTAGCAGTCTTGTGCAAATCTGTTGAACAGCCATTTTGTCATTATCATCATATGTTGATTCACTTGCAGCTTAACTTTTAACTCACTTTCATTGCAGACTACTTTGCAGAACTGACGATAGGCGATACGTCCATCCCGTATTTGAAAATAATCGCAGACATCTCGCAGCTCAAACTCGGATAGTCCAGCAACCTTGCGATATTTACCCAGTACAGAAGTGAAGATTGCCACTGTTCGCGGGGTGGGGAGAGGCGCGTTAAAAAACACTCATAAAAGTAACATAAAATTGAAATTTGTCGAAAGACTGCTGTTGCTTACCGGATACGTAGCCAGTACATGCGGGATCGTGTATCTTTAAATCCGCACAGATGTCAAAGTTATAACGAAAAATGGCACCTTGAATTTTACGACAGGCCCGCCAGATTTGATTCAGCTCCATCTCCTCCTGCAAGAGGCATACTCACTTATTAGTTGACCAGTTTTAATGATGGCATCATCTGCCACCACACACAATGATCTTACCCGTTCATCGCCCTCCTTTATTTTGGTCGAGTGCTGCATGTTAACTCCTTTTTTTATTTTTAATAAAATTTATCATAAATTGTAAATAATAACAAAACAAACTGCCGAGTGTTGCATGAACTTTTTTTCTACAATAAAATCAAAGCTTGCCCTTAAACGGGTTAAGTTACAAAGTTGACATTGTGTACGTTGTGTGTGTGTTTGCTGTGTGTGCACACACACACACACACAGCGAGTGTGAGACTAAACAACCGGCTAGTCCCCAAACACTAATCACTTCCTTCTCAGAGTCATGCCTCTCTACGGATTTATCCAGATATATATATATATATATATATATATTTCTGTATATGTATGTATTTGGTGTGTGTGCAGCTATATCCAATCGATGTCGTTATACAATCACGCGCTCATTCATCGAGCAGTTTGTCGCTATGCCACTAGCACTTTTATTCAATTTTCTATAAACGACGCAGGAAGAGCAACAGAAAGAAAAAAAAATGGAGCAGGAAAAAAAACATCGATTGGAAAAAAAAACATATCCTGGCATCATCAAATGCAATTTCACTTTATTGGAAAATCACTGGCCAACTAACCAAAGAAACGGTTCAAATCCAAGCCACAGCCAAGCAACTGGACGGTGTCCAACCCAACCTACCGGCCCAGCCGCCTCAACGCTCACGCTACAATGAAAACTGATTGGCAACCACAGCTGCAGCAGTCACCTGCAACTCTTCAGTGCGGAAAAGCTATGTTTACTTAGGATGCACTATTGTTTATTGAGAATGGCGGATGGCGAGTGAAGTTCAAGTAAAGTGCGAAAAGGCGTTTGTAGAGTATACAATGCTTCTATCATGCTACCTACATACTAGCTATGCCTTGACTTTGCTAACCTCATAATATGTATGTGATACTCTTGCGGTAAGAATCAAACTGTTCACTTAAATATATATACCCTTGATATAATCTTCATTGATGCGTGCCAAATTGCACTTCAAAATCGTAATGTCCAACCGCTTAGTTAGGTCATAAAAATGAATTGCAATCATTATCGTTTCTTAGATGAGCTTTGCACCTGGGCCAATCCAGTCGCTAGCCATCTCCTCCTCACCCGTTAACCTTTGGCGCATTTTATATGGCAAAGTTTTATTGCACATTTTTGATTTACTCAATGCTCTATTTGCTTTCGATCTGAACGGAATTGGTATGGGCTTTAATGCTGCCACATTGGCACTGGATGCCTTGGGTGTATGTATACAGCTAATTTAAAATTATAGTTTTGAGTTCTTGAATTGCACGGCTGGGTTTGGTATGTATTTCACATCCACCTTCGCTTATCGTACTCAAACATATGGCGTTTTGTCAGCCCGACTTTGCTCAATGTTTTATCCGTTTTTTTTTTGCCACTCTCTGTCTGCACACTCACACACTGAGAAAGACACACACACACACACAAATGTATATGGGGAACGTAGACAAAACGTTGGCATATATTCATGAACCTGGTGTACATCTGCATAATAGATGGCAGCAGGCGGCGGCAGGTGACGCCACTTGGCGTACATTGCCTTTTATTTTAGTGCCTGACTGCCTGGTTGTCTGGCAGCTCTAGCTGCTTTTTGGGCGGTAAGTTTCACACGCACACACACACACACTTAGAGAGTATAGGGTGGGCTGGGTTTAAAGCAAACAATAGCAGGCAACCTAGTTATCGCCCGCCATCTTTATTGCATGCAAATGTGCGAAAGGCGGCGGAATGTCGGAGGCGCGTCTGTTGAAATGGCTGACGTATATGCAATACGTATACGTAATGTACCTTTACACATGCCTTATAAAAAAAAAAACAACCGCATGCATATTTATCTTTAGTCAGAGCCAGAACCCAAATCCAAAACTCGAAGCCAAGCCAAATGCTTCTAGCTCTGCAGCACCAAGTACTATGTCTATGTGTGTGTTTGTGCGCATCTCCTTTGTGGCATGCATGCATGCATGCATATTGCTTTACGTGTGTGTGCATGTGTGCGTGCATGCGTGTGTGTGTGTATAAGAAATACGATATCTTAAGTGTTAAACAGGCGCTTTGCCAAACAAACTGCCGTCATACTACGAGCTACAAACGAGGCACTGTACCACCTTATCGGGCCTGCCTTGCCACGCCTACCTCGTTGCAGTCGTTGCAGTCCATGTCCCCTTCAACCACAAGTTGGAATTTGAGAAATACATATTTGGTAGCCAAACAGAACAAAAATAGGAAAACAAAACAAACAGAAATAAAAAGGCAAAACTACGCCGCAGAAAATAAATAAAAATGCTGCTCACTTCTGCTGCGGCGCGTTTTATGCGCACTTGAACACATACGCACACACACACACATTCACTGGCAAAGAATGCAAACAGGTGCGAGCTCGGCTACCTCAGTTGTATGCCATCCCGCTCTTTCATATGCACTCTACGCTTTCTTTGCTGCTGCTTCATTTTTGTAGTGCATAGATTCGGGCGCTGCTTATAATTCTACGCAAGAGTTGTAAATGTTTGCTCAAGTATTTATTTATGTACTCTTCCTGTCTCTCCTCCTTTTACGTACCACACACACTTTTTGCCTTTATATTCAGTGTGTGTCGGTGTGTGGTATTCTCTGCTGCACTGCACCTAAGGGGTATATTATTTGTGTGTGTACTTGTGCAAATGACTTTGGCAAGCAGGCATAAAAGAGTCTTTGTCAAGAAAGGCGCATTATATTTGCACCTGGTGTCCAATGTGCCTATAAAATTGTTTGCTTTCGAGTTGATTTGTAGATGCCATGCTTTATTTACAAAAGGAATCAAAGCAACGGACTTAAATTTAATAAAACTGATTTTCTATTCAAATATTTTCGACATTCTTAAGACTAAACGAGCTTTAAAGTCTAAAATAAAAACAATAACAAACAATTTATAATAGTTCTAAAACTCTTTAGGCACGTACTGTATTAAATTGCTTTTTATATTGATTTTTGTTGAGATCAAACTATGCTGCAGAGCAATCCCATGAGTATTAAAGGATATTTGTCTGTTGTTCAACATGAAACTGACACGGAAAAAATTTAACATTCTGGCTTTGTTTAGGTTGAATTAGTTTTCGCGCGCGGGTTAATGAAAATGCATTGCCCCTATAGCTTGGCATTTTTGATTTGATGCACATACAAAAACACACACACACACACACACACACAAGCTCAAACACTAGTAAACGAGCAAGGACTACCCACAAGCACTCTCATGTTGGCACTAATGCACAACAACAAGCAACAGCATTAACAATAATAACAAGAACATCAAAACAACAACAACAACTACAAACAAACTAAAAAGAACAACCTTAATAAGAGTGTGTGCTGTTTGTAGCTGCATAAAGAGTGCATTTTCAATTTTTGTAATGGCATAGATGCTGCTCCTGCTGTTGCTGCTGCCATTTTTATGAGCGTATTCAGTGCAGCATTTGGCTATTAAATTGGCAAAAACATTTTTAAATTGCATCGATTTTCTGCTTAGCACTGAATACTAGTAGAACTGTGTTCTGGCCATTATAATATGCATTATTTAAATGAAAATATTTGGTTGCCTTTGTCAATTGTCATTATGAGACATGAATTGCTTTTCTAAGTAACAAGTATAACTAATTAAAAATTCTTTGCTGGCATTTTTCCTATTGAAAGGCATCTGCAACGTAAAAGCTACAGTTTTAGATGCAAACACTCTTTGTTATAGAATTAATTCATAAGGTAAGATGAATTTCTTTTTGTTTACAACATTAAGATTAGTTTAATCATATTTTTGCAGTGCATTGTGTAAATGGCATTTGACTGCGTCATGCGATGTCTTTAGAAATGTATTCAGCTGATTTTTGCCCCATGGTTCATCAAACATCCAGAGAGTCATTGGGACATTTTAAAATTGATTTTAAAAACTTTTTTAATTAATTATGATGATGTTGTGTGGGTAGGAGAGTGCGCGGCGGTGGGGGGTTAGCCAATGTCAGCGTCAAAGTCGCCGATCTGCTATCCGTGCCACCCTTCGCCGCCCGTCGCTTTTCCACCTCATCTCACCCCGCATAATCCATTTGGTATATCGCTTCTGGCATTGATGCTGAGAGTTTCTGGCTTTGATGCTGCAAATGATGTTCGAGTTGAGACTTTTTTTCTTCGTTTTTTTTTGTACTTTATCACTGGAATGTTTGAGTTTTCACATTTCAATTTCTGGTATTTCAGAGTTTAGTCCCTATTACAAATATATATTTTTTATAAGCAACTTTTTTCTGGCTATGTCTATGGGTAAGTTTGTGTGTGTGTGTGTGTCAAAGTTGAAATTAACAAAAATTGTGTGCCAAAAGAAGCTGGGGCGTTTGGTTCTTCAAGCAAGTTGTGTATTAATGAAATTGCAAATACTATGTAGAACTTTCGTACATGTTTCTTTATAAACTGTCAAACTAATAGACTGAGTTTTGGCAAGTCAAGTCACTCTCCCTGTCCCTGAGCCGATTCGACTGTCAGGACCAAGTGCCAGTTGTGTGTCACTGCTACAGTCTATACTGTACTACTGTACTACTTGTACTGTATAGTCAGTTAGCCCGTTAGTCTGTCAGTGCCTCAAACCAAACCTGAACTGCATTTTACAACGCATCTTTCCATTCAGAAGGAGTTTAACTTGCCTGCCTGCCTGCTTGCCATGTGTGCAAATATTGGAGCAACTTTTTGCAGCAAAGTTTGCAAATGTATTTCAATGCATAGAAATGAATCTAATTTGTAAAATTTCATACAACAGTTGAAAAGTTATAAACGCGCAAGCACTTGCACTCTGCACACGGTTTGCCTGTCGCACCATTTCTTTGCTACCCCATTCTACGTCTCATTCCCATTGCCCGCTCAGTCGATCTGTCTCAAACACCCTACCCATAATATGCCAGCCACTTTCCCGATGGCTTGTGTGAAAATGTCGACAACTTGGCATGCAGATTGCAAAGTTCCAAAAAGCTGCATCAGCAACAGCAGCAATAGCAACAGCAGCAGCAGCAGCAACAGCAACAGCGACCAAAAAAAGCTGAGCAGATTTAAGTGGTGCTTTGTTATGCATAAATAAAATGCTTGGCAAGAAATAAGCAGCAGCCAGCTGCGTGGCAAGCAAGAGTAAAGCGGGGGGCCCAAAACATATTTTCAGTTTATTTAAAATAAATTTTACATTACTTAGTTTCAACTAAAGGCGGCAAACATGGGTCACACATACAAACATACAACATCCACCCATATTGCGAAAAGTAAATTACGCTCAGCCGGGTTACAGGCAACACCAACAAAAAGAAGTCGAGAAACTTGCCCTCTGAAAAACTAGGCGCAGTCGACGACAAGCAGCCAAAGACAATTTTGTTGGCACTAATTGAATGTAAATACAATTTTGCTTTGCTGTCAAGTCTTGTGTCTAGTCGACAACAGAACGATGAGGAACAAGCCAACCCAGCCAACCAGGCAGCCAAGCCAAGCCAGGCAAAACTGTGTTGACGCCGCTCAACGACGAACGTTGGCAATAAAATGAAACGAGCTGATTGTGTGTTACAAACAAGTGTTGCAGCTGCTGCCAGCAGCAAAACTGTATTTCTCCTTCTAGAACTGAGTCTGGCTCTCGCTCTGGCTTCTTCTTCGCTGAAGTGTCGTTGTAACGTTTGGCACACAGATCAAGTGCAATGCAACGTGCAAAGTTCCCCAAAAAAGCGCAAAAATCAACAGTGTAAAATCTTTTATTTAGTGTCATCAAGTACGATGTTGCTGTTGTTGCCTGCTGCTGCTGCTGCCTGCTGCTGTTGCCTGCTGCTGCTCAATTTGTAGTGAAAAACCCAGCCCGCATAGAGTTTTGCGTACAGAAACTCATTTGATAAAAGCCTACAATTTAATTAACAAATTGCATGCCTTAAGTAAAGAGCTTGTATTCATATCAAGCAAAGACTTAAAGTTGGTATTGTTTTTGTTTTTTTTGTCAAGCTATAAGTTAAGGTTTAAAGGCTGTTTACAAAGTACGTTAAGCTAGATTAAAAAAACAACCTGTGTAGTGTTTCACCACGTTGTTGATACAATTAAAGCAACGCTTTAATTAAATTGATTTGCGTTCGCTTTAAATTGCTTTCAAATTGCGTATACGCAGAAATTTTTTAATTGAATTATTTGCGGCATGAAATTACCCATCGACCGTAAGTGCAGTAGCAACGACAACAATAATAACAATAACAAAGTGCACAACAATGCACATCTATCAAAAGTCAACACAAAAAAAATCCATCTGTTGTTGTTTGCAGGCATGTGATGTTTGCCAAAAGGCATAGACCACAATATACAATATACCCACTAAATAAATTAACTAAGAGGAGAGGTGCTTAACGTAATCGTTTGTAAAGTGGTTGTTATTAAGGTTAAAGTTTTACCATCAAATACCTTATAGATCTTAAAGAACATACTTTTTCGTTAGGGATTGAGGAATAAATAATGAAATAGACAGGGTACTTCTTAGACCATTAGTTTTGTTTAGCTAACACTTCCCAGATTTAATTGAATTTAGTATATAATTAAAAATTGGATATCTGTAAAGTGCAGTTTAGTTAAATTGCTATTTGTTTTGCTATGCATGTTAAAATAACAATCAATTAAACAAATACCAATGCACATCAGCTTGATTGAAGGATTTTCTCAAAACTTTTCAATTCCAAATGAGAATTAATTATTATAATGACCTAATACATACTTTTGCTCACCTCTTTACAAGATGCTACTCCAAATGTAAAATCAGGCAATCATAATTGCAGACATGCAAAGTAAGTATTAAAAATGTGAATGTGTAATAACAATTTGCATAACGGCTTTGAGTAGCTAATAGTACACCGCACTTTGCTGTTGCATGCAGCCCTGTAAAGGTTGTGCTGTTGTTGTTGCTGTTGGAGTGGTTGTTAGTGACATGTCGGTAATTTGCACACTCATCGTTTTGCTGTTTATTCATTTATGTACAGCACTTGTAGAACTTGTAAATGTTCATTATCATTTCCCATTAGCATTCATACATGCAACGTAATTTTGCGTTGCATGCCGCTCGCTCCTGCTATAGCTCTTGCTCAAAGCTGCAGTTTGCGGATTCAGTATGCAGAATACAGGATGCTCCAGCATTGTATTAGGCAGCGCGTTAAGCCCCAGTCAGTCCTATATTTTTGCTTCTCCCATGCGGCAAAAAGCGCATCCTTGTTGCAAGAAAACAACAGCTAGATAGAGAGCGGAGTGGGAGAAAGAGGTCGTCCCGTCGTTGCAACATTGTATGATAGTTAGTTGTCCAATCAAATTATCATCAAATCATACCAAAAATTGAGTTAATTTCCTCCCTCTCCTCACAGTTCATTTGACAACGCATAAACGCTGGGTACTGCGGCTTTTGCATTTTAACGAACACACACACATACACAAATGTAAATGCATTTTTGTCACTGCCAGAGGGTTAGAGTTGCGGAAGGATGCAAACAATGCGGCGAGGCGCATAAGCAAGGCTTGATTGCGTTTCCGTTTTATGAAATTTTGTGGTATGAAATGCAATAATTTGTCGTGGCTTATGGGCCGCTGGGTGTTGCAGCCACACATTCAGTTTTGTGGATGGTTAGAGTCACTGTTGCCTCAAGGGGGGAGGAGGTGGAGGAGTGGGAGGCATCACGAGTATATGGCGTTGGTCGTTGACGCGTTTGCGTCACTTGTGTGTTAATATTTTGCCGATTGTCGCTGGCAATATTTTGTCATTTGCAAACCATTATGCATTTATTTATTATTTTCCTGTCTGCTCTATGAAATATTTTTGAGTTGATTGCGTTTGTTTATGTGTGAGCGCAAGCGCACACATACATACACATCCACGCTTCCACGCAAATTTACAGTTTTCTGCGTATATGTGTGTTTGGCGTGTGTGTTATTGTGACAAAATAACGCGGCGTATGCGTGATTTTCAATTCGTTTTTGGAGACGGACGTGTGTTTTTAGCATTTGCAGCAGCAACGTAAATTAAAGTGCAGACAAGCAGAAATTCAATCTCTTATTTGGTGTTTGTTTTTTTTTTTTCGTTACTTCCTTCATTTTATAAATATATACGTATGTATATGTATTTGTGTTTATTTTTTTTTACTGTGTTCGTCAGTCTGCTCAAAAGTCCCTTTTTATTTTGGTTTAAATTAAGGAAAGCGCACGTTTTATTGTTTGTTTCAATTGCCTGACTGACTAGCGAGAACGGAGCGTAATCAGCAAATGTGCCAAACCGAAAGAGAATTTCAGGTTTTTGGCCCCGAAAGCAAAATTAGTTCAATTTGTACGAAATCAACCAAACGTTTCTCTCTCTATATATGTGTGTGTGTGTGATTTCCCTTGAATCAGACAAAAGTAGCAGACAAAAAAAAAAATAGGGAAAGAAAAGGAAAATAGCAAAAAGAAGCGACTTCAGACTAAATCTATTTAGCATTTAGCTGGACGAGGAAAACGACTATGACGATGGCTAACTGGTTTTTTCTTTTTCTTCGTTCCGTTCATCCCATTTTTTTAACGTAGCGTCGTGCATACTGTGTCCAAAGCAAATGAACTCCGGCTAATTACTCAATGCAAATTAAAATTCATGTCAAGCAGATTGGATTATCCTCACGCAACATTAAATGTCGCGTTTAGCCAGGCATCAGGCAAGGTGGCCTTTTGGCTACATTTGCTCCTTTTGCTCCTTTTTTTTCGCTTTGCTCCTTTGCGTTTCGCACAAAATGGACAACTGGAATCAACAGCGAAAAAGGCCAGGGGTTACCGAGCGGGTGGGTAAGTAATAGTAGGTAACGAAGACAACGTCGAGGGTGAATACGTCGAGCAGAGAAATCTCTTTTGAAATGCTAATGTGAAAATTCTTTAAAGAAAATTACGCAATACATTATTTTGGTTTATTTTGCATTAAAAGTCAATTTAGTGTTAAGGCACAACAACAAAATAGCAAAAAATAACATAAAAATAAAAACAAAAAAAAAGTATGCCAACAGCAGAAAAAAAGGGCATCTAAGCGGCACCCCAAAAATAGCAACAACTACAAGAACGCAACGCATTGGCGTAAAAAGGAGCTGCAGAGCGTAAAGAGCGCAACAGGATTGGGCATGGGCTGCGAATACAGACGGACGGTAGGCGTGAGACCTCGACGCGAACCGGCCGGGCCATGACAACGCAACTAACTACAGTTTGTGCCTTGGCGTAAATAACAAACGACCGAAAGTTAGCATTTTTATTTTGCATTTTAAGTTGATTTGCCAGCCTGCGTGCTGAGCATAGTGTCAACGGCACTCAGTCAGCGCAGACCCAAATACAACATAGAACACTTCCCAAGCTACCCGGAACAAGCACAAAAAATACCCCCAAAAAACACACCCACACGTTCACATATTGTAGGGCCAAGAAGAAAGATAGAGTGAGGGAAATGGCCAGCACGGTGGGTAGAATATACTGTATATTTTATGGTTAAGTGAAGTCAGAAAATATATAGTACATATTTCATAGTTTACTTTATAAGAAAATATTCATACACAGTCGTGTATGGCTATTGTGAAGCCTTTGCACAGTTTTATAGTTTGTTGCGAAGCAAATGTTTTAGGAGTTTGGATCAAAAACATAAAATATATAAATAATAATTCAAATCCTCTAAGAAATCAAATATTGATATGCACTTTATTCAACGTTACCATCATAATTAAAAATACTTGTAATCTTTAAAACCTTTATTGAACCTTAAAACGTTCCTTTCGTAGTGCTTAAATTTTCGTTGTTATGTTCTCTCAACCATTTAAGCCAAATGGGATTATGAGCTTTAATCACTTCATTTCACAATGTGCAACAAAAGGCGTTATTATGGCTACTTTGCTACTCTTCAAGACTATATATATATATATAAATCTTTTTATATATTTTGTGTGTGTGTGTTTTTTTTAAGGAATTTTTTATACATTTTCCACCATTGTGCATTGGTGTCCTTTTTTCGTCTTATGCTTTGCGTGGACGTGAAGTGGTCGGTGGAGTGAAGCAAAGATGGGACGAGGTTGGTTGGTGGCTGGCTGCGGCACGCTGCTCTTTATCTATTAAAACGCCTTCCAATTTGCATATTTCTGCAGCTGTAACAGCTGTCAACGCTGGACGAACGCGATGATGGCGCCGCTGTCGACTGAGCAGCAGCGCAGGACTTATTGTAACACAGCAAACGAGGAGCAGCTCTTAAGATAATGTGCCCTCAAAGCCCCACCCACCGTGCTCACGTACCATATACCAGTGCCCAGCTTATGAGGGCTGTGAAGCAGCTCGCGCAAATTAAAGCCCTGCTCGACGAATTTCGGCTATGGGCAGCGCAAAAAAAAGAAGCGGAGAGGAATAAACGTAATGCTTGTCTGGTGTTGATGTGGTTGACCTGAAGATATCCTGTAGCACTTGCTAATAGCAATAGCAGTCAGTTAACTTTAAAGGCTTAACCCAACTTTAGTACAACCTTATTTATATTACAGGGTATAAATATGATAACGATGCGTTCGTCAAGTACCATTAATGACCTATATAATTATTGGCATATATGTTCTGCTGAAAAGATAGTATTTCAAACGGTCTTTTAGTTGTGTGCTTGCATTTCTTTTGCAATTGTAAGTGAAAACAATAGGAACGTTTAAAATTGTATTCTGTTTACATGCTCTTTACTGTATTTTTTGCATGCCAGTAGGGCATTGTATAGTCCAACGTGCAAAGTCTACCACTTGACTATTTTGTTTCGTTTCATTTTTTATTGTCTATTTCTTTTTTTTCTTCTTTTGTTTGGCTTGTTACGCTGTCGCATTACCTACATCAAGTGTCACTTTAAAACGCATTTTTCTTTCACAACGCCCTTGGCCTCAGCTCGGTTTGAAGTGTTGCTCAAAGCTGTCGGCAGTGTGCTTATCTTACGGGTGGAATTGCTGGATTGTACAGTGGACGCTGTGTCTACGCGTCGCTTGTAAACAATTCCAGGCACATTATGTTCCAATTAAGTAACATTCAAGTCAAATCGCTGTTGTATGGGTGAAATTGCGGTTTGTTTGGTTTACGGGTGCTAGCAGCAACAACAATAACAACAGAAGCAGCATCAGCAGATTGCTTTGTTAATATTAATTTGTCATTAATTTCAACGACATCGAGCTTACAAGCAGCTCGTTTAAAATGCATTGATAAGCCAAGTGACTGCCTTGCTGCCAAGGCTATAAAGTATGTATTTTCCAACAAAAACACACACACACATATGTGTGTATATACACAGCCATCAGATAAATTTAATGCGCTTTAAACTGTTTGGCTACGGCTTGCGGCCTGTCTTTGTATGAGAGCTATAGAACAGCAGCAAAAGCAGCATCTCCTTGGTCAGTCCTTTTGAAAACTAAACACAACTGTTGCTTGCGCACTTGCAGCATGCTCAAAGGGTGCTAGGATTTTGGTTACGGACCCGACCTCGACCGTTTTCATTTCGTCTTAACCTGTCTCTCGGTATTTCTCAGTGTTTTTTTTGCCATCATCAGTTAACGGCCAATCTGTTTTCATACCCTGCAATCACAATCTTACAGATGGTCTTTCACAAGTGAACAAAGTGAACATTTAAATAACTAATAACCATTTAACATTTTAAATACGCTTCCGTCTTTTTATATTTTCTTGCACGTAATATCAAAGAAAGGACCCAAGCTGTAACAAGTTTTACAAAAATTTTAATGCGACAATTTGCTAGCAAAAACAACAACGTTCAGAACTAAAAGAGTAGAGAGCGACAGAAACGGAATATAAGTTGCTGATGCATATTTATATAGTGGGATACCCTTTTTTTTTCCTCTGTTGAACTATGCAACAGTAAACACTGAAAGGCTTAGGTTCTCGAGTGCCGATACTTTTTACCTAACGCTACTTTGTGCAAATTTACATGTAAACAAATAGCAAACCGAACAGATCCCAACCCGTTGGCGTTAGTCAGACGCCACAAAGCGTAAGAATGCATAAAGCTTATACTCTGCCTAGCAGCAGCAGCTCTCTAGAACAGTCATTCAGCAAGCCAGTCACCCAGTGTGGCACTGAGCCAGTGAGCCACGCAATGCCAGCTTAGTTTTCCTGGGCTTTCAATTTTCTGGTCTGGTCTGGTCTGGTGTGGTGTGGTCTAGTTAGGGGAACGCAGCAATACAAAACGCAAATGTTTTCAATTCAGCCGCAACTCAAAGCTTTATAAAAGAGACCACTCTGCTACCTTTGAATAGGTAAAAAAAGGTGTTATCTGATTGCCATTTTAAACACACACATATACACGCACAGAAGGCGGCGAGGCGCATTTGAAAGCCGTAGAAAAAACAAATACGTCCCACACATAGTAGTATAAATAGTTAAATCACATGAATGGACCATTCATTCATCCACTGGACATAGGGCGTTAAAAAATTGCTCACAAAGTATTTGCAATTGCGAAGTGGCAAAGCGAAAGGTTGGTGGATAGAGAAAGAGAGGGGAAGGGAAAGCGAAGTAGAGCAAATAATTGCAAATACATTTTCTAGCTATTTTTTAACCACAGATGTGCGCAATAATGGAATTTCACATGATGACAAACTAAACGTTTAGATGCCGAGATACTTTGTTTTGTTTATGTAAAAATATATTAATACGTTTTTCAAGTGGAACACTTTAAAGTTTAATGGCCAAAATGATAGCAAAGTACTTTGATTAAACATTGTTTTCGTTTTTCTTCAGTTAAATCTTTAAGTAAGTGTATTAGATCTCTGTCAATGCTTTAGCCAATTTCAGTTATTTTCCAATTGGTTTGTGTAGCTTTGACCAACTATGTGCTTGTGTGTGTTTATCTACACCTAGCGAGAGAAGGTGGTGCAACGGTGCGTATGAGCAATGCGACTTATTTAAAGTCACTCTAATTAAATGGCACTAGAGAACTTGTGCTTGCAACACGGACGGATAATGACGCTGCTGTTGGAGCCTTGCTGACAGTGCAGTTGCCGCAGTATCGGTAATTAAAATCTAAAAAGGATGCAGCTTTTCCTGTCTACCATTGCAGCCGCGTGCCTCATTGCTTCACCGTGCTACACCACACACCACACCTCTTCACTACTGGAAAGTCACATGCTGTGGCACACAGTGCTATTTGCTTAAGCTGTAGTTATCGTGTTCTCCACTCCCTCTCTCCCCGTGTGTGTCTGTGTGTTTGTGTGTGCCACAACTGAGTGCACTTGTTAACGTTGAGGTGAGCAAATAATGAGGTGAGCCACACGAACTTTTAATGAATGAAAGCGATTATCGTTTTGAATCGCAGAGCAATTAACCGTGTCAAAGGGACAAGTCACAAGATACTTTATAAAAGTGCATTGGACATTAGGTAAATATCCAAACGTTAAGTGAAACATCTCAAAGAGGTTAGTTTTTTACACAAAAGTATTTACGTATTTACATTTATTTCAAATTGACAAATCTTAGGTTTTTACATGAACGGATATCCAGAGCCATAACCACCATAAGGACGGCTATAATATGTGCCATAAATACTGCCATATGATGAGTAGGGATAACGTGAGCCGTATCCACCATAGCCGCCGTAACTACCTAATTCTCCGTATCCACCATAGCCTCCATAACCACCAATACCGCCAATACCGCCAATACCACCATATCCAATACCACCGGGACCTCCAATTCCACCAATGCCGCCAATACCTCCGATGCCTCCGTAGCCACCATAGCCTCCTCCTAATCCACCGCCATAGCCGCCATATCCGCCATATCCAGTGCCATAATACGGATAACCGATTTGTCTTGAAACACGCGCTCCACTCCCCGTCCCAGCCTTAGCCTGATCATCATCCTGCTTAAGGGGTTGGCCAACTGTTGCGTCCAAGTAGCAGGCAACGATTAGCAACGCATATAATCCAAATAAGGAGAAGTTCCGCATTATGGCCGGGACTCCTTAAGCTGTTTACCTAAGCAAAAGCTGCTGCTTGAATTTGTACTTATGTATTCGCTGGAATACCGGTGTGTATGTGTGTGTGGATAATGCCGTGCCGGTGCGGTGGTGACTGGTGTGGTTGCGTTTGTGGTGCCGTGCTGCCAACTGTGACCTGGCCAGCGAACGTTTTGGCCATTTATAGCTTTAGAACTTTGCGCATAAAATAGAAACTTTTGTCTCTTTTTTGCTTGTTAGCGAAATGAGACGCTAATGTAAACGTCATAAAACAAACTATTTAAATATGCGATTGCGGCCAAAATGGAACAAAAAGCCAATTCATATGGCTAGCTAGCTGACTAACAGCTACGACCAGTTTTGTAGCAGGGCTATTGCCAACGACATTAGGCCGCACGCTAAGTGGCGTTCATGAAATCGAATAGCTCACTGAATGTTTAAAGACCAAAACATTTCACTTTGCGGGCAAGTGATGGTGGTGGTGGGTGGTGGTTTTCAGGTAACTTCCACTTTGACTTCAACTTCCAACTTACTTTAGCTCTTTCTCCCTCTTTTTTATGGCGCCTGTGGTCAGGTAAGCTGTGCAAATGTGCTAATTTCATTTGAAGGTTAGTTATGGTATTGACCAGACCTGGCCAAGACGCCTGGGCCGCCGCAACACCAACAGTAGCAGAAGCAGCAGCAACAGCAGCCGCCGCCGCAACACCGCACGCACACGTCATAAGCTTTAACTTTTGGTGCGTAAGTGTAAATTGCTGTTTGTTGTTTGTTGTTGGTGTTGTTCGTGTGTTGGTGTTGCTGTTATTGTTGCTGTTGTTTGCCTATTTGCCAGTTTGTTTGTTTCGCATGTTTGTTTTCGTTTGGCTAGCTGTTTGTTTTATGCGCGACTCGGCCATTAACAATGCTCGATGGCTCAATGTCTCTCTGCGGCTTGTCGCATATGCCGTGAGCTATATGCTCTGGTTTTAGTTTTGACTCAAGCGTAATCCATATACAAAGCTTAAGCTGCCACCGCATCATATTTATTTATGTATGCACAACAAGATCGCCCACCGTGAAAGAGAAAATTTTTAGTCCAGAATGTTGTCGCCAAATTTGCTTATTCAAATTTAAACGTTCAAGCCAGTTCTAAATGTGGGTCAATTAACAACGTCAACATCGCTTTGCTGCACATTTTGATGTGTGTCAGCCTAGTCCAAAGGTGCAACAAAACCCCAAAGGTAGTTTAGCCGACACTAGTGGGCAGCATCCAAGCGTTGCATAAATTAGCGACCGATTAAAAAAATTTGCTTAAATTAAAGAGTGCATGAAAAAAACTGAAACGAGATCAGCTTTAGTCGAGAACGCGGGGCTAGAAGCTCTTATCCCTCCACATTCATTCGCGTCTTTAATATATTGAATAATTCACGCTGGGCTTTGGGTTAAACGTTCTTTTGATGCCAAGCTGTTTACATTTTTCTGTGTGCGCTGTCCTTGAGTTGGTAGATGATCTTTATCGATATGTGTTATCGTGAGTAAGATCCAACATAGAAAATACCAATTAAATACACCAATGCAGCATGGTCACACTTTGCGCTTCTTCATCTTGTTGGAAACTAACTTATCCCCTAGACACGTAAAAATTTTACTTTTAAAATTGTAATTTTCTGCAACGAGTAAAAGCGCATTATTAAAACACAAAAAATCGCAGTGTTATTGTTGGTAAAGTTTTTCAACGCTACAGAGTGCACATTGTATTTGTTATTACAATTTGTACCGCCATTTTGTGTATTTTGCTGTTGTGCGTAAAAAAGTGCAAAGTGCAGAGAAAAATGTTTCTTTTGCGAGGCAAAGAAATGAAATTTACAAAACGGATAAGATACTTTATTTGTTTAGCTGATGTTTTAGCAAGAAAGTACGGTAGATGTGGCGACATAAAAAAACAAATGTAGCTTAAAGTCAAGTATTATTTCTTGGACTTTAAATTAAAAGAGACATTGCGCTTTTTTAGTTTTTTTAAGTTAAAGAGCGTTTAACTTCATATCAAGAATAGTTAGCTCTATTTTATTTATTTTCAGATAAATTTCTGCCCGATTTTAAGGCTATCAAATTTGTTTGGGCCTGTAAGCTGGTTTAACTCATCTTATTTTTGTCTAATTTCATTTCAAAAGATATCTATTTCGACAGCAATCATGTGGCTAGTTGGCAGAGAAGCTATTCGAGTTACTCGCTGCCATGCCAGAGTCAGTTTAGCAACCACTTGACCAGCTGGAACCCCAAATGAACTGGGGGAAAAACTTAACGGGCTTGTCTGGTTGTCTAATAAGTTTCCGTTATTATTATAGACCATGCTATTGTTGCTGTTGCTGTTGTTGTTCACGCTTAGCTAGACGGTTAATACCAAATGCTCAGTAATCTGTGTGTAAACGTATGTATGTGTGTGTGTGTGTGTGTGTGTGGGTGTGTGCGTTCATTACATTTGGGAGTTACTGCAATGTTTATGCCTGGCCTGGAAAGTTTACGCAGCCTTTGCCGAAACCACTTCTAGTTTTATGGTCTCCTAACGTTTAACCAGAGTGTTCCCGAATTCATATAAATTGCTTGTCCATGACGTTAAGATCCTCTAGAAAGTAAGCACAAACTTTTTGGCTATTCGAACTTGGTAAAGGAACATCTATGATGCTTCTGTCGCTTTTATCAATTGCATTTGTGTGTGTATGTGGGTGTGTTAGTTTGTGTGTGTATGAAACATAAAACAACAGTCAGTGTATTAAATTTGCTTTTGATTGAAAATACATGAAGCTTAGATAGGGCTTTTCAACTGTCTAGCGCTGAAGTACATATTACTTGGGGCAATTGCTTTTGTTCATTTCTGTATGGCTTAGAAACATTTTGAGTGCCCTAAAATTAAATAAATGCTGCTATTTATAACAATAAAATGAATTGCACCTTATCTCAATTTCAAGCCTGTAAATTGCCTCTCGACTTTTCTGCTAGACGTTTTTGTCGGTAAAGATTAAACGTTGGCTGTTAAATTTTCTCTCTCGTTTTTATTTTGACAAGCGGCTTGTATTGTTAAAAAATTAACTCGGCTTTAAATTGACGCCTTTTGTTATCCCTTGACCTTACCATGGACGACACAAACACTCGCCTAGTTACGCCCACACCAACGCCCATATTTATAAAAGTTTTTCTTGGCTCTATGTGCGACGACCTGCTTCTTGAGGGGCAAAGAAAAATGCTTTTATATTGAAGCAAAAGCAGGCATTTCATTGCATACGCTACCAAATGCCATGGTAGCAACATTTTTTGAAAGTTTTAAAGCATAAATGTTTGATATACAGTTAAAAAAAGAAATTGCTTATGTATACTTCAGAGCGACATTAAAAGTTGATAACAAACAAGACCTCCTATATGTAAATAACTTGGCCATGGGCGTTAGAGTGTGAAAGTAGGCTTGACTTTCTTACTTCGTTTGCCTTGTTATATCTTATCAAAGGCGTGTCTTCAATAAATCTAAGGCACCTCTATGCTGGCAGCATCAGGCCAAAAGCCATTCTAACTGATTATCCTTGGATGGTCTGGCAACGGAGCAGCAG
This sequence comes from Scaptomyza caliginosa, assembly GCA_035044725.1. Lineage (NCBI taxonomy): Eukaryota > Metazoa > Arthropoda > Insecta > Diptera > Drosophilidae > Scaptomyza > Scaptomyza caliginosa. Next base: position 811,973 of record JAWNNR010000686.1, read on the forward strand.
CAGCAGCTGATTGATTTGTTATTGAAAATATTAGGCCTGGCTAGTAACTGAGGGTTGACTTTGAGCAAAAGGGAGTGGGGTTAGGAGAGATGTAGGATGAAACGTGCTTTTGGATCCGCTTGAAACTTTTATAACTTTATGAGGGCGTTGTAATTTGATATCGCAAAGTTTTTTATTGCCTTTTATAGGCTTATAATTTGGCCGCGATACTGTTGCTGTTGCTTTTGTTGTTGCTATTGCCGCCTTTTGTTGTGGCACCAAAAGCTGCCTGATATCTCGCCCACAGGGCGTATGCTTGTTGTGGCAGCTTTTTGTTTACACGTTATTTATGGCTTATAAATACGAGTTGGAGAGTTTGTATGTAAGTCTCGGTGTGTGTTTGTAAGCATGTGTATCATTTGGGTTCAAGGGGCACTCACAGGGGATGGGGGCACGACTTTTGGAAATTGTAAACAACTAACATGCGGCCTGTGAACACGAAATCTCTTAATGGGCATTAGAATTGGCATAATGCTGATAATGAAATTGCGTATACGTATAATTGGATTAGAGGTCTATGTACTTAGCTGCTTGTTGTTATTGTTCAAGCTACTGCTATTGTTGTTGCTGCTACTTCTACGACATAATTAGCAGCAACTAAATCCCAGAACAGGTTAGTTTTGTCATGCGGCAAGCTCTCTTTGTTGTTGATTTTGGCAGCACACAGCGGTAGAAGGAATGAGTTAACAGCTTGGGGGTTCTTTAAGGAGATTTTTTCTTGGCCATTTGATTATGCTCAGGAAATTTAATTGCTTGAAAGGGTCAGCGGCAGCAGCAGCAGCTCGTTAAGAATGTACAGGCGTCTCTCCAACTTTATATAAAGAGTCAAGTTAAGTATTGGGTTCGCTTTAGTAATGCAGACTTAGTTAGTTCCCCATCGCGAGAAGCAATGAGCGTTTTTCATTTATATCTAATAGTGCTAAGTGCTTTGTTGGCCATGCTGGCAGCAGCAGCAGTAGAATCAGCACCACCAGCAGCAGCACCACCAGCAACCAGAACCCAACCCCCATCAGCGGAAATGAAGCAACTGTTGTTGGCGGATGTAAATCAGGCTACGGATCAGCAGGAGATGCCGGCATCACGCATCGCCAGGCAGTTAGGCTACGGCCGACGTTTTGGTGGTGGTGGTAGATTTGACGGGGGACAACCCTTTCGAGGCGGGGGATACGGGTTTCCACTTAAAAGCGGCAGCTTCGGAGGTGGCGGCGGTCGACGAGGGTTCGGCGGTAGACGACGTTTTGGCGGACCTGGCTTTGGATTTTTTGACTAAGTTATATTAATTTACATGTACGATAAAGATCAAAAGCAGTTTAACAAACTCAAAGTGCAAGTCTTTTAATTGACCAAATATATATATATATGTATATATATATATATGTATATAAAACTTGTTTTTGAACCTAAAGCCAAATGAATATAAAAGCTTGTCTTAGTCGGATTTTAGTCTGAAATGTGATAAAACAAATCAAATATCTCATAAGATGCGCGCTAACATCATTCTGTGCTTAACGTTGAGTGTGCTTCTAGTTGGCTTTGTGCTGGAAGCATCAGCGGATGTGAATTCACAGCAACAGGAAATATTCAGCACGGATAAGGACCAGTCACAGCAAGAGGACACCATTGAGCGAGTGCGTCGTCAGGTCTTTGGTTTTGGTCGACCTGGTTACGGATTCGGTGGACGTGTTGGTTTCGGATTTGGTGGCATTGGCAGATTTGGGCCACTTGGGCCAAGATGCTATGGGCCTGCTTGCTATGGTTACGGAGTTGGCTTCTTTCCATACTACGGATAAATTAAAGAACAGATCAAACATGTTTTATATATTTAAACACAAAGTAAAGACAAACAAATAAAAGAAAGTAAAGCATCAAGGGGTTAATGTTCAGCGTTAAGCTGCGCTAGTCACAATTTTTATTTCAAATCACGTTGAGTGACACAGGACAAGAAACTTAATCAGCAATGTTAACGATGTCAGATGGAATCGCCAACTGGCGACGAAGCCGTTGCCATAAAACGCGTTCGTTTCCCGGGTTTCCTGTTGCCGTATATTCTTTTATCTAATTCATATGCGTTTCAAGTTTTAATTACGTGGTGCAAAAAAAAAAAAAAACAAGAAGAGCAAAACGAAAGGAAACGAGAAATGACTGGCTGGGCTGACTGGACGTCTTCTGACTTGGCTTGACTGACAGTGAAGCTGGCAGGCAGGCTGGCAGGCAAGCGAAGTTGCACCAACATAAAAATAAAAAAATACGCCCAATCAGCGCAACAAGAGCGGAAACAACACACACCCATACAGATACACAACAACAGGCAGAAAGACAGATATAGACACAGATACATTTACAGATACGGATACAGCCACAGACGGCAGGCAGGAAAGCAAAGTAGAGAAAAAAAGGCGAAAAAATTAAGTAGCGAAATCAGCGGGCTAAATAAAAATAACAAGAGCAGAAAAACAACATGATAAGATTGAAATGCCAGTATGCGACTTATCAGATGCCCCTTTAAGAAGCTTAGCGCAAAACTGTATCGTCTTTAAAAGTACCGAAAGCCACTTCCTAATACAGGGTATAAAGTAGAAAAAAAAAATTAAAAAAAACCGTGTAGCATGGAGGGCAGAAATAGCAAAGAACAGGGAAGCACAGCACACAATACACAGAGTAAAGGAGAACACAAGTCTAACAGGATAAAGGCGTTGCATGCCAAGGATTATCTGTGGCAAAGAGTATGGGCAATGAGAAGAAGCTGGCACAAGCATCACCACGAGTGAAAGAAAAATGGTAGCACGCAAAATTGTGAACTCACTTGACGTGGCTCATTCTGGTTGAGCTGTCTGTCTTCCCTTATTCCCCCCATCTACCCCCGCACCCAATTGCAAACGGCATGACAATGTTGTTTGGCGTTGACGGGCTCGACTTGTCTCGTCTCGTCTCGTTTCGTCTGTGTGGCACCGCTGCTTAGCTGCGTTGTAGCGTGTGTACCAACAAAATCAGCGTGCCAAAAACAGCAACAGCAACACAGAATAAAACGCACAAGATTTTGGCCAGCACAACATAAACATGCACGAGGCTAAACCAAGTGGGAACAGAAGCAGCAGCAGCAGCAGGAACAGTTGGTCAAATCGCAGCTGCTGCGATCAAGTCGAGTTAACCAAACCTCAAAGAATTAGTCCGTATGTGCGTGTGCTGTCTGCAGTAGATGGTAGTAGTAATTAACAATTACAGTGATGATGTGAGCCCAATGATTATTGGCTAGCAACTCGCTCAACTTGCTTGGTCAGTGGCCGAATGCTTGAATGGTTAACGCACAATTTGATTGACCGTCAGATGCTATCAAAACGTGAGTCAGCCTGAGTCTGTTTTCGAGCTAACGTAATTGTAGTCTGCAGTCGTCAATTCATTTTCAGGTTTATGGTCGAATAAATGCTTCATCATTTCATATATACTATTTTTGTAGCAATGCCAAGAGGTTTTTTCTTGTAACGATATTGTATTTTTAGTAAACAGTTGCAAACTTGCCCATGGCCAATGTTACTGTCAATGCATAAACAAAATAAAACTTAATAAACACAAGTCAAATGCAGACATTAGAAAATTTAATTAATTTTACAGATGTCTGTTATTTTTTTACTTTCACTAAAAAAAGTAATTATGATTTGAGCAAATTTATTTTATGCATTGTTATGTTTAATTATATTTGCGGTATTAATATACAAGCACAAAAGAATATCAGAAACAAAAATAAAAGAAGAGAGAATATTGTTGCGGAAGACGAAAAAGTTTGCCATTTGAAAAAGCTAGCGAAAATCTCTAATTAAACAGTTTGTCAGTAATGCAAATAAACTTTGTTTAACTTTTGCGTACCGCTAACGGCAGCGCGATAGGGGCGGGAAAGGTACGGCAGCACAAAGAAAGAAACGTTTTCCGCACTGCACCCCGCTAAACGCTGCGCTTGCTGGTTTGGTTTTGCTTATTATTTTCATTTTTTTTTTTTTTTTGACCAAACACACAAAAATGTAATTATTAAAAAATTATGCTAAACACGCAATAAAAAGTTGGTAAGAAAAAATTAACGGAAAAAGTCCAAGCCAGGCAAACAGAAAATAAAATCCAAACAAAAAATATATGTACGATATATATATATATACAAACGGGAAAAAAAATGTATTTATAAAAGGCAAACGGTCAAGTAATTTTTTTTCATTTTTTCTATTTTGTTTTTTGGCGTTTTGTTACTTGCCCGCATAAAAGAAACGAAAACGAGAAAGCAGCAAGCAAGCAAAAAGAAAGAAAACAAAAAATTAACAATTGTTAATTTGAAAATTGCACACAAATGCGTAATGTGAAAGTTTTTGCGTCCCATTCACAGTGTTGGACTTGGGCTCTCCTCCGGGCGCTGGCTCTCCTTCTCGACTGGGCCACTTGTTAAGTGTTAATGAAATAATTATGCCAACTTTTGTCGGAACTGTGGCGGTGGTACACATGACCGCCCATTCACACCACCATTGAATTACCCATATACATACATACCATACATACATACATTAAAGAATCCTGTGTGTGTGTGTGTGTGGGCGGGCAGCATCCTCATGGCCACTTCAGTTTTATTGTGCGCCTCCCTAGCGCACAATGAAGTGTGAGTTCTGACCACCCCAACGCATCCGTGTGACTTGCCTCTCCCTTTTTCACTTGCGCAGCAGTGCTTTGCTTTTTTTTAATTCGATAAACTGCCCTCTAAAGACGTCGGGCGTCGACAATGATGTCGACCTTGGGCTGAGTCAGGCGCCTAAACGCAGGCAGCGCTTTTGTGTGTTTTGAACGAGACCCTCTAACGTCTAAGCCGCTTAATTATAATATAAGTTGGTGGCCTGCGGGGCTGCAAAGGCGAAGGGATACTGCCTGCTATTTACTTAAGACGCGAAAATGTGATTAACAAGTGTGAAAAGCCGTTTGGCTCTCGCTTTGCACACTCGACTTTTATATATATTTTTCTTTTTATTTTCATTTAATTGTATTATTTGGTGTCTTCTCCTTTCACTAAGGCAAGTTTCGATTTCTTGCGGAAGTTTCATTTTGCTTGAATAACTTTAATTGATTTAGTAAATGTGTGTGAGTGTGTGTGCAAGTTTGTATGAGTTTGTTTGTGTGTGGCGCAAGCATTCAATTACTTAAAAATGGCATGCCAAAGTGTCGGGGAGTTTGACTTAAAAATTAGCGCAAGTTTTGTGGCCTTTGCATCGCTTTTAAAGCGGCGACAAAGCAGGACAAAGTTGCTGCCACAAAGTTTTTTGGTGGCGTGGCCCGAGCACACCACATGCATCATTATCAAGCCCAATGACAGGTGTGCGCATGCCAATTTGAGCAGCTCTAATTGAATTTGGTAAACTATAGACACATACGTGTTTGTGTTTGTGTGTGTGAGTGTGCCTCTTTCTCTGACTTTGCCAGTCTGTTGCTTTGCTGCTGTCTGCACTCGACTTGACTGTCTTTTCTGCCCGGATTTTATGCGCGGGCGCGCTGCTGGAAAACTTTCACGCTGTCATTGTAATACACACCTTATCAAGACCGGGTTCTGCCCGCCTTCATTTTGGTGGTTCATTGTTTTGTTGTTGTTGTTTGCTGTTACTGTGTTGTGGATGGAACTGGAGCTGCAGGCTGCGTGTCGGGCCAAATCCCAGGCAAGCTGTTTCAACTCCGCCTGCCGCTAACGCCGCCAAACAATTAACGTTAATGGATCATGGTAACTTTTTCGCCTTTTTCCACTGTGCAATCCCAGCGGTGCGTGTAAACTGGCAAAAGTAGCAAAAACAACAAACTGCGCACTCAAGAAGCGTCGAGCGGTATAGAACGAGTTGGCGTAGGGGGAACATTGCCATCAAAAAGACTGCTGCTGCTGCCGTCGGCTTTTGGCATATGAGAGGCGGCATGGCATCGCCTCTGGGTGATAGTATTGGTGTCTCTACTGTTGGCAGGCAGAACGCGTCTTTCGACACCGTCACCAGCGTCTTCTTCTTCAGCTTTGGCGCAAGTTTTCTGCTGTCTTTTGCTGTTTTGCGTGCTCCCTGCTACAACTTTCTGCCACTTTTCACTTTTTCTTTTCTTTTACTTTTCGATTTGTGGAGCCAACTGAATGAACGAATGAGCGAACGAGGAGCGAGCTCAACTTTTAACACACTCAAGTGTCGTAATTTTGGCTGCTTTTTCGCACACAAAACAATATTAATGCTGTTAGTTTGTGTGGGTGTGTGTTCATCTGTGTGTGTGAGTGTGTGTGTGGGTGGCACGGTTTTTAGCTTTGCCTGAAGGGGGCCGGCCACCCAATAGAAGTTAAATGAAAAGTTTTGCTTGCGCTGCAAACACGTCGCTTCCTGTCGTCTGCCGCTTTTGCTATGCGTCGCTGATTTTGCTGACTGACTTTTAGGCTTCGAGTCAAGTTGCCATACACACACACATACAAACAGCGACGCACTGGAGGCGTGTGCGTGTATACACATGTAGGCAATATGGGAATGTGTGTTTGCCCCCTAACTATTGGGCATGTTTTTCAACAGGCATCATTGGCCAACCAAGACTCCCACAGCGCAGCGAAATTAAGCTGAATGGGGTAAAAGCGGAAGTTACGTCGTCAGGCACGAAGGAACAGAACAGAACATGAACATAGAACAGAAGAGAGCATAGCATGGCAAAAGGTAGGCTGGGATGAAGGGATGCCGGCAGGCAGCAAGCAGCAGGCAACAAAAAAACTTTTTGGGCGCAGCTTAAAAGTTATTAGCGTTTTGTAGGCAACAGCTAAGCATCGCTTTCGTTTGCTCTCTCTTTTCCTTTTTATCCCTCTCTCTCTATCTTTCTCTCTCTCTTTTGCAAGCTCGCGGTTTGTCTGGTGGCTGACTGAGGTGAGACCAAAAATGCCAACGCTGCCAAGCGAGGAATTCCCGGCAACTTGCTTGCTATTCATATTTGTGTTTGAGGCTTAGTACGTTATTAAGTTGTTACGTTTGGCCTGTTACAAGCAGCAGCAGCAGCAGCAACAACAAAAACAACTACTACTACAAGAACACCAACTACTATACTCGCGTGGGCCATGTTTCCAGCCAGTCAGCCCAACGAACGCTGCTCTCAAAGGTATTGCGTGATATTTCAATTTGTTTTTAGTTGTAAGTGGCTTAAAATGATTTAATAACTCATCAAGGGATTTGCTTGTTGTTGGGTATTTGCTTTAGCTTACCACTCTTTCCCCCTCCCTACACCCAGCTCATTCGCATTCTCAAGTGCCAGTCCCGTTCGCATTCGCATACTCATACTCATACTACTTCACTATGCCCATGCTCGTTTCACGTTCTCATTCTCATGCTCATTTGTTGCTATTTGCTGTGCTTAGGCTGCGGCTCACCTCAGCCACGTTTGAGCATGTCAAACTTTTTAAGTAGTTTTGACGTTTCATATTAAAGAAGTTTTATATTAGTTTTTGCTCATTTTACCGTCATTAATACAAATATCAAAAAACTTAACTATGTATATTTAATACACACACACACATCTATGTTGGTGTGCTTCTTTGAGTTTCTATATTATACACCCACACAAACCCACCTACAAATTGCTTTCACCCCACATAAGTATCTTATTTGGCATCCATAATGAGCAATATATGTATGTGCGGCGCATAGTTTTTGCGTGTTTTGCGTGTTGTGTAAATATTTTAAAAGCAGATTTAGCCCTAAATGTGCCCAAGGGATGCTGACAGAGACTAAAACTATTTGTGTTTATATTTAATATATAAGTTTGTATGTGTAACGTAAATTTAAAATGTTCACAAATTAAGGCAAATCAATTTTTGGATGAACAAATTGTACATTTTAGTGCGATTTCGTTTGGTTTTGCTTTTTGTGTGGGCCACATCACGCAAGACCCTAGAGTGATATTTACCTTATACCCAAACACAGTGTGACCAGTCACGTAGCACAAATGTATCGAGTGGGTTGCAAATGGGCAGTAAACTACTCCAGACCATCTGACTGACCGACACCAACACCAACACGAATGCCAACCGACAAACTGCGCTACATACTGTGGCAGCTTGTGGTAAGTGGTAGCCCTAGCTGAAAGGGCTGGAGTGTGGAGGAGTGGGTGCAACGTAAAATTTGACAACTTGGGAAATACTCTGACAGCTACAGAGCGCACAAAACAAAGTTTTTTTTTGTTTTTTTTTTGGGTATTCTTTGTGTATTTCTATGCCAAAAATTTAATACGGCTAATTACACACACAGAGCGCATTCTGTTTGGTTCTTAGTACAATGGATAAGTGTTTGGCAAAATGCTGACAAATATTGATGATCTGAACAGGTAAGAAATTGTTTGGGTTGATTGGGTATGGGATTTAAATGTGCCATTTTAACTGATGGATTGATTTTCAAATATATTTTAATATTGATTTTTCGTTGATTGATCCGACCTTTTACCTGCCTAACAGACAGCTGTGTTCTTACTTTTTAACCCAATAAACTGGTGACACACAAATATGGCTATAATATTCAAATTAAATTTAGAATTTATGTGGCGTCTGTGGCGTTGTCCCAGTTCTCATATAGTTATATCTTATTGAAGCTAATGGCTTTCTCTCTCACACTTTAGTGCCCATTGTGTAGAATGTTGTCTGGACTTTTGGGCGTTGTTTGAGCGTTTGTGTTGGCGTATGTGTGTGTTTGTGTGTGTGGAGTGCAAGTTTCTGTCGTCGTCTTCATTGTTGCTGTCCGATGTCGTCGTCACAAAAGTTTCTGCTTCATGTGCCTGCTGGCGGCATGTGTTCAAGAGTTAAGTTGCTTTGTATGTGTGTGTGCGTGTGTGTGTGGGTTGTGGGTGTTTAAGGTGGTGGCTACAATCCGCTATTCACCTCACACTCTGTCTCTCTCTCTTTCTCTCTTGTTATGTAGTATAAATGTGCTGACTGCAGGAATTTAAAGCTGCCACATGGTGCCAACCTGGTCTCTGACTTTTTGCAATCCGATTACTTTAGCATTTGTTTAGGGTCCACGATCCATTGGACGGTGTGCAATGTGTGGTGTGGTGTGAGTTCAGACTAAGCCTGAAAAAGCCATTGAAGACGATTTGCTAAGCGTGCTTAGCCAATACAGCTTTATTTATTGCCTGACTGTGATGTCAATAAAAATCATAAAAAGCGTCATTATTGGGGAAACAGCCAACAACAGTAGACATCATGAACACATAAGACACAAGTCCTTGGCAATGACACAAAGACAGTGACAATGACAACGCAAAGTGCCTTGTCAGAATAACAACATTAACAGTAAGACGATGAAGAAGACCAACAACAACTGCAATAATAATTAAGCGATATCAAATTGAAAAAATAGTAACTTTTCCTTACTAAACCTGTCATTGAGAGGCCGACAATAGGTTGGTGGAAAGAGGGACTCACTCCAACGATGATTAAACAAAAAAAGCCATATAGTAGATTGTTGGTAAGTATTATATATGTATAAATATATATATTTGTAAATGTTTCTGTACGACGTGAATAAATGGCTTCGCACTTAGCTCCGTTTAAAAGCTGGCAAAGCGTGATACAAAGCTAATTAAATAATAATTGCTGTCACGGCATGGGCGTAGTGTGTGTAGAGCAAGAGAAAGAGAATGAGAGAGAGACATGGGGGCCCTGTCATCGAATGCATTAATAACTATGCTATGTATGAACCCAATTGACAGTTTCCATATAAAATTGCCCTTTAATTCCACCAATAAAATACAGTTTTCCCATAAAATATCAAAGTTAGACAGCAATGGAAAACGACAGAAACTGTTTTGTTTTGCCTTTTGCCATTGACATGCGAATATAGTTCAACGAGTTGTGTTTATTTTCTTGCTCTTTTTTGGAATACTTTTTTGTTTCCATCGTCGTTAGGCATAAAATCATAAAAAATAACGACATTATAATAATGTGCTCAAAATGATTCATTTTTTTTTAAGGTTAGCTATTTGTGAAACATTTATTTATCATAATAACTAAATAATTAATTACATTTTGGAATTGGGGCAATGTGCAGCAGCCCTTAAAAAATGATTACTCAGCACTATTTTCAGTATAAATATGTTTTTATTTCCAGTATATTTCAACGGTTTTTGTTTTTTTTGTTTGCTATTAAGTGTTCATGGTATTACCTGTTCATAAAACTATGCGTTGCTGTTAAACAATGGAGTTTCTTTCATTTATTACACATAAATTACACAAATTTAGGTAAACGCTATTTAATGCTCTTTACCATTAAAGGTATTGTTAAACTGCAGTGTAGAATTTCTACTTTAATTATGCTTTTCCTTTTTCTTTGCCACCCCTATTAATAGGGAGTTTATGTTTGAGTTGTAGATGCCTGCGGTATAAGATTTAATTAACTGAACTTAACTGAACTCAAACTTCGCATTCTCTTTTCAAAATGAATACATTTGTCTTGTTTACTTTGGCTTATTGGCCTCTTGTTAAAGTTGAGAGACCACAACTATGCGGCGATAGGCCATATCTTTCTTTGAGTAGCTCTTTACCAACATACAGACTGCTCTATATACATCGAAATACAGTGCGTACCCTTATCAACTTGCGCCACTGCACTTTCACAACTTTGCTTATAAATTTCATTCGAGCCATTTGTTGACACACAGACTCGTTACACACACACACACACACAAACACATACATATCCAGAGAATATTCGCAATGTCTCGCGAAAAGTTTGTGACAACGGAAATTCTTGCTGCTATTGGTTATCGCATTGGAGAGTATACACGAAATCGCATTTGTGCTTTTGACTTGAATGTGCAAATAGAATTAAAACGCAATTTCGCTAACCCAGTTTTCGAATGAAAGGGGCTTTTTTGTGTGTTGCCTCCCGCCCTTCTCTCGCACTTTTATGGCCGTGTCGTCGCATGGGCTCGCTAATGGGGTAAAAAGAAGTTGACGACGACATCGTCGTCATAACTTTGCCTGATGACAAATCTATTCATTTAATGCTTGTTCAAACCAACAAATCGCGTGACACTCTGACTGCGCAGCTTGTTGCTGTTGTTCTTGTTGCTCCAGCTGCTAGCAACAATGACACGGAGTCAAGTGCGGCAAGTGTAAAATTCAACTATTGTTTTCATTTTTCTTGCAAATCATGCAACGCAATCTAAACCGTTGACACATCGGCACACATTTGCCGACATGTCACAGCTGCCACTTGGCACTGTCACTCAAGTTCAAGGTTCAGCGGCACGGTTAAGGCTACGTTACAATGCGCTCTGACATATATGCATGTATATGCTGTTGCCGTTGCTGTTGCTGCCGGCTGGCTGGCAGGCAGGCTAACTGGGCGACTGGCTGCTTTCGTTACAAGTCTGTGCTTTGTCTCGCTGAAGGCGTTCAGAAAAATTACAATAATTGTTATTTACGCATATTTGAACATGAAATGTGTCAATTGGCAACCAACGAGCAAACATCAGTCTGTTCCCAGACCATCGTCGCGTATACGCAATGTGTAAAAAGGTCGTCACATATATGTCAAGTTCGTTGATGCTATAATAACTGGATTTTTACCAAATATTTAAAGCTCTAAAGTTAGAGTATTAACATTTAAGCGCTAATGAAAATTATCCAGGTTCGTTATGTTTGTTTAATGGCATTAAGTTGGGAAACAAGTAAAATCAATGGCAAGCTTAGTTAAACGCTTTTTGAAATTACTGTTTACATGTTTTGTTTGGCAAGAGCATCAAAGCTTCGCCCAAGCTCTGACTTAAATAGATAATTTAGTTAGCAGCGCTGATTGCTCTAGCCTCATGCAAACCATTCGTTAGCACACAATTTGTGTTCTGCGCTATAAAAATGAGAACAAAAAAAATAAAAACATAACCAATTTACTCTGAATGAAATTAACAGACTTTAAAAAAGAGCTGGCACATCATTGGCTTTAAATGCGCTTCAAATTGTTGTTTTTCCATATATAAATAGCAAATAATTTTGGCTCTTTGAGTGACAGTTGTGCGTAAAACATTGAGCCCGAAAGATATTGCTGTGGTCATGCCAGGCAATTGATGCAAATTACCATCGCATATATCGCATTTTCAACAAATATTCATATCTATAGATATATATGTTTATTTAAATATGAGTCCAACGCACACAAAGTTGACGTTGTTGTCTCTATTAAAGCTGGTCTTGCTGTTGATCCCGCTGGGCACGCACTTGAATAAAATGGTAGCAGCGGCGGCGGCGGCGGCTGTTGTCGGGAACACAGATGTTGACAAGGAAGTGGCACCAGTTGGCGTTGTAAAAACGGATTTGCTGTCATTGGAGCAGGAAATTGGCGGCAATGCGGCCGAGGCCGAGACGGAGCACCAAGGAGTTCGTCATGCGCGTTCTTTCTTGTTTGGCGTAAGCGCTGGCCCCACCATCTATGGTAGCGGCTATGGTTGGGGTTATCCAGGCTACGGTTACTATGGCTCACCATACTACGGCTACGGCGGCTATGGTGGTTATGGTGGCTACTATCCCAGTGTCTTTGGTTATAAGAAAATTATCATTGGCTAATGCCAGTGCTCAATGTGGAGCCTTCTTTTATCTCAAAACATAGCCAAGTTCAATGTGAGATTATAAATAATGTGCAATGCGCTGACCCTTGCGTGGTTATATTTGTTGTTGTGATTATAAGACAGTTTTAAATTAATTTGCCGGACATAAAAAGTTGAGTTGAGCAGCAAAAAGAACAGAAAAAGAAAACAAGAAAGTAAAAAACATGAAATTGCACAATTTATATTCATTTTTTTGCTGTTGCTGTTTTGGTGTTTGCTTCGGTTAGGGCACAGATTTTGCATAAATCATTTCACAGCCACCAAAATGAAACGCGTAACATAATTTTTAACCCTTGATAAATTTTTATGACAAGCATTTTCGTTATTTTCTCTGTCGCTGTTAATGCTGCTGCTGCTGCTGCTGTTGTTGTTCTTGTTATGGCTGCTTTGTGTTTGTGTTTGCGCCGCAGTGAAATGCAAATAAAGCGGATCAAAAGTTTGCTGTTAAAAGAAGATTAATTGCAATTTGGTGGCAGGCTCACGGCCGCAACCGCAGCCTCATCCTCCTCATCCTCCTCATCCGCATCTTCAGCTTCAACCTCTTCTGCCAACGCAATCGCTGTGCCGGTCAGAGCCTGGTAATTTAATATTTTTAAGCTGTTAATGGTTTCCATTTGCGTGCTGTTGTTTTAAGTAGTTGTTTTTCTTGTAGTTTAATTCGGCCATTCTGTTTTCCCTTTTTTTCTAGGTTCAGGTTTGGCAATCAATAAATGTTACACAGGTAACAAATCAAATTGGTTGCCAAGTACTCAAAACAAAAATATATATACATTCGGCAAGGACTATTATTTCAATTACGGCTATAGCTTGTTAAATGTTTTCGATTTTGTTTCTATTGATTTCAAGTAGACATTTTTCCCCTGATTTATTATTTGTTCTTGATTTAATTAGGCAAACGTTAATAAACTGTATTGTATGTTGATATTTTAATATGCCATTTATTACGTGTTTCTGTTGTTGCTTTTATATTTAAATTTGTAATAAATAATGTATTTAACAATAAATAATCTGTATTTTTTGCTTAAGTTGCAATAAATAATTAATTTATATTCAATTGTTAAGTGACCTTTGTTTTTTTCACAAGGGGCTTAAACAGCAAACATGTGTAAAAAATCAGTCTTCATCAGCAATGAAATTTAACCCGCATTAAAAAAATTTTAAAGCTTACTGCTGTTTAATTAATAGTTTGCTTTTGAGTACCTAATTAAAGAATAGCGGTAAGTGGTTTATTATAATGGTTTCAAACTGTCCCCGCATTCTATGTAGATAATATGCAGATGAAGGTGTGGTAAATTCAATTCAGAGCCTGTGTCTGGTCTCAGGCCTGTCTTTCAGCTGGCCGCTGTGACCTTATGGCACTTGGAATGAATGTCGACGGTGTCACTCTTGTTGTTCATAATTTAAATGAGGTCAACAGCGGCGGAGCTCATTAAAAATTGATTTTTTAAATTTTCATTTGATTTAATTAAGTTATTTGTTGGTCAATTAACCTTTTTGTGGTCTGATAATTCATTGTGCGAGTTTATTTTTTGTATTTTTATTTTTTTTGTATTATTCCCTTGACTGTTGTTTGTGGACTTGTGCTTTATTTGTTTGTTATGCATTTTTATTATATGTTATTGTACTTACATGTTACGGTTTTTTTATTTATAATTGTTTGTTGGTTGGAGATGAAAAAAATCCATTTGATATCTACTTGCAATTATGCGGGGTGAAATGTGTTGACATTTTATTAATTAAAAATAGTTTTTAATTAAAGTTAATGCGATCAACATGGATGTAATTCTATTATGTAACAGCTTTTTAATACCTACACAAATATGTACAAACATAACCGTTTTATAGTGAAGCACGTGGACAGATTTTGCGTAATTTCCGCCCATCATCAGTTGCAATCAGTAAGTCAGCAATGATTGCTAGGCAACCATATATTCAGAAGTAGAGCTCGTTGTTAGCCTTGTTAATGATTTATTATTGTAGGGGATTTGCATGCAAGTACTCATCAAAGAGCTGTAAATACATTAGAGCCTTATGAAATCCGATCAAGAAGGCTGCTTTAAAAGTGAAGTATGTGTATATACACTTGTTAAGCTTAATAAGCTGATTAAAATAAGCTGCAGCAAGGATTTATTTATCGTGGGTAGCAAGGATTGTTATATTTGGATGAAACTACTGTTGCTTCAACGTAACTACGTACTATTGTTTTAACAGCATGTTTCGTATGAAGTAACGTACTCAGTTAAAGTTCATTGCATAAATGCATTTTGGCTTGACTAAGCCACAATGGCAATGAGAATTTTCTCATATAAGCACACACCCTGTAAATGGCCATAGATATGTATGGCCAAATGTTTGTGTGTATGTGCTATGAGTGTGCTTTGGCGTAGCGTCGTATCCTTGCCGCAGAGGCCAACTGAAATGAAGTGTCATTGTGTTAGAGTCGCGGGCAATGCAGCTGTGCAGCAATGCACTGCAGCAACAGCGGCAGCAGCAGGCACCTAGGACTCTTTGCACAGGACCCCAGCGGCACATTTATACGCACTGCTGGCCATCGCGTCGCGTCGCGTCGTTTCGACTGCGGCAGTCAGCATTGCTCACGTACTCAGCATTGTGACAAATGGATTTTCGCCTGAAATCCCCAGGATTTCTTCAAGTGTAATTGCGCACGCTAAAAGCGAATACGAATGCGAATTGCAAAATCCAACTGGCGTTGCCACTGCAACTGCAACTGGCCGCATCCCAAATAAAAAATGAAAATAAAAGCCACAAAAACCAAGAGTTGATTTTGAGAAGAGCATTAAATTTCATGCGCTTTGCGGTTCGCTGGTCTTTATTGCACACACTAGATAATTTGTTGCCTTAGCGTATTTGCAGGTTGATTATAAAGGTGCGTGGATTCGACCATCGGCGTAGATAGCAACTCATAACAATAACACCCCTGTATTGCAGCCGCAGTAGCTTCATCACTTCCACGGTCAGTTTTAACGCTTGGGTCATTAACTGCAGCAAGTGACCCACCAGCTTCTTATGATGGCCATTAGCCGGTAGTTGCCGAAATTCGGCTCGTATTTTCTTGCGCATGAATATCACTAGATCAGCAATCAATTTGCATATTAAGTTCACTAACATCAGCAGTCCACCGATATTCTCCAGATAGACATGTGTCACAAAGAACAGAATGCGCACAGGTAATGTAAGCAGCACTTTCAAAAAGACGGCGTCGAGAGCCATTGTTGAAAGCGGTTTTCCAAAAGCAAGTATAATCCAAACTTGTTAATTTAATTGCAGCTGTCAACTTTGCTTTGTAGATATTTGTAAAACAAAGAGCCTGCAATATTTGGCGATACTATCGGATACTAAAACTATTCGGTAGCTTTGCAAAACTTAATTTGTTGCAGTATTTTTGTTATGATATTATCGATTGCTCGAATCGATTGCATATCGATTGTAAGGATAATAAAAAGTTTATTGTAACCCCCACATTACAGAGTGGCACTACGATTTGTCCATCCCTCTTTTTGACATACAAACCAAATCACGCCCATGATATTTGCAGTGAATTGAAATTGATAAATTTGCGTTGTTAAGGGAGTTGTTCGGTGCTGCTTGGTGGCGCATTTAATGGATGAATACGTGCATACATACATATATTTGCTTAGAATGCTGATGGGGAAGTGTGTGCGGTCTTTCTGAAATGAAATTAATGTGGGCCACTGGGAATGAACGGAAATAAAATGCAAACAGCTAAAATAATTAGAAAATATGAAAATATACTTTAATGAAACAAAAAACTGCAGTGAATTCATACTATTATGAATAAGGCTATTAAAATATACAAAATCAATTGCTGAATTTCAAATATTTGGATAAATATGAATGTGTCGGAAAGTAAAAATGTTTACATTTAAATGTGTTTAGCTTAAAGGAGTTATTTTTGTATTTAATCCTTTAAGTTTATTTACACTTGTTCAAATTGTTTGTGCTGTGAACAGCATAATTATTAAAAACAGTATTAAACGAAATATATGTTATATAAGCTTAAGTTCAATTGGTAATTTATGTTGTATGAACACGTAAAAAGTACCATGCAAGTCAAGTTTCAAATCACAAAACAAAAATGTTAAAGAGAGAGTTTTTTTACATTACATGATGAACACCTGTTCCTAGGCGATAAGTAAAGCTAACACAAGAGCAAAAGCACCTAAGCTCTAAGGAGCATTGTAAGCCATTCATTGTGTCATACCCAGCAGCTCTTATTGTACAGCTTTGTTGAACAAATCTTTGATTTCAGTGCTGCTATTTACTCTTGCGTATTAAATCTATCTCTCTGTCTCTGCTTGTGTCCACACTTATCTAGCTGTTGATGCACCAGTCTGAATTGTTCTCGTAAATGTTTAAAAAAATAAAAAAGAAAAACAGCTACAGAATCTGCCTAATTCAAGCGGACAGAGCAAAAGAATTAGGCTGAGTGTGCTAGTGTGTTTGTGTTTCTGTGTGAATGGCAAGGGAAGGCTAAGGGGAAATAAAAACAACGCTAGATAGATAGAAAAGGAGAGAGAGGAAAGCGTAATGACTAAACTCCGGATTAAGAATGCAACGCATACAAGTTGCACATTCGCCTTTTGTTTTTGGCCTTCTTGGTATCTATTTGGCACTTTGTGTAGTGTATCTTTTACAGTGTACACATTCGGCTACATATAGACGTATATTTTAAGCATGGCTTATCTTATCAAGCGACATAA
Source organism: Scaptomyza caliginosa (assembly GCA_035044725.1). Classification (NCBI taxonomy): domain Eukaryota; kingdom Metazoa; phylum Arthropoda; class Insecta; order Diptera; family Drosophilidae; genus Scaptomyza; species Scaptomyza caliginosa. The sequence goes on from JAWNNR010000686.1 coordinate 829,366, forward strand.
AAGACGTCTTTCAGCGAGCATCTAGCATCCAGCAGCCAACAGCCAGCATGCAGCTTCGAGCGTCCAGTCTAGCGATGCACTCAACGACAATCGTTCTGAGTGGGGTTTGGTTTAGTTTGGTTTGTTTTGGGCAGCTGCTCTTGCTCCTGCTCCAGCTTCTGTTCCTCCTTCTACTTCATCCCCGTGGGGCAATGGCAATGCACACAGCTGGACATTCATTACAAAAACGGAAACACTCGTACAGTGACAGAAGATAAATGGACCTGCACTAGTACGTGTGGCTCTCTCTTTCTCCCTCTGTCCGTTTCTTGCTCTCTTTGTCCACCCAATGTGCTGAATGTGTCTGTGTGCGGTTTTTATTTAGTCGCTTGCTTTATCTCAACATCTAAAAAATCTTTGATGCTGCAAAATGGAAACAGCTTATACCTAGGAATGTATTGTATATACAATACCTACATACATACATGTATACTAACGTACAACTCCTACTCAAACTGTTTTCATTTACGTATTTACGTATTTTTGTTCTCTTTTTTAAGTTTAGATTTTTAATCTGTGCAGCTCTTTTTCTTATCTTTGTTTTCTCAACAAAAACAAAAACAATATTAATACCAAATAGAAAATATCCAACAACGAACGCTTCACATTCGTTTGGGTTTTTATTTGTCTATTTGTCGCTGTCATATTTGCATGCAGCTCTTGCCTGGTTATTTATTTTTATTTTTTTGTTGCTCTATATTGTCGTTTTTGATTGAGATATGTATTTATTATGTACATATCTTGTTATTGTTGTTGCTTTTGTATGTTGTTTGTTGGCTTTTTTTTATCAATCCCAAAACGCTGACGACGCTGAATACTTTCGCAGTGGCGTTGCCTTTTGTCCCAATTTCAATTTCAAACTTTAGCCATTTGTTTTTTGGCGCACAAATTTATCAGCTATTTGAACGATATATTTATTATTTTTTTTTGTTCAAGCTCGTTGGTAACGTTACATTCATCAAAAAATTGTATTCTAGCGCCCTTCTAACTTGGTGGATTTTTTTTATTTTTTTGAGCGCACTTTATGTCAAAACCACATCGGCAATAACACAGACACACTTACACTCACACACACACTTGTGAAAAAACTGCGCTGCACTAAAGAGGAATGCGAAAAATTTTAGTTTGCCCAGCGCGTGAAATCACTAGGAAAAGACAAAAGCCAAAGCCCCGAACCAAGCAACTAACATCAACAATCTAAAAAATCCAAAATAAAAAGAAGAAACTGCAAACAAACTGTCAAGCAAGTGAAATAAATTAACAAAATGGCACCATAAAGCTAACATATGAGCGAGTGCTTGATTTTTCTAGCGCTTCGAGCTCCTTCATTTTCTGCACTAAAATCTATATAAATTTCGTAGACGTTCTTGACGCTGGCTATAGAGTTCGTGTGGTACTTCTTTTGTTTTGAAATAACTTTTCAATTATTTAGAAATAAGTGCTCATGACAGCAACAAAACAAAGACAAGTGACTGAAAAATAAATATATATATTATCAATGTGGCTAATACTTCGACTGCAGTCATACTCTTTGGTTATGTTAAAGCCAAATGTTATTTGTAAAAAAAAAATTCAAGCAAAACATAAAATTATAGAGCCTGTATTTGATTTTATAAAGTGGTCAACAGAAATTGCTAATAAAATAAATTCTTGCCTGCCGTTTGTTGAAAAAAAAAAACATTGTGATTTATTATAGAGAATAAATGCTCCTTACACTTAAAAATATATTGCCATAGGGTATAAAAGCTGGGTATTTACTTTTTGTTTAAGTTTGGCAAGGCACATAGGCAAAAGTAACTTTTTTTTTGAGTAGAACATATGAATGGCAAACTGGCAACATGTCAGCCAAACAATAAGAAAAACAAATGATTTCAATTTTACTGATTGCAATGCTCCGGATGGGCGCTAGACGTGTAAATGGTTACTGGGGCTCGATCCGGCTTATAGCATGTGCTGGGGTTGGAAAATACCAAAGTATGCCCAAATGCCCCTTTTAAAACATTGTTTTGGTGACGGCTTTTTTTTTATTTTGTATGCCAGCGAACGAAAACGCGAACGCATTGCCACAGAGCAAGCCGCAACCCAGAATGTTAACGGGCAGCTGGCGCGACGCGTTTTGGCCAATGGGCCCAAACCAACAGAAGCCAATGCCAAACAGATAAGAGCGCATATTTTATTTGCATACTTTTAGGCTGACTTTGCCTCGCGCAACGTTTGGAAAGCCATTTGCCAGCAGTGATGCCACGAGGATGTGAACACAAAAAATCAGTCGAAACAAAAAGTAGCAAAATGACAAAAAAAACACACACACACAATCAAACACAAACACAAGCACAGAGACAAACGGACAGACATAGTCGCATATTGCAGGCCGCTTAACAAACGCAAATCAAAACAAAGGCTACAGAGAAAAGAGGAAATATGTGAAATGCGAACTTTTACAAAGATTGACAAGTGGCGACTGGCCCGTTTAAAATGTCAAATACGTACAATGTTGCCGAGACTTTTCATGCAAACAGCAAAGTTCCGTAAGGGGGAGGTGTTTTCGCTGCTGGTGTTTTTTCATTGTATTTTTTTTTTTTTTGGGAAAAATAAAATTTTTGTGTATGTTTTTGTTTCTCTTTGTTCTGTTGATGTTTTGATTTGTGCGTGCGTGCAAATGTTTGCACTTTGAACATTTGTTTTGCTGCGCTGTGGTATTCTACTTGTTTTTTTTTTCTTCACATTGCGCCATTGCGCCAGACAGGCCAGAGCACGATGGCTTATGCACATAGTTTATGTATGTGTGTATGTACATATGTATAAAATATATATATATATTTTATTTATATTTATATTTATATACATTTTTTGTAAAGTCAAAATTTTCTAGTGGCAGCCAGCCGGTAGCTTTTTGTGTAGAGTATATTTTTTGTTTTTGACTATTTCCGTCTGCCAGCAAGCTGTGCTCATCAAAATGGAAACTGTGCAACATGCACTAAGTGTGACTGATAGTGTGGTGAGTTAGTTGATTCTTTTTTTCGTGGACGCTGCTGCCGCCGCTGTTGAAGCCGCAGCAGCCCCTCGGCCAACTGACAGTTGCAAATCATCAGAAATTTAAATTGACTTAAATTGTTTATTTTTTGGCAGCGTGGAGGCGACCGAAACGTCATTGCTTTTGCAGCTGCACTGATTTTGGCAGACGGAAGTGCCATGGACATGACCACAACGATGCGCTATGTGCTGTGTTATTTATGAAAATAATAGAAATGCAAATTAATTTTTTGGCTTTTGTATTTTATTGTTTTGCGCGATAAAAAACTGGCCATTGATAAAACCAGCAATTAGTTTTGCTACATAAATGCGCTTGCCCATTTAAATATACATTTAAAGATAGCCTTTTAGACTGACGTACGACACACATCCATACACACACACACTTACACATACCGTAATTAAAACTGCTAATTAGCCGTCCAAAATGGTATGCCATACATACAGACACACACACACATACACAATACATAGGTATGTAGGTATGTATACATACTGAGCAGAAAGGACTTCATTTGTCTGCTTTCTATGTGCTTCTATGTCTTTATCAATGGCTTGAGTCCGGAGGGCTTGTACGCTCGTTTGCCTGCTCTCTCTCTCTCTCTCTCTCTCTCTCTCTCTCTCTCTCTCTCTCTCATCCGTGTACGATGCGCGTGTACGTCTGTCCCATACAGATGTCCTTTATGCCGCTTTTTATTGTATGGACATTGATACAGTCTGATAGACAGACAATACTGTGATTCCATTGTTTTGCCACGATTCCCATTGCACTCTGTGTGTAGAGTGTTATTATTTGCTTTCGTGATGTGTAACGCATTGAAAGAAACCAATTTTGAGCTTATTAATTCTTGATCAGTCTGTCGAATGGAGACACATCCCAACGTCTGCAGCTAAGGAAAATATTTCTGCACTTACATTGTATTTCCCATTCAAATAAAATCTTTCTTTATTAATTTTTAAGATTTTACTAGTATTTTTTGCATAGTGTATTTAATTTTCGTTATTGTATATTCTTTCAAATGTTTTTTTTATTATTTCAGTTCTTTGGATTGTTTCATTTGCTTTGATTTTGGGCAAATAAAATTGTACTAGAAATATGACAGTGAAATTCACAAAACACACGTTTTGCCATATCCTGCTGTGGTCGGTCTACGGAGCGTCGGAGCTATTTTCCGATAGTCAGACCGTCTGCTTATACTTGTACGACTGACTGTCTGTGTTTCTGTGAGTATGTGTGATTTTTATTTTTGTGGCTTTTACGCGCACGCTTTTTTGTTTTCATGTATAAATCATTTATTGTTTTTATGTATGACGTTTGGAGCTGCTTCGATGGCTAGCTGGCTGGCTGGCTGGCTGGCTGGTTGGCAGATATGAGTGCCTGTGTCTGACATTAATTGGCAGTGATTGAGGGATTTTTGTACGCTACGTATGTATATGTGTGAGCGACGGATACGTGCTCCTTTTATGAAATATTAATTGGGCTTTCATACCGCTGTGTGCACTGCCTGCAACTGCCAGACGTGCCTCATAATCTGTTCAATGTCAGCGGAAGAGAAATCCAACTAGCTTCTCCGTCATCGTTAAAGGCACCGCCATTTAAGCTCATATCGCAAACTGGCTAACAATTAAGCAGACTGACTGGCATCTCTGGTCTTAAATTCAATTGCCAAGAACTTACTCAACTCATTTGGTTATATATATTTTTGGGTTATTCAGTTTTATGAAAATATACTTTCAGCGAACCCTGAGCTGTTAAATCTTTTTGTTTGCTCGTAGCCGAAAAAACTTGGTTGCGAAAAACTTGGTTTGTAACGAATATCGAATTCGAGTTACTAGCTTATAAACTGATTTTTCTAAGGTTTTGCTAACGTTTTTCTGTGGAAAAAATAGTTGATACGTAATCAAAGCAACACAATTTTGTTAATCTTAACCATTTTTAATTCGTGCAATGTGAATCCTTACATATTAAACACTTTGAGTGCATGTTGTGCAACAGTAATTTCTTAGATTTCATAAGTCTGCACAATCTAGTTTGGCAAAATACAATTCAAGACTCGCAGCGTGCGACAAAGTCAACGCCTTAACCTTGAGGCCGTTCGTTGCGATTTACAGCAGCGTGGCGCAGCATGGCTTTGCCCCAGTTGCTGATGTTGAGCGTGTTGCGTGTTGGTGTTGCCAAAGGGATTTGCGTTTAATTAAAAAAATATATAAATGTGTTTGTGTGTTGTGCGTTGTGTTGTGGCTGGCGTTGTTGGCGTGCAATAGAAATGTTCGTTGGTTATTGCTTTTGCTATGTTGCTGTAATTGTTGTTCTTTGTTGTTGTAACTGTAGTGCGTATGTATGCCAACGATTTTCCGAAGTCTTCGCGGCAGTGGGCACAAAGACGAAATTTGCCTAGTCCTAGCAACATTCTGGCAGCTTTTATGCTGAATTGAATCTTATATTAAGAAGTTGCAAGGCGTCGTCGTCGTCGCCGGCGACCGCAGTAGCAGCGGCATTGTTGTGTACCGAAATAATAACAGCAATTCAAACAAAGGCGCACACAATAACCACGGCAACAGCTGCTGCAGCGCAAGCACCACTCGACCAGCAACAATCAGCAACTGCGCTGTGTATGTAGTGAATGGAAAGAGTAAGAGAGGTATTGTTGTTGTTGTTCTCGTTGCTGTTGTTGTCGGTGTTTGAAGCGGAAACTCAAAGCGCGTAAACCGGAAACTGCTGTTTAATGGCGCTGCTGCGCATGCAATGCGAACTCAGGGCTCAGTCGTCATTCAGCCGCATTCAGCAGCCAGCAGTAAAACGGGAAATGAAATTTAATTTATAGAAAACAGCAATCTGCAATGTGCTGAAAATGTAATTACAATTTTCCATTTCCATTGCGCTCATAGGATCGTTCTTTCGTTTGTTCGTTCAACCTTTTGCGGCAATGCATAATAGCCGTGTTATAATTATTTAACTACTTTTATAGACATTTGCATTGTTCCTGTTGTTGTTTTGTTGGAAAGCCCGATTTCTAATTAAAGTGATAGATTTACCAAAGCGAAAAGGGTTTTTTATTCGATTTAATTTGTTAATGCCAGTTGAAGGCCATTTTTCAGCCGCCCAAAGTATGCTGCTGCTTCTCGCTTTTTGCTTGCCCGATAAGCAAATGCCCGAAGGCTTAACAAGAAAATGCTCTGACAAAAACGTTATCTATTGCTCACAAACATGGCAACACACAACACAGTTGCTGTTGTTGCCTGCCACGCCCATCGCTGCTTCCACCGCGGCCGCCTTGAGCTGTGCTTGTCAATTGACGCCGGGCTTAGTTGCCGAAAATGCAAGCGTTAGCATATTTGATTGCCATTACTGCTTCTCAAGGATTATGTGTCTTAATTTCGTGTTAAAGGATTTGCGCATTTTCGGCGGCCGCTTTGCTTCTCTATCGCTTAACCCAAAACCCAAACCTAAATCCAAAAAAAAAATATTTTCTCATTTTCTCGTTTACTGTTTCAGTTTTTGTCAGCTTAATGCCCCTACGCTTATCAAAGCAGTAAAGCAGCCAATCATCAATGTTGTATCGAGCGTAGCTAATAAACTTGACAGCGGGAATACATGTAGAAGGTTTGCGTTGGTTTGAGGCGGTGTGTGGCATCTCTGAATTGGCAACACTGAAGTGCTGAAGTGTGTAGCAACATTTACTGTTCTGTTCATCAGTCTTTTAGTTGCCCAGTTGTCCTGTCCATTTGCCCTTCTAGCTTAATGCACAGTGCAAAAAGTTTGTTGATGGGGTATTTTTTCATTCTCTTTTTGATCTGACCAACGCTGACCATCGCGTATCACACATTAATATTTCAAAACTACAGCAAGCGAAGAGTAACAGTAAAAGCAATGGATCCACAAACAGACAAACAACTCTACCCCATTCTCACTTATTTGAATGTTCTAAACAGCATTTTGTCGTCCTCATGTAGAAGCTGTCTTGGTCGACGCACCGCAAATCCATGGAGAATGAAATAGCATAGAACAGAGAAATCAACTCAAACAAGTACGAATGCTTTAGTGATCGACTAGAAGATATTCTGTATCATACAAATCAATGAATATTTGTTGTTGTGGTTGTTTGCTTTCTGCAGGGTCTTATACAATATTACATTGCGTGCATGCTTAAGTTTATCGCATGTACTTAATATCTAATATGTTTCAAGTACAATATGCTTACATGGATTCATTTGCAATGGGTATTTTGTATGTAAAATTCAGTTTCATGTTAAAACAAAAAGCAAAATAATATGAAATTGGACTGACAAACATTAGATAGCAACTGGAGGCTTAGCCAAAAAACTTTCAACGTTGCCATTCGATTTACCCTATACCCATATCGTTGAATACAAATAGGGCGTGGCATTGGGTTGCCGAGTACATTATAATTGGAGGACAAAGATTATTTCAAGCACAATTGAAAGCGTTTTATCCAGCAACTCTACAAATAGATACAAGCCGATAAATACAGCTTAGATTAAATGCGAATGTGGTTTTTGTTGAGCGCGTGATATGTAATCTACCAGAATAGCACTTCATATAAGCATTGGATACAACACAAAAAATGAAAAAATAAATGTTCATATTTTCTGCCTTTGAAATATATTTTGCGTAATGTAAGCGCACTTCAAACCCATGTATAAGGATCTTCATGTGCAGCACTCTCAACACAAGCATTTTATCTTTGATTTTTGCGTTTTATTATAACCAACGGGTTTTTGGTTAGCATTTTTGGTTTTTGTTTGACACTTTAATTGGTATAGAATAAAAAATTTGAAAATAAAAAATGTCTAACTTTGTCTCTAGCTGCACCAGACAGATATGATAGGACATAGTTTCAACAAAATAAAAGTCAATAGCACGTTTTGGCATTCAAAGCCTATGTATGGTAGAATTGAATAGTGTGTGTGAGCGGATTATCATATGAGTCGGCAGCAAAACTAATTTAACATGTTGTGTTGTCGTTTGTGGCTTCGGATCATCGCTTATTCTCACATTGTCACAAGGTCTTGGAGCAGAGCAATGCGGTTCGTTAGCAGATGGGCTGTTGTTCTCACTTCCATTCATCTGTATTTTATATATTTTGAGCTAAAATTTTGATTTGTCTGCAGTCGGAAATCCACAAAACACACTGCAAATATATTTGCATTGAGCGGCCAATGCATTCTGCTTGACTCACTATTAATTCGCCCAAAACATACATACATTTATATATTCACAATCGCGTCTACACAATGTGCTTGTGTGAGTATGTGGGTGCTTGTGTGTGTCTGTACGTGTATGTGTCTAAAACTGACGTTCCTAGCAGCCAAACAATTGAGTAGCTTAAAGTTCAGTGCTGGCTGAGCATGTTATAAAAGGCATTTGATAATCCTTCAATCTGTCAATATACATATGACTGGTTGCACACATGATTACACTTATTTACACGCACACACACTTATATCCATGCACACTTACACATAATAGTATACAAACAATAGAAAAGCCTTACGCAAAGTGCAGCGATTGCAAAATTCAACCAACTCATCCTATTTATAGCTATCTCTTTGTGTGTTTGTGTGTGTGTGTGTGTGTGGCCCTAACCCGCATTCGTATTTGTATTTGTTCTTAGATACAAGTCATAATTAAAACTATAAAGATATGTGCATGTGCTCCTTGTGTTAACGAGTTTAGGTAGGCGTGCATTATTAGGATTGCACATCACATTTAATAGAATATAACTCACTCATACATATAGACACACGCGCATTCTGAATTCATAACTATACCTTAACAATCATTTTGCTGCTGTATGTTTGCTTGGTAAAGTTACACAGCTTGCAAAATATTCGAAAATGTGGGCATTTTCATTTGACTTCATTTGCAGCACCCACTCGTTACTCGTTTTCAAGTAAAGCACTTGTGATGTGAGCAGTCAGTCGGTCGGGTTTTTGAGTGCAGCTAGAAGTCGAAATTGAGCAGTTGTTGAGCATAGCTAATTAAATTCGAGAGCTGCACTTCATAGGAAAAGTTTGCTATTCAAATGCAGATGGGCGTAAAGATTTTTTTTATAATCTTTCAACAAGAGTTTCAAACATTGTTTGAAGTAGTCTAACGTTTAAATAGATAACGTGTGTGGGCCGTAGACTAGATGCAATCTAATTGGATTCTCATAAATTGTATAAAAGCAGGTATGCCGCCTTTTAAATTCGTTTCATAATGTAAAGGCAAGTTTCAAATTGCCTTTCACTTTGTTATGGATTCATCCGAAGGCACGTTTTAGCACAGGACATGAAAATAAATAATGAACAAAATATGTAGCATACTCTTATGCGATGCAAAATATGTCAATGTCAAAACTAGAGTATACCATCTTTGGCCCACAATTCATCATTAAACCTCCAACCACATACACCTACACACACACACACACTGACTCAGAGGCCATTCCCCAGAGCAACCTTTGACATTGTCTTCCTTGCCACCTCGGCCCATAGGTCAAAAAGAAAATACCTCGAAATTGTCTTAAAGCTAAGGTGCGGCCCCATTGTTCGAGTCCTGCCTGTGAAAGCTGTCTGTACCATGCTTGGCGTTTTTTACTGCTATCGCAAAGAAATCGTTTGTGCAGCTAGTTAAATATGTGCCTACGGCCATTTGAAAACTTTCACTCCACGACGACGTTGCTTCTTAAAAGGTTCTCAAAGCTTTTGGTAGAATTTATATGAACTGCCTGTCCTGGTCACCTTTTAAAGTGAGAAAAGCAACTCATCGCATATGAGCAGAAGTATGTGAACGAACGAACCATATAAAGTTCTTTCTTCTTTTTTATGAGACTCTAACCAACATACCTAAGTGGTAGGTAGTTCGTCAGTGTATGTGTGTGAATGTGGGTGTTTGTGTTTTGTACCTGCGTGTATTGTAATGGCTTTTGTATTAGTGTCAAAACACGTAAATTGTTGCGTGTCGCTTTATTGTGGGTCCTCGATATACGTGTGTGTGTAGAAAGGTGGAGGCGTGTTCTGTCTGTGTGTGTGTGTGTGTGAGTGGGAGGTATATATGTGTATGTGTGCATGTATGCGTGCCTGGGTGCGGCCGTGCGAATATGTTGTTCATTATAATCTGCTCATGTTGCTATTTTAGCTGTTGCTGTTATTGCTTATGTCCTCGTTGGCTGCCCTCACCCGACGTTCTTGTTATTGTTTGTGTCGTTGTTGTTGCTGTTGTTGTGTGGCGTTGTGGTTATTTTCATTGCTTTGCATTATTGTTGTTTTTCTATGTTCGATTGTTGTTGTTGCTGTTGTGTGTTTTCAACAAATACATAATTTTGTGGACATAAAATTGTCACATCTCGTTGAATTTTGATTTGATTTTATGCGTAGTACAAATTTATGCAGGCGCTTACGCCTGTTTGTGCGGGCGACCGAGCAGGGGAAGTGTGACAGTTGTGGGCGTACATATATATATATATATATATATACATACAAATGTACTATGTTTGCTTTGCAATACAAGTTTACACACAAAGGTCTGTCTGATTGTTTGTTGTATGCACGCTTTTTATGACTTTTTAGGCCACATGCACACACACTCACCCCCCCCCCCCCCACACACACACACACACACATACTCACTTGTTCACATGCTTGTTTGGTTTCTGTCTTGCATTGCATGCAGTTTTGTTGTTTGGTTTTCATGACAATTGTTGTAAATTTGCACAATGATTTATGTTTGATATTTTAATTGCTGTTGTTTATTGTGTCATTATTCGAACACTTCCGATTGCGGTTGATTAAATTTATTTGGGTTTAGATAAATTTCTATGCTCATGCAGACGGTAAACCGCATCGATAGGCAGCAGCTTAACGCATAATTTATGCAACAACACAAAGAGCATAAAACATACATATACATCACATTAACGTATATGTACATATACATATACGGCTTCAAATCGCCAGCAGTGATTAACACTGAGCTATAAAAGATAACAGTACGATAATAATTTAATAAAGTGTGTTTATGTTAAGTGTATATTTTTTAATCTGCTTTGCTCTTGGGTAAGCAGACAGTATTTTATTACTTTTTAAACACACACTAATGAGCATTTAAATTGTAGAAAAAAACCGCATAGACCTGTTACTCTTTATAAAATCTTATGAAAGAAGCTTGAAGAATTATTTAATTTGTTCATTGCCTTATTAGCGTTGTGCGTGTGTGTGTGGGTGTGTGAGCGTGTGTGCATTAACTTTATTAACACAGTGTGTTTTGACTAAAGCGCTGCTACAATATAGACATATAATTCTATATTTGACTTTAACAATCAACGACTTTGGCTCTTAGTCGGCTTAAGTTGTCATCGTTTGGCATCAGCGTCAGCTTTGGGTATGGACTGACATTACGTATACGCCATCACGCCCTATCGCACCAAAGATTTATCGATTCATCTCAGGGGCAATCAACCGCATAAGCACGTTTGTATGCCATTTTTTTCTCTCTCGTTTCTTTTTTCCGTTTTGTTTAGCGTTTTATTGGCTCAGTTAGAGTAAAGCCAAAAATTAAATCGCACAAATTATTTAAAATGCCCAACATAAAAATTGAATTCGCATTTCGTATGCGCCCAAAAATACTATATACACAATATAGCAATGCCAATGGTAACGGCCTGCGCCTACGCACACGCCCCAAACCATTTGCCTTAGTTAAAAATCAACAATAAAGGGTTGCTAGCAAAACAAGACAATTTCACAGTTGCTTGGCAAAAAGGTAAGTCGTACAAACGAACAAACGGCGGGCCGGTTGGCCGTCTTATGTAAGCCTTTTTACGAGCCAAACTCGTGCCATTGACCATATGGTGAAGGTGAGCGCAATTCCTGCCGGATTGCAAGGATGAGCCGGCAACTGGCGGGCCTAGCTCGGCGCTCAGCACACAGTGGGCAACAGTTTTGAACAGTTTTTGTTATTGTCCATAATAAATTCAGCCATATAAAAGTGGCACCAGCTGCCTGCCCCGGACGAGTGGCCAAAGGGCCAACAAATAAAAAGGCTGTAAGAAAACTGTTCTAACAACAACGACAACAACTACAAAAACAACACATTGAATCTAGACAGAGAGCGAAAGACAGAGGATTAGAGAAAGCAGGCAAAATTCACCAAATTCAATTAAAGTTAAACTAAACAAGCTTCGAACAAATGCGTTTAGATTTAGCCAGCAACATCAGCAGGCAAAAGGCGGATTCAGAGAATGGCTGCCTGGCATTGTGGACAGAATACGGGAAAAGTGGCAGCAACAGCTCAGGGAACAGGAAGCTTCGACGCTTCGTCAAAAGAGCTGTGACTGGACTTTCGCTACAATAGATGGATAGATGGATATTTAGGTTGGGTGATTGTAGATGCTTTACCCCTTATCTGGATAGACGGATAAATGCGTCGCTCGTGCTCTTGTTATGCCGCTGCCGCTGGTGATTCTGCTGTTGCCAATAGGAAACGGAAGCTGCTAAAACAAACGCAGTGTTTAGTTTGACCAGCGTCCTGCAGCGCTCTTTTTTTTTTATTTTCCTGTTGTATTTGTATTTGTATTTATTTTTGTTGATGTTGATGTTGCCATTGCCGTTGCTGCTACGCATTGTTGTTCGGCCACTCGACGCTCGTTGTTGTTTTAGGCAAGAAATTCGATTTACTAGCTGATTGTTGTTAGCGCACAACACAAAAAAAAAATAAAAGGAAGAGAAGACGAGCGAAAAAAAAAACCTATTCAACAAACTTTACTTGAGTGAAGTGCGTGAATTTAAGAGACAGCGTCAAATAGTATACTTCATTGATTTAAAGGGCACATCGTAAATAAATAAAATGCCATAAAAAGGCTCCCCTAGCGACGAGCGGCTCGCCAGGCGTTGACCGTGCCGCCAAGAAGCAACAAATAATAAAAGCGCAAAACGAACAAACAAAACAAAATAAATAAATAGATATAAAAATAATGTAAAAAAAAGATGCCGTTGGGCCAATGGCTGCAAGCAGCAGACAATTAAATTTGTACAAATTGAGTGTAGAAATGTGGCAAGCACAACGCACAACAACAACAGCAACAATAATAATAGACAGAAAAGATGGCAGTAGATAGCAATTTTTTTATGGCAATTTAAAGCACTCCACATAGGAAATGAACAGAGATAGAGTCTGTGGACAAGCGACAGACAGTGTAAGCCCAATAGCAAATGATGCGCCCATTACGTGCTCGCTGGCAAAATAGTTAATTTTATCGGCCGTTGAAGTAGAAATATATAAATGTAGTACACTTGGTGCTCGGTACTCGTTACCAAGAACTTGTCTTGATGGTTATGAACCAACAAGCCACATCAAATAATATCGTTTGGTGGAGAGACTTACGCTCAATAAAGTAGCCGATTTGGAAAACTAACTTTATTGTATTGACCGAGTATCGATGGTTACGGCCAAGTTCAATGGAGAGACCTCTCTCACTTTATCTATCTCCCCCTTTCTCTCTGTATCTGTATCCTGTCCATGTGTGTGTGTGTGTGTGTTTGCGAATGCAACCAACTGTAGAGGAGCGCTCATCCGTTCATTTATTCATTCATTCAGTCATTCGTTTGGAGCCGTTCATTGGTTAGTCAGTCAGTACGGCGAGAAAGGCAATCATTCAGCCAGTGCCAGGCAGTTCGTTGTGTCCACGTTTCGCGTCCTCATCCCAGCTTCTGGTTCAGCATCAGCTTCAGCATCAGGTTCAGGTCCATCTTGAAGCGTCCAGTCAGCCAGAGCAGTCAGCATTTTCAATAGTCGTAGCTAGGTTGCACACACTTACATACACATACACAGACACAAAAGCGGTCCCCAGTTAGCAATAGCGTTCGTCACTCGTTAACTGAATCGTGTTTGCCTTTCATTTCCATCTGCCAACGAGCCAGAATACTCTAGCTCCATGTCCAATTCAGTTCCAGTTCCAGCTTCAGCTTATTTTTTCTGTTTTATTGTATATTGTTTCTTATGCGCTGTTTTATTTGCAACATGCGGATGCGGACGATTGGCATAAGGGAGGGGAGATGGGTAGGAAGAAATGGGCGACTAGTGCAGGGCTTGGGGATTGGCATTTTTTCGATGCTTGTTCGTGCACGCGCTCGTTTTGGCCCACTCAAACCGCTAAGGTTTCAATTCATTTCTTCTACTAGCATATTTTCATTTCAAATTCATATTTTCTTAACAAAAGTTTTGCGTTTTGTGCAAGACTTTTGCCTTTTTTTTTGGTGGGTAGTGTTTGGCTCACTGGATGGCTGGCTGGAGGGAGGGTGGTGTGTTGGCGGTGCAAGGAAAACTTTTCATTCTCTGCATCAAATGAGGTGGAAAAAAATATATACAAAGGCAACCGTCAAGTTTGAATCACTCAAACGTAACGGACAAGAAATGAAAACGGAAGTTGCAACAAATGTTTAAATAAATATTAAAAAAGCAGCTTGGCAACGAAAAATTGAAAGCGAAAATAATAATAATAATAAAAAAAGGTAAAATTCCGAGCATACTACTCAAGTCACAAGGCAACAGTCGGCATCTGAAATCGAATCGGCATCTCTGAATCGAAAGAAAACCGTTTCGCAATGATGCTAATGAAATAAATCATATGGAAATATGCATAAATCAAATTTTTCCATGCGAAGGCAAAGGCGAAATCGAAGGCAGCTTTTGCTCGACGATTGTTGTGTGCATTGTGTGCTAGCTTGTGCGTGTGTGTGTTTGTGTGGGTATTTGTGCGAGGCGTAGAGTATAATGGCAATGAAGGAAATGAACGGTTAAAATAACAACGCATATCGATTTCCACACAATTGCAACGAATGGCGGCATCGATGATGACGACAATTGCGAATAAATTGCTTGATTTGCCCAAATAACGAAATAACCAAATAACCGAGCGCATCATCATGTGGTAAAATTGCCATAATAACGACACATTCAACGAATGGAGTCGTCCTTGCGTCCTGTTCCGGTGTGTCGCGCGATGCCTGCCCGGCCTTGTACAATACGTACAGTACAGTACTACATACTACATAGTACATACATATAAACGTGCCTGAAAATTCATAAGAATTGCCTGGCACAAATATTCATACATGGGCTGACAACACGCATACGGCCAATAAAATCCAACATTCCCAACCGTTCCCCGCCAGCCGGAACCCAAAAAGAGCACCATACAATTGCACGGAAGTGTCGTCGGCAAGTGTCGTCAAGGCAATTGGTGTAATATCAGCCAGACAGACATACAGACAGGCAGAGAGAATGGCAGACAGACAGACAGTCACTCAAATATTCAGTTAGTCAGTCAATCAGACATTCAGCTTGGCCTCAAAATTACAATTTTTACATTGGCACATCAAAAATTGAATGCACAGCAAAGACAATAGCTGAAATTGCGGTATTTACATTGGAAACAATAGCACTAAGAGTTGCTATATGTGTTGAATATTCGCAATGATAATTAATAGCCATTTGTAGAGCACTATTAAACGTTCAATTGATTTAAGTTAACAAATATTGACTATACTATTAGCTGGTTATGGCTTTCCAACTTATATATATATATAGTTTTCAATAAAAGGCAAGTAGATAGTTGACAGGTCAGTGAGAATGCGGGTTAATATATACAAAATAACAAGTAATATGTTGCTTCAAACCCACTAAACATAAACATTAAACATATATGTATATATTATTTGTGAGCGTGTGTTTTTGGTAAAAAAAAATTCTTGGCGCGTAAGTGGCATATAAGCATCAAGCATTATATGTTATATTCGCAATGTTTGCTGATGGTGTCCTTGAACGTGTCGGTGCCCTTTTTGGATTTGCTGTCGTGGATGCTGCTGTTGCTGCTGTTGTTGACGCCATTGATGGTGCGCGTCCTGGTAGATTTAGCCTAGCGCCCACAGTAATGCCGCAAAAGCGACGACGCGTCGCGACAGCGTCACAGTTGGTTGCCACACGCTGTTGCCGGCTTTTCACAAAAACTTTTCTCTCACATCCTGGCCATATATGTTAGTGTGCAACTGTGTGCGTGTGTTTGTGTTTGGCTGGCATGATTTTAATATTGCAATTGGATTTGGTTTGAGAGAGGGGACAGACGCTAAAAAACAGGCACAATGCCAAAACGACGCCCACAAACAATTGGAATTTCATACGTTATACTTTGAAACTTTTTCTCTCTCTCTCTCTCTCTCTAGCACTTGCTCTATCTATCTCATTCTTTGATTCGTTTAAGGGAACGCTTTTTGAAGTTGAAGCCAGAATGTCTGACATACAATGACGCATTGTCAACCTTTGGCTTGGATGGGTTTGGGAATTTATGTATTTATCGTTGCTACAAAAGTAAGTTGCTTTTGCTGTTGTTGTTGATTTTGATGTTGCCTGCTTTCAAAAAGGACGCTTAGCATAGGCTAAAAGGTTCATATCACCTTGAGTGTTTTGTATTTTGAAACTTGACTGACTGTCACATGGTTAGACGCTATGAGCAGACTGGCTGACTGCTTGGGCGCGATTAAATGTGGATATGACATAGCCAGCGGCCCCCTACCACCAAACAGCCCGAAGTAAACCTATTCCATACCACCAAAGTAGTCTAGTAGGCTTCAAACCGACTTGTGGCCACATTTTAACCATGTTGTAGCTTTTGCTAGACGCACCCATATACCACAAACAGGTACACGCATTTGTATACATATATATTTCTGTGTATTTAAGATTTAAATATATGTTTGTGAGTGTGTGTGTGCGTCGGGCCAAAAACGTTTCTTGATTTATTACGGCATGTGGCGTAGATTTCGTTTGTGATAAATATGCTTTCAAATTAATAACGTTCGCCACATGAATAATTGGAGGCAAGTTCGCGCGTGACATTTGTTTAAGCAGATGTACAGCAGCAACAAAAACAGCAACAGCAACAACAACAAAAACAACAAATATAATAACTACAACAATGGCAGTCAAATATTGAATGCCCAACAATGCCATCATGTATTAAATTGGTTGCTCGTGCGGTCCTGTTGGTGTTGTTTGTTGTTTGTGTTTGTCGCTTGTGTGTATGTTTGTGTGTGTGTGCGGACAGGTGTATGCGGCTTACTTAGCCTAAATCCAGCTATGCACACATGACAAAAACACACACATATAAACATACCGCCCGGGCCACAACAAACATTTTTGCGCTGACTGTAAATAAACAAAAGCCAAAAAGTACAATAGCGGGATATCCTGATGTGAATGTTCAAATATGGCAAACAACAACCGGGGCGAGCCAAACAGTTAGCGGGCAGCAGCCAGTCGGCCAGGCAGCTAGCAGAATCTGCCTGCAACATGCCTACTGGCAGCAGTGCCAGCAATGGCAACAGCAACAACACCAAACAGCAGCAGCAACAGCAACAGCAGCAGTCACCGTTGGTATCCTTGTTCTGGTCGTAGGCCATGTTAGTGCCCCATACTGTGCCGCATTATTTATGCATTTCCATGGTCAACATATGTAGCCGTAGTGTGTATAGTGTGTAGTATGTGCTAGCCGTTAGGTAGTTATAGCAACCAAGTAGTTAGCTATAGCTGTAGCTCTCTGCAACTATGCAACTGCAACGCTGCTGCTGCTGCTGCGTCGGTTGTTGGCTGCGTCTAACATTTGTTGTAGCTACCAGGGCATGGCATTGTTAGCGGTAAATTGCACTCATCTATACCTATGTAATGTATGTATGTAGACATATGTACAAGTATGAGGTCAGGGGAATGTATGATTGGGCTGGCACTAGAGCGGGCCAGCCAGCCACTCTAGACATATCACTGGAATAATAGCAAATAGTGCGCATTGAGCATGCGACACTGTCAGCCGCAGCCAGACCTATAGCAGCAGCAGTTGCAGCAGCAACGTTGTTGGCCAACAGGCAATTCATTTTGTTACCTGGACAAAAATTGCATGGCATGCGATGCCAAACCATGCGAAGAGCTAGCGAGACTGTCGCTTGGCGACTGCCAACTTGCAACTGGCGACGACTGGGAGTTTGACTGGGGCACGGGCTCTCTAAGCTAGCGTACGTGTGCACAATATGTGATTTTTGTTGCTACCAACCAACAACCATTTGGGCCATATGCCTGTGGGCATACCACACACACAGTCCAAAGTCAGGCCAAGTCAAATCCTGGCTGCAATCACTGCAATTTTAAGGCCCCTTGAAATCATTGCGCACAATAAACAAACCAAATGACGAGCATTTAACTGACTGCCCAGCGCACTGACGGCTGGACTGACGAAATAGTAAAAGAGGAGGAGTACGGGAGGAAGGGGCTATAACTAGTTGACTGGTACACAAACAACTTGTTAAGCATTGCGGCCACAGTCTGTGCATGACAGTGGCTCAAAAGCTTTATAAACACACACACACACCTGTACACAAAAACCAGAATAGTGCAAAATATGATGTGAAATGTCTGGCCAAAAACAGAAAATTAAGCGTAGCCTTTATTAATTAGCAACTGTTCTGCTGCATCCTTTAGGAATGCCTATTAAATGGCATATACATACAAGGATTTGAGGTAATTTTTAAACAAACCAACCAACCAACCAACAGACTGGCCAACGCTACCAACGCTTACGTCAGTGAGCTATGATATGCTGCAAATTGTTAACACACACATACACATACACCCAGCAACACACAAAGACAACAACACACTCGCCAACTTCGAATACAGGTCGACTTTTGTGGCATGTGATTTGCTTGTCTGGCTTGTGTTGTATGCCCCATGCTTTGGTTCAGTTTACTATTTCCCCATGCACCTTGCACTTGCAACTGAGTGGTTGTTGCCTACAACTCTACCTGTGTCCAGAAACTTGTCCAATGCTGCGTATAAGCAATGCGCCACAGTTCATTCTCTACCCTTTGCTCATGTTCAACCATGTGCGCGTGTGTGTGCGTGTGTGGCAGTGTATGTGGGTTGCCTTCAAGCGATTGCTGTTGCTGCAACAACTCCTGTTGTTCATTTCGGTGCAAGCTCGGTGCCCTAAGGTTCCAACGAGTTGTTTGGCACGGGCACGGCAGCAATCGACCGCCACGCCTTCCCTTCGCCCAGCATAGTAGTCAACCAAAAAATCACACAGTACAAAGCCAAAACTACGAAGCACACACAACAACAACAACAACAATATTACCAAAAACAAAATAAAAAGAAGCACTTTAACATGGGCATGGTAACTTGCCAGAGATGACACAGCTGAAATTACATTTTTTTTCTGCCTTGCTTGTTTGTGACTCACATGTTGCACAACTGAATTCTAAATTGACTTTTTTGTTTAACGTTTGAATATTTTGTCGGTGAATCTTTTATTAAGGCACACACGATTAAAGTTGAAATATTGACTTTTTAAAAGAAGCTCAAACAACTTTGTAAGAAAAAGCTGAAGTAAGCAAACGATATGTGCAACATATTTTCTGATTTCATTTGCTCATAGCAAATGCCAATTGATTGTTTTTGAAAACTCTCTCATCTCTATTTGCTAACAGCTGACAGCAACCACAAAGTAAGTTCTTGCTTTTGCAGTTGTTGTTATTGTTACTAGCTGTCTCATGCTCATCTCTTGGCTCAAACGTGCGCTCAAGCTGCATTTTACGAAATTTGGCCATTCAATTGCCATCTCCACAGCCATAAACAAAAAACGAAAAACACCCGAATAACCGAAAAAACGGAGAAGCGCACAAGACAAAAACTAACACAAAAACAAGAACGCTAACCAAAAAAAAAAAAGGTTTCCAATCGTATGTATGGGCTCGGCTATACGCCCCAAATGTGCACGCCTCGGCCACGCCTGCCATTTTCAAATGCAATAACAACAATTTTTGCTCGTTTTTGGTTTTTGAATGTTTGTTTGCGTGTGTGTGTGTTGTTTTTTGTGTGCCGTAGTGCTGACTCCTTTAGTTTTATGCACAACGGCTGCACGTATTGGCAGCTTGTCTATTTGAATGTCACTCAACCAGCAGCAGCACTTCGTATGTATTTGTGAGTATGTGTGTGTGCAGAGTTGTTGTATGTAGCTAAGCCTTTTAAGAAAAGTGCCATTTAAACGTAAATATAGACATTTGCTAGCTATAGCAAACTCACAAGTGGAACATGAAAAGCAATAGAAATGGGAAGGGTGTGACAGCTATTCAAATTTATGTATAACCATTTGCCAGTTGTTGATTGAGTGTTTCAATGAAATTATCAATTGGGCCAATTTGCTTACTCATCCAGATTTGCGGGGGCTTTAGCCTGAGGCAAGATTGATGGCCCGAAGCGGCACACGGTTCGTACCGATGTTGGGGGAACTAATTAAAAGGCCGCATCGAAATAATTAAATGGTTTGTCGCATTTTTGGTCAATAATTTTTCACATCTGGTTATTATGCAGCGCATACATAAAATAAATGAATATACAAATAAATAAATATATACGGCCAAAGCTGTTTTTACCCCATATTAACGGCCAATCTAGTCGTAATTAGTTGATTCTATTCCATTATGAAATTGCCATGCGATGCAATTAAAAGAATATAAATTCACTAACAGCATGGAAAATTATAATTATGAAACAAAATGCATAAATGCATAAATGCGTGCCAAATGGTTTAAAATTGAAATTAAAGAAAATTATAAAATGGCGTTGGCATAAATGCACTTAAAATATATAAATCTGATAAAGCGCTTTGGCTATCGCAGATGCATCGCATTAACATTAAAGTGCATAAATTAACCCTTTTTTCGCACACAAATTACAGGATGCCAACGGAACGGCGCCTCGGTTATTTACGCACTTGTATCCTTGCATACATACATATATACATGCTTCTCTTTCTGTGTGTGTTTTTCTGTGAAAGAGTCCGCATGTATATTTACGTACATGGTCATTTACACATACTTCAATTTAACGTTTATTTTTATGACACGGCATTCAGGCGAAAAAATCTATTATGAGTTTCGTTGATTGGACTATCAGCGCTGGAATTTTGCCAATTTATGAGTGGGCCAGGTGAAAATTGTTCAGAAAATAATACTTGTTTCTCTGGGTGTGTGTGTGTGTGTGTGTGTGTTTGCATATGATGCGAGTAAATTGAGAAATTAATGATATTTTTAAATAGTCTAGACTTTGAACCAGCTGGAATCAATTTTAGCATACACACAGAGAGGTAAGTAAAGCAGTTAAGAGCGAATTTATGCTTCAACAGAGACTTCTTACTTTTTTATATTTTTAAACGAAATGCGATTAAAAGCAATTAAAATTAATCACCTTTTCTCAAATGGTGAATACAGCTTTAATTGGATTATGTCAAAGTTCTGATTTTAAGTACCTTATGATAGCTGCCAAGTTCTGTTTTCAAGTGCAAACCACGCACAAACACTCTCTTAACTCGCCTAGTAGGTGTGTGTGTGTGTGTTGGCAATGATTCAGTTTATCCAGCTTTGCAGTTATCGTATACACCGTATTAGCAGTACATTTACAAGCTCAAGTCAATATGGGTATCTTTGTTTTTCCGGCAATAAATCATGCTGTAGTATGGGTATGTCCCCATTGAATAGCAGCTTATTGGCTTTCAAAGCATCCAATCCAATTGACGTTGACGTATATCACATTATCATAGCAAGAAGCCATGACAATAAATGTTGAGTGTTTGGCCTTTCACAAAGAGGACTTTAAAGCCACTCTACTGGTTGGGTAACAAGAAATACTTATCATATATGGAGCGACGACACACTTACACATGTACATACTTAAAGCGCTCTCTACCTCATTTTTACTCTATCTCTCTGCTCTTTCTTACTCACTGTCTGATGAGTATGTGACATGACTTCGCAGTATCAGAGAATCACAGCAGCCAAAGCAATGCAAATTGACAAGTTTCTGCTTAGCTGCATATTTAAATAGACGTTGTCGTGCTCAGCTGTCGCTCTAGTTGAGACCCAGATTGCTCAGTGGACTAATCTTTAGTCGCCCAATGCTCATTTGGCATTCACTTGCTAATCGTAAGCCCAATTAGCTAACCAACAGCCATTAAAATGACAATCGAATGGACGCCGCATGGTCTTAAAATATGCAAGCCATAATGTGTCATCGTCACCTGGGTAATTTTGCCAATCTTCTTCTTGCCAGTTCACATCCTTCCCTCCCTTGTTCCATACCTCTCTCCTTCTCTACGTCTGTGAATTGATCGGCCATCATGTAGGTATTGGCACTGAGCTGTCATATGAACAAATGAGTCCCCGAGTTGGGTATTTCATATTCATCCATAAGCTGTGAAAGGTGTTTCCACTTTGCTTGGCATTCTTAATGAATTAATTTAATTGCAGCTTAATGAAATAATTTTTTTTGTCAATTACACTAGACGCCAATGTTTTGGGGGGGCAGGGTAAACTAAACTCGTAAGCTGGCAAGTTCTTAAATAAATACTTTATGACTTGATGAGCACAACCATATTTATTTCATTTGTTCCAGATTTTTTTGCACACTGCTTACATTTTAATTATGCTGCATAGTGTAAGCGCCAATTGTGCTTGTCTCGATTTTTCTTTATTGATGGAAGGCCTTTCAGTGCGATATGAAAGTTGTTTAAATCAGGTACTCATAACCATAAAATATTTACACACGTGAACATATAAGTAAATTGTGGAATGTGTGATAAATGTCGACCCGCAACAACAGGACCAAACAAAAACAAAAGATGAACATTTTAACGGTACAAAAGCTTTGTGAAAAATTAATGCACCGGCTTACGTAATAAATAAAATAAGTAGTAATTGCGGCGGGCGGAATGAGAGACGTGGGTGTTGAAGAGAACGGCTAGTAGGGAATAAAATTGGGATTGGTAGAGTGAATGGCTTGCACAAAAAGTTATGAAAATTGCATTTTAATCTGAAAACGAATTGTTTATTATTTCGCTGAGGTTTAAATTTGTTGAAATAATTGCATGGAGGGTAGGACGACATGTGAAAGGAAACAGCAATCGGCAGCAGCATGCGCGCCTGCTGCTTGGCAAGGGAGTTAAGAATAAAGGGGCAACAGAGTCGACCACAGGAACGTATAACAATATATTTGGCTCGCACACACATTGATATATACTGTATGTGTATGTGTGGGCATTTATATACAAATACCAATACCAATTCAGATGCGGGTAACAATTGCTACGGCCATGTCCTGGCTCTGTACTTGCTCTGGCACTGCCATTGCAGAACAAAGAACAGGGCAAAATTGTGCATGTAATCAGTTTCAAGTAGTATGTGCTATTGAGGCAACGGCTAGATGGGTACAGAGGAGGTTGGATATGCGAGAGAGCTATTTCGTACCTCCATTTCCCCCATTGCTTGTCATCTGAGAAGTATGCAACGTCGCGACGTTGTCGTTGTCGTTGCTGCTGTCGTCGTTGCTGTTGCTGGTGCCGTTGTTGCCGTTGCTGTTGCTGTTGCCACTGTTGTATATGCGACTATGTTGCTGTTGTTTCATTGCATTGCCGTTTCATGTGCAAAAATTGATTTTTATGCACTTTCCGCACACACAAGCGCATATGAATTATTGTTCATAAAGTATATTTTATGAAAGCAACGACTCACAGCAAATTATAAGGTATTAAGTGCTCACGGTGTCGGGACGTAGTACCCGTACACATACACACACACATACCGGAGTGCACACTTTGTCGCAAAAAATGCCATAAAATGTATATATATGTATGTATGTTCAGGTAAGAGAGGAGCGGAGTTGAGAATTTAAGGTACATATAAGGACCGCGTGCCCAAATGAGTGTCGCTTCCTACATATTACAATAATTGCAAATTTGTGTAGCCAAAGATGTTGAAAAAATGATTTCGCCTTAAGTCGCCTGGCAAATTGAGTAGTTACTCACATACACAGCGACACACTTACACACACACACACACCATTACAAAGGCGCACACTTACATTAATAGCTAATGAAGGCGCTAAGTTAATTTGGAATCGCGGCCAGCTCTATTTTGGAGCCAATTAGGCGGGCGCAGTTCTCAGGCTCGTTACGCAATGTGCTAAAAATCAAAACTCCATGAAATAAACCAATTTAAAAAGTTCAAAAACTAATTTTGCGCTTAGTTTGTCTGATAAAAGAAGACGATGCTAGCGAAAGCATTTCTCAGTAGCAACAGCAGCAAAAAAAAAGATCCAAGCAAAAAAAAAAAAAAATAAAAAACGATGTCGCTGAGTGTTTGTGTGTGTGAGTGTGTTAAAGTGGGTGTGTGTGATATACACTTTTTTTTGCTATACCGTGCTTGTTCCTCAATGGGTGTAGCCGTAGCTGGAGCTGAAGCTGTCAACCAGGGCAGCAGTTTGGTTTTTGGTTTAACGCAGACACCAAAACATGAAAAACTTTAAGCAGAGCAGCAGCAGCAGCAGCATCTTGTCGTAGCCGCTGCTGCCAGCAGCATATTTAAATATTTAAATGACAACACGTGTGAGAACATTGTGATTGTGTTTACTTTGGATTTAGGATTTGAATTTGCGACTTCTATGGCTGCTCATCATCAAAAATGGTGGCAACTCAATTTCTAATGTTGCATCAGAGGAGCGCGCACACTTTTCACTTAATTAATTGCACAAGTTTGCAATTGTTTTTGCTGTCACTTTACTTTTATCGCACGCGCACTTTATTTGTGTCTATTTGTGTGTGTGTGTGTGTGTGTGTGTGTGTGTGAACTTGTGTGTTTGTGTGAAATGTCAGCTTCAAGTTGCCAACTGCAATAATTTTTGCGACTTCAGCGATTTTTTTGCCACTTGAGCGCGTAGCAGGGCAGACAAAAAGTCAGGAGCATGAACACGAGACAAGAGCCAGGAGCCCAAGCCCTCCAACATTTTTGCAGCACCAGCCACTCAAGGTACGTTCAAAGAAGGAGAGAGAGAGAGAGTGCCCTGTAATATTGTAACATTTGTCTTTTAGTGGAAATCTCTTTTTGAGTGTGTCTCGCAAAGGAAGCGAAAGCAGAAATACAAGCTGCAGAAGCAGCAGCTGTGGAAGCAGCAGCGGGGGCACTTGCGATCTATTTGCATATAAATGTTTGACAGTGTGCGCCAGAGGTATGGGGGGAGCGTAAGCATTTGCATGTGAAAACAATTGTAGCAGCTCACACTGTTTATATGTATGTGTGTGCTATAAAATAAATAGCTAGAATGATAATAAGTTTAGACACAGACGAAAAAGTCGAAGCCAATGAAGAAGTGCAGCGGATTTGGCTGCAAATCTTAAGCAGTTGTGAAAAATGTGTGCCATACTTTTAGGCTGCCTAAAAAAAAGAACAGCCAAGCCAAACAAATTTGATTTGATTACACTTGTCGGAGATGGAGTCGTAGACGGAATCGTCTTAAGCACAGCACGATAGCTTATTGTTCTTTATGGAGACAGTATTTTAATAGCTTAATGTCTCCAAATAAATATGTAAAACAATTCACATGTAACAAAGAAAACAAAGACAACATCTCAAATTGGCAGCTAATTTCCAGTTTATGTGTGTCATATATCTTTTTATGCGCACAAGTGAAATGAAATGAAATGAAATGCGTATGCCCTAAGCACTCAAAGGTAAACCAGCATGACCCGCACCGGAGTGCAGAGTAGATTGTTGCCTCGCCCAGGGCGCTATTAACATTTAACCAAATTGATCAGCACATTTAAATGCGATCACGATGGCAAACCGCTGGGTCCAATTAGTGGCATGCCGTGGCGAATGGGGGTGGAGGTGAGCTCTGCATTTGGAATGCAATGCGCACGACGTGCATTGAATATTTGCATATAAATTTTCTATACACATAAATTGAGGTCCAGCGAGACAGCAAGCATAAGCACACACACACACACACGCACACACTCAAATACAGTAACAACTAGTTTGCTAGATCTGTGGGCATAATTTTGTGCTTTTAGTATTTTGGGAACTGAAGCTGGCCGTGAATTTTTGGCGTTGGTGCGACGGATGGCCAACATATTGGATATATATTTAACCGAACGTGACACAACTTAAGTCATAACCTAAATAAATATCACGCAATAATGAGACACATTTGCGACAAAAATCAGGAACAAAATACTAACGAACAACCAGTAAGAACAGAAGAAAAAAGAAAAAAAAAACATAGAAGAAGAGAATACAAATAGCTACAACGCGTTGGCTTAATGCTTGAATCATTTTGTTTGGCAATTTATTTGATTGGTTATTGCATTTTAAACCAAGAAAACACTCGACGGCGCCTTAGCTACGTGCGCCACGCTATTTTGTTTGTTTGTTTGTTTTGATAGGAAATCATTTTTGCATTTAACAACATACTCGTAAACAACGTGCTTCAGTCAGCAGCAGCAGCAGCATCAGCATCACAATCACAACAGCTTCAACTCCAGTGCCAGCTGCTTCTCTAAGTAAGCAGGCAAAGGCGTTCGTTTAGACAGTCAGTCAGTCAGCTCGGCAGTGAGTCGTTTATTTGGGCCAGCTAAAAGTTCAAATTCCATAAACAAACGGCTACGCACGCACCCGCCAGCAGAACTTATAGATACATTTCGATTGTATGCCACTGGCAGCTGCACCTGTCATTGCTGAAATAAACGATAAACAGAGTTGGACCCGCGGCAAATTTGAAGCCCCAAGCAGCAGCACAATGGATAAGTATTCGATGTTTGGCAACCTGAAGTTCTGTAATCTTTTGAACTGTGTCTTGATGTGATTGTGAAATAATACTTTAATGGCCTGATTTATTATTCCATTGTACAACGTATTTATTGAGAACTTTGCCTAATGCATATCGACAGTTTATGTTCATTTCATAGCACACTAGAAATGTGCTTGTAATTTGCGTAAATATTTCACTTTAATTTTAAATTTATCACAGTTCAGTGAATTATGAATAGTATATCCCCTAATTTGTTTATCTCGCCAGTCAATTGCAAAACATTAGGCTCTATAACTATGATTTCATAATTGGTTTCAAAATGCCTTACAAGTAGTATCATATAAAATGTATAATTTAGTGTTTTACTAAATTAGATCATTTTGTTATTAATAATAGTTAAATAATTGTGTCAAAATATACTCTTTAATGTGTGCACTTTATTAAAATTAAAGTTCAATGCATCCACTCATGTCCAATAAATAGTATGTAAATCATGTTTTTGTTCAAGTTTTATACATTATCTATCCACGGTACGCTGGCAAATGTTGTGGAAAAAGTACGTTCGGTCTATGAAGCAAGAAAATGATTTTATTTCGTTTGTCGTTTGCGTTGCACATAATTCCATAAAATGACAGAAACATGTGTACAAATTTGTTTCTATGGCGCCAAAGCGCCAAAGCGCCAAAGAGTCTTTTCCTCATACCAATAGCAATTCAAATACCAAATACTCGTACTAATACCATACCGTTCACGAACAACACAACTATGAAGTTGCAGTTGGCCATAAACAAATTCCAATTCAATCCCCGGCTAAGCTGCTTGCCTGAGGCTGGCGCTGAACTTGCACTTGAGTGGGTCGCTTTGCAGTTGCCTGCACTTCCATTTGGATGCCGACGTCAGTCGAGTCTTAAATAAACCGAAACTAAGCTCAATTTACAGTACGGCAAGCATTTGATTGTTGGCAGATGTGTTTATTTGATTTTAAATATAGCTCTTAAATATTTTTGGCTATTCATCAGAGTTAGTTGTTGTTCTATTTCGACCTACAAATGTGTTTGTGTGTATCGGTGTGGGCCGTAACTCAAGTGGCTGCGGTTTATAATGTATTATGAGTTTTTCTTAAGCGGTTTTTACTATAGATTGGTAAGCGGCTTAAACGCCTTCTCACTTGTGCAGCAACTAGATCTTTGACAGTTAACAAATGATTACAAACAGTGCAACAAATTGTTAAATATAAATTATAATTCTATTATTATTTAAATTCTGAGCGGAAACTGTGAACAGCTTGCCCCAAACACCCGAATGTGTCAGCTTTAAAGCGGAACGACATAGCCATATATTTTGAGACCCAAAAAACCTAAAACACTGTGCACTTTTTTGCTGCAGCATCAGTGTTTGAATGTGTTGGTGTGTGAGTGTCGCCTGAAACTACAAAAGACCGCATTGTGTGTGATTTATACACCTTAAGCTTCGATGAACGCTATTACACCAACAGCTCGTAGCGACGACGGAGACGTTTGGTCTTGGTTTTGGTTTTAGTTTTTTTCTTTTTTATTTTTTTCCCATACATATACATACTATATAGAGTTTGGCAAGTTGGCGCATAGCCACCAGACAAAGCGGCAGACGACAACGACGACGTTTGGCGGCAATGAAGCCATAGCCATGAAATGGAAATGCATTCGAGTGTGTTTAAGCCGGCGTTACGCTGCAACGACGGAGAGCCTCCAAGAGCTAGAGTCACAGCATCAGCATCAGCTTCAGCCACAGCCTCCGCTGTCATGGGCCATATCCATACGTATGCGACTACAGATAAGACGTGCTCGATAGAGTCCAAAGAAAAAGCGAACTCATTTTACGCCTGCATTTCCCTTATGTGTTCATGTGTGTGTGTGCGTGTGTAGCCAGTTGACGTTAACAAGCAAAAGCGTACGATAGATAGAATTGAAAAAAAATGTAGGAAGAAGTTTATCAAGTCAATTGAGACCTGCGACAAAAGACCAAAGCGCAGCAGCAGCAGCAACAACAACAATTTGGTCGTAAGCGGCAGAATGAGCTTTGGATGCAATGTCTGAATCATCAGCGTTTGGCAGCTTTGTCGTCGGTGTCTTTATCAGCAGGCCCGCAGCAACTCCAGCAGCAGCATTTGTAGAGGAGACAGCTGCAGCATCAACGAACGACAATGGCATCATCATATAAAAGGCAACGTGTATATTTTTTTAAATTGCAGCTCAAAGCGACAGTCGGTTGGTTGGGTTGTAAGTACGAAGTACCAGCGACACGGTGAAGAAGAGATGAGAAGAGATCCGAGAGGAATCTAATTTGCATGCAATACGATTTTTGATAAAAGCTTTTACCCCGAACATCAAATAAAACGACAATGCAACAACAATCCAAAAAGTCTGATTGTGTGACTCAGTCGCTGTGTTACACTTTGGTATTCATAAGAAAAACAGCCAGAGACAGATAAGAGCAGCCAAAGGCAATCAAAAAGTGCATTTGCGTGTGCCGTTTGCTGTCGCCTCGAGCTCTGAGCTCACTCGAGTGTCTTTATTCTACTGCAACTTCGTTTCTGTTTTTCTGTGTTTTTTGTTTTTTGCACTTCTTATACTATTGCTGGTGTGCAAGTGTTGGGCAATGGCATCGGATGTTGCAGTTGTAGCTGCTGCTAGTTGCAGTAGGTAACTGCCATCTGGTAACTAGTTGCTGTTGCAGTAACTGCTGACACTGATACTACTGCTGCTGCTGTTGCTGCTGCTTGCTGCAAGTGCAAGTCACAATTTGACACATGATCCATGGCACTGTCGTGTCAGACACGCGTTTTATCTATCTATAGATGCGATGCGGCATTGTGCGGGACGTGGGTGTGCACATGATGTGCATGCATGCGTTTTCTAAATGATTTCCAAAGAATTTTTATTGGGAAAAAACGAAGAAAGCGAAAACGCATGCGACAGCAATAACAGAAACAACAACAACAGAGTTGACGTCGAGCTGCTTTTGGGAAACTTTATTGACGTCTTCAAATTGTCAACTTGAAGTTCGAAGTGTTTTATTTTATGCTTTGTTTCTCATATTTTCCGAAGCCCTTTGTTGCTGTTTCGTTGTTTTTATCGCACATCTGTAAAAGGGCTGTGGCCATAGCAATGACGAAGGAGACAGGGGTCTATCTAGTATATATCTATGATGATGACTTTTTATTATGCGCATTTCGGCTTTTATGCTTCGGTTCCGGCATGTTTTGAACACATATCTAAATATCGTACTTAAACGTTTACATATGTGAATTGGAAAGGGAAAGGCATAAACAAAGGAAAGGGGCTGGGCTGTGAGGATGATATGCGTAGCTTGTCTGCAACATTGCCCAGTTAGTCTTTGTAGGGTGAGTCAGCTGGCGTACGGGTGTTGGCCTGGGGCTGGGGCTGATTTAATGATGTGCGGGTTTTATGAGCAAACAATGCGTCTTTCAACACACAAACTGTGCTGTAGTATTTTGCAATGTACTCGATAATGGTTCGATGTCCATTAAATCAGTTATCAATTCCTCAGCATGTACACAAGTGTTTATATAATGCTACGGGCTGTCAAAATGGGTCTTAAAACCAAGTTTAAATTGTTAAAAAAAAGTAAAGAGTTGGGCCAAAAATATTGTAACGATTTGTTTTCAGCAAAAAGAATAATTGATTATTTTTGTTTTTATTAAATATCAGTTTCACACTTACGTGTGTGTCACTGAAGATTTCCAAAACTCTCAAACTCTATACAAAAGTTTAAGTGAGGAACTCTATGCTCGCATTTGACGCTTGTGAGCTAAACAATTGTTTAAGTCGTATCCATTGGGGTGAAACTTCAAGTTTAGTAATAATAACGGAAACGATACTGCCAAAAAACTTTGTGTGCACCTTTTTTTTGGAGTTGGAAGCGCAGGGAAATTGCACAGGTTACCAAAACTGTCGCCAAGTTCATAACGAGCAATATCTTTTTTATTGGTTTTGCATGTGCCAGCAACGCCTTAGGCTACTTTAAGCAAGAAACAATTTACATTTTTATTAAAAATTTTACCAACGAAACTACCCATACATTTACACACATGCACAATACACATACAAATGCGTGCATCTCGAAATTTAATTTTATCCTGATTTGGTTGTTGTCTTCATCAGTTCGAAAAGAAAATAATTCTGTGCCAAAATATAATGAGTGGGGAGAAACGAATATTCATTTCAATCGTCGATATATACACTTATTTGAAATGGTAAGTTCAAGCCACGTGCTGTTTGCTGTTGTTATAGGCAATAGCTTGGCTAATTTAAAGAGCAAATACCCCGCGCGTCTCAAACTCACTGTACACAAAAAGGCGGCATCAAGTCAATTCTTTGCCACAGCTGCTACTTTCCACACGCTTTGAATTCATTTTCAACTTTGCAATAAATCTACATAGATGTATAATAAATTTCCATTTGCACCGCCCGCACAGCGCACCAGAGTCAGAAGGAAGGCTCCATAGGTTCATACTGGTATGAGCTGCCTTAAACATGTGTTTATGGATCCCCTATACAGCTACTTATGTGTACGGTTAATTCTAACTGTATATGTGTGTGTGTGGTGTGTCTGTTTGTGTTGTTTACATATTTATGTACATATTTTTTTGGCCTCTTGTTTTGCACGCCGCTGATAAGCGCAACTGCCTGCGCTCTCTAATACACACATTCGCTCTGCCAGCTTGCCAGCCTGCTTATCAAAAGTTGCCCAAGCGCCCAAGCTGTTTACTTGAGCAACAATCTGTTGCCCAGCTTCGGTTTCCGCATCAGTTTCTCTCGGAACTGGGGCCGCACTTAAAGCGTATAAGACTTTAACGCGACTTTAATACATCATCAATAGTGCTTGAGGCGGTGGCTGCTACTTTCTTCGTTTTTGCTTAACGAAATTTCAAATTCAAAATGCGGCGCACATTTCGATTGATTTTCTTCTTCTTGTACTACTGCTGCTGCCTTAGCTGCCTTCTCATCAGCTTGTTGCCAACTTTGTGCCACACACGTAAGCCAACCATTGATTATGGTTCAGACATACCCAAATATATATATATATATATAACATATATATGTTCTCCATATATATGTTTATGCGGCATGTTGCTGGCAGAACCCAGCTGCGAGACACCCGACAAAAACGTTGGCCAATGTGTGCACTTTAGTGGCTGCCGTTTTGTACTGCGCCAGTATGCCATGTACAAGGAACACATGCCGCCTGCCATAATGCGTTTCTTGCAGAGATCACGCTGCAGGCCCAAAGTTGATGGCGTAAGTTGTCGAAGCCATTAGCCTGCCTGACGGTCGCATACTACTACTACCACTACTGCTACTGCTACTACTACATTTTTTTTGAGCGTGTGTGTATGTGGTATAAAACTGTCTGGCAGCTATAACAGCAAACACTTATGATGCTAATATTAATGAAATTTGTGTTTATATATTGGTATCTAACTACTTTCAACGTCAACAACTACAATCGACCACACATAACGACAACAAAGTATCATTTGTGCTGTGAACTTAAAGATGTGATTCCTGCGAATGCCAACTCAAAGCTAAAATGAACGAACATCAAAGCACATCTGTCTAAAAAAATATATATACAATATGATTTAAGTTATGTATCTATCTTAATACTATATACTATATACATGTGTGTCTGTGCGTGTTTGTATGTGTGCGGTTTGTTGTGTGTTTGCTCGCACTTTGATCTGCATAATTTTAGCTGCGTGTGGCTGTTTAAAAGCACGCCCAAAAGTTTATATGAAAGCCACAACGCCTGTAATTATAATGTGTACTTCGTATTATGTGCTAAGTTGGTTGTTGCCTCGTCAGACCAAAACAGCAGCTGTCGGGGCAACCAGCCAAAAGTTGAAAATGAAATGAAACGCTTTAAGAATTCAAACCAAAAAGCACAGTGCAAAAAATAAAAAAAATAATAACTGTCGTTGGCACTGTTTGTAATGCAGTCACTCGAAATATTTTGCCATTTGACAAAAATAAATAAACTTTTCTGGTTTCATCATCATATTTCACATATTTGCTTATAATACCTTTATAACCAACATCGTATGCATATTTGTGCATGCACATATAATCACACACACACACATACAGACTTGTATAGCATTAAAATTAAATATATTTAAGTTATATATACATTTTGTTTTAAATTGTTCAAATTGCACATTGATTGAGTAGTTTTTATAATGCGTTTTATATTCCGTAAATAAACATTGTTGTGGTTTTTTTTTCGTGTTTTTGCTGGAGTGTGTGTGTGTAAAATTTCTGGACCCTCGTTGTTGTCGTCGTCGTTTGTTGTCTGTTTTAATGTGTCAGATTTTAAGTGACATTCAGGGTCCGCTAAATGGCAGTCTAAAAATCACGCAACATTAAAATGATTTATGCTGAATAATTTCAGTGTAAATGAAGCAAAAGCCAAGCCAAGCTGGCCAGCAACAGCCTCCAGACTGCCTGCTGCCTGCAACATTAGCGGTAAGTCCAGGTTTCAGTTCCATACCTCGGGGGGAAGGGGGGGGTCTCATGTCTCATTGCTCAGCTCTGAGTCTGGGGCGTTGAAATGCAGACACCTTGTGCGCGCACGTCGCTCGAATTTCATGCTTAGGATGTGGCAGCAGCAGAACTGGCAGAGAATGCTGCTGCTGCACCAACACGAACGCCGCCCAGTCGCTGAAATTGCAGACAGCCGCCAGATGATAAATGGCCTAAAAGCACATTTGAGTCGCTGCTGCTGCTGCTGCTGTAGCTGTTGCTGTTGCTGATGCTGATCTATTAGACAAACGCACGCCCAAGGCAATACTTACACACACACACACACGCATATCTTTTGCATACTTTGAACTGGGTTTGGCTATTTATGGAAAGTTTACCATGAGATAAAGTTGGACAACATACAGAAAAAACAACGGCAATTTTTATTATGATTATTTTTGTCGCCTTTAAACTAAGTCAAGTCAGAAAAAGAAAAAAAGCAGCGAGAAATATTAAAAGCACACAAATAGAAAAAATGTTGCTGTCAGAAATTAAATGGAAAGCAGCTTCTAAAAGCCTGCACTTTAAAAAACGTTGCTGATGTCTTGTAAACATGTTCAGTCTAATGCATTTATGTATGAGTCGGGGTCTAAACCAAGCATATTGCTGCTAAAGTTGTTCGGGTTTTGTTCGAGCTGTTGGTGCGGTGCTACAAATGTTGTTAACAAGCATATTTTGACAGCTCAACAAGATGTTGCCAGATGCGCGAACAGCAACAACAGCAACAACAACAAGTACATATGCATATGTTGCAAGCCAGCAATGCAGAACTAAAGTAAACCAAAACGACCAACTAACCCAAAGAGAGAGACAGAGAGAGGGAAAGGGAGAGAGAGAGTCTCGCTATCTAAGAGTATCCATCTCAATGGGTGGTTGTGGCCAGCAGCACTATGGCTATAAAGAGCTATAGTAATTGGTTGGCTAGTGAGGCGCAGAGTCAATTACTTTCATGTGTGTATGTGTGTGTAACAGTATATGTGATTGTTGTCGACATTAAATGCTCTTGCTGCTGCCGTTGATGTTGCTGGTGCCGCAGCAGCTGTCTCATAAACATGACAGCAACAAAGTGCTGAACCGACCGACCTCTGCATTGTTTTTTAAAAGTATTTCATGCATTTTAATAAACATTGGAGCGCATTTAATGAAATGGAGAGTGCGCCCCATTGAGGGGTAAGAGGCTGCAGGGTGCAGGGAGTGTGTGTAGCGCATAGTCAGTATGCGGTCGACGTTGTGGCCCCAACTCTGCATTTCAGTGTAACATCATGAGCTTCTGCTGGCCACATCTATTTTATAATTGCATTTCGCTGTTTCAAAGCTTGCCAGCCTGTATAGACATATGGCATAGCATATGTATGTATGTCAGAGTATGCTGCAAATGTATGTGCTCGTGGTCATACACACCTTTCCTGCACACACACACACACGTACACATACATACAGACACGTTGCCTCTTGTACATCACACTCAATGTGGCTTAGTGGCGCCATCTCTCTCGCATGTTCAAGTACTTTGTTGTACGTATATCTTTCTTTGTCTAAGTCTGCATGCAAAAGCAACAACAACAACAACAACACACTTGCACCCATGTCTTGTTGCTAATGTTGCTGCTGCTTCTTTTGTGCTGCACTAACTGTCGTCGTCTTTAACATGGCTAAGAAATGCAATCAACGTGTGCTCTCAAAATTGCCATGGCAAAGAAATTTGAATGTAAAATGAAAGTCTGCTTGCCATGCCAAACAACTTGATTGTCCTCTTCTAGTCGTATTTTTGTATCCACTATCCCATTAAATGCTCTAAAATATAGTGTCTTATAAAGTTGTTCACATACACTTTTTATACTTTTCGCAATGGGAAACTGTA
Source organism: Scaptomyza caliginosa (assembly GCA_035044725.1). NCBI lineage: Eukaryota > Metazoa > Arthropoda > Insecta > Diptera > Drosophilidae > Scaptomyza > Scaptomyza caliginosa. Next base: position 864,569 of record JAWNNR010000686.1, read on the forward strand.
TAAATTCTTAGTTAAGTATCTTTAAGTTCCATCTGTGTCACATGACTAGCTTTAAGCTCTTTAAGGCTTACCAACTCCTTTCTAACATAGCCCAATAATTAATAAGCTCAAATTGGCTAGACCAAAAGCTAGTTAAGAGTTTAAACATTATCAACATTTATTTTGTTCCATTTTGTTTTGTGTTTTCTCCAATATTTTCTAAATATCAAGATTAAAAGTAGAGCTTGCCATACAATTTACAATCAGGAGCAAAAATTGTGTCTGCCAATGTCGTACAAATTTTATGGCTTCTACCATTTTCAGTCGGCCATTGAATGTACAATTTCATTTCGTTTGGGGTTCCGTTTTCTATTCGAATTGAATGATTTTTGTGGGGGTGCAGTTGCATTCATAGCTATGGTGGTGATGCTGCTGCTGCATTTTCCGAAGCTAATTAGTCTGAGAAGCATTGTCAGAAAATGTGGACTTCGCTTGGGCCTTTGCCTGTCAATCGGAGCAAGAGTAATAACGTTTTTCTGCTTCGGACAAAAACTAAAACCACAAATTCAATAAAATTTGAAAAGCAATTAATAACTGATTGACAAGTATTTTTCTGAGAGAAAATGGCAAGTAAGCAGAAACAAGACAAAACTGCTGCTGCTGCCACACCAAAAAAAAAAAAAAAACTGTTGAGCATCGCAAACGATCTGCGTTAGTTGGTTGGGTAACCCGAAACTCTGGCGGTTAAGCGTGAAGCGTTGGTCATAAATGGTAACGGAGGAAACAGAGCCAAAGCAGATGCAAAAGCAAAAGTGGATGAGATGGAAGCCAAAAAGCGATAGGTTTGCCTAGCCCATTGGGAGACTGGGACAGGAAATTCAAAACCCAAAGTCAAATGGGACGCAGCAATATAACGCAGCGAATTGACAGAGACGAGATAAAAGAACAATCAACAATATGCCAGCAACAACAACAGCAACAGCAACGACAACGACAACAAAAATAAACAACACGAGTATCCGGGGCAAAGCCGGGGTGGGGAAGTTGTAGCATAAAATGTAGCGAAAACTTTGGAGAAATCATTAATAACGCTGGCAAAGCGCAGTGGCACTGCGAAAGGACAAGCGCAAGGACATGCAACTGAGTCAGTGGCAACTGAGGCAGAGGCAACAGCGTCGAGCTCAGCTCAGCGTAGCTCCGTCAATCAAAGCGCAAACAGAAACAAAATGAATGGGCAAACAGTGTAGCCATCGAGCGAGGATAAGGATGAGCATAAGGATGAGGCTGAGTCAATGTCCAGCTCAACGGATGCCCATTGAAAAGGGGTCAGTAGTCAGGCAGGCAGCCGTCTAAGCGACTGTTTAGCTGCTTGTTTGACTGTGGTCGGACCGGCCAGTACGAAACAGGACAAACCAGAACAGAAGACAGAATAGAAGAGGCCAACTCAGGACCGGGCTAGTCTCATGCGGATGCGAATGTGAATGCGAATGATAATAATGATGATAATAATGATGATGATGACGATGACGATGACAACGGCCCAGCGAATGAGCAACGAGGCTGACGACAACTGCGACGGCGACGGCGACGGCGACGGCTACAATGATGATGAGACATTGAGCGAACGATGTGGAACGGATGAGCAGTTGTTGTGGTCGCACCAAGGTTGTGGGTGTTGGTGTGGGTGTTGGTGAGGGTATGGGTGTGGGTGTGGGTGGAATAGTGAATGTGGCTGCACTGCCAGCAAAGAAAAGCACAATTATTCATTTGCACAATGTCAGAAAAGTGTCAGGCCGGCGCCAAAGGACCAAAGGATTCTCTCTTCCATGGCACTGGCATTGCTGCGGGCAGAAGCGACAAGCGACGAAGAGACCGGGCACCAACCAGCCAGCGTCAGCTTGAAACAAAAGCGATAATGATGAGGACGACACTTTGCACAGAGTTTTGATCACAAGCAGCAAGCGGCAAGCGGCAAGCAGCTAGCAGCACAAGCACAAGGCAGAAAGATGAAGACAAAGATGATAAGGGATAGAATGGAATAGGGATAAATATAAGTAGAGAAGAAGTCTAAGGCCAAGGCACCTCAAAACTAAGATGGATAACTCAAGTCCTGCCAGTGACTTTTGCTCCTTTCTTCTCGCTCTAGCTCTCGCTTTTCTTTTGCTCTCCACCTCTTTGTCTCTGTCTCTCTGCTGAGCTGTTTAGAAGCAGCTTAACAGCATTCACATAATTAAGTGAACTGTAACTGGAACTTGTGTCCAGTGGGAGGTATCGGAAATTTAAACGGCAGCACACAGCGTGTGGCAGACAGCAGGCAGGCGGGCAGGCAGAGGGCTATGCAGCTACACCAAAATGCATTAAAATTAATGCATTAGCAAGTGCAACATTGTTATCAGCATGCACACATGAGCACACACACTGTGACTGCCAGTGCCACTGCCACATAGAAGGGGTGTGGGAGGGATGGCAACAACGCCTCCAACGACTTTCACGTGGTCACACACGAGCGAACAGGCCAGGCACAAGGCACAATGCCCAGTAGCAGACTCAAACTCAAACCCAAAGCCTATACAAATTCAAATTCTAGCTACAGCTACATCTCCATCTCCAGGCTTTAGCCTTAGCTTTAGCCACAACAGGAGTAGAATTCACAATACACAAACACATACTTGCTCATAATCGCGCTGCTACAGACAAACATACGTATGTACATGTATGCGCATATAGCACTCACATATTACTTGTAGTAATTTCTCACGGAAATTCATAACCTTCCGCAACTATTCAACATTTGTGTGGCATACTATGCCGCGCGCTGTTCCTCTCTCTCTCTCTCTAACTTGCTCACACTCTCTTTTACTCGCCTGTTGTTTCGCCATTGTTGTTGCTGTTGTAGTCCTTTGCTCGCTCGTCGTGTTCTTGTAGTCGTCGTCGACTACCCATTGGCCTACATCTACATCCGCGATTTTCGCACATGCCGACACACGAGCCTCCATCACAAACACGTACATGTACATGTACACGTACACGTACACGTACGCATACATACATACAAGCGCACATTCACACGTACGTTCGCACGCATACCGTTACATCAAATTTTTTGTATACTCCGCTGTCGCGTTCGTGACTTTCGAACATAATGACAACGACGATGATGTTGACGATAACAACAAGCAGCAACAACAACAACAACTCCCACGCTCTGCTCTCATAGCTTTTTCGAACTCGCTCTTGCTGTCGTGGCGCTCTTAAACTTGGAATTCTCTTAAGCTTAACAGCTCGAAACTTACGATATTCGCGCTGTTAACACACGAAGAGCGCGCATGCAAAGAAACTAAGTTCGAAACGACTCCCAGTGGGCGGTTTGGCAATTCAGATGTTGTTATTGTTGCGGTACGCTTGTTGTTTATCTTGTTGTTGCTGGTAATTTGGGTTGGTTGTGATGGCTTCCTCCTCCACCGAATGTTGAGGCGCTCCGCAATGTTTTGAAAACATTTTCCACTGATTAGGCGAGCGTTTGCCAAGTTAACTGCGATGACCTGCCTATTTGGCTTACATAATTTTGCAAACTGGCCAAACAGGAATAGAATAATATTTTCAATTTTGTTGATTTTGTTTTGATATGCTGTTATTAAATGTGTTTGTTTTAATTATTAGCTGCAAATAGATTTGTTTAGCTAATCAGCTGTTTTGTTTTTTCTATAGCCTTTGCTTCTGTGGCAGTAAATATATTGAAATGGACCAAAATACGTTGATGAAAAATTTAATTTTATGATATATAATATCAATAGTTCATAAAAAATAATTACTAGTGCTTAGCTTGTGTATTAAAAGGTTTAAAGTTGTACCTTTACTTTTCAAAATAAATACTTTTCAATTTGAAATTGATTTTAGCTATAAATAAAATTGTTTTGCATTTATTACACTGGTAAACAAGTTTCAAAGTGTTTATGTTGTTGGCCACAAGTCGTAAAAAAAAAGAAAAGAAAAAAACCTTTCGCTTGCTTTAAGTGAAACATATATATCATGAAATTTCCTAATCGTTAGGCATTCAGCTACTGGCATTTCCCAAATGGCCACGGGCAAAAAGAAAAAAAAAACAAACGATAAACGAAAAACCCGAAAACCAACAACTAACTCCAAACCTGTTCGTTTCTATTTCAATTTTGACTATCAGCTGCAGCTTTGGTGTTCGACTTCGACTGTCAATTTCAATATTCTGTCGATTTGGGAAAAGTCAATGTGCACGCCTACTAAATTAAGTGGCACTTAATAATCAAAATTACGCAACGCATAGATAAGCTACACGATGAAGTTGAGGCAGCCCTAATACTCCAGTCTAGAGTAGGTCAAATCCCGCGACTGGATTTCCGACTTCAAGCTGTCGCACTATTTCGATAAAATGCCATTAATAAATTAAAAAGCGCTCCAGTGCCACAGCGGCAGTTTCTTTCATTTCATTTTTTGTAAACATGTTTTAAGCGTTTACGGCATATAGAAACGTACGGAAAGGAAGACAGCGAGAGGGGGAAGAGGAAAAGATAGAGATACGGACAGAGATCCACCCATTGAGTTTTGATTGCAATTAATATGCGGCAACGTTGGCGGCATTGCTGCTGGGTTTGTGTGAACGATGCTGCATGCCACGAGTCTGCCGACGTCATACTTCAAGCGCCAGTCGCATGTGCAATTCATGAATTTCAATTAATTAATTAGGGCACACAAATCTGCCAGGCCCAAGCCCCCCCACACACACACAGAGAAAATCGACGGCGGCATATCGAATTGCATCTGGGAATCCTGATTGTTGTAGCTGTTGCCTGCCGCCTGCTGCAACTGCTGCAAGCTGCAATGGGTGCCAGTTATTGTAGCAGCTGCCGCTTGACAAAGTAGCTGTGAGATTGCATCGCATTTTGTCAGCTCAACCCACCAACCACCACCCACCACCCGCCACCCACAACCCCCATTCAACCAGCCACCCAACGAGCCCCATGTACTTTACATGCAACAGTTCGCTGCTTTTTCGCATACAAGTGACCCAATTACTGGGCTGGGGTTTATCCTTCGTTACGGCTTGTTGATTTATGCAATTTAGATTGGATTTTGCGGTGAGGAATTAATGCCTCGTAGATTAATGAGTGGCCAAGAAGGTTGACTCCCAGGCTGCTGCCTGCCTTGCTGATGCTTAGGTAGCGGATCCCATTCGCCATCACACTCCAAAGTGAACATGGCCAAAAACACAAAAGGTCTTTAAAATGTTGTTTTTCTTTTTACATTTACTACTGGTGGGGGGGGGGGGGGGGGGGGGTGAAGTGTGAGGTACTGTGGCTAAGCAAAGAACTCTTTAAAAATAAAAATCCAAGCACAAGTCCCCAAATTGCCATTAAATACGCACCTACATTAAGCGAGTGTGTATATATGTGTGTGAATGTTGTTGTTGTTTTAGCCGTCGTGTGTGTGTGTTGTGTGAGCCTATTTTAATCTCATTAAAAATGTAACAGCAAGGAAAATGGGCTGGCTTTGTTGTTGGTTGTTGTTTTTGCTGTTTTTGTGTTGTTGGTTGTGTTGTTGTATGAGGCTTAAAGTTGTCTTTAAAATTGACTGAAAGTGAAAATCAGTGTAAACGCTTCGGCGAGCATCCAAAAGGACGACAAGGACGAAACCCAAAACGCGACTTAAGGCAGCGCAATTTTGCCAACAACACGTGGAGCCCTTGCCTTATACTCATACACATGTGTATGTGTGTGTGGTTTCCTGTTTTGTGGGCTTCCAGTTTATTTCGCGTTTATTATTTTACGCCTGCTTGGCGACTGACAAAAATATATATTTATAAGTAGAAAATATAAGACTAAGGCAAGTCTACTCCGCACCTTACAGCCCAAAAAAAGTTTAACTCTGCTGCTGTTGTTGTTGTTCTTATGATTATTATTATTATTATTGGCGGTGGTTTTTAGCTTTGCATTGTTTTTTCTTGTCTGTATTTGTGTGTGTGTGTGCTGCTGCTGCAGAGTTTGTTATAAAATTTATGAAAGAAAGCGAAATCAAAATTATAATAAAATCAGATTACAGCCTCTTGAAGTTCAAGGCAAAGAAATTTCATTCGTTGTTTCTTAGTGGTCGTTTTTGTTGTTGTTGTTGCTTATGTTTTTATTATGGTTTTCAGTCAAAAAATGTTTGCGCTTCATTTTATGAAAACATAAGCAATTTTTGTTGTTGCTTTTGCTTTTCTTGTTCTTAATGTTGTTGTTGTTGTTGGCGCTTTTAGACACCGACACCAAACAACTTTGGCGCGACTTGCCGTCTTCAGTTCAGTTCACATCACTCTACTTTTTAACCCGCACACCCAAGTACCACACTCACACTCTGACACCCATGTACCCCAACCCCGAACGCCTTTTCCCCATGGTGCGTTTAACAGCGTTCCATTTTTATGTGCCAGACATGTGAAAGCTCTTCATTTGGGGCGCCGCCGATAAGGGTGGTGGTCTTTCGCGAGTTTCAGCCTGTCACCGTTACTGGCTCTGACTTACCTCGTCGTCAACGCTCTCATCTTTATCCTGGGTTCCTTTGGCTGCTGATTTTCTTGCAGCCTTGGCGCTGATTTTTATGGCATATTTACTTGGCAGGCATTCGAAGCAGGGGCACTGATGGCGAAAGAACTTTATAAAATATGTACTTCAGGTAGTCTGTTTTATTGCAATTACTTAAGATTTAACTGTTCCACCCATGTTAATTGAGCATTGGATCGCTTCATTTTCGCTTACAGCATAATTCCGTTTTGGGTCGAGCTTGTTAATTGCATTGTTTATGCGAGTTGCAGCTTTAATTTAACATTAATTGATATGTAATTGGCCAGCGACTATCGGCAAACAAAAGCGCTTTTAATTACATTTTAGACAGCATTACACCCTGCTGCACAATATCCCATTCTATTGACCCAAACATCCATCATTGTCCCTGTGTCACACAAGCTGCTTTGATATGGCCCTCAACTTAGCGCTTAACGTAAATCAAATATTTACGTACTTCCCCTTCCATCAACAGACATACACACGCACACATTAGTACCGAACAATACACGCACACACACACTGAGAGACACTGAGAGAGAGAGAGATTAGAAGTGGAAGTTGCCCACGCACGGTGCATTGTATGATTATGTACATAAGTGCTTATGCATGTACACACATGAATGTTTGTGCGTGTGTGTGCGTAAACAAAACAAAAATAATTGTAAATTCAATTTAATTATTAAATTTTCTTGTTTCAAAAGCTGGGTATTTAAGTGTGTATGTGTGTATGCAAAGAGAGTTTGTCTATCATCTCAATTAAAATAAGACTCTCACTGCCCTTTTTTTCTTTTTTATTTTACAATTTTGTCCCCTTACCAGAAAATCCATTTGCAGTAAACAATGCTTTGTGTTGTGTTCTGCTTGTGTATGCATGTGTGTGTGTGTGTGCGTGTGTGGGGCATGTTTACTATTAGTGTTTGTGGTTTTGTGTTGTATATTTAAACTAATGCGGTTAATGTTCATATTTCATTATAATCAGGCCTGAGGACATTCGGTAAGCGTCATAGCTGTTAATATGCATTTAGTCCGCCAATTTGCACATATTCACACATAGACAATAAACACACACACACACAAACACACATATGTGCAAACAGAGGCACATACGCTTGTTTTAGTTTGTCAAAAATAAACTTGGCCAAAGAGCCAAAACCACCGCAGCATGAAATGATTGTAAAATTTTACAACTACCAGCCAATTACGATAGCCAGTTTTATTTAATTTAACACGGTTTGGCTTATTTGTTAATAGGTCACCCAGCCAAAAAAAAACCATGTCGAACAGAGACACACTAAAATAGAAAAAAATAATAAATAAACATACTTAATTAAACTAAGTATGTAAAATACGAGCTAAATGTTAAAATAATTCGGACGATTATCAAACTATGCCAACAAGGTGTGCTTTATTGTTTGAGTGTAATCCCGCATTTATACTGTGTTCACCGAGCTGACAAAAGGAGCATATTTGGACAAATTTATTTCATTTTATGGTAAAGTTTTTTTTGTTGTAAAAAGTTTTAATGCCAAATCTACTAAATTGCACGTGAAAGATGAGCTTAAAAGTTTATTCTGTAAAAACTTTAACAAACGAGAACTGCAATTATGTATAGAAACAAATATTGAAAAACACAATTTATCATGCTGAGTATTACCACAGTCGAGCACTCTAACTTTTCTTTAAGTGAACTTAAGTCAATTATCTTAAATCTTAATACGTTTTTGTACACATATTTGATGTCAGACTTTGCTGCCACAAATCAGACAAATGTTTGCTTTTGAATTTATTTGTTGTTTAAGCTATTATTTTGCAGTTTTCATTTTTGGCTCATCCGAATTTAACTTTAAGTGCATAAAGCTATTGTATGACACTGTGCTTAATAAATGAAATACAATATATTTGTATTTAAAATGTACATTTGTCAACTGTCACATACACACAGAAACGGTTAAGTATATAAACACTTGCCCGTATTTGCTTAAAAATGTTTGCGCATTTATGAAATTGTGCGCTTAATTGATTTGAGCGGCATATCGCGGTCAGCAAGGCTGCAACTTGGCCAACTCACAAAAACAACAACAGCAACATCAGAAAAAAAGGCAACACTACACGTGGGCATCAACTTCAAACGTCGTATTTCAAAGTATTTCATTTAATTTCAGCGCAATTAAATATTTGTGCGCCACAAACCAAGTGGCATAGTTGTTGCAGTTGCCATTGCAGTTGCAAGCATCATTCCCTTATTCCCTCGGGCGCTGCACATACCTCATTGATATGTTGTTATTTATTTATGCAGCGATTGCTAGTTGTTATTATTGTTTTATGTTTTATGTTTGCTGTTTTGCTTTTTATTTTCCTGTTTGTTGCATGATGGCGCAAAAATCCATTAATATCTATTATCCCAGAAACCATTTATTTAGCATGCGATGCGCACAAAACGTCAAAAATCAAATACAAATCGAATGCGAACGCGAATACGAATACGAGAGCAGCAACAACAGCCGCAGAAGCGCGTATTTAATTTTAATTTGCTTTAAATACCCATACAAATGTTGATATTTCTATACCGCCCAGCCTGTAATTGTGCCCACTTTTACATCACAGTTTGAGTTCGATGACAGATTTCAAATATTCGTACATATATATACGAACTAATTGTTTTTTGTTATTGCTATTGCTGATGTTGTTGTTGTTGTCAGCGTTGCTTATATCCGGTTTGCCGCACGTTTCCGGTTGCCATTTGCCTCCGCTGCTAATTTCACAGTTGACATTTCAAACCCCCAGCCAGCCTCAACTGAACTGAAGCACAAATAGCAAATAAAAAATAGGAGAAAAAAAATCGTTTGCCTTGTTATTGTGTGGGTGCTCGCACTTGGCATCGCCAGCCAAACAATTAACCCACCCGTACTCCCTCCGCCTTTCCTTCGGTCACAGCACTCAGCATAGAAAAAGCTGTGCAATTCTACGGTTAAGTATTATTTCTAATATTTTGTGTGACAACCGTGCGACACTTTGGCATTTTATACTCTGGGTTGGGTGCTATGCTATTCTAAGCTATTTCGCTCTTGTTGCTGTTGTTGTTGCTGTTTGGGTTCGGTTTGCTTGTGTTTATATCTCACTCAAGAGAGTTTTGCACGACCAACCGCCCATGGCGTCCTTCCCTCAATTTACCCCTAACAGGCGGCGGTAGCAGCAGCATCAGCAGCAACAACGTTGGCGAAAACTTTTTAAGTGAAAATAGTCATTCAAATTTAATTAGTCCAAAACAAAGCCAAAATGTAATGAGCTTACGTTTAGGCCGAGGGGTTTGGAACGTAAGGGCTGGGTAGCAGAGGGGTGGGATGAAGAAGAGATGTGCGACTAGGGCAATGCCTGGGCACCTTTTTGCCAAGCTCCATCTGAAATTGTGGTTATTGCTGCCATTGGAACTCCCACTCGTTGTCGCTGGCTGGCCTTGCTATCAAAAGGGTGCCACACACACCGAAACTGTAGCAGGGACACACACTCTCACGGGGTCATGTGCCACACAATTACGACAAAGGTGCAGGGGCGGAGTTAGCAAACGCATTGCTGTCACATGCCACATGGCCGCAATCCCAAGACCGCTGCCACGCCCCCATAGACAACACACTTTCACACACACATACTCACGCGTACACACATGCACATACAAAAGCCCAGTTAGCAGACAACACCCATGACTGTAGCAGCAATTTGAAAATATTTTACGTAATATCATTGTTTGGAGCTCGTAACTAACTTTTGCCAGCATCCCATATATAGGTGCTTATATCTCTGTATGCACATATACATATAGATATATATGCGCAAATACATACATATACAATATATTCAAAAGCAACAAAGGATGATGCTTCCTATCTGCCATATTCGCAAACTATTAAGCGTACGTTAGAGTTGCACGCATGGCAGCCACACGCGCGTGGGTGGCTACTTTAATTACATAAGTTTCAATTTGAAATAACAGGTGGCAGTTCTCATATTAAGTCCGACTTTTGGACACTGACTTCATCCAGCTTATATCCGCACATCCGCAGCGTTATCCGTTTGGGTAACCCTCGCAAGTGTGTGTGTGTGTGTGTGTGTGTGTGTGTGTGTGTGCCACAATGTCGCAATGTCGCAATGTCAGTCCCCCCCCCCCCCCCTAGCTTGCATGCTTTGCGTTTTTAGCGCTGCCGAGCACATATGATTCGTATCAGTGATATTTCTGCTCCAATGGTACAGTTAGTTTTGCATGCGACGTGCTTGTTAATGTTAGAATGTTAGCTGCTCCTGTTTGTTAGCTGCACGTGTTTTACTTCTTCTCCTACTATCTATATGCGTATGTGTGCGTGTGTGTGTGTCCATGTTAATACAAACGCATAATAGCATTTTTAGCTGTGAAATAGTTTTACTAGTTTTACTCTCGCCTCATCCCCATACCTTTCCTGCGGCTGTGGCTTTGTGTGTCCGATGTTATTGTCACCAGTTGTTCACGTTGTAGCTATTGTTGTTGCTGTGCGGTTGCTGCTAGCTTCCTTTAAATTAATACATCACACAGCCAAAAAGGGGGATACAACTAAACAAAACATCCAACAGGAGAACAAGCATATAGTATGTGCTTAATTATACCTGGCAGCCATTGTTTTGGGTCGTGCTTAATGAGAATATTTTAATTTGCTCATAGTTGGATGCATTTCCATACGACATGGATACGTTTAAGTTCAAGTTAGTCGTCAGTCAACCAGAGAAAGTGAGAAAGAGATGAAGAGCGAGAGTGGGAAAGAGATCGCTGACATGTCACCTGATCAACAGTTTTCACAACTGTTGGAATGGTAACAAAGTGAATGACGCGCAACGAACCAAAGTTGGGGTAATTGCAATGAAATGTATTCTGGGAGAAAATGCATTCAGTTACTTTGTTAATCGACTTTTCGAATTGGTCATTACAGCTAACCATTTGGCTTGGGTAAACATTTTAGCATTTTCATTTGCTTTTCACCTGTTCACAGTTGACAGTTTGGGGTGGAGAAACAATGCCAACGGCGAACTTCAAAGTAATACAATTGTTGGGTTGGGTGTGGTGCGGATTCATTGGACTTTGAATGAGATGGATTGTTTGCTTTTTATTTGACTTTTAATTTGTATCTGTCTCAATTGAACAGGGTGACGAATGATTAAGTGTGAAAGTGAAGAATATATGGGAAATTGTACAATATACACAAATTTTATTGTTAATATTTATATTAATCCATTTAAAAATAAAATAAAGTATATTTCTTACAGTCAAAGTTATTGCATTAACGTTTCATTAAGGCTTTACACATATTTGTGTTAAATAATTGTTAAAAAACATTTTATTTTCTTATACAAAATTTGATTAATTAACATTTACATTCGCTTAATAGATTTGGTTAAAATCATTTCATTCATTATATTATTCAGTTGTCATGGGAACAATTCGAATTTCATGCCTACAATAGTATTAAATCTACAGCACACAGACATTGTAGACTTAACAAAGCTACTGCAAATCCCATATGTGCTTTTCTTAAAGACAATAACCACAATAGTTTTATGGTACATCGCTGAAAGTCCAATCGTTATCCCCTCCCAAACCACCACTTTAACCCAACCAAATCCAATCATCTCAAGCCAGTTCAATGCTCCACTTTGTGTGAGTGTGTGGTATTTCGGCTTGACCCAATGCACATGACTCCATTCCGACTCAGCTCAGGCTCAGCCTCAATTTGTTATTGTCGACTGCTCAATTTGTTGTTTTTATTGTTATTATTGTTGTTGTTGCTGTTTTATGTGTGTATTCGTATGGACGGACTATTTACTTGTTCATCACTTACACGCCAGAGTAATTTAAAACAAATGCCCCACCAAATCGCACTAGGCTTTGGCTCCACTAGTTTTTATTGCGCTCTCTCTATCGCATATGCAGCGCGCGGCAGAAATTTGTTCATCCACAACAATTTGGCATGCCATTTGTATTGGCTCATGTTAATGCTGGCACAAAATCCCCAACACGGCAGGCGGGCAAAACTCATCCGTAGTCCTGGGCCTGGGCCTGGTCTGGTCTGCTGATGATGGTGATGGTGATACAAGGTCCGGGCCATGTAGTTTATCCAATTGCAGCCACCGGCTGTCGGTTGTTGTTTCAGCTGTTGTGTTTTTTAATAGACACATTAAAAAATAATTTAACAGACAAACAGACGCCCAGATACTCACACAAACTGCCCGTCATTGCATTGAATAAATCATAAATCATTCAGCTTTTTGGCATACAATAAAAATAAACTCATCGCTACGAGCATACGATAAATAATAAATAAATAAAGAAACAACTGCAACAAAAAAATTCAGAAAAATGCCCAGAAAACATGTGACGACGAGCATTGGTAGATGGTTGTTGCTTGTTGGTTGTTGGCTGTTGTTGTTGCCATTGCCACGTCGCTATTAAATGCTCCACTGCTACATATACAACATACACTACATATGATGCCCAGGTTGCGTCTCAGCTGGCGCTCACGTCCATGTCCACGCCCCCTTTCCACACCCACACCCACACCCACACACGAGACTTGGCTGTATGTTCGCTTTTTGCACATCATAATTTTTTATGCTAGTTGACTTTTAGCCGCTCTTGTTGGCACCTTTTTTTTTGTTTCTTACTTTCTTTTTGCTGAAAAACCTTTTTGTGCAGTCATTCATTTTGAAGCGAACGCCAGGACAACACCGAAAAGTTGTTGCCATGTACAAATTAATAAACGAGTAACTGACAAAAAGGTAATTTATTATTTTATACATATTTGACAAATTAATTTAATGACGCGACGCCTCACACGACACGCATACACACACACATACACATACACAGACGCACACATGTACACGTCCCGCTGGGGTCCTCGTTTGCCTGGAAGTCCCTCCCTGCTTTCGCTTTTGGCGCTGCCGCCACACATAATAATTTCTCATTTAATTTTTCAATTTTAAGCGTCATTTACACATGCCATGCCATGACAGAGCTTGGTCCAGATCCCAGTTACCAACGCCGCTCTCCTCTTCTTGCTGTTGGTTGGCTTGCTTGCTTTTGCCTGTCTCTGTTCTGGTTTAATTTTTTTTTTATTATATACGTGCGAGTTTGTGTGTGTTTGTATATTTTGCATTAAAAGGTAATCATCGAAAACAGCACAGGCATGCAGTTTTCACGCCGTTGTTGTATTTTGTATGCCTGTCATTAAGTCGTCAGCGCGCATAACAAGAGTGGGAAATGAGAAACGAAAAGCGAGAACCTGTACCAACAACAACAGCAGCTACAGCAACACAAAAAACCAGAATCAGAGACAGAGCAGCAGCTGCAACAGCAACAGCATCGGCATCGGAATCGGCAGAACAAGGGCAACAAGCTGTATGTAGCATCAGGACGCAATCAGTTGCTCACTCAGTCGGTGACGCATCAGTAAAAATGAGTTGGCGCCAAGTGGAGCTCGAAGGGATGGGCAGGGGTCGTTGGCGTTGCACTTGAACGTGTTGCCATTGGTCTGAAGAGCTCGTACGTTAATGGCACTAGAATCAGTTTTCATTAACGATATACCGGACTTGGACTCGTTCGAGGCAGAGTGGCAAATAAAAGAAAAAAGAAGAAGAACCACATGCGTGCGTTGCTGGAATATTTATCCAATGGCTGCTGCGGCGACAGCGGCTTTTGCGGCAACGGCAACAGCAACAGCAATGACTACAGCAAAAGCAACAGCAATGGCAACGCCAACGGCAATGGCAATGGCTCTGGCAATTAATAAAACACACACCTTCTGTGCAGCTCACATGACCATCTCAGCGCTCGTTCCACTTGCACCACTCAATCTCATGCTGGCTGCACAGTGGTCTAAAGCACTTATTTACGCGACTCTGATGTGGATGATGGCTGCTAGTGGCATTACTTTAGGCATTGGCAGTTGAGCGTTATTGCTGGCGCTAGCTTTTTAGTATTCGGTGTTGAAAATTGAATTTCAGCAAAAACAAAATATATACATATATATATAAAAAAACAATTTGCAAATTGTACAAAATATATATTCCAGACGCACAGTCGTGCGAGGCTGTTGCTGAGATTTTTCATATAAATCACACATTTACCAGTTGAAAATATAATAAATAATATATATGTAAATACATACATATGAAAGCGTATATGCATATACCGCAAACACATACATAAATCTTTCAGTTTGGATTTTCACTTTGGTGGCATAAATCGACACTGGCGTACTGCGTACACGACGAAAGTCGCAGTTACCGTTGCTGTTGCTTTTGTTGCTGTTGTTCGCTGCTGCCGCTGCCGTTTCTGTTGCAGCGGCCACATTTGAAAACCGCGCTTGAAAGCATGATGCGACCATCCGTCCGGCTTCAGCATCATCAGCTTGAACGCAACCAAGTTCGCTGACAGAAAAAACTCATTTACGAGAAATTAAATTAAAAGTTAATTAACGCTGTCAATGTGCAAAGCACTCCAGTCCACTTTCCACACTCTGGACAAGAGCAAGGGGCAAGCTGGCAACCCCAGCAAGCCGGCAATCACGCAAACAGTCAACTATCCACAATCTACCTGAAACTTTGCCTGACAAAGTTAAAAAAAAAATCACCGCAAGTTAAGTTAAGCATATGCCCGCTGAAATTGATGAGAACTGGTTTTAAATATCTGCTTGACAATTTAAGTTGCAAGGCCAGCTGTGTGTGTTTGTGTGTGGCTGTGTCGCAGTCTGAAAGTCTGCCTGTCTGGTCTGGTTGGGCTGTGTTAATGCGGCATGGCCTCCAGTTATAGGCACTGCACACAGTGCGTATGGTTAATGTGACATGACCAAGCTGCCAGGCCAAACTGTTTGTGTCTGCATGGTCGTTTGTCAGCCTGTCTGTCTCTCAGTCTCTTTGTCCCTCTGTCTGCCTGTGAAAAATCAACAACAAGATGCAACATGCTGATAATTAATTTTTAATTAAAGTCGACAATTAGACACGATGCATTCAATTGGTTTGCCAACGAATTTGACTTCACTGCTCAAATGCTGCTGCTACGGATAACAACGACTTTTGCTCACTAATTAAAGGATTTCAATTTTCAAATAAGACACTTATAATTTTCATGTCTAACATTTACAATTCATTATAATATATATATATATATTGCCCATTTTTTTAAGTGGGGATTAGAGCGTTGCAAATTTATATTGCTATTAATGCTGTAATAACTATATGAGTTCAAATTTAACAGCTGAATCTCAAACTCAGAAAAACTCAGTTTAAGTTATTTCATTTATTCATGGACATTTAAAAATGCCAGCAATGTTTTTACTTGCTATTTTCTTATCACACAAACGCAATTATTTAAGTGCTGCTTAAATAAAGACGTCTGTACATTGCCTCAAGCTTAAAAAAAATAGTCTGTTGGATTTTAAGCTTGAATTGTTTACTTTTACATCGAGAAGATAAATATATGAACAAACATATACATCTTCATCTCATGTATTTAATATGCTTTTGTAAATATTTTCAATCTTAGTTACACAAATAGAAGAAAAGATTATATGCTTGTGCTATTCAATGGAAATTAAATACAATTTGTTATAATCCTTATGGACACACAATTTTATTACAAGATATAACGAACAATAAAAAAAAACTTAACAACTTCTGACATTTAGTGGATTGGTGCACTCATATAATGACAGTTCTCATTGAGCTAGCAGCGATGTTGTAATAAAAATAAATAAATATTAATATACTTGTAGATTGGCAATTGGAACTGCACTCCCACGACCAATTTTGTAACGTTTCGAAAATTAAAGATAACATAAATGCCCCTCTGTCTGCTGACATGGTACACGGTACACGGCACGCCATGCCTGCCAGTTCCAATTGCAATCGTAAGAGTCCCAGTTGCCGTTGCAGTTGCAGTTGTAGTTTCATTTGGTTTTGCAGTTGCCGTCGCCGTTGTTCCCGTTGCCGTCGCTGCTGTTGCAGTCCAACGGATGCCGTGCCGGCACATCAATGTCGTCGCTACGGCATGCTATTTGAATTGAACAAGTGTCAGCGTCCAGGGGAAATGGGTGTCGTAGTTGGGGACGCCCTTTTTTTTTTGTACTTTTATGTTGCCCTTTTCCATTGGGCCCGCCATTGTACGTACGTATGTACATACAAGTGCAGTACTATTTGCATGCGCTGCTATTGCAGTGGGACGACAATGCTCTCAAAACTCAAAATATTAACACTTTAACGCCAAGTTTTTTATCCGGCTGCCGGAAGTAGACAACACAACCATCACACACCCTTAGCAAACACATACACACACATACACACATACAAACACATGCACCCATAAAGTCTAGCGGTCGTTACGGTGGCAAAACGCCATGTTGGATTATTCAACTCGACGCCATTTCGCGTCACAATGTGCGCTATGCGCCGCCATCATTGCACTCGACAGCAAACGGCAAAAGCAAAGCAAACGGCAGCGTAGCGACGGCACATGCCGCTAACGTTTGCAACAGCGGCAAACGCGGCGGACGAAGTTGCAATTCAAAGTCATAAACACGTGCAGCGTGGGCGCAAAGTCGCAGCTAAGCTGCAAAAGCAAGCGCTGCCACTGACAGCAGCAATAGCAACAACTGCACCAGTACTTCCTGCCCAGTTAGCGGGTTCTGTCTGGGGTGTTAGGATGAAAGAAAAACATAGTTGTATAGTATAAGAGAGAGATAGGCTGTGCATAAGGGAAAGGTGGTGAGAGAAAGAGAGAGAGAGAGAGAGAGAGAGTGATCCCCACAAAAGCCTGGGAAACGCTGGCCTTTTGTTTCAAGCCATTTTGTTGCCGACGCGTCGACGGTCGCTGTTCGTTTTTCATTTGCATGCAAAATTCAAACATCAGCATAAAAATGCAATTTTTATTGCTCAACATTTCTCAACGCCCGCTGCAAATATTTTCGCGGGTTTTTATTATTACCATTTTTTTTTTTTGCTGTTGTTGTTTCTTTCTGTTTTTTATATATTTTATGGTTGTTGTTGTTGTTGTTTACTTTCTTTCTTCTTCTGCTATTGTTGTTTGTTTGATTCAGCGTGTTATTGTTGTTTTTGGCTGCAGCTACGACTGTTCACTGGCTGGCTGCTGCTTCATATTTTTTTTCTGTTTTTATTTCAGCCCCGTAACTTGCACACCGTTGCCTGCCCCCAAACCAACTCCATCTTCATTGCCTTCACTGCCTCCTTTATGAGCTGCACTTTATGAAAATGCAGTTGCCAGTCCACCGACGTCCTCCAACGTCTCTGCCATAAGAGTAACCATGACTATGGCGATGCCCGTTGCTTCGAGTACATTGCAAATATTTTATTATTGCAAAATTCTGGCAACTTATCCCTTGTGCATGTGAATCTTAGTGGTGGAAGGGAGTTGGGCTTTGGTTTGGAGCTCCGCCTGTTGACCGCCGCAAGGCAACAGGAAGGATGCAGCAAGCTTAAAATAATATTTCGTTGCATTTGCAGTTGTTTTGCTTTGTTTGTGTTTTTGTTTGTTTTGATATGTATTTATTGTTGCTGTTCTTGTTGTAGACGTTGTGTTTTTTTTTTATTTTTGTTTGTCGGTTCGTTTAGTTGAAATTACGTTTTGTGTGCCACTGAATTTCATAGCAGCAACGGCAACAACAACATCAACTTGAGCCAAAAAACTTGCTTTCGGTTGTTATTATTCTTGCGTTTACTCCCGGCAAATTTGCCGTGTGCCGCCTTGCCCCGTCCGTGTGTTGTTGTTGTTCATTCTCCATACACCACCACAAGCATGAGTAGAAGGAGGTGTAGCAGCTCCATTCGCTGGCGCTGCATTCCGTTACGGCACGAGTCTCAGCTGTAGAAGGCAGAGCTCCTGCTGCTTGTGTTTTGGTTGGGATTATTTTTTTTTCATGCTGCTTTTTCCAACATTTTAACTTCCGCTCAATTTACCTTTAGGCCAAGTAATTTAAAAGCTGACGTGTTTGTACAACTACAATTTCGACTCATGTTACAGTTGCTGTGCTGTGTTGTTTCTGTTGTTGTTATTGTTGTTGGCATTGCCTGTGTATAGCACTTCCTGGTGTAGATTTTTGCTAGGTTTGCCGCTTGTTCTGCTTCTTGGCTTTTGCTTTTTATTATTTTTGTAATTTTTGCGTTTGTTGTTGTTTTAGTGAGGTTTTTTTGTTTATATTTATATATTTTTTTTGGAAAATACTTAATAGAAGCAAACGAAATTTGCTGCTCTGACGGATATTTTTGTTTATTTGCCCTTCGTTTGACTGCCACTTGTGATAGCCACGATTTTGATGGGTCTGGTCTAAAAGCTAAGACAGCTAAAGCTGTTAAAACTGTTTGCTCTGGTTAATAGTAGTTGGGAAAGCAGCAATAACAGCAGCAGTAGCAGTAGCACCAGCACCAGCAGCAGCAAGCCAACCAAATGTAAATATTAATTAAAGTCGATAGTAAATGGCCAAAAACGTTTTATTCGTTTGTTTTTCTTTGGTGCTTTGGCTGTGGCCCGACTACTGCTGCTTTTCTGTTTGACATGTGAGCACGCAATTTCCTTGATTGGCCACCTTCAATGATTGAAAGGGGCGCCGCTTAGCTGTCCAAGTCGAAGGATATGCATAACATATCATAAAGCGTAGCATACTATTTGGGGCAATCGCGCACGTATACATCTATGTGTATGTGTGTGTATCTGGTAAGAGTAGAGGAGTGCGTGTAACAACAGTTAACGCTATTGTTTGTGTTCAGTCTGGGTCAGCCAGCATCCAGGCATTGCCTTCACCATTTCCCATCCCATGAAAGCGTCGACTGCTAGGCAAGCCAACGAGTCTGTTAGCCAGCCCGCAGCAGCCGCAGGCTGAAGCACAACCAGTAGCCACAGATTCAGTTTCACCATCACCATCAGTAGCAGCAACATTGGCGGCAGCCAGCCATGTGCCTTTTGCTGGAGCTGCATTAAGTGAAGTATTGTTTCTGCTAGATTAATCCTGTTTTAATTAAATATACACGCTGCCAGCACAAAACCAACAAGACTGTTGGCTCCGCCACTCCCTAGTAAAAAAATGAAGGCTGGGAAATATTGCAGGCCGCAGCCGGAGTCCGCAACCCGCATACACCGCTACGCGCATACACACACACATACACGACTTCTGACGTCATGCAAATGTGTGAGCAGGCTCTGAATCCAGCTTCGCTGCTACTGCTGGTGCTCTACTCGGATTGACAAAGTGACTTGACTGACTGAAGCGAGTGCGTGAGTGAGCAGGACAAAAGTGCAGCGACAGAGATGACGGCAAGAGCAACTGCAACAGCAAACAGCGCACATGAATCGGTGCATTCGACCTCGAGTTTATTTATTTATATTTTCATGTGTTTGCAGCACTCGGTGTTTTCTTGTTATTCTTCATTTCAAGCAAAGAAAAAATAAATGCGTTTTCTCACGCACTCACTGCCAAGGCGCCCAAGCGGCCTCAAAAGCAAAAGCATCCAACGCTTGTTTGCAATTTGTGTAGTAAATTAAAAACGCTGCGGTTGTTTTTTACATTTTTTTTCATAATATGTATATATAAGTACTTGGTGAAATAAGTAAGAAAATAGAAAATATCAGGTTGCTATGATGCAGCTCCTAACGTTTGTCATGCATGCGGCATTGTGTTGTTGCTATGGAAACGACAGGCTTAAGCACAGCATAGTTGAAGGTGCTGTTTTGCTTCTTGTCGTAAGACATAAGATCTACCTTAAGTGCATCTTGAATTTTCATCTTAATGAGCTTAAAATTTCAAAGTACACTACATACCAAGATAAACTAGCAAAATATAAGTGCTGTTCAGGGATAACCTACGAAACGATTTACTTTGCTTCAGTGCCTTTCGAATAAGAAAAAATATAAATGTGCACTTTTGAGCATTTTAAGTGCTGAAACCATATAGCTTATGACTTAATTTTGAATGAGCTGATGTGCATTTATTGCATACAATTGTTATATTAAACATGTTTTTTTCGTGCTTTATAATTTCGAGCTATATTAAATAGCGAACAAAAAGAAACTTGGAACGTTTTGTAGTTAAGAAAGTTTCCAGTGTTGGGATGACTTGTTATAAGTTATGAGCACCTTGCCGCCTCTTTTACCCATGCTTACACTGTGGTCACAAGCAATATTGCATTGCGTCCTTGACAAAATGCATTCACACACGTTAAGTATACAACCTTGTGCATGTGTGTGCGAGTTAACTTCAATACACATAAACATGCATCCTCGGATGCATACTTGAGCATGTGTAAACTTACGCATATGCTGTAAGTGCCCATTAAGTTTGGTCTTTAATTTTCGCATGCACCGCCTCTTTATATATTTACATAAATATGAACTTTAATCGCAGGCAAACATTTTACTTTAAAGTGATCAAATAAAAACTTTTTATTTCTATGAGTCGGTGATAATTTGAACTTTTAGCTATACTTATTAAAAAAAAAAAAAACGCACTAGAAAAGTCAAAGGTGGCACTTAAAAAATGTGCAATTTATTTGTTTATTGTATAATTATAAACATATAGTGTTGACACTTTTCGTGTTTTTCAAAGCACTAAAAAACGTTGTATGTGTTATTGAATGTACATATATTAACCGTTGTATTGGCAAAATGTTGTTTTTGTGTGCTTGTGGGCGTTACTCTGTTTATATTGCTACCAAAATATGTATGAGAACAACGTTTGCTTTTTTTTAAAATCCTATTTATTAGTTCAATTTGGTATATACAAACTAGATGTACTCAGCCACAATAAAAATTTAAAACATAAATCCACACATTGAAATTGACAAACACCAAAACCAAAAGAACAACAATATAAATCGAGGTAGGCAGCACCAAAATACCAAAATTCTGTATAATTCTGCTGTTAACTTCAATTGCAGTACGTAATCAACTAACGAATAATAGAAAATAGTTGAAAATGCAGTTTGATTTGCATTGTTCAATATGCATGGAAATCTTTTATTTTCAGTGTAGAATTTTGTTTAAATATTGAAGTCATAAATAATGTATTTACTAATTTTTACTTCAATACAAAGGATTATGTGTGTATTCTATATGACTATCCTTTTTTTAAATACTCATTTGAATAAAATGTATAAAACAAAAATGAATTCCAGCAACTTTTTAGTTGACTACACAACTAGTGCACATACTAAAATAGTTATCTACAATATCTACTCGTTAAACGTTGCCAGTGAAAAATCGGTGTGTAAATTGCATGTGCTTTGGCTATGTAATAACCAAAATTGATAACAATCAATATGGACATGTGCAGGTGTTGTCGCTGTCGGCCGTGGAGCGGAACTGTCACAGACATGGGGCCTGCAACAATGTACACCGCACACCTTGTTGTCAGCGCTTAACCTGTCATTGTCAGTTTGGCCTTCTTCTCCTTCTATCGCCAGGCTGTCTGCCTAGTTGCCTACCTGCCTGCATGCCCATAAACGTAAAGTGCACGCATTGAATTCTGATTGCCTCACACATACACACACACAATCTCACACCTGAACACAAACACACATACTTGCACACATAATGCAGGTTGAAGCTTAGTTTAGTTCAGAATGCACTTAAAATTTAATTTAAATGTAAATTTGTGCAACGAAATGTGTTGTGTCGAAAAAATGTTTATGTAAACAGTGTAAGTGAACAGCAACAACATCAACAACAGCAGCCCTAGTAGTAGTAGTAGTAGTAGTAGTAGTAATAGAAGAAGTAGTACCACCGACAATGGCAATAGAAAAAATAAAGAAAGAAACGCGAAATAGAATGCAAATGCAAATATTGGCAACAGCCACCAAAATAATACAAAAAAAGTGTGTAAGCCGCTGCCTGGCTGGTTTGGGTGCTAGCAAAAATAAGAGGAATTTATATGCAGATGTGCAAACATTTTGCACCCTATTCCGTGTCGACATTGCCAGCAACAGCAGCAGTCACTGGAGGGTTGGAGGGTCGACAGCATGTGCATTCATTTTTTGGGTTTGGCGGGGCGCGTAGCATGCGTGAAATTTAATAAAGCTCAAGTTGGTAGCGTTTCTTGGGTCCGTCGACGTTGTCTTGTTCATCTTAAGAAAGACACCCAGAGCGGTAAAGCGCCAACGACTTTACTTTTGCTTGTGATGTTTATTAAATTTCATTAAATTACGTAATTCTTGAGCAAAAGTTGCGCAGCAGCAGTGGTGGCAGTGGTAGCAGCAGCTACAACGTAGCGACATTTTCAAATGCAATTCGGAACAACTTAAAAAGCGAGCGCGCCGCAATAAAAATGTCTGCTGCGGCGCCCCGTCATCTATTTCCGCTATTGCAGCAGCAGTAGCAGCAGTGTGAAGCTATTGCAATGGCAATAGCTGTGTAATTGTGTATGTATGTATTTATGTGTGAGAGTGCTCGTTGGTTGGATGTTGCTGAACCCCTGCAGCGCTGTTTTCACATTGTTGCTTCACACTAATCTTCTGTCAATGCAACACGAGGACGAAAGCGACAACAGCTTGCAAAGACCTATGTATGCAGCTTTTGGTTTTGTTGTTGTTCTTGTGTCGCCCACACGACAATGGAATGAATGGAAGGGAGAGACAAAACCGAAGGATATGGAGAAGAGTGGCACATAGTCATCCAGATACAGTTGCACAACTTCAAAGACCAAAAAGTGCAAACCGCAGCCGCAAACGTTTTCAGTGCTTGGGACAGGGCAACATTTGGCATTCGGCTGCGTGAGTGGGCTAAAAGATTTTGGCCCCCAAACCTCAACATGCACAGGGACCAAGTTGTTTTCTGGATGAATCTCTGGTTTTGTCTTTAAGTGTAAAAACATTTTACTTTTGGGCAAGCAATCCCCAAGCTGATGCTGCTACTGCTACTGCTTCTGCTGCTCGCTGTGGCGGCATGTTGTCGCCATTGTAGAAGCGTGTCGCCAGCTTCAGCTTTGGACGCTGCTGCAGTCAAGTGTCTTGTGTATGTGTGAGTTGCTGTTGGTTGCATGTTTGGTAACGTGTGTGTTACCAGCTAGTTGGTTGTTGTGATGTCACTGAGGCTAATGCTTTTAGGCAATGCTCAAACATGGACTTCGACAAACGGTCAGTTCTCTTTTGCTCTCTGTCTCTTTCCTTCTCTCTCTCTCTGTAAATCGGTCTGTTAACTGGGTTTGCTGCTGTTGGGGCATGCCATTGGGCAAAACTAATGCAATATTCTCATTATTTGGTTTACTTTGTTTGCGCAAACTGTTTGCATTATTTTGCTTTATTTTATTTAATTTGGTTGTGATATTGTTGCTTCTACGGCTTAAGCCTTGACTCTTATTCCTGTTCTAGTGACAGCCTTGTTATAACATATATATTTTGTTTTGTTTATTGGCACAACATGCAGCTGCTTCTGTTGCTGCTGCTGCTGCTGCAACCATTTGTCTTGCTGGGGATGCGTGTGTATATTTTGCTAGTAGCCTTTTTGTTTATTTGTCTGCTTTACACTTTGCTTTTGTTATTGTTTTATTTAACGTAATTGCTTATACACTTGTTCTCGGCCACGGACACAGACTTGGACTCGAACTTAGCTCGGACCTGGTGAGGGCAAGAGCAATGCGCCACATGGCGCAAGTGAACAGGCAACACACACAAGCAACAAATTTCTTTTTGCTCTCTCTGTGTTGTTGTTGATTTTTTTTAATATTTCAACAGCAGACGCCATTTGTCTTGGCCGCAAAGTGGACAAGCAAGTTGGCAGGCTTGCTGGCAGGGAGCAGGCTGCCTGACTAGGGCAAATTAATTTCGTATTAGCGCACTTTGACAAATTAAAACCGCAGAGTCAACAGCCTGACTGCTGACTAGCTGCCTGGCACATTTAAATATGCAACTTGGTCCAATCAATGGCAGTTAGCGAGCGCCACAAATTATATGCAAAGTAACAGCTAATAAATATTCAATGCCTGTCACATTAATCTTTAAACAGTGCGAAAGGCCGGCCCGGCTCTAGCTTTGGGGCTAGTCGTTAAAAAAAAATCATTGTTAATGCCAATCTCTTAGCCAGGTCTTGAGCTGAACGGGCTAGAGGTTGGGCTGGTTAGCTTTTTCGCTTTGGCGAGTGTATTTTATTTTATAAATTTAACAAATAGTCAACTGAGTAAAAAGGGGCGCGTGCAAAGGGTCATAAACAAGCAACGGACAGAGACAGGGCCAGGGCCACGTTCAGGAAGAAACGACAATACCTGACCGGTCTGACCTGCTTTACCTTTGGGCTCACTCTCGTATAGCTACATTGACCACGGTGACCGTTTGGTTCGGTGACGGTTCAAGCTGCTCGGCAAAACCCTCAGGCACTTTTTAATCTAACAAAATCCAAAGAAACCGCACGTCGCATAAATAATGAGACTGATGAGGGTCCATTATAGGCACGTAAACTGGGAGTGAGATTGTGGCGCACGCTAGCATTTGCTCAGTAACCCCCCTGTTCCACAATACTACCATACCTATCGTCCGTCAGGGGGTCCCAACAGTCAATGTTTGAGCAACGTGTTTTGAAAGAGCGCTAGGTGTGATAACAGTTGTGGTCGGTCAGCTTTCGGTTTGTACAAGAGGCAGAGGAGGACGGGAAGGTAGAGGTAGGGCAGGTCAAAAGCATGACAATGACAGCATAATTGATTTTCGAACAAAAGGCAAAGCAATATAAGCTAAACAACAACAACAACAACACGAGAAGCAATTTATGAACCTACCAGCTATGAAATACATATAAACAAACATACATTCCCTAACACATATATTTATATGTATATATCTATGTGATTGCGTCCCTACACGCATCCATTGACAAACATATTCGTGTGTGTGTAAGTGAGCAAACAGTTGGCCAACAAAGTTTGCGGACAACAAAACAACACGCAAAACTACTTACGTTTGCCTTGCACAATGTAAACTTTGTGAACAATTTAATAAGCTTACGATTATTTTTTCAAGTGACTCACTAAAAAATTCAAAAAAATGCATACAAAATTCATAAACAAGATATATTTTTTAAGTACATAAATTTGTTTCACGAATTTTTATGTTGTAACCATGATTTAGTTGCGTTGTTGCAAGCTAAAACTTTGTCGAATCACTTTTTAAGAGGTTTTTACGTTAAAGTTACTTCAATTAAATTTTTTTGTTGGTAATTTATTTTCTATGCATTATAGAAAATTCCAATTGTTTTCATTCTTCTAAGTATTACCCAAATTTAAATCGATTTTACGTATTGTAGCCTAAAAATATTGAGGAAACCCCTTCAAATGCACAATATCCTTTTCTCGACAAAAAGGTCATGTGTGATAGGTCAAAGTGTCATTTACATGCTGTCGTGCACAAACTTAATTGGCCAAGTGTTGTGAGCGTAGCATTCTGCAATGGCCAATGGCCAGCTGGGCTACCCGTTGGTCGTGCTTTATTTAGAATTTATTTAAATGAGCTCGGAACGTATAAATACCGCCACTTTAGATGCAATCAATGGCTTAAGCATTTCAACACAAGGGTGAAGTCAAGATATAAGCAAAAAGAAGAGCGTCAACGGAGACCAAGAACCGAAACGTAGACGAAGACGAAAGCATTGTGGGTGAGGAAAAAAGCACTCTTACATGCTTCAACAAATTCAAACAGATAAAATATGCAAAAATTAATTAAATACTTGCGCTTTGCATGTTCCTTGAAAACAATTTGCCAGACACCAAGGCTCATGTTGAAAGGTGGCCAAGTGTGCGAGCCGGAAGCGAGCCAACGTACGGGTGTTGAGTTGTAGGTTGTACTCGTGGCCTGCGACGGCAACAGCAAACGGCAACGGCAACGGCGACGTCAAAGACGGCCTGTCCAGGTGTGGAAAGTGTGCTATATAATTTGCAGCATGCTAGCAGGCAATACAACAAAAATAACAAAAAGCAACAAATAAAAAATACAAAAAAATACAACAAAAACAAAGAAGCAGAAGAGAATAGAAAGCGTGCTGTGTAGAGAGTGTGGGCAGGACCGTGTATAAGAAAACAAGAGCAACAACACGCCATGCTAAAGCCAGCAACAGCAACAACATCGATTGCAATTTACTGCCTGATGCACTTAAGAAAATTTATGCAAATACCCAAAAATACTTACTTTACTTTACTTTACCGGTCGCCCAGGGTTTTGGCCCAGGCAGACGCCGCAGCAAGGACAAACGGGTATTCCAGCATAAATTTTATAGTGCAGCCCAGGTCTATGAACCTGAACCGAGCAATGGAATGAGAGAAAGCTTCGAGTGCGCGCGAAAGAGCAAGAGCAAACCAGAGCTATCATATATACACTATATATACATACATAAATATATATGTGTGTGTAAGTGTGCAAGTGTAAATACTTACGTACCAGGTAGAAAGCTATGGCATACTTAATGAAGCAGCACCCACAATACTGCAAGCGTTTGCTTCATTACTTAAGGGGGGCCCGTCGTTTTTTGAAAAATAGTTAAGAACTTAACTGTAAGAAAAATGAACAAAAGAACAAAACCAAGACGGTGAAGAAGAAGAAGGGAAAAAGTCGACAACGATGATGATGCCGCTGCATTGCGGGCTGCGGTTATATATGGCAAATTGAGTAACTCGGCCGCTGAGAAACTGGCAATACCCTCGAGTCGTGAGCGAGTAGACTTGGCCGCGTTGTGAGTTATGTAACTTGGCATGGACACTGGCCAAAACACGGGCAAGATACTGAACAAAAAAAAATTATAAAAAAAAAAACAATTGGAGGCTGAGACGCTCGCTGACTGAATAGCTAGCTGGCTGACTGGCCAGGCATTGTGTGGCTGCTTCCGCAAGCAACTGCTGCTACGTGCCACATAAATCAGCGGCGAGCTCAGGCTACAAACTGACAGCAGACAAATTTCGAGTGCCGCTTGGACGCTGCACTAATTTGCCAAGACATTCGCTCATCCTCATCCCGGTGATCTCTTGTCTCGACTGAGCTAAAGTGAGCCAGATTGATGCGCCTGCAGCTGTAGCATGCAAAAAGTGTAAGCAGAAACAACACATACAGACTGAGTGGTACTAACTGGTAACACGAACACAAATCAGAGGCGGCAAGAAAATTCGTGTTAACCAAATGTTGAAGCCAAGTATTTGGGTGTTGCGATTGCCCCTTAAGGGCACCAGGTTCACTTCACGTTCAGGCTTAGGTTAAAGTCTGGGTCCAGGACCAAGTCGCTTCATCGGCTTGTTCCTTCATTCTTTCTTTCTTGCTAGCAACTTGTATGATGAAGTGCAGCCACACCAGCTGCCAAGCAGGCGGGCAGGCGCTCAGGCAGGCAGTCGGTATACCACCCGCGTCATAACAAGCTGGCATCATTGGTTGCTTGGGCTGCTGCTTAAATAACTGGCAGCAGGTGTTTTTTACACATTTCTTAGCTTGTCTCGCGACGTGAAAGAAGACAGCTGCATTGGCTGCTAGTCCGACCTTCGCTTTGCTACCAGAAAAACCTAGAAAACTAGCAAATGCACACATACGCATACACGCACACACATCTTTGTGTATTTGTGTGTATATATAACTTAAGATCTACGAGGATTTAAGGTTGTTTAGTGCCGTGTACAATGCAGCCGGGCGGATGCTCAGGTTAGCTGGTGGTGCTGTTATTTTTTGTTTTTTTTTGTGTCCTCTATGTTTTTTGTGGGTGATGTGTTGTGTGGCTCGCACTTAAGGTAATTTGCATTGCAGAATTTGCAGAGCTTGGCCAAGGCAACGACGTAGTCACTGTCGTTGTCGCCGCCGTCGTCGTTGTTGTTGTAGCTGCAACTGCAACAGCCAACGTGCCGGGCATGAATGAAGGCAAAGTGCTACAAAGGATTATGCAAATTAATTATTTTTCGCAAGGCAGCCACCGCCGTAGCGTTCTCGAAAAAAAGCTACCTAGTAGAAAGTGTAACGACAAAAATGTGGGCATCCACCTCCATCCGCCTTCGGCGTCTGCCAACAATGGCCAAATGGCTGCAGCCTCCATCTGCCCAGCACCTAAATGCAACCATACCCTCTCCTACTCTGAACAAAACTGCCTGAAAAAGTTGTTTAGTTTTTAGCAGCTTCGTCGACGCTTTTTTGTGTTTTTTTAAGTTTTCGTAGTTTTTAGATGTTGGTTGAATGCATTTTAATAACCAAGTGCTCAAGGTTGGCACTTTTGATGGAATGTTTGTATGAGTATGTGTGTGTGTGCGTTTGTATCTGTGTTGGTGTATTTTTATGCAAGGCAGTGCCGATGTCCTCAGTTGTCCACGGTCCGCTGTCCTTAGGGCCACAGGTTGTAACAAACTGCCATAGAGCGTATTACAGCTTTAGGTGTAGCTATTAAATTCTCAACTCCACTCGGGCAACGTTTCTGGCTGCTGCTGCTACTGCTCCTGCTGTTGTGGGTAAAGTTTTGTTTAATGAAATGCGGGAAAAAAAACTTACAATAACACTAACAACCAAAACAAGCCAAATAACCATTTAAGGGAAAAGTTTTACTATTAAAATACTACGTAATTTTTAATTGCTCCACACTTTTTTAGCCCATAGTTTAGTAAACACAGAATTTAAGTCAATTTAAGACCGCAGGACATGTAGCTGCATATATATGGTGATATGCCTACTAAACAAAAAACAAACATAACATGTTCAGTTAGCAACAATTTATTTATATGTGCATTGATTAGTCAAACGCACACTCGGCGGATGATAACAGATGTGCATTTGCGGGATGCTGGACAAATTGTTTTTGTAGCGTGGCTTGTAATTCGATTATTTAATTACATTTTGTCCGTTTTTGCTTTATTTGGATTGCATTAATTAACGAATTAATTGCCTCTGTGTTTAACACACAAAGAAATGTATTGCAATGCTATCGTTCAATGCACCATTGTTTATTAAAAAAAAAAACAGCAAACGTATGCTGTTTTCGGTAAATAACTTTATATAAGTCAAATATAACAAACATGAGCTAAATATAGTTGTAAGGTGTGCCAGATCAAGCAATTAATTGCTTAATTTATTTACTTATCTTACTACCCAATAAATAAGTCTTATTTTGTCTTACAATTGCAGAGTTAAGTTAATGGATCAATTTAAAATTACCACAAACATTAACTAATTAGCTGTAAACACTTAGCCCCAAGATAAACAATGCCAAAAGTAAGTAACTATATTTGCCCTAAAGAAACAATTGTGAGATAAGTGAAATTTTAAATTACTGCCAAATATCATGAGCTTAAATTCAAATACACACATATGCCAATTTTAATTATGCCTGACCATTGCATTTCTAATTGAAACGCATAACACTATTATACAGATAACAATACAAACATACATGCATATGTATTATATACGCTTACACAAACATGGTACGCACTCTAAAATTGCATGTTTGTTTCGATGGAATTGATGATGTACTGTATGCAAATAGTGAAACCTATATGAGCTTTAGTTAGGACTGTTAAATCAAATTACCTTTTCGCCTACGCTTTGTTGTTGACGCTCACAAAAGGCTCACGAAATTGAATACTTTCGCTAAATGAAATATGCCAACACTCCCTTTCTGAAAAGCCCACGACTAAAACCAAATATTAAAGGGAAATGCGATTCTCCACGCATAATGCTCAATGACTTCATAAATCCAATAAATTAATAAACTTTTGAAATACGCTGAGGTCATTGAGCGTTGTTTGGTGATACCATTTGCGTCGTTTGCCATTACGAGGACTACACTTTGAGCACACACAGCACATCCACGTTTTCAATGGCCATAACCATTCCAATGATATGCTTCCACAACCCATTCGCAAAGCTTCCCCATCTCTTCCCTTTACTACACTTCAGCAACAACTCTACCAACGCACATTAATCATTGAATTTTTGGTGGCCAACTCCCCAGAGATCCGTAGCAAGGTGCTTTGCCGCTCGAAGGGCACAACAGCTCACGGCCCGCTTGCTCGGCATGAATAAAACGTAAACAAAATTGACTTATTGCCGGTCAAACACCTTTTCAAAAAGTGTGTGTGTGTGTGTGTTTATGTTTATACACAGAGGGTTGCCCGCAAATAAAATACTTATGAAAAACTTTTACGGCTGCCTCCAAACCAGGCAAAACTGCGAAAGCCGCCAAGTATATATTTAAATTACAGCAAAATGCAGGCAGATGATAAATTTCGCTTTAAGTCGGCTTCCATCAGGAAAGGTATAGTAACTATATCACAGAATGTGCAGCCTTATGACTTTAAAATCAAGTCATTTGTTACAAGAACTCTATTCAGAAGTTGAATATTTTTAAAGCAGTATATAAAACTGTCGTATACATCCGAAAAGCTGGTTCAACTTTCAGGAAGTACACAGTATTTTTATTATT
Source organism: Scaptomyza caliginosa (assembly GCA_035044725.1). Classification (NCBI taxonomy): domain Eukaryota; kingdom Metazoa; phylum Arthropoda; class Insecta; order Diptera; family Drosophilidae; genus Scaptomyza; species Scaptomyza caliginosa. The sequence goes on from JAWNNR010000686.1 coordinate 895,559, forward strand.
TGCAGGGATACTGCACAATCGGTGTTGATTTTGATGAATTGTCGGGCGCACGTAGCGGACCAACTTGAGTGGCATATAATGAAAATTTGTGCAACTGTAGCGTAACTTAAATTAGACATTTTATTTTTTCCGTATTTTAATGTCAGGCGCACGTCTGTACTTTTGCAATGCTACGAAACGTTCTGTGAGGTCAGCAAGTAGCTTGTTTACCTTATCACAAACTTCATAAATTTCAAGTAACTTTAATGCGCATACAAGTTTGGCTGTTTCTCTGCTTGCCTGCTTGTTAGTCTTGGCCAGCCGAGCCCTTCGCACTTTTGTCTGTACGGTGCCTTCACAATAATTCTCCAGTTTGTGCTATAAATTTGTTTATTTGTATGATGCTGTTCTTGTTGCTGTTGTTTTACTTGCGCCCTTTTTTTGTATTTGCCATTTATTTTTTGCTGTTTTTGTGCACAGGCTAAACATATTTTCCTGCAGCTAGGCGATTGTCACACGCTGAAACCTAAAGCCGAAAGCCGAAAGCTGAATCGCAGCGATGCTGTTGTGTACGTTGCCCTTTGCACACCGACCCTGCCATCTGGCGTCCTCTGCTGTTCGGTTCCATTCTGTTCTGTCCTGTACTGGGCTGTCCTGCGGTTGTTGCGCCTAAAAGTAGTCAAATTGTGCGGACTAATAAATTTTGTTGGCTGTGTGGCACTTGTTTCGCTCGCTTTTGGCCCCGCTCACTGTCTCCGCTAGCCACTCACTTTACGCTGCTGCTGCCCAGCGGCAGTTGTGTGTTGTTCTCGTTGCTTTTGTTGTTGTTATTATTGCTTTTGTTGCTATTATTCATACGGCAAGCATCGCACATCCTATACTCTGTTACACCTTGTTGCTCCGCCAGCACAGCACGTTCATGGTTCACCCTCTGCGCTTACCACACCTACACATACATATATACACACACACGCACATATACACCGCATGCCACAAGCTTTTACCTTTTTGAAATGACATTCATTGGCTTTTACGTGTTTATTTGGAATTTCATTAAAAATGATTAGAAGCTGTTTTGTTTTTTCGTGGGTTTTGTGGGCCAAGCTTCTTTTATGTAGACTATTGCTGTAAGTGTGAGTGAGACGCAAGTAGTCAGGGAGCGGGAGAGCTCTTAAAACTGTGTGTGTCTGTCTGCCAGTCGGGTTGTCAGTATATAATGGTGCTTTCATGCTTGTGAATTTTATTTGAAAATTTTCTTCCGTTTGGTTTTTTGGGCTGTTGCCGTAGCCGTTGTCGTTGGCGCTGTCGTTTGCCAATGCCGTTGTAGTCGGTTTCTTTTTTGGGCAAAATTTTAAATTGGTGCATACTTGTTGGCTTTTGTTTAGCTGCAGGCGCGTCTTTTTGGTGGCGTGTCTGTGTTGTCTGTTGTCGGGCTATAAATTTTTAATAGATAATATGCGGCAGGCATGTGAATTGGCCTATGCCGGACCCGTAAAGCTTTTAATCGTCGCTTATTGTTATGTAGATTGTTCTGCTAATACCGTTGCCAGGCTGGTGACCCTATTGCAGCTGTTGGCTGCCAATGGCATTGCGCATAATAGCTCTCAGTCTTTCATTTTTCTCCCTCCCTCGCTATATATGTTATAACCTGTGTGTGGGTATTTGGAGCGCTTATAGTCTGTCCCATTTATAACTGTAATGCATAAATTAGCCCTGACGAAGTCAAACGCGATAACGAGCTTAGATTAAGTTCTTTGAATTTTCACATTTCTATGGCAAAGGCGTCGTAGTTAAGCTTTGAGCGTTGTCAGCGGTGTTAAAAGCATTGGCCGTGTCTAAATGGAAGTATATAGTTTGCTATCTTGTCTGTCTTTGTGGGGCATGACAGATCTGTTTCGAAGGCAACAGTCGTCTCATTAAGGAGTTGCATAAATTTAGCTCCAAAGTATGCTACAGTTTTCAGCTCAATGCATGCGCCCACTTAACGCGTCTGTTGCGCAAATTTTCGATTGTTGAGTCGGCACTTCATATGCAAAACTGCACACACAGTCTGGTGTGTCGTGTGTTGTTGTGCTACTGCTGCAACAGCACAACTGTGTGATGTTGAAAATCTGGTATTTGTTGCTTTTGGCTTTTTAGCTGCGCTAGCAGCGTTGCAAACTTTTGAAGCGCACTTGGCAAGACATGAATGCGTAATAACCAAAAGCGGAAGCAAACAACCATAAAGCCAAGGCAGCCGCCACGCACTCACTCGCACAGTTCGGACAGACTCGAGAGTCAGGCCCATATAGTCAGAGTCAGAGCAGGAGCAAAAGCAAGGGCAAGAGCAAGAGCAAAAGCTAGTGGCAGAGCTAGTGCCAAAGTTAAAATGAGAGTGAGAACGAAACAAGACCATGGATGGCAGGCAGCACATATGCATCAAAAGAGCTAGAAAAACAACGGCAAACAATGCAAATGTATTTAGCATAATGAGACAGGAGAAATGTGCAAAAATGCAAACATTTGCGGGCATTGGATGGGAATGGTCGAAGCACCAGTCGTGGTGTCTCACACTCTGTTCGATGTGTGTGTGCGAGTGTTGCTTGCAAATGGCAACAACATTTCTCTTTTCTATGCTCTTGGCTCATGTGTATGTGTGTTCGTGTGCATTAGTGTGTGTGCGCTGGTTTTCAAAATGAAAGTCATATGCCAACTCATAACTCAACTTGTTGTTGCCTGCCGGTTCACATGACCGTGCCCAGGCGCAAGTTATTTCATTTGGTATTTCAAGTTTGTTGGCATTTGAATGAAGTCATTATGAAGGCGGTAGCAGGCAAGCTGCCTGCAGTCACTGGCAACAACTAAATTCATTTCTTCTTCGTTTTGTTTTTTATTTTTTCATTCTTGCTCTTAGGTATGTGGTGTGTTTTTTGTACTCTTTATTGCTAGCGTCGAAGCAAACGCCTCTAAATAAGCATTGACGCACACACACACACACACAGAGACAGAAGCATGTCTATACTCGTACACACACATTAACACACCTGAAACAGAATGTAATTAAAGTTGAGTTGCAAACTTTTGCTTTTATTTTTATTAACTTTACTTATTTATTTATTTTTTGACTCGTCGGTGCGTGTGGGTGCGTGTGTATGGGTGAGCATGTGTGTGTGTCAGAGTGTGTGAGAGAGAGAGAGAGTGAGTATGCAATGAGCAGGTAGGGGACTTTAAAAGCACTTTCAACGGCTTGAACTTGGCACAGGCTTACGCACAAACCCATTAAAGCAGCTTAAGAACTTTTTTTTCGCACACGCAACCTGAAAAGTATGCAATGGAAACAAGGCTTCTTTCTCCTTGCCCTTGTACTTGGCGATGCCTGCGATGCCTTCTTGTACTTGCATACATACATATAAGAAAAGTTTTACCACAGAGCCAGACAAACAGACAACGTGCGACTAACAAATGCTGATGTGTAGATGGAGGGATGTTAAAAGGATGGGTGAATGAAGGGAAGGCTGCTGTTGTGTGCCGCTAACTGGGCTGGGTGAAGTTCGGTTCCTGGGTGCGACATTAAGCTTCGTGCGTGCAAATACCATGAATCTGTTGGCATGTAAAACACTTTTGTTACGCCCAAAGCCAGCACAAAACCAGAAGGGAGATGAAAAAAATGTTGTTGCAGCAATTTGTCAGACAGTTTGTTCAGTATATATATATATATATTTTTTTTCGTTAATTTCTCTTTTTCTTGTTGTTGCTTCTGTTTCTGCAGAAACCGACTTAAGTCGCATTTGAAAGTTCGTAAAAGTCATGCGTTAGGGGAGCAAAGTAATTGCGCTTATTTGTAGTGCAATTATACAAATTAAAAAACAGTAAAATAAAATAAGATTGGAGCATGGTATTAAACAAAATACATATGTACAAACAAACAAATGAAATGTGCATTGTACCAATAAAAGTCTATTGTATAAGTGTTTGTGTGAGTGTGCGTGTTTCATATTAAATCATTGGCTCTTGCGATGCAATCAAAGTTACTAAAGGCATGGACCACGTTCCAGTGTACATTTAATTTATGCGGCGCATTGAAATTTATCACTCGGCAAGCATCTTAATGGTTCATTAAATTCATTATTCGGACGACTGCGAAAAAAAAAAAACGGAATACCAACATACAAAAACGCCATAATAAAAAATCCCAAGCCAAACAAATAAATGGAATAAAAATAATGCACAAACATACATAAGTATGTGTGTGTGCACACGAGTGTGTGTGGTTGGGCTTCTGCGTAACACGTATTTCTTTGCATCTGCCGCATTTTAATGAGTTTTTGCTTTACGTTAATTTATTTTCATTTGAATTCTTTTGCAAAATGGCTTCAAGGCGCGCACAAAAAGTGCAATTATGCATTCATTAAAGAAATTAATTGCAAACAATGTGCAGCCAAAGAGCAATTCGCATTCGTGGCAATTCGCATTATTGAGAAATTCGACAAATTGTAACCTGCAACCTAAAAGCAAAGCAAAGCAACGCAACAAGCAACAAGCTGACTAAATCTTTGCCCCTGTACCTGACCCGTTTTCTTTGCCAGCAGCCTTGTTGTGTCGTAAGTAGGACATTACCAAGGCTTTTATCGTAAATGCCAACATCTTTTGCTTGTAATTTTCTGTTACGTTCGCAACACTCTTACATTCACATTCCCATTCAAATAATAATGGCTGCTTTTTACGTAGATGTGCAATGATTACGTGATGCCTGCACAAAAGCACACATATCCCCATTAGATATAAGATTTCAGTTGTTTTCTGCTGGCTGCCCTTTTGTCTTATTCCTTATAGTATGTTGATGCGTGCATTTGGCTTTAACTTCAATGTCATACATTTTTGATTTAAGCCCACTGAAACACAAACATACACTCAATTTTGTAGATTTCATTCACATTTGCTGCCTTATAATAACGCCTCATAGCAATGCTCTTTATTATAGACTCGTATATGGGTTTCTATCCCGTACAAATAAATAGACCAACAGGGCTACAATAATAAGCCTCTGATTGGTGGAAGACATGATATTAAGTTTTTATTTTTGATGTCAGTCCATTACAAAGTGTTGCTTTCCTTTTTGTATGTTGGAGTAAGGTATAATATTTTAATATAAGAAACATTTGGTAGTGGGCACAAACGCAGATTGTATTGGTATTAAACGGATATATATAAAGCCAATTTTTAGTCTCATTTTGCATTTCTGATAAAAATCAACTTATATACAGTTTGTCTATTATTCAAATGCTTACCGTCTGAAGGTTTTAGTTTCGGACAATATTCAGGAAATATTGTTGATTACACTTTTGAATATTAATATATTTCATTAGTAAATGGACATTGCCAGTCAATAATCCAAGCAATCTGACTAAGAGGGTATGCAGGTGACAGACTCGAACAGTTTTTCAACTACTATCTTGCAATCTGACTATCTCGACTGTTCAAGTTTATGTGTCTTTGAGTGTTGAAGTGTGTGTTGGATGGTGCTTCATGTAGCATATTATTACGTATACGGAACATTGCGCATTAGTCGTGCATTAGTCAGCCGTATGATTGTGTCTGAGCGAGCGTTGCCGCCACTGCTGAAAATAAAAACAATGCAATGTGCCACCAACTGTCACTGCCAGGACTACAGTTGTCAACTGATGATGATAATACCGTTGCCAGTTGCACATTCTGTTGCTGCTGCTATCATTGCGTATGTTGTTGATGATGGTAATGATTTTTGAATGCGTAACTGCAAACTGCAGCTGAAACTTTTGCTGTATGAGCTATACTTTCTTGTGTCTTGTTAGGAGATCGCACACATGCAAACACTCACACATATGTGTATGTTTGGCCATCTTCTTTGTTCATCGCTGAGGGGCATCTTTAGCCGCTTTGCTGGTTCGTTGAACGCATTTCTCATTTTCATGTCCATTTCAGCAAATCTATGCGAGTCACATTCATTTGAATGTATTTGTCAACGGCCATGCAGCAGCAAAAACCACATCAGGAATACCGAAACGACAGCAACATAGCAGCAACAGCAGAAGCAACAACATCAGCAGTAACGAGCATGACAAAACATCTGAACGAAATTAAAACAACAAAACAAAACATGAATGGCTCGGCCGAGTGTACTTGTAGAATAGATACCCCGCAATCCGGCAAGAGTGTTGCTACTTCCTTATATTAAGTTTTATTTTTGTTGCATTAAAGTGCATTTTGAATATTAGGATAGATCGCTTTTAGAAAAAATAAAGTTAGGTACATACTAAGCTAAATAAAATTTTGTCTGCAACACAACAATATACCCTGCTTATGACCATTCAATGGCAGAGGGAATAAAAAAATACATGCTGCAAATATCTTAAGGGTATACTTAGGGCTTGATTTTTGTACTGCGCTGCCTTTTGTCTCTGTTTGGCGACCGACAAGCTGCGCTTAAGTGGACAGCAAGCTCTTCTATCTTCGCGTGTGTGTGCGTTTGTGTTGTCTGTTTGTGTGTCAGGGCTTGCAGCTGTGTGCGTCCGCTTTGGCTTTTGAATTTGCAGTTAGTCCCGGAATCCGTATGATATAATATGCGAGCTGCAACTGCTGCTGCTGTTTGTACACAGAGCGACAGCGTCAGTGTTGGCGGTATTGTTGTTTTTGGTGTTATTAGTGATGTTTTTGTAAATGCTGTGGCTGTTATTATTATTGTTGTTGTTCCTATTATTGTAGTTGTCTCGGTTAGGCGCTGCTGCTGCTGCTGCTGTTGTTGTTGCTTCTGCTACCACTGCGCGAGAGCATAATAGTTTAGTAAGCTCTCTCTGGGGCATTCAACTGCATGAGATGACGTCTTTATTTCCCCAGGCAATCTTTTGCCACGAGTGTTTGTACACTTGTGTTTGTTTGTTTGTATGGTTGTATGTGTATGTGTGTGTCTATGTATGTGTATATGGTCGTATTTGTGCAACTGAGGACAAAAGTTTCGTTGGCTTTGCAGCGGCAACAAACAAACATAACCATACAGAGGCATGTAGAAGCCCCCTACCACCTGCTGATCCCTATGCGTCGCTTGCAGGACCAAAAACAACAGAAGTATGCGCCGACAACGCTAACAAGAGCGGTAAGTTGTTGATATTGGTACTCGAATTCAAAACTTTTGAAACAATGTTACAGCAGGCTGAAGAAAACTTAAAGAAGGAAGAGTAAAGCAACCAGCAGAAGAGCTTTGCATGTTGCAACGTCGTTAGGACAACGATGCCGTTGCTGCTGCTGTTGCACCAAATGATTTTAGCTTGGAATAGAGGTTTAGTCAAAAATATTTTGAAATGTTGGAGTAAGTCCTAGCACTTAAATATTAAAAACATGAAATTCAAATAATTGATAGAATATGCACAAAGGAAACGCATCAAAACTTAAAAGGATTGAACGGTTTTGGACAATTATTTAATATACAAACAATTTTCAGAATTGTTAAGTTGATTAATATAAATTTGAAAATAATTGTTGCCATAATAAAACTTCATTTTATTTGGCATGCGATTAAATTTGTGAATTTATGCAAATACTGAAAGGTAGTTGAACTAAATACTTAAGCTAAAGTTATACTTTTATACTACATGGACTTGATAAACGCTGCACTGTTTCGCTTATTGCCATTCTCTTTTCAGTTTTGTGCTTTCTGATTTCTGTTTTCTCTTCTCCCTGCTTTGGCATGATTGTTTATCTTTAAACTTGACTTGGCTTGGCTCTCCAGACTTTTAACGCTCAAACTCGCTCCCCTGTGAGCGACTTGGGGCTCAACGTTAACTTTTTTGGGTGTGCACTAGCAGCAGACTCCCAGTTTTGAGTTTTCAACTCCCAGTTCTCAGTTATTGTTGGCTCGGTTGTTTAAGTAGCTGCAATGGCAATGTAAAGCGTGCTACTTCATAGCAACTTTTATGGTCATCCAAAAAGTATGACAACTCAGGCTATTGCTCTTGTTGTTCTGATGTCATGCAGAGCGGGGAGACGAGTGAAACCAACTTACACAAACACGTTCACATGTACACACACATGTGGCATAATATGAACTGATGTTGCTTCTACTGCTTGCCATAGTACCGTACTTATTTATATACTTATAGTTTACGGCGCTGCGGGACATATTCTGCTCGAATATATATTTTTGTTCTAATGAAAAAGTTATGACCATCAAATAAAGTATGCTGCTTGCTGTTTGCCGCTTTCTGCTTGGCCCCCAATAACAACAACACAACAAAAAAAAAAACCAGCTCAAAAGTGAAGCAGCCAGCAACAGCTATGCCATTAAGTGACCGACCGTAAGACCTGCAATCGTCGTTGCTCTCATTGTTTTTGTTGTTGGCGTTGGTTGTTGGTGACCTCGTCGAAAGTTGACTCTATTGTGCTTCCTGTTTATGCTGTGCAGTCTTATTGTTGTTGTGACTGCTGATGCTGCTGCTGATGCTGCTGCTGCTTTTTGTCTTCTGGTCACTGCTTGATGTTATTCTTGTTTTTGTTGTTGTTATTATTATTATCTTTTGCCTTACGCTGGCTTTTGCTTTTGTTGGTCTCATTGCCCGGCTATTGTTGAAGACGCTTGCCCTTGTTTGGGTTGTTGTGCTGCTGTTATTATTGTTGTTGTTGTTATGGTCCCATTCGTAGTTCGTTTAATTCAGTTTTCATATTCACATGCTTGTATGTGCATATAGAAGTACGAATCCGAAACCTTTTGCCCACTGGGCGTATACTTTATCATACAATATTGTTTCGTTTTTATTACATGTCACTCATACGTGAAAGTCTCTCTATATTTATATGTGTGTGTTTTGTTAGTGTAGATGTTTGTGTAAAGTGCGTTCTTTGGTTTTATATGAATTTTTTAGAGTCTTTTATGCACTCAGCACGAAAATTTGTTCGCCAAGAGTTTTTACCACAAAAACAGCAACAAACAGCAACAAACAGCAGCAAACAGCCACAAATTTTGTTTGCCACGTGCGTCGGTTGCTGAGCTAAAAAGCTTCAAAGATGCTACCAACGTTCTAATTTGGTTTTTGGGTAAACACACAAATACATATTTATATATATACATTAGCTTTTTAAGGCAACTAACAACCCGAGAGGTACTCACATACAAATACTTTTCTCTGCTTGTTTATATGCCGCTATTCATATATTTTTTAACGAGTATTTCCATAAAATTACATATGCAAATATACATATTCTAAACTTAAGTCAAAAACGGGTAATCAAGGATGTGAGGCAGGCATAGTCTAAAAGGCAACTAGGTAAGGATTTAGCTATTTGTCTGCTATGCGTACAAAATATTCAGGCTGAGCACGTAATACGTGACAATTACTACATTTTAGGTAAACATGCTCATTAAATCATTTGAGCTTAATTCCCAAGCAAGGCAACAGCAAAGGCAACGGTTAGAACAATAGCACCAAGAGCAACAACAAAGGCAACAGAAACAGTAAAGCCAACGGTAAAATGCAAAATCTGCGTACACTAACTTGACAAGCTATTGTTTTGTTTCGGCCGTTCTACTGCCGACAATGATGATGATGATGCTTCTTCTTGGATAAGCTACCTGAGAGCATGTGAACCTCAAAGTATTTGTCTGCAGTAGGCTAAGCCCATAGTTAAAGTAGAGGCCAAGCCGGGCCGGGCCAGCCCAAACTAACTGGTCTTGGTCTATGGTACACATGCAAGAACGTAGACGTATAAACAATGGTGAGCTTGCGGGCTGCAGGCAGATAACACAATATACCGCCCTCTGCTAAAGGATTTAACGAGACGTGCTGACGAGGTCGAGAACAACGGCTGTGATGAGTGCTGATGGAGCCAACAGGAGTGCAACAACTAAACGCAACAGCTAAGGAATTTAGACCAACAAAGCCAACGGGCTGGCTGGCAAATGAACAGGCAACGCAGGTTGGCCCGCTCTTCTCTCTGCTCTCTTCTTTTCAGTTCTCTTCTGGCACACGACCAGGAAGTGTAACATCAGCGACAGCATCCTGTAGTGTCCTTTTGGCGCACTTTGCTTGACGTTTAGCAAGCCCATGTGCTACGTCTCGCTCGCCCTGCAGCACGTGCTGCTCACGTGAAAGCGTTGCCTACCTACATTACTTATTATGATTATTATTATTTAATGCAACAACAGTATAGACACAGACAACACTATGGCCGGCGCAGCAACAGTTACTACCCTAAGTACACCTAGTGTTGAGCACGTGACAATCCGCTCACGATGCCCAATAACGTATAAGAACAAGAAGATTTTGGTATTGGCCGAACTTGCACATGATTTACTTTAACTATTATATTCAATTTGCAAATGTGATATATATTTAAGGCCTTTAAATTAAAGAAGATGGCTTGTAAAGCATATTTGTGCGTGTATTGTTATTTTGTTGAACTTTTAGGATCTGGTCACGTTAGCATTCGTGTTTTGATAGTTGTTGCTTAGTGTAGTGCCACGCCTCGTTTGTGGCATGTTGTTGTCCATGGCGCGTCGTTCGCATTGTTTTGTCCCCTTTGTCCGGCTCACCTAGGCGGCCGCTATTGTGGCCACTCTGGTCTCTGCCCCTGCTTGGCTTGTTATTCTTTTGTTGCATGCACTTTTCGCAGTATTTCGTAATATTTGTTAAGTATGCTTTTGAAATTGTGGTCTTCCACCATTATGTCATTCATTCAAGTTGAACGACAACAACAATAACCACAACAACGCTCCCAACAAAAGCGCAGCAACAATAACCAAGTTGATGACCGAATCGTAGAGTTCTACTTCTACTGCTACTATTACTAGTCTACCAGTTATAGTTGTAGTGCTTGTTGTTACAACCTCTATTGTTGTTGCTGTTGCTGATGTCGTTAGACTCGTTATTGAAAGAGATAAAGAGCGGTTACTTAGGCGCACACCAGTTTTATTGTTGTGGCTTTTCATGCGGCTTCTGCTTTATATTGTTCCTCTTATTTGCAGTTTGCCGTCACTGTAATAATCTAACATAAATATTACTAATTTCATGAAATTTATTTAACTGTAGTTAAATTTACTGCACTTGTACACTGCTCTGCAGAATTCTATGTTCACACACACACAAACACACATTGCGCATACGGCGTGTTGAACGGGCACAGCCCGCAGCCCAAGGCGCGCTGACAGCCAGCATGTGCGGACAGGCTGGACAGACGAATAGTGAGACAAAGACAATGTACAGCCTGGCTTGCTAGCAAATTTGTACTTGGCTACTTCTAAATTTTAGAAGCTGCAGCTGGAGTTGAAGCTAGAGAGCTGTAGAGATGGAAAGATGGAGAATCATTGCATGTTGGCAAAACGTCCGCAGCCGTTGGCCAGACATTGTTTAAACGCACAGCATTTAGGCTTAAATTGCGGTCGCTTTGGCGTATTCCCATGAATTTTCCTCTCCATCTATCTCACTGTTTCACTGTTTCTATGCTTCTCTCCTCTAGCCAAAGCCTTGGCGTGCGTGTGCTAGTGGGCGTGTCATTAGACAGCTAGGAGCTAAAAGAGATAAATGGCGACAGCGACAGTCGTTGAACTTTTTGCTTTGTAGGTTGTTTATGCAATTCAAATGAGTTGCATGGCAAGATGGTAGAAAGGAGAATATCTGGGTAATACATTTTATTTTGCAATCTTAACCCTAATTTAGTTTGCGAGACTGTGTAGTGGCTTGACAGTTAGCCAAAGCGCTTTACATAGAAAGCATCTGTCTTCTCGATGAAATGAACATGCACATTCAACAGCAAAATATTACCAACTAAAAAAAAGCGCATCTATTAACATTCGCATACGACCTAATACACACGCAAATATACTTACATACATACTTTGTGTGCGATACGCAATGTGGCAGTGGAGCAATTTTCATTTTGCTCAAAGAAATGCAAGTGGCAGCCAAAAGGCGGTAGAAGAAGCGACAGAGGCTGCAGCAGTTAACGTAGCAAAAGGCAGAAGGGCACTTGTACTTTGAGCCAAAGGCCAATGAAAATGACTAATTTAGAGTTTAATTAAAATGCGCTAACGATTTGGCGCGCAAAACAGCAAAACAAAATAAAGCAACATCAACAACATTAGCAGCAGCAGCAGCAGGAGCAACAAAACGTTTCGAAAATTACCGTCTTGAGTTACATTTTAAGCTTGGCTGTCGCTCAAGAGAAAATAGCAGGCAAATAAATAAAGAGCCGACGCATTAAACGCAATGGAAAATAAACAAACAGTGAGCTCTCAATTGTATACGGAGCGCAATCCCTTTCAAATATCTAGCTTAAGTAATTGCGAATGCAATCATGTTGATAAGCACAAGCTTAACGATACTTTTAGCTACTACCTATTGTAATGCCAGATATTGTTACGTTTCGACAATTGATTATTAGACAGTCAGTACATTACCATGAAAAGACTTTGTTTAACAAAATTTATTTCATTTTCATAAAATGTTTGCCGAAAAGTGTTGTACTGTAAAGCATATGGAAACCAGGCAACGAGTAAATCCCTCAAGCTGAGAGCGGAGCCATTCAGTTGCCAACCTTCAATTATGACTTGAAATGATGCCTGGCAAAAATGAGAAAATAAGCGATGTTAAATTGACAGCGCATTAAACCCGTGCCGGCAGTTTTAATACACTCCAAAACCTATTTTGGGCACCTAACAAGCCACACCAGCAACAACAGGACGAGCAGTAGCAGCAACAGCAGCTGTAAATCGCTCCCGCATTGTTGTTGGCTTGTGTTGCTTAGTGCCCGTCAGTCGGCGTTATTAATCGCCAGGCATTCATAATTGTGGTTGCCATTATAATTGTCATTATGTGCAATACATACATACATACATACATAGATAGATAGATAGTTGTCCCTGTCAAAATGTCGCTCGCTGTCTTAACGCCACGAGGGCTATGCGATTCTTGTATTCTGCGGCTTATACTGTGCGTTCGTTTGTCTCTGTGTGTGTGCTTTTGTTTGTGTCTGTGTCGCTGTGGCAATGTAATTGACTGTGAATAATAACCGCTATAATAATTTTCAGCCACAACACCAAGGATAGTAGCAGAAGATTCAGGCACCCAAAAAGCAAGTGATGGCAATGTTGTTGATGATGATGACAAGGCGCAGACAACGAAGAGTCGCGTCGTCAGCGATTGGTTGCTTCAGCGACTAGAAGACTCACAAAGACCAGGCACAATTTGCGATTGACAATCCTATTAATAACAACAGCAACATCATTTGAAGCAGAAGCACACGCGGCATCAGCAACAGAAAGGAATTGGTTTTGGAGCAGTGCTAGCAATACATAAGCAATATGTATGAGGGAAGTTTATGCTGGCCTCATAAACTAGGGGGCACAGTTAAAGGGCCTGTAGCCAGGCAAGTGGCATCACAATCACAAATGACATTGCTCAATTGCATTTGATTAAGTTAATTGTTTTTGGGTTTATGGCCGGGCGATTAACAATGAAGCAGCGCACAAGTTTGACACGAAGACAACATCGCTGCTGCTGCTGCTGCTTTTGCCATTGCTGTTGTTGTTGTCATTAAGGTGGCTAATAATAGGATAGGCAGGGTTCTGTGGATCGTTGGGTGGTTGTGTGTGTGTGTGGCAAATGTCAGCAGCGTTGGCATTTCTGTATTGAATTATTGACATAATTTACAAAATCTGTGCCTAATGGGCCATTTGAGTGCTTGGAGTGGGAAGGCAACTATGCAGGATAAATGTATATGTATATATTCCTGTATATCTCTGTGTCCTGCATGTTTGCATATATATTTGAATGTGTGCTGGCGTGCGTTTATTGCACTGCATCATGCCATAACTAAGTTAGTAGTATGTAGAATGTATGGCAGGCAGGCAACAGGTTAATTTATACTGCCCTCAGTTTTATTGAATTATTATAGCTCATTAATGGCACTGCCAAAACCCGATTAAAGGACAAAACATGCACCTGAAGCTCTAACCGGTAACTGTAAACAGCCCCGACTTTGCTTTACCCAATTTACACTGTGATTAGTTTGTTGTTATGGGATTTTGTCGTTGACATTTGCAGCATGTTTGTCAAATTGCTTTACAGTTGCGATAAATCAGTTATTTTTCATAGGCGACAAGCATGAATGTTGTGAATGCTGTGTGAATGTTTATGTGTTATATTGGCTATTGGCTGGCTAAACCGCCGATAGACGACCGCAAGTGCCAATACAACACTGGTCACAGCGAACAACAACAGCTTCAATAGAGCAATACAAAACAGTCAACAACAACGACAACAACAGCAGCAGCAACCAAGGGCAATGTGTACAATGTAAACCATAAAACTAATCTTATTTGACAGATGAATTAATTAAAATCAGTGAAACGCATCTAGGTGACAACGCTGTCTGTTGCCCGGTGCCTGTTGCCTGATGCCTGGTGAATGTTGAATGGCCAGAACCGCCCTGAGCAATGGCTTCGTTGTGCATTTGAATTTACCTAGGCCCGGCCATGGTAATGGTAATGGGAATAGAGCGACAGAGCTTAGAGTTGGAGATAAAGGTGGAACAGTTGCATGTATTTTCAAATTAATTTAACACTGTCAATTTGTTGTCCAGCTTACAACGGCGACAGGCGACATTCAGCAGTCGCTGAGTCGGTTTGGGTAGTCGTAGTCGTTATTGCTGCATTTGGTTGGTAAACGTTAACTAATTCCATGGAAATGTTGTTGCTCATGCTGCTGCTGCTGCTGCCGCTGCCGCTGCACGTGGGGCTGTTGCTGCTATTTGCATTTGTAAACCACAGCAGTAGTCGAGCAGATGCAGATGCAGAAGAAGAAAGGCAAATGCAGACGCAGAGACAAGGATAGAGAGATTGGAAACAATTCCGAGTGGTAGTTCACAGCCTGCGGCGATTGGCGTTGCTCCGGCGCAACTCTGAGTGACAGCAACAGTCAGTGACATTTAGCATGATTTAATGACACCGCTGCGGGGGAGCGCTATGCGTCCGCTGTCCAATGTCCAATGTCCGAATGTCCAATGCAAAGCTGGCGAAGCATTGTAAGATGCAAATCACAATGCACACAGCATGGCTAAAATGTTATTTGGGTTTTACGCCAGCGAAAAAGAATTGCACTGCATCTATCCATTGAAAGCATTGTCATGTACTCCAGCTGCATTGTCAACAACGACGCGGGGGGAAATGCAAATGCTAATGACTTTGTCTTGTTATCGATTTCTTAGTTTGCTCTAATAATCAACTTCAACTACAACTACTATGCTCACGAGACTAAAACTAATTAAGCGACTTGCCTTTGTTAAACATCCCCACAAAAAAAAAAAACCGAATAAATGTGACTTGTTCACAGGCAACCTGCTGGGGGCAAGTAATTAATGAACTGCAGCTTGAAACTTGCCACACTCTACTCCAACGCTTAAGCACACATGACGCAAGCAAGTACGTTGGATACTGTCTCGCTATTATAAGTCAACAATACTGACCAATTCAAGTGGCTTCCTCAACCCCTAAAAACCCATGCATGGCCGTTTTTGGACGCTCTTTATTGCTTAAAGAGGGTTGGTTTATTCAATTTATAGATATAAACGTATATCATGGAAAAAACCAAACATAAACAAAGGCATACTTGTTTTATTTTGTATATCTTTGATTTGGTAAAGTTTTTTACTCAGAATGTTAATAAATAAATATCACGTTTGGTAAGCTCAATTCAGTGTCTTTCTGTGTGATCTTAACTTGCTTTTTTACCTCCATTATTTATACACCAACAGCAATTTTTCAAGCCAGCAGGTTGGTTTATTATTTTACTTAATTATTTGAAAACATTTACTGATCAACCCTCATCTCCTTGTTTATCTATACACATACACACAGGCACATACTTATATTTATATATATATATATATAAATATATATTCTATGCATATATATATATATATATATATATATATATATAAATATATATTCTATGCATATATATATATTTTCTATGCATATATATATATATATATATATATATATATATATAGAAGTGACGGAAGGCGTCAGTAAGACAAGCGTTTGAAAACTATTAAACAGCGCACAAAAGTTCATATAATACAAGCGGAAAACAGGGGCGGAAGGCGCGTGCTGTTGCCTGTCAGAGTTGAGTTGGTCCTGCCCAAATGTTGTTGTTGTTGTCGTTATTGTTATCGCTGTTGTTGTTGTGACGATGTTCTATGGAAAACAAACTATGCAGGCTTTTAAGCATTTGTGTAACGTTAATTAAATTTATATTCAAACAGCGAGCGACTTAATTTCTAATTTCCGCCTCAGCTTGTGACCTGAGAACGGTGAAGTTAAAATGGGTATGAGTGGGGTAGATACGTAAGTGGGGTAGGTGTAGGAGTGGGTAGGTGGTTGAGAGGGGCTGCTGGTGCGCGGTGTGGCTATGGCTGCGGTTGCTTGAGGCCTGCGGTGGCCGTTGAGTGACTAGCACTTTAAGCCACCTTCCTGAGCGTCATTAACTTTAATGCGGCGCTTTATTTCACAGCAAACAAATGTCATAACAACAACCGGGCCCCATTCCAAACCTATTTCATATACTACACAATAAACTTGCAGGCAAAACAAGACCATCTCATCCCTTTCCATTTCAGGATCACGCCTAGGACGAAAACGAGTAACAGTCCCAGAAGCAGCCATCAGCAGAAACGAGTGCAAAATTTATGCCAGCCATACTTTTGTCATAATTGTGGCTCCGTTGGACTTGTAGTATTTTTGTGCCTGAAAAGTGTTGACGGCTTTGAAATATGAGGCACATGCAAAAGGTAACAACCCCGGCGATGCCAACAACATAATCAGCAGTCCAGCCACACTAACAGCTACATCTACAGCACACTCCCAGGAGTGCGTCATTGCGGCACACGTTGACAATATCTGCTGTCGGCTTATTTGCCAGCTCAGCTGCCACGTGAATGTGAGCTCAAGTGCCATTGCCATTGCCCGCCCACAAGTCTCCAATCCTCACCCGGACATTGTGCACTGTACTAGCACTGGCATTGGCACTCGGGCAATCCTGGCTGGCATCCTTCTCAGTTATGTTCAGTTGTGTTCAGCTCAGTTCAGTTCAGTTCAGCTGGCGTTCGCTTACCAACTTCTTGGCCTGCTTCATTTTATGCTTGTTGAGTTAATAGTTGGCTGCCACCTTGCTCTGGGTTAGTGCGTACTTCGACTTATGCCCCTTACTAATTCAGCTGTTTTTGTTGCCTTTGTTGTTGTTGTTGGCGGCTCTGGTGCTGCTGGTAAACTGCAAGTGCCGTAATTTGTAATTGCAGGCAAATGAATTTTTGGCTTTCTGTTTTTGGGTTGATGGGTTGTTGGCCAGCCCCCAATTTCCCCTTCCCAATCCAGTGTCCCGTTGTGCGAGCTGTGTCGTGCTGGTAATCGTTTTGACAGGTTTACTAGCGGCTTCTCCACACCAATTGCAGGTTGTGTATAGTGTTCAATTGACAAACGTTGCTGTCCTGGGTTGGTCTGGCTTCTTTATCGCTCCAATGGCACTCATCCTACCCCACAGCAGACTTTTAAATAAACCATAAAACAAGACTATTCACTTCAGTTGCGTTGTGGCCATGGTTACATTTTTTGGGGGACTGTGGCTATGTCTCTTCTCTATTAAAGCGTTTTATCTCGTTTTTATCGCTTCTTTAGTCCTAGCCGTGGTCGCACTAGCAATGAGTCGCTTGGCTTGGGTTTTTTTTTCATGCTCTTGTCGATTTTACTTTTTATTCTTTTTGTTCTTTTCCCTTTTTAGCAGTCCACTTTGAGCCATTCAACCGGTCGAGGCTCCATAAAATGGACAGTAAAGTAAAATTGTCAGCTTTTACAATTGGCCAAAAATAGCTGGACTCGTTTACAGTTACACTAAACACGCCAACGGACAGATGGCCAGATACTATGAGTGCAAACAGGAGTGCGAGTGCCTGCCTATAATTATCATTAATTTTATAGTTTAGCTTACGGCTCAGCTTAGACAGTGGTTTTAAGTGCAAAACCAATGCAGATACCGTTACAACGCCTGCTCATCTTCATCCAGCATCCACATCCACGACGCTTTTCACAACTTCCCACTATTGCCCAGCCATCGTTCGCATTGTGTGATTTCTGTCAAGAGTTTTGTTTTCAAACGCGCTTAAATTGGACAGTATTGGACAGGGGGTAAGTAAACCGTGGGGATCGTATGATGCCCCAAAGTCAATGACAGTGTCAGTTGGCTTGGTGGCAGTGAACTCGAGCTGGAAACAATTCACAGTGGACAAATTTGGAGCCAAACATTGTAAAAATGGTTTGGTACTGTTTAGTTATGATTAATTAATGAAGATTTTTAGCAGTTAAATAATGTTTGATTTGACAAATGATTTTCACTTGAATTCAAATCTCAATCAACAAGTTTTAAATGTCAATAAAAATTAACAGAGTTCATATTTTACACTTTATTACATTTAAATTATGATTGGGTCATTTAAGATTGGTCTCCATAGTGCCACGACTTCTACTGCATCTCATCGTAAAACTTTTAAGTGTTTGCCAGACATTTTCTCGTTAGTTGTGAGCTCCCAAGTTATTTGGACAATGTCCGTGTTCCTTCTCATCGGCAGCCAGATACGTCGTCTCCCATGGTCCACGGGGTGTAGCTGCCTCAAAACTCTCTCGTTAAAATCAAAAAATTAGCTGAAATCTTTCAGCAAACAAGTCAAAAGCGACATTTGTTTAAGTTGCTGTCATTGGTGTTGTGGCTGCTTTTGTTGCCTGTGTTCTTTCTTGTTTGTTTGTCGCTGTGGCTAGCCTAATTTTCAAATTAAACTTTAAGTAGTTGCTCACTGGTGTCGACCATTCCCAATAGCCGGCCATCAACAAATTGACCGTTTCCCTGTGTGCGTTTTCTAATACGGCTCAGCTTAAGAATAGCACAAGAAGCCTTTAATGTGCTCAGTCAACCAGCTAAGGATATGCATTTGAAGTGCTGTTGGGCTGCCAAAGCCCTTCAATAAATACCATACCATAGCATAATATTCCATCATGTACTCGTTGTGTATATTGGCTCACCATTGACATTGTCAGGCTCATCGAGTATTTTCATTTTATTTTCAATATACTTTCCATTTTGTTTCGTTTGGTTTCTTTTTCCCTAGCTCGTATCAAATTTTTTTTATACAAGTACATATATATATATTTCTTTTACGACTATGACAAATAAAATGTGCATGATTTTATAATCTGTTGATATTCCATTACAATTTTGTAAATATTTTGCTGCTTCTGCCACTGCCACTGCTACTGCTGAGGCTGAGTCTTTGCTACTGCTGCCATACACACATACATAGCTCTTACAATAGACTTACAAATATATGTATGCTTGTACAATTTAAAAAGGATGTTTGCAGCTCTGCTGAGCATTTGGCACAATGGCTGAACAACTTTCATGGATATATATACTTATATATGTAAGTATGTATTCGTGTGTGTGGCGGACTTTCTCTTAGCTTGGCGTTTGATTGCTTTTACTGCCTGCCAGAGAATATCGAAATATTTTTGTATTCTAAGCTTATTTTTTATCCAATATGCACAATGATGCTTATAAAATATATTGCTCATAAATATACATATGGACATGTCTATAGATGTTTTACACACCCCTCCTTTTCCGCACCACTCAGCTAATGTGTGTGTTAGATTATTGCATATTATAAGCTTTACAACTGACACGCACACACACACCTTCACGCAAAGACAGTGCGCTTAAATTTTTAACAAGCAAAATAGGCAAACAAATTTTGAGTTGAATTTTTATTTCAACACAAATAGCAACAGCAACAGCAACTTGCATAAATGATTTATTGCCACAAAAAGAAATGGCTTTTGTGGATGCTGTTGTTGTTGTAGCTGTTAGCTGTTAGCAATGCTATTGCTGCCACTTCAGCTGCCATTTCTAGTTAAGCATCAAAATTTGCGCCGTAACCAAATACAGGCCCAGGACAAATTCGTCTGGCAACAACAGCAATAGCAACAGCAGCAGCTACCACCAATGTCATCGCCATCGTCAACGCTTGAGAGCAAATAGAAAGCAGAACACTCGAGACAAGAACGGACTGGAAACCGGACTGGGCCCAGGCACACGCTCGTAAAATTTTATATCCAATTTTACGATTTCTGACGCAAAAAGTGAAACTAACCATTTCGACATTAGACATGAACACATCTCGACCATGGGTCGCCCATTGGGTCGGTTGACAGCTTTTTGGAACGCCTAAGGAGGAGCAGCAGGAGAGATGGACAGGACAGCGATTCTATTGGACTTGCTCGGGCGTCAACGAGCGAACAAACGTCAAGGATGCTGTGCATATTTTTTCTGTGTCTTTTTTTTTTTTTTTTTTTTTGTAGATTCTCTCCGGCTGCCTTCACATTCGTTTCGCTCGTCACTTTCTTGCTTTCGTTTTGCTTCTTTTTTTTATTTTGCTTGCTTTGTTTTTCGATTTTGGTGATGACAGCCAGAGCGACATTAAATGCCCCGCTTCAGTTGTTTGTGCCTGTGGTGGGTAGCCAAGTGCCAAGTCTGACCATTGCCAGCTGGTCTTTGGTCTATGGACGATGAGCAATGCGCCGACCTATTGCATTCGTCTCATATTGATGGTCATGGCGCTACCCCTCCGAATCCTAACAGCGACAGCAACATCGGCTGTGGCATTTTTATGGTCATGAGAGAGCAGTTCGATAAGTTAAAGAAATAATAAAGCGTCTTGCGTATGCAACATTTGAAACAGCCCTCGCTACACATGGCTTGTGTCCTTTGACTGACCGGCATCGTCAACTGTCGTCCCTGCGGCTCTGTTGACTCAACATAGTTCAAGTCCCAACTGCTTTGCTTGGCTTGCTCTTGCTCTCGCTATTGGTCTTGTCCCAGTTCTCGCATGTATTTGGCAAATCAATGGCTGGCCGGGTGTCATTAAACGTTTGATCGTTTAATGCCCAAAACGCTACCACCACCACCCTGCTCCCCTCTTTTGCTACCCCATGCAAGCAGCAGCTGCTACTGCTGCTCCTGGGTGAAGTATGTTCTCGGGTCTCGACAGTCGTTGTTGTTGTTATTGCTGTTGCTGATGTTGCCTTTGCGACTGCTCTCGCTTGCTGTTTATCGTTTCGCACTTCCGTTGGTCAACTTCCTGCAGCGATTGGCAAAAGCAACAACAAGGGGCCAAAATCAATTGGAAATTAATTTCATGCTTTGATTACCGGTTGTGTGTCGCACGTTTTATGACCTTGAATACGACACATTTGTGTCGTCACCAGCGCTCTGGCTCTGCCCCTGTTTTCTTCATTCCCCCCTTCCACCAGTTGTCCTGTTGTCCTGTTGTCCTGTTGCCCTTTGTGGCCCTCGTGGCTGTGTCCATTTCCTCACTAAATTAGCCAGGCAATGGCATGAATTGAAACGAATCGACCAGCTATACAGCTATACAGCTCTACTGCTATACTGCTATACTGCTATACAGCCATACAGCCATACAGCCATACAGCTACAGGCTATATGGAGAAACCCTCTGCATTTGTCGTCTTGGCTTGGCTCTGTTGCTTCAATTTATCAAATGCTGCGGCTCATTCGTCCTCGATGCCTGTCAGGTGGCAGGTGGGAGTAAGCCTGAAGGTGGCAAGTAGCAGGTGGAAGTAAAAGTGGCTATCGTGTGGAACTGGATTGTGCTCAGTGATGGCTACGTGTGCACCACGTTAATTGAAATGTTTATATGACTTTTTATGGGCTGCCAAAAAGGCTCATTACATTTACGGGATTTCAATGTGGCCATTCGACCGCTGATTAAAGCAGTTCGCACCAATAATTCTTTGGGTTAGTAGTAACTTTTAGGGCACTCAACCACTTTTATGCGAATTCCATTCATTTATGTGTATGCATTAGTCTTTGTTAGTGTATATATATATCTACATAAATGTATATATATACATATATATATATGCATGTATTGTATGTAGAAATATTGCACCAAATCAAGTTTGGCCGAGTTGGCTAACGGGCTGTTGCGGCTGCAGCTGTCCCGCTGCGTCTTTTACCTTTTTGCATCCTTTGTGTCAGCAAAAGTTTTCTGCACGTTTGTGCAAATCCATTCAATATGGCTGCCGTTGCCGTTGTCGTTGTCGTTGCACAGGATACTTCGAGGAGAGCTACTCCTGCTGCTCTCTTTTTATTTTCGTTGAACACCTCGACAACATTCTTGGACTGCTTACTGCCACCCGTTTTTCGTCTAGCCTCGACCCAATCCTACATCTTGCATCTTGCCCCTGCACCCGTTTACCGTTCATCGGCTCATTCGTTTATTCAATGCTTTTCTTCGATTTTGCAGCAGAGTTTTATCAGTGGCAAGAGCCGTAGAAGCGGCAGCAGTGGCAGCAGCAGCAACGGTGTGGCATGGATAGGACGAGCAAACGCATTTGAGGATAACCAAAAGGTGCTTTTATATGCTTAATGGAAAATCTAATTTATGACCTATGGCTTTTCTGTTCGTTGCGTTTTCTTTGCCACACCGTCGCCGTCGTCACCGCCGCAGTCGTCTTCTTCGTCGTCTATCGATGCCGCAGACATTTGTGCTTTAGATTTGTATTTGTCCTTTTGCAGCTGGAGCAGAAACAGAAGCAGCACCAGCAGCAGTAGAAGCAGCAGCAGCATTAGAAGTAGAAGTACAGCCAGTCTATTCTGAAACAAATGAAGATTAATGCGAATCGAATGTGCTGCCTGTGTAAATGTGGCCGTCAAACTATATAGTTGCGTGTGTGTGTGTGTGTGCGCGAGTGTGTGTATGAGAAAGAAAGGAGTGCATGTCCTTACTGCTACTGCTGCTGCTGTTGGCCACACCATTCAAAAATTAAACATTCCGAATGCATTTATAATTTAAATGAATAACCCAAGACCCATTGTTTTTTTCTGTCTCACTCACTCTTTTAGAGCCAAATCAAATTGCATGCCATTTTTATACTTCAAATGAGCGGAAGTTTTAGCGCATAAATTTGAATGTGGGGATGGTCCCAAGTCGTTTCCTCAATGGCCAGCTGATGATAAAAATGATGATGATGACGACAACATTGGCAATAGTGATGATGATGAGCGTTGAGCGTTCCGTTTACCGCCCACATAAGGCACGCAATAAATTGGCCAAAAATTATGTTTCACAAAAGTTTAGCGCAAATTGCGCAATTCTGTGCAAAAGGTAGCAGCGGTTGGGTGGTGGGGCATGTTAGTGAGGCAAACAGCAACCAACCAACTGCAATGCATTGCAATTGACGTCGATTATCGCGCCGAAAAATAGTTAGTTTGTTTGTTCAACGTTTTCGTTTTTACCATGGCGGCTCTCTTCTGTCTCCGTCTCATTCTCATTGCCGTTTTAAACGTTATCGAAAACTAAACGCAAACTCCCAAAAACTATCGAGCCATGGTAAGCTCATAAGAGTGTGTCAGTGTGTGGGTGTGCAAGCGTGCGTGTGTGTGAATGTGTGTGTGTGTAAACTCAAAACGTTATAAGCCCGAACAGTGTGTATTGGTGTATTGCCAGCCAAAAGTTGCAGTTGCAATTGCGCTTTTTGTTACCGGGTCGAGGTTTGGTCTAGCCTGCTGCTTCTACTTCTGCTTCTCTCCACCTCCTTCCTCACGTCCTTTGTCAGTCACATTGCCATGCCCCGGCAGTTCAATTTGGAGCAAAGCGGAGCAATTAAGTGTAAAAATGCGAAACACATACGCTCAAAGTGCACACTGAAACAACAACAATAAAAACAGCCAGCACCCTCGGAACTTCGTCGCTTTTCGTTGTCCAAAATCATGGAATAGCCGCTGCCGCAGCCAACATCGCTGCCGCTGCTGCCACACAGATGGCCATGTCACCTTCTAAACGAAATGAGCAGCAAATTGGCAGTAAATTTGTTTGCTATTTTTCTTCTGCTGTTGCTGTTGATGTTCTTGTTGCTTGTTTTTGTTGCAGTTGTAATTTCTGCTGTTTTTTTTCCGTTGCTGCAGCAACAGCAACAGCAGCCTCTGGAAATGCAACAGTTCTTGTTGTTTTTGTTTTTGTTGCATTGCAAACGAGTTTGGCGTTCACTGGCCAAATAGCCCTGGGGATGGACTAAGGGAATGGTTGTGGGCGGTGGCGTTGTATGTGTATCTGGATCTGTGTCTGTGTCTGTGCTGGTCTGGTGTTGCAGTCGGTTAGGGCAACACAAAAACGCGACTTGATTCCCCCGCTACAACTTTACCGCCACTTAAACATGTTCGCTCTGTGCGCAACATTTAATTTTTTCTCCTTCTTCTACGGCGATTGGAAATTGCATGTTGCATGTTGCATCTACATCTGCATCTGCAGCTCAGCATTTGGTGTGTGTTTGGAGTTGCACAACGACATTGGCGACTGCAATAACTGGGCAATAACTTGAAATCAAAGCACAGCAGGCAGTCTGCCTGACACTGGTCGACCATCTAGGCACTCTGTCATACACTTGCTGTGAACACGCCCTGCGTTGAACCCGCGACCTCAACAGTCGGCAGTGACTGCCTGGCTGCCTGTCTGCCTGTCTGGCTGTCTGCCCGGCGGTGGTCTTTCTCTCTATGTGGACATCATTTACGGCTGCTGCTGACACGCGCTTGAAAACTTGCCCCATTGGGCATTCCGATAGCCACAAGCAACAAATTGCACGAGTCTCAAACTGTTCGATATCGTTGTGTGCTGAAGGGGGTTAGAGACACTCGCCTATCCACTAAAACTCAGCGCTTGCATTAATATCGTCGACTTGGCGGCTATTGTTCAGAAGACCCAGCTGGAAAATAGCTATCCAATAAACATGCATACATTCACATTGCCCAGTGTCCGTTCGCAGTAGCCGTGCCATTAATTCGCTTTTCCAACTGTTTCTCCCCTCAGTCCGCATCTAGTCGCCCCTTTGCGCTGTGCGCCTTCGGTCCAGCGATTCGTCGAAAAGTGAATTTGCGCACAAATCGATTGGCAAATTATTATGTATTGGCCCTTTGTAGCTAGTTTGCAGCTATGTGTGTATGTTGTATTCATGTATGTTGAATGGCTGGCCCGAGGTGTTGTGTCCGCAAATTGCAAAATATCTGATGTGTTCGCTATTCAAAAGGGGCGTTACATGCAACTTGATATATTTAATAAATTTTTCTTTTTATCGTCTCACGATCAATACTTATCTTGTTAGCTGGGCACTTTTAGAAAATTTAATGCAGTCTTATTTAAAGGTTGTATATTATGTCGTTTTTTGTTTATTTAATAACATTATCTGATCAGGATCTAATCAAAGTTCTTTATAAAGAAACGCATGCAAATGTTTAACATTTCACCATGCTCGAATAGCTATTGCAGTTAAGTGTTAAATTATCCGTTACTTTTGTCGTGATTGCCACAAAGGTAAACTTCTTTCGAGTGCCGCCAGATCACCAAAAAATAAAAGCATTGTGCTTTTGTTGCTTATGCTGCTATACCACTAAAAAGGTCGCATCTACAGAGCATAGGTGCTGTGGCGCCATCTACACATGCTTCGAAGTTTTACCATTAAAAATACAGGGATTTAGAACATACGATACAGAAAATTTTTAAAAATTTGATAAGGTATAACTCTACACGTGGGGTGTGTGTCTTGACTAAACTGCTAGTTAAACGTTGAGTGAGCAGCTTAAACTCATTAACTGCTCCTCACATAACGAAACAATTAAAGTTTAACAAAATGACTCCGCAATAGCTCCACACTTAACATGTTAACTTATAATGTTAAGTTTGCTGTATATAGTTGAAGCTATTTGCAAGCAGTGGAAACGCTGATACAAAAAGTATGTTCTTTGCCACTTTATTACATGAAGCACGTTTGAAAATATCTCGAGCTAGTTGCAGAAGATAAGAGCTTAAGCTATCGCAGACTTAATATTTATCCACATGTTGGCAATTTAATCTTAAATTTGCGCTCGTAGTTGCGGCAAAAGTGGTCCTCGAAGTTATAACGAATGTTGCTCTGCTCGTAGGCCGCAAAATGCTGTAAATAATAGATGTTTCATTGACTAAAAATGGCATGTCGAGCTTTTTCACTCTAGAACAAACTCTCTTACATTATCAATCACAATGCTAGGCACAAAGGATAACTTCAGTGCCAGTGTTTTCTGGCCGTAGGGCATCAGAATCTCTGGTGTTTTGCGCTTGTGTTTGCACTCCTTGGCAGCAGTTACATCTAGCTTAAGATGGTTGGCACAGCCGTCAATATTGTTGATATAGGAGCGCAGCATGCAGTAGATTAAATCGAATGCTGGTCGCAATTCCAAATGCTCTAGGATACAGGCGTGTAAGGCGTTTAGTTCACATTCTTCATTGCCATGCTGGCAAAATACTTCCAACTGCCCAATTTCAGTGTTGTTGTAAAACTAAAACAGATATTTATCTACATTATTTTAGAGCTTTAACAATTATATATGTACATATATGTATATGTTAGCCCACCGCTGCCTTGCCAAACGGATAAAGCTTTAGTTCGGTGCGTGGCCACCAATCGTTATCCAGCAATGCATCATACAGTCGTCGCCGGATAAAGTACATGCTATCTGGACACAGCGCTTCATAGTGTATGGCTAGTGGCAGTTTTGGTATATCCGTAGGGACTGCAGAAGTGGGCGTTTCAACGGTAGTTTCATCCGTCAGCTGAATTTGACCCGAGCTTCCAGCTATCGAAAGTGTAAGCAGTGATAGTGCTGTGCACAAAGCACAAAATGTATGATCCATTTGCCTGCGACCGATTAAGCTCTTTACAGCTTCACAAATAGAACTCAACTGTTTTGCCATAAACCACCAAGTACACAATCCCATATAATCGCATGCTCTCTCTTTCGCCTCTATGCGAACAGCAACAACAATAGCAACAACACTGCTTTGTCCACATTTTCGTGTTGTTATCTAAGTACAAATACGAATTTTGTTTTCATATACATAAGCACGCATGCATATGTGTGTGCTAATCATCTGTGTGTATGTATGTATGAATTGAAAGAGTTTATGGATTAACCCACTGTGTGTTTCAAACATTTTTGGAAAAAGAAATTTTAAATTAACACAAATTCATCTGTTTTGTGTTCGTAAATACTTAAAAGTAATTTATGTTCCCTTACTTCTCTTGATTCATGCAATTAAAAAATCATAACAGCTGCTTAACTATTTGAAATTAGTCAATGGGCATTTGTGGGTTAAGCTTTGTAGATTATTATAGAGTTTATGCACATTAATGCCCAATTATGTGTGTCCATGGTGCGCCGCTTGTCATTCAGCATTCAACATAACCAAGTCATAAACAATGAAGA
The DNA here is from genome assembly GCA_035044725.1 of Scaptomyza caliginosa. Taxonomy (NCBI): domain Eukaryota; kingdom Metazoa; phylum Arthropoda; class Insecta; order Diptera; family Drosophilidae; genus Scaptomyza; species Scaptomyza caliginosa. The sequence goes on from JAWNNR010000686.1 coordinate 922,897, forward strand.
TTTCATGCCGCAATCAGGTTCAGTGCACTGTCATGTCGGGCCGGCGCTAATTGACAGACAGCTCCATTTTGGAAGCGTTCGAAGGCCCGAGTAACGGTATCAGCGGCAAGTGCAAAACCAGTTGGACCACATACATACACATACATACATATATGGACAAATGCGAGCATGGCATTAAAAAGGAGTAAACTGTCATTGACCACATAGCAACAGCACACACACACACACAGAGCGCTTGGCCAACTTGAATTTCTAACAATTTTCAATGACTTTTAATTGCTTTTGCATTCTTCAGATCAGCATTTATGGTGCGTGCTTTCATGGTCAAGGTTTTGTGCGCAAGAATGCCACCGAGCTACCCGCAGCTAATTATGTTGCAACTGCCAAGTGGCAGCCAACAAACATTTCCACCGGGAGAGTGAAACAACTACAACTAACAACCAAGCGAGACAACTTGGCTGCGGCATAAAGAAAAACTAAAAACAAAAACAACAAAAAAAGTGACAGTGTTTTATGTTTTATGACGCTCGCCTTACAGATTTCCGCACATAAATTGGCTGGTGTCCAAGTTCGACTGCGACTCCCACAGCGAATATGATCCGATGCGAAGCCCAAATGCGTCACCATGGCAATTAACCCAAATTGCATTTACCGGGCGACCAATTGGGCGGCAACCAAGCCAGCAACCACACAACCCAGCTTGGGGTAACCTCACGACTATCGTTTTATCTCTCTTGCTGCTGGTGGAGTGTCTGTGCCAGTTTCTGTGGCTGTTTCTCACTTTTCCACAGTTTCCAATTGCAATTTGCATTCGTGCTTCATGCTGTTGCCAGTAATTTGCTGTTGTTGCTTTTGTGTTGCGTTTGTCAGTATGCATGGATTTCTATTCTAGTCATACCCTTTGCCCTGTAACGTGTGTAGAAGGAGGAACTACAACTAAAAACCTTCATTAACCTAGGAACTTAGGATATTAGATATAAAAAGGAAGCAAAATCGATTAAATTACGTGGTTTACCTATTGCCATCTGGGTATGTTTCCAGGGTATGATTTCGTTGATCATTGAGCTGAGATGGGATGAGAAGCTGAATTTAAACTTCTTGTTTCATTGGTTTATGGCCAAAAGTGGTTCTCATTGCAACATTTTACCGCCAATGAACAAAGGCAACATCAACAACATCGTGCTCATGTTGTTGTTGCTGATCTTGTTTACTTACCGACAAAACGAGTAAGTCATGGACATTAACCCTTGTGCTCGTTTCTAACAAAAAAAAAGTATTAAATAAAAATACCCAAAATAATTAACTTAAATGTTTAAGTAAAAAAGAAAAATAAACGAAATAATCATCGTTGCTTAAATTAAAAACTGTTCTTTAAACATTTTATTTTCTTTCGTCACAAACTTTACACAGTAGGATTGTTTCGTTGTTGGCTGAGAAGTATTAAATTTTAAGATAAAAAAAATTATTTTTTAGAAGACACCTCAATGAATCATCAGCGTACATCTGGAAAATTTAGAAAAGTCAGATAAGAACTACAAGCGTGACACATAACAAGTTTGATACACAAAACAAATATCTTTTAATTTCATACAAATGTTGACTTGAAACAAAAATTACTTATAATTGCCTTGTTTCCGTCGTCATGCGTCGCAAGTGTTAAAGCCAATTTTGAATGCGGCTTTCGCATGCGGCTTTTAGTTTTTGTGGGTCACGGTGGACCAGTTTTTCGTTCGGAAGAAGAAGGAAGAAAATTTGAAACACACCGCACATTCCCGCACTTATTTTGACTAACCGAAAAGAGCTGATGGACAATTTCACAAAAAAACTTACCGTTACAAACGTTATGCGCTGGAAGGGGGTAACGGTATATGTTCACGAACTCTCTCTCTCTTTCGCTCTCTTTCCTAATCTGCTAAGCTTCGTTCAATGCGTTCAGTGCACGTTTGAGCTCGTGCTTGGGCATAATCTGCCAATAATAGTACTTATGCAAATCAAAGATACCGTCTATTGTATCGTAACTGGCACTTTTTAGATGCCTAATTTCCGCTGATTCAGCCCCAATGTCAATTTCTGATTCTCTATGCCAAACATGTGTATGTGTGTATTTGTGTAAGTGTTTGTGGCATAACTCTTTGCAGACGGGCCTCATCTTGCCTCATCGCTATACTGGTATTGTTTGGCTGTTACATGATGACTTGGAGCGATCGGTTTGCGTGTAAACCTCATATAAGAAACACCCAAAAGAATGCAGTTTGTTAGAGCAAACCGAATGTTGAATACACTGCAATTTGATCATAGACAAGCTACTAATACCTACGAGACGAATAGCTTGTGTACTATGAGTACAACTGCTACTTGTAGGGTATGAACAGGAAGCCGCTCAAGCAAGCAAAACCAAAGCCAAAACTAGTATGAGCCAACTGAATGAATGCTCAAACTAAAACACACAAGAAAACCAAAAATGCATTTTGTATATGAAACTGATGACGAAGGTTTGCCCAAATATTGCGGCTTTGGGCTGCAATTCAACTTTGACATTTAAAGTTGTCACAAAACCTATTTCGACTGGTTTTCTCTGTCTCCCTCCCTCTCTCTTTCAACATTTCTCTTATGAAAATATGCAACAGAATCGTGTTTTTTTTATTTTCGCAATTTTTCCATGCAGAGCAAAGTGCCAGATAGTAAACTGGTTCTCAGATCTTTCTTTCACTTGCGGTTAAGCGGCATTTTGATCTTAGCCACATTACGTGAAGCATCACACTTTTTATGGCACTTGCTGATGCTGCTACTGGACTTTGCAACCGCAGTGAAAACAGTTAGTTCCGATGCCAATAACCTGAAAGGAAAGCAAACTATTAGTTGTTCACTTACATACATAGAACGTGACATATTCTCACTTTTGTGACTCTGTCCAAATTATAACAGTTATCATAAACAGTATATCACTTTGCAGATAGTGTGTGTACATAGTATACAACACCTACTAATAAACATGAGCTAAGCGGCCCCAAAACAGGCCACATTGACGCAAGATACAAAAACCCCTTTGGCTGTAAGCCACCTAAATATATATTTATATACATGAATAGGGAAAGATATGTACTTGTGTGATAAATGTTAAGACTTATTTATAATTGTCAGATAATTGTCTAGTTCTGCTTTCGGGCACACAACGAAAATAGCCAGCTGATTCGAATTGAGAGCACAGAAACTTAATCGGTTGAACGTTGACTGATACTGACTTTAGTAGGGCACACTTTTGCTTCTTCTTCTTCTCTTCTGCTGCTGCTGCTGCTGCTCTGCTGCTGGGGTCGTTAGCAACTGTTCTTCTTTTTGTTGTTGCATTCTTAATTGGATTTTGAGCGCGCAAAAGCTCGAGAATATGTAGCAGCAAATACCAATACAAACAAACATACTACATTGCTGTTCTACATGCTAAACGAGCCTAAATACAAATAATGATTTTTTTTTAAGTCTTGTCTCTATTTGCATTGCCTTTTCTGCTTGTTCCAACTATGTTGCAGGCTCAATGTGATTACAAGTAATGCCTTACCTAGGCCATAGATTTGAGTACTGAAAACTTTATCTGCTTAAAATGTATTGAAATGGGAAAAGTTAGTTTATGTTTTGTCAATACGAATGCAATATATTAGCCAAGTTAAAAGCCGGAAATGCCACACAGAAATTTATCAGCTTCTTTTGGCAAAGGCTGACGGCATTCAAGCGTTAAGCAACAAGTGGTCAACGTCAACATCTAGTTCTAATCACATTAGCACACTGACCAACAATGGGACATTAGAAGAAACGTTCACGACCCGGCCATAATTAAGCGACTGTGCAAATACTTTATGCCCCCGGGCATATCCATTGTTTGACTTGGCCCGGCCCAAAAGTGTTGTTCTCAGGCCACAGACCACAGCTAATAGCTCACAGCCCACGCCAATGAGCCATTGCGCAAGATTTATAACGCCTCTAGCCAGGGGCGGATAATGTACATAATTCAAACTACTTGAGGCTTCCGTTAGAATATGCAGTGTGGTTAACGGCAGCAATTGCTTTAAGTCCAAATGCAAATGTGGGTCTAGGTCGCCAACGCCGCTGAGGTTGATGGCGTCGCCTATGGTTGTGTGTGCAGCCGGCTGAGAAATTCTTTTGACGTCTATTTTTGGGCTGCCATTTCGGTTAGTGTGTGACACACAAATGTAGGGGTCTTTGGTCTGGCGAAAAGCAAATTACAATTTGCTTGCCAAGTGACGACTTTTGAGAATGTGACAGCCAAAATAGACAGAGACTGTCTGTAATACTGATGCTGATGGTTATTTTGAGGGTGATTGTGTTTTGGGGCAGAAACAACAAAATCATGGCATGGGATAGTATTTAGTGCCGCCTTTGGGCATTGGCAGGGTCGATTCTCTCTCTGTTTGCGTCTCGTCCCGTAGCATTGCCGCCATTTGGAAACTCGTTTCCGTCTACCTTGGCTTTGTTTTTGTTGATGTGTTGATTACAATTATTTTCAATTGATTGTGTGAGAGCATCCAAAAGCTCTTTCATAGTCTGTTTACATTTTGTACCAGCCGAACAGCTGTTTCAGTGAGCGTGAGAGTGTGAGAGCGTGAGAGACAATGCGAGAGCAGAGAGCTTGTAAGAGCACTGTAAACGAAAAGCTAAGCCCCCAGCAAAACTATATATATTTTTTTTGTCAATTGATTGAGCGACGGCCCGAACAACAACAACGACAATACACGACGACCACTGTGCATGCGGAGGCATCACGTAGTAGGAACATCGCCAAAGCATAGCAAAAGCAAAGCAAAGCGAAGCGAAGCGAAGCCAACAAACAAAACTCACTGGCCCGCTGCTGTGCCTTAGTCAGTTGTTATCGGAGCTTGCTGCTGCTGTCATGTCCGAGACGTAGACGCGCACAGTTCTTTCGTTTGCTGTTGGTGTTTTTTCAATTTTGTCAGCTTTCTGTGTTTGGGTCGGGCACACGGGACTGGTCTTGATTGCCTTTACCTTAGCTCTTCTTCGCTTGTCTGTGCGTTCGGTTTACGCTCGCGCGCGCTCTCACTCTCGCACTCTCTATTATTTTACATCTCCCACGCGCGCTCTCTTTTTCTATTGACATCACACACTACACAATACAATAATACATTATATATAGTTGGTTATTTTGTTTGTGGCTGCAGAAAATTTACTAAAATAACAAATTGAGCCATCAAATATAGTTTCGTGCAGTGCAAATACAAAAAAGAAATACTACATATAATTATCCCTATTTCGTTTGGCTTGCTGTGAATGCAAAATTTAACTCGACGCACATACCTGTGCATATTTGTGTGTGTGTGTATGTGTGTGCAATTAATATATACCTACAAGTATACTAATCAATTTATATATAGAGAAATCACCAAATTTCTTTGGTGTGCGCCTCAAGTTCATGGCTCTTTGTGTGTTTCGTACTTTGCGCAAAGTGAAATTTGGCGCTGTGAAATTGTTTACAACAGAAAAATCTTTCATCAGTTATGGATCTCGATTCTATCAGAATCTAACATACATACATACAACATGAATGTTTGCTTGTCTCGCCGGTGTTTTGGTGTTTGCGCTTTTGTCTGATGTTGTTCCGTTATCATATTTATCGTTATCATTTGTTGTTTAACAGCGTTTGACAAGTATGAATGAATGAATGTGCATTCATACACATGTACATATGTATGTAGATATGTATATGCGGTTATGTACCGATGAACTGTACAATTGTGTAGTACAAGCTGCTGTTGTTGTGTTTGATTGCATAGTTGTTCAATTTGTATACACACACACAGATATATTTCCATTTCTATTGGTGTCTATCGTCAGCATTTTAAGCGCTGATAACACATAGCTCTTTCGTCTCTATCTCTCATCTTATCGGCGTGACCCCCCTAAGCAACCTAGCACCGGTCACTTATATACTATGTATGCGTAAATAAGTTGTTTGTGTTGGTTTCGCGTGTGCGAGAGTCGCCAATTTTCATTATCTCGACGCTTAGCAAGCAAATCGCACAAATTGCACTAAATGTCTTCATCAAATTCAAATGCAAAGCTTTAATCATATGTAAAGCGGCGTATAAAATTAAATGGAAAAATATAATCGCGAGTGCATAAATAATATAAGTATTTTTTAATTGCATTTAATTCAAAGCGGAAATACACAAACACACACACACAAGTGCACAGATGCACAACAATAAGAGATTGTTGCAAAATAAATACAAAATAAATAAAATAAAATAAACTTTAATGTACATTGTACATACTGTGAATACCATATGCAATTAAGCGAAACAGCAGGAGAAGCAAACAAAGCAGTTATAAAAAGAAAAGGTGCAAAATAATTTGGAATATCGGGAGAAAAGGTAAGTCCAATCACTTATTACCTAATTAACTAGTTATTTTATGTATCGCTGTATCGTTGCCCCTTGTTAATTCCCGGAAATTACTTAGTACGGATTAACCAGTAAAGACAACCGCTAGAAAATCAATACAAGCTGATTTCTAACGTTGTATATACTCTTGCCCTTCTCCCTTATCACACCTTCCCGGCCCCCTTTTATCGCTAACGGGGGGGGGGGAGCCTTGCGACGCTTTTCATTAGCAACAGCTGATTGCGCAAGTTACTGACAAAATGACCTCCTCTACCTTGAAAGCAACCCCCGCACAAATATTTATACATATATGTATGTTTGTACATATAGCCTGGCCATCAATTGTCTAACCTTGGCGCGCCTTGCCTGAAAGTAGGAGTGGCAGGCGTGTTCATAAGCGTATTTATCATCGTTCCTTTTAGTTTCTTCTGGCGCCTTATTAGTTCATCCCTAGACGACGCGACGCTTGTTGTTTGTCACACATGAAATACTTTCGCTAGAATCATCCGCCCTGTCCATTTCGTGAGCTTCTGGTTGTTGCTGTCACTGGCTTAAGTGGCGAGTACTCATCTCTCTCAAGTGCTGCATTTTGCTACTACATCATGTCAATCAACATTGTCCGTCGTCATTTGAGTGCATTGGGTGCTTCTGTGTGGATGTGTTTGTGTGGCCGTGTATGTGTGTGTGTGCCACAATTCCCTTGCCTAATCAGGCCAACATATAACAACAAACCCACACCAAACGTCAAGAATAACAACAGCAACAATAACAATAACCTTTTTTTTGCTTGCTTTTTGACATTAGCAGCGCCTGCGCATACAAAATCCTTGCGACGCTCTCTTTCTCTCTCTATCTGGTGTTTTCTCTTTGGCAAACACGTGATTTTCTCTCAACCTACTCTCTGCTGTCAGCTGTACTTTGACTTTTACTGTTAAGCCCCAGGGCATAGGAAAGCTAACTGAAAGCTTTTGAGCGGCTGTTGCCTAGCCAGCGTCAAGTGCATCCTCAAAAGCTTTTCGTTTGTGCACTTAACCAAATGCTCCTGCATTTTGCATTTTGCATTTTGACACTTGTTGATGTCATTTCTAGTAGATATAACATATATCTATCCAAGAATTTGTGCTAATCTACTTGAGTATACAGACAACAGCAGGCCATATAACATTTATGTTTACCAAGTATATCTGGTTTTTCCTGTGGGCTGTTTAAGTTTGTTTACCATCGGTCATTTAATTTTAGCCAGCTGCACTTTCACTCGCCTTGGTCGCATTCTTAAGTGAAAGGAGCTACTTATACATACATAAATTGTTGTTTATGCCGCTTTGGTGCTTTCTAAACGATGGCCACTTACTAAGCAGTTGGCAATGAGTTTGCCATTCACAATATACATACACACACACACATATATACGCACTTCCACTTGTGCTCAAGAAAATGATTTGTATTTTATTAGATCAAAAAAGAAGAGAAAAGAAAAAAACACCCACATTAAGCGATACACGAAACCTACGAAACAAAACAACTGTTCAGCAACATTCTATTTCAATTAGTGTAACTGACCTTTGCCATTTGTAGTGGCCAACACATTAATCAGCACGTTTTGAACATTGTGTTGTTGTTGTTGTATGCATTGGCCGTTGTTTATAGCCAAACACACACACACTCACACAAACAGTGGCCAAACACACACGACCAATCCAAAGCAGCAGCAATCGGAAATCGTCTAAATTCAAACCGCTGAGCATTCACCACAACAACAAATTAAATAAAAAAAAAAACAAAAACAACGATATTATCGACTTGAGCTTCGCACGAACATGAAACCAATGACAATGTTTTTGTTGTTTGTTTGAAGTGCTCTTTAGTTGGATATCGGATTTTTTGGTGGTTCTTTCGGTATGTTTTTAATACGCCCAAAAAAAAAAAAACAGTAAATAAATAAAAGCTTGACTATGCATGTAGAAAATTTGTTTTGGTTTATTTACCAAATGGTTAAATAGAGAAATGAAGCATAAAATATAAGAAAGCTCTATTAAGTTTGTTTCTAAATTGATTGTTGTTAATATCAAATTTGTAAGTAATTTATATAATTTTCGCAGCTAATGTTACTAACTGTAAATTGATTTAAATGCCAAAAATTACGCAGCTCACTTGCAATTTTCTCAATGTTAAGCCACGCAAAGTCATGCACTCGTAATAAATCATCTTTTTGGTTAACCATTGATTATGCCGTAACTGCCGGCAATTACCATTTGATCAATCATATAAAGTGCCATTTGCGGATATTTGATTGCATTATATTTGACGAGCTGTCTGCTATTTTGTGATATATATTCGAGCCGGGAAATTTATGTGAATTAAAAAAAACTGGATACTGTGCAAATGCTCACGACTTGCGTTAAGTGTTAAAGCTTAGTAACATACGTGGAAACCCGTACATATGTCTGTATATTATTGTAAATTGTTTAAAAGCCTTTGCATCATATGATTTATTAAATGCTTTTTGACATTGACGTTTAATACCTGACACGACGTTGTTGTTGCTGTTCCTGTCACTGTAAAATTGAAGGCCCCGTTTAACCGTTACCTCTGCCATTGCGTGTGCAGCAGTCAGAAGGTATTCGATTCGATTGGATTTCTTTTCATGTTTCCCTTTCGTGGCGTATTCTGTTTGACAAACTGTTGTTTTAATTGCATGCATAACCTAAAAAATGCAACCACGCAGAATCAATACAATAAAGTACAAAAAATAAAATAATACCGCAATCAGCATACAAATTAATACATTTTTAAGTTTTTTGTTTAACAGCTCAGATTACAGTTAAAAGTAATTACTTTGCATTTTATATTGAACTTTAGAAATTCCCAAAAGAGCTTAATGTAAACTTTTGCAAAGTTCAAAGCATAATTTTTAGATTAGTTGCTAGGACTTCGTGTAGATGGCGTTGCCTGTGAGCTTTGGCAAGGCAACGCTTAGAATTTAGCCTGTTAAAAGCTCTATTTGTTTGCAAAGCACTTGTTGCGCTAAGGTGACTTCATTGTATGAAATCAGCTTGCTCCGCAAACTCTTATCAGTTAATACCGGGAATTAGGCGCTGCTGATAAACAGCTGGATGATTAGCTGATAAAAGACCTCATTTCAGGGGCCAACTGCAACAACGAACTGCAGTTGACTTTCGAAAAAAGAAACAATACACATTGCGTTACTTATGTAAGTACTTATGTACACACTGGCACTTATGTACATATGCAAATACATCTGTACTTTATGTACTTACTTATTTATTTTTGTTTTTTTGTACTCGACACATCGCGTGGGCTGTGAACGTGCGCAGCAACAACAATAGCGAGAGTCACATAAACAAAAAATAATAATAATAGTAATAACTGAAACAATTGCATGTAGTGAAAAACAAACAAAGTAAAATCAAACAGCGGCCGTTTGGGATTATAATAAAACAACTGCAATATAAGCAAATGTCACGTTTATGTAACAACAACAACAACAACAACAACAACATCGGCCCGAATTTGTATGGGATTTATTTTGGAAAATGAAACGGAATCGTATTAGCAACGAATCTCATAAGCGATCAAAACAAAAGACAAATAACAATTGCCAATTGCCAATGGCCGATGCTTAAAAAATTCGCACAAATTTGTATTTGGGTTTTTGCTGCTCAGCAGGAAATAAAATATTGCAAGCGATATAAAAATCGGTAGCAAAAAGCAAAATTCAAAAATAAATGACGTGACATCAAAACAACTAAAATAAAAAACAATAAACAATACCAGTGCCAGTACCTAAATGTAAGCCACAGAGAAACGTGCGAGCCGGTTTTTGCATTGCATTTTAATGAGTGTGCGAACAATAAAACAAAAGAGACAGACAGACAGTGGATGAAAGATAGATGTGTGTATAAAATAGTTTTAAAATAAAATGTTTTGGGGGTGGTAAATAATCTTCTAAACTAGCCTGTTGATTACGGTCAATGTTTTACAGTTTAAAAGAGATTCTTTCATTCAAACTTGAATGTTTATTATGCATTTAATTAAATATATATATATAGAGTCATAATAACAGAAACACAAACGAGATGGTATTCCTTTCATAAAACCAGTTTAGCTCCAAACAACTTTTACATATCATACATAGTATGCACATAAATGTTAAACAATCAACTCTCGCAACTCTTCTCTCGCGTTCTACATAAATTTGCATATTGTTAAAGAAAGGCAGCGGTCAAAAGAATACCATTGGTCTGGCAAAGTTTTAGTAACTGTTGCAGACGAGCCAACATCAAAAACAACAGAGCAAAATGTGATAAAAAAAAACACACACACACACACACGCACACACGACCAAAAATAAAAAATAAACTGTGTCAATGAAATGTGGAAGCATAAAATTGCAATGGTCGCACTGCAAAATGCTACAAATGTCGTGTGACATCTTTGACTTGTCAACTTTTTTGATACCCTTTCAAGGCAGCGTGTATTTTTTGTTGCATGCTCTTGTTTATTTAACTGAATGCACTACATATAATTCATGATGCTTTTTCTTAAGCATTTAACCTTATATATGTAAATACTGCTCGAGGTTTAATAAGAGCTTAGTTAGTGCTAGTAGCTCTTTTGGCTATGAATCAGAAACTTGTTTATTTCGATTTGGCGACCTCTCAGCCCCGATGTACCACAAGGTTTCGATGGGCTAGCTAGCTGAGCGAGTATCAATGAGTATTTTAATAATTAGCTCATAGCATTTGAAATGTGCTTGCTAAACGAATTATGCTCAGACATTTCGATACAACTCAAACTCAAAACAAGTTAGACTAGTCGTTAGCAACAGCAACAGCAAAAGCGTCATCTTACAATAATAAAAAAAAACGAAAAAATCACATTAAAGCGCTGCGCACCCAGAAGAGTTCACATTCATTCTTTGGCCATATTTGTTGTGCGAGCGGTGTTAAATAACTAAAATATTTTATCTAATATTAGTATGCAAAGCAACGCATCGTACTTTAGAAACCAGGAAGCCGCAGCACATGCCAAGAGTTGGCATTGATGTTAGTTTATCTGTTTTGTATGCTTTGGGTGTGTGTTTGGTTATTACATTGCTGGTTGTATCATAGCGTACTTGAGGTTTGTCTTGATTGCTGGCAGTTGGGATTGAAATTGGCTTTCTCTGCAATGTCAGTTCCCTACGCGGATTATTATGATGTATGTGAGGGTTGCAGTGTTGAAAACATTTCCGTTGCATTTATTGTTATTATTTTAATCGGTCATTGCTCCCATTAAACCCTCACGAGCTTTCACTACCACGTAGCTGCGTATTGTAACCCGTTAGGCTATCAAGTACTCCCTACTGATGGCCAGCAACGTCATTCTGTTGATGATTGTATCACGATTAAAGTACAAAGAGCAATCAACAAGATCACACTGCTGCAATACGAATATGAGTACCATCAAATAATATGCAATAATTATATTATATTCTTGAAGAATATAAGTCGGATTTTACTAAAGTTGCCGTTATTTCTGCTCTTCTTGTTATTGTTATTACCAGCATTAAGCAGCATGATTAATCAAAAATTTAATTATTATAAATGTCGCTTGCGAAATATGAAAATCATTGCGAGACTCACACTTCGACTCAATTGTTGATTTAGCCCTTCAGCTTTAAGTTTCGCTCAAGCTAATGAAGCGCATTTAACGTAGCTTAGATGTGTTGAGTGTATCTTGCAGATACTTTACACTGTTGCCTGTGCCAGTGACACAGAAGCGAGATACAACTTAGACAAACATCAGCATCGACACACATACAGAGACAAACATTGACAGACACACATAGTATTTATGTACCGAAAACAAAAAAAAAGAGAAGTTTGTGTCTATTTGCTGGGGGCTGGTCGGAAAGGTTAATGAGTTATAAGACTTATGCCACACGGTTAGCTTACTGAACATGATACGCATTATTAAAATCGCTTTTCGTCTCCATGTTTGTGTGAGTGTGAGTGTAAGTGTGCTCGTCTGCAATTTTCATATGTCAGAGATAATTTGAGCTTAGTCGTTCCACTGAGAACGAAAGATACAGATATGGATACAATTTTCTTTCTGCTTGTTGCTCTGTGGCTTTTGTTACGCTTTCCAGAACATGACTTGTGTATTTTCGGCACTGCTTTCATTTTTTGAGGTGTGTAGGAAGTGGGATGGAGTTTGAAGGGGAGCTCATAGAATTTCACGCCAGCTTTCTGCGCAGCAGTTAAGATATCCGAAGACAGAACTATAACAGCTTTTATTTAAAGAGCAAAGCGAAAAGTCTCAATCTCAGTAGCAGTAGCAAAACGGCCCAGAAACTGTGTCAAACATTTTACAAAAGTGCAAAGATTATGAACAGAACAATGCCAAATGGGGGCCAGCCAACGGGGCAGCATTTAAGGCGGAAAAAAAGCTGGAAATACAAAGCGTAACTGTATTTTGTTTAGCCTTTTTTTTTTGTCTGAAGGCAGGTGAAAGAGGGCGCTGTAATTAAATCTTTTAGAATACTGTATACGAAAATAAAGCAGCCAAATTGTTGCGCTGTTTCTTGCAACACTTACACCAACAACAGCAACAGCAACAACATTGGCCATGCTTGAGTTGGCTGCCAAAGCTCTGCGCTTACGGTTCTTTTATTTTTTTTTTGTTTTTTTTTGGTGGCTAGACAGTTTGGCTGTGAAATACTCGCAGATAGAATATATATATAAATATAAAAGATACTTGCTTTAAAAGGTAGCAGACGAACCGCAACCAAATGCGCAACGGAATAAGCCCAACCTTAAAATAATTGCTTGCCAGTGACAGTTAAAGCTTTAGCCACGAACAGGGCGTGACTTAACCCTTGTTATCTTGCTCATATCGAAATGTGTCGCAATATTGCTACACTCCTAAGCCCTAAACAATTTTTCAGGCACATTTAATTTGCATTCTATCTGCTCTATTGTACAAGCACTGACCCAACGCGGTTATCAAATGAGTTTTTGCTGTTGTTGCTAGCGCTTTAATTGATTGATTTCGATTTGGGTTTCTCGGCGCCGGCCACTTCCGAACATTTTCAATGAATTTTATTTCAAATTGTAGCCAAATGAAAACCGGCTGCTGTCTCATCTGTTTTGCACTCTACACTCAACGAAACGGCTAGATATTTATATTTGTATAATGCTTTAATTTAATTCTATTAACATACAGACTCAGCCGTGTCACAGTGGAAAATTTAAGAGTCAGCAACTTTTAGTCTGCCTTTTTAACTAGCTGCAATTAGGGTTCAATAACTTCTTGGGCATTACAGCTAGCCGTACTTGAGACATGTACACAAGCTTGAATGCCAGAAATAATTTTGAATTTATTTTACTGTGGCCTACAGCTGTACTTAATTATATTTGATTGCATTTGCAAGCTGTAAATTTGCATATTAGCACAGCAATTCACAAGTAATTTTGTTAATATTTCTGCGCATTTTGCGTATAAATTAGCAATGATTGAATTCAAAATCGGCTTTCGTCTGTATCAACAAACAGCTATAAATATCAAATTTTGGTTAAAGCCTTGTTTTGGCAGTGTATCCATTCTATAAATGTTCATTTATATATGTGCAAAATTAGCACATTTTACTCTTCTTTTAGTTTGTAGTGTGGGAATAATGAATATTAAATGACGAACCGCTAACATAACCCTGAACTTTTTTGCATTGTTTTTGTGTGTTATATAACACTGTTAATGGGCTTTTACCCTTTGCACAAGGGCACGCAGCATTGGCATGTGAGTCATTTAGTTTTAAGCTACTTATATACGTAAACAATTTGTATGTTACTTTGATCTAAATGGAGATCAATCTGTATAAATATATAGAAGAATAGACCAATAATGCCTGTAGTGTAATTATTTGCTGTGTTGATAGTTCATAACAATTTGATGAAACGGAAAAGAGAAGAAGAAAAAAATATACTGCATTACGTAATTTAGTTGAGATACAAATATAGCATGCACTTGTACTGCGCATTTAACTGTTATGGCACAAATACACATACGATAGACATGTTTACGAGTATAAGAGAATATTTGCTCTATGTGCTTGTAAATCTGGGTTTGTTTGTTCAGGCGTGAAACGACAGTTTTAAAAACGCATGTCAAGCAAAAATTTAATTTGTAAATACAACAGCAACAACAAAAACAACACACACACAATATTGAGTCTACTAGTTTATATAAAAAACTTCCGTTTTGGATGCCGTTTGACGCAATTGCATGAAGTATTTGCGTGAGAAAATTGAGAAAAAAAAGTTTTATTAAATGAATTTATTGTACGATGGCAAACAAATGAGTTGCACTTGAAAGTCAAGTGGCAAAAACATGTTGGTGCCGTTGCAGGCAGAGACACGCATTGGTTGAAACAAGTTGAAATATAATTATACGCATGACCTTAAATCAATGCAGCATTATAAATCAAACGGCTACATATCTCTTTGATTTAAAAAATAATGTACAAAAATAATAATAAAAGTTAATAGCGGTATCTACATTTTCTAGTGCCAGCAAATAGAAAAAAAACATTTTGCGATTTTGCATAATTATAGATTTAATATTTGAAAACCACATCACTTAGCATACCATATCCAAGCAGTATATATACACGCAACATATGTCGATGCTGATATTTAGAATTTGCCACATATTATATTGTAAGTTTATTTAGCCATCGCATTGCTACAATATTCACATATAAAAAATGCTTATTGTTTGTATTTTTCTGTAAAAACATTTTTAATTGTAGTTCAGGGACTGTGTTTTTGTAAATTGGGCTAAAACATTGTAATTGCTGAAATCAAATTAAAAGTCTCACCCATTTAGCTATTCGTTCAGCGCTTTTTAAAAATAGACGCCTCTATTTATAATGCTCTAATTCGGTTCGCATGCTGCCCAGTGGAGGTTGATGTATTCTCTTTTTTTTCGTTTTTTGTTTCAAATTTAATGCGAAACTAAATTTTGTCGAAATTTCATTGTGTGTTTTGAAATTGTTTACTTTTAATTATAACATGCCACCGCATTGAGGTCTGAGCTGATAGACCTGAATTGCTTTTGGTAATTTAAGTGTGGCGGTCCATCTTGTTTTTTGCTGGTTTTTCCCCCCAGCTGCTGTCTGCCGGCTGTTTATCAATTTTCAATATTGACCTTTGTTTTTTTTATTTTTTGCCCTACTCTGTGTTTTTTAAGCTAATCTGAATTAAATACGTTGTACACACGGACACCAACAGTGTGCCGCATTAGGCATTTGCTGGGTGTTTGTTATTGCCTCTGTTTTCGCACCTTTTGCTGTTAGGGGACATTAAAACAGTTTTTGTTGTTGTTGGCTACCTGACGACAACAACGACACTCAACTCAAGAGAGCTAGATACCAAGAGAACCTTAAATAATAATAAGGGGGGAAGCTTTAGCTACATAAGTTTTCTCTCTTTTTCCCTCTTTTGTCTCTGTGTGCCATGCACAAACAAACGTAATTTCCACGCTTTTTGAAAAGATTTGGTATCGCAATAAGAAATAGATTTAAGAACCATATCAATTGAATTAGAGCCAACAAGTGCGAAACGATCTCGGCCTGAGTTAATTAATTTGAAGTGCATGTCATAAACAATACCGCTGTTTATTGATTAGTCACCGTTTTAAGACCGGCCATCTGATAAGCGGCAGCGCACTTAACCCAATTAGGTAGAGTTTGCCAAATGATGATAAAATAATTGCATTTAATTTAATTTGATTTCAATTGAATAGCGAATAGCGCTAAGAAGTTGAGCACAAAGCGAAACGCAACGCTGCCGCCGCTTCCACATCCACTTCCACTTCCACACCCATTTCCACTGTTCTTTAATTTCATTTTCAAGCAGCAGAGATTTCTAAACTGTCTCTTTCTCTCTCTCGCTCTTTCTGCTTCTCTCGGTTCTGCTCTTGCTTTCTAATGAGTCTCGAGCTTCAATGAAAGTTCAATTAACGTGTGCACAGAGCGAAAGCTAACGCAACATCAACGGAAAGTGGAGAAAAAAAAAACATACTTAAGAACTATTTCCATTCACCTGCATAAACAGTTTATTATACAAATTGGCATATATATGTGTAAGTACGTGAACAGCGTTCAAAGTGGCCGGCACTTTTTCAATTGAGATCTTGAGCTCTTTTTTATTAATTGCACATCGAACTTAAATATGTTCTCAACAATTCTCGACTGTGACAGTTTGAGTTCAATTTTTATTTTTCTGGTAGAAGTGAAGTAAAGTTTGCCGAAAAATTAAAAAGTAAATGCGAAATGAATATTTTTTTCTTCATTTATTTTCATCAATTGGCAATTCGGATAGTGGGTGGAGCGACTCCATGATTGACATTACGATTTATTTTTGTTGCAATCGGTGAAAATATAATCAAAAAGTTTCTGACACTCTTCGTTTGGGAACGTGATTTTTTTCATTTTGGTTGAGAATTGCTGTTTTAAAATTGGTTCGAGCTTTATAGTTTTAATTTTTTCTTCTTTTTATGGTTATGTGTTTTCACGATGTTTTAATTTGTTCTGTTTTTTCTTTTTTTTCCGTAACTCTGCGACTTAATTGTTTTGGCAAAGCGTTTTTAGCACGTTGGCGTTTGGGAAAATAATTTGTTGCTTCCAGTTGCATATTGATTTAATTATTTACACTGTGAAGCCATTGAGAATGATGAAACTTCGTGTCGTTATGATTAAAATGGATCACATAATTTGAATATTTAAAAAATATATTAATTGTTATTGGACTATAGCGTATAATTCGCAATTATTTATGGCAGTGAATTGTAGGTTGCAAGTTAAATATATTTCTCTTTTTTTTGATATGTATTTGGCATTTAAACTAAAATACCTATGAATCAATAAAAATCTGATTGAGAATAATTATATAAAGCAATTTGGATTGGTTTGTTAAACGTTTGACAGGAATTTACAGAGGCAAACGCATAATAAATCACTGAAATAAGTGAATAATATATAAATTTATATTATGAATAATATTAAAGCAAAATGCTGGAGCTAAGTATATGAGTGTCAATTGTACATAATACCGATGTTAATTTCAACAAGAATTTATAAGCAAACATTGTATAAACTGAACGTTAATAAAAACGAGGTGTTGGTTTTAATTGAATGTTATACATGAATAAAGTTAAATGCGCATTGCCAATATTGAACAAAATTATTATCGATTGAGATTTTCATTTTGAAATTTAAAAAATTTGTATGCATTAAATAAACATTATGGCCAAACAATATTATTTGTATCTGTTTCGTTTTGTACAGCTTTAATTTAGGCTATTATACTCTTTAAATGCCTTGGTACCCTCAACTGGGTTTGTTTTCATTGTAGTCTTTTGCTGTTTAATGGATTATTATTGTTTTTGGTTATTTGAATTAATGACATTGCCATTAATTATCGTCATGGTGACAGTTGTTTGTTGTTGTATTTTCTTTATACTCGGTTGGTTTTTCTGTCATTATGGATCTCACTTTGTTAGCCATACTTTGTTTATTTTTACTTTCTTACATTTGCTAAAACTTATCTTGAATTACCCAACACGGCTCTTTAAGTATTACCCATTTAACCTTGGTCTGGTCTTGAGGCTTGCCGCCCAATAATATACATATTTTAGCTCATTAATCGCCTAAGTCGCATGTCAAGCAACATTTGAACTCTTGCCCACTTACATACGTTGGTACCTAGCAGACTTATACTTTTACTTCCGTCTAGGCCTGCTAATAATTTTTATGACATTTTAATGACTTAATGAAACAATTTACTTAAAGCTTCACGATAGTTCAATTATGTAAACAGCTGCAGGCGCAATAGCATAGCAGCCCGAGTCTGGCTCCAAGTCCCAACGGCTGCCGCCAAGATGCAAACAATTAAACGTTCATTAAAAACTAAGGCAAAAAAAAAAAAAAAAGCAGCAGCAGAAGATTAAGAGCGAGAGAGAGAGAGAGAGAGAGAGAGAGAGAGAGAGAGAGAGAGACGTGGGTAAAAAATTGTTTGACTTTGTGGGCAGCCGCAGCTGCAGCTGCAATAACAAAGCATCTAATTGTACATCAAGTGCTATCAAGTTGTAATTGTGGGTGTGAGTGTGAGTATGCATGGATTGGGCAGGGAGCGAGTGTGTATTTTCTGCGCCAATAAGCAATCCACAGACCTAAAGGCGAACGCCTTGCCTCACTTGTAAACTAATTCAATTAACAACTAAGCAGCTTAACATTAAGTGCCTTCAGTGGTTATGTACTCAAACGGTCATATGTATGTTTGCACAAAAGTGCTTGTGTTTGTGTCAGGAGCTCAAAGGGTTGACCCATAATTCAGCTGACAACTGACAACGTCAGCAATGTCGTAATTAGTTACCCTCACGTATCCAAATTTAAAGCATCTTCCAAATTGCACTTTCAAAACTTACATAAAACTATATTTAGTTGGGCAATGGACATTAGGCCGATTTAAACATTTGGCTAAGACGCTGAAAGCGCCTGTAAAACGTTTGCCATTAGTTACTGGCTCAATAGTCTTTTGATCTTTTGCATGTTGTCTTTGACATCTTGACAGCTTTGGCCAAATGGTTGTATGCAACTCCAACTCTAGCTTGAACCCAAACTTTGTCTAAGTCACGTCAAGTGCATGAAGCTTGTTTTGCCGGTTAATTGTCTTTAAGCGTATTGTTTGTTTTTGTTTGGCGGAAGTGTGCGGGCTTTAAAATTAAACTGGGTTGAGCAGTTAATCAAATCGCCGAGCATTTACATATTAATCAAGTTTGCTTTTGTGCTCTCTTTTTTTCAGACAATCGTCGACATTGTGGAGTAAAGTGGGTGAGTAAAAGCAAACAACAATGCTGCAAAAACTTTTCACACAGACAATTTTGCAACGTTTACTTACCGTAGTTATCAAATAGAGACAAGAGAGAAGAATTGACGTCAGATTATTTTGTCTTACTATCATAAGTCGCATTTTGGATAGTTCCCACAGTTGTTTTTAGTTTTTTTCTTTTTGTATTTTTGTTATCTAGTAGCTTGTATCTGACTCTGCGACTGACTCACATGTAGCAAATGCTACTTGTGCTTCAAGTGCCTATTTGCCTCTTGGTTCACACTCTTTATTAAATAAGCAGCTAGCTGATAATTAGATAGCAGCCACAAATAAGTACACATAAATATAAAATTGCATTGTGCTATCGGTCATGTGCTACTTTTGATTTGCATGGTTGGCATAAAAGCTTTTTTTATCGTTAAGCTGGCAAAATTTATTTGCTATTCGCCATTTGGGGGGCACGGGTCGGGCTCGGGGTCTGGGTCGCATGTAATCACCCTGGCTTCTCTGCGTATCAACTAAGGCATTAGCATGTCATGGGCAGATAAAAAATTGCGCATGGACAATGGAATTAGGTACATTTGTACAACTGTGTATGACAAAGAAATAACCAAATAGCTTGGTTAAATATTTGCCACCATTAAATTTCACTGTTTTCAGTGAAATATGTAGGCCTTGCTTCATTGACTAAAATTAAATGGGAACACTGAGAATTTTTTTTTTAAATACGATTAACACACAGAATAAGTTTTAAAACAACTGAACAACAACAATTCAAACTTATCAATGTGTTTAAATAGTCTTTTCTTTTGTATATTGTCAAAAGAGGAATGTTAAATATACAACCTTGTTTATTAGTTTAATATTTGTTTTAAAATGCGTGTTAAAAAATAGTTTTGAGCGTACATTCATTTAACACAAAATGTATTTCTAATACGTCGCACATTAAATTAAAAACTATCTGAAAAAAAAATTCATTCCACCATCAATTGGATATATATTATTTGCTTTCGTTTATCTAATGGCACAATAAAGGCCACCAATTAGCTAACTTTCAGAAGCATCAGCAAAACGAAAATTAATTTAATTTAAATGCAATTGCATAATTACGGTATCTTAATTGCAAGCTAATATAAATCAATAGTAAACAAAAGTAAATCGATTGCTCGTCTATTTGCTCGTTTTGCTGTAGATAACAGTGGCTGTCAGCTTGGGTAAATATCTAGCGATAGGTGAGTAAGTAAATATTTGTGCATATTTCCACTGTCATAAGCGTATTGCACATACGCAACGTGTGCTTGCCTAATCGGACATACGTAGTTAAGCCAACTACTTGTGCTTATGTAAATGTTTTAATATGTTGCCATAACGGTTTTTAGTTGGGCTTTCTATTGAAAGTTTTATTAATTTGTATGTTTTTTTGTTGAATTTTTGCATTATTGACCCAGTTTTCAAAATGTCAGCTTAAACAAAGTACTTTTCAACGTCAGATAGTTTTTCCAGACCTATTATCAAACTTTTACAAAGCCCAAAATTGAAAACGTGTGGCAGAGACTAATTTAATGATCAATAATCAAAGGAGCAATTTTTTCGCCAGCATTTTTATTATTATTGTTTTAGTTGTTATCGAACTCATATTTGTTGTAATATATTGCAAAAAGTTGTATGTTATTGGACTATGATGCTGGTTGCCAGCGCAACATTGATGCAATTTTCTTTACGCAAATACCACTAGGTGAAAATTGAAACGAAAATTTAAGTAAATTCAGTCGGCGCAATTATGCAAATTACCAAAAATGGCTATGCCGCATCAAAAGGTCAACGAAAACAGCAAAAGCAACAGCAACAAACAAGAAAAAAAACATCGCAATTAAGTCGTTCTTGAGCCGCTCGCTTGCAATTAGCTGAGAGTGTTTTTGTTTTTGTGTTGTTTGCCTTTAGCCGCTCCCGCAAAAGGTGTCAACATATTTAGCATGTTGAATTTTTTTCAAACATGAAAGCTACAAGAAGTGTATAAAAATGCAAATTTTATGGTCCGACATTGAGCAGGCCATAATTGAGCCAAACGCTAAGTCTTCATTACCATTTGGATTGAAGACATCGTTTGGTTCTTGTTTCCCTTACCAGCGGTTAATTAGCGTGAGAATTAATTTAAATATATTTCTATTGTTGAAGCATCTTCACCTACATTAAAGTAGACAGGTCAACAAGACGTTTTAGGATTGTTTGTCTTAATGCAAGCACAGTTATATCAAGGTTTTTTGGTTAATCAACAATCGAAATCCAAGCCACAATACGCTCGAAACTTGAAAAAAACGAGTTACGGTTAAAAAAAAGCTTAGGTTCTTAGCTTAATATTATGTTTATACAATTCCTACTGATAAAAATGACAAAACAATTGAAGCAGTTATCCTTTTGAAATGCATAAACCCTCACAAAGTAGCAATAATAATCCTTGAGCCTATGTCGACAGGGATTTACTGAATTTTTATTGACTCTCTCAAGAAGCCAAAAGACACTGAAGCAACCCGGCAGCTATAGCTATAGTCGAGCCACTTTAGCGCCAGGCGCTGTCAAGGACAATAGCAGACAATGGCTGTCCATCTAATAAAAGTCATCATCATAATTTTGTTGGCCTGACACATAAGCGACGGACAGACTGTAAGACTGTTACGGGCCATAAATGAACGCTGCCCATGCACATTATTCGCACATTTTGCCAAATGGGCGTGACAGCCGGCAAAACAAACTTGCTCAGAGCCTAGTATGCCTAATCATTATTTGGCCAGTGGCTGGCTGTTACTCAAGGCGCGCGATGTGTTGATTTTCATTGTTTGGTAAAATTAATTTTTAATTAAATTTTTACGACACGCGCCCGAACGCGCCCACAGGAAGGAACCACACAAACACTCGGCGGGCAATGGTCGTAAGTGAAGTTTGCGGAATGCCTTTTTGTAGCCACTAGAAAATATTTTTGAATGGGTTGGGCTTCGGGACAAGGACAACATCGTTGCCTTCAATGTTGTCTGCGGACAGCTTTGCGTGTTTTGTACATTTCTCAAGAAAGAAATGATGGAAAAAAATAAATAAATAACTGAAGCAACAAAGAAACTGTAAATACATATATACATTTTACCCCTTTTTCTTATTTATTTTGAAATGGAGTTGGCATGTGGCCATGTATGGAATGCAGAAAAGGGACATACTTATAGTAAAGTGCGGCGAAAGGGTATTTGTTTTCATGCTGCTATTCATATTATTGTTTATTCTGAAATGGAATAAATGGTTATATGCATAATATATCTCAAGTAAGGCTTGATTACTTTAATATCAAGTATTTATAAAAACTTTTCTGAGTAAATGCCGTTTTATTCATTAAATGTAAACTTTTAGGGTATTTACAAAGCGACTTTTATTGCATATTTTGCAGTTATTTTTTGCTCTTTTTGTGTCAGTTTTTCTTAACAAAAACGAAACGAACCGATGGAGGAATTTCATGGCCAAGTTTTTTATTGCTTGCTATGCTTCTACTTCCATCTCGTTTTAGTTCTATCCTCCGACCGTGCTGCACATACGCATTTTCTTGGCATTTTATATGTTTTTGAGTTTTAGGTTAGTTTGGGGTCACTCTGTGCGCTCTGTGCTTGCCACACTGTACGTCTGCCTTACATACAGCAAACATGCAAATGTGCAAAAATGTTTGTCCTGTTCGTGACACACCCACTGTTGTGTCCTTTATTTGGAGTATGAGTGTTTGTGTGCGTGCTCAAATCCAATGCAAAGGTTTTGCTGACCGAACTGGCTAAAGGGTTTTCCTTTGTCCACTTATAGTCTCCACTTTCAATGTCTCCAGTTAAATTCAATGGAAAATAATTGAATTTCATATATGCACATTACGTTGACATTTTGAAAATTATGCAAATTGAAATTCAATTGATTGGAAAATACTACATTCCGCCAATACACCGAACCGAATCGACCCAAAGGTTCACGGTTGGACAAAATCTAACTAACTATGCCCTTCATAATGCGCAGCCAAATAAATTTGTTTGTGATTTTCATGTTGCGTTCATTTTAATTTTATGTCAATATGCGTAGCGAATTTTCAGCGCTGAAATATGTTTGTGAGCTTAACTCGTTGTTCATGGCTGCCATAAGTATAATGACCACGTTTAATTTCGTAGCCAGTCATCGCTTTTATGTCAGAAACACCGTTACCCTTTTCAGCGTTTCACTGTGTGCGATTTGTTAGAAGTCGGATTTTCGTTATTAAATCATTTTAATGAGTCAAATATTTGACAACACAAAAACCGTACCGATTTACATAAAACTCGAAACCACACTCTGCAAATGTATATATTACATTCATTTGTCAGTGGCCTCGAGTGTCAAGCTCATGACAAGCGTCCTGACAACTTTGTAAATAAAACCCATTATCTATGAACGGGATTTTGACACCAATTGTACAGAATGTGAAAGTGTAATACTTGATTTCGTTTATCTAAGTCTACATTTAATAATTGAATAAATTAAATCCAGAATTCTGTTGATTGAGCTAATTTATGTTTGGAAACTAAACTTTGAAGTTATAATTACAACGAATTGAAGAAATTCAATGTAAAGAGAGCTAAAGATGATTGCTTGCGAGAACTACTTGTCTTCAAAGCGTTAAAGTGATTGCATGCCGAATGTCTTTGTGCAATAGAGTTCAGAATTCTGATTAATTTCTAAGTGACTAATTAATTGCTGTTGTTTTGTGAATTAGTTTCGGTAGTTGATTTGGGTGGCAGGTGCTCAGCCGAATGTATAAAGGCTTTCATTGGAAACTAATTATGCCAAGCCAAATACATTATAGGCTTCATTTTCTCCAAATTAGAGCAGAGAGTAGGATTGCAACTGGATCCTTGCATAACAACAGCCAACCGACAAGTCGATAATTTGCTTGGCCGCACAAAGGCACTACAAAGCAAATGGTAAATTAACAACAAAAGAGTCGGGAACACAATGGGAAGTACTCGATGCTCAAATACTATGTCTATGGAAGTAAGGACTTAATATCAAGCTTGAAGCTGTTGTATAATAGATGGAACTGTGTCAATACACAATGTTTGTGTTTTTAATTTGCAAAAACTAATACAGTTGCAAACTGTTTGTAGCTAGCAGTTTAAGAAACCGTTTAACCTTTTCAACAGGGTATTGGCGAAGTCTTAAGTCATTGAATGCGTTGATTTTGCGCTGGCCACCTCGCCTCGTGGCCAATTACCTGGCAGGAAAAGCAGCTTAAACAAATAATTTGTTTACACAAGCGACAACGAACTTTTGAACTTTTCCGCGATTGTTCCAAGTCAGTCCAAGAGGCAGTGAGACAGTTCGTCAGCCAGTCAGCCAGTCAGTTTGGCTACTATAGCCCTGTTGCCTTCTTAGATCTACGACTGCAATTTTGTTGTAAGCTGCGCGTCACATTAAAAGCATTTTGTGTTTTGGCATGTTTGCCTTTGCACCTGCCATTCCCACCCTCTTCCCTTGACAGCTGTCGGGCTGCAGCCAGGCAGGCAGGCAGGCAGGCAGGCTGGAAGGCAACAAACACAACAAATTGACAGATGACCTGACAATTGAATTCGTTTGCTCTCAGTTTTGGGGCAGTTTGGCATCTAAACGACTTTATCTTGTGGACCATCAACTATCGGGAACAGTTTGTATTGCTCAAATTTAGTGAATGCAATTAAAATGCAGCTGCTGGAAATACAATGAACATGCAAATTTCATTGGGCAAAGTCAATTACTGTTAGAAAGAGAGAACGAAAGCAACTAAACTGAATGAGCTCTAAAGTATTTTGTTGAATACATTTTTGGGTGATATCACAAACATTGTGTGTGTGTGCCTCAGGCTAGTAAGGACAGCCAAAATTTGTTGGCTTCGATGCCTTTTCCTCTTGCTTCTTGGCTGAACAAATAACAATTTCAATTTCGTGAAACGAGTGAATCGCGTAAATTCAAATTTTGTGGCTACAGCCCCGAGGGAAGCCTCAAATAAGCGTACAGTCGGTGCTAGATATTTTCACACGCGCCGCGTTCGTTGAAAGTTTTGTGTTGTCTGCCTTTGGGCGTACTAACTGGTGGTGGTACCGCTGCTGCTGCTGCTGCTCGTAAAAGGCGAGCAAGCGCTGTGTCACAAAAACTAACAATAATGACAGCAAATCAATATCATCGATATGGCCCAGGGGCTTCTCAAAGTAAAAGTCCCAATTGTAATTCAACGCAGCATGCGCAGAAAACTCTGTGTGTGATTTGCATTCGTCGACTCTAGACCATTTGAGATTTAGGGTGGGGAAATAGTATACCAACTTACGTTCACTGGCCACTCTTACATTCACTCAATCAAATACATGCAGTTAGTCATGCAGTGAACTGCATTGCACTTGGATTGCAAGGGAAGGAAACTTTGTGCAGCTATTTATTATCCACATGCTTGGATGCGGTGTCTAGTTGGTATGTTGGCATTGCGGTCTTCTCTTCTACAGATTCAAGCAATCATATGACAGGAGACGAATTGATTGCTGTTTTTGTTGTTTTGTTTGTTTGTGTGTTTGTTCCTGGTCATGTTATGTATTGCTACTGTACACAAGTGATAAAACAGTAGCCCTTTCATGCCATGTTATATGGAAAATAAAAAATCAAGGAATATGTAAAACCAAAGCTATTAAAAATTGAATTTCATTAAAAATAAAGCAATTCCAAACGATCAGCTTACCAACACATTGTTGACCCATATGTTTTAGTAGTTAATATTAATGCTATTAATTGTTTCGTTTTATTTTCTCATCGGGTGTTTGTGACACATCCAATTTGTAATACGCTCATCTTTTTTTTCATATGCAACACATTGTTGGTTTTTGTGTGTTATGCGATGCTGTCTTAATCGTTGCAGTTGTTGCTATTGTTGTAAGCTTTGGCAGACATTGTTGTTGCCTTTTTTTAAGTGGACACACATGCAAGTCTCTTGCTCAACTCTGACGGTTGGCTGGAATTGTCTTTACGAGCACTTGTATGGATGTAGAGATAGAAAAGACAGCATCCTCGCCTCGCCGTTAAATTATACCCACACAACCAAAAGTCATGTGCTGCACGGGGTAACATGAGATCGGAGACTCAGCAATGAGCGGTAGCTGTTGCAACTGCTCTTTGCCTTTGCCCCCGCGTGCTATGTCGCCGACGCATTGTTGTGACAACACTCATTGTTAACGCTGTTGTGCCTTCATATGAATGTTTGTACATATGTATGTAGTAGCAACTAAGTACGTCGTCTAGGTTTGCACATAAAGTCAACGATAGAAAGTGAAATTTTCGCATACGTCGCTGCTTCCGGCTCGCAATGCTTGCAACGCTGCAGTCATGAGATTTACGTTTAATATTTACCTTTGCAATGATGCCACCAGGCAGCTGGCAGTCAGTAGTCGCTAGCCTCTCGTCGCCACTCAGCAGTCAAGTTGCAAGCACGTGAAAAGTGAAATTGCTGGCAGCGTTGAGTTGCGCAGAGTAGCAATTGCTTCTAATTGTTATGGCTGCGAGCATTGGTAGCTTGGAGGCTTCTCGACCCAACTGTGACATTTTGTGGCAGCGTTTAAATTAAACTTTGTTCAACACTTAAGTGCATTGCAATTAAGTGATAAGCGAGCGCCGAATGGTTAAGCAGCAGCGCCCATGTTAAATATGACAAATAATTCTAGGGATTTTTTTCACAGCTTGGGCAATAAAAATAATGTATATGTAAATTGGCATATTAACAGGACCAGAAAGACGGCCAAAGAAATTATCGAGATAAGCGCACAAAAAAAGCAATGACAATAAAACACACATACACACACAGACAATCGCGAGCGTAGTTGCTAAGCCCTCCGTAGAGAGCAATTACGCTGGGCGCGTAACGACAGAAACGGCCAAAAGCCGCCAGCATACCGAAAGCAAATGTGTCTTTTTTTGCCACCGAAACTCGTTTCGTTAGCTGACCTGCTTTATTTTCATTTAATGCTGCATTTCTGTATCTGCGATGCGTATACGTAATGTGTGTGTTTTAATAACTGCCGCCGAAGCAGCCGTCAGTTGGCCTGTCAATTACATTTTAAATTCGTTGCCATTAATTTGGATGCCCTTCAATGGAGGAACCGCGTCGTGCTTTTAAACTGATTAAACACACTTTTCGCCCGACCCGTTTTTCAGGCTTGTTCATTTAATTCACCTGGGTTTTTTTTTTATCTGGCGGCTTCAACATTTCACAACGGTCAACGTCATTAAATTTTACCTTTGTAAATGTCCTTTTGCTCATTGGGTTTTTATCCAAGAACCGTACACAGTCATACGCATATTACCCGACTACTCAGCGGGATCAGAGGTCCGACCGTATTCCACTTACTACATTACCCAACAGCTGAATTCATTTCACTCGCAATCAGTAGCAGCAGCAGAATCACCACCACCAATAACAAATGTCTGCATATACATAAATTTAAATTGGCTTGGTCCAAGCTAGGGTCTTGAAGCATCCTGGTTGCTGCTGACCCAGACTGATTCAGGTGTCGCAGCATCATCAGAAAGGTTGCTTTTTATATCAGCTGGCTTACTCAACTGGGTCAGCTTTATTTACTCGTGAGATACGTTTTTTTTCGGTGCGCTTACTTCGTTTGTTAATTTGATTTTTATCTGGTGTTTATTTTTTACTGTCGCTAGTTGGCATCCTGGCATTTCTCTTGAACATTGCGTATACGACTCGCAGGCAGCTCTGTCGTTTTTATAACGGTCAATTATTTTTAAGAATATGTCTGGACGAACTTATCGCAAAAAGAATCCCTGCTGTTTTCGCCTACTTCATTTCATTAACATTACCTGCTTCTAAGTTGGCTAATTGACCAATTCTTAGCTCGTTTCCCTATCCATAAAGGAATTTAACGGCCTCTTCTAAAAAAGTTACCAATTATGTGCAGTGCTTTAATTACTTCCTGGCCAGTGCATCCGCTCCCAAGTACAATTTTTTATAATGATTCCGGATATTTGAGTAGTTTCGAGCTGAAACTGGCAACTGCCAAGAGCCAACAGCCAACAACCCACAGTCAACAACAACTAACAACAATAACAATAATGCCTCTTGGGGCACATCTTTGCCTTTTATGTGTAGGGCAAGCAAAAATATCTGAGCCGAACAAAGACCGTTCGTTGTAAACGAAACAGTGGAAATTGTGCCCACATTTTATTAAAGATATTTTTGTTCTTAACAAGTAGCGTTAATGCTGTTCAAGTGTTTAAATATTAATAATCCAATTAATGCCGAATTAATTGCTTACTATATAAATACTTATTATTTTAATTGTATTATTGTGTATTTATTCATAATTTATTCTATGATAAGTGTTTAGTTTGCTTCCATTGTACATACAATTGCTCAAAGCGTCAGCAACGAAAGCAGTAGCACTTTCAGTCATTTGTGCAGGGTCTAATGATTTCCGTTAGTTTCCGGTCGGCGTCGTCAACATCTCCATTCCATGTCCGTTTGCAACTCTGACAACATCGCATATTCTTAATTCGAAGCCAAAAAAGAAAAGTTTATTTTGTACCAACTGACTCTAACTTGATATGCGTTTGTTGTTAATGTTTTAGTTTGTGTGTTGCTGAGTATATCTTTAAATTATTAAAATAAACAATATGCGTATGTATAATTTAATGACCCACCCTTTTTTTTAAACCAAATTGTTTGGGTCAGGAAATCGAGTTGTTTTTGGTGGTTTGGTTGCAAGTTAACCAGCGGCAATTGATGTTAATAAAATTGTCTGACAAAATGGGCTGTGGCTAGCGTGTGTCGGGTAATCAAATTATATATAATTGTTTATAATTTATTAATTTACAGTTAATAAAAATGTAGATACCATGCACAGTGCGACAAACCGGACTGCAAGACAATTCAATTAGCTCCTTAAAAAGCAATATTGTATGACAATGAATGGCAAAGGCGTATAAATAAATACCCTTTATTGCTCAATGTTTTATTTTAAGCCAGATACAAAAAAACAAATATGTCATGCTTACTTATAGGGTATACATATTGCATATACGTTCTTTTGCACATATGCTTTACTTACTACAGTATGCAAACGAATAGTCCACACAATGCAAGTCGCATGCAAAAGCCAGTAACGACAACAACAACATTAGCAGCAATAAAAATCCAACTCGTTTTGAGTGGTTCCCATAATCAACGCCGCCGACGATGTGTCGTGTGAATTTTACGAAACGAGCTCCCTTAACATTTTGGAAGATTTTCTGTTGCTGCAATTGCACTGCGCTGCAGTTAAACGCCTAGTACGAGTGTGAATGTTGGTATGAGCTGACTGTTGGTTGGACTGTGTGTATGTTGCTGTTATTTTCACAATATTTCACGGATACGTGCGCATCGCTTTTGTTGGTGTGGAAAAGCGCGCTCTGCCGTTAAATTGCGCACAATTTTGCCTTTTGGCTTAACAAACTGAACGCTCAATTGTCGGTGCTGTTGTTTGCATTTGCTAAGAGATGATGGCGAGTGCAACATACCAGAAAATTATGAGTTAATAGATTTTGTTTAATTCTCCTACATTGTTCATGGCAGGCATGCTGTACTTGGTAATTGCCATAAGTATATAATAATTTGCAAAAGTGTTAACGTTGTTGTTGACAGAAAAAACAGCTACATTATTTGTCGTGTTGGCAGAGCATGAAAGTGTTGCTTGTTGCCAGCCCACAAACAGCAAAAAATTGTATCAATAAGCCATTTACCAATTAACAGCAGTTTCAAGTTCAATGCTGCAAAAGAGCCAAGAGCCATAACAACATGAATTAAAATGGTATTTCAATCCGCAGGTATAATTCAATGTTATTAAAAGCGGAAATCGTTTGACGCATTGAAAAGCTCAATTACGCACTAGACTCTAAATCGCTTTAAAACTGCCGCAATTATTAGCAAACTGAAGTTGGAATACACTTTCTTATATATTTGAAAAGAAACTGTTTTATTTATTTAACTTAAAAGCAAACTGAGTGCTGCGTTATTTGTGTATATATGTATATTATGTGTTATCGGTTACGCTAAGTGCTTTAGGTATTTTCATGTCGGGTGTTTAAACGCAGTCCAAATTTAAAATTTTTGGCGTAATGGCTTTTAAAAATTATACAAAAATAGCTAAAAACATGCGTAATTATAAAGTTAAAAACAAAACACTTTGGTAAGAATCTAACGCAATGAGCCAATTCTAGTTTTGTGTGTGTTTTGTCTATTTTAAACATACCAAAATTATTGGCATATAAGCCATTAGGATCTATTTGGTTTTTCGTTTAAGCTAATGTACAGGCTTAATGTTAATGGAAGTTTTTTTTTTAATAATATTACATGAATGGTTGTTATCTTCATAACCTAATTAAATCTGCATACAAAATGCACTAACAAATATTAATGTATGCATATACTAATTCCATTATTATTTAAATTCTTTTTTAGCAAACTTTGCTTTTGATTTAATTATTGTGCGATGTCATTTTAAATATTTATACTTTTTATTGCCACATATAAGAAAATGTGGTATATGTTAAAATGATTTTTTTGTGGTGATGTGCTTTCAATAATTTATTTAAATTGGTAAAAATCTGTTTTTGTTCGTGTGGACAAAATGGTTAAGATGGCTTAAATCCAAAAAAAAAAAAACAGTCTAAATATAATGCTGTGCCACATCTGATTATCTCAAAATTAATTAAATATATTTTTAAAATTATAATAGGCTTATGAGATTCTGAATAATAAGTCAGCTTTCTAATCTAATTAAGAGCATTTAATTTTTTCATAAGCTGCTTATAAGCGCAATTCCAAATAATCTTATCAAGTTATCACTTTAATTACCAGTATATTTAACACACCGCTTAACTTCACTTGTCTTAGCCTATCCTCTTACAATAGGTTCTTCTGATTAAAACAAGTTTCTTAAGTTGCTTTTCTGCTTCCTCGTCGTTGTGGGTATGTATCTTTTGTTACAAACGCGAAATTGCATATTTGTTATTATTATTATAAGTGCCAATTTAGCTGCCTGCAACTCAATTACGTGAGCACCGTGAAAATTTCCCTTTTTTGTTATCGCTTTCGTTTTTTTTTTTTTTTTTAACGAAACGTGCAGTGCCTAAGACTTTGTTGAGCTCATAATCTGAGCCTCATGATCGCGTCGCGCAAAACGTGAGCTTCGTGAATCAAAGACTGAATCTTTGTTGGGAGGCTCTTGATCCAGCTATTACCCAAGCATAATTAGAGGCAGCCAGTGGCTAGTTGAAAGCTAGCATTTAAGGCATAAATTTGCTTTTATAGAAAAAATACAGAGGCCCGATGAACGATGACGATGACGCCAACGACAGCGGATAAGACTGCGACAACGTTAACGATAACGACCACAACGATAGTGAACGATGCCACGTTTGATTGAATTGGATAATTTTGCATACTTGCAATGGCCTGGATGGCCACGGGTAGTATGCTTCCTGCACTCGTAATAGTGAATTTACCTTGTCTTATTGTTTTGGCCGGCATCTGCTAGCTTACGTGATATTGCTTTTAAGAGCCAATGTTAATGTGCAGCTTTTATCATGGCATCTGCATGGTGGGTAGCTAGCACACTATTAATTTACATCGATGTGCATAATCGACATGAAAGGGCCAAACAACTTTTGTGCATTACTCAAATATTCATTCACATGGCAGTGGCAGTAGGGCACCTGTCATCTGACTTACCAAAAGCTGCAATATCAGCAAATACAGACACAGATACAGTTAATGCATTTGCAAAAACATCGTAAAGGCAAAAGTCAATCGCATCAAATGACAGATAATTACAAATGAATTTACAGTAAATGAAATGTGAAAATGACAGTTAGCATTTCTAAATTACTAAATAGCTGACTTATTGTTTCTCTTTCTCTCTCTAGCTGGCTTCACTCAACATTTCAATAAGTTGTCAATTGCATTAAGGTTGTCAGTAACAATCAATGGTATATATTGACTACTTCAATTGGTTTGTCACTGACGTATACAACTTTGTTATGTATGTGCAATTATGTCAAGCGTTAATTAAATACAAATTTGGTTTTGTATGTGTTTTTAATTAGAAATAATATAATTTGTGTTACTATTATATGGTTTAGCAATAGCTTTATGGCTGATATAGGATAACTAGGCTCGTTGAAATGCTTTGATATGTTGAATGCTAATGAAACGAATTTCAACTTTATTTGCAGATGATAATTTGGCCTATTTGCATACAACTGAGTCGACCTCATCCAACTGAAAGCTAGTGAAACTTTTTTGGTAAGTGCTCGTTTGTTAGTTTGCGTTTTATGCCTTGTTTTATGTCGCTTGTTATCGCAAACTGTTGAAAATGTCAAACTCTGACCAAATATCACACACGCCCTCTCACACCAGGGATTAGAATTTGTTGGGCGTCAAACTTTAACAGCGCTCTATGTTGCTGTCCATACGTCCGGTTGAGGTTGTCATCAGCATGCAACGTTTACGGGTTTGACATTTTTGCATGTGACTTTCAGCTATAATGCGTGGGATGGGGTTACTAGACAAGGGGCAGAGAATGTAGTGCAAGCCCCATACAAAGTGTTGCATGTTGCATTTTAAATGAATATTTTATGGTCGACATCAGCAGCAGCGACGCAGGAAATGACGTTGGCAGCAGCGGCTTGTTGCTGATGGTTTCAGTTGACTGCCGCTTGCGCGAGCGCCTTAAATTATGCAACGCAATTGCAATGTGTCGCATGCGTGTTGCATTTTAATGGTTGCTCACTGTCAAAATCCCTCACATGCCACTTTTTGCTGCACATGCAATAAAATACACAATAAAGTATTTATAGACCTCCAACACTTTAACTTTCTGGGTGTGCATCTTTAAGCCTCACACAGTTCGATCGGCGTGCCACAAATATTTATCATGAGCCCTGGCAGCAGCTCAATGTGAATGGACAGGCAGATAGACAGCGAGCAGGCAAATGCACTCTAGTCTATACCAAATGTACGTACGTACTACCGATAGGAAATCCAGCAAAGACTCGCACAATAGATGACCAAAGCAAATGCCAGAGATACAAAGCACCCCATAGTGCCTGGATGCCTGACATTCATCTCAATTTATCGTTCTTAGTCGTATATCCGTGCAGATCGAAGTGTCGCCTGCGTATATCCCAGTTCCGGTCACGACATGTGCTCACACATGTGTGTGGGTGTGTATGTAGGTGTGTGGTTGAAGCTGCTGAAACTACTTCTTCTTCTCTCACATTGTCCATATGTTGCTAGTGCAAACAAGTTATTTCACTTCTCATAGATTTTTTTGGATGCTCTAGTTTTGCTTCGGCTACGTTCAGTGCCACAACAACAAAGAGATGTAAAGTTGCACCACATAGAGGGACGCGTAACCGCTCCAGTTTCACTTGTTTGTATGTATGCGTGTGTGTTTGTCCCTGTGGTTGCTAACCACATTTGATTATTTTCTTGGTTAACCCGCACTCGAATTCAACTGCAAAAGCAATTGAAAAATGCCAAAATCGGGATATGTGAGGATGTTGCTTCGAAATATTTGGATCAATTTGCATAAAATCATTAGTTCGATGAAATTGACATAGAGATTTACTATCAATTGGTAGTATGATTCGTAAGAAAAAGTTTAACAAATATCGTAATACAATTAAATGTTTTAAAAGTGATATTAGTATTTATGGATATTGTAGTTATTTGCAATGCTTTAAAGCTAGCTGCATCGATTTGCTTAGCCCTCATCTACACACAAGAGTCCTAGAGCTTTGCTACAACAAGCAACACGAACAACATTATACATTTAGGCGCCAAACACACATTTTGCCTTTATCCCTGCAGCTACTTTGCTGCTTTCGTGTAAACAAGAAATTTGTTTGATGTCTGAATTTGCTGCAAATCGAGCTTGTTGTTGTTATTGTTGCTGTTGATCCCATTTGTTTTTACTGATGATAATGTTACTGTTTGTCTTGCTCCATTGTTGTACGCTTTGCCACTCAAGCTGCTCATTTAAAGGCGGCTTAGCCCTGCCACAGAAAGCAGCTGAAGCATAAGCATCCACTCGTGCGTCGTACACATTCGTATTGATGTGGCTTTGTCTTTTTGGCAAGCGTCTCTTAGCTTCCTCTGCTTCTTGTTGCTGTTGGTTGTGCATTTGGGAATTGCTTAGCATCAGCATCCCATCAGCATGAGCACTTAAATGTTTCACACATGCTCTTCATCTAATACATAGTTGGGCTTGCAAAAAAAAGAAAAAAAACATACTTCTGTTGCAGTTGCTGTCTGATGCTATTGCTATTACCGTTGCTGTTGCTATTGCGTTTGCTCGGGTATTATCCGCTTATGCTAATCTGTCTTACGTTTCACATTTTTTTCATTCATACTTTTTTTTTTGTCTCTGCTCCTTCTAATTTTTCTCCCATGTTTGCTGTGTTTCACGGATGAAAAGATTGAGCCGACTTTGAGACGTACACAAAATTTTTCAGTATCTGTGGTATTCTTGATGACCCACTGAATTGTGGCAACCCTCTTACGTCTTACGGTTCAATGTCACTTGCTTCAAGGATATCTCTGGCCAGCACTGTAAGTACTTTCATTTCTGGCGTTGGCACACGCTTCCTATTCGTTTGAAAAATAACTCATCTGATTACATCTGCACGTTAAGTTGACCAAAGTTGTTAAACTTGCCCCGTTTGTCCCCTCTTCTATTGTTAGCTTTGTAAATCAGTTTTTAACAATAGCTTCCGTTATTATCCTCATCGTTTTCCTGGCGTTTCGCAGCTGCGTTTTTAACTAACACAATATTTGCCGTTCATTTTCCTTGCGCATGATTTGCCTGAGCGTTCGGATTTGCCCTGTGCCAGTCCAATTAACAATGTTAAACGGCCGAGAACAATAGCCGCTTCAAGACGAAAGAGCAATGAAAATCCAATTGCAAACAATTCACAATTATTTAGGTTAAGCGCAACAGCGATGCCGGCAGCAGCAGCGAAATTAGTGCCACTGAACGCAATGCCAACATACGGAATCTTTTTGCGCCTTCCCCGGCAGCGCTGGCCAAGCGCAAAGCGGAGCGACAACGCAGCCAAAGTAGTGTCTGCCTGGAGCGAGCAAAGATGGGATCGGAGCCGGAGCGGAATCACAAGGAGGGTCAGATACAAATGCAGCAGGGAAATGGCCTGTCGCAGAGCAGTCAAGCGCTGAGGCGCTCCATGGGACAAATTGCCAGTTACAATAGAAGTAATAAAAACAATGGTGAATTTCATTCGAGCATGTGCCAAGGGAACGATAACTCAGGCATAAATCACATGGCAATGGGTACGAATCAATCAGCAATAAAACAATATGATGGCGTCAACAGGAATTCAATGGGCGGCAATAACCTTCAGAAAAATTCCTACAACGACGGTGACGGTGACGGCGACAACTACAACAAAAACGAAAGCAACAATGAACCAAGTTACGCACTGGCTGGGTTGGCTAACAAGGAAAACAATGGCTGGCATCAGAACGTATTTCAATTGGCTACAGGGCAGTTGCAACAGCAGCAACCGGCTGGCAACTTTCCCCGTCGTCCTTCCTTGTCGTGGCAGGAGCGCAAGAACTGGCAAGCAATGAGCCAGCCAGAAAATGTTATTAACAACAGTGGCATGCAAAAACAGCAGAAACAGCAACAGCCGCATCAGCCGCTGGAGCTTAAGTTGGCAGGAGTCTTGCACACCAACCATGTTGACTTTGGTAATGAAAGAACCTGGGGCACAGCTACAGAGAAATCACAGCCATTGAATCACCTGAGAGCGCGTCAGGACTCCCTTTCCGACCGCCAGCATGAAATATATTCTTCTGTCACTGCTGCCACAGCTCTTACTTACGATGACTACGATGAGAGCAGTGCTGATGAGCTGCTAAAGCATCCGCAAGAGCAGGGTCAAAGGGTTCAAAGCGTAAGGTAAATTGACGAAGCTCAAAGGCAAATCGCCAAGAAAACATAGTTTAATCAAAAAAAAAAAAAAAAAAATAAAAATATACAAGAGATCGACTCCCTTCCTTTACTTGTTTGGTTACACTGAACATAAACTGACCTACAACAGTTCCTTAGACATTTGCATTTTGGGTGGTATGTTGTTTGAACGGCCGATAGGGCAAATTTGCAAAGCGACTGTTGTATTAAGCGCAAGGAGCTCAAGTGCAACCGCTGACAACAATCAACTAAAATCGAGAAGCCGTTTGTCAGCCAATATCTATGTTGTTTGGCTGGTCGACAACATTCCCCAACTTCATTGATGCGTGGTAAGCAACAAACAGGGGCAGAACGAGAGACGTGCCGGTAAATGCATCAAGCGTGTCATTTTCAGATGTTGCTGTTGCTGTTGCTCAATCGCTACTGATTTGATTTGAGTTTGCCGAGTTTGCAAGTCAAGTTTGTGCGGGTTACGCGTTTACTCGCACTTACAACAAAATTGCATGGCACTGTGCTCAGCCAATATGGGCCAAACGATTGCTTTCCGGGGGGTTTTGGGGATAGTTTTCGAAAATCAATCATGCGTATCGGCAGGGGAGCAGTGAAGAGGGACAACTGTGTATGTGTGTGTGCCAAGAAGATAGGGGAAAATGCATAATCTTGTTGTCGACGCTGGCAAGTTCACTGACTGAAGCTAATTGAGCAGGAGAAAGGTAGCGGAAAGCAATTTGTCATTTGATTGAAAGTGAGTTTGGTTTATACGATAGGGCCGATAATGAGACCAGTAGTGCACAACGAATGAAAGAAATTTAAACCAATTTGAGATTTTCGTACTTTTACTTGCTTGTTATCTGGCAGCAATACCATGTACTCATTTCAAACTATACTATGCTCTGTTTTACGTTTATAAGTTCATTGGCTCTAGAGTGCAATTATTGATAAGACGTTATAACCTTGGCTCTAATTAATTCATAACAAATGTGCTGAGCCTTTGTAAATGCAGCATGTATCTTATCAATAGATGCATCGGCATTTTTGCACGTTCTATGTGTGTACGTGCGTGCATTGAACTCTTGTGCCCTTAACTCTTGTTGCTCTTTTTTTTTCTTTGGTGTGATTAATAAAACACAGCACA
The DNA here is from genome assembly GCA_035044725.1 of Scaptomyza caliginosa. Lineage (NCBI taxonomy): Eukaryota > Metazoa > Arthropoda > Insecta > Diptera > Drosophilidae > Scaptomyza > Scaptomyza caliginosa. The sequence goes on from JAWNNR010000686.1 coordinate 960,377, forward strand.
ATTTGGAAGGGAAATTGCTGTCAGTCACTTGTGAGAGTGTGTGTGTTGTTGCCGACACTGTTGTTATTGGTGTTGTGGCGATGTTGCCGACAATTACTTTAAAACAACGCCGCTGACAGCCTTAGCTGTAGTCGACGTTCCCCGACGCACCATTATTCCATCATTAGTACACCGCATCAGTTTAAATTAATGCAACGCAGCAATTTTGTCAAACGGCAGCAGCAACGGAAACAAAAACGGCAACGACAACAACAACATGTGGCAGCTATTGCTTTTAACGCCCCTTAAACTTATTCCTTCATATAATAATTCAGGCATTTTGTTGTTACTGATGTTCCCTCTACTGTCGCCTTATCACTCTTCATCATCGTCATCCGATAAGTGTGGTATGTATGTGCCAACCCGTTTCCCTACAATCTACAAACTTGGATATGCAGCGCCATAGTATTTCCTCTGGTCGATGTTGTTTCTCTGTTGCTGTTGCTGACTGAATTTGACTGGCACTGCAGAGGTACTGTAGATGTCAGCAATTGATTTGATTGTTGCAGGCATAGCTCACAAACACACACACATACACAGACGTATCTCAAATATCTGGCTATGCCAAACAGTCTATCTGCTTGTTTGGGCCCCTTACCTTACATACCGCACTTAAGTACACCCATTGCCACCAACCAGATTCAGTTATATGTCTGGATGTGGCTGTCGAATCGTCACGTCATGATATGCAACTTTGATAAGCTGCCTTGCCAATTGACACGATATTTGATTTGATTGACATGACGGCTCGCTTAAGCCAGGCAGTTGCAAAGTTCAGTTGACGACGCCTTTGTCATGTTATCTGTCATGTAGCACCCTAATCAGCGACTCTTTGCATTGGTGCCGTTGTTAAATTTCCATTACGACAACGACTATGTATTTAAGTTTAGTAATATCACGGCACTAACATACAGTGTGTTACCTAACAATCTAAAATACCAATAAATATGCATTGCCTTTATCCAGGCTTATCTTTTTTTTCTTCTATTATATTTTTTTTGTGATCTAAATTTTTGTAGTTGAAACACAGCAACAATATTTTTACCAGCGTGGCTTAAACAACACATGTTAGCTCTTCATGTGGGAGAGCAACAAGCTTCGTTAACTTTGACCTGCCTATCAACAACGCAAACAACAACATGATATGCACTCCCTAAGCCCTGACAAGCCTGTTGTAGTTATAGTTCAAATCCTGACTGTCTGGCAGCAACACCCATACACCGAAAACGGAATAACAAAAGCGCCTAAAAGAGAAAACAAAACAAAATGCCTCATGCAAAAAAAATAATTTAAAGTACAGCCCAGACAATTGAAAACAACTACAACTGCAAAGTTAGAGGCACAAAAAAATGGACTCTGTCGCATTTCCGGCAGCAGTCAACATGGCGGATGGTTGTGACGCCGTTTTGTGTACAACTAAAAAAGAAACACTACAAAAGTAGCCTTGTCTGTTCATATTTTGGACGCTCGTTTCCGTTGTTATGCCTTCAACAATTAGAGTTTGCTAACTATGTTATGGAGCTTGCAACGGTTTTTTCCAATATGAGGAAGAACAACTTACATTTGTAAACATGTAAAACACAAGAAAAACGATAGCCTCAATTCATAAAAAAAATGTTATAATTGATGATTGCTTATGTTTTTTTAAATAAGCTTTTCAAGAAATGTTAAAGCTATAAATATGAAACTTAAATGCTTTCAAGTTTGTAAGAGTATCTGTTAGCTAGATAAAGTCCTCTTTAATTGGCTACTGGTATCCATGGTATTGGACGCTTAAAAAGGTAGCAACTGTTTCTATCACTTTTTAAGGGGGTTTTTGCTATCAAAATTCGTAAAAATGGTTTTATGACAGCGTTTAATTGAATTTTGCACTGCAGTCGTCTCGTTAGAAATTTATCGATTACATAGAACGCCATTCTAATAAAATTCTCTTCTCTTTTTGCAGCTATGCGCAGTCAGCGCCGCTAGCGGAGCGCCTGCAGCGATTCCGACAGCGACAGCAGCGTTACAACAGCGCTGATATCGACGACAACGATTTATCAGCTGAACAAATAAGCGTTGCCAATTCGCATAAGCATAGCAACAACAACACTACTTATAATAACAGCAACAACAACGTCTGGCAATCCACAGGTCGACGGTTGAGTGCTAGTGCTGCAGTTGATGCCGTTGCTCGCTTCTCGACTGACGCGTTAGACGAGTCCCCAGCACAGTTTGAGTTCAATCACAACGAGGTTGACAGCGAGGAGGCAGCGCCCCGACGTCGTGTGCTCATCAAGCGGCGCATTGTGCGCTCCAAGCGCGTCCACAACGCTGCAGCACCACAAACAGCGGGCTCCTCTCTCAAGAAGACGGGCAGGTCAGTGGATGCGAAAGATTGTCATACCGGTTGGCTATCAAGACTGCGCAGTTTTGGTGCCACTTCAAAAGGTGCCACAGCAACGGCAACAGCTCAAAGCATAAAGGAGACCATTGAGACCCATAAGAGCAACAATCCTTTTTCCATTATGGCGGTCCTGCGTACTATGAAGCTTAAGGAGCGCTTGGCTATTAGCCTTGGAGCAACGCTCGTGCTGCTTACCCTGCTACTAATTGTGGATGTACAGATGGACTTTGGCGTTGCGAACCGCCATTTGCTTCAGCAACAGCATCAAAAGCTGCGACTTGGCAACAACAATGATTACAGCGAAGCGGGAACCGCAGCTGGCGGAGGAATGCTACACGAGTTTAAGCGAAAATTCCTGCAGAAGAGGTTAGTGCTAACAATAGTTTTTCATACAATTAGTTTTGGATAACATATTGCGCTGAATTGGAGCTACCAAATGGAAAGTAACAATTATTTCTAAAAGTTTTGGGTCGTAAATGCATGTACATAAATTAGGTTGTTCTTTTTATTATTTATGTATAGAATTGTTTATGTAATCATAAATTCAGATGATTATTCTCTGCATAAGCTCAACCTTATCATTCCCGACAATTTTATTGGCTAGTTGGTAATAAGTTGTGAGTAAAACTCACTATACCTCACGGCTATGGCTCCCACAGTGTCCTCGCCACTGGCACGGACATATTCCCTGGGAACTCCGAACGACTATTGTACATAATTCAATTTAGCAAAATGCAACAAAAGTTGCAATAAGACTTGGTTGGCCAGACATTAAAATCTAATTTGCTGCAACAAGGCAGCGTTCACTAACGGAAAGTTAAAGACGGCGCATGGCCAGGGAAAACTTCTTGGAAACTATGAGTTCATGGTGTAACAACAATAACGACCGTAACAACCAACTGTAACACGGCATGTTAATGCCGCTTTTCATGCTTACCTTATATACATACTTGTGCATAAACATACACACACACAGAAACACACCCACACTAAATGGCCAATCGGTCGTCTGTTTTTTGTTGTTTTTACGATGAGTTGGACCTGCTGTTCCTTTTTAACTTGCTGCCTTTCTGTATGCGTAATCGCTTGTCCCATGCCCAACTCTACGTACACCAGTAAGGATGTGTGTAAATGTGTGCTTGTGAGTGGGTGGGCTTATGTAGGGTGTTCCGGCATGTTCCTGCGGCTGGCGAATGTCAAGTAATAAAACATAAGAATGACGCATCAAGACGCTGAACATGCTGCCAGGACGCCAACCAACCTCCAACAAATAACTCAAGCTGTAAGCTTCCAGGTGCAGCAAACGGCAGCTCGAATTTACTTTGCTTTAGTTGGCTGTCTACACAAGTTTACGCAAAATGCCAATGTATAGCTATTAAATATTTAATTAATTCATAAGTTGCTTGAAACTGGGTAGCTATAATTGTAACTTAAGGTTTCTTTACTAGAGTAACCACCTTTTAATAGTGTATTTATCGATGACCGTTCAACTTTTATATGATAGTTGTTTAATTCATCATTATATCTCTAAAAATTGGACCATCATCATGGTGATGCTGTAAATACTTTTGGTTATCTGCAAACAAGAAAGCATAAAATTAAATGTGGTCCTAAATCAAAACTAACATTTGCTACGATCGCTCACCTGCAATGCTGTGCTAACCGACAATGGCATTACTCCAAGCAGCTGAATATAATCAGGTTGTTGGCTCTTGGTCAGCATGATTAAGACAAAATGTTGTTGACTCACAGTTAGATCGTAAAACGCTATGTTGTAGATTTCGTACATAATGCTGTCATTCTGTGTGGAATAGTGCTTTACGAACATACATGTTGTTAATAATATCTGTTACATACACAATCCTCAAGCTTTGTACCAATTATGCAATAAAGATACATTTGTGGAATAATAACGCAAATGTATAGTGCGCCTCCCAACCAATGGCTTGTAAGCAGCGCAAATATCGTCATTACAATGCACAAGGCGGCGGTAACTATCTGAACAGAGACCATCACATAAAATATATTGTTGCATTCGGTTACAAAACTGTTGAACATAAGCATATCGTTATTTCTTAGTTTTAGGCTTTCGGCTTTAGGCTTTCACTCACTTTAAATATGTCTGGTGCCACTGTGCAATGCCCACAAGCATTTCTGAGCTTTGATCCTGAGATGTACTGCTGGAAGGCGTCTGGACATACGTATTAAGTCCATCCACCTTAAGTCGCAAAATATCCGCATAGACAAAAGATTGCAGCAGATCAATAATCATAAGCATATCACCAGCGTAAAGTCCTAAACCACCGATACCAATACATACACATTGCAGACCTTGTACAAACAATGCGCCTGTTTCGGTGTCCATGTCAACACCAGGCATATAAATGTGCATGGGTAGATAAAGTGTTCCAGTTATTTGGGTTGCTATTATTGGAACGACAATAATACCAGCGATGCCGACAATATAGAAGATGCCAACCACAACCACAAAGCGTCGCACTTTGTGACAGTTTTCCAAAAGAACTTCCGCATATCTTTGATCTGCCTCCTTTTCGAATGTTGCGTATATATCATTTACTTGAAGGTAAATCTTCGACAATTTTTTTGATGAAAACACTCCAACACACATCTTGTTAATACCTTGTGTTACGGTGCAGCCCATTGCTAATGTCTGAACTAAAAGTCGCCAGTTCTCCTTGCCTTCCTTCGCTACTGTTACTATGGTTAAAACTATGTACAACAAGATCGCAGACGCTGTCAACAGCGTTAAGCCATTAAAGCGATAATTTGGATCATACGCGTCAACTCCAACGCAGCGCGTTATAAATCGTATAAATCGCATGATACCAGCAAAGTATTCACTGGGTCGCGACGACATCTTGCACTGTAATAAGATTCTTGTTAAAGGAGTAACTTATATAGCTATCCATTTGAGAGTCAAAGCGGCTGCACTTGACGTTGCCTTGTATTTCGTATAGCCTCTGACATTAATTATCCGCGATGCGTGCTTAGCTTGAGAGAAGACGAACCAGAAGTCACCTGTGTGTTAAGCATGTCACGTGACAGTTTAATGAGGACATTTTGTCATTGGATTAATTAAGTGCACGACACATCGAACATCGATTCATGCAACGTAATGCCGCAAAACGCAATTGTTGCCTTGTTGCCATGCTGCCATGCTGCCACGCTGCCATGCTGCCACTTTGCAGCACTTTAGCTGTTTCTAAATAATGACACGTGACTTGTTATCCACAATCATGTAATCTGCTATGGCCACAAAATCAACTTAGCATATTGCATGAAAACAGAACTGTGTGCGCTTTAACATTTGTGCAGGTAGTAACTGAACCGTTTTGTCGGTAATATGTATTTGCAACAAAGTAAGCATTTAATTCTCATTGCCACATAAAATGGCATTATATGCGCCATGGTTATGTTTTTTTTTTTTTTCTGTTTGTTGCATGTGTGTTTATATGTGCGTTGGCATTAAAAGCGGGAAATCTGCAAAGCCTCGTTGTGAGGTATGTGCTCGTACTAGGACCTGCGATCCGGACAAAGGCAGCAGACTGAAAAGGTCCGACACCCTGTTGCGGCTGGAAAGTTTAAAGCTTGCTGGCAACTGTTAATTGAAAAAGTTTCGGATTTTACCTGACGCTGCACATGTGCGCACCTTGTGAATGACGCCCAGAGACAAGTCCATAACAGAGACATCTAACTTGGGCTCCTTTTCACAAGAAACACATACACATACACACCCACATACACTGAGGTGTTGGGGATCCGCAACCGAAATTGTTGCACACTTTAAGCACAATTAAAAATTTAAACGTCAATGCACAAAGTTTTGTGGCTGAAACGAAGCAATTTGCATGTCTTGATTTGAGTCAACTCTTGGCATTTAAGCCCTTGCCTTAATGATGCAGCATTCACAATTTTCATCTGGAACCCATGTTGTAGGCATATTTAAGGTTCATTTTAATGGCCTAAAAGAGAGCAGTACTCAAATTACGAAAGCATATGAACAAACTTCTAAATATTGTGATAACGAGCAGCTGTAACAAGTTCTCATTGCATCAAGGCCCAAGGTTAAATAACAGCTAAATAACAACTTCTACGTTTAGATAAAAGTGCAATCTGAAGACTGCATTTATTGAAGAAGCGCTACTAGACGACCTTCTTTGTGTTTTAGAACATAGCTAACAGCCTTACAACTTATTCAGTCTTAAATAAGTAAATCTAAAACTAAGTTTTAATAAGTAAATCAACTTATACACAAACAAACACTATAAGTACACTTTATTATATGTAGTGCTTTAGTTTGCCAAAATTTATTTAATGTTGTCCACTGTTAAGCTTTAAGCATAAGCAGAGTTTAGTCTTACCCTTTCATTCCATGTGCTTGAAATACTGGTAATGTTGTTCAAGTTTAATGTGTGTATATATGTATGTGTATGTCTTAAAATGCGAAATGCAACTAAAACATAGCAAGGCGAAACTTCAACTTACCTTGTTGAGCATAGCTTTAAGTAAGAAGTTGAACTGTTGCCACTTGTGTGTTGTAATTAGCAGTAATTGCCTCGAGTGTGTCTCAAAGTCAAATTAATTATTTTATTTTTTTAACGCACTTTCTTACAGTAACTCTTCAGGCTCGAAGGAAGCGTCCACCCAAGCCCAAGCGTCGGGCAGTCAAAGTGGCGGCACAACAAGTGGTCAGGACGCGGTTGTTGCTGGCTCAATGCTTTCAACGCGCAAGCCAACGCCACATGATCGCTATGTGGACCTGCAGAAACTGTTGCTGAGCGATGAGTACGTTCATGTCATTGTTGACAATGCACCAGATGCGACGATAAATAATCCAACGCTGGGTGAGCTGCTGCACCGAGAAGTCGGGTAAGTGATATTGAGTAGTTAAGTACGCTTGCTAATGGCAGACGAACGGAAACTGGACGAAAAATTCAATTTCCCTGAAGCGGAAGGCATAATGCTTACTGTTTTACCTTCGAACGTTTCTTTGCACTGCCAGATTACAGTTCCACTTACATTTGCCAGGCACGCGCATCGACTACTGTAATTGTTTGAGCAGCATACCGCCCAACCACTCAAAAACCTAAATTTTCAGCATACCCATGTGGTGTACGACACAAGCCAAAGCAGAAGCAGTTACGTTTGATTTTAGCTTTTGTGAAATTGAAATGATTTTTATTGAAATTTACGCTCCATTTACGTGATACATTTACGTTTTAGATATTTGCTTTAGCGTTGACGTTAACGTTTAAACCCTCCTTCCTGTCTTCATATGTGCTACCTGATTGTTGTTGCTCTGGATGAAGCCAATGCTTTTGTTGTTGTTGTTGTTGTTGTGGATGTTATTGTTATTGTAGAGAACGATTGCAGCGCTGATACCGCTGATGTGAGCTTAGCGCTTGGTTACGGTGCTTGTCTCGGCATAGCGTATACGTATAATTTTATATGAGCGCAATCAAATAAAACTGCAATAAAGAAATCAATGCGGATTTCCTTTCGTATACTTCAGCCAGCATCTTCAATGACAATGAGCTCAGACTCACGTTTAATAGAGTAATGGAATTTCTTGCTTTGTGAATTCATTGGGATTTCTTGCACAGTAATCAGCTTAGGTTCCATTCGGTTGATAATATGTATGGAAGAATTCGTTCGTACCTTTTCAAGATTGTTCGGTTGCTATTCCCAGAATATTTAGCGTACATTAAGTCTTTAGCAGAAAAGAAAACTAATAGATTTATTTCAATACACTACAAACGCCATTGCAACTTAAAAGTCCAACCAATAACATAGTCTGCAAGCTGGAAATGTTAATCGGTTGGTGCGGTCTGTAACAATATTTAATAACATCTAAACCAATCTTTCCGTCTTTTAAGTTATATATACATTCTTTTGCCGTTGCTTATATTGCCTTAATTTTTTTGTAAAATTCGCGCCATCATCATGCTTGTACTATAAATACTTTTAGTTATCTGTAGGCGCAAAAAAAAGCAATGTTTAATTAGTTAAAATACAATTTATCACTTTTCCAAATTGCTGACCTGTAAAGCTGTGCTTACGGATAAAGGCATTACTCCAAACAGCTGAATTAAATCGGGTTGCTGACTCTTGGCCAGCATGAATAAAACGAATCGCTGTTGGCTCACGGTTAGATCGTAAAACGCTATGTTGTAGATTTCGTACATGACGCTGTCATTCTGCAATAAGGAGTATGTTTATTAAATACCTATTAAATACCTACCAGATGTAGAACATACACAATTCTCAAGTAATGTGCCAAGTATGCAGTACAACAACATTTCGGGAACACTGACACACAAAAACAAATAGCCAGATATCCAGATGCTGGTAAGCAGAGCAAAGATGGTCATTACAATACACACGGCAGAAGACGCTATTTGAACGGAGACCATAGCATAGAATAGTTTGTTGCACTTGGCTATGAATCTGTAAGGCAAAAAGTTGTAATCATAATTTTTGTATTTTAAAAATTACTCACATTAGGTATGTCTGATGCCACTTTGCAATACCAACCAGCAATTGTGAGCTTTCATGTTGAGATTTATCGTTGTGTGGTTTCGATAAATGCATATTGAGTTCATCTACTTTAAGTCTCAGAATGTCCGCATAGACAAAAGATTGCAGTAAATTCACTATAATAAGCATATCTCCTGCAAATAGTCCAAGTCCGCCAATAGAAATAAATAAGTCATGGACTGTTACTGTGATCAACTCGCCCATTTTAGAATTGATATCAATGCCGGGAATGTGAAAGTGCATAGGCAAATTAAGTTTGCCTGTTACTTTGGTAGCAATTAACGAAGCGAACATCATGCCTGAGGTTCCTATAACGTAGCATATGCCAACTAGAATAAGAGCACGTCGCTGTTTGTTGCAATTACGCAATAAAACTTGAGTATATCTAGGATCTGGGTTTTGTTCACATTTTGCATAGATCTGGACTATTTGCGTGTAAAGCTCACACACTTTTTTGGACGAATACAATCCTACATACATCTTGTTGACGCCTTGTATGATACAGCCACTCATTGCTAGTGCCTGTACCGCGAACATCCAATTCTCCTTGCTTTCCTTGATCACAGTGTTAGTGGTGAAAATTGTGTATAAAATAATGGAAGTCGCTGTTAACATTGTTATAGCATTAAAACGAAAGTTTCGATCATAGGCGTCCACACCAACGCAGCGCGTTATAAAGCGCACAAATCTCATGGTGCTAGCAAAGTTTTCACTAGGGCGCGACGACATTTTGGACTGTAAAGTCTTTTTCTATAATGTTAGCTTATATAGTTATCTATTTGGGAGATTCAACGGCTGCTATTGACATTGTTTTGTCATAATTACTCTCATGTGTAAGACTTGAGAGAAGACAAGCTAGAAATCAGCTGTCACCTGACACTTTGATGGGAAATTTTCTTGTTGTGTAAACTAACTGCACAACATGTCAATCATTCAGTAATTAAATGTTTAATGCAAAAATCGCTTACTTAAGGATAATAGAGCCACGTCGTAATAGTTTGCTGGTAGCCTCGTTTAATAATTAAAGGCGTTACGAATCCACATAATCTTTCCGCACAAAAATTGACGAAACGATTCTAAAGATGCAATACTATGAGAGTTGACAATGTGGCATATGAGTAAATTTATTTGCTATAATAGTTTTCACAAAAAGTATAAAAATGCAAATTAGTTAAAGCTTGTCAAACGGATAGTATGTATGTTGTTCTTTTTAGCTGCAGGAAGGGGTGCGTGGGTGCAGTTTGCTGACGTTGGTATTAGCATAAACTACTTGATTTTCTAATTTATCGTACATCACCAAAAAGGAGCTCAATGTTCTTTGCTCTGCACGTAGCACAAATGCAAATTTCATTAACAAGCGAAATTGCTTGCAGTAAATGTGCCAAAAAAAAAAAAAAAAAATTTAAATAAAAAAAACCGTTAAATCAAGAAAGAATGTTTCTGTCAGCATGGCTCGAATGGAAGACACCCTATTGTTACCATGTAATATAAGTAGATAGATTAAAAAAAAAACAGATGAAATTAAAGATTGTTAGATAGACACAATATGTGAAATGATTAAAGAACCTTAAGACTCTTCTTAAACATAGAAATATTAACAGGGGTTCAGCGTAAATTGTACATTGTATCAAAACAATGGATGTTTAACTAAAATGGATCAAGGCAAAGCTGCTGCTTTTACTGCTTGTACCCGAGAGATATCTCATTAAAATTCTGTCGTCTCGTTTGTTGGCATTGTTGCCTGCCACAGCAGACGCGTGCCGAGCTCATGTGGCTTGAGCCTTCTTTTAACGTGGCTCTAAATTTTTAGACTGCGGGAACGGGATCCACTGTGGCTGCTCAGTCAGCAGTTTTGTGGCTGTTTTGCATGCAATGATGTACAGGTAGCGCCGACTACAAAAAATGCACCCCACAAAAAATGCAAATGTGCCTAAATTTTATAACATGATATATGTGTGACAGCCACCGTGACAACAGGGTGGGTAGCTGGATTAAGTCGCACTCTTCATTGCCTAATATATATATATATATGATTACAAAATTGTTTCACGTTTTGATTTGGCAGTGCTTTAACCACAGTTTCTGTTCCTGATTTACCATAAGTTACAGGGTCCTGTTGATGCCCTTCTGCTTGTTGCGCGTTGCCCTGAAGTTATCCCATCACGTTTTCTCGTTGCGTGCGTTTAATTAGTATGACAAATTTTTAATTAGCCCGCAAAATGTGACCGCGTTGAGCTGGGGCAGCAATCTTATTTAGAGCGAATTACAGCCAAATAACAAGAAAAATCCGCCAAATGCTAGTTAAGCAGCTGTTGGCCTGGTTCTTATCGGACTGCGGATAGCGATGCGGTTGCCCCAGACGCGTCCTAATAAAAGACTATGCTCAATGTCGGCAAGTGTGTAAAACTAAAGTACGCTGACATTTTGCTAGCTACCATGGTTTCTCCATTTTCCAGTGGAAGTTGGTGGCACGACTGCAGCTGGTTCGCTGTCACTGGTTTTAATGTTCGCGCTCTTGCCGCGTCTGAAGTTTATCCTTGTAGCTGGGCAAACGCAACAATATATAAGTTTAAATTTCGTTTTTCAGTTCTAAGTGTCAGTCCCGTCGCCAGTTACCCGTTACCCGTCGCCTGGCGCGTGGCGTAGAGTGCCTGGTGGCTGTCGCTTTTTGAATCTCAGCCGCGGTTGCGTTCTTGGGCTATTCGTTGGTTGTCTGCTTGCCACAATTTCGCACGCACAAAGTTTTTCACTTTCTAAGCACATGGCAAAGCTGTGGAAGTAGCTGCAGCCAATGGCTGTGAATGCCAACAGGCACAGCTGCAAACAGAATCGACAATGGCAAACTTTACTGGCATTTTCTTATGCTGAACCAATTATGGGACTGACTAAGGGTGAGGCAGGCCTAGGAACGACACAGGATATGCCAGCTGACAGCACTGTTTATACCTTTCTGAGGTAAAGGGAAATATTGACAATAACGAACCACGAAGACATGCGGTTTATATAAACTCCAGGTTCATGAACTTACCATGTCAACCAAAAAAACTAAAAGAAAAGTTAAGGCTTAAAAAAATCAGATGAGAAATTGAATTCACCGAAAATAATAATAATAAGTCATATAATCATTGCTTTTATACAGTAGACAACTTTTTAACGGCTCATAAAAAGTGTTTGAGTTTGCATGCTATCGCTGTGAATACTTCCATTGCGTACGGTGAAGCAACTGTGGTTGCCCTTTATGTGTGTGTGGGATTGTTTTCGGTGGGAAGCAACAATGACATACGCAGTTTTGTATAGTTCTGTACTTAATTCTTCGCTCAGCTGCAAAATAAATGTTGCAGACAGATTTTAAAGTGGTTCTCGACATGGTGTTGATAGGCATCAACTGTTATGCGTTACTCAATTACGAAAGGATTTGATGAAGAGTGGCATACACAACAAATGTAGTCCTGCACAAATCTGTGTAAGCTTTAAAGCATTGGCAAAATACACAACATATAAATTTACATGCCACCAAACTCAAACACATAGCCAACTGGACAACGTCTCGTTATTAGTCAATGTCTAAACGAGCTGCTTCATCAATTACGCAGCTCTTCAGTAACCTCATTGGCCCCAGTGGCGTTTGACAAATGAACATGCACGAAAATTGGACTCGGTGTCGCTATGGTAGCGAGTGAAGCCCCATATTGCCAGCCCTGGTTCGAATGAACTATGGCTCGTTGTGGTGCGGTTGCTTAGTGTGGACCGCACTTAACAGCTGTGCATGTGACTCCAACATGAACCCTCGTCAATTTCTTGGCCATTTCATGACAATTTCCAGCTGCTGCCAAGAGGCAGCCATTCAACTGCTGTTAATTGCAGCCCATTCAGAAGGCTTGAAAAATTTAATAGGCCGCATGCAGTTTCCACATTTATCGGAGCCTTTCAACCTCCGTGCATACTTTGCGCAAAGTATAACACAGCAAAGCATAGTGCGCTTAACATTGGAAGGCAGACCAGGTAGTCAGGAAGTTGTCGCCATTTCCATAAAAAGTTAAAATATTGAAAGTCATTTTGTGCCGGTTGCTGCACACAAGAGGGGCCATGGGGGATGTTAGACATTTGTTTCCTTCCTGCCACCTGGAGCAAGTGGCGACAAAAGATTCGCAAACAACGGCGGAGGAAGCAGTATTAAAGCATTGCCTGCGTAAAGTATCACAGACGTCATCAAGCAAATTATGAAAAGGATTCCAGTCAGTGCAAGAGCACTAAGTTGACTCTGGGCCGACAGCAGCTAGCAGCCAACAGCCAGCAAGCTAGACAGCTAACCAGCCTGTAAGACAGCCAAGAACAGCAATCATTGTACTGGCAGTAACGACAATGACAAAGATAAAGAGACGATGGAGAAGCAAAAGAACGTTGAATAGAACGATGACAACGAGAAGTAACGTGAGTGCAGCCAAGCTTCAATGCTTGGTACTGAAATAGCTTGGGTAGAGTTAGGCGAATTGTGACTACATTATCATGATAAACATGGCACACAATGCCACAGACATTCGCCATTGCTCATGCTGTGAACTGACAACCCTTTGGGGCGAAATTTGCAGCTGGCAACTTGGCCAGCTTGACCAGCAGCAGCAGCAGCAGCTGCATCAGTTGTTGGTCTAGTTGGCATCGTGGAGGGCGCAGTTGCTTTCAGTACAAATTTCAACAATTTAATTTGTCATTCGCTTTTTTTCTTTAAACTTATTTATTTCGCTTTTTGTTGATAATTTGCTGTGTATATTGTCAGCAGTTATGTCGGCAGCCGGAAAGTATACAACAGCATTTTTGTTTAAGCAGTTTGCGGCACATTTAAGCTCCATTTTTCAATCGGATTTAATGCTTAGTCAGTAAAAGAAAAGGGAAATGCGAAAACTGCTTAAATAAACTGTTTCAAATCCGAATAGCCAAAGACAAAAACGCAAACAAGCAGTTGAAGACAAGGAGGCAACGAATTTTTAAGTAGGGAAAAGAAAAGACTGCGGCACATATGGCAGCATTGCAGCTCCAATTTTTACTGTCCATCGGCAACTGGTAAAGCCGAGTAACGAGTGGCAAACAAAAAAAGCTACAAAGAGAATGCTTCTTTTAAGGTTGAAAAGATTACAGCGAAAAAATGCTGTTTCTTTTTTGCAACTGACGATTGAGAGCTAGCGAGAGGATGCATTTGAAACCCAAATTGCCATGGCAAAACTGCGAAGAATATAGTGTGGGGTAGAATACCAAAGATTTCCTGTAGCAGCTGCTGGCTGCAAGCTGCAGGCTCGTGGCTGCTTTGACAAATCAATGTGACAATCATCTCGGCAACTTGATACCAGTGTGTATGTGGCCAAAAGCATTCTCGTTGCATACTTATGAACGCATCCGCTGTAATCCGCAGTTGGCTGATTTTCTGCCTTTATGCTCACAGAACGACAGCTGGCTAAACTTTCTTTTATATGTTGGTACCATTGCAGAGCAAACGCCAGCAATTTGGAGCGCTTCCAATTGCGCATCACAAAGAAGGAGCTATACAGCGAGCAGGATACACTGGTCGATGCGGTGCTACGTGACATGATCAAGCTGCCAATACAGCATGTGGGTAAGTACAACACTCAGTACTTGCAACTGCAAGTCAAACATAAATTCGGGCTCACAGACTTTACCCATTGTAAAGCCATAAATACTCTTGGTCGTACTTGGCGCGCTTGCATTTAAGTTGAGACGCTTTTGTAAACTTACTCGCCCTTTGGTTGGCTGCACATTTAACTTAATTATGCTAGGAAGCGGCACAAAACTTGCTTGGATTATTGAGAGCCGCCAAGGTGGCAGGCAAAACTATTTTCATTTGAAAGTTTATTATGGGCCCTAATTTATTAATAATAAACTTTTACAAGAGGCGTACGAAAAACAAGAAACAATATTAAAATGCAAAATGTGCAAAACAAATTGCAAAACTCCGTTTTCCGCTTCTGGTGTCAACAGCAACAACAATGACAACAATGTCGCATACGAGCGAAAAGTTAACATAGTTACGTTACGCATACGTCAGGCATACCAGCAAATATGCTCGATAGCTAACAGTAATATATAACTACCAACATATAAGAAATATCTTATTACTTTAAATCAGTTACTAAATCTTATGTTGAAATTTATTCTTTTGTGTATTGTAGGTTAAAGACTTGTTTTGCATTTAAAGAAAATATGGTTTTGATATGTACTATATTATTGTTTTGGTTAAATGTTTAGTTGACCGAATAGACAGACAGGATGCAGTGTAAATTCTTTTTCTTGCGGCCACTTTGTGAACGTATAAAATAGTTTACTGTGCTTTATGCATTCTAATGGCCATTTAGTCAAGTGTTATTCCGTTCATGCACTTTCGCTTAATGCAATTTCAATGATTGCCATATCTTAGATAACCATTGCGGTTTAAGTTGCATTTCTCACTTTGCCTTGTGGTTGAAAAATATTTGAGCAACGATGCGTATATTTTGTGTTGGGCAGCAACCTTTTATGTCTCAATTAAATTCAAGTATTCATATTTTTGCTTCACTTTAATCATTTAATTGTTATTTTCTCTCCGCTTTTATGCTTTCCACAGTGCAAAAGGAGGGCGGCACTCAGCTGAAACTGATTATCGAGTATCCGAATGACATTAAGGCTTTAATGAAGCCCATGCGGTAAGTTTGGGAAACACAACGATCTGTTTTTAAACGTCATTTCAAAAAGAAAAGAAAAACTTGCGACGGCCTGTTGTTGTCAGCACTTTCGACCTGGGTAAATATAATTTACCAACTCTGACTTCTCTGTGGCCACTGGCTGCCAGCAAATGGGCCTTACATTGAAATTCATGTACTGCAATTCTCTTAAAGTGGACTGCAGATGGAATTCGGTACTTGCCACTTGAGGCAACTCGTAATTTGAAACATTTATACGCGATTTTATAATGGGATTTTAACGCGGTACTTGGCCAGTTTCGCGGCTCAGTCCTTAACCCACAGAAACCACTGCAATGGACAAAGTAAAGTGTAAAGTGTCCTTTTAATGTTCTTCATTTGCAATTTAAATGAAACGTTTTTTGAATTACGCTGCGGTGTCGCAGTGTAAGTAATTAAGCTGGCACACAGCAATCAGGTAACCACACCAGGCCATAACCCATCACCCACTTCCGCCCATCCATCCATACGTCCGGCGACGGTCCGTTCCTCTGCTATTTGTGCACTCAAAGTAGCCTCGCTGTGAATGCAGAATGCACTCAACTGGCGCCCGCACTTTAAATTCAATTCATTATATTACGAATTTATTTATTTTTTGCTTCTTTGTTTCTCAGGTTTCCAAGGGACCAGCAAACGTTGCCCAATCATTTCTACTTTACAGACTATGAGCGTCACAATGCCGAGATTGCTGCCTTCCATTTGGACAGGTAAGTTGAACACCCACCCCCATGCCCTTCGGCAAATATCATTGAAAAACTCAGTGAACTATACTAAAAGGCAGTTGCAATTAATGCAATAAAAATCATTGAAGTGCTCGCATTTTTGCATTTGGAATTACCCTTTATTTATTTAAAATTTCATTTTTAATTACATTTAGCACACTGAACGTAAATATTTATGTAAATTCTTTATCAAATAAAATATCGTTATTCAACTATGCATACAACAATCAAAATACCGTATATATTTATATTTTACTAGCAAATGCTATAATGATATGCAATGCAAAATGTCTACATTTACAACATTTATTGTTGAAATTGACAATTTTTGAACAATAGCAATTACTGCTACAAATAGCAATTCAAACGGAATTTACATATTTGTTTGCTTACGGTTGAGTTTTTGTCGAATATGCTTCTGTGCGATTAGAAGCTCAATGCCTATATGCACATAGCTTAAAAGAGACCCAAGGGCAACGTTCTTTTATGTTTATTATTTATGATGACCAAGCAGCCTTACACTTAAACGATCACGTTTCCTTTGAGAAGTAAATCATATTTGCGAATAATTTTTCATACATAAAGAGGTACCGGCTCATAAATATTTTATGCCCAAATTATAGTACATATGCCATTCGCTACACTACCACTTTGAAAGAGAACTACCACAAAACAGTTAATTAAATTTTGAAAAACAATTTAGTTTTAAGCCTTATTTATGGCTTTTCGCTATATGAAACAAAATACTCTTACTGTTTTTATTATTATTTTCACACCTAAGACCTTTCCCAAAAAAGATAATTGAATGCTGTCAAAATTATGGCATTTCACTGATTATCTTTTGCGAAAACGGAACATTATTCATGTTAGCAAACAGTTTATTTTTTGCCAGACAGTAACTTGTTTGTACATTTATTTTATTCCTTATGTTGCCAGAATTTCATTTGAAATGACATTTTTGCTTAACAGTTAGCTCACATCAACATTTAAAGCTAAATCAAAAATAAAAAAATCTTAGGTCTATTAAAAATGTGGTCTGAAAATTAAATAAAGATTTTATGCATGCAATCAAGGGATAAATAAATTTAAAGCAACTCAATCTTAAAGTAATTTACCTTTAAAGGGTATTTCAGCACCGACCTTAGTTACTTTAATCATATGTTTGCATTGCACACGCACTCCTGCAATAAGTCCTTTCGTTTTTTGCTTTGTTGTTTTTATTTTTTTTATTTTATTTAATTTACCGTTTATTTCTCGCTGAGCTCTCACCGTTTATTTTACTTTCTGTTTTGCAGAGTCCTGGGCTTTCGTCGTGCAATGCCTGTGGCAGGGCGCACGCTGAACATTACAACCGAAATTTATCAAATGGCCGACGAAAATTTATTGAAGACATTCTTTGTTTCGCCATCGTTAAATTTATGTTTCCATGGCAAGTGCTCGTACTATTGTGACACCTCACATGCTATTTGTGGCAATCCGGACATGCTTGAAGGCTCCTTCGCCGCCTTTCTGCCCAGTTTCGAGTCCTCCAATCGTAAGGTAGGTCAGCACATCCAAAACATACAGCACACACAACTCTCGACAATTAACTCACGCACACACCAACATACATACACTTATACTAAATACTTATATGGTGCTCATGCTGGACCAACATACATACATATATGTTAAGTAAGTAGTAGGACCTATACTAGGTGCGGCAAAGTGGCTTTTGATTAATGCATGGCAAGTTTTAACGAAGCGCCAGATTACAATTTATATTCTACGCCTGCTTGAGTTTTCCGCTTTCACTACTAATTTCGTGCGCTTGGCCAAACTAAATAACAAATCACATAATTTACTTAGCATGTGCTTACGTTTGTATGTATGTATTTTTGTTGAACTGACTTGGTACTCAACAGGTAAGCTGTCTGGCAGTTTTACCTAGTATAAGCTATATAAGCTGCGTTGTGAACTAAGTGACTCAATGGAGAGCAACCAGGCTAAGGATAAATGGGTGAATTTGAACTAGTTAGTTACTTGGTTGCCACATCCATGCTTCATTACCGCATACCTCCTTACCCCTCCAAGTACTGGCATTAAATTTGCATAATATTTTATTATTTTTATTTGGTATCCTTTGTTTGGCACGGCACTCGGCCTGGTCACTCGCCAATTCCGGCGCTTGAATTACTTAAAAACAAAAATATTGTATCAGTTCTTCAGCGGGTCGTAAAGCGTAAAATAAAATATAAATGCAGTGTCCCGGACGGACGGGTATAAATTCTAGAGTACACTCTATCAAAAGGGAGACCCGACTACGGCTTAAGCCACGGCGACGGCAACGGCTTTTAAGCGAAAAATGTTTAAAGCAAAACCCAAAAAACAAACAAAAAAAAAACAACCCGACTACGAATCCGAACCCATGACCAGTTTACCCTTAATATCAGCAGCGCGGTTAGAAAGGGTTTAAGCCCCTTTGACCATGTCCCTTACCATTTTGCCGACAGATTTGCCGCAACTGAAACATTTTTCTATTTTATTTTTGGCTTACGCCTCAAAGGAATAATTTTATTTTATTTATACTTGTTTTTGGCTTGCCTTCGTAACCGTTAACAAGTAGAGAATGTTTGAGTGTATACTTGAGATTTAGCGTTAGGCAAAACTGTAAATTATGCACAGGAGATCATTTTTCTTTAGGGCCGTTTTTCAGAGTAACAGAGTGCAGGAGATTTTTATTATTGTTGTTGCTGTAGGTGTAGCTGTTGCTGATGCTTTTTGGTTTTTATTCTCATCTACTATTCTTTTTAGTTGCCTTAGGGCAGCCCATCTAAGGAAAACAACAAACAATTTTGCAACTGAGCAGAGTTTTAATTATGGCGCAAATTTGATTTGCACGCTTGTTAATTGCTTTACGTGAAAGGCAGGATTAATACCAACAAAAAGAGGGAGATAGCAAATGTTTATTCAGCTTTTTATAATGTACAATACAAATTTTAAGGCAAATAACTCACGAGTTGCACCTAAATGGTTACCGAGAACATTTTTCACCATGTTAAATATAAACATTTTGCCTTTGCTCATTTCTCATTCGTCATATTTCAACTTATTAACAAGGACATATATTTGTATAAATTGATTAATTTATTTAAATTGGCTTTAACAAAGTTTCATTTATGTATGTGACATTTAATGCATTTCTCGCAAGCATTTAAGGTAGTGCAAGACCAACAAAATTCTCAAAATGCTTGCTTTGTACTCATATTTGCCACATTCCGCTCACTTTTTTCTCGCCATGCTTCTTCTTTTTTCATGCTTTTGTCTTTTTGTGGGAATTTAATTTCGCTTGATTTATGCAGTTTATGGGGGTGGCCTGCTTTATATGCAAACAATCCTTTGCCCATCGTCGCCATCGCCATTGCCATCGCCATTGCTATCGCCATTGCCATGTTGCCGTTAACTTACCTTACTTTTACGTGTTGGCTTTGTGTTTGCTCTTTGCTCCCGCTGCAGCATTTTTTGTGCTGTTCGCTGCACGCTTTTCGTTGCTTTCTATTTGCTTTTGCGCCTCCTACTGCATTTTGTGGCTCGCGCGGCCATTCGGTCATTACACAGACTTGGCACGCCCACGCTCGGTGAAAGCGCACTGCTTTTATTATTATGATTTTTATCTCAACCATGTTTTTTTTCTCTCTTTTCTTAATTTTTCTACATATTTTTGGTTACTGCATTGTTGTTGTTACGTCCCCGTTCTCCAATCCTAAAATGTTTCGCCCCGCCAAAAAAAAAAAAAACACACCCAAACACAAAAACTGCGCGCTTTGCCATTGCCAATTGCATAGGGACGGAAGGTAAGTTGCGGTCGTTGGGGTCCGGCGTAAATACCGTCGAGGAACTCCGGCAAAATGCTAGATAAAGTTTTATTACTTTTCTTGGCTGCCTGGCAAATAATTTAATTTCGCTTGTAGTGCTGCTGCTGCAGCCTGCTAAGGAAAATGAACAGATAAAGCGAAAAAATAAGAAAATCAAAAAATAATATTGTCGTATTGCAAAATGAGAAATAAATGTTTAAGCTGAAGCCCATGTTCCGCGCACTCGTGGCATATTAATGCTATTCAGCAGCTTTAGATTTTATACATTGTGCCACTCAAATTGATATTGATTTTTATGTTTTTTCTCCCCTTTTCCCTCTTGTGTTGTGTTGTCTCTTCTGCAGCTCTGGCGACATCCTTGGCGACGCTCCTATCACAAACGAAAGAAGGCTCAATGGGAGACAGATGCCAATTACTGTGCTCTGGTAAGTAAACGAGTCACCCAACCAGGCTACTTATTTGGGGAAAGGAGAAGAATAAGAAGTCGACGTTAACTTACCCCCCTTTCTTAATTTTGTGTGTCATTTTCATTTTCATTTCCACATCCGGTTGTCCTCGCAACGCTTTTGTCTGCAGCTCCTTCCTGCTGCGGTTATTTTTACTTAATTTGCATTTTAACTCGAGTGGAATGCAAATGTTTTTATTTGTTACTACTGCTCCAGCTACTATTGTGCTAGCTAGCAATCGCCGCTGACTTAATTAAGTCTTCATAGCTAGTAACATTCCTTTCTGTTTCTCTTCTTTCTCACGTTTGGACTGCATTTTAATTTTGCATTTGATTTTTAACCCCAGGTTCGTGATATTCCACCTTACGATGAAGGTCGCCGTCTGCTGGACCTTATGGATATGGCTGTGTTTGATTTTCTTACCGGCAACATGGATCGACATCATTATGAGACTTTCAAGTGAGTATGGGTTCAGGATTGGGGTATATAAATAGAATCTTGGCAACGAACATAATGCGATTGGTTTATTTCCGCAAAAATTACGTTGTTGGCCACATGCCTACCATGTGCCTGCCACATTACATAAGCTTTCCATGTGTCCTCGTCTAAGCGCCTATACATATTTGGCTAGCATGCAACACAGCATGCTAAACGCTCGACGACAGCAGCAGTAGCAAATGTTTTGGAAAGATATTTGCATGCAGGCTGCAAATGGTAACAAAATCTGTCTGCAGCTCAAGAACACAGACGCCACACAGCAGACGCTGCAATCACAAGCACATGTAACCGCCACTTTCGTTCGTTGCCAGGTACCTTGGCTTGCCAATGAATATTGTTTGCTATGCATAAGGGCGTTTGCTTAGCTTATTGCGATGTCATTCTTGGCGACCGTGCACACCCGACTGCATTTTGACAGGTCCAGAGTCAATCCCTGGTGTTAGTCTCTAATCACATTTGCTGGCAATTATGCTTATGCCATCGCAAGCAAACAAGCATGGGGCGTATGCGTCATTTCACAGCAATACATGCTCACTTTCTTATTGCAGAATCTATGGCAACGAGACCTTCCCACTTCACTTGGACCATGGTCGTGGCTTTGGGCGTCCCTTTCACGATGAGCTCTCCATTTTGGCGCCAGTGCTGCAATGCTGCCTCATACGCAAGACAACGCTTACCAAGCTGCTAGAGTGAGTAACAGTTTTTATAAATATAAACACACAGTAACCGTTTTATAACTGTTTATTATTGCGCTTGCTTACTCATTTTAAGGTTTCACAATGGGCCGAAGCCGCTTTCGGTTGTAATGCGTGAATCGCTGAGTGAGGATCCGGTGAGCCCGGTGCTTTGGCAACCGCATTTTGAGGCGCTTGATCGGCGAGTCGGCGTCATACTACAGAGCATACGGGATTGCATCAAACGAAATCCTCCGGGCGAGCTTGATGCATCTGAGACGGATGTGTCCTCATAGCGCTAAGCCCCAAAGCAGAGTTAGAGTCTTAACTTAGGTTTAAGTTTTCGTGTCTTGTGTACTGTTTAGATATAAGAGTTGAGATCTTAGCGGGAACCTTTGTAAAAGGTTGTGCTGCTAAGCAATAATCCTTGCAGCTCCGTCTGCACATACCAAAAAAAAAAAAACAACTAAGAGTAACCAAACAATTAATTGTACTAAATGTACTGTATATGTTTTGGTCAATATTTCTTAGGATTTACTACTATGTAAAGAAGTTAGCCGATACTAGATGGAATCGAATTGTTATGTGGTCTGATATAAAATCAAGTACCTTTAGCACACAGCACATAACCTAACATGAAGCAAAACACACACTTCCAGAGCAGCTAAATTATGTAGCTGGAGAGCTACAAATTAGAACTACTAAAACACAGTGGGTGCCAAAAGCAAAACAACACTATGTAGCACTTGAACTTAAATTGATTCTAAGAGCAAAACTAAATTATACTTACATTACGCAAGAGTGAAACTTCTTGAAAAGACTATAAAAAAATGAAAACTATTTGCTAAATATTTATTTATAATTTTTTCATAAATTTTACAACAAACAATCATGTATATTTATGTATGTAAATTTATGCAAGTGGTGTTTCGCCAGCCCCCCAAAACAGAAAAAATAACAAATATTTGTTGAAAATTTAGTTTATAAGTTAAAAAATTGTAAGATCGATAACAGACGTAGCTTTATCAGACCACAGATCCCCAACCTACTAGCGAAAATATATTGTGTTTAATTGGTTAGTCGAATTAGTTTCAGATGTCCTTTACAAAGTTATTAAACTACTGTTAAAAACTAATTATGATTAACTTCTAAAAGTATAGCTAATTTCGTTTGTTTTTAATGTGACAATTTAAATCGTACCTAATGTAGTTAAATGTGACGCAGTTTGTTTCAGAATTCAGAAAAGTAAAAAAAAAACATAAGCATAAAATGATAGAAATAGTAAAAATTTTAGTGAAAATTTCAGAAATATTGAATAAAAAATACCAAAGAAATGTGATAAAATGTTGTTTATGTCAAATCTTAAGGCTTAATTGATATTTAAAAGGTAAATTCATTGGAACAATTTTTTGATTGCACTTTACAGCATTTTCTATTGATATGTTTCACTGTGCGCCAATCTGATCGCCGCTCGCTCTCAAACGGTTTTTTTTTCTTTCTCTGTATGAAGTGTTGCTCTGCTGCAGACCGAGAGAGCAGCGTTTGCGTCTGTTGCCAGCTGTTTCGTGTTCAGTTTGTTCTGCGTGCTCAGCATAGCAAGTTCAGTTTTTTTTTCTGCTCCCCATTAATTATTTTCTATTTTTTTTTGGGAGTTGTTGTTAGTGTTCCATACCATGCGAACTTGATATTATTCAATTACTCTTAAGTTGTTGTGAAAATAAGTTCTATGCTGTGTTGTCAAAAGCATTTGCGGTAGCGTTATTTATAAAATTATAAATACAAACACGCGTTGGTCGCGACAGTAAATTGATGATTATAAACATATTTGTTGTTTTTGAACTTGTTATCAATAATTCAGTTTGCAAGTGGTGTATCTCACAAGGCAAGTACTTGCTGCGCCTCATAAGCAAAACTTCTTTGACATTTAAGTCAGCCAAGGGTCATACGTTACATCCGGCAAACGCTAGTCAAATACGTTTTTCAATGCAAATTATTTCTAATAGAGGGCAAGTTTGCCATATATGCTGTCACATATGTTGTCTAAATGTGGTCAGCACCACACAACTTGTCTCGTGTAGACAACTAACAGACGCATAATAAAGTCTAGATATCAATTTTTTTGCAATCCGCAACAGTTCTAAATAATGTCTGACAACGTTGTTGATGTGCGCTCGGATACCGTTAGTCTGCCCACACCCCAGATGCGGGAACGTATGGCTAACGCTTTGGTGGGCGACGATGTATATGGTGAAGATCCCACTGTTACTGAGCTGCAGTCCAAGATGGCAGCACTGTTTGGCAAGGAGGCTGGCCTCTTTGTGCCCAGCGGTACCATGGGAAATCTACTGGCAGGTAAGTGGCACGACATGCACATAAATAACCTTTCTTCGCAATTTAAGGACAGAATCTTTAATAAAACGAACCACTGCCATGAATTTCTCTATGCACCTGAGGGCACCTCTTGAATGAATATTGGCTTAAAGTATATCAGAGTGATTTTTTTAGCGAAAGCGAAAGCAAAAAAAAGTAATAAGCGCTCATATCATGCATCAGGCTCATAATCATAAAGATTAAAGGCACGCCCATAAACATAACATTAATTTTTATGTACTTAAATGTTAGAAGTGTGGCATGCCAGCGGCGGGCATTGTGAAGTGAACTCCAGTCAGTTCAGTCAGTTTATGCCACCACTCAAATTAATATTTTTAATGGAATATCCGTTTTATTAAAAGCGGATGCAGTAAAAAAGCTTTTGTTATTGCATTGAGTAATATATAAATTAACACAGCTGCATGAATTCTTTGCTTACAGTAATGGTTCATTGCAAGCGACGTGGCTCCGAGGCAATTGCGGGCGATATGTCGCACATTTTTCTCTACGAACAAGGTAAATTGAGAGCCTTTGCAATAATTACCAAGTATTTCTACATCAACTGATGCAGTTTTGATTAATACGCTTAGCTAGCGCTGCTTCTTTGGCTGGCGTGCAATTAGCCACAATTAGGAACCATACGGATGGAACCTTCTGTCTACAGGAGCTAAGGCAGAAGATACGCCAATATGAGGACTGCCATGAGCCAATTACCTCCCTCATTGTGGTCGAGAATACCCAAAACATCTGTGGTGGCAAAGTTTTGCCACTGTCCTTCCTCGATGAACTCGTAGCACTGGTGCGTGAGCCAGGCGTTGGAATTGCTCGCATTGGCCTGCACATGGATGGTGCCAGGGTGTTTAATGCTGCGGCTGCTTTGGACGTCAGTGTGGAGCGCATTGCACGTGGCTTTGACTCTGTTTCCGTCTGCCTAAGCAAAGGCTTGTCTGCGCCAGTAGGCTCTGTATTAGTCGGCTCAAAGGATTTTATTAAAGAGTGAGTAATCAACTATGCAATAGATCATTAACAGTTTTCGAACTCAGTTGCCTGCGATTGTAGAGCTCATCGTCTGCGCAAAGCTTTGGGTGGTGGCATGCGACAGGCTGGCATATTGGCAGCTGGTGGCTTAGTGGCTCTGGAACAGGTGGTGCCACTGCTTAAGAAAGATCACGAGCACACGCGACGCATTGCAGAGAGTAAGTCTCTTTACACACATATCATTTAAATTTTCAATTTTATAACAACTCCCATAGGCATCGATCAATTACGCAGTCCCAATATAGTCGTTGATTTGCCAACTGTGCAGAGCAACATTCTGCTCATACAGATAAAGCAGCCAAAGCTAACTGCCAGTGAGTTTGCTGATCGTCTCGCTGTCATTAAGCCAGAGGAGCTGGCAGCTGGTGTAACTGGCAAGAACGGAGCTGGAATTGTGGTTAAGGCCAGTGCACGAAATTGGAATTTTATGCGCATGGTGTTTTATCATCAGGTGAAGGATGATCAGGTGGACATGGCCATTAAGAAGCTGACCTATGTCATCAAGGAGTATGATGCACGCTGGCCCTAAACTTTTTATCTGCCTAAGTGCCTATATTTTGATTAAACTGTAACAAAGCTGAGAACAAAATAATTAGATTTTGTTTGGGGTATTTAATTAAAAAACCAAAAAGGGACAAACTGACAAAATTCGCATTAGTGCTTCTTGGGTGGTTTTTGGCAACGTTTACACTCACGCTTGAGTGCATCCAATCATTGTAGAGAAGCCGTCGCTGCCGCCGGATGAGAGTCCTGATGGACTTCTGCTAACGTTGCTATTCCGCCGCTCTGCATGAATACCCCAATGAATGAAGTAATAAAATTATTTTTAAAAAATCATTGTCAGTTTTGTAATGCTTATCGATGTAAAGGCATGCGGTGCTCCAGAGCCGAATTGGGCGAATCCGAAACTGGCATCCTCAGTTAGCTCCGTCTCGCCGGTAGACGTTTTGTGATTTATAAGCGTACTTATCAATGTGATTTTAACGGGGGAAAAGTTGGCAAAGGTGGTAGCATTTCGGCAACAGTAGAGCAAATCGAGCAACATATAATAGATTTGAGTTTCGTGGCTGAATAAGCTCCATCAAAGAGGGTAGCATTTCTGTGAGTGCCTTTTGTTCGGCTCCGCATTGAAATGTTATATTTTCGAATTTTACCAAGATTAAATTAGATTGGACAAATTTTGCAGCGCATTCGATAAATTGAAATTGAATGGGCTGTATATGAAGGTCACTGTCCATCTCCTTTCTGTTCATGCAATTCAAAAAAAGAGATTTTTTAATAATTGTAAAATGCTATACTTCAGAAAATGTATCAGACAGATTCAGAAAGTGAGACATGGTTGATGGATAATCTACAAAAAATTGTTTTATTCATCCTAAAAGTATGCATATTTTTGGTCAGTAACTAATATAAAACACCTTACAAGTATGTAACATTAAAGGTGAAAGTCGTCAGGCAGAAAGCACACACGAAAGCTTTCAAAGCGTGATTAACTGAATGAGAACATGGTAAGTCTATA
This sequence comes from Scaptomyza caliginosa, assembly GCA_035044725.1. Lineage (NCBI taxonomy): Eukaryota > Metazoa > Arthropoda > Insecta > Diptera > Drosophilidae > Scaptomyza > Scaptomyza caliginosa. Next base: position 987,206 of record JAWNNR010000686.1, read on the forward strand.
AATAGCCCGCAGACATGCGACACCGCTGCTGGGGCGAGAAAGCGCATGTTTGCTAGAGCGCTTATTTGCTTGCATAAGTTAGACAGAGATAGAGGGTGAAAGTGTCTGAAAGAATTATCGCTTTAAAATAGTTGCAGTTTATGTTTCATATGTGTGTTATGTAAGTGATTGGAATCCAGCTGATTAACTCAATTTGGCGACTCTGTTTCAACATGTCAGGATGGCCGAGCGGTCTAAGGCGCCAGACTCAAGATACTAATCTTGCCTTTCACAGAAAGGTCGATGAGCGTTCTGGTCCTCTCTGAGGGCGTGGGTTCGAATCCCACTTCTGACAAAATTTTTTTTTCATTTTTTTAGTTTTATGCATTTTCCTGAAATAATTTATAAAGACTTCTGACTAATTGCGGTCAATCGTTAATAATTAATACGATTCAAGCCTATTACCGCAATTATACTAATAGATTTGCTGTACTTAATTATACGACACACACTTAATCTGGCAAACACAACGAAAACGAACGTTTTATAATTCGTTATTAATGAATGATTTCTATCGTTCGTTTAAAATTCAAGTAATTTAATTATAAACTTACACGCTTGACATTTCCAATTAAATAAAGTTTCCATTAAGCCAAGCTGGACATTTTCAATGCACATTTCCTATTTTAATAGTCGTTAGCATGTTTATGATTGTGCCATTTATTTAAGAGGAGCTTCAGCTTTATTGACAATGCTGTTCAAAAAGGCACGTGCCTCGACCTGACAGACTTAATGTATTTTATATGGTAGAAAATATATGATGTATATCCCATCATACCCGAAAAAAGGGCTGTTGGTTTCATGGCTGGTGTGTCAAAACTAAAAACGCAATTTCGTCATTATGCCAACACTGGCGTGTTACACTTGTAATGACAAACAGTCATGAAATAAAGTCGTAAACTATATTGCTAAATAGAGCTCGATATTTGGCAAGGACGACAAAACCAAGAGTAGATTGTAGATGGTGGGAAATAAATTGAAATTTGCATAAAGTTATGCGTCAAATGATGATTCAATAAGCGGAAATCAAAAGCGTTTTCCATCAGTTTTATAGGTTTTCTATTTGCATTTTTGGCCCTCTTTAATTTAGTTAATATTATGCACATAATATAGCCACGCTATTTACGTATTTAATCAATGGAATAGAATTGATTTGAATAAGTCGGACTGCCAGGGAGACAGAGAATAGACAAGAATAACAAAAATCAAATGAAAACATACCCAAAACGTAATAGATAACAAGAAGCAACATGTGAGTTATGCATGGTTTGGCAATGAATTAGTGCTCTGCAAGATTAAGTTCCAGCAAATATTTCAAAGAAAGCAAACTAACCATAAAAATGTGCTTAATATTTGCACGCAAACCGTAGGTTTTGAGTTCATTGGGGAAAGTTGAAATTAAAAGAACTTTAATCTCAAAATCAGTTTAAAAGTTAACTATCCTCTTACCAATAAATCGCATGTTTTTGGGATAAGCATTATTAAGGTCGTTAGAAACCTTGTTGCCAACTGTGATAATTAATTTCTTAAGAAATTGGCATGAAAAATGGCATGACATGAGGCATATGTACTTGTAGTTCTATGAGCTTGCTTTGTTTTCATGGAAAATGTAAACACACTTTGGCTAATGTGCAATTACCAATCATAGAATGCAAACACATTCAAACGCACGCTTATCTGTATGCATGTACTTAAACAAATGGATGAGCACTGGTAAACTAAGTAAGACATTAATTTAGTCGGCTGAATTTCCGTTCTATGTCTGCCTCCGCATGCATCACTCTACAACTCAGTTTGAGTTTGCGTGCTGTGTGTGAATTTAAAGCATAAAACAAATGCAAAGTTCATGACTCACATCGACTCTCTTCTTGGCCAATGCCATAAAACACACGTAAGTTGCACAGTGCAACTATGGCTTGCAATAAACGTCTGTATGGCATAAAGCCAAGTGCTGGTTGTGGGTATATGTGTATGCATGTGTGCGTGGATAAAGGAACAACGCAATGGCTCCTCGCATATTTTATGGGCAAGTAACAGAGAACTTGCAACCAGGACTCTGGGCACTGACGGTGGCAACTTAATTAGCTATTGGCAAACGACTTCGATTGCAACAGCAACTGCAACTGCATTGCACCTGACATTTAATATTATTACGCGGCACCTGCAACTTCATCTGCGACCGAGTCGTATATATATTACGTTATCCGCTCGATTCGTGCACCAGGCAAGCTGGTGGCCACTATTGCATTCAGCTATAAACATGCGCTTTAAAGTTTGGTTACTCGATGTTGTGCCGCGCTTGCACGGCGTTAACCGTAATGTGCACAACATTGACGCCATTTGCACAAAGGCACACCCAAAAGAGCCGCCATAAGCAGCAGAGTTCCTGGCAACTAACGTGAGCCTCAATAAAAATAAACGCCAACAACATTTGTGACTTCGCTTGGGCTGAAAAGTTTGCGTGTTTCATTGCATTTCTTAACGTTTGACTTGCCAGTTGAGTAGCAAAGCAAAGCATTCGATGGGCGCAGCTGAATTACAATTCATTCGGTCAAAGCTAGTTCGCCCAAATCGCATACGAAATTTAAGGTGTTGCTCTAATTCGAAAATCGGATAATCGATGGGAACGTCCTTCTGGGCGGGCAACTGCTTATAAAAAAATGTTTTCCCTTTTTTGTAAAATGTATTTTGCAGAAACAAATGCTTCTTTAATTAACTCTTGCAATAAAAACGTACATTATTAATAATATCTGTCCTAGACAGATTGGCGCAACCCTTTTGGGTTACCTTTTTGCCTACGTTGCCTATTCCTCATTAGTTTTGCCCTCAGCTGGTCTGATTCACCAGCCCGTTACATATAAAAGAACGTTTATGCACATTTATGTTTACTATCGTATAAATCAAGGGATAAGCTTGCATATAAAGTTAGTTGACTGCGGATGGAATTTAACTTGGGCTCGGGTAACCCGACCATGTAAATTTGCACTACCTGAACTAAGCGAACACTTACTCGCCACATAAATTCATATGTAACATTTTTGTGATGCAGGTTTGTGGTACTACGAAATATATTTCATACGACGGCAACAGCAGCAAACACAACAACTACAACAACAACAAGAGCTATTGCAATAATATCGCAGCGAAGCGCAAACTTTTTTGCCAATTCAAACTTGAACATTGCATGCAACTGTGATGTGAGTGAGTGTGATAGTGTGTGTGTGTGTGTGCTTGTGCATGTTAGTGTGGTGTAGTTGGTGCATTGTTGCTATATTTCAATGGCAAACTTCACCGGACATGCTTCATAGCTCTAATTATACATGCGCCTTCCTAGAAACGACTTCCTACGGGAGGTGCTCTAAGAATAACAAAAACTATTCGGCTTGTTTTAGCCCTTGTTGTTCTGGTTTGTGTTGTTGTGATAATATATATACTTTTATTTGTGTCTGTATGTGTATTGTGTGTGTTATGTGCTACTTGCATGCTTTGTGTTTGTGTTTAGCAGCAACTTTGGCTCTAGGCTAGCGTTTGTAGGGCTACGCTTCGTATGCGCAATTCTTTCATTTCTCTTATTTTTATGCCCCATATGTGACTGTGAGTATGTATTTTAGTTTTGTTTGCTTTGAACTCTTAAGGTGGCCGAAAAACTTTGCATGTCTGTTTGGTTATTCATGGATTGCTGCTCTTGTGGTGTGGGTCGTCTGCTTTTTGATTTGATTAGCCCACAACCGTCTGACCAGTAAATAAATTTATGCACATTTTGCTAGCATAAAATATGGCATTAAAACTTAATGTTCAACTTCCAGCACGCAAAAAAGAAAATGGAAAAAAATTACAGGCAAAAAAAGAGCCAAGTATTGGGAGTAGTATATAAAGACATTATTTAAATGGTGAATACAAATTGCCGGCCAGTTGTCGAGCCAAATAACAGGCTGGCTAATAAGCTGACCAGCCTAGTTGATTACGCGTTTTACGCCATCTGAGTGGCACCCTGATTAAATGCAGCGCATTAGCATATTTTTCCATCCCACAAGTCCTTACAAATCACATTATTGACATTTTTTATGAAGCGGCGAATTGCGACTTCTCAAACTTTGTGTAAACAAAACATGTTTTGGGCTCAAATGAAAAATGTTTGCCTGGGTGTGTGTATTCACGCCTACAGCTCTCTGGCCATAGACTGACGCGTCGCTTACGTGCCAGCGAAACATTTGTCTTTCTGCCACATTTTGCATGTCTTAATTAGCGTCTACCCCATATCAAACCACAAAAAAGTTTGAAGACGCAAGTCTAGGCAGCAATTTATGTGCTCAAGATAAAGGCAACCCGATAAGAGAGTAAGAAGACGACTCTATTGTCGATGAGAAGGCAGATGCCTGCATTGGATTTTATGTTGCTGGTTAGGTGAAGGTTGAGTGGTAGCTTGCTAATGAACTGGGCCAGGACGAAAACAATGCCAAGCCGAGAGCTGCAAAGAAATGCAAAAGTTTTTACAACAAACTTATCAGTTGCGTGGCACATTTCGTACAATAGAAAAGAGCACATCGAAGTTTTTAAAGGTTAATGGACAAAGTGTCTAAAAGTTTCACAAATTTCTTGTTTCGATATGTTTATTCCTTAAATAGACATTTGTGCAAAAGGCAATTTCCGTTCCTTACAAGAAAAACCGGCGTCTATGATACTTTTGGTTTTCTAACTGAACGAGTCATTAAGCTTTAAAAGCATTGCATTGTTTTCATTTGTAAGCTGTGCATTCTTACAACTAAAAGCCCACAGACTATCAACCAAAGTTTTATTTTTGTGTTTAAAATTTTGTGGTTACCACAAAGATTTTTCCAGCTTCTGCCTTGTGTTCTTGCTTTGTCGCCCATAAATATTGTGTCGCATAGCCACTTAAAAAACAGTTCTAGTGTTAAATGCACATTTGCTGGCGAGTCCCCTACTTTTTATACTAATTGCTACATAACTCCAGCAACTAGTTTATGGGCATGCAGTTTTGAAACCCAACTTCGCAGATTGCTGTGACGCCCATGCTAAAAATGGTTTGGCTAATTACAGGACGTCAGTTGCCTCAAAATTGATTTTGAAAGTGGGTCAACTAAGTGAATTAGGGCGGTCATCAAGCAAAGTTGCACCACTTAATATCCGCGAAATGCGTGCCCCAAAGAACTGGATTTGCCTACTAAATTGGTCAGCTTTGGCTTTTACTGCTACTCTGGCATTCATAATGTAACGAGCTAGTTTCGCATGCGAAATTCGTCCAAAATTCAGCGAACAACACAGTAGACAGAGCGCCTAACAATGCTATTATGCCAATGAGAGAAGAGGTTAGCGTTGCCAACGGGGCTCCTGTTTGAATTCACAGTCCGAGTCCACTAGATAGGCTTGCAAAATATTAATGTGAACGTTTTTAGAGCCTGGCAGGCAACATCATTATACGGCCTCAGAAATAGTAGCCACACAACTTCATTGTGAATCAGTTTGAGTGAGGTTTTTCATTTACGTATTTATCGTTCTGGTGGACACACGTTTTCTAATTACCAAACGCTGAAACGCTCTGGCTGGTTAAACCAAAATTGTTCCAGGGCTTACGCATTTACGGTCCTTTTGCTTCAAGCATTAAGTTCGATTTAAATTCTCGTAAAGTAGCGGCAGTTTGCAAACTTATTCTTATAAATCTTTTAATAAGTTGAATTCATACTACTGTCGCAACAAGATTGAGATTGATTTATACAATCCATGTCATGCCCATTGCGTTTGAAGGCACTTGTGCTCTTTATTGGACATTACGTGCACAGCCATAGCGAACGGATATTGAATGAATATTATGTAAATATTGAATGTTGGGGAAAGGCCACCTGTCCACGAGCCATGCCAAGGATTCCATCTCATCGACATGTGCCGCTTCATTTCCCATTTTCCATCGTCGACATATTATTATACTTCGTTGTACCTTATTTTGATTCGTTTCGTTGCACAATAAAAGTGCATATTGATTTGCCATTAAAGTGTAAAACGCACGTTAATCGGAAGAAATGGGTCACCAAGTGCAGAACAAAGCAATCCTGGGCCATAAATTATGCATATGAATACTGGAACAGTTGTTAAGTGCATCTCACCTTACAACAACTACTTATGTGTGAGTACAATGAATGGGTACGAAAGTTGTTTTCAAGACAAGCTTAAGTTTTGCAGAATTATGATTGATTTAAAAATTGTAAAATTCTTGGATTCATAATTAATTTTCTAACTAGCAGCAAGTTTTTTAATTAAGTTTCCAGAGAATTTTGCAAACAAAACTTAACAGAAAAGTTTGCATTTCTACGATGCCTTCAGAATTATGCAGTAAACTCATTAATCATTGCATTTTAAAACTAATTTAATGCAACGTTAATCAAATGCAATTGCTGTTACAGTGCTGCAATTTAGTCAGGCACTTCCGCTTGATGCACACCCACTTATTCACCCACTTACACTCACTCACTAACACTCCCACACGTGTGACGATTGGCGGCGTCATAATTACCAACACCCAACATTAGCCATAGTCGCTCCCAGTTGTGTGCAAAATAAATTTATCAGCTATGCAATCATTGGCAATAAATTTTTGCATACTTCCGGTCAGGAGCTTAAAGGCCTAGGGTTCGAACCTGTCTAGAAGCATTTGAATGGGCGCCGCTTATGCAATGCAAGGCGCTCATAAATCTTAAGCAACCTAAGAAGGTACAGGAGCCGATTAGAGTGCCACAGCCGGAAGAGTGGACCGGTAGCAACTAACTTGGGCTACGCACGAACTTGGCTGGTGGGCGCGTATCTTGACGCGCTTGCGTGTTGTTCCCCTTTGTATATATTGTTGCCCTTTTTTTTTACTTTACCTTTAGCCATTTTTGTCGCAGTTCTGCGAAACTTTTGCGTGCATTTCTATTTATGTGCATGTCAAAAAGTTTACTACGCCATCAAATTGAGAAACCCGCAATGGCAACGCCTGTGCGGCAAATAAACAGGAGCTGTATGTGTGTGCTTTTGTTGTTTTTACTTTTACGCGCGCGCCTAAAAGGATGCACGCAATTTTTTCCATTTACAGCATTGTGGTCGCCATTTTGTACGTGTCGTTGCCACTGCCGCTGCATGTTTCGGTGTGGAGAATATGGCAATGTGGCAGTATGTGAATGTGCCGCGAGCTGTGGTTTTTTGTTTGCATTCAACATTTGTACGTGGTGTTTAAACGTTGCTCCTTTTGTGTGCTTTATATTATTCTTGTATCTTTTTATTCTGTGGCAAATGCAACAAACGTATAGAAAAAAGTTTACTGCGGTTTTACAGGTGTTAATGTTTCTTACTTAGTCAGTCAGGGTGCGTGTCAGCTGTAGATAAAAACAAATATGAGTAAAATTGCACTTATATACAATATACCGGCCTGTTTGAGAAACGACCTTCTCCAATGCGACGAAATAAAAACACAAGCTTTAATTTTGTTTTCACATTTATATATCAAACACTCAAGAATGAAAGCGTGAGTTTGCTTTATGCCACATTACATGTAGTTATAATAGCTGCCCCATTTGGCATTTGATAGTTTAAATTAGTTTTCACTACAAACAAGTCAATTGATATTTCGATTTTTCTTTCTTAATATACTAAATGAATTCATCAATCCCACTCAACTACAACTGAAAATGTTCTTAACATCTAAGTTAGTCATAAAATATTCTTATATACTTTTAATATTCTGTTTCTTGACCTCACTAGTGCTATAGGGATTTTTAAATGATATGAAAATGGAAAAATTTCATTTCATTCAACTCTTCTAAAATTTAACTATTCGTGATAGTTTATTATTTAAGCAGAAGACAAGAATTCGAATTAGAAGTTAAAGTTTTAAAGTTGAAATATTTATATTAAGAGCACCAGCTGAATTATTTAATAAAATAAATCTTTCCAACGGTTTAAAATTAATTTTTAAAATAAGTTTGACTCGGACTCTAACTATGAGTTTAAACTAAATGAATGTATTTATACAAAAGTAAATTGTATGTAAATGTCTATTCAAATTGAAAGTGACGCAAATGAAATATCTGAAGCATACAATTATCGGTACACGTATGTATGTACATGTGTGAGGCTTGAATTTTGCTCTATGCTTTAGAATCATTGAATTATTTACACAGAAACAACTACGCTTGACTATTCTTTAACTATATATGTATATGTAGGTATATGTATGTATGTACGTGCTGGATGGGGGTTGCTGGTTTAGTCGACTAAATTGTTTTTAATTGGATTTCATTGGATTGCCGGGAACATATGTGAAGCAAACATTTAAATTTTCTATTTTGGCTGCCCTTCTGTCTTGTTTAAAAGTTAACAGTTAATGTTAGATATGAATTTGCACACAAAGTGAAAACTTTTCTTATGTGTTTGCATTAGATTTACCACATTTGTCTAAAGTTAAATACGGTGTATTTTTCAATAGAAGAATGAGTTTCATTGACATTGTTATGTTTCTGTGCTTCTATGCATTGGTGTCTGTAATTTGTCGAAAGTTCTGTAAATGCTCGCGCACATAGTACAAATATTGACGCGTATTGATTGGGTCATCGGTATTAAGTGGTTGACGGGGAGTTTTTCCTGTTTTCTATTCGGTTATCGCTTAGAAACTAAAGATATTACACTTTAAGTATACAAAATCACCATATATGCTCTGCAATTGCAATTGAATTGAATTGAAAGTCATGCGTCCGCCTCGGACACAACACTTCCAAATTCCTCTAGGTAAGCTCGGGGCTGAGCAGCCACTGACCAAGACGCGCTAGGATGATGGTAATGGTTAGCAGGCGTAATAAACTGCTCTCAGCTTGGCCAGACGCACTGCGTACTACACGATGCGATGTCAGCATGTGTGGAGCAATAAAAAAGCAATTAAAATAGGTTGTCGCTAAAGGACTATGGCCAGTTAGTGCACTTACCCAGCAGCATGGTCTCGCGATTGTCAATAATGCCAGGACGGCGCTGTAGAATGCTTTCCTTGCCGCCCTTCCACAGCACCGGCGATATGCTAGCCAGGCACTTGACGCGCATGTCGCCATCCTGAAAGTGTCGCGGCTCTAGCTCCAGCTGCAGGCCCAGTATCGAGGTGATTAGTCCGTGTTTGTGCACGATATCATTGTATTTGTGCAGGTAGTTCTCATCTACTATCTGCAAGGAAATACCAGACATTGTGCATCGTTTGTTAGTAAGCTCGTGTTTATGCTGCTTCACCCTCCTGCTCTGCTTGTTCACTCTTTAGCTGAGTACATAGTTTAGTGTCGTTGTGCTCTTTGCCCGCATTGCATAAAATAATTTTTTCAGTATACAGTTGACACACACACGGCGTATAAGTAACGACAACAATGATGCGCCAGGGCATAACAGACGTGTCTGGCAAGCACACAAGTGCTGATCTAAAAGCAAATGCTGCTTTTGTTTGACGGGCCCTCACATGGACACATCTGTTTGTGTGTGTGTACGTAGAAAGTTCAGGTGTGTGAACTAAAAGGTTACAATTACCAGTGCAGACAGACGCTTTTAAATTACATACTCCCTTTTTAAACGCTGTCATTGTCAGCAACATGTGGCATAGATATATGGCTGGGACGTAACGCAATCGACGCAACATTAAAAAGCATATGCTCGACAAAAAAATGAAGTCATTTGCGCTGAGCCCGACGCCATAAATAAGAGAAATGCGGTGTGCAGATACAAAATGTGAAATGCTAAAATAAATAGCTTGAACTTTTTGCTGCTACATTAGATTTGGATTGAGTTTGAATTGAATGCTGGTTTTAGAACGGGTGCGGGTTCGAGCCCAACAGTTTGGCACTTTGCGAGCGAAATTGTTGCCATTTGTTATGCGATTGGTTCGCCATTCTTTATGGCGTCCATAAAACTTACAAGAGCTCTGGAATATCAAAGATTAAAGCAGCTAGGCAGGCGGGCTGGCAGCTTTAAACTTAAAAGGCATAAATTAAAAATGCTAGAAGGCTGCCTAGTCGCAATTGTGTTTGTGCCCGGGTGACATAACAAGCATGCTGCAAATGCCAGCCGTTGTTGCCCAGTGTCCTAAAACAATACGTACAACATGGACAAGCAACAACAGGCAGGTCCCATAAAATGAGGACATTTGAAATTCCCATCGCATTCCCCGGCAAGGTTCCAAACAGAAATGGAATCCACAACCCATTACGTGTGCTAAATATATTTTAGCACATTTTGTGGCCAGAATAAGGGCAATGCAAGAATTAAAAGTTTTCGAAAATTGCAAAATATTCGCCTACCCTCTTGACATTAAGTTCAGGTTACAGGAACTTAAGGTGCGCAACATACTTAGACATAAATAAACAATGTTATATAGACGTGAGAAACTTCTCTGCAAAGAAAATTCAATGAACGTTACTTTTTTTGCAGTCCTGGCAGAAGTGAAGAAAATAATCGCTATTGTTGAAATGCAAATAAACCGGGAAACGTGCCTAATCGTACTTATTGATTTTTCTTTTATTTATACAAAGTGGTCGAAGGACAACAGCAACGCCAACGGCAGCCCCCCTAGTTGGTTCCTGCAGTACCAGCAGCATGGTACAATGAACTAACTCGTACCTTAACGCCTCGATTCACACAATTTGAGTAGCATGTAGCCGTCGCTGACTATAAAATGCATCGAAAGCCCAGTTGCTTACCTGTCCCTTACCTTCCCCTCTCCTCTCTATGTCTCTAGGCCGTGTCTGAATCGGCAGTCGTTGCCAGTTCCGGCTACGTTAAACGTGTAACGAGCTTTCAGCCAGATGGATGGCCCACCTACACCTACAGACAACTAACAACATGCCATAAACCAAGCCAAGGTTCTGCCTTCGTTGGGCAAGGATGTGAACATAAGCAAAGCCAAAGCCTGCCCGCCTACATGATTTTTGCTCATGAAATAATTTTTGCCACCTACATTGGCGGCTGTGCCAAAGATTCGGCCACTGTATCCTCTGTCCCGCAATGGACCCAGTTATCCATTGTTTGCCATTGTTAGGAGCTTAAATGTTTACTGTATGCATAATATCTGCTGGTCCAGCCCGTGCAGGCAAAACCAAACAACGGACCAGCCTGATTAATGTAAGCGCGTTTGGATACAAAAAGAAAATGGTAACACTAAAAATGTTTTGAGAAAGTTTGTTTGTGTTAAACAACTTACCGGTTGCTCGTTGACGAACCACTGCAGATGGGAGGCTGGATGTGATTTCCCCGATGTGCAATTTAAATTCAAATATTCACCGATTTGATACTGATACTGCTGTCCTCTAATATGAGGTCCGTCACGGGGTAGAACTGTAAGCAATGAGCAATAAGCAACACATACAAATTTTTGACAACAAATTGACTTGTTTTATAAATATTTTTGTTAAACATTATACGGAGTATATAGTTATGTATTTAAGTTCTCATTTATTAGTTCAGTGCAAAACAACAGCAATTACAAAAAAAAAAACCGGTCAAGCAAAGAAATAAATGCTGTCAAATCGCTTTCATTCAGTGTTCGTGTAAACATTTTTGGACTCTTAAAAAAGTACAAAACAAAATCCCACAGTTTAAACAAAAACTCGCATATTGCTTACAATAGGGATGAACGAGGGTTGTGTGGGTGGGTAGGAGAAGCACACTAACACCACACAAAATATGTTGTGCGCGGCCAGACTGCGGAAATATCCATTAAAATAACATTTCAACTTATAAATCGCTGGCTTGGACCCATGGACATAGCTGCAGCCCATTTCCATACCAAATATATTGCCAGAGCCAACAAAAGCTACCGTGTTACGCCCCCTGTAAAAGTCCAGCAGCATTTTAACGTATTCCTTTTGCAACTGCAGATTTAAAACAAATACAAGGTTGAATGAATAAAAAAAAAATGTATGCGATAAACGATAAAAATACAAATACACATATGTAAAATTACAGTAAAAAAGCTTTTATAGAATTAAAGCTTATGGATGTGTTTTTAAAAGCATTTCAAACGAATCACAAACAGCTAAGAATTTTGCATAAATTAGTTTAACATTAAATCCATGCGTGTTTTGTGTTCCCCATGCATTCAAAACATTTAAAAACTAGAATGTCACGAAGTCTACTTGGAATTAAACAAACACTATACTACACATTTTTTCGCGACTGCCCAAAGTAAAAACTAAATTCGTAATATAAATCCATTTTTGAGCTTATTATAATTTTAATAGGACAGTAAGGGAACATCAAGTTACATGGATGTGTCTGGGTTGAAATTTGATACCAAGCTGTTAAATTTTAATAAGCTCATAGTTACTTAACGAATAAACTCGATACCTAACAAAAGCTGAAATGAAAAGGAAATAACATTTATTTGTGCATACATATAGAGTGTGATTTAATCTTTAATATGAAAAACAAACTAAATGTTGCATGCATACGAGTTGTATGTATAAATGAATGAACAATGTGCAAATGCAAACAAGCGCTTTTGTGTACCAATGCAATATTTGTTTGTAATTGCAAGAGAAATTTTTAAGTAAACATTTGCATGCCTTTAACGTTGTTTAGTTGGCTTGGGTATGGTTTGCTTTTCTTTTTGATAATATGAAAAATAACCGTTAGAGAATTTTGTGTGTTTTTTTTTGTTTCTTTTCTTTGGCTTACAAACAATGTCCAGGCGACCCTCGCCTTGTACAGATGAGAAATTTGGCGCCTCAGCGGAGATTTCACAGCGATAGAGGCCCGTGGAGTTTAGGGTCAGGCCCCGCAGCAGCACGCGACTAGCATCGGATAGCTCCTCCTGCAAAAAGGACACATAAAAAAATAAAAGGGTTGGCCAGTGGCTAAGCAAGCAACGAATAGGCGTATACTTACAATGACACGCACACCATCCACTCGGTAGCTAGTTTTGGGTGGACGCGCCTTTGGCACATAGCGATAGAACTCCTCGTTGTCTTTGTACCATTTGATGGCGTACAGTGATTCGCCTTCCTCTTGTGTTTCCTCCTCTTCGTTCTCGTCCTCCTCGCTTTCATAAAACTTTTCATCGCGTCCAAAGTCTGGCATGTACGATATGGAGCCGCTGGAGCTCAGACTACTGCTCATGCTGCCGCCACCTCCACTGTTCATACTAGCACCCAATCTGCCGCCCAGATAGCCAGATGCTGCACTCCCTCTATACACGCTGTGACCGTAAGGCGACTGCGGCGGCGGCGGTGGAGGGTTGTGGCCCTCCGACAGACTCTGGTATTGCCTAAGAGCCATTGGTTGATGCTGCTGTCGACGCTGCTGGTGCTGTTGATGCTGTCGCTGCACTTGATGAGACCGACGATGGGACTGCCTCTCAATTTCCGTATCCACGTAGTGGGCATCACCTCCGTTATGGGGTAAGCGATCTCGCTCTCGATGTCCAATGCTAGGTGACTGTGGTCCGTGCGTACGATTTAGCTCATATTGGCATTCCATAAATGCAGATTCACCGCGCATCTTGAAGGCGGGTATAGAGACCTTAATCATACGTACGCCCAATGCAAAACCTGCAGAAGACAACAAAAATTGTGCAAAAGTTTCATTTAAAGAGTGCAAACAAATGATTTCTCTTTACTATTTTGCAAATTTTCCGCTTACATACGTATTAGCATAATTGATTTGTATTCGCTGACAGAGATGCTCCATTATTGATGGAATTACTGGTACAATATTTATGCGATAATCAGGCCGAATATAAATTCCTTATTTATGGATAAATATATAAAAAATATTGCTAGAAATGTGACTCATTAAGTCAATCTTCGCTTGTGTTAATATCCTACTGCTGCATCGCTCGTAAATATTCATAAATGAGAGTGTAATCGCGCTTAATCCTTTGTGAAATTATGACGCCAGCCGTTATGTCGCGCGTCCTTGCGAACGAACGCAAACGGATATTAGTCCGCGGCCTCGGTAGCCTTTGTTGTTAGTGCTTCTACAACTGGGTCTATGTTCATTCAGCGTTAAATTAGAAAATCAGCTTATCGTTATGTCCTCTTCTATATATATAATATTTAATAGCTTAAAAAACTGGACGGCTATTAAATGCAAACAAATTTTAGGTTATATACAAGCTGAGTTAATAAGTACTGTGTTTAAAAAAAGCCATTTAAACTGTTTGTTCTGACATTCCTTAAAAGTAAAAATTTTCAGTTTTTATATTAACATTGAGCATTAATCAGCCACGCGTATAATTAATGCTATAAATTTACGTTTTTTCAAACAAAGCAGGTAATTAAATCGAACAATTTAAGTAGCAACAGTTTGCAAAAACCTGTCAGAGCAGTGACTATAAGAGCATCTCAAAAATGTATCTAAAGTTATGCAGTTTGTCCGTCTGGCGCAATCATAGATAAGACCCCTCGAATCAGAGGCCAAAAAGTCAGTCAGAGTATGCTTTAAGCGATGGGCTATGTGTACATGCGAACATATTTGCTCTAAGCAGCGAAGCTCACAATGCATACACATGTCATTTTGGCTACATGACAAAGTGTCTTAAGATTAATTAAAAGCAGAAAAACTCGCATGCTTTGCACATCAGATCTGAACAACAACAATTGCAGCCACAGCAATAGCAACAATGCCAACAAAAAAACAAAAGCGATGTCTGCAGAAACAACAAGAATGGACAATAAGCCTGCGGTACAATGGGGTAAGCACAAATAGTCTGATTAAAATGTACTGCACTGCACTCAAGAGCAAAGGCCTTTAGTTAGAAATGCATGGAAAACAGTATTCATATATAAAGTCACTTTTGTAAATCAGCACAAAAGTACCTCAAAGTATTGTTAAAAATTCGTTTGACAAGAAATTATCTATACAAATTTTAAGCAAGATAGGTAAACAAATTTGGAAATTTCTTCATTATCTTCAATTTTGTTGTTTCCATTGTGCAAAATGCTGCCATCTAACATGTTAAAGGCATTAAAACGTTTGCATTGCTCTGACATCGAACATAAATGTTCAAAGCTCGATGCTCGAAGAGCTGGAACTCACTTAACTTTTGGTTTATCTTTTTTGCCATCTATCCTTC
This sequence comes from Scaptomyza caliginosa, assembly GCA_035044725.1. NCBI lineage: Eukaryota > Metazoa > Arthropoda > Insecta > Diptera > Drosophilidae > Scaptomyza > Scaptomyza caliginosa. The sequence goes on from JAWNNR010000686.1 coordinate 1,002,330, forward strand.
TTTCTCCGTTCTATCGCGTTACACTCTTAAATTTATGAAAATCATGCCTAATGCGGCGCACTTTTAGTACATCAAATATGCATAAGCAGTAACAGCAGCAGAGAGAGCAGGAGCAAGAAATCGGTTTGCTTCGTTAAGTATGCATGATAATTTCTTTCATTAACGCATATTTAAACAAGCCATTCCTTTGGGACTACCTGTTCTGTGGTCGGGCACTTTGCCGAAGCTTCACTGTTTTATATTGAGCGTTTAGCATAATTCGATAAAATTGGCACACAAAGGGAGCAAGCGGTCGACAGAGTGGAAACAAACACAAGCAAACACATTGGGTAACATGCGCACTGAAATAGGTAGGTATTAGTCCGACATGGATGGAGTAAAAATCATTTGCTCTATTACAGAGGGCAAATTGCTTTATCAAATAGCGCATAATGAAGGCCGCAATTAGAAGATACAAAAATCTATCAGAGCGGCTTAGTTGTTCGGCCTTTCGTTGTAGCCGCTGCCACTCTGAAAAGGGGCTTAACATTACACCACTAATGAGTTCTGTGCATTCACAGCAATTATGCGACCCCTTAATGGGATGGAAAACTTTTATCTGCCTAATAGGTTGGTGGTGTTGAGTTTTGTCGGTTCCTGTGCCAACCTGCTATAGACAACGGCCTACTTGACAGCCTATCAGAAAAAAGTTACCAAAAACTCTCAACAACAGCGCCAGATTCTGTAAGCGATATTTAAATGACAGTCAATTTAAACCAGAGAACATTACGACTTCTCATATTGTCCATTGTTGTTGTTTTGTTGTGTTCAAGTGTCCAGACTTCATTAAAATGTACATTATGATACGATATTGACATTTTAAATACTCCCTGATGGGGCGTTTAAAAAACAATTGGTGCAAGGGTAAAGAAGGAAGTATGAAGTGAACTTCATTACGGGTCTCGTTTAGCCTTGTGCTTAATACACAAACAATTTCATTAGAAAAAGGGAAAGAGAACTAAAAATCTAAGAGATATTGTAATGGAAAAGCCTTTAGGTTAGATTTCCGCAGTAAACGAGCAACAACACAAAGGCATCGCGAGGGACCACACAAGGTCCACAGAGGCATACGTCAGACCAAGTCATCAGTATCAGCAACAACAACAGAAACGAGAATAACACATAAAAAGTGTGCAACAGTTTTCAGCCGTGCAGCTGGCTCAAAGGCAACTACACAACATCACTCATACGATACTCATACGCCCCGTTGCAGCGCGATTGCGTGTGCATTTTTGTTTAGAGCCACCACAAGCGGCAACAGCAACAGCAAAAGCAACACCAAACCAGGCCAGTTCATGCAAGCGCTTCTGATGCATTCAAGTTGACATAAATCCGGCGCAAATCCGCAAACACAAATACGAATAAAAAATAGCAACAACAACAAACTTCAACTTCAACTGACGAGCGAGGCAAATGTGTGTGAAAGTGTAAACGTACATCACTAGCTAGAATACCGGCTGGGTATGCATGTGTATACATGTAACACTAAGGGAAGTACTCGTTATGACTTTTAGCAAAAAACATTTATGAATAAAATAATAAGTGCGACAGCAACGAGCTGTAACATACGACTGGCAACCGTTGTGAAATTAAAAGCGTTATAACAAAAACTGTCTGGCGGAAGAATGAGGAAGACAGAGTCTTCATTGTAGCTAAGCATACTTGTTATTGAAAAAGATGTAGGAATAGCTACAGCAGTGGAACATTCTAAACATAAATTCGTGTCACAGAGCGTATGAGTTATGCCAACCATGTCATGGTAATTACCTTAACGACACGCCATTAGTCGACACTTTAAATAAAATAATGCACTTATGTGCAATACGCAACCTGGGTACAAAACACAACTTGATTCGCTACACAAATTGAACTGGGCACTGGAGACTGACGTTCATCCGACGCACGTTCGCCAAACAATTTGCTGACGTCGCTGCTCGAATAAGTAACAGCTTTTGTTACTCGCTGTGTCTGACGATGCCAGCAGGATGCTGCAAACGCTACTTCATTCACCCCTGTTTTTGGTTTGAGCGATTCGTTTGGCGTGCGTGTGTTGTGTGAGCACTTTGCGAGGGATTACGATACATATTTGCAAAATGAATTGGAATTTATGCCAATGCCAATGATGCACTGGATACCCGCAGCATTTGTGCATGCATATGGCTGATTTCTTCGGGGAGTTGCAATCGACGGCAGCAATGTCAACGGCAGCATACCTCGCCACACACGTGGCGCTAAGTTATGCTGTTGCGTATACTAAATAGAATCGAGTATCAATTGACAGCTGGCTTCAAACTAAAAACGTCAACGCACCCAACAGGCGATAAAAAGCTATGCTGGAATTCCATTAAGCTTAAATTATCATGTTTTAGTTGGCTTCTTTTTATTAAAGATACACCAGATTGTAGACAGGTGAATTGAAGCTCAGGACACCGAACTGTAGCTTATTTGTATGCGCGCCACATGCGGCTCACTGAAAAAATAACCAAAATAAGTGAAACGAACAGAAAATGGGTGAGAGTGTGGGCATTTGAGCTGGGTTTGCCACTAAGGATGTTCTGCTCTGGGCTCCTGCACGCACGCAGTCAAAAGTTACACATGCCACAAAGAGGCAGCATTGTGGGAGTGTGTAAACACTCCTGTGTGTGTTTGAGTATTGGGGTGCTAAAACGCCAAAAGTGACTTTGTTCGCCCGCTACAATTTGTTTTTTATTGACTTGCAAGGTGCCGACAGGTTTCTCTGTATGTGCCAACATAGATACCCTCTCTGAATCATCCTTTTACTTTGAACATTATCTAGTTAATTTTCATTAAAAAAAACTGTTGCACTTACCTTGTAGCAAACAGCAAATGAGCACAATGATGCGTATATCGTTAGATTTTTTCATATTTATAGCATAATAATCCCTTATGCTCAGCTAATGATACGACGTTTTGCGCTCTGCTTTGGGCGTTGTTTCAGCTATTCCAATGTTCGTAGAGCTTTCTGTTCACTGCTTTCTGTTCACTGCTTTCTGCTGTTTTCTGTTTTTGTTCTGCTTATATTTGTTGCTTTTGTTTTTCTTGGTAAGCTGTTTTTCTTGCCGATTTAAGTGATTTTCTTATTTCCTTCTTTGATAGTTTCTCGGTTTAGTATTTGCGCCTTTTGTTTGTGAATTTTGTTGGCATTGCTTTTTACTTTCATTTCGTTTTCTTTGCTTATTACTTTCAGCAACTTTTCGCATAAATTTCGGCCTGTTGCCATTTACAGTTGGCTGAGTAAATAGTCTTGAGTTGTGGAATGCCGAGTTCCATACGGCATTGCCTCATTTGATGCGAGTCTGCAAAAAAAAATACAAATGGATTTTAATAAGATTCATAAAGTGGTTGCTTAAAAAACATAACATAGCATTAGGTGGAATACTATTTATAGATTCATCAGCAATTTTAACATGATTATATACAATGGTAACAATAAACGTATTTGTTTTATTACAAGTATAACACTTTATTGTCTGCTTATTTGCCACGAGCTTTTTATTTATACCTCGATGACTCCATCAAATATTGTTTCCTCGACTGTTGAAAACCACTTGTCAAGAGGGCTGACAACTTATTGCTGTTGTTACACAAGTACATACACCTGATATTCATAAAAAAAAAAAATTTATAGATATGTATATGTATGTGTATACATATAGTTTTGATCCCTTTTGTGCTTTGTTGTTGTGTGTTCCTTTGTTAACATTGTGTTGTTTATCAATAATTTAATCAATATTAATTTGATTGGAGGTGATTTTACGTGGCATTCTTAATCGAACTACACACGTCACAATATCGTCCATTTATAGCAATCGGTGAGCTAAGACCGCAGCTGTCCTGTGGCTTAGCCCAGGAAGCCAAACTTAATGTCAAAACAACATGAAAGTCAGAATATTCTGATGGCCGGCCTTGTGTGTTATTTTACCGATGTAAGCCATTTGTTCTTAATGAAATACAAATCTAAAGTAATCAAGAATAAAATAAAAATGTGACTCAACAGCGGAAATCTAAACGAAAACAAAATTTCACAACGTTAAAGTCTACTTATTTTCTGTGCCCCAACTCATTCTTTTCGCATTTGGAAACTGAAACTTTTTGATACTTTTTTGACCACAGACGCAGCGCAGATGAATTTGTCTGTTCCAGTTTCTATTTCTGCCCCGCCGAGACATTATGCGCAGTTTCAGCAAAGTTTGTAGTGCCTTGTAAAGTTTATTTAGTCCTGTTTTCTCACAGCACTCCTATTGCTTTTGTTGTTATCTGTGTGAGTGAAAGCGCTGCGACTGCGATTATGCAGTAAAAACTTTCCCAACGCCGCCATTTTGCAATGCAAAGCATGGGCAACTAAAATTGGGTTGCGCGACAGGCAACGCGACGAAAATTTCGGGATTGACGGCATGAATGACTGTTTAAGGAGGGCAGCCGTAGAAGGGAAGCGATAAGTTTTTTTAATGCAAGTCCTGAGATAATTTAGCTACCAAAAGAAGGCTGCTGCCAATTCCAGCGATGATGTCGAATTTGAGACATGCTTAAATATGGCAAACATTGAAAGACGAATATAATTCGTTGCTAGATTTCTGTTGGGGATTAAATTCAATCCGTCGCTCTTTAAATAAGAATTGTTAGACCTCATGTTTGTTGGTTTTCTTTGACCCTACGAGAGTTGTGTCCCTGTGCTATAATTGCTATTACAGTGCAGCTTTATCTGGTGTTTTTGTTTTTTACAGCGATGGCTGAGCTCAACCTCTTGATCACCCGCCCACAGCTCTAACTGCCTGTCGTCGTGTCCATCAGGAACTTTGTTGTGGTTGTTGCTGCTCCAAAAGTTATTAAAGCTGCAGCCGCACTTTATTATTGTAAAACAAGGAAAACAACAACTTGGCAACTTGTCCCTTCAGTCTGACGTTCAGTTGGTAGTTGTTTATCTTTCGGATAGTTGTCCAAACTTTCTGGGGTCATGGGTTTGCGTCTGTGGTTGCTGATTTGGGTTATCTTTCGTGCCACACCAATTCTGCTAAGCAAAAAAATTTTAAATGACAATTAATAATAATTACAAATATTAAATATATGTCTAAAGTTTAACAAAGTGTTAATGATGTTTTTATGATGCGTCAAAGCTTAAAATTGCCTAAGCCAAAACTAACTATAAAATTTAAAAAAAAATTTAACAGGTACACGTCAGTGCTAATAATCTCGGGAAAGCAGGCAACCTTTTTTTTACACCTTAGTGGTCTCTTTAACATTTAATAGTAAATCTAAAATGAAAAACAAAATTGTGCACATAAAGAAAAATTAAGTCTACGTTGATATTAAAACACTGTGCAATATACATATTCTATCAGCAGAAATGGGATCAGTCAGAAAAAAACCTTTAATTTTTGATGCCGCCGGCGCCGTATACGTTGTCCTTCCTTTGCGCGTGTCTGGCATTTCAGGTGCAAAGGTACATAAAATATAAATGAGCACACAGGAAAATACTACAGCAACGAGCGACACAGTTGACAATGTTGAGTTGCGTTAAGGTAGAGGTAAGAACTGAATGATGTGACTTGCCACAGTTGTGTGGCTTGCATGTAAGGCTTGATACTGCAAACTTGATGTTATAATCTTACATTTTGTTGTTGTTGCTGATTCTTTTGTTACAGCTGCGTAACTTAAGTAGCTCATCATATAATCCGATCAAAAAACTCTAATTTTTGAATCGGTTTTATAAAAACTCGTTGATCCGTGGTTTTCTACAAGAATAATTTTAAAGAAGCATAAGCTGCCTGACTTCCCACAAAGGATGAATATTTTTTTACTTCCATACTGCAAATTATATACTATCATATTAATGCTAGAAAGTGCAGAGCAAATCCTTTGATAACTATTATACTAATGTCAATGAAAAGTAGCAAACACATTAACATGGGGTTTGACGTTGAGTCAAAAAATTAACTGTTATATGTAAGATTTGTTGGTTACAAAAAAAAAAAAAAAAATGTAAACAACATTCTGGCAGCTCAAGCGAAAGCTTTGAAATTGCTGTTCGCACCTTGGTTCTACACTGCGTATGAGTTATGAGCTCATTTTTTCTTCATATTTTCATTCTTACGTGACGTGTTAAGTAAAAATATAAGGCATATTGGATTGAAGCTTGGGGAATTTTAAACGAAAATTAAACCCACGCAGCAGACGATCTGGGTGTGGTTTATTTTTCCTTCTAAAAGAATTTATCCACATAAATTAATTTTTAATGAAGAACACCAGGTTAAGCATAAGAGACAGCTTGTCTACCTCAAGCTTTTACCAATTGTCTAAGCCGGAAATTAAGCGTACTGTCAAAAGGAAGTTTACCTTAATGTACTAAAGTGAAATAACGTGTTTGAGTTTTGCATATATATCCAATCACAACGTCGAACCGAGTGGCAGTTGCTCAAAATAAATAAATATATAAACACGTGTATGTATATTAAATTTAACGGCATAAGCATGACATAAATATACGTTAAGTACTTAAAATAATTATTAACAATCCAATACAAATAAAACACAATAATTACATACAATTAAGATACAATATTTCTGTCATTTACAAAACTATGTTAAGTTTTTCTTAGCTAAGCTAAAAGCTTTAAATATTTTCTTGCTTATTTAAACTTTCTAAACAAAAGGGAGTATCTTGTGGAAGACATACACGCTTATACACTTTTATGTTCCTTGATAAATACGAAAAAGTTTCTATCAAGGCCCAAACATATGGCCATGTCCGCATAATTTTGGGCGATAAAAACTTTTATCAAAAGAATAAAAATGGAATAGGATAGAACAAAATATAAAAAAACGTAACCATACTGCCGCAAAATCTTGTGAAAAAAGGACACATAATATGAAAAGTTTCAGAAAGAAAAGTGTGAAAAATATTTAAGTTGAGCGTAAGCGACATGAACTTTATTGACACAGACGAGGCAAATGTATGCTCAACTCGAGCCGGCAACTTAAGATTAAATATTAAAAGTTTCGTAAAAATGTCAATTACGCGGCCACGAGAAAATTTTCTTTAATGACACTCAACAATTGCATAAAATTGAGCTCGTAGTTAGTAGCAAGGGCATGGCTATGTAGCGATCAATAAATATGCATATTAAATTAGATTCGATGACTGGCTTTGTTTTTTTTTACATGCACATACATGAACCGTATGTGGAGCACACCCCATCATTTATGCTATTGTATAATTTGCATATATTTTCAACAGAATTTTAATTGAATTTATAACGTTATGGAAGGCCCATTGTTTGTCTATAAGAGGGTGGCTATTGTGATGGGAGTTACCAAATAATTTGACTACTTGCATACACAGTGTTTGTCCAACGCTCCCTAAAGCACTGCCACCAACCCATGGGAGTTGCTGAGTGTTTCGTTTGTAGCAGTATTTGTTATTGCGGGCGATTGGCCAATGTTGTTCATGTGATGTAGTTTAAGAGTTCAGCTTTTGTGCTCGTGTGTGTGTTGTACATGTGTAAAAGTACATTTTTAAATGTTGAACATTTAGCATGCCCTTATCTACTAGTAATTAGGTTTGTACTTACATGTTATGATTAAAATAATCCTTTAATTAAACTGTACTCAAGATCTTATGTTGTGTACTTTCAGGTTTAATTTGCTTTGCCATTGTTGTAGATTAGTATACTGTTGTCACCTTATTCCGTTCTTATTTGTACACATTTGTTTGTAATTTGTATTTGTTTAGTACGTTAAAACTAATGGTATTTTCACCCAGACCAAAACCATGAGTTTCATGTCATGTAACTGCCGTGACATGCAATTTAGATCCTGACTTGCATCAGGCAACCATAAGGCATCCATCAAGCAACCATCAGGCGTCACTCGTCAGCGAGTCTGAAACTTTAATTGCCCGCGCACTTTGAAAACAATTTCACACAAGTAATTTTCACGCCTGTGCTACTACTGAGCTGCAGTTACCCTTCTTTATAAGCGCACACACACGCACATCACGTGCACACACATAAGCAAAGTTGGCCAAAGTAATGGCCAAGTTGTGCAAAAACGCATTACACGAGCATGTCGAAGTTTCGTTGGTATTAGACAGCTAATTCCATAACCGCATATTAACTGCACACACGTTATCCGTCACTTTGGTGTGCCGTTTACTATTTCTCATCGTTGGTTGCTGTCTTAGGCCAACCGTTGTCACGTCCGTACCGCAGACCCAACCGATTTTGACTGAACGTTCCCGGGCATGGGCACATTTCACTTGTTTATTCCCGAGCTAGCGTTGTGTAGCAGTCTGTCTAACGGCTAGCGTCGGCACTAAAAGCGACACCGTCGTATCTTTGTCAGTGAGCTCGTGCTTGCTCTTATTCTCGTTTTTGTGTTCGGCTGCCAGGAGTTAAACGAATTTGTGAGCTTTTTAGTACAGAGAGCGATGTGGTTGGTTTTAAGAGAGTTTGCAAAGAAGAGCAATCATTCGGAAAGATAAAGAGTTTTTTCAATTGCGACCTTACGATAAAACTTTAACTAAGTAATAAACATCGAAGTTGGCTATGCTCTTATGCTCTCAGAACAGTAGCTAGATGGGATTTATTTTAAAATATTTGACTGCATATACAAATATAATATATATATTTTTGACTACATACAAATTATATTTTATATGGACAAAATCGACCGAATATTTGTTTTCGGTTGCAGCAGACAACAGTAAAACGAAATAAAGAAACAATCTTTTATCTTGTCCGTAAGTGTATTTGTATGTGTCTGATAATGTTCGATTTTACCGTTGCGGTTTTACAAAATTTGTGAAAAAATTTAGAAAAGCTGAAGTCAAGCAAACCAAAAAACTGAAGCACAACCCAAAATTGTTAACCTTCTGGGAATATCAAGCATTTACAATTCGCAGCCAGGCGGCAGCCGCAACAGCAGCAACATTTAAGTTTTTATCAAAACAAAATAAAGTTTTGCCGTACGGGTTTCGCCGCCCACAAAACCAACAAGAGCGAAGCACAAGGCGTCTGGCAGCCACAAGTGCGCGCTGTGGCCCAAAGGACGCCCGAGGACTTAGAACAACTTTTTTCCTGTTGCTTTGTTTTTTTTTATCTGGTAAGCTTGTATATCCCTTTCAATATGATTTCAGCCGAAGTACTTTTGAAGGACTTAAACTTAGGTGCACCAATACCAGCGATAGCGGTGGCAACAAAAACTATTCATCTGTTCAGGTAAGACTTAAAAATGTTGGTGGATGATACCGTCTAGACGTGTGTCAAATTATTTCCGCAGCAATTAAATGCAAATCAAATATGACGAATGTCACATCTGGCTTAAAGCCCCGGTGAACCATATGAGCATCAAATTGGATTTGCATTTAACAGCCAGCAGGCAATTGAATGACACTTTTCCAACTTGCTCTTACCTGCTCACAGCCACACTGAGTATGAAAAAGGGACACATTGAACAAATAGAGAACACTCCACATGTGGACAAAACTCTTTTATTTGTTAAAGCTAATCAGGGGATCGATAATACCACAGATGTTTCTATTTCTGGTCCGCTGGACGGTAATCAAAAGGGAGATGTTACCATTAATGTTCCCAATACTAATCGGCTGGATGGGCTAGAGGATATTGCTTTTTTTAGTAATACAGGCGAGCCGTTTTTTTTAGTCGCAGGTGAATGTGTTAACACGCGTCAACAGCTCGAAATGGCGCTGTCTAAGCAAGAGAAGATACGCATGAATTTGATACAAGAGCAGTGTAGCGTTTTGCCTTGGTTGGAGTATGAAAAGCCGGCAAAAAAGATTATTATTAAGAATGAGGCAGAAATATCTGAAGAAGTTGAACAGGAATTCCAGGAAGATCTCAAGTCCTTAAACCTAGCATTGTTGACAATCGAAGAATCATCAACACTCATTGTAAAGACCGACAGTGCTGCAAAACACATGCAGAATTTGCTTAGAAGGAAGGAAATTCGCAAACAGCTGGAAAAGTTGCGTTGTCAACAGCAGACCATCAAAATTGGTGCTCAGCCACCACCAGATCATCTGTATATTAAGAGGCAGGCGACGTTTGACATTAGCCGATCTCCTTCGGGTGTATCCGTGGCTTCTAAGACTAGACCCCATCAAAAGAGTAAAATGCGCGCTACCTCTAATGGGCTATTGCCCATAACCAAATCACATTCTATTGAACAAAATATGTCTAGCTCGCATAACCAAAGTACATACAGCATCGCTTCAAAAGGCAACCAAACTAAGAGATTTCAGCTTCCTTAAGGTCTGAGTTTACAAGAATTGTATAATTGGTGATCTGCTTAGGCAGTTTACACGTTCGCCTCAAGAGAAAAGGCAGCAAAAAAATGGACCTATTTCCTATCTGGTAACTATCAACTACAAGAAGCTGCATGGTTCAACCTCTTCTAATGCCCAAATCTGCATGCTATTCATCCAAAGGATTTCGTAAATAGATACATTATGTCTTTCAAGCATGCAGCCAAAAGATTTTTTTATCGTTAATATTGTTGAAATTTGCAACATTAAAGCAACTGATATATTTTGCATATACGTATATTTTAATCTATATCATCAGCAGCAGCAGTATATAAAGTGTTAATGTCTAAATATATATCAGGAATAATATTTTGATTAAGTTTGTACCCTTAAGATAACTTCAGCATCTCGAGTTGTTACAACAAGAGACAAAAGTTGGATTTCTAACGTAAGTAAGAATAACGAAAACTTTATCCATGCTCCTCTTTGGCTTCGGGGCTTGTTCATTGTGTTGCCTAATTGCTGTGCACGCTTTACCTGCCAAGCACTTGTCCCACTTTCATTGCTCATTTCCGAGAACTACCTACTGCACTGCGCACCCTTGGAGGCGTGAAGGTAGTTTGCTCATTTGGCAACGTTTGCATAATTGTGGCAAAAGTGCCTTCAACTTTTCTCTGTGTCATTTTGCCTGGGCTCGATTTAAAGTGCACTCGACGTCGACTAGCTTGGCCACATAGCACAGTATTGCTGCAGCTACGAACACTTCCGGGGCCTCTATCAAGTTCTTGTCAGATTTGGCAAAACGTCAGTCAAGTGCTTGGCATGTCTGTTGCTGTTGCCCTTGTGCGCCAGGTCTCTCTGGACAAGAGCCTGGTCCAAATATGATTTTTGGCTTTGCTCATCGGGCTCCAATTGCAGGATTAACGGCTTCTCGATAGTCAGACTGCTCTTGCTTCTGCTGTTGAGTGGCGACACCGACAAAACTTTCAATTAGTTTTAATTAAATAACAAACAAAATTTACTCTTGTGGTGGGTGCGTTCTTTGAGGTTTTGTCAATGAGTTTATCCAACAAAATAAAAATAAAAATAAAAACAAACAAATAAATTAAGGCTAACGAGCCTTAGGGGGGGCGTTATAGCATCCACTCAAAGTGCGGACAACTTTTACAAATAATATGACAATTTTTTTAATGCTTTTGCATTTTGCCAAACACATTTTACGATATAGTTAAGCAACCAAATAGGAAACTTTGTACACTGAGCACACCAGCGCAAAGCAAAAAGAACAGCCCGATAGCAATTCCGCCGCCACATTGTATATATATACTCGTAGTTGCGGAGTGGGCGTTGGCCAGCTGCCGCTAAATAAAATTTGCAATTAGATTTAGCCAAAGCAGCCACAGCACAGTTGAGAGAAATATCAAGCGAGCAACCTCATCCCTCCTCCAACCACTCCTAACAGCTGCAAACCAGTTAGCTGGCCCAATTTTTAATGCAGAAACTTTAATCGCAATGCCGACGACAGCGGCGAATTTCCGGCGTTTGTTGGTTTTCAGACTGCATTTCCTGCTGCAACAAGAGTGCCAGACAGCAGCAGCTTATGCAGGAGAGCGCTGCGGCCAACATCATCAAATTTGCTGCTTAGCGTTTTCCAAGGACAAACGACACAGGCCACAACCCGCACAGCAGTGTAGAACAGTGCAGAGCGACAGCTACAGCAAATCTATTGCCCTGAGGGCTTAATTGCTGGCAGAGTCAGGGGATTTCTGTTTGATCCCTACTGGACCTCAATGCACTTTCGCACCGAATCGCTTTGAGAGCACCAGAAAATTAAATAAATGTTTGATTAGCTCATTTTGTGTGTGTATTTTTGCGGCCAACTTGCGGAAGCTTCTTAAAGCATAGCCGTTTGACACTCGTGGGGCAACATTTGTTGAAATATGAATTATATTAAAAATATATTTATAAGAGATCACAAATGCTATTTTGTAAGTCTTTGTATACCTCCATATTTTAGACTCTTTTTTATCTAACAGCCAAGTAAATAAGTCATGTAATTAGAATGCACATTATTAATTACACAATAAATTAGCTAGTTCCCGGCCCTTGTGAGGGCGTTGCCGATGTTTATGCATTGTTGCTAGCTGCATCAAGAAATGAAAATAAATTGAAGTCGCCGTCGTTCTGGGTTTTATGCTTCATTCCTGCTTGTCGTTAATAGTAGCAATGGGTACACTGGGCGATGTTTGCATATTTCACAACTTGTTCCTTGTTCTCAACACACTCCCCTTAAAAAATGTGCAATTATAATTAATACATTTGCTTAAAACTAGTTTATTAAAACAAAAAATAATTATTTGTTTATGTATCTGGAATAATCAGCAAGCGTGGGCGAAGCACATGCATACATTCATCACGTAGAAATTGTCCGTGTTTGTCTGCATGTGTGTTAGCTAGATTAATACAATTTATTATCATTGCGATAGTGGCAGCAGTCGGGCAGCAGACAAAACAAACAAACAAACCACTCCACATATCTATCTGCGAGTCACATGTATTTATGTGTCCGACACTAAACCAGCAGGGAAAACATATCAAAATGAAGTAAAATTCATTTTACAGCACACAAACAGAGACAGACAGAGCAAACTCAAAGCGAAATTGCAATGCTGCACAATTGCCTTGAGATCCAACAGCAGGAAAACGGAAGTTCGACGCCCAAGTGGCAGCCACGATAATAGCGCTCAGCATGTGTGCTAAAGTATTAGCATATAAACATATACACAAACACACTTAAGTAAGAAATGTATTTGTGTGTGTGTATGTGTTTGGCAAGTGTGAGAGAAGAACTTTTGACTGCTATGGCGCTATCTAGAGACACATAAATATGAAAATGCAGGCGGGACTCGAGAGCCAACACTGAGCTGCATGACGACAGCCAGGAGTGCGAGTGTGAGCATGCATAGCCTGTGCGAAAAGTGAGTACCTTGGCGCTGACTGCTACTCCGTGCAAAAGCGTGAAGCCACGCCCACACACACACACACACACACACACACACTATAAAACCAACTGCAACATAGTCGAGAGCAAGCCATGCTATGCTGTAGCATTTGAATATTATTGTCGCGAACATTCACACACGGGCCCTGGACAGACCACGCGACCCCGGGTACGACAACAACAATAAACACATTAGGAGCTCCACTCAGTATTTAATGGTGTTTGTGCGAAATAATAGCCCAGTACGACTCGTGGCGTCAGCACTGGTAGCAGTGGCAGAACCTAGAAGCAGTGCAAACCGAGCCGCTCCTCATGGCGCCGTAAATTCAAATTAAGTCGCCCAAGTTGCTGACAGTTAAAATCTTCGTAACAAAAATGTGCAGCGCAGCCAGGAAGCCGAGGGCCTCTTTCAACAGCTAGGGAAGAGCGTGCAGTTGGAGGCAATAGGAGCAGCTGCAGTATAAGATCAGCTGCAGGCGCTACCCGGTAGTATGTCACCATGTATATTCCTTGCTAAGTACATATACACATGGATATATGTATAAGTGCGAGCGTTAGTTAGAAGTAGTTTGCTTGAAGAGCAAACGAACACAGTTGCCTTTGAATTTATTGCCACAAAGTGCACCACAAGAGGCAGCACCAAACTACAGATGGATTAAGTGCGATTTGTGTGAGGAAATAAACCTATGAGCAGCTGCCATCATTTCGTGTTAATTAAATATTTTCCACAAATGTGGACATCATGGATAAGACACAAAGGTTATGGTTTAAAAATAAAATGGTTTATGTATCTTTTATGAACAAATTAAAAGTTTCTCACAATTGTGTCTTAAGAACTCATAAGCTGGTGACTTTAAGGTTGTATTGAACAAAGTATCAAGATTTTTGTTAAATTGCAATTCTTTCTTTTATTGACAGGATGCCTCCTACGAGCGGAAATTCGAAGCCAATTAAGACTGAAGACTACAAGGGGAAAAGAATGACAAGGACACAGATTTAAGCTGAGCAAAGGAATCAAGTCATAAGAGAACGACATCAAAGGCGCAAAGCAACCTGCAAATAAGTGTTGGGTAATAAAAGGCTGAGATAGCGTAATATGCAGATCGCTTGACAAACAACGAAGCAGCTCAATCAAATAAATGGCAAAGTGTAAAATAGAACAAACACAACATTTTAACATGCTTACATATGAGTATGTAACGAATCATTGAGCATTACACTTAAAGCAGTCAGGTTGCTTGATGCTGTGACAAAGCTAAACACTTGACAGGACAATAAAAAAAAATAATAATGCTTGCCTGACGACTGAAATGCTCTTACAAAGTGTATGTGAGCACGTGAGTGTATGACTGTTTAAGTGTCTGTTTGTGACTGCAAACAAAAGCCCCAGAGGCTTTTAAATCGTACAACTAAACGTTGCATGAGAAGGAAGTCGCCGGAAAAGCACACGCAAGAAACGCCACTTTACATACCGAATCGTAAATATTTTGCTATAACACAGCAGACGGTTTTACCTGTTTGCCAGTGTGGCAAAACTGTCATCCGCTGGCCCAGGACTCCGACCATGGAAACACATCGAGTGTGAATGAAGTGAGCACTTGGACCTTTTGCGGCGTTTTGAAGCCGACACAACAAAATGTCACTCGAAATGTTTTTTTGCATTTCACTACGACACTTTGTGGCGATCATTTAATGGTCGTCTGGCACACCCGGTTGCTGTTGCTGGTTGCAGGTGGTTGTCGCTGTTGCCATTTCTGTTGCCGTTACCTAATGGTAAGTTATAATTACGTTATGCTGTTTTTAACAGCTAAATGCGAAGTTTCATGATTGATGTTGTTCTTGTTGTGGTTGCAGTTTTTGCCAACACTCAAGTGCAGCAAATGCATGCAACAAATGTTCGAGGCAAAGGCAAGCATTAAGGATATAGCTACCAACTTAAAGTGCTGCTTGTTGTGGCGCTTTAGAAAGCCGCTTCGGCTTAGGCTTTGCAGCATTAAAAACTTTGCTCACCGACAAGTTGGCTCATGCTGAAGGGCACTTGCAACGCAGTGACATTAAAAGCCATTTTCGTGATTTAGTTCATGTTTCACTTTCTTAACTTTTGCGCACTCCGGCGTAAAATATTAACAACCTCATTTCTTGCATTAAATTCGTCTGCTACTTGTTCTATTAAGGTCAGGTTTGGTAATCATGTTGCATTAGTTAAAGATCCAAAAACTTTCTTATACTGCACATTTACGGCTAATTCTCGTGGTGCATATGTAGCAAATTACCAAAGCAAATAAACAAATCGTTTTAAGACATATTAAATTCACGAACGGCTGCTAAGCAACTGGCAATATAATATAAAGTATACGGCAAGTAGCCAAGCTGCTGGCTCTGGCTTGCTTAAACTTTTCGATTCTCTAGAGCGCTAACCAGAAGTATACCTAAGTCTGTGTAGCTCATAATCAATTTAAATGCTGCCCAACCACAACACAACCACAACAGCTTGTACAATTATGTGAAGTGTGTGTACTACGTTGCACAATTCTTCTTTCCTTTCATTCTTTCTTTCTCCAACAGTATCACACAGGCTGTGCTGTGGAACAAAGACCACAACACGCTGCCCAGCCTTGGGACTGCATCTTAGCTGCCTTCTTGGTTGGCTGCAGGACTAGCTGGCTGGACTGGCTATACGTTTGCTCGACTTGGTTGCTTTTCATGTTGTTCACTTTTGACGTAAACATTATGATGCATTCGGTTCAGTAATTTTTATTGTATATTTCTTAGTTTTTCTTGGCCTGCCCACTGGCCAGTTGAGACCAGCGTCTAAAAAGCTGCACTGTTTACTTGCTTCTTGGACTTTGCTTGATTTTTGGTATCTACTTTAATATTGCAAACATTGTGCACAGCGTCTTGCTGTCGTTCTCAACGTTTTTATGGTCGTTTTGCTGTTTATTTGCTTTTATTAAAAATACGATCTCCAACTCCCATACAATTCATACATACATGCTCTTTCACTATGTCCTTTTATATTGCATGGATTTCATTTTGTAGTTATTTATTATGTGCTAGACTTATTTCGCAAACAATTTTTTATTATTACCATTTCTTTACACAAGATCTATGTGCACACTATCACACATAATTACACATATGCTTTTAATAAATGGACAATACAACTGTAAGGGCTTTCTGTTGACATGCATTTGAATAAAGAAGTGCAACTTCATAGACAGAATTTCAATGCAGTTCCCTAATGCTTTTTATCTCTCGACCATGGACATAGCATATTAATCTTTTTGTCTCGCATGATCCTTCACACACTTCTAGTGTTTAATTACATTTTACTTGCTCGCATGCTCACGCCAAGAAATTTTTGTTAGCTAGTGCAATCAATAAAGTAGATTAGTGTAGAGAAGGTTAAAAATATTGGATGGCGTTTGGAAATGTGCTTATTTTCTTTTGTTTTGTTTCTGTACTGGTTGTGGTTTTCTGTTTTTCTTGCGTATGCAAATCCCCATAGCTTTACACATCATCATACTTCCTTCTGCAATGCTAAGACAACATAAGTGCATTTGTCAGTCATTCAATTTTTTGTGATTCACTTGAAGGGACTTACCCTTGGGTAAAGTATCAATTGCTTTTATTGATTTTGTGTCGAGCACTTTCAAATACCAACTGCCACTTAAAATACAAATTTTAACATTTTTTCTATGTATGTATATTTTGTGGCAGTAAAATAAAAGTTCCAGTTTTAAATCTATTGCACTGCCATGGGAAATAATTTGATACTTTTATACGTATACAATAAATATATACATATGCTTCAAAGCTGAACAGAAAATTATACAAGTTCGTCTTTACCACAAAATAAATTATATGCTCGTATATATTCATGGTGTCTTTAAATGTTGCCTATCATATGCCACCACAAACATACATAAGTGAGCGATAATGTCAACCGACATACCATGTAAATACTTCTACATACATATATACATAGTCATTCATCCACGCATTCAACGTCACTTTGGAGCTACGACTTTGTAGTAAGTTGAACAGCTAACGTCATAAGTTTGTTTGCTTATGTTTGTGTGTGCTTGTTCTCAATCCTTTGATGTCTTTATTAATGGATTAATTTGTGTCTTTGAGTTTGTGTTTTTGTAAGTTATATATATAGTTTGGAGCTTAGCTGTGTTGCATCTTCAATTTGATTAAATTACTTTATTAAATCTGTAATTAGATAAAATACTTGCTCACTGATGAGAGATCTATTGAAATTAAGCCGATTGTGATTAAGAAAAAGTACTACCAATCATTTTTATAAGTTATACTTTAGCTTTAATAACTACACAGTCAAGCTGTTATCATATCCTGAAATCAAGCAGTCTTCTATTTGAAACAGATAACAGTTTATGTAGCTAGTTATATGAGATTCAAATTTGCTGAGAATACCAGGCATATGCAGCCATTAACAAGCTGATGAGATATTTAATACACTATGCGAAACTTGGCTGGGATTTCAAATCCATATAAGCGAATTTGTGTTGAATATGGGTGCTGCATCGACCCCAAGCCGGGCAAACTAACTGACATGCATAACTTGGGACGCGCCTCAAATATTTGCCACCTAAACATAATGTCGAATAGTAGCTGAAAGGGGGTTTGTGTAGAGTCAGTGTATGGTTATAATGTTGGCATATGTCAACCTGCGGTTAAATATGTTTATGCTGTTAGCAATGGTGTGCTCTTGCGTAATATTATTGTTAAGCGTATGTAAGCTTTAACCTAATGTCCAGTCTACTGCTGTTGTAATGGAGGTGTGTGTTATCTATGGGCAAGAGGTTTGCCAGCCATTGAGTGCAAGTAAGTGCTGTCGTCTACCGTTTTATATTAATTAAAATGAAAAGCGCATACAAATAAAAAGTGGACCACTGATAACAACAGTCGCACAAGCACACAAACATAGGTTCGTTTGGGTATGTGCTTTTCATATGCCCTACTTTGGCCAACTTATGGCTGCAGAGTATGCATGCATAATAACAACGCATTTTATATCGCATTCATAGTTAATTAAAATCGCATAATCATGCGAAACTCAATCATGGCATAATAGCTATGGCTCTTTTGTGGGCTATCAGATACTTAATGAATGCCAAAGTGTGAAACATTTAAAGATGGTCAGGATTCAGGATTCGTGGCATCCTGGAGAGCATCAACTAATTGCAAGCCAGATTCTGTTTGTGGCCTGCCGAAAGCTATTAAGGATTCGTTTACACCGCGATAGTCCCGTAGAGCTGCAGCAGCAGCAGCAGCAGCAGCAGCTGGCACCTGGCAAAGTTTCGCCTCAACAAATTGAATCATTCCAAAACTTGGCACAAACTTCCCGAAATTGTTTTTATAATGCAAAACTTTTTACTAATAGAGCGCAAAAGAGAAGCAAAAACAAAAAAAAAAAAATACCAGAAAGCAAACAGACCATTTTCAGGTTTTGCCGTTGCAAATTAAATTTATGCTTTGCGTTTAAGCTGGAAATATTTCAACTGGTGCAACTGCAACACAGCCACTTCTGTCAGCGACAGTAACAACCTGAATGAACCGAACCAAACCAACACTGCTCTTTCCACAAAGGAGGTGTGTCAGCAACCGCAAATAAATTCAACAGCAGGCATTAAGCTCATATTTTCTCTTTTTATTTTTTTTTTTGCGACCTCAGTTCACATGCAAATGTGAAACACACAAGCACACGCATATGCACACTCACACACACCCACACATCCAAACATATTTTGGTGTGTATTGTGCATAGAGAAAGTGTGTGTATCTTGTTAAGAGGTTTCATATTGTGTGACAAGTCAAAAACGTATCCAACTAAATTGCCTGAATTTGTGTACTATGTATTAGTTATTAATAATTGATACATAATTCTAGAGCCAGACTTCAATGTTTGCATCTTGAACTAAATTACTGGCTTACATCATCATTATTGAATTGAAATATTGCGAAAATTCAAATTTATTGTTCTTGTTTTTGTTTTAACAAACTTGCAAATGTAATTACATAAATGCATGTCTACTCATGTGTGTGTTTGCGTGTACGTGTTTGAACAGAGAGTTTGCCGGAAGATTATAATTGCAAGCTCATTTTGCTGACTTCGTCATATAATTTTGGCAGTATTATTGAAATTAGTTTTGCAAGGCAGACGGAAATTACTTGCCCAGCAAATATCCACTAGACCAGGACAAGACCAGGGCAAGACCAGGACAAGACCAGGACGGGTTTGGCAATTTCCTTGCCGCAAAACAATATGAAATATTGAAATATTGCTACTTTCACAAGACATATGCACGTACTTATTTATTTTGCACTTAATTGGTTGTTGGCTGTGGACAATTGGCAAATAGCTTGAGTAGCATTAGAAGAAAATTGATATTTATGCAAAACGTAAATTATAGCTCAAAATATTCAAATAAATCTTTCTGATAAGCTAACAACAGCATCTTCAGTTGCAGCAGCAGCCAAAGCAGCAATGTTTAAACTGCAGTAACTGGCATTTGCATTTGCAACAGACACAACAACAGTTTGTGAGCTCTTGCCTGAGTTGAGGCTTCTGTTCAGGCAGTTGCATGCACTCAGCTAAATGAAAACGTGCTCGATGTGCCCAAATAGTTTAGAGAGGCATGCAACATAGAACAGGATGCGCTTTATTGTGTGGGCACACATACAAACGTCAGCCGCCACACAACCTCTAAGCAGCAAGAAGCTGCATGACTAAAGCTGCTTGCCTCCAGCAGTTGCAGCAGCAAAACTGCAAGACATGCAACGCATATAAAATAGGGAGATACTTTTCAAGGCGAAAGTGTGTTGGTAATAACGGCACAGCGTCAAGACAAAGCCGTGCAACAGAATCTGCACAATATGCAATAGTAGAACGAACACTGCCCGAAGCTGCAACATCTACAAAGCAGCTGTACAAGCTCGTCTTTGTGGTGCATCTGCACCGCCATCGCAATATTTGTATACGTATACGTATATGTATACATATGTACGTATGCTAGTCGCCGTTTCTGCTGCCTAATTTGATCATTTATCAAGTGTAAAATACATGAGCTGGCAGCAACGGCAACCTACTACGACGTACGACGTCAACGTTGCCTCGGCCCGCTAGCAAAGGCAGTAAATCAAAGGAGAAGCTCCCGCCATATACTGACAAATCTAAACAGGCATGTAATCATTTTAGCTGAGGTCTTAATACCTCAATGCTGTCACTGTCTATACGCGTAAACAGTTATTTACAAAGGCAAACACTACCATGTGTGTGTATGTGCATACATATATACATAGCGTATGCACAATATTTGTAACGATAACCTAATACAAGTTGCCAAGATTTGATATTAATCAATAAACTAACTTAAGCATTGCATACTAAAATAATAATAGCCAATTAAAAATATATATTGTGGGGTCTTGTACATATTGTTTTTAATAATATTGTGAAATGTTATAGCTAGCACACTGTAGTCACTTTAGCCACTTTTACTTTCCATTTGCTTTCTCATTTGCAGCACTTAACTGCAGTCTCGTCTCTACCTCTAAAACGACCCACAGCGCGTCAACATAACATTTTGCGCTTTATAAATATTTGAGCGCTTAAAAGCTGGGGTCGGTCGCCCAGAGTGGCAACATAGTGGCAGCTGGAGACAGGGGGTGTGATTTGGTACACAATTTGCTGCTCTTTTAGTTTGGGGTGCTGCTGCATGGCCGGCAGCTACTTAAAAAAGCAACGGCGATAATCGCATCAGGTTGGACTATTGAGCTTTATTTATAGTGATAAAAGCAAAACAACAATTTGCACCAGACGTTCTTTTCTCTTGCTCTCTTTTTCTCTGCCTGCCTGTGTCCCAGTCTCTTTCTAAACTTATTACGTTTTTTAGCCAATTTAGCCGTTTAAAGCATTAGTTTATATTGTTGCACAATTTGCAACATTCTGTTCTGCTAATTTAAACTTTGTTTTGCTTATGACAATTAAAAACACTTGACAGCGAAAACCGAAACGTTGTGGCCTCGCATTTGGAACATTAAGCCCATTGGAGATCACAGCTGCATTTGTCGAGCATATCTAATGTGTAATAGTAACAACCAAGAGCATTCCTCTCCGACCAACAACTAACAACCACGACCAGAGCACCAGCCACAGACTCTGTTTGGGATTCTGACTCAGTATTCTGATTCTAAGCCAGCTGGCAGTGCAGAGCCGTCCTGTGGTGAATTTTGCATTAGGTTGTTTTAGCCTTGTGCCAGTTGAGTCAGTTGTTGCTGGATAATATTGTTTGCAATAAGCAATGCTGTGCTCAATGTGGCCCAAATTTAGCTGCTTTAAGAGCTCGTGGCTCTGACCTGGGGCCACAGTATTGGTAACTTTGTGCTCTGTTTACTGGTGACATACATTTTATATATATTTACTGCCATTGTTGTTATTGCCAGCACTAGCAAGTGTTTTGTGTTCTTACGTTAAATATTAGAGCGGCCAGTAAATAATAAACAAAATGCGATATTATCTTAGGCAAAGCTTAAGAACTTGATTCTGCAACTCAGATTACTTGATCAAAGATCTAATGATTAGGATTGCTTAAGAGAAAAACAAAATTGGTTGTTGCACATAATATTGTGTATGAATGGCAATGACACAATTTACATATTGAAGCTGCCTTTTTGTTTCCTGCACCTTTCTCAATCTTTGTTTTCTACAAATGGCAGCTCGCGCACATCCTGAAGTGTCACATATCTTGAAGCCAAAGTAAAAGGCAACTGCGGCTTTTATTGTTTCCGCTGTTGACATTATCACGCTGCCGACACCTGACGGCGTGAGTTGGCAAGTGTTTTATTGTTTTTGCTTTAATGCTATGTGACAGGCAGCCCCAGCACCACTTTCCGCCCTTTTAACAGCAACGGCACATCATATTCACACTTATATACACATCAACGAACAGGGATACACATGATTTCTGTTGTGTGTAGTTGTTCTCGACACTTAACTACTATTCTAAGAAGTCAATGGGTCCACACAGACCCCGTTGCCTCCACAGTAGGATAATTAAAAGCATCTTCTGTCACTGTTGCTACTGCTTTGAAGAAGTTATTGAATCGGATGAGGCAATGAATATGCAAGATAGTTTAAGCTTTAAACAATAAATGTAGCAATTTAGAAATTTGTAGCTCTATTTTTGCTCAAAACGTAGCAAATTATTTAATCTTGAACTTTCTCTGCAAGCATTTATCAAAATTTGCATTATTATACTTGAAGTGATGCGTTTTCCTGAGTCATAACATGAATTTTAAATGTTCGGTTAAGTGTCTCCATGCAGTGAGCAATTATGGCTATAACTCAATTATTCGTGCAACATACACATACATATACAGGTTGAGAAATTATGACTTTGTTCTATCTATGTAACGTTGAAAAAATACAACCGAACAGCGCGCACAGCGATTTGATTACCAAGAATGACAGTCGCCATTTTGTCAGCAAACGAAATCGACGGTCTGTTTTATGGATGGGTGACTTCCGGAGCTTGTACGTTGATGGGGTTACTGTAGTAGGGCGTAGTGTATGTATATCAAAAAAAATGTGGTGGCTATCAAGTTGGCCATGCAAACGTACGCATTTTATGAAACTCGTTTATTTGGCATGTAACTCGCTGACTGACGAACTGTAACCAAATGTGTGCCCAAGCTGCTGCTGTAGTTTCAGTTACAGTTTCCGTGTCGCTGCTAGCCCCCCCAGCAACAAAACAAAAAATAAAAAATAAAAAAAAGGCGTTATAACTATTTTTTTATGCAACGCTTTTGCGGTCACCGTTAACCCTGATTTATGAGTGTTAAGTTAATTTGAGTTGCCAGCAACGCTGCCGCTGCAGCTCCCACTGCAGTTACTGCCGGTGCACACTTTTGGGCACAGTTCATGCGACTCATACACACACATACATACGAACTGATGCAACCATAACAGTGCAAATAAAAGGGGAAAGTGGAACCCTTCACTTGACATGCACTTTGAGTTATAGTCAAAAGTTAAAACGCATAGTTTCCCTTAAAGCGCTCATGTAAGGTGAATGAAAACTAATAGCATTATGCACTTGCAAATAATCATCCCTTCGAGTTGGCAAATGTTAAACTACTTACATTTGCATACTCTATCTGAATTCAGATGAATTTATTTATGCTATTAAGTTGACAAAGTTATTTAAACAAATCCGATTTGTGTATGAAAAAGTATTTTTAAAAATGTCCTGTTACGAGAGGGCGACAATGTTACGTTAATTTCAAGAATATTTTGTAATTACAAAGTTATATATATATAAAGAAATTAAATGATATTTAAGAGTTGTTATTAGGATATAATTGCAATGGTTTTTAAATGTCGTTTTTGTAATAGATGCTTTGGTAAGTGAATTGGAAATGTATAACAGGCTATTTAGCGAGGTCCTTTATTTTGGAAATTTTAATAATACAAGCAAATTACCCTCTGTTAACAAAGTACCATGTTAACAGGATCTGCCAATAGGTGGAACTTTGTATGTAGCATAGAGGGCGTAGTAGATCCTGGATATCCTCACAGATGGCAATTTTTGCACATGCGCAATATTTTGTGAGAAAGAGACGACAAGAAACATACACCACGCTAACCTAATAGTATGTGTCGGTTGTGTTAAGAATATTTTTTAGCCTTTAATTGATTTAAAAAACTTAAACATATAAAAATAATTATGAACCTGCTTTTTCTTCCACATTAAGTCATTAACATATGTGGTTTGAATATTTTAGCAAGTTATAACCTCATTGTCGCCAACTTCGGTCTGAATAGGTTTATTTGTAAGCCCAACTTCATGTTATTTGCGTACATTGTCGCAGCCAACTTCACATTGTTAAACACTTTATGTGCAGCCAACCTAATTTTCGAGGCGTCATAACTTTTAAATGAGTACACAACGTGAAGTTGGTAACGATAAAATGTGGCAAAGCCAAGAACACAACCATTCACAATAGATATGTGACGCCCTCTATTTTTGGTTACATGCGCTTCGCACTTAGCTGTGTTACTCTCAACCAGGGCAGTTACTGTCAGAAGATGGCTGTTATGACAGTGCATTTGATTACACAGCATAACATTAAACTGATGACACGCAGCACTTTGGCAAGAAATTTAAACGGCTTATTATCAAAACCTAACATTGATACTTCGGCTAGCGCTAAAATTAAAAAAACCTTAGTTTTGTTAAACTTATTAACTGTCGTTGCGTAGAATTGCTACATGCTAAAAGCCGCGGCTTAAATTAGTCTGTTTTTGTTTGTTTTAGACACCTGTAAATTACGTTAAGAACTCCGATGACGTCAACATACAACATTAATTTTGCAGTTGACCCTGAAAAGCGGTTAAAACGGGACTACAACTTCTGTATCGTCTGTTGCGTTTTTCATGAGAGAAAAAAATCTAAAAACTGACACGTCAACACATTTTAATCTCACCGCAAGTATCTGTTGATTATGGTTCCAGTTTAAGTACAATTTAACTACCGGGTCGCCACTTTCGAAATTCTTGCTTGCCCAAGCGATGCAGTACCGTTGCTCGGGCAGCGTTATATTATTTTGTGCACATATTTTTTGTTTTTTCATAATTTACGACAGGCAAATATTTGTATAGAACAATGTGGTGACACACTTTCCACTTAGAACAACAAACAGAATTGCCAACTGAATGCACAATATGGATTCATTTACATGTGTACACAAATACAAATCATATTTTGAGGCATATGTATTTTGAATTCTGGCTGATGAAGGTTTTGTTTATGCTGTATAGTTAGTCAAGTGCATATGCTGTAGATAAGCCCAATAAGGTCACATGAGGCTTGTTGATGAATATGAAAATAAATGCGTTGCTTTAAGTCGAAAATGTCTAATTATAATAGATGAGCAGCGTGTAATGTAAATTAATTACACAATGAGTATAAAAATTAAATGTACACAAACAAGAAAAAAAAACCTCACAAACTCTTACGCTCTTTTGTAAAGTCATTTACAGTTGTCATGTTATCATCATTTGTTTTATACATTCTTGCAATAACAATCTTTGGGAAACATTGCTGTCAAACAAGTCTAATACGATTGCACAGTGGTTACTATCCTTGATCTCAAATAGTTGGCTTGGCAGTGTCAACAGCTTTTTCCAGCTGACCCGTTGTAAGTAAATTCACGAGTCCATAGATAAACCATTTGGCAGATAGCCAATCTTGGTCAAGAATACGCAGTCGTTAGCTGCCTGCTGTGTTGTTATACATACAAATTACAAAAATAGAAACAACTGAAATTTTTGCATAATTTATGCGTGTGTCTTGCTGTAACTTTGCCGCGAAAAGCAACAATAAGCTAAAACCGTTTGCCAGCTAGGAGTGTATCCGTCTGGCACTTACATCTCAAAGTGTGCCTCCGCCTTCGCTTTCGCTCTTGTTGCCACTCCACCACTTCATCGCCAGCTGCAAGCTGTGTATGTGTGTGCGTGTGTGCGAGAGCAATTTGACGCTTAAGCGCACCGCTGGCCGGGCACAGACTCAGTTCAACGGCGACAGTCGAACGTTAAGCACGATACGCGACCAAAATCGTTGTTATTTAATAGCAGCAGCAGTAGCAGGAGAAGAGGAAGTGGAGGAAGAAGTGAAGCGCGCCACGCGCCATACGAAAAGAAACGAAAGACTTAGGCGAGAAACTTGAACTTGTCTAAGAAGTGCAGTGCATTATATGTGTATTATAAACAGTAATTATGTATGTATCAATAGTGCGAGCAGCTGTTTGTGTGTGTGGTTGTGTGTGTGTGTGTTTGTACCAAACAATCGGAAATCGTTTATCGATAGTCATTGGTATCGCTGTTGCCCTGAAATTGACACAATTGTCATTGACAATACGGAAAATTGTTGCGTATTGCTTTAAAGTCCGTTGAGTCATATGTCTCAATATATGCGATACTTTCAGACCGATTGGTATTTATTTACGTACCTACATATGTATGTGTGCATGTGTATTTGTGTCAAATGTATTTTTGTTTGTCCATCAGCTGGCGGCTTGTGTTTTTACTACGATACGATAAAGCTTTTGTGTACGTCAAAATAAACAATTGTTGGCCAGTTTGTCAGTTTGCCAGTTCACCTGCTGTCTCTGGGCAGATCTTTGTTGTGCCGCAATGAATGGCAATAGCTAAGCAAAGAGTTTGAATTAGTTCCGTTATCTGTCTGTCTTCCGGCTTATGTAAGAGGTCAAGCGAAATTTAGCGTTAATTTTCAATTTGCACGCATGCATAAATAAATTGCCTCGCTTACTGGCTACCAGAAATATAAAATAAAAACTCATTTCGTTCACATTATCAGCCAATCATTGGCTCATCTTCAATTCCGTCTTTCTGTGCCAACTCTTTTTCTCTATACATCTCGCTGTTACTCTCATTCTCTGTCTCCATGGCATTCACTCTCACTCATTTCATTGCTCATCATCAGCTTTTTTTGCGGATTATTTTACTCGCTTTGTGGGACGCCTTCAAGTCTTCAGCATGTTTGACTTATTTATTTTGTATTTTTTCTTCAATATTTACCTTTTTTGTTTTGATCACCGCTTACGTAACGGATCGCATAGCCATATAGCGGTACTCGGAGCCAGCACTCATCGGGTAATCGCCATCGCCATCGCAATCACATCGACTCCAGCCAGCTCCAGCCAATGTCCCCAATGCGTCTCAATCTTGGGCATGCTCTTCTTGTTGCCTGCTGTTGATATCAGCGGCTGCACTCTCTTAGCTTTTTGAGCGCTTCGTTCGCCACCTGCTTTCTGCAACGAATTGCTGCTAATTTTTAGCAAAAGCTGGAGTTTGTCCCAACAACTGCTCGGCTGCTGCTGCTCTCTCCCTCTCTGCTTTTACAAATGCCAATTGCAAAATCGCAGCGCATTCTGTTGTTGTTCGTCCACTGGTTCGATACGTTTCGTTTGTATTGATTGTTGATTATGTTACCAATTAAAATGCAATATTGCCCAAGGCACGATTTTAAGGTAATTTCCATACGAATATATGTTGGAAAACTAACAAAACATGCAGTTATGTATCTTTATGATATGTTTATGTATATCAATACACTGACAAGCGGCACAGCTGACTATAAGTCTCTCTACCCTCTCCCTCTCTCTCTCTCTCTCTCTCTCTCTCTCTCTCTCTGTAACTCTTTCTCTCTTTTAAAACATTTATGTGTGCTTAAGCTCTTTCACTCTCGCTCTCTCTTTATGAGTCGTTGTGCCTCTTCGCTGTGCAGCTGGCCAAACAACTTTCGATGAAAGTGCAAGTGTTTCTTCAGCATTGTGGACTACCAAAACAAAGCGGGCCCACAACAATAACGGCAATGTCGTCGCACTTGAGGCCGTGCTCTCAGTGCTGAGCGACTTTGCGGCTCAAGTAGGAAGTGGGTTAGTGGTCTGTGTTACCCCGCTTACTCCCCCTTGTGTTATGCATTGTGCGATGAGGCATTGCTGCTGTCGTTGCTTGGCGTTTGTTGCTAGTGGGCGTTCCTTTTTGCTTTTACTTAATATACGAGTATTAATTTTAAGCAATTTTGTGTAATTTTAATGCAGCAGCAAAGTTATTTATATTAAACAGCACCTCATCACTGTACAATGCTGTTTATTTGAATGATAGAAGTCGAAAACAAGTTTGTTGCCTAAGCCATTTAGTGGTTGGCAAATTTTGACATCAATGACGACGCTATTCTTGATGTGCTGTTTGGAGAGTCACCAAGAGTTTGCTTAAGGAAGTGGTAATGCCCTTTAGCTGAATGCTAACAAGAAATTAGCACGTTGCTATCAATAGTTAGCTGGATATATCACATAGTATCTATGTATATCTGCATAGCCTTCTCTACTGCTTCCGGCTTGCCTTAGCTTAGTTAATTAACCTCTGCTGTTATTGAACTATCTGCTATATCACATTACGATATGTCGCATAAGGTAAAGCGACATCTTCTGCATAGCTAATTTATAATACGCCCTGTGAGCATGCAAATATTTATTCGCTGTTTCAGCGATGCCTGCTGCCAAATGCACGCACTGACCTCAAAGAATAGCGCAGCCAAAGCAAAATTTAATAATGGCTGTATTCATTTAATAACAGCACCCAACAAAAACATCTATAACAAAGTAAACAACAATACACAAAAATACAAAAAACACGCCGACCTACCGCAACCGGCAAATATCAACAAATTCAAAAATAATAATATCAGCCAATTAAATGTAAGACAATGAGTGCTGCAAAACTGAGTCAAGTTAGCTGAGCTGAGTTGAGCTGAGCTGAGTCAAGCCGAGTGTTGCTTAGTTCAGCTTGATTCAGTTAAGTTTAAGTTCAGCTGCTCGCTGGTATGCTAGCTGTTGACATTCGCAGCTTGACCCTGACCAAGAAGTAGTCTAAGAGAAGCGTCATAGCGCTGCGCAGTGCGTTTACTTTGGTTCGGTTAAGTTTTTCGTGTGCGTTTTGCTCATTGGCAAACACATTAACGTTTGCTAGACAATCGACTAATGCACTATTCGTTTTTATTTGCTTAGTCGCTGCCGTTGTCCAAGATCAAGACAAACTCAACAACATGATACACAAAAGACTCGCATGTCCGCTGATAGCGCTGTTTGCCACCCTGCTGATATTGCTCAGCAATGAGACATCATCTATTGCTATAGCGCCATCAACATTTGGCACGGCCATAGCTAGAGCTGGAAAGATTTCCAATACGTTAAAGGTAAGTGTGATGCAAAAATACTTGTGCTGAAATGAGAGTGAGAGTATGTGTGTGTGTGAGTGTCTGTTTTGAACAAAGATGCAACCGCGAAGCGTGCCAAACTTAAAATTTTGCTTACAAAGTGCTTTTTGGCTGTAAATCAAAGCCACTGAGTCTGTGTACGCTGTGGCTTGTGACTTTGACATCGTGTCGCAAATTTGGTTGCCGTTTCAAAAGTAATTCAACACTTCAACACAGCCACTGTGGTCGCTTGGGGCACACATCTGTGCAAAGTAGCCGCAATGAACGTCTAGCTATTGTGTTCAGCGGCATTTTGTGAATTATCGCCTGTTGTGCCCCTCGTGGAGACTACATACACTTTACAGGTGGCTGTTAATGGATTTTATGGACATGTGCATACGTTGTTATTAGCCACAGCAACGATTTAGTAAAACCTATTCTTAATATGCCATTGCGGTATTATTTTGTTTATGTACTGTGTTTTATGAGGCGCAAAAGCCAACAAATATTTTCAGAGCTGTTTATTTGGTTTTGGCCATGGCTTCGAAGAATCTGTGCCCCCAAATATGTGTATATAAAAACTTGAGTGCATATTTGGAATCCGATCTTGAAGTTGATAGTAGTGTATGCACATTACATTGCCAATGCCATTGATTTCTATATAAAATCATATTTACTTTTATAGCTAATTAGCAGTCAAGATTTATATTTTTTGTGTTCATATTCTCAAATGAGATGCAGATTTTTATTTTGTATCTTGAATAACAACACTCTGAATATTGTAGGTATATCATTTTACAATGGGGCAATATAATATTTCAACCCTGCATCAAATGTTATGTATGATAATTGAAGATATGAGCCAGGTGAGCAGTATATCTAACTACTATGCCCTGTGAATATGTATGTGTATGTGTGTGTAACTCGCTTGATTTGTGTTATTAATTTGGCCAACAGTCAAACTGTGAATATGTAAATATATCGCTTTGAATGTAAGCTAACACCCAACCAGCCGGCTTGTCAAAAACTATTAACTTAACAATTATAGTTGTAATTAAATAAACACTTAAATTCCAATGGCAGCATTTCCGTTCGTTCTCTCAGATAACATTGAAAGATTAAACAGTGCTTATCAGTGAAAAGCAATAATAAGTTAACAAGTAAATTCGCGACAGTTAAATTAACCCAAAACAATGCTGCCGTCTGCACTCAACCATTGCGTGCTGCTCATAACTTTAACAAAAACAGCAACAAAAAACAACAACAGTTAAAAATGAACAAAATTATATTACAAGCACTAAAAAACCAGCCGAAATATATATAGTTAAATAATAATCATTAAAAACAAAAACGAACAGCCTGAACGTTTACTACCAGTGCAGCAAATAGAGAATAGAGAAGACTTACAGCTGAAATGTAGTTAAAAGCGTTAGTTTTTGCCACGACTCAAAAGTCAGTCGACAGTGGCCGCTAGTGCAACACAATAACGGGCGCAGTTATCGCAAAAACTAGTTCTTAGACTAAAGTGTAGTATACCTTGTAGTCGGTGTTGTGTTTGCCAATAAAAGCCGCAGCTTTGAAACAAAGACAACAACGTTTCAATAAATCAAAGTTTAGTGTTTTGCATTGCGACGTGCGTCACTGCTACAACTGCAACAGAAACAGTTTGTTGCAGGTTGCCATTGTCGACGTTGTTTCACAAAGACAACGCCATCCTCCTGCACAACCACCGCTATGGCCTGTCGCCCTCCACCAGCCTATGTGCTAGCCACTCTGGCCCTTTTGCTGGCAGCTGGTCTGATTCTCTTTGCTATATTCATAGAGCGGCCCAGTGAGCCGAAAAACAAATTAAAAATGAAAAAAGTTGCGCATGCTGAGGAGACCTATGAGAATTTCTTCAGCAATGAGACGGATGGGAAGGAGGTGACGGGGCCAGAGGCTGTCTTACCCATTGATGGTGGATTGACAGGTTCAGCTGCTGGCGATTTGCAAGACTTACCTTCTAAGGCATTATTTTTAATTGGCACAACGTCATCGACAACAACAATGTCGCCATCGGCAGCAACCACAATGAAATCTTCCGGGTTGCCTTTCGATCTGAACAGAATGAAAGTGGAGCATTCTACGACCACAACTGAGGTTCGTTTATTGCTAATACATTAGCCAAATAAATTAAAATGTGTATGCAATCTGTATTGTTACTTGTAAATATTGATATTGTTCATAGTAATAGCAACTTTCCACGTTGCTGCCGGGTGCAACGAAGTCGCAACGTTAAAATTGGTAATCCGCCGGACTGCAGTTATTTAATGTTATTTTTGCTTTTTCGTATTTATTTTTATTTTTCGAGTGTAGCGTGAAAGCGCTTGCGCTTTGTTGTTGTTGTCTTTGTGATTGCATAATATTTATGTTTTATAAATGGTACATTTGTTCAAGTTCCTGTGTGTGCATTTTATGACCAGTTAATGGATTAAATTGACTGTTGCATGGAAATGAAAAGTGGAAAGTGTTGAAATGTTATCCGGATTGTTGTGCTAACTAGATAGTTACTTACACAAATTAACCCTAATCTACTAACAAAGCAGCTTGTATATTATCAATTATCAGCAAAATATTACATAATATTCCGTTAAAGATTCAAGCCCGACCCACATCTTGTGAACTTTAGCCTAAGCTACTTTAGTTTCTATCAACAATATCTACATTGTACGCTACACGAGCAACAGTTAGGAGCCATATGTGTTATGGCCACACATTCAAATAAAGCCAAAGCCAAACAAAATGAATTTAAATAAAACTTTGCCAAAATAGTTTTATGATCGACCCGGCTACACCCACATTTGCATAATGTTGTTGTTGTTAGCATGCCAAAAGGCTTAAAGAGACCCACGCACATAGCGGGTCAAGTGTTTGGGTAGACTATAAAAATTCACAAGCAAAACAAAACAAAACAAAAAACTAAGAAATTAGCATAAATTGTGAACTTGAAACAATGTGTTTGTATGTGTATATGCTCCAAATGTGTTTCACTTCAAGATACAAGATACATTTCAGCTGGAGACAAACGCCGGTTAATGTGACAGCTGACAGACAGCGCACAAAGTGTAACAGCAAGTGTACATATATATATATATATATATATACATACCTAAATCTAACTATTAAGCGTTGGCTGCACGTGACTGCTGCTATTGTTGTTGCCACTTAACTGTTTTGGATGGTTGCCGCCTCTGGCAAAGCTTTGTTGTTGCTCTTACTGTTTTTTGTGTATTATGCAAATGGTATTTCAATTAAACACAATTTTGCTTGGCTGCAAGGTTGCCCGTTAACATCATTAAAAGTGGGCAGCTCGAACAGAAAAATTGTCAACATTAATGCAGCAGTCCAGCAGTTAATTGTGGACTTGAGAGCTGCGTTTGCACAAGGCGCATTTGTGTTGGCTTGCTTGCAAATTGCTGTTAATTCAATTTAAAAAGCGACCTTTGTTATTGCAGGAGACGACGGCATGGAAAACGTTGACCTCGCATCCCAATTCGCTGGTGCAACTGCTGCCATCGCGAGCAATGCGGGTGGTGCAGGAGGTGGTGAGATCTCTACGGGTAAGCATGCAAAACTGAACGACACAGATAGGCAGGTAGGCAAACAACAACTCGACGACCTTGACGCACTAATGCCAAATGCATGCATGAGATATGCGAGTAGCTCGCAAAAAAAGACTAATC
Source organism: Scaptomyza caliginosa (assembly GCA_035044725.1). Taxonomy (NCBI): domain Eukaryota; kingdom Metazoa; phylum Arthropoda; class Insecta; order Diptera; family Drosophilidae; genus Scaptomyza; species Scaptomyza caliginosa. The sequence goes on from JAWNNR010000686.1 coordinate 1,035,180, forward strand.
AAGCATCAACTTGAACGTCAAGATCTAACAGCCAGTGCCAGATGGGCTTGTTTTGACTTGGTGTACAGCTGAAGTTTTGGATGAGGTCAATGGCGTCCATAGACGCCGTCGTAGTTAAACAGATACTACTTAGCTTCAAGAACAAAGAAAGAACTGAATGCAGCGCCAATACAAATTCAATTACTATATGCACTTAAGAACTGGCTTTTTTGGACAATGGCTGTTAGCCAATTGCGCAACGTATTCACCATGGCCTACTTTTGCATACGCCAGCACTGTTCAAGATTAATTTAAACTTCTTGCAGAACACTTGTGCAAGAATAACGAACACATACTAAATATCTCACAAATACTTGGTATTTTCACGCGTCAAAAAATTTAGCATGGCGCAAAAACCATCGAATCCAAATCAAATTCAAGTTGCCATTTGGAAATTGATTTTGCAGTTAGTATATTCTTGAAAGAAGTTCGCACGCTCTATGAGTTTAAATAATATGTACATATTTCAATGCATTTGTGTACTATTGTAGAAGGAACGTGAAATTGTGGCTAGCACCACATTGGGCAAAGTACGAGGTCGCTATCAGAAGTATCGCTCTGGTGAGCGGGGAGGCTATTACAGTTTCAAGGGCATGCGATATGGCCAAGCTCCAATCGGAACCAGAAGGTAAGCGTAAAATACAATTGAAACTAAAAACATGCTTAATATGTAGTTCTGTAGATTCCGTGCAGCAGAGCCTGAAAAGCCATGGTCTGGTGTGAGAGATGCCTCCAGAGAAGGTCAGAGTTGTCCGCACAAGAACATGATACTGGACACCTTCAAGGGGGATGAGGATTGCCTCTATCTAAATGTTTTCACCACACGCATGCCCAAGGAGGATGAGTATGCAAATAAGTTAATGCGCTATCAAGTCAAACTTTACATCTGTTTTTATTTCAGCTTACAGCCTAAGCTGCCTGTTATGGTTTGGCTGCATGGTGGTGGCTTCTCCTTTGGTTCTGGCAACTCATTCCTGTACGGACCCGACTATTTAGTTGCCGAAGACATTGTGCTGGTTACTATAAACTATAGACTGGGACCTTTAGGTTTTTTGACGGCTGGACCCGATGCGCCAGGAAATCAGGGACTCAAGGATCAGGTGCTGGCCCTTCAATGGGTGCATGATAACATAGATGCCTTCGGCGGTGATCCCGATCAAGTGACAATCTTTGGAGAGTCTGCTGGAGCATCTTCGGTGCAGCTGTTGATGCTCTCGCCACTGGCCAAGGGTCTGTTCCATCGTGCCATCTCACAGAGCGGTTCTGCCTTAAACCCCTGGTCTATGGCAGCCAGTTCGGGAAAGAGAGCAGCACGTCTGGCAGCAAACCTCGGTTATGTGGGTGCCAACAATACCGATGACATTTTAGACTTTTTGCGTCGAGTGCCAGCCATGAAGCTGGTGGAGGCAGCACCCACAACCATAACAGCAGAGGATCAACGCAATAACATTGGCCTGCCATTCGTGCCTGTGGTGGAGGGATATTGGAATACGGATTCGCAGGAGGAACATTTCTTGGAGCAACCCTTCCTTACTCAACATCCCAGCGAAATGTACAACGAGCATAACTTTAACAGCGAGGTACCCTATATGACGGGCTACAACACACACGAAGCTATGCTTTTTATAAGAAGTGAGTAAAAGTGATCTTTAAATAAAACTAAGTACTTATGTATATATGTTTGCAGGACTGCGCAAGAACCCACAGCTGTTAAGCATCATTGAAAACGACTTTGGACGCCTCGTTCCACTAGATCTGAACGTGACCCAAGTCCATGATAGAGTTACGCGGGAGATACGCTCCTTTTATCTGGGCAACAAGCATGTTGGACTGGAGTCTGTAGATGAAATGATAGCGGTATGTATTTTGATTATTGGTTGCATTTATAAACCTAGCTTACTCCTCTCTTTTCCAGCTCCTGACTGATCTTATGTTTCTGCAAGGCATAAGACGAACTGCCCGTAACCATGCCATGTATGGAAATGCTCCTGTTTACATGTATCGCTTCGCCTTTGATGGAGCTCTGGGCTTGTACAAACGTATGCTGGGTATTCCCCGACCAGGTGTTTGCCATGGCGATGAGATGGGCTATCTATTCAAGTTTGGTTTCTTCAACTTGAGTCTGGATCCAAAGTCAATGGAAGTGCAAGTCAAGAATCGTATGGTGCGAATGTGGACAAACTTTGCCAAATACGGGTAAACTAATACTTATCCAACCTTAAATATAAGTACATAAGCTAAAAATATACAATTTCTTATAGCTCACCCACGCCCAACGTTGAGGATCCCATGCTGACCACCAAGTGGGCCCCCATTGATGCGGCTAATGTGATGAACAGTCTCAACTATTTGGACATTTCAAACGAATTGAATATGAAAACAAATCCCGAGCCAGAACGTCAGCGATTCTGGGATGAAATGTATCAGCACTACAATGGTGCAGCTATGTAATGCTTTACGCCTAGACTCACATATTTATGTATAGGCATCACCAAGCACATTGCTCACCCAAAACACACTTACATATCCATACAGACATACACACATTTTGTAAGCATTTTGCCATTTCGTGAAAAAGTGAGCAGAAAAGAATATTTAATGCAAATTTCATTGTAATATTATCGTAGTTGATTAGTTAGTTAGTAGCTATATTTTCTTAGCGTATAGTTTGTATATAAGTGTTATGCAGCATTTATACACCTCACACAAACACATACATATGCACACATTTACACTACCGTACATTACAAATTCGTAGCTTAAGAAATGTACTTTTAGCATATCCAAAGCCAACATATTTACTTTCCTTACTTAATATGCAATATCAGGTGTACATAGTCAGAGTTTAAACGATCGATTTCCATATCAACTTTTTAACTTGGGCATTTTGCAGCCAAATAATTCGTTATTGTGTGCTCTGAAGTACATCAGAACACTTTTTGTATCGTATTTAAAATAAATCATAATATCTATTATACAATTGAGTTTTTATCATTCATACAAGTTAGCTTTTAGCTTAAATGACTTTTTCATTGGAGTGCCAAAAAGTATGTGATACAATTTTTAGCAAAAGCTTTTTAACTTCATTTTAAATGTTGCATACTTTAATTGAGTTTAGTAAAATATTTCGAATATTGACGGCTGATGGCGTTACACTTTTTGAGGTGACTTGCACCGGTTTTACTTCACCTTTAAAATCGTTGTTTTTTTTATTAACACTTGAATACTTTTACACTTATGAATTTCTTAGGTTGCTGATGCATATAAAACGCAAGTTAAATAAGCTTTTCAGCATTTAGTGCAAACACTGCAAGCTCATGCTACTCGAATATAATTGTTTTATAATTCATATTAAATCTCAACGACACGATAATAGCGTAAGCAAACCAACAACGTGGTTGACTAGCGATTATAAATATATGCAAATGTGCGCCATATAGTACATTAAAAACTAATTAGCACCCTTCATCGTCCAGCGTGTCATCGTCCAGCGTGTCAAGTTAACAAAATAGCAAATAATTGCCTACAAATTTGCACTTTACAAGAGGACACACACAAACTGGCCACAATAAGCACGCAATGCATGCCACAGCATCACCACATTACAGGTGTGGGGTGGGGTAAATGGGAGTCTACACTCATACTGTGGCACTGTGCATATATCTTGGGGTCGCCCACTGCCGTTCCGCGTAACTAAGCTGATTATTCAATTATCACAGCTGCTTTGGTGCTCTTCATCAGTGTCAACAGCAACTGCTGCCATTCACAATTTAGTGTGACATAATTTATGTAGCTGTTATCATGTTAAACGCCTCTCCCCTTAAATATATATATATATATAATTCTTATACTATTTGTATTGCAGTAACAAACTGCCGCATAGAAACAGGGGCTGGTCACAGAAACATCAGCAGGCGTTGTCTAGTATATCTAAACTTTAGATAAGGTTTAATATTCACGATAAAGTATAACATTCTACGCAAAACAACATAGCATAATATTCCTCCTTGTATGCATAATGCAACGCTCCGTTTCTCAAAATGATTTGAAAAAATTAGAGAAGCTGCCGCCTAATGCAATTCAGAGACAACTAACCGATGGCATCTGTCAAAGAGCACAGCGTGGGGCGTGTAAGGCGCTGCGTGCATGCTTCTTGCGTAATCAGGATCAACATTTTGGCGGTATATTGTTGCCGGTATCGAAAAAACGCTATCTTCTGTTCAGTAAGTTGCTTGAGGCAGTTACAGCGGCACTGAAGGATCGTGTTGTTCTTACTTCAGCAATCATGAAAATTTATAGAATAAATGGCACACCCATTCGCTCACTAGAAGATTTTTATGCAGGCGATATTGTAGTCTGCTGCTGTCAATACGAGTCCTTTGTTGACGTAGGCTACAATGTGAGTAGGACCAATGTACGATGGCTGGCCTCCTTTATTCACATAGCTGACAAGTTCAGGTCAGTTGAAGAGCTATCAAATAGTGCAACCAGAGAGTGTCCCATTGATATTAAGCCCGATGAGCTACCTCAAGCTATACTCTTGTATATAAATGTGGTGAGGCCCATCTGGCAGACCAAGTGGACAATGATCTTCGAGGGATACGGCAAAGCGCAAAATGATAAGCGCTATTCGGTTAAAATGGTAGACAGAGAGCACATGGTTCGCAGTACAAAAGATAGCTATTTTGAGATGGAAATATTGCGGCAACTGCAGGATCATGATAACATCATTGATTTAATTTACACTGTGGAGCACAATAAGTACATTTACATTGTGATGGAGCGGCTGACCTATGATGTGTTTGATCTGCTATTTAAAATGCCGTTTTGCGAGAGTGTGACCAAACACATCATAAGAGATGTGACAAAAGGGCTGGCTTACATTCACGCCTGCCAAATAATACACCGCGACCTTAAGCTTGACAACATGCTGGTACAGCTGGACTGCTCAAAGCCAGGGTTGCCCCGTATAGCGGTAGCCAAGATCTCGGACTTTGGATTGGCCACCTACTACAAGGGTCGCGAGCTTTATCAATGGTGTGGAACTCCCCATTATATTGCACCCGAAGTATTTAATTATGATGGCTACGACTTTTATGTGGACCTGTGGTCGTTGGGAGTTTCGCTTTTTTATATATTGTGTAAAAGACTACCATTTGGCGACAGCTATTCTGATCCGAGAATGATACAGAAATGTATTCAAGCCGAAAGTCATCGATTACCGGCCAACTATTCTCAGAGAATAAGTGCAGAGGCTCAAAATCTTGTCAACTCGCTCTTAGTTAAGTCACCACAACATCGGTTGTCAGCTTTGGAAGTCAGTCAGCATCCATTTTTAAATTAAATTAAATTATTATTCGCAGGCCTCAATTTAATTGAAGAAATATTTAATAAATTTATGATGTGTGACATTAGCATGTTGTTTTACAGGCTTCCTATTCTTCAGTTTCTGTCATCCGCATCAATGAATTAAACAAACTGCCTCAATAAATTATTTCTAGAATGCATCAAATGGACGCATGAACTATTCGCAATCAACGACGCGTAAATAGTTAGACATTACGTATACGCAACAGGTCAAAAAGCAGATAAACAAACCAGACGCTCAGATCGGTTGCTATAAATCTCTTGTTAATTCCGATACGTCATGATTGTATCAAACGTAACTTTGCACATGTGTACAACAACAGCAACTTGATCCCAAAACAAATATAACGTATATGCCACCCTTGTAAAAAAACATTGAGACGCAAGGTCGTGTCAGCTGCAAGTGGCTACTTTTTACTTTATTTTGTAATTTCTTCTGTTCATGGAAACATCAAATATAGATAAGCTCAACTTATCGCGCTTATCTTCCGCCTCATTTTCAATTTAAAAATCGTTTCAATTGAACTTTTCTCGTATCAACGCGACAGTTTTTTATCTGCCTGCCGTTGTATATATCCGTATCTGTGTCGATGTCTGCATCTGTATCTGTGAGAGCATCATCAACCTGCAGTATGGTTTGAGTGGGAACTGCTCGTGTGAATGTATGCGTAACTGAGCTAATTTACAGCGAGCCGCCTTTTGTTCACAACTTTTGTTTAGTTTAATATTTTCTTGCTGTTGCCGTCGCTTTCACAGTCACTGTCGCTGCCGTTGTCACTCGGCCGTCATTTAATCCGTTGGGCAGACTTACTGAGTAGCTTCTGTAGCTTTGTTATCGCAGTGTCGCTTTGGATTTCTATGACTAGTTTAGGCTTTGGCTTCTGTTTGTGTTTGCTCTGTGGACAGTTGGCCCGTGATCTCTCTGCTTACACAAAGCACAATTTTAGCGGCGTGCTTTTGGCATATTATACTATATGCATTATAAATACTGAACAAAAAGTGATAAAATTATTAAAGATGTGCTAAATGTTGTTTTTGTGAAGTTTATGAAAAACGCGTTATGCTCGTTTTAAAGGTGTCAATTTATTGAAACCTGTGCGCTCGATAATAAGGTGCTAAAAATATTTAATCTGGCTAGGGTGGAAATAAAGAATATTTTCTGAAAGGTGTGTCTACCGAAACTTAATGCATTTATAACGGGTGTTTTAATATATATATGCGGATTAGATAATATGTGTGTATTGTAAAACCAAACACAAAAAGAATATTCATTTAATAGAATAACAAAGGATTTCTTAGGGGCATCAAATGCATTCACTACAAGCAATTCAGGAATATTTTAAGATTTTTATCTAACAGTTTAAATATATATATCAATAAGAGTGACAAATTCAACACACATGGAACTTTTTATAATTTTACGATTATTTGTGATGCACTTTATATCTCGTAGAAACCCTCTTGCAAGCGATAATAATTTTTTTGTTTTGCTGACGCTCATGTTCTCATTTTGTTTACAAATGTATAAATCTGTTTTATGCAATTTTATTTTCGCACGTCGATTTTCCGTCATCACAAGTACCTGCTTAAAGTGGGCGACCGGCAAAGCGTCAAATCAATAATAAAAACGATAGTAACACCAAGTACCACCTACAATGTCACTTAAAGTGGACTTTCAACTGCCATTCACAGATGCGTTTCAATTTTACAAGCCACTCAACAGCGACGACAACTTCAACGTCTATTGCAACGGCGACTGCTAGGTCCAATGAAAAATTTTCAAAGCCGCTCAAAAGACCGGCGACTATTGAAGAGGATCCGGATTCGCTGGACAGTGTGATCAGCAATCCTCAATCGTATCCCATAACAATAGTACCAAATCGTCCAGCCAGTTTCTATGGCCTTAGCAGTAATGGCAAAGCCTTTCAACGTCAACTTAGCTGCAGGTAAGTCCACTAGGTTAAGGGGAATGGTGAGAAAGGAAATGTGTGGCAGGCCATTAAAGTGCTGTTTGCACTGGTTTTGCCAAGTGACTAAGTAGCAAAGTCAATAGATGATTATTGGTTAGTGGTGCTCTAATTCGCAAGCCAAACATTTTAAGTCTCAGTAAGTTTCAATGTTGGCTTGAGATCAGTTGTGATAGCCACAACTTTAGTCAAGATTTGTGCGCGATCGGGTTAAGAACTGATTCAAACTAGACGTGCCCAAAATGCCGTTGACCGATATCCAGGTGTTACAGGATGCTACCGAAGCCGAGAACGGTGCTGTCGACAAGGATGAAACGTTTGCACACATGAAGGAGTGGAAGCGACAATATATGAGAGGAATCTCTCATACGCCTTCGCAGGCAGGCGTCTACTACGAAGCGCTTAAAGGATCCAGTCACTCATTGGCCAGAGGGTGCGCTATTTCATCAGTTCTATGTTGCATAACATAATGGTCCAATTGTTTGGCATTCAACTTGAACTTGCTGCCAGCAAACGGTCGCTCAATCAAAGCATTAGTGCTGTGTGTGTCTGTTTGTCTGTGTATGACATGTATACAAGTCTTACATTACAATTTATTTAGCTGATTAGCAATGCGACGCATATTTGGTTTTAAGTGCTCCGTGCGCCGTTTGCGGTTGTAATTTATACAACCTACGCCTACGCTGTAACTGAGCTTGTTGCAGTTTTGGCATGAGTTACAAGCATTATCTAAATGAGAAGTCGCTCAAATGTTTTCCTAGCCATTCAGTCGTTGCAGCCAACACCGACTCATTAGCCAGGCTATTCAAATATTGTCCCCTTTAGCATTATTAAACTGTCAAAGCAAATTGCCACATAAATCACTTAGATTTTCATTTTTCTCTCTCTTTCCCTCACTTGTTAAACGATTTGATTTGAGTTATAAGCCCAACTATTTTTCTATTATGATATATCAATCAATTGTCACTGTTTCCGCAACCTCAACTATGGGATGCTGTATAACTAACTGGGGTTGGAACATCTTTGTCTGCGTTGGCGTCACACATTGTGCTTAACGCAATAAGTGTAATTAACAATTAAATGAATGCGGCATTTCTTCAAAGTGAAATGACTCATTTTATTGCCCTGCCACAAAACGCTCTCATTCTGCCACAAGTTGCTGTAAACTGTGCGCTAAATTCGATGAGCTGTTTTATTTATGAAACCGGCACAATGTCAATTAATCGCCCAAGCTCAAAGTGACAACGGGGTTAAAGTTAACTTAATCGTAAGTGAACATTGCATCAAGCACTGTGCGGAATGTGGTCATGTGGGAGCTAAGCTTTAAGAGTGTAGTGACAATTTTGCAGCAATTATTTACTGCGATTGATTTTTGAAAATTTATTAACGCGTTTATACGATACGCTTGACATTGGCCCATTAAGTGTGCCGTGTTAGTTGAACTTAATTTCCATATCCACAAGCTGACGATTACTTAGTTGTTCAAATGTGCACACTCAATTTAGACAATTAGCCATGCAACGCGTGCAACTGATGCAAGTCTGGCTATACATTCAAACAATCGCAGACAGACAAAATGACATTGAAGTATAAATGGCCTCTAGGAATATTTCTTTCTTTTTATTAATCATGGTATGCGAAAAGAGCTACAACACTTAGAAATCTTTTGAATAATTTAATTTATTTTATAGCTTCTTTTACTTCTTCCCTTACGTGAATGACAAGTTTAGAGCTTAAGTGCAAATAAATGTAACATATTTTTGGGCTGTTCCCTTTAATTCACGGCAAAAACAACTTTTTTAACATTCATGTTTCCACCGATGTTGTTTCTTGCAGATCTCGCAACTTTCGGCCAGGTAGCATGCGACGGGTGAGACGTCGCGCTGTCTTTAAGAATGGAGACTGCAATGTGGTCCAAAAGCATTTGCAGCGTAGAAGAGTACGCTTTCTGCAGGATATGTACACAACAATGGTGGACTGGCAATGGCGCTGGACGTTGCTCGCCTTTGCACTGAGTTTTATACTGTCCTGGCTGTTCTTTGCATTGATATGGTGGCTTATAATGTACACTCACGGGGATCTGGAAGAGCTGCATCTTCCTCACAATCAGGGTAAGTGATATGATTAATTTTCCAAAACAAATTAATTAATGTGTTGCATTTGCATAGAGGATTCTGGCTGGGCACCATGTGTGTCTGCAATTGATGGTTTCACCTCGTGTTTCCTTTTCTCCATCGAAACACAGCACACAATCGGTTATGGTGTGCGCACCACATCGACCGAATGCCCCGAGGCAATATTCATGATGTGCTTCCAGTCCATATTTGGCGTAATGTCATCGGCCTTTATGGCTGGCATTGTTTTTGCCAAAATGACACGCGCCAAGCAGCGTGCTCAGACTTTGCTGTTCTCCAAGCATGCGGTCATTTGCCAGCGAGATGGCTGCCTCTCACTGATGTTCCGCGTTGGCGATATGCGCAAGTCGCATATCATTGGCGCCGGCGTGCGAGCCCAGCTAATAAGGACGCGCAGTACCAAGGAGGGTGAGGTGATGACACAGCACTTTACAGAACTGCAGATTGGCACCGATGAGTCGGGCTCTGATCTGTTCTTTATCTGGCCCATGGTGATTGAGCACAGAATCGACGAGAACTCGCCGCTCTACAACATGAATGCGACTGACATGCTGCAGGACAAGTTTGAGATTGTTGTTATACTCGAGGGTACAGTGGAATCAACCGGCCAGTCAACGCAGGCCAGATCGAGTTTCATAAATACGGAGATATTATGGGGTCATCGATTTGATCCAGTGGTCCTGTACAACAAGGATTTGCAGGCCTATGAGATCGACTATGCGCGTTTCAACGAAACAACCCAGGTGGATACACCTCTTTGTAGCGCTCGCGAGCTAAACGAAATCTACAAGATACAGGAGGGCTTCCGTACACCAGGTATAGGTACAGGAATCTCAATAGTGTGAATTTTCTAATGGGTTTGTTTGTTTAATGTAACTACAGAGACTACTTTCACCATGCGTCAGCTGTCCACCAATCATTCCGATCAGGCTTCATAAGCTTCTGTGTCGTCCAAAGTTTTGTCTTCCTATTTGTTGCTATATACATACATATAGTTTTTAGTTGTTATAGTTGTTGCCCCCGTTTGTTATCCAGCCTGCTCTGTGTACCCTTTCAAGTAAGTTAGCTCCCGCGTTGCCTCTCAACCTCTCGTTGGCTATAATCGAAAGCACTCTCTCTTTTTTTCTTAGCTCCCATGGCATCCGTTCAATTGTGTTGCTCACCCAATCCCTCAACGTCATCCTCGCATTCCAACAGCTCTGGCTACAATTCGTTGTGTGGCACTCAACCACAACCGCGTCGGCTGCGTTGGCAGCTGTCTGTGCCTCCCTTGCAGAGTGGCTGTTCTATCGACACATGAAACTTACGAGAGTTCTTGCTGACTTACAGCTTACGAAAATAAGTTAATAAATGCTTGAGCTTTTAGTTTACACAAATTATACGTTTAGTCGCTCATATAAATGACACATAATTACCGTTTTGCCATTTTACCCGGCTGCAATTGGCACTCAGCAAGCTCCAATTGTATTGCGCAGTTGCAGTTATGCGACTTTGGCCAGCCCACTCATTAGATATCATTAATAATCTGGGTATGGACTTATCAATGCAAAGGTGCTACAAAACACACCAGAGAAGTGGCAAACTGTAATCGGGTTTGTATCGAGTTCAAGTAGGCGACAGAATTGATGTGGCCTGGGAATGGCGCTAACCAAACGCAAAACATTTATATCCTTTTAATTGAAATTGAATCAATAACTCTTATTTGCGCAAACTAATCAACACTAAATTATAACACTCACAAACAACTCGAATATTTATTATCACATTTATAACAGCGCTCAGAGACTGGAGCTAATGAAATGTGGGTGTGGGTCAGACAACTGTGTACTGTATACTCTATGCCATTTTTACCAACACACACACATACACACACAAATGGTAACTAATACAATGCGATATTTTCAGCAACTCTATTACAACTATAGCACCAAATATTCAAAACGAAAACAAAATGAACATTGGCTGCCAGCGGCAAGGGGCGGCGACCGTTGAGTGCTCTGTGCGTCCTTAACCCACATTTGGCAACAGAACACGCCAGCCGCCAGTCCAGGCTGCAACAACGGCAACTTAGTTTGAAAATCGAAACTGAAAACTACAACTCAAAACAGCAAACTGAGATCTGAGACGGAGCTTTAAGAGTTGTATGTTTAATTACTTGTTAAATGTTTGTCGTGCTTATCAGCAAACTGCTCATGTTTAAAACCGTCAACTGCAAACCATTAGCTGCAACTATATTGGCAACTGAGGCAGACGCTGAGACTCAGTCTCAGGTGATATGCGTTTAAAGTTGGGGACATGTATTGAGTAATTGTCTTTGCTAAACGTGCTCGTATCTGCCGGTTGGCTACGTGGCACAGCGTGCCTGACTTGCTGATGAAAAAAAATTAAATTACATAAGATAAAATAAAATTATAATATTATTGGCGCTCGAATCGATGCAGGCAGCGCGCGCTGCATGTGGCACGAGCACAGGCACGTTTCAAAGACAAAAGCGCCACCCAAATGGTGGCCTCTACCTCTGCCTTCGTACCTACTGCAATTCATATTTCATCGAAAAAAGTTGCATACACTCATGTGTATATGTGTGTGTGTGGGGGGGGGGGGGGGATAAGCTTAAGAAAAATTGTACATGTCATTCATAATGTGCCACAAACAAATTCGGCAATTCAAAATATTTATGTATATCTTATAAAGCTTAGATGCTCGAAAATCCGTGAGCGACATTTGGCTTCCCATGGCTTGGTTAAGTGCCCCGAACACGCCTTAAATTCAAGCTGTCAGCATATTCAGAGTCAGAGCACCGTTTTAGAGTCACAGTCACAGTTTCCAATTCAAAAAGTGGCTCAGTAGTTGGCATTTTATTGTTGCAAGCGGCACAGACAGAAAAAAAAAACATATTCAAGTCGCTTGATATTTAGCCAACCGTGTGGCGGCGGACAGCCTAATAAAGACATCAATTGGCCGATGACTCAAGCTCAGACACAGGCTAAATGAAGCTCTGGCTTGCGGGTAAGTGTGGGTAAGTGTGCGAGTTCCTGCAAAACAAGCTTAAAATTAACTGCACTCGCAGCGCGAAAATGGCAACAGCAACAAAGGGTAGAACATGCTACATAACTCATCCATAATCAACACTGTTTACATAAATTTCAAAAATTATTACACAGCAACAGATGAGGAAACAGCAGGCTGGCAAGAGGGCAGACAGGCAGAAGCAGTCAAGGGCCCAAAGACCTGGGACCGACCGCGGTCCGCAGCTCGTGATGAATGCTTAAATAATGCGCTTAACCCTGTGCGAACATAATTTATGGTGTGCAGATATACATGAGTAGCAATACGAGTAGGTGAACGGGTGTATAAGTGTGAGTACGAGTACGAGTATATGTCCCAACACACGCTGTTTTCATTGTTATTACACGGACATTGCTGTTGACCAAAGTCATACTCCCAAGTCCCGCTGCTGCCACTTTGCTCAAATTGATTAATTACGGTCATTTTGGCCGCACTGTAGCAGCAGCATCAGCAGCGACGGCAACAACAGCAGCAAACGCTACATAAGTAGCATAAATGCCATAAGAGATGCCAAGGAAGCCGCATCCAAGCTTCAAGTCATTTGCCAGTAAGGACAAAGCCACCAAAAATAAAATTACTCAAGCGTAGCGAACGGGTCTAAAACTTGAAAGACTCATAAGATTCGGGTAGCAGCTTCAGCTACGGCTTCAACCGTTGACGCTTTTGTCGCTGTATGCAGCAATTGATTTAAGTTACTCCCAAAAACTAACTAAGTTATTTGTGTGACAGAGAGAGAAAGACAGCGTGAAAGAGACTTATACACTGACTATATATTTTCGACATAGCACATAGCTACATGTATAATTATGTACATATAATAATTGTTAAAAGCCTTTTGGCTATATGCTGCATGTTCTGCTGCATCGTAATAAGCATTTTTATGTTGCAATAGCAACAACAAAAGCAATCTTCAAAGAGCAATGTCGGCAAAAAGGGTTAACCGCAAGACAATATGCTTAACTCGCGTTTGCCGTTAACGTTTACGTTGTCTTTTGTATGGACTCGTTCAGTTGACGATGCCCTGCGGCTGCTTTTGCTTACCTGAATAATATTGAAATTAATTAGTTTTGATGGAAATTATTAAGTAATTTTTATGTTGCCAACAAATGAGCAAGCCACGTTAAACTTTTTTGCGCATCGTTTCGTTTTATTTCTCTTGTTATATATAAATTATATATATTAAATAGCATAATAAATTACCGCTGCACTTGTTGCAATGCCTGCTCAAATTAAGGAAGTGCCACTCTACAAAAACAAAAATTAAAAATAAGAAAAAAATATAACAAAATTGAATGAAAACCCATCAACTGACACTGAGACCCCGATCAAATTGGCTATCGGCAAACAGGTTTTTTTATTTTTTGTTGTTGATAACGCACTTTAATTTAAGATCTGCATACATTTTTGGGCATATGTTTTTTTTTTTTTTTTTTTTGAAATGGCAGCCAGGCAGTTGGATTGCCCGTCATCCAAAGCCCCGCCAAATCAAAATCAAAATCACAATCAAGAGCGGCACAGGTCGCTTTTATGACAGATCTCACGTTGGAGTGGACGTCTGAACTGTCAGGAATAACACTTGAGCAGTGTGGAGAAGCTGCAGCGATTTATTATTTGTGATATTTTTTTCTTTATTCTTTTTGGACACAGCGGATTTATTTTTTTTTATCTTGCGGCTTTTGATGTGAAGTGAAGTTAATTTAGCAAACTTCAACTGTCACAAAAGAAATTGCACAATAATATACATACATGCTATAAAAATTGGCCCTTAGCTTAAAAGGGTTTGCCAAAAGCCAATGTTTCACATTGTAAGACATTTAATAAAGCAAGTTTTGTTTAACCAGCAGACTTCTTTAGCGAACAAGCTTCTAAAGAACATGTCTTTGTATTTTGTTCAACCATAAAACTAAAAGAGAGCTTTATTTAAACAAAAGCCAATGATTTATTGCCGATTGCGAAATTTAGTTATACATCTCAATTTGTCGCTGTATTTGTTGCAAATCATTAGCAAAGATTTATTAAATGATAGATACATATATATAGTAATAAAACCAGCTGTCTATCTTTTCACATGCAAATCAGTTGACCCCCGCCCAAATATTGTTTCCGATGGAAATTCCCATTTTTAGCTCCAATAGGCCGTGAACCTTTCACATTTACACATAATTTTGGAAAGTTTTATGATTAAGAAAATGATTCTTTAACTTCATGGGATTGCTTTTATTGAAGTTGAAGTAGTAGTTCTTAAAAGGCCCAAAAGCAATTTGCAAATGGCTACGCATGTGCGTTGGTTTTTTGAGACTTTATCTGCTTAATGATGCTGGCTATCCGAAATCAATAACAGTCGTTCCGATGGAGAAAGTAATTATTGGTCGGTCAAGTGGCCAGACACCATCAGCAGTCATCGCTAACGCTGGCAAACTCTTATCGGATATGAAAGAGAACGCTATGGATAACATGTCGGCATCGGTCTCAGATGAAAGTATATATATAAGGGGCGTGAGTTTGGTTGGGCCTGGAATTCATCCTGTGCGCGTCTTTGGCTCGTTTGCGCCCATCGTCACGTGATTGAAGTGAGTGGCAGAGGCAAATGCAGAAGCAGTCAACAAATCAACGCCACACTGAACAAGATGAACGGCACTAGGGCAACGTCAGGGACAGGATTCAGGAATCATCGCAAACTGACCTACAGCAGCACACACATTGTCGGCTGGGCCAGACTTCAAGTTTTATTGATGCAAATTGCATGCCTTGGGGCCTGTAATCAGCTTTCAGTGCCGTGCCGTGCCGTGTGCGTATAATTTGAGCGACAACTTGCCCCGACCCCAACTCCAACTTATACTCAAGCTCCAACTACGTTTCAGTTTCGTTGCCCATGTTTTGTTCTGTGTATCAAAAGGCATTTCGAAGAAGTGCAGATGCTTGATAGGAAACTGGGTCACAAATTGATGTGATGTGAAACTCACTTAAGTCTGATGATCTGGCGAAATATGTTAGGGCAGCTTTCCTTCCCACTGGCGCCATCTAGCGCCGCCAAATACTATTAAGATATTTATCACCTCGCCGGCTGGGGCAGGTTGTTTGCTGATTTACTTATTCACGCTGCCCATCAAACTGATTGGCAGGCGGACACAAGGAACAACAGACAGGAGGATGGGGTAAACAGCCTTGTGACTGGCTTTGCATGCATCTGGCGTGTCCTTGCCATTTAACCAGCTTTAAATAGCTTCAATTATAGTGCACTTCATCTGAACATGCATAACATTGCATAATACCTCAGGTGATTTCTCTCTATGCAAACGCATCGTCTTAACTAAATCGGACAGCCAGTCAGGCAGACAGACAGACAGGCATTCATAGCAGGCGCTGCAGAACTCATCAAATAGGCGGGTTGGCAACGGCTACAGCTACGGACATAACAACAGCACACCAGGAGGTCATGTCACAAAATATCCATTAACACATCATAAAAATTTAAAATTAAGAAACCTTACAAAGCAGCAGCAACAACTACTACAACATGCCAACAAAAGCACAAAAACAACAACAAAAGGAGGGTAATAAAAAACCGCAATTGCTGAAAAAAAGAAGAAGAGAAAACAGATTAAAATAAAACGTCAAGAAATGCCACGATAATCACAGGCAGGCAAGCAAAAAGTGAAACCGGTAATTATGTATTATGTATGCACGCCACCAACGCGGCGGATTAAAATAAGCTACTGCTGCGAGGGAAGCCGCTGCCAGGACAACCGAAGCTCTCCCTGGCTTGGGCACTGTGAATGAAGCCGGAGGTGGGGGGTTGAGGAATGCGCTTAGTGTCGACCCACGCAGCGCGGTTCCCGGGACCAAGTAAGTAGGAAATATCTTTTTTGGGCAATTTACGTGCCACGATGCGCGACTCGCAAACAAAAGACTTAAGCGACAAACTTGCAATGATATAAATTTCACTTAATTGCAAAAACAAAGGCAGGCGAACAGATTTAAAGCCTGGCAGACACTCAACAACTACAAAATGCATTAAATCGATAAAAACAGCACAAATAAATGAGTTCAACACGCAAACGAAATTTTAATACAATCAATGCCGAAACAAAATATGCAAAGCACATAAAATTAAGCAACAACAAAAAGGGAAAAAGAAAAATGCAATTGCTTTAGCCCCGGTCAAACCTGACCCAAGAACATTTATCTCTCTTTTTGACTCTCATGATTTTATTAAAATTGACTTGCAGGTTGAAGCAACGAGTCTTCCGGCTGCTGCTTCTTGCCTTCCGAATCGTCAGCTGGAAATTTGTCTCCAGCACAGTAGCTTATTTCCAGTTGTTGTCGTTGCTGTTGTTATTATTATTATTATTGGTATATACCGAAAACTTTGTATACGAGTGCATTTCATGCGGCCACGCTGTCAAGCTTAATTTCTGGCGGGGCTTTGCAGGCAGGCAATGACAGTGAATATGCCTCGTAATTTTTCGACGCTGTAAGTGTTAAAGTCAACAATCGTGAGAAAAGAATTTTATTGTTGTTTTTATTTTGCGTTTTTCGTTTTTCTGACTTAACCATGACGTTGTTGCCTGCTTGCCTGCCTGTCTGTCTGTCTTTGTGTGGGGCTGCACTTTTTGTGGCCACTGAAGGTCATTTTGCCTTGATCACAGTTCGCTTTGTTGGCTTTGCCTCAGTGGCTCCGATTTTATGTGCGCCTTTATTTTTGAATTTTGTTTTTGTATAAGTCTTTTTTCGTTTTTGGGTTTTCTTGATTTTGTGTCTTTGTCCATTGCCTCATATGATGCCTGGCAGCGGTTGTTTGCAAGCCTTTGCGCTGCTTTTATATTATTTTCGTTGCCGTTGTTGTTGTTATTTTTCCATTTGGCTGTGGCTCATGTTAAATTGTCCGTTTCATGTTTCTGTTTAAATGTCAGTTGTAATTTGTTGTATTAACCCATACCACATGAATTATGTTTAGTTCGAATGTAATTGATTTGAATGCAATTTGAATGAATCGAGCAACGCTAGTAACAATGGCAAACAACAAACGACAAAGGCAACAGTATTAACGGGTGCAGAAGCGTCATCGTCTTCGTCGAAGAAGGAAAATCCAATTGAAAATTGGCATATACTTTGACAACGATTTAATTAAATTGATGATTCCCAGGGCGCAGTTCCTAAGCAAATCTAAATGTATGTTTGCTTTGCCTCTGTCTTAGAATTTGTTTTGATAGTCAGGATCACTCAAAGTTTAAGTAACTTAAAATAGTTAGGTGTATGCGGAAACTTTAAATGTGTCTTTTTTTGCTTGTAGTTGGCATTTGCATCTGTACAACCAAATTGTTGGCCCCTTGCACGCCATCGATCAGAACGAACTCGTTGGTGCATGAGCCGCTAACTGCAGAGGCAACTTAATTAGACGCTTAGCCTGGCTAATTGCCAGCGATCTGGACAAGCCACAGACCAGTGAAGATAATTGATAAGCCGCGGCTGCAGATGAACAGCTAATGATGACAATTAACAACAACTGCAAAAGCACTGGCAGCAGCCACAACATTTGCAGTTGGCAGTTGGCAGCCTGCCTTCAAAAATGGTGCAAAATTGTTTATTAAATGTTGCATGGCTGACCAGGCTGGCCAGGCCTAGCCCAGCTCTATGGGCCAGCAGCAGAATTTCCATTTGTTTGTGGGTCTCTTTTTCCATCTCTATCTCTCCAGTTGGCTTTTTGCGCGCCCAGTCTTTATCTCCACGAATCATTTTTGCTTTGCCATTTTGACAGCGTTTTGAGTCAACAACATGGCGCACTCGTTGCCGCATGCAAAAAGATACAAATCTAAGTTGCACATTATGCAATTGGCAATGCAATCGTGCGACGACTGCCCCACCACCGCGTACCAACAAAACTATCTCATGGATTTGCGCAATTTGTCATCCGCAATCGCCCCGAAGCAGCCAGCCACAAAGTGCGTGCGAGGGCGTGGCACTGAACAGTGCTGAACAGTTTTATTGATAACGCTTGCCAATGTGCTGTGATATTGCGTTTAGTTTGCCAATTATTAATGCCTGTTGTCGCTGTGCCTCGTGTAATTTGTGGCAGTGGCTGTTGCTGTTGCTGTTACTGCTGAAATACGATATGCTCAAATAAAATATTTTGGAATGCTCCTTGCTCGCTGATCATTTATGAATGTCTGGCGATGCCATCGATTTGTGGTGGCAGCATCGTCAACATCGGATTTAACATGTTGGCTTACATTTTTATCGGCGATTAAGCACAACCTGATAACCCCAATCGACGGCTTTGGCACACTAGTAGCCAATAGGCAACTTGTAGCTATAAATGTTATATTTATACTTAGTGGAAAAACATAAAGCATGAATTCAGTTCTCATCGCATGTTGCACTGCAACGCAGCTTTCAACAAAATCTGGGCGCAATACTTGTTACTAGTTGGTTGGTTGGTTGGTTGGTTGGCTGGATATCGCAAGTCATTTGTCAAATTGCTAAACTGACATTAAAGCTGCTTTTTGGTGGGTCGATAAACACGCCGCCAATTTGACATTTTGCTGCGATGATCGATGCATATCCAGGGAGTGCAAGTTGGTGACATTTTTGCGCCAATTTCGGTCGCTGGGGCATCAGTTAAGCAACATCTACAACGCAAGCAAGCAACAACAACAACTGTCGGGCTTTGTGCGCATTTTTCGCTTTCAGTTTGCATGCGTGGGAGTTGCACGAATTGTGTCGTTAAATAATGCGCCATGTCGGCAAATCCTGCACGAAAAGAGGATGGAAGGCAGAGGCAGTGGCTGACGCGGCGGTGAAGGTGGAGGTGAAGTTGGTGCAAGCAGCAAAACTAGTAAACTGGTTAGCTACACAGAGCGGAAGCGACAACGATGCCCAACGTAGTTGCTGTTGCTGTTGTTGTTGATGCCGCAAAAGGCAACTGGAAAACTGAGGCAACTAGAGCAGCGTTTTGGGTGGCCGTCATACCGGCCTTGCATTTGATATTGCAGCAGCCGTTTTGTTTAATTGATAGACGACCCACGCCGGCGACAAAGCTGCGCCAGCCATGCGGCACGCGATTTAACTGTTGCTATTGCTCTTATTGTTGTTGCTGCTCAGGCAAAGTTTGCCTTTGGCCAGGCCGCCAGTGGCACAAAACCCATCGAACTCAAACTGTGCGCACGCGCATGCAACAAACGCGACGGCGTTGACAGATTGATGCCCCCAACAGCCGCATGGCCATCAAGACTAGCCCCGACCATCGGGGTTTGCTGTTTTACCAAGGCCCCCGCTTCATTATTCAAATACTCGTGTGTGTTTGTGCGGAATTTATCAAAGTCGTTCGCGCAGACGATACCAGGCAAGGGAAGTGGCACCCATGGGGTTACGCGGTGCAGGGAGAGGTTCAGCATGTGTGCCATTTGGTTTGAATTCGTGTCGCTGTAGAGCTGTTGGCTCTGTCGTCGTCGCGTGGGAGTCAAATGTTGTTGTTGCTCCGCTTTTTTTTTCTTGTTGCAAACAAAACTATCTGCAGGTCAGTTAGTCGTCGCATGTCTAACAACTTTCCTTTTGACTAAGGGCGAGCTCTATGTGCTCTGCTCTGCAACCGAACTGCCAAAAGCCAATAGCCAACTGGGCGCGGCAAAAATTCTCATAAATCTTTGGCCTCAAAATCCAAACCGATCCGAAATATATGTGTACTTGGACATAAGTACATATGTACAATATGCACAGTTGTTGTGGCGTACTGAGTAATTAAAGCAGTTTAACATGTCTTTGGCTTGGAAGTTGAAGCCGGAGCTGGCCAGTTTTTGGAGCTGTCACAACATCAACAAGCCTTCATTCATGCGCTGCGACAGGCAGCCAGCTAGCCAGCCAGTCAGTCAGCCAGTTAGCCAGTTAGCAAAGTCAGTCATTCAGTCAGTCATTCAAAAACCAGCCGAAATGTTGCCATAAATCAACTCATTTGAAATGCATCAACTGCAGCAATCAGAAACAGAAACAAACTTAAAAAAACAAAAAATAAAACCAAATATCGAAGTCAGTTACACAAATATTTTTACACGTTGCTGACGACGATTGCGATTTCCAATTGAAATTGAAAGAGTGACAATTGCGCGGGCGGGGCAAAAATACTACAAAAACATATTCACCCATTCACACATACACATGTAACTGGCCAGTTGGCCGGTGTCCCGTTGTCCAACTGAGCGTGTTGCACAATGTGTGAAAACAGGATCAAAGTCCTGCCTAAACATTTGTCAACTATTTCAGCGTTTATGTAATCTGCATTTTGTTCACTCTTGCCTTGCATTTTGTTGGCAGCGGGGTCGCTTTGCCGGAGGCCTGTCATGAATATGCGCCAATTAAGCATTTTGTCTGTATGCAACTTACATGCATCAATCAAATGTCCCCAGGATAAACATTGCCACAGTTAGTTGGTCAGTTAGTCAACTGGGCCTAGCTGCATGTTACAATTTTGCAGAGGGTAAATCGACGAGTTTAGAAAAACTATAAAAACTTAAAAACGTGCAACTGCATCAGTAACAGCTGACTAAACAGACCTCGCATCAATAAAAACGCTTGTGGTACGGTATGGTATAGTATTAAATCTCATCTTAAGTGACAGCCTCGGGTTCTGTAAGGCTGACAATGATTATGCGGCGGAGCTGTGCTATTATTAGCATTGCATGGTAATTTACTAATATATTTCTTGGCTATTCATGTTAATTGCATGTTGTGAATCCGTACGGATGTAACATGTCGATATTCGCCTTTAACAAGTGAAAACCCACCAGCACCAGCTACTACCACTTGTTTTCCAGTCAGTTGTCAGTCACTAAGTCAGTCAGTTAGTTAGTTAGTTAGTTGGTTAGTCAGTCAAGCCAAATGTCATTTTGTAGGCCGTCTGTGTGGTAGGTTGTGAGTTTCACTTATCGGCAAACAATTAAATGAATTCTGCACGAGTTATAAATAAATATGAATGTCAAGATGCTAAAACAGAGATTCGTGTGCATTTTGACCCACATGAAACGCTAGGCCAGAGCAGGCTAACCCAGGAACGAAACTGCTAGCTATTTTCCACCTAAAAGAAAATTATGAGCACCAGCATTTGCAGCATTTTGTTGCTTACAAACGATCGGCAATAAAGGAAAAAACAGAAACAACAATCAAACGCGTCACGTCACTTATGCACAAATGGGAACTGAACCACACTGAAACTAAACACAACTGATGTGCACTGAAGTGTGGTGAGGTGTGGTGGGTGATATGTGATGTGTGTGTGTATGTGTATGTGTGAGGAGCGCTGGATTTGTATGTGATGGTTGGTATCGGTTGGCAGTAGTACCTTCCCACAATTTGACTTCGTTTGGCACACAAAGTCAACAGCATTTTCGTTATAATTTCTATTATTTTCCCTTTTGGCATAATTGCAGACAATTTACTTAACGATCAATAGCGGCAGGCAAACAGACAACAGTCGACGAAAAATTTATTAGCTCCCGCAGCTCTGGCTGGCAGCTTGCGCGCAAGGAGCGGGCTCCAGTTGTTAGCTACCAAACCAACCATGTGTTTGCTCCACGCCAGCTTCAATACTGATGGTCGACAGCAGCATCCGTGAGAGTCGCGCATCGTGTTGCAGCCGCTGCCGGTTTCTATCCTTGAGCTAATACGAATAACTTTTTGCTTGCCACAAAACATTTATTTAAAATAGAGCACCACTTTTTTACCACAGGGAATAGAGCAACGGCCACCGATGCAGGCCATAGACAAATGCTAGGCCAACAGATGAACGCTGCTCATATTTTAATTACGCGACTTTATCACGTCATTTCACGGTGGCTGTGGCACGATATGACAGCAGGACGGCACTGAAACTGTTCCAAGACCTTGATAGCAAACATTCGATAAATTTCTGCTGCAATTTGCACAAGCTTATTGCTGTAAGTGGTGCTTAGAGTCAGTAAAGAAAAATATGTATCGAAAGGCTCTTCGGTTTTGTAAATAAACAAAATTGTTGTTACTGATTTGTGTATAATTCCTATCAATGTTAAATTACAGCTAATAAATAAAATTTTCTATCTACGTTCATATCTCAAATTCTATCTATCAAGTGAATAACGGAGGGCATATTGGTAGTATATTTATGCGTTGGTAATCAATGCAAATTGAGGCCAGGTATATCAATCAGTGTGGGTCACTGTTCACATATTTAAAAAAAAGGCATAATACTTAAATGCTCAAAATCAAATGTTTCATTGTATTCATTATCTATCAGTTATTCTATTGAAGATACAATCTTCAGCAGCTGCACCAAAATAGAAAAAGAAACAACAAAATGTAATTAAGTATTCATCGAATCAACCGCATTAATATAAAAATTCCACTCCAACACGTAGATCTCACACTAATTTGGCATAATGTTGTGCAGATGATCACCCGCTGATTGTTGATGCTGTTGGCCTAAATGCACATTTAACACATGAAGTGTGGAGGAAGGTGGATTATATTGTGGCTGTTAAGGCGTGAAAATCTTAGGGCTATTTACCTGTCAAAGTCCAAAGTGTAAGAACTGCTATGACTTTTAAGTCATAATAACAAATGAGCAATAAATTTATAAATTTTCGCCAATAAACTAACGTAATGATCATGTCCATGTTCATGCCTGACTTGCCTTCTCCCCCTCCTTCCGATTAGGCTTAGAGTTGTAAGCGTTGTTGTTGCAGTCAATGCAACAATGCAACTAAAGAGCCATGCCCATTCATTGCTGGACACCCACTGCTGATTATGTTCGTTTGGGGGAACGTCTCTGTATTGTTCAGGCCAAGATGGTGGTAAAAATCGCTGGCGATCTCTCGACCATTTTCGTAGATTAGCAGCGGCTGATCAATGCGGTGGTCAGCAATGTTGTTGTTTATGTGCTGCTGATTATGAGCAGGCGTCACTGCCAAGCACATAATCGACGCTCTGGCTGCAACTGCGGCTGTGACTTTTGCTGGTAGGTGCATTCGGCACTGGGTTCCGGGACTAGGATCGCGATGATGTTAGTTTTTTGATGTTTCAACAACGTCGAACTTTGGGGTCATGGCAGCTACGACGCATCGTAAATCATTCATAGAGGCAGCATCAGCGGCAGCAGCGGTGCCGCATCAACAACAACATCAACAACAACGTGAAATTTGTTGCTTTGGCCGCACACAACAAATTGATTTTAGTCACGATACTGTCAATTAGCCAGCCATGGGTCAGCAGCGTTGCCTGGCCAGGCTGCGCGACTCCTACTTTAGCCAAGGTGTTGATGCCGGCGAACTTTGCCGGTTGCCTTGTGACCCAAAGGGGGAACCCATTCGCAAGCCATTGAGGCCTGGCTTGCAGCTGCGCCTTATAGCATCATAGCCGCAACGTTTAGATGCGATTAAGGCTGCAAAATTATTGTTATAGTTGGCTGCCAGGGCTGCCAAAGTTGGCTACTTTATTAAATCAAAGTATTTTCACATGATTATCACGTGAGTCGCTTATGCCTCGTTGACCTCACACGCTGCCCAAAGTTTATGACCAGTTTCTGGCCATTGTTTTGTATTTTTGTTTCTGCTTTTAGCTTGTTTCCAGCTTTTTATATTTAATATGCACGTCAGGGCAGCATGCAATTTATGTTGTTCGGTATTGCATACAGTTTTGGCAGCCTTTCGCCGTTCGATCTAATTGAGTGATTTTCAGAATGTTGTGGCTAACTGCCCTCTCCTCTTCTCCTCTGTCTCAACAAAATAAAAAACTAATTAACTTTTTTGTAAGGCACAAGTATTTCAAATTTATTTGCTTAGTTGGGTGAAAATCGTTGAAATGCTTGGCGATAATTAAAGTCAACTGTGCTATGCTATTTTCTGTCTTAGAGTCTTGAGCTCCTTTTTGGGGCTTCAGCATTGTCAGGCGTACCTGTTAGGAGATACTTTGAACCTGTTGTACAGTTAGAGTTACAATTTGCAGCGGCTAAGCAGTTCCTTGCTTGTTCTCATTGTATATCGATGGCGATGCACTTGAAAATCGTGATTTCACCTTTTGAACATGGCAAGGTAAGGCAGGCAAACTGCAACTGCCAACTGCCAAGCAACAGTACTAACACCACCGCCACCGCCACAACCACCAGCACTGGCAATAACAACAACACAAATGCTTCTAAATGGCAAAGTAAACTGATTTACAATCAAAGGCAATGAAGCGCGCAAAGAGTCGCAATGAGGTTTCATTTGAGCTAAGCTTGAGTTGAGTTCGGTTCAGTTGAGCTCGGATCGGTACGGTTTAGTTCCGTTCATTTCGTTTGTTAGATCCCGTTGGCTTCTTTTCCCTTGGCACTGCCACAGCCAATGCAGCCATCAGCAGCGCAAAATCAATTGAAGTAATTACGAAATGAAGGCACGAACTAATAAACTTGGTCGTCGTCTTTGGCCCTCGATTTGGTCGTCTTAACGAGCTTGTTGCATCGCCTCTTTCGATGCTTCACTGTTCACTGCTCACTGCCAGTAGTTGGGTCTGGCGAATGGCTATTGGTCTATTGGTCTGTGCGGACAACGCCACCGCGCCCAATTTACAGTTACTTTAAATTAATTAAATGAAATGCACTTAATTAGAAGGCAATTTCCAATGGCAATAGCCATAGACATCCAAACTGGAGTACGGCTTCGGTTTGGGATTCGGGTTTGGATTTGTATTTCGTTTTGGCTTTTGATTTTAGTTTTTAGTTTTTGGACTCTCGGCAAGTGCATGACTTTTGCTGCCCAACCTCAAAATAAAATCAGGTCAAGCCATGCCAGGGCAAGCTAGTCCAACCAAAGACGCCCAAGTCGGCAACAAATTTGCGCTGCTACAGCACCCGGACAAGCGCAATCGATCGCACGTCAAAAACTGGGTCCAGCATCAGAGAAATATGGTTTTTCATTTAAGTCAGGTCAAGCCGCACAGAAAGGTGACCCATGCTGACGCCGCCGACATAAATGAAAACGAAATCAAAATGCGCCATTTGTAAGGGCATCAAGCATTTTGACCAGGCCATCAACAACAGTCCGAGGTCTGATACAGGGTTCAAAAGCCTGATCGTTGTAGTGTGCTTGTGCTGACAGACAATTTGCTTATAAGGTCTCATTGTTTTCCGACGCGCAAAGATCAAAACAAAACAGAAAAACAAAAATAATCATACAAATCATACAAAGTACAACAGATAATAATAATAGTCGAAAAAGATGCGCCACACCCGCGACGCAGCTCAAAATGAAACTTAAAATGGAGAGCACAAAATTAATGCCATTGTCTGGGCATTGGGTCAAGTGCTGACAGCGATGATGTCGATGTTTGGCGCGTGTGCAGCTTTTTTTTGAAGATGAACTAATGCCGCTTCTACGGGTTGGATCTAATTTTCAAACATGTTTTACTTCATTAATTGGTAAATACAGTTTAAGCTGAGAGCATTTTTTACTACTTTTGTAACTTAAAATAAGTTTTTATATCAATCCACTTGGACCTTAAAACTAACCGTCTTTTAACCTTTAGGTAAGTTCTCCAAGTTTTGAAAAGAGCTAATTTAAAAGGTAAAAAAATTGTGCAAACGTTTAACCTAGACAACGCCTACGAAATGGGTGAAAGTTTGACCAAAAAACGTGCGCTCATTTTGACACTCAGCAAAGTGCACTCGCACTCGAACCGCGCACTCCAAGCGATTTTGCCGCAAATGGTGTCCGAAAATCGGTTTCAATTAAAGTCATGCCACTGCAGTCGAAACGTGCTGAAAATCAAATTAAACGCTACAAAGCGCGCGTTAAAAATTTTGATTATTTGTACAGCTCGAATTAGAAGGAAAGTCGCCAATGTAAGTCCAAGTAATCAACCTCATCATCACCTTTTGTGACTGCTGCCTGAGTCAGGCTGGCGTGCTGCCAAAGTAGGTTGACCAACTAACAGCTGACCGTCCGGGAGGCTTTTGTCGCTGACCCACAGCCACAGCCACATCCACAAATGTTCGTAGTTGGTTGCATTTGACCAGCTGGTTGGATGCCAGTGAGATGAAAGCATGCCGAGTTTGTTTTTGAGTAAGTGCTCTTTGGTGACTGAGTGCCAAAGTAATTAGTCTACTGGCAAAAAATATTTGGGCAAGCTCGCAGTTCCGCATAGCTGCTTATTAGGCCTAAATGCCTAACATGAAGCAAACAAATCGACTTAATTGATTAACATTCAAGATGTTCATAGCTCAGCTGAGAAATGTTAAACATTTTTCAAATGCACTTGAACATGCTTCATCATCATCGTACAGACCTTATGGCTGCTTCATCAAAGTAAATAACAAACAAATAAGATACAAATAAATTAAACCAAGTGAGTTGATGTGTTTGTTGTTGTCGATGGCATCAATCAGAGTTGGAGTTAAAGATGGAGCTAGTGGTAGAGGTGGAGCAAACTCGGCGATGCCAAAGGCATTTTACAGTTTCACTATGCGGTCAAATGATATGAAGATGGCTAAAAATAGATATATAAAGTGAATAAGCCACAAAAATCAGCTGCCATGCCGAAATTAAGTTAATATTATGTATATAAAAGAAAAGTAAAATAAACAGATAAATTAGATATACGTTATAATAAAGCTGGCTGGTCTTTTTTGTATACAAAATTATTTTGTTTGGATTTTTCGCAGAGTGTGCACTGAAACGGTGATTTTGTGTAGATTGAGTGTAATTAAAAGTTACACGAGCATTAAGTGTGCCCTGGTTGCATCGAACCTTAATTGAACACCTCAAAATGATGCACACGTAATGCAGATTTACAGCGGCAATGAGGCAACAAAATAAAACAATAGCAGTTGCCCCGTTGTTGTTCTCAATGTCCTCCTGGCATCCTTGTCGAACTTAATGAGGGCAGTTGCCTGGCTGCATGCAACGCTGCTGTATATTCGCAAAGACGTAAGGCTTAACACGCCCCATCAAGTGGTCCGAAGTTTGCACAAGAAATTAAAGTCGAACGATGCGAGCAGCTGAAGAAATACCCATAAAGGCGAAATCAAGTCCCATGTCCATGTATCAGTTGTGCATCTACTTGCCCTTAAGTAAAGTACAGTATCTTGTTGCAACTTCATTTCGTGGCATGGTCCCAAATATTTTCGCTTCGTCGCGGTTTGGCTTGGTTTGCATTGCTTTGGCGACCACAAAATCAGAAATAACAACAAGAGCAACAACAGTTACTAAAACAACAACATGCATGCTGCATATTTTGGTTTCGGCCTTGTTGTATCTCGGAACGGGCCGCGCCTCGGCCTGGGTCATTTCGGGGCTGAGCTGGGACCAGGAGACCGACGTCGGGACGGGCTTAAATTATTTTCTCTCCCTCGTGTATGTTTCGCTTACGTTTTCTGGTTTGGGTGTTTTTATGTTCTTATAATGCGACTTATCAGATTTTTCGAAGCTGACAATGGCCTAAAAGTGGCCGGCCCAGGCCAGTGGCAACAACCGCGAAGGTTACCCTCGGAGTAAAGGGAGGAAGACATGCGGCGAACGCTGCGGTTTTAATGCGTGCAACGTTGTCTCCACCGTCGCCGCCTTGTGTTGTATTAAATTTGGTTTTCCCTGTGCAGTTTTTGTGCAAAATAATGTTTCCCGCAACTCTTACCCGTCGCTCGCCACGCGCCTTGATTTTGAACACGATATTTTTGATGATTTTCAATAAATTTAAATTGAAAATAAAAATAAAATAAACTTTTATGTTATTATTATGTTGACGCCGCTGTGACCAGGTTGCCGTTAAAGATTAACTCTGATAGTTGGCCAAAAGTACATTAACATTGGATGTGCTCGTTGGAATATTATGTCTATATAAAGTCAGTGTAAGCTAAATGTATTAACATTGTAAAAACATTTCAATTAAGTCTTTCTACAAAGTTAATAACTAAAATGCTTAAGACTCTGTTAAAGGCATTTCCTAGATGGGTTTTATATTTTTTTATGTGTCGTATCATCCCGCATGTGAATCATTTATGAGTGTGTGTTTGTGTGTCACAGCTACTCGTATTTTCCTGCCAGATCCAGTCGCAGTTAATGATCGTTTATACTCCCAACTTATTGCTCCAGCCGCACATCGGGGCTCAGTTTTCGCTTCGGTGTCGGTGTTTTGCGCTTGTCAAATATTTGCAAATCGCTTTGACATCTGGTTCGACAACTTGTTATCGTTCGTGTGTACCGTCGCCCGGCTCGCACATATTTCGTTTTTAATAAATTGTAGCACAATTTGATATGGCAACGCCACGCCCGTCCCCCTTCATGTGTTCCCACCTGCCCATGGTTGGGTGGTTGCTGCTAGAGCCTTAGCTTCACGTTCGACTCTGGCTGGCAGTTATTGCAGCTGTCATGAGCGCAATGCAAAAAATGGCATAAAGTCTTTGATTAGGCGTGGAAAAATACTGTCGGAAAGTATTTTAATCGTTTTGATTAAAAGCCACCACGCCTAATTAGTTGGAAATTTTGCCACAAACTAGTTTTGCCAAGGAATGAAAATAAAAATAGAGTTCCCAGGGAACCAAAAGTGCTCACCTATTGATTGGTCTATAGACCTTTCGTCAATCGTCGCACATGTGCGGGCAGCCAATTTAACAAATAATTCATAGAAACATAAATCGCGATAGCGCCACGGCTGCCACATCGTCATGCCTGTCTGCGCTTTGCGACTTTGACTGCAGCTCTGACTGGCAGTTGTTGCCACAAATTGTTGCCAATTGTTTTGCCAAAACAAATACCAAAAGTGCTCCAAACAAACCAACCAAAGGCACGCCCATTGTTGTAAATATTTTTGCGTTTTGTATTTTGTTCTAATTAATTTTTTGCAACGGCTGTGTGCAATCGCCGAACATTCAACACATTGGCTGATAAGCATCGATCAGGCCAAAGTCGGGCCAAGTCAAGCGAATAAATAAGCGACATTGGTAAATATGGGCGATTAGCAGTTAAGTCTATCGGGGGTAACACGTGCTCCACACAACTCCACATGAGTTTAACTGACTACAAATGCAGGCATACAATAAGTAACTGAAAACATAACATAAGCTTTTAATCGTGCAATGATAAATGCCAATTAATTGGCTTGTTGGTTGGAAGCAATAATAATTTAATACAGAAATCCATCATTGCACTTACAAATATTGTTTGTACCCTCATTACTCTGCGAGCAACCCTCGCTAGTGTCGAGGCATACATAACAGAAAACGTGCCAGTGCACCAATGACTTGCGGAGCACAGCTCCAGCAAAAACAAATGGTTTTAGTTTGGAATTAAAAATGTTGAATGAACTCAAGTTCGTAGCCTAAGTCTTTCGATTCGACTACTAATTTAGCAAATGCAGCAAGCAATGCGACGTCCCCTCACCCGCAACGTTGCCTCGTTGGATTTGCAGCGTGACACCAAACTGTTGTAGTAATTAATAATAGCAGGCAGCAACAACAAATTATGTATTTAATAACTGTAAATTTGTAGTTGTAAAAGTTTACGATTTAATTGCCAAACGTTTGAAGTTTTGCTTAGTGTTAAGTTATTTCGTTATTATTATACCTTCATATATACAAATATAAATAAAATTTGCTTAAACTAGTACAACAGTTTGTGCGGGTGAGTGTAGATTTGTTTCAGTGTGATTTTGTGTTTATAAGCCCGCATTGAACAAGGCCTCGACTTTGCTAAAAATAAAGAATGAATGTTTTAGCCTGTCCAGTTGCAAAAGTCAAGATCATTCGCAGTAACGTCAGAGTTGTCTGCATCTTCATCACCATCTGCAATTGCAACTGATCCAACTACTTTTCAGCTATGATAGGCCTTGCCGCTAAGCCGCATCACTTCCCAATCGCTAGCTGCTTAGCATTTTTTACTAACCATTTTGGCTCAGTCGTGCTCGTCGTCGAGACTTCGTCACCATCTTCATCGCTATCGCCATCGCTATTGCCGTTTTGTTTAACTACAATTACTTATTTAATCATAATTTTGTTCGCGTTTCAACAATCATCAATCATCAAATGCAATGCCGACAGCGGCCAGCAGAATTCTGTGACTGGGCCAACTGTCAGCCTGACAGATTGCCCGCTTTCAGCTAGAGAGCAGGAAACCCGAGAAGGAGATGGGGGGGACCTGAAGCTGCTGCTGCAGCTTAAGCTGGCCAAGCCAAGTGGAATGCGTTGCATGCTTAAGCTATGTGGCAGCAATCGGCCTCTTCAACTAGCTAGCTCTCGCTGCTCCAGCTGTTTAGCTGAGCGAAAATACAAAAAAAAAAAAAACACAAAGTAGCGTCAACGGCAGAACGCTACAATTATCTAGTCAGCAGTCAGTCAGTCAATCGGCTCGTTGAACTTGCAACCGGCGCTCCAGCTATAGCTGTAGCTGTTGCAGTCTCCGCTTTACTGCTCACCCCGCTGCGATCGCACAAATCAATCGATCACGTTTTATAATGCTGCTGCAGACTTGCTTTTAGAGTGAAAAAAGAGCTAAAATCAACTGAAAATAGAGGAAAAACTGAAGCGCAACTGAATGAACTTTCCAAATGGGCAGCGCGAGGCTCGCGAAATGCTGTTGGCGTCAACTGAGCAGCTGCAGCTAGCTGCGGCGTAGCATCGGCTAGATGGATTGATTGATTGCCTGAAACAGTTAGCAGACATTGTCTGGCTTGGCTTATTGCTATTTATGATCTTGATCTATGGATCGAGGGCAAAAGCACATGCAGCGACGTCGTCGTCGTCATTGTCGGCCAGCCAGTGCACATGCTGATAATCAGCACGAAGCCAATGTCGATCGGCCCGATCTGCCGATGTCCGATGCCAAAACCGAAGTTGCAGCACAAACTCAAGCTGATAATGATGCCAGTACGCTGGCCTTGATTAAGGCTCTGTTCGAGGTTGCTGTTTTCATTTTTTTTTTTTCAATCATGTTTGAGTGCAGTGCCAAGCAATCAACGCTCCACGTATAAGCTACACGCTGCAGTCACCGCCTAGTTTTTGATTGAAAATATTTTCAAAATTGTTACGGAAAAACCTTAAAGGGTAACACTGCCCCAACTTGGATACTTTGCCAAGCAGCCAGAGCACAGGTTAAAGAGCTGCTTGGTGTTAAGTGCACGATAATCGATTCGACTCGTTGCGGACCAGCTCAAATGTTGCACCAATTTTGGTGTTGGCGTTAAACGGCCAAGCGAAAATTGCCTATTTATGGGCTGAAGCATTTGCAGTTTTTGGCATAGTTGTTGTTGTTGTTTTTGCTGTTGCTGTTGCTGTTATTGCTGTGGTGCCAGCAGGCAGGAAACCATATATTTGCATGTGCATAGAAAGAGTCCATTAAACGTTTAACCAAACCAAAAAATCAATAAACAAGAAAAATCCAAAAATAAAACCCATTTATATGCAATACATCAGACCAAATTGAAATACAAGCAAAAAAAATTTATAAAAAACCGCACAGACAGCGTTAAGAACAACTTGCAACTGGTTAACACAATTCGCGAGTTTTTAGAGTGTTTTAATTACGCGTGTGTCAAGATGCCGGCGATGTTAAAAGAATTTTTTTGTTAATTTTTAATTTGTGCTGCTTGGTTCGGCAATCAATGAAAAGTCAATAAAAATCGGCAAGCCGACGTTCACACGATCAGTCCGTCAGTCGCACACACGAGCCAAAGAGGTAGCGTAACGGCTCAGTTCCACATGCGGCTAAGGTTCCGACCAACGACACAACACAACGCAAGCAACAACAACCGCAACAACGACGTGCTAAGCAGCATTTTATGAGATCATTTGAGATGACGGTGAATGTGTGGTGGTGGCGATGGCAGCGGCAGCAACGGAAACGGCAAGTGCAGGTGCGCCAGACTTTGGTGTAACCTGACCAAAAAAAAAAAAAGTCAAGTCGTTTGCCAAGCAGTTAGCATGCTAATTACACCCCAGCAACATGTCGCCAAGTGGCTGCTGCTGCTGCTGTAAAACAGTTGCTGTTCACGATTACACTTTTTCGGCACACACGCACCAATAAAGACTTGGTCAACAAACATGCTTAAAAAAGTTACATTTATGTCGGAAACTAGCTAATTGCACTTAGAAAGAAGTCTTTAGTATTCAATTGTGCCATTGTGCAATCCAGTGTTTGGGGATGCAAGACGCTAATGATTTATTTAAAGCATATAGTCAGCACTGAGGCAGCCCGACCCCGACCTTAACTGATTGGCCCGTGGGCAAGCTGGGTGGGCGTGTTATAGATGCGGCCGCACCCTGTATGCGTGGCATTGGCAGCGACCCAACAAACTGACCCAACCCCACTCCTCTATCTTTGGCTGCGTATCTGAGCCTCGGGTGTAAAACGAAATCGACATTGAATGCGCTACCACAAAAAAAAAGTGATGCGAAGCCTAGCTGGCGGAACGAGGAGGTGGTTGCTTGCCATTTCCGTTCAATAGCGGCCAACATGATATCGCACATTTCAATCAATTTACTTATTATTGCCCGACGTCGACGGCGATCAGCCAGCTTGCTTTCGGGGCATTCCGTTAGTATAATAGACCATAAAGGTGCGCTCAAAAAAAGTTTCAAAATATCGACAGAAGAAATTTTACTGGCGCAAACTACAATCACAAATGTATGCTGAATCTTTTTGGCCAAAGCGTGAGATGCAACCACATGCAAATTTATGCACGATGAGGAGGCCCACGAAGCCTTCGCCTGACTGACACTTGTCAACATTTTGGCGCTGCCATTTTGTTCTCGACTAAACTATGCAAATATGTGTCAAGCCCGTTGGCAATGGCAGAGTCATGTCAGCTTCTTGACAACAACAAATGAAGATCAAAGTTGGCTTATTTATTTTATATGCATCACATGAGACTGCGTTGCAGTTGCAGTTTGAGACTGAGTTGAATTCGGAGTCAAGAAAAGCCGTTACGCCCCTGCAACTGCTACATGTAGTTGGCCAGAGCAGTTGGCAAACACTTGGCCCGGGAAACTTAATGCAACACCAGCAACAACAACAGCATCATCGCCAAGCAATAGCAACACATTTTTCGCGCCCAAAAGTGTTGGAGGCGTTTTGTTGTCCACTTAGAGACGAGGGGCTGTCTGTCGGTAAGCTAGCAGCAGCCGCAGCGGCAGCAGCCGTCGTCTGGCAGGCAGGCAGGCAGGCCACTAAGCGTCTTAGGCACACGTCAGACTGTCGCTTCTGTCCGTGTGGCGTGTGTTGATGCAGTTGCAGTTATTGTTGCTGTTGTAGCTTGTGTTTGTTGTCTTTTGTTGGCTTTTGGCGCCCGTTGTTGTTGTTGCCATTGTTGTTGATTGTGGCATTTTGATTGATTTCTTTTGACTTTTGGCAACAGTCGCAAATATTTGGTAATCCTAGCAACCAGCCAGACTACAAGACGCTTCATCAGCAATTTTAATGCATACGTAGTATTTTAACACCTTGGAATTGGCAGTTGCATCGGCCGTTGACTATTTTTGGTATTTTAAAGCCAGCTTAGTGGAAACTTTCTACTACCGAGCCAACTTTTGTGATAGAGCTTAATAAAAAAAATAAAAGTATGTTGCCATGGCCTATTCTGCAAGCAATTGTGTGTCTTTGTGTGTGCTTGGTTATATGCGTATATGTTTGAGCGGGTAAGTATTTTTTAAAAGTTGCCCAAGCAAATTGACCATAAACTTGATTTTTGTGCACATTCGACGACAATTTGTCAAAAATTCTGGCAGTCTCTTGCAGCAGCTCGCGTATTAAGGTCAACGTCGGTATTTAATTGAACACCTGGACGACCACGACCACAACGACGAGGCGACGACGGCGACGATGACGCGGTGACCATGTCGACCAGGGCGGTCAATGAGTCATTCGATCGGTGCGATTCCAAGGTAAAGGCGAACCTTTTGCAATTCTCGTATTGCATTTATAAATTCCTGCATGTGATTATATATGCAAAATAAAATTTAAAAGTGTTTTACTGACATACGTATATGAATATTCAAAAAATGTGGTAGCTCCTACACAATATTCGTCCACTTTACAACAACAAGTATTTCAATAAAAGTCAGGTATTAGGATTATCTATGTTTTTATCTGTATACCATCTCTATGTAAGGTGTTGGTTAGTTTTGGGGCATTAATTCGTTTGTGCCTATTCGCCTAGAGTTAGTAGATTTTGGTTCTTTTCTTGTGGTTGCGCTTCAATTGTTGGACTGTGACTGAAATGACTCCTGGTGCTGTTCGTCGTGATGTTGTGGTGGCTTTCCGACAGCCAATTTGCATTTGGTTTTATATGCCACAGCGATGGCAACAATGTATTTTGCAGCTCTACAAGCTATCCAGCCATACATTGACGTAGAACTTTAACAGTTCAACAACAAACACGATTAGTGCTATAAGTAAGCCAGCAGCACCACAACGCCAGGCGAACTGTAGGTCCTGCAGAGTTAGATTATTCCACTGATTTTGTGGACTAAAGTCCTTCAACTGCATAAGACCAGCAGTTACCATTTCATTAAAACCATGCCTTATCCAGTGTTCAATAAGACCTGACTGTTGTGCCTGCATAGAGTGTAGCTTTAGAGCGTCCTTGTAGATAGATTCATCGGCTACCAAAATACTGTAGGGATAGCTTTGACTTAGGCACATATCTGAGTACCGAAAAAGCGGCTGTCGAAAGTAACGTTGTTGTGCTTCTATAACATGCCATTTTATTGTTGTGATGCTGTAAGCCCAGCTGGTGTTGAAGCTATTTCGCATCTGGTACATCTCGCTTATATTGCTTGTTAGCCTAAAAGCCGACGCGTATCGGGCACGGAAGCTATGATCTAAGGTATCGAATTCAGCACGTATGCCAAATATACGCAAGTCAGATTCAAGCAATTCATCAAAGCTGTCAATGGGCTTTTGCAAGGGACACAAAATCATGTATGCAAGCAACTGAGCTTCACAAGCGCATAATACCAATAGAGCTAGTAATCTGGGAAATACTCTAAGACGGTGCCAACAATGACGTATCCAAGCCGGAAAACATGCCACAACTGTCCAGCATGCGAGCCCAAAGCAGCCAAGAGCAATCAGCAGCAGGGTCAATGCCTCGAGTTCAAGAATGCGTTCAAACAAAACACGCACCTCAATTGGACGCTCTCGTGGCAACATGATGCACCAACTTCCGTATATTATCGGAAAAGAGTACTGGTAATACCTATAGAAAATCTAGGGTTAAATGTGTACCTATTTGACTTAATCATAGTATACCTTTTCGAGTACTTTTCCGTCACCTGCACAGTCATTAAGCCGAAATCAATGGTGCCATTGCGAGTAAAATCTAGCATATACGGCTCTCCCAAGTAACGTCCCTTTGTCCAAGTTGGATATGAGGCAATTAGACCTGCATTTAGATTTTTGGCAAAGGTTTCCATGAAATGCCACATGAATCCCGAGATTCGCGTTTCTCCGTTTGCATCGCGATACAGAATAGAGTTTGGCTCCGAAAGATCAGGCATAACGCGTAGTGCGTATCCTCCCAGGTTTTCCAACTGGTTTGGATACAGTTGATATTCTTCTTTGAAATCCACACTGTTGAAGCGTCGCCTTAGCAAAGTGAAATGTGGAAAAGCCTTGAAACTGTATAGTGTCAAAGGGTTTGTCTTACGCTGAAAGTATAGCACCACATTGAGCATGCTGCTTTTCAAGCAAAATGAAAGAATATTTCTGGCTAAAGTTTCCTTCTTAGAGTCAAGAATGTTTCTGCTATTTGTGCTGTTTGCCAGTTCTATAAGCACTTGTACATTCCTTAAATGACTTAGAATATCCGATAGTATGATCAGTTCTTTCATCTTAAAGCTATCAGACAGACAGGCAAGTACAAAAAACTCGCTATTGTGCTGATGTTTAAGCAAAGAATAGGATATTGAGCTATGCCACACCCACTGTGGCTGGTTGGTCAAATTGTGGTGCTGAAACCAGCGCCAGTTGCATTCCAGTTCATTTGGATTATAATAGAAAATGCTTCTGTCTTTAACAATCTGCATTAAAAGCGTATACAAATGGTAAATTCCTGAATCAAAATTGCCAACATCAATGTTGAACGACATGACCAAGAGACTTTTGACTTCACAGCACTTCTGAAAAAAAATAGACAAAAACTACTTAAGTATTAATTAATATAGATATATATATATATATACATATATATATAATATTTGCCATACTAAGCTAAGCCGCAAATCAAGCAAATTCTCCTTTCTTACGAATAAAATCATTTAGCCTCTGAGGTAGCGTCTGTAACATTTCAGAAAGAGATACATTTTTACCACATGCCGCATGCCAGAGTTCATACGGTGTTCATTATGTGTGCCATAAAACTTTCTGAGCGTCTCAACTGATCCTTCATGACAGTTACAACACCCTCGCAAACCTTTGGGTCAAGAAAGCAAAGAGAAAGTTATGTGGATCTTCAGATAAAAATGAATTTTTAGGTTCGGGAAGCAACATTTATATTATTTCGTGTTTTTATTTTTTAATTTTTTTATTTTTTGTTTTTTCTTTAATGACCTTCGACGCAGCGAAAATTTGTTGCAAATTATGAGCGTTAGGCCAAGCGAAATAGTGTCAGCACTCTTTAGTGACACCTATTGCACGATAACGTTTGCAAATAGTCTCACATGTCGTGCGGCTGGCTTTAAGTTTTCCCCGGGCAGCCCACGGTCACGGTCACATAATTTATGGATCGTGTTGTGAGAAATTTGTCAACAATCGTGGCGCCATAAATTGTTTTCTTCTAATTTTTCTCTTTCTTTTATGTTGCTTGTATGCCAATTGTCTGCTGCAAGATGAAGGCAGAAACAAATATATGGATTCGTTCGCTATGTTCTAACGAGTGGATTTAGGCACAAACGTATAAGCGATTATTATTTCAATTGATTTTAAAGACAATGAAATCTCTCTATTTTATTGTCAAACATCGTGAACAATAAAGAATTATTAAAACTATTAAGATGTTTTTGTTAGAAACTCAATATGTTATTGAATATTTTTGAAATTCTTTAATGCTTGTACATATTTGATTGGTCTTACTAATTGCTGTAAGCAAGTATCAAGACTGACTAGCTTTTTACACTGAATCAAGACTTTGCTTCTCTGCCTAAATAGGCAAAAATCGTGCAAACAAATTTGTATTAAACCGCTGCAAGTAAATGTCTTTTACTGGCTTATGTTGATAGAATGAGCGAACAGACGGCCTGCCAAAGGGTGAGAGCCGTGAATAACATCACAGCTACTCAACGGGGACTAGGTCACAATTTGTTAGCTGATACTTGCTACCTGCCTGTTGCCAGGTTTTTATTTAACATAATTTGGTTGTTTTCTTGTGGTTTTCTTCACTGTACCTCATTTTTAAGGCTGAAATGAGTCTTCATGCTGCTTGTCGTGCCTGTGCGGTGGCTTCTTGCCAAGCGATTTACATATATTTTTGTTTTCAAGAGGAAAAAAATTTACCTTCGACAGCCGTCAATAGCCAGTTCGAACGCGCGACTAAAACGAGACAGGACACGGGCGACTAAACAAAATGAATTCCATTGAACTTGTCTCTATTTAAGGCGAAGCAATGGTGTCTTATCGCATGGCATCTCGCGTCATAGTAAACAAATGTTCCGGTCTAATTGCATACATAATAATTGGTCACAAGGGTTTGAAGTGCCTCAATGTGTCAAACTAATAAATGCTTGTGCAGTGCTTAGATTTTTCAGCCCCCGATGAAGTCATGGATAAACTCCAACTTTATTTTTATTCAACGTTGGCTAATAAGCCAAAAATCAACATGTTCTGCTCCATTTAAAGTTGTACATTTGACATGAGTAACAATCAAAAAGCATTGCTCCGTATGTAAGCTTTGATACCGGAACCTAAGCCAAAAGATTATGATATTTATTGGTCGGGAGCCGCCTGAATAGTGCCGTCAGCATTTTTAAGGACTGACTTGCAAAACTCTATGGACTCAATTAATACGTAGTTGTATAGCAGTGTCCTTTACACTTAGATAAGAAACTCGCCAGTGTCAGTGTAGATGAAAGCAAAAGTTTTTCGCTTGGCTCATGCTGATGTTGTTTTTTGTTGGCCTGACCTGTCGCCTGACTGGGCCAAAATAGTTGGTGTCGCAGTTGCTAGCTGCCCACTTGGTCGGCTGGGCTGGCACAAAACAAGCGTGTCGACAATGGTCAAATGTGCAGGCCAAAGTGAAGATGCAGCTGGGATCGCAAGACCCCACGACCACGACCACAACC
This sequence comes from Scaptomyza caliginosa, assembly GCA_035044725.1. Taxonomy (NCBI): domain Eukaryota; kingdom Metazoa; phylum Arthropoda; class Insecta; order Diptera; family Drosophilidae; genus Scaptomyza; species Scaptomyza caliginosa. The sequence goes on from JAWNNR010000686.1 coordinate 1,074,017, forward strand.
ACGAGACACTTGCATACAATGAATTGTTTGTCTTTGCTTTGTCCTCTCCCACAGACACAGACATGCAAACACAAAAACTTACAAACACATACATAAAAAGACTCCCACATACCTTGTGAACACTTGTGACTATGGCTCGGGCTTAAGCTTTGCCCCTGTGCAAGACAGGCAGCAATGTCTATGTCCATGTCATCATCATCATCGTTGTTGTTGTTGTCGTCATTGCTGTTGCAGTCTTTCTGCGGCTGCAGCGTATATCTGACTGTCTGTCCGGCTGTCTGACTGGCTGGCACTTGTTTTATCGTCATTTTACAAGCATTTTTCATAAATTACAGTTTATTGTGGTTTGATAAACGGCCAACGGTGGGCGCTACTTGTATTTGTATTTTGTGTGTCCAGCAACGAACGACACGCAAATAAAACTCAAAGAAGAAATTATTGTAGTTTTTATTGTATTAACGTCAGCATCGTTGGCGTCGTCTGCCATCGCTTGCTTCACTTGCTTGATAAGTTAAGCGTTGACATCTTTATGTGCGTGTGTGGGCACTAAACAACCAAACAAGCCCAGCATCAACAACATCATCATCAGCATCATCATTACCACCGCTGGCCATTGGCAGTCAACAGTTGGCATAGGCGATCACAAAACGAAAAAGGAGCCATCATAAAAATCAAATAAACAAATGCGTGCATAATTTGTAACTGCGTTTCGTCGTGCGTTGATGACAATTAAAATGCATTATGCGCCTTTTAACGATCATGAGAACTTTTGCTTTTTTTTGTAGCAGCTTACAAAACCTGTAGAGTATTAAAAGAATATATAAAATCAGTCAGTTTATTTAAATTTATTATACTTTTAACTTGATATTTTAAAATTGTTGAACATCATTATGCTCACTACATAACTTGTTTAAACAATATTCACAAAAACAAACAAAAATTTAAATAATCGCTTTTATGGTCTCTACGAAAACACACTGAAATTAGCAATCCACCCTCGCATAAGACTAACGCTGTCGCTATTCAAACATTTAAGGAACCAAACTTGCCCAGTTTTGTGATTTACGGTTTTCTTTTTATCGAATTGCCCCTCAAGGCGCCAGCGTGCAAATTACCAATGTGAAAAATGCAGCGAAGTGAGTGAGTCTCATGAGTGTGCGGCAAGCTAGATTTGCATAGTTTTATGGTCGCAAATTCCACTTAAACAACTTAATTAGATTTTAAAAAAGTAAAAAGGCTTATTTGAATGCACTTAAATAAACAATATCGGAAAATGGAGAGCACGTCCCTTCGGGCTGGCTGGTGCTGATTTATTGCACTGGCCATTTACCAATCGCACCATTTTTGTAACTGAAACTGAGTGCTTTAGCTTTAAACTAACCGATTGACTGAATGACGTATCTGGTCAGCCAATAAACGGCCAAATCACAAAAAAACTGGCTACCAAATGCAACGCCCGCCGTTTAGTTAATCTGACGACTGTTGCTGGCGCGCACAACAACAAAAAAAAAAAACGTAACAAAAAAAAAAATAGTAAAACGCGTTCGTCTTTAATGGCTGCTAATCTAGTTAACAGTTTTTCAATTATAGACGATTTTGTGCAACTGATAATAAATGCGATAAAACATATTTGAGAAAAACGCCAATGTTTTGTTGCTAAGCTAGCGATGCCAGACTCAGATTACAACAGAGTCAACGGCAATTTCAACAACAACGTCGGCAATTTCGGGCGGTCGGGCGTATTGCGGTTGCAAATGTCAAAATAATTTGCTTTTGGCTTGGGCTTGTTATCTCGGCTTGTTGTTGGCTGCAGGCGTTAATTGATTTAGTGGCCTGCTAGTTGCAAACAAATCGTTAAAAATGAAACACAAAAACATTATTAATGTTTTGATTGGAGCTGATATCATTAGAGGGCCGCCCTTTGATTTAGGAGATCTCTAATTGGCATTTCAGCTAGTAAATCTATAAAGTCATTTCTCAATTCAATAAATAGCTTTAAAATTGCGTATTGAGAAATCGCCACGTAGCGACGCCTAAAGGCCGCAATGTGCTCCAAACAATCTAATCTTTTTGGTAACAAATAAAATTAATGAGCTTGGAGCTGGACGCGGACAACAAAGCGAAGAAAAAAATACGGACAAAAAATAGCTGCTGCACCGCTAACCCACTTCAAGTGGCTTGCAAATGTCAGTAAGGCAGTTTTTGATAAATGTGCCAACTGGCGACGTTTCTATGCCAAACGAAAATGAAAATGTTTATGTAGCCCCTCCCGAAAGGTTGCCGCCACCGTCTCCCTAACCATAGGCAGTTGCATTCGCAGTTGCAGTCGCAGTCGTAGTCACAGTCACATCATAATGATGCCCTCAATCCGTGCCAGTCAGCCGCAAAGACGGCCGCCGTCCTTAGCCAAGTCGTGCGCCGTCAACAAGGAATATATCAGAGGCTGTGGCTGAGACCTCAACATAGCTCAACTCAAGTCTGTTCGGTGGCTCGACGTGTGCCTGTTTAGCAAACATTGTTGGGGGGTACCGGGTGAACGGCTATTTTTGACGAGAAGTCAAAATGTTGCAAATGTGTTGCTGCTTTACATATTTCTCTTTATGTTTTTTTTTCTGTTTGCTGTTTTTCGGCGTGACAGCTTTGGGCCATCAAATTGCAAACTAATGTTGAAAAATGCAGCTCCAGCTTGCTTATACTAAAGCAAAAGCCAAATATAACTCCCAATCGCACATGTCAGAGCCAGCGGCGCTTCTGCTGCTGCGCCGAATTTCAAAACTGCGCCCCAGAACTCGCTATCAATCGATTGTTGACTAGAAGTCAATAAAATTATAAATGGCTCTTGTTAAATTGAACTATTTTCGCATTTTCCTAATGTTCCTGGCCAAAAGGAGTTGCGAGCTGCCCGCGCAATGTGACGCTTCACTGATCCGGCTCAGTTGCGGCTTCAATTGCGTCTGTTGCAATGATAATTAAAATACTGATTGGGCGTTGTGTGTGCTTACATGCAATTGTAATTATATTAATTACTAAAGACAGCCGTTTGCCAGAGCAAAATTGCACAATTGGCTCAATTGCTATTGTTTTTCTCATGTCTGGCAATTTTATGAACTTAAAAAATTATAGAGTATTTTTTCTGTGAGCTCAACACAAATATAAGTAAGAAAAGCTTTAATAGCAAAAGAAATTTTGTGATAAAAGGTTTTTAAAATAAGTACAAATGAAACTACGTTTGTAATTCCAGCTATCAACTTTAGTTTCCTCCTATGTTAAGCAAATATTGAATGCAGCATAATACCGTATTGTTCGCTTTTGGCTAGCATATAATGCTCAAACAGCTGACATGCGGCTGAAATGTATATGCCATGTGCGATTACGAGCACAAGTACTTACTTACTTACTTGCATATGCACTATCTTGGCAATGCAGTTTATAGTGCTTTTGAATCGCCCGTTTGAATAACATAACCAGGAAGTCTATGACAATTATAAATCATCTTCACCGTGGCAAATTTACAGCTGTCATGATGAGCACTTCACTTGCCAACTTCAGACAGCAATAAACAGTTGCTCATTACACAAACACCCACCCAAATAAATGGGGTAAGGGTAAGCTTAAGCGTTCAGCTAAATGTACATCAGCTCAGCACCTCAGCAGCAGAGTAAACACGAACACAAAACACCAACACCAAACACGAACACCAACAAAAAAAAATGGGGAAAAAAACAGCATCAGAGTCAGAGCCGCCGAACAGGGCGTTACAAGTGCTATTTGCTTTGGGGCAGAGGAAGCTAACTGGATTTAATTCCTTGGACGCTAAACATAAAACACAAAATAAAAATTTGTGCACGCCCCCTCCCATTCCCCGCAAACCGCTGTCAAATTTTTGGACATGCAGCAAAAGGTTCTTAGATTTGAAAACCGTGTGCTTGTAATTTCTTCTACTCAACTATTTTCACATGTTGCAGCGTCATAAAGCCTGGGTCCAGGTCGTCGTGTCGACTAGCTGTTCCTGTTCTTGTTGTTGTGGCTGTTTTGTTTTCTTTTTTTTTCGTGGATGCTGCGTCTATTAAAATGCTATTTTGACTGGAGTAGTTTAGTTGAACAACGCGGCAGCATCATCATCGTCATCGTTTCGAGTGCGAGTTGCTGAAAAGCATTTTTATGTTCTCGTGGCGTCAAGTGCCGCTGCCGTCATGCACCGACCAAAACCAACCAAGCCGAGAAAAGATAGAAATTTTTTAGGTTTTTTACACACCAAGCCGGCCAAAACCCAAACAAGAACAATGTTGATGATAATAGTAACAACAACAGTCAACAGTCAACAAACAACTTACAACAACAACTCGAACAACTGGCAGACAACTGCGCGGCGTGCAAATAATGCAATTTGTGCAATGCGCCTGCGCAAACGTGGGAGTCAAAACGTTGCTGTTGTCGGAGTCAGAGTTTGCGCCGCCATGGGGCACACTCAGACTCTGACTGAGACTCTGCCTTCGCCACTGAGTATGCTGCTCATTTTAGTAGCTTCCCCACTGCGTCGACCAAGTTGCAGCTCCCAACTACTGTCAGTCAGTTAGTCGTCGTCGCTGTGTGGCCGCTGTTGATTGCATTCTAGTAAGTGCAACTACAACTGCGACTGCGGATGCGAATGCCACTGCCACAGAACAAATAAGTGCATTTAGTGTTTAACAAATGTTCGCTTTTGCGCTGATGGCGCTGTTGATAAGCGCCAAGCAAAACGAATTAACAGCAATAAGCCAGAGACAACGATGACGCTGATGATGACAATCGCTGATTCTTCTTTGCTTGATGTTGCTGCTGCTGCTGATCATGGTGATCAACTAACAAGCACTAGCCGCCAGTTGTTAACACCATTAGCATTCATTTTTGTAATTAATGTTAGAATATGTTTGCTTAATAACACTAATACTTGCAGATATCATAACAATTGATGATTTGTGACTCTAGTTTATTAATGAAAAGTATAACATACATTCAAGTTATATTTCAAAACATAATTATTATGTCTTTTTCCATACCTTGCCCATCAAAAGATCTGATTGGCTGACATTTGTACAGTAAGGGAAGTCGAAACAGCTTGAAAACGGTTTAAAATTGAAGGCTCAGCTTGATGTCGAGTTACAGGTACATTTTAATGGGTTAATGGCAGTGCCAGGTTTTGGCCATGCTTGCCCCGCCGAGAGACAGCAATTGAAGTGCTGCTGCACTGTGAACGACGGCCATAAAACCGAAAATATTGCAACGCCCACGTTAGCTCAAAATTTCACCTAGCAAACCCAAACACAACAAACTCAAACACACACTTGAAATGTTGCAGCAGCAGCAGCCGACAGCCAAGTGGATGTGGAGCAAGATCCGCTTGCCCAGTTGCCCAGCTAAAATCTCAGTCGCAGTCGCAGTTAGAGTCGGTGCCGCTGGCAGATAAATGTGCAGCATGCGGCTACATCGCGCGGGTGTTTTTTGTTTGACGATAGAGAGTTTTTTCATTTAAATTAAATTAGAGCCGCCAACTCTCTAACTGTAACAATGAGTGATGTACGCACTAAAAGCTGACAGGCAAATGGCCAATAGCGATGGCCAACGATGTCCATTGGCAATGCGTGGGCATTAATCACCACATACGTATAGCCATTGCCGATGTCCTCTCGTAAAAGTCAGGTAAATTGTAATTGGCAATGAACCGGCTGCTGTTGCCGATATTCTTCTTGTTGTTTTAGATGCTCGCCTGCTAATGACTGGCATAATCATTATGAATTGAGATTCCAGCGATCGTAGTCGCAAACGCTGTTTCATGCCTGTGAGTACTCCCACACGTTGCAGCCACTAAGAATGTGTTCTCATTTGTAGCTGTGTGTGTGTGTGTTCAGTTAGCAGTGTCAAGTAATTCGTCATGACAGTCAGACATTTCTACAATCGATGGCGAGTTCAGTCCGGCTTCAGTTCCGTTTGCATGCAAATTAGAACAAGATGGAAAAACACACATAACACACGGTTGACAGCGCTGACAAACGGATTTGGCATGCACCTGTTTTTTTAACGTCGATTTTGCTGCTTGGCTTGACCCCAAACTTGACTTTCACAAGAGCTACCAAGAGATAGCGGGATAGTAGGCACACTTTCAAGTTCAGAGACAAATGGGGGAGCATTCGATTCGATTTACTTTTAATTTATAATTTGGCAAACCTTTTGAACTCTCGAGCCTGTTGCATTGAGAAAAATGAAATTGTCGATTGCTGTGCTGGCTTCCTTGCAATTTGTGGTTGCAATTTCATTTTGAATTCAGTTCCGCATCATTGGCTAGCAGCGTGCACCGCACCACAGTATACACAGTGAGTAATAAAAGTAAAATACTGCAAATAAAATCAGGTCAAATGGGGCACAATGGGCAGCACGTAGCGTGGAGACCATTAGGCCAAATCTGGCTGCCATTTGGTGGCACTCCTTTCTAGTCGGCAAATCTGACATTGACCCTGCCTGCCTTCTGGCCTGCCTGCATTTAAATCGCTGCTTAATTGACTTTTGTGCTGACGTCCTCTTTAAGCTTGCGTATCCCCATAGGCAAAAACAATAATAGCAGCAAAACAAACAAACAACCAGGCAATAGCTATCAGATGCAGTCGCAATCGTAGTCGCAAAAGTCAAAACTTGTAGTCTGCGTCAAGTGTGTCGTTGTCAAGGCAATGTGGACAAGACATCAATCATCACTAAATTAAAAAACATTTAAGATTCCTGCATGGGGAAATGTTAGATGCTCAAAACGTTTGCTTTGTCTCATAAATAATGCAACAACGGCCAACAAAACAACAACATGCAGCAGGCTACGAAATGTCACATTAAACAGGCGATATTAAAGCTGAAAAGCAGATGACACCGAAATCATGTAAGGCGGCACTTGAATGAGTATCAAACGGCAGCTGCCATAAACACACAAACACGCCGTCAACGTGTCGACAACGTAGAGCTGAAAAGAGCAGACCAGACCAGACTAGACCAGGCCACTCCAAGCTGGAGCAGGAGTTGATACTGATGCTGCTATTGATGCTGATGGTGATGCTGTTGTTGGTGCAGTCGTCGCCTTTGCCATCGACAGTCGTTTTACACTTGTCGCCGGCATTGACCAAAGTTGGCAATTGCCGCGCCACTTTTATGTGGCCTCCGCCTGGGGAGCTGCTGCAGCGGACGCATCAAAAACGTGGTAGGTGCAAACGCCGCACGTCAATTGCTGCATTAGATGGCAGTCGTGGTCGCCCAGTCTCAGTCTCTCCCGATTCGAGCAACCGATCCCAATCCCAGCCAGCAACCAAACAAGTTGTCATTGGCACGTTATTTATGACAATGTTCAAGATGTTTCTGTAGCTGTTATTGCCTCCCTTGCTCCACTCACCCCATCCACGGCTCAACACTGTTTATGTTAATGCAAAGTTCGAGACTCTCTCCTTGCGCCCCCCACACTGACAGCAAAGCTGCATTCAAGTGTCCGTCAATTGGCATCGTTAATAGAGTTCGACCGAGCTTGGACCCCGGCGGCAAGTTCGTGTGCTGCTGTTGTTTCCTCTTGCTGTATTCAGCCGCTGCTGTTGCCGTTGCTGCTTCTGACCAAAAGCGGCGGGCGTGTGACAATTAAATTGTCAAGCGCAGGCCTTTGACATTGACGCGTGGCAAGTGTCAAAGCTGTTGTTGTTGCCTTGCCTGTTGCTACTCTGTCTGCAACCAAAGTGTGAGTAACATGCGACTTTTAGCAATAGCACCTCTAGTCTTCCCCTTGACGTAAGAGGCGCATTTCAATTATGATTTTAATCACAGCAGTCCAACAACAGCAGCAGCAACAGCTTTATTTTTATTTCGTTTTTTCTTTTTGGTTTTTTATTTTGGTCGGCAAGTTAGTTGCTCACCAGAAAATTGGCAATTTTTTTTCTGTGCTCTTTCGCTGATAAATGAGCCATGATACGATTCAGCCTGAGCTTGTTAAGGGGCGTTTGTGTAGTTTACAAGCCAAATTATGCTATAAAAAAACTTGACGCATTTTTGCTAATAAAATTCATAAAATTTTTTTCAATTTCTTATCAACCAAACGGCCTTAGGCTACAAAACGCGCTTAAAAGCCCAAGTTCTCTTAAAGCTTTGAGCCGATCATGTTACGCTCTCTTCAAATCATGTGCCCGCTCTGTCTAAACGTCGCAGTCGCAGCGCCGCTTTCCAGTAACGTCGACAAAACCTTTTTTTATTGGTCAAAAGCTGATCGGCAACTGATAGCGCAGCTGTGTTGGAAATAAACCGCTAGGTCAGCTTAAAGACAGCAGGCAGACCACAGAGCTGCGCTCTGACTGGAAAATCAACAACAAAACAAAACTCAACAACGTCAACTTTAAGAGAGAGAGAGAGCAAAAGCGAGAGAGAGCTGAAGCTATTGTTGAAGCTTAAGCTGGAGAGCGTTACCGATCGGCGATAAACGAAGCAACAAAGCAACGAACGACGCTGGCAGAGAGACCAAACGGCGGCCGCAGCCAGCTCAACAGGTTTTTGCATTTTAGCGGCTTTTTTTGCCGTTGCTCCCAGGTTCGTTCGTATGCGAGCTCGCCGTTCGTTCGGCTTCTCAATCGTAAAGCCGCTGAGTCGCTGCGGCAGCCTGTTGCCTGTTTGGATGTTGTTGTTTTACTGTTGCTGTTGCTGGACTGTATTACTCGGTCAGTCGGTCTTTGAGAGGTTGTTGCTATTTTGCCACTTTTTTTGCTTGGCGATTTTTGCCCGCTGCGCTTCGTTGGTGTTTTGCAACTTGTTGTTGTTATTATTGTTTTTGTTATTGTTGCTGCTGCTGTGGCTGCACCGGCAACAGCAACGGCAATTGCACTCAACTGCTGCCGCGACTGTTGCTGCGCTGCACTAAGTGGCGACTTCGGCTATGTTAGCAGTGAGCTGGGAGCTCGAGCTGCCTGCAATTTTCATCCTCTTGCAGTTTCTGTGCGACTTTCTTGCGGGACTGTTTAAGCTTTTTTCGTTTGCGCGCGTTGCAGAAAACAACAAAGTTTGTTTTGTTTAAACTGTTCACGCGTTTTCGCAGTGTCGCGTGCGCGCGTTTTTGTTGGGATTTCGTGCGTTTTGCATGCGATTTGTGTTCGCTGATTTTTACTGTGCCAACGAACTGCACTACTCACAACGCATATCAAATAATGTTTTGCAGCTGCATTGAAAGCTTACAATATTTAATGTCTTGCTATCTGTATCTGCTCTAAGCGAAATCCTTCATAAAAGCAGCCGAACAAGCAACAGTAAAAAGCAATTCAATGCTGCCATAAAAAAAACCGAATTAACACAACACAATCAAACATATTACATTAGTGTATGTAATTAAATATGTGCATGGATATGCCTTTCGTTAAGCTACTATATGTTTTATATGTACACATATGGCTACATAAGTTTTATATATATACAAACATATCTACTAACTAGTGGGATAATCAAAAAGACAAACTTGTTTCCCCCAACGGCATCGCGCAGTAACAAATATAAAACAAATTAAATTAAATTAATTTTAATTGCCGCCAAAAGATCACATAAAGAGCGTGCAGTTAAAAAAGAAAAATATCAGCAAATTAATTATATTGTATATAGAAAAACATGGAGCGATAAAAAAGTTTACGATTTAAAATTAACAAAAAAAAAAAAAACAAAACAGTAAAACGCTTAGTAACAGAAGCGATAACACAACTGGCTTAACAAAAGACTTAGGCAACAAACTTGCTGCCGTTTCCATTGCTCGCTTGCATTATGTGGTTTCGTATAGAGAGCTGGGTGTTGTGTGTTGAGAGCTAAGCTGTTAGCTGCGAGAGTTGCGCCAGATAACGGAGCTTCGGGTGATAGCAGCAAAATTAAAAATCAACAACAAAAGCAACAAAATGCAACAAGCAACTAACTAATTGACAAGTCAAATCCTGCCTGCCACAAACAAACAGCTGGCCACATAGCGACTAGAGTAACAAAACAACTAACACACAACATACACACAAAAAAATAATATAAAAAAAAACAATCGCCGGACAGCTCGTCTACTGCCAGACTAGTGGCTTCAACTTTAATCAAATCGCAGCCCCAAACGACAATTGCAAAGTGTGCCTCTTAATGTTTTCAAATGCATTTGACTGCCGCGAAAAAAGCCAAATAAATTTACATAAATATTTCACGTGCTGCTTTTTGCAACTGTTAAACTGACAACAGCGACGGCGACGACGATCACATCCGCGTTTTAAAGATTGAGATTTGCCGAGCTGGATATTTGCAAGTGTTTTGACTGTGTATGTTTTGTGCCGTGTTTGTTTCTCTTCGAGAATCTCAATCGGCTTAATGCCAGTGCCAGACAAATCCACAAAAATACTTCAACAAAATTAAATAAATAAGCTAAAAACAGCGAGCTCAAATCTCGAGTGCGTGTTAATTGCTGTTCATTCGAATCGAGCAAAGGAGACTTTGCCAGCGGTAAGTGTAATTGGTTTCAATTGATCATTGTTATTATTTAGTCGTTTTTGTTTAAGTTTTATGCGTCTTTAATTGCACTCTATGTGCAGCATCAGCATCAGAAAACTTGATGCAAAACAATCATTTAGATGACTCCCAGCTGACTACCAGACTCAAACTGGCATTGGTGCTGGCCTGGGACATAGACTTATCAATTAACAACGACAAAATCATTTCAATTACAATTAAAAGACAAAACAGCTGCCGCATATGTTGTTGCTGTTGTTGTGGTTGTTCGTGCGTTCGGCCATAAAACCGTTAGTTAAAAGTTTGCCACAACTATTAATTGCAGTGATTTGAGAGAAAACATCACTGCCACAAACGGGCCACTTGGCTTTCAAGATTACGACGGCCATCCATTTCCTTATTTTATGTAAAAAATTCCAAAGAGCAGCCGCTGTCCGAGCCAATATAAACAGCAACAAAGAGTGCGCTATAATTACAAGTTCAGTTGAGCAATTTAAATAAAAACACTTCAACACTTTAACAATAGGCGAATCAGCACCGCCAGCAGCAACAGTTTGTCTGACTCCGTCCATCTAATTGTCTCTGCTATTGGAATTGTTAAAGTCTGGTGATGCAATTTATTGGAAAAACGTTTTAACTGGCATGCTTAATTGAAATGAATTTTTTTTTTTAATTTTACTCGCACAGCGTGAATAAAATGTAAAAACTGAATGATAAAACAAGTACATAAATAGAAAAATGTGATTGCTAATACGGTGTAAAAAAGGTGTAAGAAAACTACTTTGGAAAAAAATTTGCTAGGAGAAAAAAAAAACTATTATTAGTTGTCTTGTCGAGATACATGGAAAATTCTCAATATATCAACTTACCCTTTGCATTTTAAATAGATTGTTTTTATGCGCCAGCGATACAATTAAAATACAATAGTTAAAGCAAAATCGCACAAAAACTTAATGAACAGTAAGGAAATTACATAAAAAAAGCAAATATGCAAAGAATTATTTAATTCTTTCTCACAATTGCGAAACGCAAGTCACGAGATTGTAGGTCCATTTGGGCGTGCACTTAAAAAGCTGTACATAAAGTAAATTAAATTAAATTTATTGTCGCCAAAAACTACAATAATAAAAACAACATTAACCACAGAATCAGATACATCAGTAACAGTTGTCAACTGCAAAAAGCCACATTAACCATAAAAACAGCAACAATAACAACAAGACCAAGAAAAGTTGGCAATTGTTTAATTGCAACGCTGACAAAGAAATTGTCAAGCGCTGATACAAAATGCCGCAAATGAGTTCAAGAAATGTTGACTGACTGTTTCTTGGTAGTTGCCTCGGCCTGGGTTGTTAATTGTGGGCCGTTGCCGCCGCCTGCTCGCTTGGATGAGTCAACAAGAAATTTTCTTAATAGCTGTCTGGCTGCATTTTTTGTTGTTGTTGTTGTAGTTTTTGTTTCATCTGAAGCTGCTGCAGTTGTTACCGTTGCAAGTTATTTTTCTCGCAATATTTTTTTAATTAATTCTGTTTTCTGCTGTCATAATTTATTAACTTTTTTGTTTGCTGTATTTGCCACAACAATTATTGTGACCAATTCAAAACGTTGCTCAGTCGGACTAGTAACGCGTTGCATTTGATTTGTTTTACCTGTAATTGTGCTCATTATGCCTGCTGTTGTTGTTATTGTAGTTGTTGCTGTTGATATTGTTGTGGTTTTTTGCACGGGCTCGCGTCATTACACATGTTGTCCAGGCGGCAGACCGACTGTCTGTCGGCTTGTCTGCCTGACAGTGAACGTCTGTCAGTGTGGCTGTCTGTCAACTGTGCTGTCTGCTCATTTGGCTACTGCTTTGATTTCTAGCTAAACGTTTTTTTCATTTACGCCCTTTGTTTAAATGATCAATGACGCACTTGACTGACATTTTGCTGCTGCCTCTGATGTCATCGCTGTCATCAGCTGTCAATGCAATATGCCAGCACTTGAAATGTCACGCACTTCTGAGTAAATCAAATGATATGCCACAACTGCTTATTCTATGCAGCTGCAGCAGCAATACTTAGTTTGTTGCTTAAGTCTTTTGTTTCGCCATACGTTTGAAATTCCGGGAATATTTCGCTTACACAGCGCGCCCGCGCGTCGATTACGGCAACCAAACCAACTGTAATGAGCCATGTGCAAATATTTCGTCTATTACGCAACAAAAAATGAGCAGACAACAACAGCGGCCAAAATCGATGAGCTTTGCAGACTTGTGGTAGGAGGAGGAGGCGCCAACACAATATGCATACATTTTGGCTTTTTCGATCCAAAGCCAACTTCACAAATGTGAAGAGTTTTCACTAATTTCGAGTTGCTGCGAAACAACACACGCGAGTGAAACAACAACAGCAAAAAAAACTCTAACGACAACAACAGAAACAACAACAATAATAATAATAAACAGCAAACAATCAGCGCTGCTGCATAAATAAAAGTAAATTTAATGACAAGCAAAATATTTCTTGTCATGCCTATCAGATTACAAGATTTCTATATAAACTCGCTGATGACGCGCCTTTCTGTCTGCATACGAGTACTTGTGTGTGTTTTTCTCTTACAGCCGTATGTGTATGTGTGTAAGTGTATGAGTAAGTGTCGTTAAAACATGATTACTGGCGCTTAGACAGACAGCTAGACGGACAGAACCGTTAGTGTCATTTGAATGTGCTTGTTGCTTATATTACGAGTGTTATAATGCCTCGCAGTATCTACCAAGTCCAGGTCTAAGGCGTCGGCAACATTGAGGTAGCTTTTGATAAAAAAAATCACTTTAAAGAGCTCGCTACGCAAGTTGCGAATGCTTCGCAGATGTGCAAATTGCAATACGTAATGACGTATGAAAAGTTTCTTGGTGGTGATCAGAAAAAACCTCTCATGAGTAGACCAAAAAGCGAATAATTACATATGTGTACTGCTTAACCATTCATTACACATTTACAAGATCTTCCCATAGTTAAACTCTGCTGAATAAATTGTAACTTTGTAGAGTGGAAAATCTCGAACCGTTTATAAGCCCAATTACCAATTATAATCAATTTCACACATAAAACAAAATAAAAACGCCACAAACATCCGAAAAAACGACGCATGAAATTGCTAATTGTGGCATTAGCAGTGCGGAAGGGCCCAACCCAACAAATCGGGCCTGAGACTGCCCCAAATAAGATAGAGGCCTACGGCACCAATGGACAATTAAAACGTAGCGAATTCAACAAAGAAAATTTAATTACGCCGCATGTGGCAGCAACGGCAACCTTTGGAATCACAATCGAAAAAAGGGCAAGAGTTTCGGGACCTTGGTCTATAATCAAGCGGCCTAATGAATTTTTCTAGCCACATTGGGCGTGAACATTTTTTTTACTTTAATTTAAAATCCAATTCAAAATGATTATATTGGCTAAATCAAATCATAATAATGATGCGACCACATGTGATTTGAAAGGAGGTCTCTGACAGCTGGGAAATATGCATAACTCGTCGAAGATAACCTACTTTAATAAATCAGTCAGTTTATTGCCTGTTTAATGTTCAATAAAAACACTGATAAGATTTGCTCAGTGCTTAGTATGTCAATAATAATTCGCATACTTTACGGATTTGATTGCGACAGTGGTTGCGACAGCACCTAATTGTCAGCCGTGAAAAGAAACTCACATGTCGGCTTCTTTATGCTTATTAGCGATTTTTTTCGGCTTGCTTTATAATTTGAATGTGTGCTGAGTCTATGTTAATATGAAATTGTTTTGCATTTATAATTTGAACAGATCTTTTAAATTTAGTTATAAATTATTTATATTCAATATATATACTTTATGGTAATAGATGTCTATGAATCTAATGGGCTTCTTGGTGGGTTGCTGGCTAATCCGAATTTTAAGCACGTACTACCAAATGGCTGGCTAACTCGTGTGAAGCGCAATGCACATAAATCTTACTCTTCTTGTCAGCAGCTTGTTTTTTTGGTGACATCAATTAATTTGGCTTTGATGTGGCTGCAGCAGCCAGATAAAACAAAGCCTGGAGTACAAAATTGGCAAAGAAAAATGCGAGCAGCTAGTAAAATTCATGCATACAATTTTTTTTTTTGTAACCTTTTTGCTCGTATAGACAAAGGCAATAAAAATCAAATCAAAAAAATTAGTTTCTTTATTTTGTATTTTTGTTTGTGGCTCATTGTTTTTTTGCAACGCTTGATTTGCATATTTCTCGTAGGTGGTTCAATGAACTTGCTGCTACAGCAAAGCAGAGCGAGTCTGGATCTGTTGGGGGCGTCACTTGATGAGGTGAAGTCAACGGCAACACTTCCAGCTCTGTGCGGTTTGAATCGCCTACGCGTAATTTGACAAATTTGCAATCATTTGCATAAAATGCGATATACAAACAAAAAGTAATTCCAATCAGCGGTACCACAAAGCAATCATTTCTACTTTAACTAGTTTCCTTTACTTAGTTTGCCAAACAAAACAAAATTATTTATAAGCTCAAAGTATTTCCAAAAAAATATTAGGTGAGTGCTGAAATTGAATTTCCCTTGGATAATGTTGATTTGGTGGCTGACAATTTCTATTAAAGCATTTTACGTTTGCTAACGAGCCATAGCAATGATACCAGATGCCAATTGACTCGCTTTTCTTTGACTTTTAATTGCAATTGAGTTTCAACATGAACTGCGTGCATTTGCGCAATGATTTGCAGATAGTAGCTTCCATGGGAAGCACATCTTCTACATGTAACCTGTGCAGCCGGACTGGCTAATTGACAAGTAATTAATCTGTGAATAATGTGTGTCTTTGGCATTCTGTGAATGTGGTCTTTGGCTGGGTGTTTGACAAACGGGAAATACTGTGACAGCAACTAAGTAATTAGCATACCTTAGTTCAGTCAGAGCCAGTTGCTTATTAAACTTATTTAAATGCACTTTAGTTTGCAACCTTCGGTGTAACCTCATAAGCTAACTTTTATAAACAATTCTTGCTACGCATTTGCCCCGAAGTAATCTAAAATGCTAATTAAGCTGCCGGCATTATTTTTTGTGCTTGTTCTTGTTGTTGTTGTTGCTGTTGTGGTGGTTGTTATTAACGCATGCAAAACTTATGTTACGTATACGCACCGCAGCCGGTTGATTTGGTTGTTCGAGATTGAGTTTGATTTCGAGTTCGGGCCGTGTCTCGTCGCGTTTAGCTGTTTTCTGTTAGCTGCGTGCATTAATTAATAAATGTCGTGATGTCGCTTTTGAAGTGTCTGTCATTATGAGATCAATTAATAGGAAAAAATTCTAGATCAAGGCGAAAATCTACAAAAAATTCGCACACACACACACACTTAACACACACAGAGACGGGACAAGCGTGCGTTGTGCGTTGTTGTTATTGATCGACACATAGTAGATATTTTATTTTTTTTATTTGTTGTCCTCTACACAAACATATTTTCAAGCACTTGTGCGTGCCGAAACGACCCGACTCGACCCCCTCTGTAGTCAAACACTACATTTTGTATATCGTTTCCATATAGTTAGAAACCATTTCACACATTTTATTGAATTATTGTTTAGTATATGTATTAACAACTTTACATCGTTTTGGGATAAGTTTTTAATTGACGTGCCTGACGTCAGCATAACAATTACATCATACACATAAATGGACAGCAGAAATCAAACAGTTGTAGCAACTCAGGCGGGAGAAATAAATCATCAAAAGCAATTGTGTGTTAAGTTCAAAAATCTAAACCAAATCGAAACGTTAAATCATATAAGGCAATTAATTTACCAGAAAAAATCCATTTAAAATTTAAAATAACGATAAGATTTAGGCTTATTTAAAGATTTTGTAACCTTAACTGACTATTAATCTTAGTTTTTTTGTGCAGTGCAATTTGATATTTACAGATCAGCCTATTCAATTTGAGAAACGCATTATTTTTGTTTTTAGACTCGTGTTGTTGTTTGTGATTTTGCATGGCTGTTATAATTAATGTTGTTGATACTAAAATCGCCTTTGCTTTGGTTTCAGTTTCGGTTGCAGTTGCAACTGCAATCGCTTCGATTTCGTGTTACAAAGTTGCCGATTGCGTTGGCTGTTGCACTTGTTTCTGGACGTTGTTGTTTTGTAGCTGTTATTGCAGGCGGTTTTATGTTACACAAAATATTTACGCTATTGACAAAAACAGCAAACGACGCAACGCCAGCTACAAAACACAAAATAAATTTGCCTTGCAAATGAAGTCAGTCGCAACTAAAGCAACTTTATATTTGAACTTGATTTTGGTGGCGGTATAACAAAAGTCATGGGCTCCGCCAAGGGGGCGGTTTTGGGTCGGGGGCCGGGGTCAGCTCTAAACCTGACGCTGTCCGAATGCAGCTGCACTCAAATGCAATGCTGTGCGTGAGAACCAGCTGGCCATTAACAGCAATAGCAACAGCAACAACTACAACAGTAACAACAACAGCTTTTATAGTGTTGTTGCTGCCGCTGCCTTATATATATCAAGATTTCAATTTTTGCATTTGTGTACTTGAAAATTGACGCCGCACGGCACGCACGCATTTATTGTTGCTATTGTTGTTGTAAGTTTTAGTGCTAGTGTTTGCCAAGCTGGTTAATAAATTTTGAGATACTTATCAATTAGCATACGAATTACATGCCTTGCAATCATAAATAATGCGTAAATTTTGCGCTGTTTGTTTATTAAATTTAAAATAAAAAAAAAACACATCAAAACTAAAAAAATCCAATTGATGCATAAAAGTTGATTTCAAATACTTTGTGGTGGCTAAGAGGCCGCTGTAGGAATTGTAATTTATATACTTTTCTACACAGTTGGACTGGTAGGTGCGTGTTTGATTTGTCTTTGATTAGAAACGACAAATAAACAACAAATCATGCAGCACGAAAAGGCAAAATTGATGGAGTTGAATTCAATTGAATCGAACAAAACGTAAAACTTAGGCAACGAACTTGATAGGCATGATCATGAAACTACAGCAACGCCTGGCCAACTCATTGTTATGCCTAACACTTTTGCGCTATATTCACAAATTGGGCCAATAAAAAACCAACACCAACGTCAGGTACTGATAGCTACTCACATATATGCTCGTAACAAACTACAACATCAGAAGTGTAGGACTATAAAAATTAAGCAAAACGGAAAACGGGCACATAACTTAAATCAACTCACAACTGCTGATGAATTTTTATGCATGTTTATATGGTAGTCATAAAAACAAACTTGTCCGCCTGGCCGCGCTGCTTGCCTAGAAGTCAATGATTGTTTAATGAAACAACCAACACTTTGACTGGCTAGCGATTAAAATGGCTAGCAAATAAATCAAACGCGAACAGCGATCCCTAGCTAGCACTTGATTACAAGAGATTCATTTGGCTTACAAATCCGCCCGCTTCGTTAGTCAACAACAAAAACAACAACAACCCAACTCACCTGCTGTGCCGGTGTTCGACCACTACAAGCCAAGAAAAGAGAAAAAGGTCTCAGCCACAAGAAATGTCAATGGCGCGTTAATCCCTATGATATAAATGTATCTGTACCATGCAAAATAAAAACGTTTGCCAAGGGATTAGCACACAGAGAGGGATACCTAGATAAATAGCTTTGGCAGCGTCGGAGGTTGCGTTAAGCTGACGGCGTGAGGCACGCGCTAAAGCATTTAGAAATTGTAAACGTTGATAAATCGATGGGCGCGCGGACGACAGAGCAGTGACATGTAGACAACGACAAATGTTTTATAAAATGCGGGCGCAAACCTTATGAAAGAAACACATGAAGCACAAGCTCCGTTATTGGTCAACCCGTTTTTGATACCACATTCTTCATCATACATTTATGTACCACTCTCAGCTCTTGATTGTTTATTAAATACGAGTCATACTCGCAGATATATATATTATCAACTGCTCCAGATCTAAAACTGAAACTGAATCGAAGTGGGAATCGGTATCGGAATCGGAATCTGGCACCCGATTTTCTGTGTCTCCGCTGTCAGCCCAATGACACTTTGGGCCATGATTTATGCGTACACAATTTTGTTTGGCAGGCATTTAACGTGTTGTGTACTGTGCTGTGCTGTGCGTAGTATCTTGGAACAATGTGTTGAGGCAATTACGCCCACAAACTGACGCTAATACCAGCTATGTACATACATACATTCGTCGTACATGCACAAGTTTGGTGGGGGATTTGTCATTTTGCCAAACGGAATTTCCCATAACTTTTGGCATCAACTTATGGCTGACTCAAAAATATGTGTCAAAGCTTTTAATATGACGCTAATTAAAAGTCAATATAAAAATACACAGACCAAAAGCAACCAGTTAGCGAATCATCATCAGGCAACAACAACAGTTGCCACCAGGCGCTTTTGGTTGCCATGACTCTTCAGTCCATTCGTCCGCTTTTCGGTTAGCTGTTAGCTGGCAGCGATATGTGCTCCTAATTGGCCTCCAGCGCGTCCTAAGCGCATTTTTCTCCCTCCCGCTCGCTCTTGTATTCGTTAATTTGTGAAACTGACAGACGCTTAGCATCCGTCTATTCTTATCGGGGCGCTATCTCCGCGCTGGTCTCGTGGCTTTTATGATTTTTTAAATGTAAGTCACGCTTTTGGCAATTAAGTGCCCCCAACATCGACACCGACACCGACACCACCACCACCATTGACTGTGGCCTGTAGCCGCCCTCGACAGGTGGCTCAGCCGCAGCCTCCTTCCTGGGCGCTGGGTGGTGTTGGCCATCGCACAGATATTGCAGTGTTAGTTACTTACTGGTTATTCTGTGCTTTTCTTTGGGCTACCAGCCTTCCTGGCTGCCTCTGTGCTACGTTTTGGCGACATGAGTCGCATTTGCAATTATTTTGCGGCTCATTAAACTTTTAAACACGTCGCTCACGTAGTGACGCGTCTGTAAGACGGCTGCCATGTAGCCCAACCACTGGTCGCCGCAGCTCCTCTGTAGCACCCTCTGGGCGCATCGACGTTGCCTGCCTGCCTGCCTGCCTGCCTGTGAAAATGTCATAAAAATCTCTGGGGAGTTAGCAGTCGGTTTTGCTGCGAGGCTGCTTTGATTTCTGTGCTTGCTTTTTCCCAACGCTTTTAGCTTGCGAAATCACAAAAAGATTTCTTTTTTATCGCACAAGTTGCTATTGCTATTGCTGTTGTTATTGTTTTTAGTGGTGGTGTTGCTAGTGTTGTTTCTGTGGCCGTTTGATTGTTGCCAGCTTTTTATTTTATGATTATTATACTTTTTTGAAAATTTCCAGCATCGACTCGGCTACCCTGTCAAAGTTGACACACACATACACACACTACTCATACAAGCACATGCTGACAAAAGACTTAGGCAACAAACGCGGTGCAAATTTTTTTTCTGCTGTGTGCTAATATAAATTGCTCGCTGCCGCTGTCAAATGCAATTAGCTGCAGTTAAATTGAAAAGCGGGCAATCATCGAATGCCATTGCCTAAAAATTGAAAACCAAAAATTGAAAAATGCTTTTCTACACTGCATTCCATGGGACATTTCAATTAATTTTACTACTTTGCCGGCACTTTTCTCTTTCCTTTACGCATTGTTGTTCGCCTGTGTGCCACTTTCTGAACGTGACAGGCAATGGCAACAGCGACAACAACGGCAACGTTTCAATGTCGGCTTGCATTAAAGTGTCGTTCGTTTTCTGGTTCAAGTACGTATGTCGCCAGATAAGTTGCCATCGCCATCGCCATCGTCCCAGACCAGGCATGCTAGCAGGCAAACAAGCAGATTCCATTTCATGGTCATTTGCATGGAAATCGCTCAGCTGACGCTGCCAACTCGCGTCCATCGTCGTCTGCCGTCTTCCGTTGTCAATAACGATTTTCATCAGCAGCGTCATCCTGCTCGGGGATTGTGGGGCTGCCTGACTGACTCGATCGTCAGCTCTTTGCAGTTTCGCCTCTTGCGCATTTAAAGTTAAATACGAACCAGTTTGTGGAAGCAAAAATTCACAGCACCGCCATCTAGCGTGCAGTTTTCGCCAATAGCATATTCGCTACTAATGAAATATATGCGAAAGCCAGACGATGACCGCTATCAGCAAACAGCTTCGGTTTCATCGTCTCGCGTTCTTTTATTATTGTAATTTTTGTGCTCAGCAGTTGGCAGTTGGCAGTCGCAGTTGGCGCGCAACGGTTTCGTTTTGTCCAAAACTATGCATAATTTATGAGAGTCGTTTGGGTTGCATCGTTTTATTATGCTAATGCCTGGGTAATTTGTACGTTTTGAGCCCTGGCAACTTTGGCTTAGTGTCACTATTAAGCGACTAATTAATTTGTTCCAAAACGCTAGTGTTTCGCTTACAGATCTATGAATTGATTAGCATTAGAGAGCTAAGCATGAAGGTGCCAACAGTTCCATCAATCAATTAGTATTGATGCCCAGACCTAGACCAATTCAATCACCTTAAACGCAATGATTTTGCAATAGCCAAAGCTAAAACAGCTAAATGCAATAGCAAGTTGCAACATACAAAGAGAGCAACAAGCTGTGTGGAAAAAAACTACGACCGCAACGACAACAACGACGACTTGCTCGAGATTACAACAATGTTGGCAATGTTGGGGCTGCTGACCACGTCGCCGTGTCTGGTCTGGCAGCGTGTGTGCCCCCGCGAGAGGTCGTCCAGCCTCAGATCCGGCTTTGCAGTCGTTCAATCTGACTGTCGAACGTTTGGTCGCTCTGTCGCTTGCTCTGTCGTTTGATCGGAGGCCTTTGAGTTATGAACAAGCGTCGCACAGCGTTGGAGAAATACTTTAAAGCGCTTAATAATATGCAGTTTATTATTGTTATTGGCGTCGTTGTGGCACATAAAACTTGCAATTGGCATTATTAACGCCATAGGCTCTAGCCATTCAATAATTTGCTTTCCTGTGCCGCACTACATCTAAATCGGGATTTTGGTTTAGTATGGTTGATTTTGTTGGGTTTTGGGCGTGTGTGGGAATGCTGCAATTGCAATATTTTGGCACTACAAATGACACTGATTGATTGTGCTCATAGCATAAGCCCAAACCATTGCCAGCGCTTTGTCCCTGTTCACACCTGCGCCAAAAGCACGTTATCGAACATTCAAATTAATTGCACTCTAATTAACCATATATAAAAATATGAAAATACTATATGCATACACATTTCACACGCATATTATTTGACTTTGCTGCTAAAAGCATTTTTATTATTTTTGTTGTCAATGAACAGGCATTTGGTACGCCAGCTCATAAGCTAATTAAAAGCAAAGCATTGCTAATAAATATTATTTTTATATAATGGCTTGATAAAGTGCGTGCTGTGATCCAGCGGGGCGTGACGCGAATAATGAAATCCATTGCGCTTTATACATACTGTTACGATTATGAATACGAATTACTAGTCAAATGAGTGCACAAAAAACACTTGCGTGACTGGCAGTCAATTTTTTAATGTTGATTGACTTCGTAATGCACTCGTTTGTAGCTCTAATACAACTTATAAGTTGAATTTTTAAATAGCAATTAAAGTGTTCAAGAATTTAGCTTTAGATTATTTTGTTTTTTTCCATATGATTGCAAAACTAAAATCTTGCTCCCCCGCAGTCGCATTTGATATTTATTTCTCCGAAAATCAAAATGGAAATGAGTTGTTATTGCTAGATGATGCCTGTATTTGATTTCCGTGTTGCCTGCCAAGCGTTCACTTTTAACTATGCCGCCGACGCTGGTTTTAAAGCCGATGCCGCCACCGCCACCGCCGCCAGCTTTGGTTGAAAAACGCGTCGTATGCGCATTTTTAATTGCCACAACATGCTGCAGCGAAGATTGGCAACTGGCAATTTTCGACTGCTTTTTATCAAAGTGCTCGCGCAATCCGGCAAATTGATGTTGACATTTCAACTGGCTGTCGCTCTCGTTGGCGCGTTAATTTCAAAAAAATGGCTTACCAAAAATGGTCGCGTTATGAATTATCAATATGGTGCCGCCCCTGGTGACATCAACAACGGACAACGCCATCACCATCACCAGCGCCATCGCCACTGCCGTGCCACTGTCACAGAATGCGAAAACGTTTTTCGCAACGCAGGAAATTGTTTTCATTGCTTGACCAATGGACGGCGGCGGGTGCTCCATATACGGTCTAAATATTTGCTAAATCACACGCGCTCCACAGACTCGCCACTGCGGCACAACCACACACACACACACACACTATTAAAGAGACACACAAGACAATAACGTACATTCGTTGGAGCTAGGAGCTTGAAGCTTTTTGGTTGTGGTCACGATTTTAACATTTTTGCGCATGCGCAGCAAGCACCCCGAAATTTTCGGCGTTGCCCATTAATTTTCATTGAAAACGTTTTCATATTTTGTGCCATAGTTGAAGCGGCTTTGCCGTTGTTGCCACATTTTCGTATAGCACAATATTTTCATTGTAGTGTTTTGGCATATATTTATGTGCCGTAAAAAATGCGATCAAGATTGGGCCTAGGACTACAAACTGCTGCACACCAGACAAGGCGAGGTTTGCGACTTATTCCGACGCGGCAGCCAGCTGTAGCTCCAAGTACACTTCCACCACCAGCACAACTGCATTGTTGTTCAACTTTGCACTTCAATTGCAGTTGTTGTTGTTGTTGTTGCTGTTGCTGTTGTTGTAGCTGTTGCAGTTGATGTTATTACCGTTTGGGGCGCAGGCGTAAATTAATGGATTCATCGCACCAAGCCACAGCCAAAACCAATCGAAAGCCTAGCACACCGAATGAATGAAGTTCAATGTTTGTGTTAACAACTTTGCACCTACAAACATACATACACACATATGTACATGTGTAAGTAACTCCTACATGCTGGGGACAGACGTGATCGCATTTAATTGAATATTCTATTTAATTTATCAATTAGAGAGTTTGCTCTTTTAATTGAGGCATGTGGCGCTGCCTAATTTGCTGGCCAAATTAGTGGCTATATTATTATAGAGATGCCGAAACCAAGAAAGAAAAAAGAACCCACAAATTGACTTGCCGTTGCTTTTGGGGTGTGGACCTGGGCGAGTCCCGGTACTGACTGGACTGACGGACAGACGGCCAGCTAGTTCGCAAAAACAAATGCTAATTATATGCTTACTGAGTACGTACGAAGCTCTCTTATTGATTCTCTCTTCTGCTCCCCGC
Source organism: Scaptomyza caliginosa (assembly GCA_035044725.1). Classification (NCBI taxonomy): domain Eukaryota; kingdom Metazoa; phylum Arthropoda; class Insecta; order Diptera; family Drosophilidae; genus Scaptomyza; species Scaptomyza caliginosa. The sequence continues at coordinate 1,097,753 of JAWNNR010000686.1, forward strand.
TCTGAGGTTGGCTGAGGCCAGGGCAAGGTTATGATTTGGACACAAAACAAGAAGCTGAAGCTTAGATCTCAAGCAGACTTATAAAGCCATACGTACGTATGTGTTTTTATGGATGTGAGTGTGTGTCTTTCTTTGTTGCGCTGTGTGTTGCAAAGCGTCCACGCCCATTTAATTGCCACCTAACATTTGAGTTAACTAACTGTTCATAAATAGTTATGGCATACACGGACAGCGGCTGCGCCCACAAAGTTGCCACTGCAGCTCAACTAAGATGTGGCCGGGCCAGGCCCTGCCTCAGTCTTCAAGTAGTCCGAGAGAACAACAAGTCAAAGTCATAGTCATACTAGTCCGAGTCCACACGAACTACCAACACTGTAGTAGTTTTTAACGTGCCATTGTTGGTGCAGTACATTTATTTTCCCACTCTTGGCTTGGCTTTGTTTTTTGTGTGCTGCCGCTGCGGCTTCGGCTGCTATTGCTTTGACTTAAAAACTTAGTTAATTTAGCGCATTTTGTTGAGTTTTTGGTGCTGCTACCAATTTGATTTGCAGGCCACTCCATTGATTGCTTTATTTAGCGTTAATTTCAACAACGTCCTTGGGCTAAGTTGGGCAAGAAATGTTGCAAGCAAATATTCTTCCGCATCAAGCTAAACAAAAATAATTCATACAGAATAAACCCGTGCCTAAATGTCATTCAATGACTCAGACTAGCAATGATTGACTCACCGTATGAGTCTAACAGTTATGAGTAGAGTAGATTAAAATCTAGCTTAGCACACATAAATAATCGACAACTGGCCTACAATATTTATACACAGTTTTTTTTATAAACTTTTTCTTTTCTTAGTTCCCATCGTTGCTTAAATTACTTTATTAGTTATTGTGTCTAATTAAATTATGCGTTCTCCGTTTTTTTTTTCTTCTTTTTTGTTGAAGTGTTTCCCACTTTAATAAATTCGATATGCAAACAAAACGCAGCTCAGGCTCCCAGGCATAAATCACACACACTCAAAACGACCCCACACTGGATATGAGTACTGTTGTTGCCTTTTTTCTGATTTCTATGGCATTTTCATTCATGCGTGGTCCCAGCGGCCCATTCAGAGGTGTCGCTGCTTGGATCGTTTATGCAAATATGCCAGCGTTAAACACAAAAGCCAAGTACGCCCAACATGTCGCACCAAGCAGTCAAAGTCTGTTAGAGTCATTCAGAGTTAGTCAAGCAGTCAGTCAGTCAGTTAGTCAGTCAGAGGGCGTTCATATTCATAGGTCTAATTGCCCGGGTCGGGCCGTGAGATTCTACTATGGGGCATTCAAATGCAAAATGTTTTTATGCCGCTTATTGTTATGCTGAGCTGCACACAAAAGACCATAGCATTTGACTCAGTTTGTGCGCACTTAAATGCAGCCACTCAAGTGAAGAGTGCCATCTCTGGCGATATCTTCAAGTGGCATTAGCATAATTTAAGCCACTTGCTGCTGCCGATCCGTACCGAACCGCGACTTGACTCGATGCCCAAGCAAGCCAATCAGGCGCTAAGGTGCTTAGGGGCTTTAGCTATTCGTCATACCACTCTGGCAGTTGGCCAATATTTATGAGGCAGCAATAACCACAACAATAACACAAACAAAATTGTTAACTTTACATTGCGTTTAATGCGTTGGAAAATGGCTGCTTAAAAGAGATGCGTTAAACACATTTGCTTTAACAACGACTTCTTGTATTTATGGCGCGCTGAGTGTTTGGCTTTATGAAATTATCCCAACAAAAAGTGAATGGGTTTTATGCTGTACTTAAATATCTAATACGTCAATATACAAGTTGTATTTTAGGTGTAGCTGTCAAAGTCATAGCTCTAAACATTTTGGGTGGTTTATGAGCTACTCTCTTAGATCTCTTATGCGTGTTTAATGCCCCAAAAGCCCAGCTTTTATGACCTACACACGCATGTGTACGGTATAAAAGACGATATAGTTAAGAAGAGTGTTGACACATTTTGATCTTCTCTATGCGCAGCATATCAATAATCGATCGTTAAACTATAATAGTCCAATAGCAGCAGCAATGGGTGTGGCATTTCCGCTCGAAAGGAACTGACACGATAACGTGTGAAGACTAGTAAAATTGTTTGTTAGACTTTAAGCCCACTAAGCCTCAAATACAAAAGGAGCTGCTTGTATTGTTGTTGGCTTAAATGTTTTGGGTGATTCCAAGTCAGCTTTTTTTGTCCATCGATTCGCAATAAATTTAAGCTTGTTGTCGCCAAAGTGAAATCGTCCATGAATATCATTTTTAGCAATAAAATCAATCGAATGCGAAATATTTATAAAAATAATTAAATATCTTTCAAAGCGCCACATTAAACTTTATCACATTAAAAAGAGTTTTAATGTTTAGCTTATTTCTTGCCTGGTTATAAAAATAAAATATTTTTAAATCAATTTTTTATGAGTCTGTTGAAAGAAATATTAATGACATAAACACCTTTTCAAAACCATTTAAAAATTTAACTATTCATATACTAAATGCTAATTAAACATAACTCAGAGGATTATCGTTAAAGTTTTAGATGACACAAATACGATACGCTTTATACGATTTCACACATTTTAATTATCTTTCACTTTTGAAATCAGCTCTCTCAATTCAAAAGCATTAAATATTCTTTTCATGTGCACTGCTCTTTCGGCACTCAACTTTAAAGATATGATCCACCCCCAGCCCCGCTTAAGCTGGTACAAATTAAAAATTGCACTGAACTATGTTTGCTAGGCTGGGGCCGAGACCAACCCATTGGCAAACCAAAAACGATTTTGCCATTTTGGCAATTTGGTGCAATGCGAGCAACAAAAATGTTGAAATACTTTACAAAATGTGCAAAGAAACGCAACAATAAAAAAAATACAAAAAATAAATAAATGAACGAGTGTTTTTATAGCTTTTCAATTGATTTTGTTGCATGGCATGCGTTGCAATAAATAAAACAGCGTACGGCTTATTATACAATATAATAAATCTCAAAAAGTGTGCATTGCAAAAAAAAAAAAAAACAAAAAACATACCAAAAAGTGGGCGTGCTGCACTTGATGTTGCTGCTGTAGTTCTTGTGTTTTGCTGCACTTTACACATTAAAATGCCGCACATGCGTGGCAAAGTGTTGCAAACGTCGTGCCGTGCCCAGTCCAACGCAGGATGTGGGTAGCGTTGAGCAATTCCCTAAGCGACAAATTTTCTATCTGTTTGGCCTCACTACAAGCACTAAGCGTTCTTGCCACCTTCCAATCGGCTTAATTAATGCCCCAGTAACACAGCTGATTGGCCACTTTTTAGCCAAATTCGGCGCGCCTTTTGTCTTTCGTTGCACGCCTAATTAAGAATCGATTTTTATTCATAATAAATTTCGCTTAAATGCATGTTTTCTCGCACATTAAAAGTGCATAAATTATAAATTAACACCCAGGTGCATATAGACGGCCCCCTTCTTCGTTTTCCGCATGACAGCAAACCAAACACACGCATAGTTTGAGAGAGAGAAAGATACTCGTTGCTGCTGCTGCATCATCACTCATACGCAATGAAGACATTTATATGGCAAAAATCGTTTAGCGCCAGCAACGAAGCTTCTTTTTCGTCGACGTTGTTGCAGCCTGCAGTTAGCAGGCAGGTGGACAGGGCGGCTGGCCAGTTATGGAGTAGTTTTAATAGCCTAAGCCAGAGGCGTAATGCTAAAGGGGATTTAGCCAAACAGATGAGAGTCTAACTTATACGTTAAGTTAAAAAATACATAATAAAGCAGACAACACTTATTTTTTTTCTTTTATCCCCTTCAAAAACGCTACCCATGCTGGTGCATTTAACTTCTCACGCACTGAGCTGCCAAGTTTCCAGTCCAACCCCAGTCTAAGCTGCAGCCTCCATATCAGCTTGCAACTTATCGTTAAGTCACTTTTTTTATTATTTTCTAGCTGCCGCCTTTGGCCGCACGCAATGGGCGTCGTCAGGCACCTGTTGCGGTGTCCACAGTTGTTTTTGTTGTTGTCGTTGGCTGAAATCAGAGCAAGGCAAGGCTCATTGGTGTGCGTGTTTGTTTTACTGTGTATGTGTGTGTGTGTTTGTGTGTCTTGTGGCTAAGTCTGATGACAGCATCTTGGTGCGCGTTGGCTTTTTGCTGTTGAACATGTTAATTCGCTGTTGTGCGTTGCATAAAGAGCAAAACGAGGCGGCCAAGCTGCCAAGCAGCCGTTACATGGCAACCGCAGTTGCTAGCTGCTCCTTATTTTATGTAATTGGCAACTAAACACTTTCTTGCCCCGATCGTCATCATCATCTCTCTCGTTGCTGTTGTTGTTGCTTGTGCAGTTGTTGTGCGTATTTATGTCTAATTAAAATTGTGCTGCATGCCAGCAATACCAGAAACTGGGCAGCACTTTAAGTATGTATTTATCTATTTATACATGCATATGTATATGTATGTATGTTAAGTATGCTCTTTGTGTTAATTGTAACGCTTAAATGTTTCGCTTTAAACGTTTTGCAGTTAACGCGGCATTTCCTGCGCGGCGCACACATTCTTCCTGCTTGCGCATAGCAAATAAATCTATGCAAAACTTATTAAAAATCATATGACAAACTGTTTTATGGGGCGTTTAATTATTGGTTCGCCTTAGTGAACCATATCTGACTTGGTTGCTACTGTTTAGTGCTTTTGTTGCCTTTGCTGCCATAATGAGCCGACTTAATTTCACTTAATTTGCAGGCGGCCACAGGGTCGTATGAGTAACATTTAATTGTGTGCTTGCAGTAGCAACAGTTAGAGCTCTAACAAAGGGGTAATACTTGAAAGAATTTTAGCTTGAATTGCTTATTATGCGGCTATTACGTAGAAGTATAACAAGAGTATTAGCTATCTACCGAAAAATGTTGTCCGTAAAAATAATAATAATAACAAAAATTATAATTAAAAACCAATTTCTGAACCAAGTGGCTGCATTTTAAATATAACAAGAAACTGGGCTATTATCACACATGAGTAAGCACGTATGTGTCTGTGCGTGTTATATTTTGTGTACACACTTAAAGTTACTTAAAAAATTTGCTTAGTCAAGCGACAATAAGCGGTTCGTTGAATGGGCGCAGCTATTTAGCCCACGGCTTTAGCTAAGTGCCACAAAAATGCACAAAATATTATTGCGATTAATAATTTGGCAATAAAACTTAACACCTTACATTTCAACATGGCAAAAACTATAACAAAAACATTTATTATTAATAACAATTAAGTGCAGCACTTAAGCAGATGCCAAAATACAAATTGTTTGCAGCTTGAAGCTATGCCGGCAATTCTGAGCACATTAGCGTCACAACAGCAGCAACAACAACAAAACAAAAGCTTCAGCTAAAAAATGTTTTAGTGCTTTTGCTGTTGCTGCTGCTGCTGTTGCTGTTGCTGCCACTTCTGTTAAGCAACAATTAAGCAATTTTCATAATTACAAACAATGACCAATTTTTTGACACGCTCGCAAATCGCGCAAAATTTTTTAACCAGCGGCAAATAGCGTCGCTACTAACGTCAGCGTCGCAGTTACAGTTGAAGTTACTGCAACAACAACTGGCAGTATTTAATATAAACGTAGTTTTGTGCATTTACCAGCTGATGCATGATTAATCAGAAATTCAAACACTGAATTAAATACAACGAGCAGCGAATTTGTGCATGTGAAATTTTTAAAGTCTTGCGGCACTTGAATATTCAGGTTTTTTTTATGGTTGATTGAAAAATTAAACGAATCAGATTTGAGAGAAATATGTTTGCTAATAAAATACCCATTGACTTATGCATATTTTCTCCTTTGGTTAGCTTATTAACCTAAAGGCAACCTGACAATAATCACGTGCTGCATTTGCACCCTGTTCACACACACATACACACACAAGGCGCTTAAAGTCGCACAACAATTGTTGACCAGAGGCTGCTCCCCGACGTGTCGTGGTCGTGCTCTGGTTTTATTGTGTGGCTGCTGATTTTAGCTAACTATTTCTGCACCGATTTATATAATCAGCGGCGACACAAAACGTGGCAACATACTACATGTAATTTGCCATTGCTAGCTAGCTAACCTGCTGCCTGTTGCCTACTGCCTGCTTTGGGCAATCTAAAACAATTTGCGTTTCGTTTTTCGGCAACAACAATTGGACACAAGCCTGGGCTCTTTTATGCTTATGTTAAGTGTTGCAATTGGTAGCCAATCCGGCCAGATTGTCAAAGCGCCAAGCGCAGCTGCAAATGCAAATGTTGAGATGGGCGACATCCGAGACATCCCACCCACAATTAATGTATAATAATTGCAAATTAAAACCAGTGTAACAAAAACCTGAGCGCCTCCAATTGCAAAAGCCAAAGCACAAAATGCGCCAAGTGTTGCAAATGCAAGCCGAGTGCGGTTTTTGTTTTTGTGTGTTGCTTTTGTTTTTCGTATCGTATTTGTTAAGAGTAGAGTCAAGATATTAAACAATAATTGTAACTGTAAAGTGAGCTTAACGTGAGTGCATCAAACCATAATTTTCTTGCAACAGAGACGGAACAGTCTGCAATATTTCATTGAGGAAAAAAAAGCAACACAGCCAGACAGACACCAAGAGGCTCAGTAACTGACTGACTGACTGACTGCAAGACAGACGAGCGAATAGACGTAGAGACGGATGGACGGTTGGACAAATGGACAAACGGATAGAGAAGTCAAGAAACTCAGCTACTAGTACGTTAAACATACCGCCTTATAATTAGAGCAGAAATTCTGACGTTTCTATTTCAATTTTCCAACAAACGCCACGCAAAACTGCCACGCCAAGTGACGTTTTGATTGAGTGATTGGCAACAAGTCAAGAGAGCCACAGCAAAACAAACCAACTCCCCGCAAAACCCCGCAGACATGGTAGCCAACCAGGCAGCAAGTGTTGCCCACTGTGGTTGCTGTTGCCGCGGTTACAAATATCTGCATACCAAGCTCTCGTTGTTGGTTTGCATAGCAATAACCGAATGAAAATCATTTTTTTCTAATGTCGGCTGAGTTTTTCGCTCCTCTTGTGAAAGAAGGTATCGAGTTACCTTCTGCTCACTGCGTACCATTGTCTTGCATGTACTTCAAATCCGGGCAGGTAATTTAAGCACTAGAGAAATTTCAATACACATAACACACAAAGACTTAGTCTTGTTTGGTTGGGTCCACTTCTAGCAACATTTATAATTATCAACATAGTTCGCCAAATGTTGCTAGTTGGTATTGCTGTTGGTTGTTATGATTACGTGCAGTTGCTATTGTTGCTGGGGCGGCACACCCACTTTTACGACCATACGAGTTTCAAGTGGTAATTGCTCCAATTTGAATACGTAATAAAAATCGAATAAGCAGCAAATCGATTAGCAATCTAACGCGCCCATTGTGTGGTCGGACTTAAACGCAGTCGCTGTCAAAGTCGCAGTCGCCGTCTCAGTCAATGTCTCCGTCGCTGCCTCAGACCAATGCTCGGCATCTATGCACGCGCTAGACGACGCGACGTTTGCTTACCGGATTGATCGGTTTGCGGATACTGTATCTGTCCATTGCTATTATTGCCTCGGCTGCTGTGGCTGCTACTGCTGCTGCTGCTGCTGCACTGCGGCTGTTGCGGCTGCTGCGACTGCGGTCGTTCAATGTGAAGGTCAGTAGGTGGCGGTCGGCGACTACAACAATCAATTAGACCCCCTGAAACGGTAAAAAAAAACCAAGTGTAATATGAGCAAACTTATTATTAGAGGTTTCACATGAGTCAGGATCGGAGAGAAAGGCGTGTTTGCAACGAACTGAATTGGTTGCACTGATTATATACAATACACATATAGTATACAAGACCGGGTCGATCTAAATTTGGTCAGCGGCAAGTTGCCATACTCTGCGAAACACACAATTGTCAGCTTGTTAGGCAACAGCATTTTTGAATTGTAAATTTAAACATTTATGCTCAACGGTTAAAACTAATGACTAACAAATTATACTTAATAAGTAAGAATGTGGGGTGAAGGGCACAGAAATGCCATTATAAAATCAGGTCTAACAAGATAGAATAATGCTGCTTAAAGATTGCATACCATAGACTAATAAATGAACCTGTAGCGTGTTAATAAAGATTTAACTCCACTTTCCAAATATATTCGATTAATATAAACATTAAAGATTTACCATTATTGAAACAGTTTGAATAGCTGGGATTAATGTCGTCTTAGCTAATGGCGCACCCAAAAGTCCAAAAAGCTAGCAATCAAAACGTAATTGTAATTGGTAATTGCTTTCTTTTATGTACACTCCAAAGTATGATGAGGCAGCGAGCAGCTGCTGTCTTTCCAACTATGACTCTGACATAGACGGGCACCCACGCAAACTGCTGCTGCTCCAATTTGATTTGCTGTGGTTGATCACTGCCATCAAGCAAGCATTTCAATCGTCTCGCAGCTGACCAAAAATGTTTTGACAGTTTGCAGTTATTGTTTGATGCGCTGTCATGTGATGAGTTCATTAAGTGTACAATAATTGAGCGTTAAATGTAAAACTCCAAACTTATATATGGGCGTGCGTTTTGACAGCCAGCGAATGAGTGGCCAAGAGACCCAAGAACCAGATTGACTGACTGACTGTTTGAATGTTTGACCGTTTGATGGACTGACTGACAAACTGACACTGATGGGCAACACGCTAGCGGAATAGGCAAGTGAAATTGATACAACGAAAGTAGGCTGAGACCGATACCTATCCCGCATCCGAGTCTGAAGTATGTGGGGCTGACCACTTCCTGCTTAGTCTGTAAGTTGCGATTTAAGTGTATTGTATTTTATGCGCCGCTATCTAATTAAAACAGAGACTTGGCCTTAGTTTTGCCTACCCTTCCCCCCACCTGGCCCTGATAAGAACGATCATTACTTACGGCCTCAAAAGCTTTTACAGTGCAGCTGCGACAACGCCGAAGTTGACTTCGACACTGAGGTCGCTCCTTTAAATGGCCGTTGGCAATCTGAAGTGGAGCGCATTTGTTGTATTGAATTGCCAAGTGAAATTACTGATATTTGATGCTATTAACACAAATCTCAAGTTGCAATGCACACTTTGCTAGTGCTTTGATGCGGCCAAAAAGCCCGACTGGGTGTCGCTTATTGCTGTTGCTGTTATTGCCACAACAGTGGCCGTTTACAGTAGGTCCCCGACAACAACAATAACAAACAGCATCTCTGCCTACAAAGTTGATATTGTTTTTCATGTTTTTCACGTTGGGCATGGAGGGAGCTAGCGCGTGGCACAATGTATCGAATGGAATAGAGTCGAATCGAGTCGAGCCGAGTCGAGTCAAGTCGCGTCGAGCAAGCCACCAGATGAAATAGATCCGCTTTAATATTGGTAATTAGGACCACACCTATGCGATATACTCAAAGTGATTTTTATTACAATCTATGCAAAGTCTCTTCATGTCGCTTCACGTCTCGTCGCCTTGCTTCAGTCGGTTCTGTTTTATTATAGCTGCCTTTGGCCAAAACTCGACTAGTTTCAATTTGCTGTTATTGTTATTGCCACGAATGGTATTGTTTTCTATTACCGTTGTGTTTTATTGTCTTCTCTTTGCATATACGAATATATTTGTATGTATTTAAAGCAAATACAAGTAACCATGCTGCTTTATTGAACCGCAGTTTTAGCTTCAGTCTCAGTTTGAAGCACTGCCGCAATTACATGAAATTTCAAGCTTAGTCTCGGCCGCATATCACACGACAAACTGACCTTAAACTTGCATGCAAGGCGGCTTTTGTTATGGCAACTAACAAATTCAAATAAACTATGCAGCAGCCAGCTTCTATGTGCAATTAGTTTTTACTATATAAGTCGTATTTTTTACTGTATCTGTATTTAATATTAATTTTTTTTGTGTTATTTTGTGTTTTGTTTTTTCCCCATTTAATTTTTTTTCTTTAGGTTTTACGTCGTGTGTTGAAAGTTTTTTGATTTCGTAGCTAGGCGAGCGAGCAGCAGGTGGTCCCCTGTTGCACCGCCGCCAAAAGCTAATTGTGTTTTTCTCACATTTGCAGTTAGGCACCGTTCGTGGCTATCGTTGCTAGCTGGAGCTCGCTCTATCTGTGAGATATACATAGCCGCACATGTGCTCATATGTGTGCTTAAAACAAACACACAATAAATTGCCTGTGCACAGCATGCGTCCTTAGAGTGGTACTCTTGGTACTGTGGTGGTGTGATGTTGCAGTGGTTGTAGTTGGTAGTGCGGCATTGAGGCGGTTCTATTTCATTTTGCGCCTGGTCCGCATTTTGCATGTTGTAAATTAAAGCAAGTTAGCTTAATGTGATTCCTTTTTTCACTCAGCGTCCAAGGCTTTCACTTAATAATGAAAAACGTTAGGATGCGGCTATTAAATATATATGTAAGGTTGCTTGTTAGTGGCGGCATATGCCAACACATAGTTAGTTAAAAGACAATATAAAGCTGAAATAACCAAATTAACCTATAATGGCTTAATAGGCCAAGTAGTAATTAAATGAATCCCAAATAGCCGAATGATAAGTATCGCTTTCATACTAAACGTTTTGCCATATTCCCTCAGTAATCTCCTATATCCAATTAGAGCTTATCGCCTTACAACAACCGCACGTGAAATTCTTTGCTTCATCTTTCTCGAAACAGGTTTGAATTTCTCTTCGATCTTCCTGACAACTTCAGCTTAATCAGAGATTTAACTGACAAATTTAAATGTCATATTGCCCCCAACTCCCTCCTCCTACTAAATACAGGAATACTTTTAGTAAATTTTCACTTTAAATGCAAATGCTGATAGACTAATGAAAGCAAAATTACTTTGCTGCACACAACTGAACTGAATTGTCTGTGCCACAACAGGTGCGCCTCTGTCAGCCTACACAGAATGAGAAAACTCTTCGCAGAAAATGGCAGAGCGCTCATGCAGATAAACAGTTAGAAAAGCCATAGGAGTGCGCCATCAGACATTTTTTTATTTTGTTTGCCTTTCTGCCTTTATACGTGGCAAGTGGATCACATGTGTGGAACGAGATGACCGACTTGCCAACATCGTATCAAGTGCCTGTCTGCAGGTAGGAGGAGTCAGGCGTATCATTTGCCCAGTGGGGTACGAGTACAGAACGTGCAAGGCTGCGGCATTGTTCCGCCTCTCTCCTCCACTGTACTTAGCTACAAACACAGACAAAATAGCACACACATGCTGCTGTGCGCCGGACACGTGAAGGAATTTTTTGGTTGTCTTAGGGTCGTGGTATATTGGCTTCCGAGTCAATTGTTTGCACTGTGCAAACAACTTTGACTGTCGACTGCCGACTGCAAAACAGTGGAACTGAGACTGCCGCCAAGCAGTCTGTGGAGTCTGTGGACTGTGTGTGCTGTTGACTGTTGGCTGTTTTCAATACCATAATGGTGGCAACTAGCTGTAACAAGCAGCAAAAGTAAACACTGCTGTCGCTCGTATTAGTTTTAAATGCCACATTGGCATTGAGCAAACACTTTGAACTCTGGTCAGTGCTAAAGCTGAAAAGATAAACAAACATCAAGCGAGCTGTACAACAAAGTCGACAATTAAATACACTTATGTGTGCATTTGAAAGCTATGTTCAACAAATATATAGCGATCGAATAAATTACTAGTTATTAGCTTCAAGTTTATTGTAAAAAGACTACTTTAAAATTAAACAGATATTTTAGACGTCTGCACGATATCACTATACCCTACCCAAGGCCAGTTGATGCCCTTACATCGTTTTGTTGATTTGAACGGGTAAATGCTAAATGTAAATAAAGCCACCGTTGTTGGGACCACACACAAGCACACACACAGTAAGTGGGAGATTTAGCCACCGTTAGACACTCGTGGCCATTACTTTGCTAATTGCGCAGAAAGCAAACAGTGAACGGCAGCGGCAGCAACAGTTGCTGTTGACAAAGCGGCAAAAAATGTAAATCGTTGTCATGAATGATTCGGTTTTTTCTTATTTTGTTGCTAGAAATTCTCAAGCACTTATGAAGTTTTCACTTTTCGTGCCTTTTGGCGCGCGTGTCTTTCGAACAAGGAAATTATGCAAAATAAAAAAAAAGACAATACACAAAATTGCAACAAAAAGCAAACATTCGGCCGATCAGCCATTTTTGGCCAAGTCAAATTGTGTGTCCAGTTTCTTTTATGGTCATTGCTTAAGAAAGTTGTAAATTAATAGGCGAAAATACGTAGTTTTCGCAACTGTCTCAGCAAACGTACATATGTATATACATTTGTACATACTTCTGTATGCCTCTGACAATCAGTTAACGCCCATTGCGGGTCTTTGAGTCAAATGGCCGAAAATGGCGGCTGTAAATTGCCAATACATTTAATGCAAACAGTTTTTTCGATTTCTTTTATAGTTTTTGTTTTGCTTAAGCCGCGGCACTTACAAAACAATAAACATTTATTTTACTGTGCGACAGTGATTTGTTGCACTAACATTTACAACTGTACCAACGGCTGCTGACAATTGCAGCTTGAAATTTATGCAGTTACAGTTGAAGTTGAAGTTGAAGTCGAAGTCGAAAGAACACATTCGAAGCCAGACCCAAGACGATCGAGCGACCAACTGGGCGCGACAATGCGGCAGTCAATTTTAATTATGTGTCCAAAAATAATGACAACGTCAGGGGTTGCCCAAAAATGGCGCAGCCAGTTTTTTCTTTCACGTGGCAGGCAGGCTGCTAGCTAGCAGGCAAACCTGCATGTCGTTTGCCGTTTGTCGTTTGTCAGTTTGCCTTTAACAGACTGAAACCGAATCTGAATTTGAATCTGACTTCGCAAAACTGACTTTGCAACTGAGACTCCAACTCCAAGTGGATTGATTTTGTTTGTTTAGTTGTTTTTTGTTGGCTTGCACTTGCCTGACGCCCGCGCCCAGCGCAGTCCAACTTCATCAAAAGCAGGGGTGAAGGGGGCATGTTTGCCATTTTAGCTTGTATACTACATTTGGGTGGGTGTTGGATTCAACACTTTCGCCAACGCCACAGACGCCGCCGCCGCCGCCGCCGTCAACTGGCAATTGGGTTATGAAGTAGACTGGCGCAGGCATCGCCGCAAATTGCATTGATTTGTGTGGGAATGTGGCGTTAATTTGATTTGATTAATCAAATCTGCATGCACAGATTTCACCTCACAGTCGGTCGTCGATCAGTAACTATCAATGGGTCGTGCCCAGGCACTGACTTCATGTTTGTATACCCAGCTACCATGTCTGTGTATGTATATGGCCAATAATTCACTCAGGCGGCCTAACGGTTTATTAGCATAAATAAAAATAAAATTGATATGTTTGAACTATTTCCTGCAGCAATGCGCGCTACAATTTTCGTACATGACAACCAACAAGCGACTGCAACAAGAACAACCTGCAGCCAAACGAGCTACAACTAATGCCAGGCTGCAACTACAACCAAACTTAGTGAAACACTCACACACACACACATACCAACTCACACAAGACAACACACAGCACAGGCACCTTGTTGCCTGCCCAAGCGGCAACCGCAGCAGCAATAACGACGACGACTCCAACTGCGGAATTGGTAGCCGGGCAACAAAATGTTGCGCTGTCAGCGGCGCATGCAAATGGCGTGGCCAGTCAGCAGATAAGAAACGTAAAGCCAGGCCAGGTGAAGAGGAGGACGCTGGCTGACAGTGTAGCAAGAGAAGGGTGTACACCAATGCAAGAAACAACCATCGTGTCTAATGGTTTTATACACACTACATAGCAACAATTGCCACTTCTGGTTGTTTTACTGTTTCGCACTGGCTCTTTAATATTGTTGTTGCTGTCATTAAGCATTAAACGCTTGTCCTACTTCCAGTTCCTCTTATTGCCCATTAAATACCTTTTATTTGAAAATAATATCAGCTGCATAACCTGATAACATTTTGTTTTGCATTTAGTTTGTCAAAGTCATAATGTTAGATCAACGAAAATTGCCCCGCCCAAACGTAAGACGATCGGTTATTTAAGCGAGCTCTACACCAGCTGAGTGGCATGTTAATTTTACAAGCCTACGGTACGTGTTTAGAGTGAGACAACATGTCTAAACATACTACACGCACATTCGCTAGTCATGCCACGCCCCCTGCTTATACGCAACTCTAGACGATTGGGCTAAATCGATAAAGAAATCATTTATGCAAATGTTTTTCGACAGTTTTTCAAAACTTGACTGGTAGTCCGTCAGTGTTTGTCCCGTGTTAAAGCTGATGTGTTGTTGCTCTGTCTTAGTCATCAAGTTTTGATTACATTTCCATGAGATACATGCATATATATCAGATACCTTATGCATGGCATTAACATAATCAGGTGAAGTGATCACCATTAAGCAGCTGCGAGACAGCCTGAGCCAAAAAAACGAACTTAAGTGGGTTAAAATGCAGGCGTTAACTGAACTAAACGGTACTGGTGGCAGTTGCTACTTTTGAATGCTTTTCATATGCTAAAATCTGAAAACTGTTAATGACTTACTAAGAGCTAGATACACGTGGGTCTAAGGCTAATAACACGTCGAGCGCTTTAAACTCATGCCACAGATTTGGTATTATCTGGCGTGTGTGTGGCCCGTGCGGGAAACAAAACAAACAGTAACTAATATGCAGTTAACCCACAAATGCCTGTGCAGAAAACAAAACCGACGTGTGCTATTATTAACATTTTTCAAAAAAGAAAGAAAAAAAAAAAACCAAAACTATCAAAGCTAACGGCAGTATATCCCAGTGTGTATGTACAAAAGAGTTTGAGTTCGAACCATAAGCCATTCAAAGTGTAATTGATGATGAAAAAAGAGATCGATCATATTATGCTGCTATCGTATATCAATCACGACACAACCACGACAAACTATGGCCACTCCATCGCATATATTCACTCCCATACTCTTGATACTCACATATGAGTACATCGACGACGGCCAACACGGCGAATGCGTAACGTATCGCAACGGAGGCATCACAGCTAACTGAATGCCCCTAAGCAACCAGAGTCAACATAAATATTAGCGATAGTCAGTGGCAGCGGACATGGGAGACAGCTAGCTCCTCGCTAAATCTTTAACCTGCCTCACACTCTGAACTGTACACAGTGCGTATGAGTAATGTCTTGGTTCGCCGAAGCTGTAACACTTTAATACGGCCCGACATTCCATTAAAACGAGTTATTCATAATAATTGGCCATTTCATAGCTCAATATTTGTTGCTCTCGTTTATTTTGGCCAATTGTTGCTGTGGGGGCTCGATAAATTGTTCCACTTTCCAGACTTGATTCGCCTCTGGAGCGTGTCGGCATCGGCATCTAAAATTGCCTGAAGATTACACAGCAAAACAGTTGACGCCCTTGCGTGACGCACAAAGAGCGAGGAAAGAGAAATATAAGTACACTCTTTGTATATGTATGTATGTGTTTTGGACCACTCTTCGGTCATTCAAATTTGCAAATTAGCCTTGAGGCAACAAACCGCCATGTTCTGCACCATCTAGACCCAATTTCATGCTATCTGTCTTGCGGCATGTCAAGCTTTTTATTTGCTTTTACATTTCATTACTGCTTTGATTCGATTATTATTTTGTGGGGCAGCAAATATTTTTTGGCTAGCTCATGATTGTGGTAACCCAAAGCTTCCGTTGTTAAGCGTTTTGATTTAAGACCGCTTTCGTGGCGAAACCCAAGCCATAACAAATTGGATCCAGATCATGTGTTGTCCAAACGAGAAGGCGGAAATAAATAAAGCAACACGTTGGGTCAGCTTTCTTTTGGCTGTTTTGACGGCGCCAGCAAAGGCATCGAATGATAGGTATGCCAATCAATAAAATGTTTAGTATCTATGGAAATAAGAAGCTCAATGGCGTTCAATCTGCATACCTAATTAATTAAAATGTCTATAGAAAATCTTGAAAGAATCAACGACACTGATTTAAATATTATTTATAAGCTAAGAATTCAAAACAGCAGCATTTGAATAACTGGAGCGACTCCATCTAGAACAGAACTGAGCATCAAATACTATACAGTGTAATTAATTTAAAAAAATAAAAAAAAAAAATAAAATGAAAAATATGTTACACAAATGTCAAGCCAGAAGCCTTTAGCAATAAATCTTTTTTGGCCATGTCATTTAATTGTGACCAAAGCACACCGTACCGATCGCATCAGATCTAATCGAATGAATGGACTCTCTGACTCTGTGTATATAAAAAGAAAAACACCTGTTTTTACTGATATTGATTTTTCTGTGTTGTGCTGTGTTTTTTTGCTTTGTCGGGGCACTGGCGACCTTTATTTTTATAATATATCGAAGAGCTCGCACAATGTCTGCACTAGCTGCAATTGCGGGAGAGAGCAAACAGAACCAGTTGGCTAACGTCTGAGCTCCCAGCCGAGCCAGCCTGTCATTGTCGGCCTTGTTGTTGTCTCTGGTGCAAAAGCAAAAACGGCAACAACCACAGCAACAAAAAAAGCCGTTAAAGTTATTTTGCATCATTAGTATGATATGGCGCTGGTATTGGTGTCGATTTCTGTGCGCCGGCTGTGAGAATTACAAATGTTTATGTTAGTATGTATATGGCATATGGAATATGGTTGAGTATGGGTGTACGTACACGCAAGTACTTGCAAGGCAACTCACATATTTTTTAACATTTAATATCCACCTTGACTTTGATAGGCCATAATGCCGCCACATGCAAGCGGCAATCTAAAGCTTAAGCTAAAGCTAAGTCTGGGTCTGAATAGTTTTTTTTTTCTTTTTGCCGGCATTGGCCATTGCCTGGCACCGGTGCTGTAAATTATCCGCAGCTAGTGACCCGGCGTGGCTGCATTGGCATATTTCAAGCGCTAAATGCATCATTAGGCAATTTGATTTACAGCTACAGCCACAGTCAAGGCAAAGAACACGTGTTCCTCAATGCCTCATCCAGTATGGGATATTGGCAACATAGTACATCTACTTATTATGTACATATATTTACAATTATGCACTTACACTGTATAGATAGCATATGCAAATACAGTTCAACTCAAATTGATAACATGCGCCGTTGCCCATAAGTTACAATTAACTTTGCTCTACGTGTTTCCCAAGCAAACTGAACTATTCAATTAAATACTTATTTTCGCTACTGCCAATGAAAATGTAAGCTGCAGCAACTGCAGCCAATTTGATATTTGGCCAGCAGCGCTTTGTATATTTGGTCAAAACGAGATCGCAGCAGCAAGTGGCACGCAATGTAGAGCCGACAGCGATGCTGGTTGGCAGGCAGCCTGATGCGTATCGGGTGGCATTTTAAATGAAGCGATTAAAATCCAACGCCTGCACAGTTACACACATTTTTGCCTAGCTTACAGACTTTCCTAACACCCCAGTCAACCTCCTCTGCCAAAGGCCACAAAAATGTATCTTTTAATTCAATAATTTTTCTCACAGCAAGCACTAACAGGCGAATGAATCATGTGAATTGAGTTACATGAGATCATATTCCGCATTGCGCATGTCAATGTTAATTCAGAATCAGAGATAGGGAGAAAGAGAGAGAGAGAGGAATATGTTGCGCATGTGCCGAGTGTGCCGCTTATGTTAGTTCATTAGAATAAGTAAACATTCCCAAAAAAAAAAAGAAAAGATAAAAACCCTATTGCTATAGCGGTCAACAATTATACAAGCAGTGCGTATGGAACACCCACAGCTTGGTAAACACTGACGCGTATCAATTAGAGACAAGATGACGACAAGTGAGCTGACAGACCCGAATAGCTTCAGATAACAAACACGGCCAACACTTGGATGGCAAATGTAGCTAGCCATTGGCTGTGTTAGTTTTTTATGCGATTGTTTGCCTTATGAGACACTCGTCGATGGTCGCTGGTCGATGGTCGATTGCCGATTGTCATTGATTTATGCCACTAATTGTTATTCATCACGCCGTAGGTGGTCAAACGGCACTCGATGGTAGTGTTGCCTCGTGCCTGTGCCTGCTCCTCGAATCCTTCTACCACCCATGTCCACTAACTTGTTCTAAATCGCGTGCACCCGTCGCATAAATCATCAACGATCGCTGACCGAAAATGAAATCGAATGGATCGAAACAAGAACAAGAGCTGCCCAAAAATGCGACTAATGATTTGTTTGTTTATGCCTTGGTAATGGGCTACCAACTTTGTGTTGACTTCGCATCTTGTAGTTTGTTTCATTTTCACGTCATTGGGATAGGTTTTTTTTGGTTTTTTTGTTGTTTTTTTTTTTTGCCGCCTACGCACAATGTTGCCTTAAATTTGTCTCATGTCTGCATAAATTTGACTTAATTGATTTTAAATTTGAGCATTTTTAATAGTTTGCAGCCCAATTTCCGACATGTTCAACAGCAAATAAACTGAAACGATATTTATGTCTCGTATTTTATATTTTCGCCTAATGGAACTGCATACTAAATAAGCCTGTGCTAAAGCTAGGGTCTCTATCATTTTGATTGAGCATGAATATGTATGCTAAAAATGTTAATGTTAATTAATTATATTAACGAGCCTTAAGCATTTTATATAATTTATTTACCCAAACTAAACAATATCTACATATTTATGTGGATCTATGTTAATTGGTTCATTTAAATGCTGCCTCATTCTTAATCATGTAAAATTTGACAAATGTTGTGCACTCAGCAAGACTCCAAATAAAGCGACTCATCGTTCAAAAAGCATTTACCCTAACCTTCTATGCTTTTAATAAGGTCTTTCATCAATCCCGAAATAGTGAGCAGATAATCGAGACAAGACTGCGAGAGTTTAATAGTTGAATCAAACAGGTCGAACATGTAAAACTTATTTTAAATTTATATGTTTACTGACATTTAATTACATTCTAACTGTGTTTAAGTGCCGTCAGCACTGTGCACAATTTTGACCGGCAAATTATCGACCAAATTGCACCATAAATAAGCAAGCCAAAAATAAAAAATTATTAACAACAGCGCGGACAACAACTCTATATAAATAATCAAACAACTTGAGATCATTTATAAGGCGACGAGTGAACAGATCGTCGCACGCTTAATGGCGCGAATTATTTACAGATTTTAATGTCAAGCCAATATTCGAAAAATTACGTATCGCTTGCTGCGCCTTTGTGATTATGTGCTTCTGCTGCAATACTGTTAATACTTTTGCGGCTTTTGCGATTGCTTTTATTTAAAACAAATTGTAAATGTTTAAATGCCGCATAGTTTCGTGGCTCTAAAAGAAGCCGACGCGTCGGTGTTGATATTGTTGTTAGTGTTGGATAGAGTCTATTCGGTGGCTGTACAGTGGCTATCAGTGGCACCCGTTGTTGTGTTGTGTTACTCTTTTTGAGGTGTGTCCCAGGTCCGATTCGACCAGACATTATGAAAATAAACGAAAAAAAAAAACGAAACAAAAATAATAATAATAAATAAAATCCATGTGTAGCATTGAATGCGTTCAAATATTGAATGTGGAGCAGTTTGATTTGAAAAGCCCAGTAAAGAAAACAACAATGAAATAACAAGCGCGGCCCAAAAAACCAACAATAAATTTTTTTTCTTTGAGGTGGCTACTTAAACAAACAGCTTGCACGGATAATGAAAAATATAGCGGCATCGAGTTAAATACAAAAGATAAACTTCTTTTTGGGAGATATTTTAATCATAATAATAGACAACAGGCAGCAAAGCTGACAAAAGCTTTTGTTCAAATGTCAGAGTTAATAAAAGCGCAAAAATTTATTTTAAACGTTTTTTAATGACGTCGGTTTTATATTTATGAGTGTGCCTGTAGCAGAGTATGTTTGTGTGTGAGTGTGTAAGAGTGTGATAATGCTTGGCTTGAGCAATTTGAATAAGCCACGCATTTCATGTACCCTCAATGACGACCAACTTTGGCACAGTTAACTTGCCCCCATGCCAGCCTCTGCCATTGTTTCGACTGTTCTTTTTTTTCATCGGCTTGGTAGGTTTTTTAAATTGGACTCTGTAATGCCGAAGCTAAAGCTGTAGCCTTAGCTATGGCTGTAGCTGTTGCCGATGCTGATGCCGAATTTGAAACCTAAAACCCAAGACTCAAAACCGACACCTACAACATGGCATCACGTACAAATTTCGTATGCACGATTTTGCACTATTTTGATATTTATCCAACACCTGCGCATAAAATGAAGATGGAGATGCACAAAACAACTCAAAGATCTGCCTGCGTTTTGGGTGAGATGAGACTAGGTTGCCATTGAATGATCACGCTGAACATGAAAAGCATGAAAGCCGTCGACAACAACGTTTATTTGTAACTCTTCTAGTCTTCACAACTACTATATTCAAATTTCCTGCCAGAATTGACATTGCTCAGACCAAAACAACCAGTCAGCCAGTCAACCAGCCAGCTGTGTGCCTGAGAAACTCTACACTCTAGAGACGGTCTCTGGGGCTACAGCTGGGACTAAGCTTTGAAGGCTTCTTTTAGATGCATCCCAACACATTACAACAGTTGCATTGATATTTACGACTTGCAGCCAACTGGCAGTCAACATAAAACAGTTTAAAGCATTGCCAAAATAAATATGATGTAATAAATGAGCAACGGCTCACGTTAAGACTTTGAGTTAAGAAGGTGCCTGTCAGTTGCCGTTGCCTAGCATTGCCTAATAACATTTTTGAGGCCTTTAACATAAAAAAACAATGTGACTTGTATTTGCTTATGCATTGAAATAGTTTGGCCACTTGAAACTAAACGAGCACCTTAACAAAAAAGCGACTCGTAAAACAATATTAAGCTAAATGCACAACATTTCCGTTTTAATCAACCACCCGCTACCAACCAAAAATAACTTAATTTACAAAGCGCAAAAATGAAAATAAACAACAAACAATAAGAAGACTGCGAGATGAAAAATGTGATGAAGATGTTGTGCATATGCGGCAAGCTCATACTCCAACTTATTAAAGTTAAATTTATTTGACTTTCCACTACATACAGACTAAAATCTCTATGAATATTTATAGATATTCGTTCAATCAACGTACAAATTAGTTTTAGAAAACGTTATTTTATGGCTCAATGGCAACACTAGCTAAAGAACTAATAAACTAAGACTTACCATGGACAGCCTAGAAACTAAGCTACAATCAAGCAAGCAGGCAACCACAACAACAGCTTCGATATAAAAGCAAACTATGCTTTATAAGCATTGTGATTGCCTTCAATAAATTGCAAATAATTTCGACCTCATTTCGCTAGGCGTCGTCGTCATTGTTGGTCCGCCACACGGTCACGGACGGCGTTCGTATATACCACTGGCAAACGCCTTGCCCCCGCACTCAACACCCCCCGCTGACGTATAATAACACTGCGTGAAATAATGTTTTGAGTTATAGGCAAGTCAAAGCAGGCCAAATTTGTTGGTTTTTATTCGATTTTTTTTAGCATTTGACCACGCACTGACAATTTTTGCGAGCCGCAATAAATTTTCCCTGCTTTATTTCGTACACTTTTTAATTAAAACACAATCAAATGTCAAGTTTACTGCTAGCTGGAGCGCCAGCTGCATGTTGCAAGCTGCAGTCTGCATCCAAAGCAAACACTTGTCATCTTGACAGGCCGAATAAAGCGTGACTGACGTACAGCAAGCATTTGAGGGGAGAAATAGGCAAATAAACGGGCAAACTCACGCAGTAGGCCTAACGAGGGTCATTTAATAAGTTGAGCTGTATTTGCATAGACCCCCACACACACACGTACACTCGCTGACTTGACCGGGCCACTCCACTTGCAATGTGGGCAAATGAAACTCGAGCTTGGATATACACATATTTAGGTAAATGCGCGCGTGCGTGGTGGCTAACAATTGAGTAACACTGTATACGCTGTTTACACTGTGTGTAAGCCTTTTGTCTGAGCCAACTATTTCTGAGTTTTGTTTTGTTTTGCTGTTGCTGCTTGGGCTGCTGCTGTTGTGTCTGTTTGTCTCTTATGTGTTTGTTGATAATTTTGCGGCGATAAGCGCGACATGTCAGCGTCAGCAGAGTGGCAGCAGTGGCAACGCCAGCTTTAGATTCGAGCACAATATATTTTGTCAGCTCAAATGGTGTACATAATAGCCCAGAGATAAGATAGTAATGGCCCGGTAAAGCGGCTCATAAATCATTGGCATGGAAATGGCTTTTCTATGATAGACAACTTGTTAGCGTTGTTAGCGGTCACTTCCGCAAGGCGAAACCTGCAAACTAAGCCATTTTAAGCAGTACTTTTCACTTTCCGTTAAACACTCGACATCCGCCCAAAAGAGTAAGCCTGGCAAACAGAAACGGCTATAGCAACGACAGCAACAACAACAACGACAAAGAAAACAGTAACAAAAACATCGCCAACGGGAGCAACAAAAAGTCGTGGCATGGAGAAAAGTTCATTTTCAAAGTAAACAAACGAAAATAAACCTATTTTCATACTAACCAAAGTTCATTTTAATGAATGTGCAAGTTTTTTTTTTTTTTTGTGGTATGCGCTTCCTGCGCCAATTTTCATACCAAAAGTGTACTTAAGAATATGTTGAGAAAATAACATTTTTATGTTTAGAAGAGTAGTATTACCTCGTACATGCGAGTATATTTATATCTCCAAATCACAAAACTTGCCAAAAAAAAATGATATTGATTATATTCAGATATTGATGAATGCCATAACTAACTCAGCTTCATACCATCACAAACACTGCGACTTCTTTTGTAAATTATGCTGTCGATATCCTTCTATCGATTAGTTCCATTTATTCTAGTGTTTATACATTGTAAGGGTATGATACCTTCGGCATGGAGGAGACTACCTTTTCTCTCTAAGTTTTTTTTCTTTTATTGATACGTTTTTTGTACGGCATTTTTATGTGCGTCGTGCGGCAGTGGTATACAAATTTCTTACACTGTAATATGATTGATTGCCCCGTTGACCTGGAAACGTACCAAAGAGCGGCCGAACTAATAGTTACACTTAACAATGAGCCACAGAAGATTGGAGAGCAAGGAAAGCACCAGAGCCAAGTCGAGCTAAACAAAATGGGTCAAGCGGGGCGGCAGACCAGCCCAAAACAACCAAAAAAATAAATAAAAATGAAAAGAAGTTATTCGAGATCAGTGGCTGAGTGGGCGCTGCATGCCACAGATGGACTCGCAAGGGGCAAGTGGATTTCAGCTAGCAACTCAGTTGCTGAAGTTGCAGGGCAGTGGCCATGACGTGGCGCTATTTGGCATTTCGGCAGTCGCTCAGTTGACGAAAGCGGCAAGTTAATGAGCTGCCTCCTTTATTATTATTCTTGTTATTATTACTAGAGGTATTTTTTTCAATTTCACTTTTATACATACGAACAAGACAACAAGCATGTCATGCTAGCTGGCTGCAAAACAAAAGACTTGATCGGCAAACAAAGTCGAGGAGCCGAACCGAACCGATGGGGCGCATAGGTAATTAAAAAACCGTTAATATTGGAAACGCTCGTCGCTAGGTGTCAAATCAAACATAAAAGATATTATTAAGAATTCAAAAAAGTGCTCAAAATTGAAAAAACGCATCGCAACGCAAAGAAGTGTGAGAACAACGCAACATGCCTCAATGGCTATTTAAAAGCGCTGTAAAATGCAAATGAGCGGGTAGAGAGTAGACATAGTAGATGAGCATATAGATAGCTAAAGATATGACAACTAATAAGCAGGGTAATGGCCAACGCCAAGCTGCATCACAATGAGCCCCCTTAAATGTAGCGTTAAGTGTGTTCAAATCCTAACAAACGGCATTAAGCCATAAAACAGATATGGCCAAAAAAGAAAAACCAAAAAAAAAAAAATAACCAATGGAAACCTCAACATCAACAACGAAACGGAAGATTGAGCTAAAATGCATTTTGATTGACGTTGAAATGTTTTAAATGGAGCGAACTCTAAGAGCCAGGTGCATTTCGTGGATTTCGTTGCTGTTTTTGTTAGTGTTGTTGTTGCTGCCGCTTTTCTCTACTGTCTACTGTGTTGTAGCTAATAAGTGGAAGTGAAATGAATTAGTAAACGCTTATGGGGGTCGCGACGTTGCGGCACTCAAAGAACTGTTTTGCTGCCGGAGATAAAGTCAAAATCGTAAATTTGAAATCATTGACTTAAAGCTTTTGATAAATTATTCAGTCCAACTGGTCAACAAGTGTTAGAGTGAAAGAGCATCGAAAACTACCACAACATCAATGAGCGCTAAATTGTATAAAATCGATCAATGGGGCAGCATAATTGTGTGAGAAAATATAACATTCATATTGGAAAGTTATCGGAGAGCAGGTTGGGCGTGTCCGCTATTCAGACCTTTCCAAATTCTAAGGGTCAAAAGGGGCTTTTTTATGTTTTTTGGCAGAGCATACAAAATTTTGCACAGCATTCATTTCATAAAAATATTCAATCGTAAATTTATTAGTTTACGAGGTGCAGCATAAAAAATGATGACAGTTTTATAAATGTACACGTGTGACTAAATACTATAATTGTTTGTGGACCGATCTATGCAAATCCCCTGCTAATACGCTGACAATGGCATCTTTAAAAATAAAGCACACTTTTTTTATATATGACAATAATAACAATAACTCTTGCAAATCAAAAAAAAAGCCCACAATGAGAAATGCCATAGCACAAAATAATGTTTGGCTCAAACAAAAGACGTTGGCAACGCACAAACATAAAAATAATTGACAAATATATTAAGAGCATAAATCAGAATAGCTAATAGAGCGCGAAGAGCACACAGCTCTAACTCTTAACGCAAAAGCCCCCGAACAATAATAACAACAACAACTATAACAATACCAACAACAAGATCAATAATAAAGATTCAACGTTTTCATTGATTTTTTGCTGCCTGCGTCTACGTCGACGGCAGCGTCGACCCGAAATAAAACCTAGGCAGCTTTTATTATCATTTACCGCTTGTCCGACGTACAAAAACCACACAAAAAAGAAAAAACAAAAGCCCCAAAAAAAAAAATAAACTTTACGAGTAGGTCTCGCTCTTCCAGTGTTGCCGTCATGCTCTCAGCAACATCAACAGCAACGGCAGCAGCACCAGCACTGACTTAGACTGCGAAGCAAGCAGCGAACGCTGCTGCGGGCCAGCAACTTCTTGGACTTGCTGGCCGGGGTCCGAGCCCGGCCAGATTTAGTTCAGTTTCAAGTGTTTGTGCGTTGCGTGCGCCACGAAGCGGAGAGCGTAGATTTTGTAGTGCTTTTTTTCGTTGTTGTCGTTGTGGCTGTCGTTGTTTTCGGCATCGTCGAATCAAGACTTCCGTAAAGCTCATTTGCCGTCGGCCGCAGTGACCAGCGCCAAATTTCGATCACGATCATTGTCGTGGGCGTCGCGATTCCTGTCGCCGAGTTAGAGCGCGCGAAACGCAACGGAAACCGAAAACCGCCAACGGAAGTCGGTCGAGCGATAACGACCGACGATTATTGCAGTATTTTTAATTAACGAGGCTCGACGAGCAGAAATTAGTTTTCCAGAATTTTTAATGAGCTAACACGCCGAATGGGAATGAAAAGTGCAAATTTATGAAAAGCTGCAAGAATTATGTATTGTATGATAAGTTAATATCACAAGTATAATGATATGTGTGTGAGTGTGCCCAACAATTGAAAGCAATAAATAATGCCCATAATGGGCTGAGTTGAAGCTATGTGAGAAACAAATGCAAACAAAGTGTAAAGCTAGAAACAACGAAATTGTCTACCTTATCAATTTCAACATCTATATTTATAATATACTCAAAAAAAAAAACAAATTAACCAAATAAAAACAGCTGCTACCACCTCTTTATGGATTTATTAAGCTATTCAAATTGGATAAAAAATTTCCTACAACTTCAAGCTGGTGAGTGCAAGTTCGTTGCCCAAGTCTTTTGTTTAACGTAGGCTATAGCAGCAAAATCGATACATGACGTTTTATAGTGAACGCGCGATTCTTGAGCTTTTGGCTTCAAACTAAAAACCTGAAATTAAAATTTTCTATAGTTCTAAATAAAAATAAAAACAATATAAGACACAATATTTGATTTAAATTTAAAAAGCATTAATACCAATGCAAAATTCACAGCGGTCAACAAATCGTGAGCATAAATTTAGATATTATCGCGATCATTTTGTATTTGGAAATAACAGTAACATTTCATTCAGCAGCTCAAAGATGCAGATCTCTGTTTACCTAGTTTCGTTAATTTAAAATAGTTTGCTTCCTTTGTTTAAGTTATTGATTTACTCACTGAATGCTCATGTTTTCTTTTGTCAATCAGAGCTAGAAAAAAACATATTTATGGCAGCAAACTCAAAACACAAGACAGGTAATGATGCAACGCACTAAAATGCACAAAAGACAATCAATTTAGTATTTATTTTACTGTTCAAAATTTCTCTCTCAACAAAAAATCCATATTTACGATAGATATTTGCCTCTTGTGTGCATTTTGGTTACTCATTGAAGCAAATCAACATTTTTGTAAGATAACCTACAACAGCCGCTGATAGGAAAATCTATTCACTCACCATGATCACGCGCCTGGCTTCAAATAATTATACATTAATTTGGCGTATAATTAGCTAATTAGAACTGCGCAGCAAAAGCTGCCAGGCCAAAACTGAAAAGCCATAGCTTTAATATCTTCCGGCTACACCTTTTGTGCAAAAATGCTTGCGAAAATAGAAAACAGCAAGCATGACTAAACCCTTGACATGCCGAAAAAAGCAATTAATCATAGCTGCTCGCTAAGGTTTGGGTCGCAGTAAATAAGTATTAATGGCTTCATAATTGAAAATTTGCAAATTTCCAAAAATACAACTCGAATAGGAGTAGGCAAATTTCAGTACGACTTGGTTGACATGCTTTTTTTACAAACTGTGCAAGTTGTTGACCTTAAGTATGTCACTCAGGCATTCAAGTGAAGAATTAAAGATTTAATAGTCTTTACATGATAAAATAAATAAGTATAACTAAGCTTAAATACAAATTTGGACATATATTGTTGAACTACCGTAATTGGTTAGCAAATATTTTAATTGACTTAGCCGATATCTGAAACTCGTTTTGTATGATTGATAAATACGATAAATACTACTTTCTCGTTTCTAACTGATGTAGAATCAAAGATAATAACAATTATCACCTAATTTGCACATTTGGCAAATAAAATGAAACAATGTCGCTCAAATGAAAACAAACAAAAGTCACACAAAATGAATTTAAACAAAAGCTGATAATTTGCTGCTATGCAATTATGGTTTATGAAATCAAACTGATTAATTTGGCTTTTAAAGATTTTTTTCAATATTTTATATTTATAATTAATAACTGATGTCTGTATGACGACGTGTGTTTTTCTGTTCAACAAACGAAAAATTAATATGTGCTAAAGCGCCAAAGGCGGTATATGCAAATTTTTATGTTTGTTTGGCTTCGTTCATAATTTTCTATGAAAAATGCTGCTGCTGTTGGTGTTGCGATGTTGTTGTTTTCTCACATAAATTTGCCAAAGGCGTAAAATTTCACTCAAAAGAAACCGGAAGCCCGGTCGTCAAGTGAAATGGACTTAAATTGTTGCTGGCCAAGTCTGTACGACAGTGGACTGAATGTTTAGTCTATCAGTGTATTTGGAAGTAGCAACAATAGTAAACGAAATTTTAATATTTATACATAATGCACGCAGCATATTTTGCACTCAGTTTTCTCACTTTCGCAGACTTTTATCTCACATGTGTTAGTGCGTTTGTGTATGTTTGTGACCTGTGTGTGCTGTCTTGTCGTTATTTTTCCACGCTCCTCATGTCAAACACTTAGTCAAAACAGCATTTGTTACGCTGCCAGTGCCAGCCACCAACGCACTGGACAACAACAACTACAACAGGGCAACAGTAACAATAATAATAACAATAACAATAACAACAACAGCTACGACAAGCAAAGTAATAACGAGCGTTATCCAAGCATCATCATTATCAACTTTTAACCATCGGTTAATGTTGTGTGCCACCGAAATGATTTAATTTTGACAGACCTTTTTTTTCAAGTTTCTTTCTCGACTTTTATGTGTGGGAGTTTTTGGCTTTTAATTTAAATTTTTGTACGCTTTTTTTATTTGTCTATTTTGTCGTCTCGCTGGCACGCAGTGTTGTTGCTGTTACAATTTTATTTGATATGCATTACCAGCTTGGCTTTCGTCTTTGTTTATTTCTTCTTCTTCGTCTTCTACAACTTCTCCTTTTTGGCATTAAGTGCTTGTAAATTGGGTCAGTGGGAAGTTACACTTCAGTCGTCGACGCGTTGTTGCTGTTTGTAGTTGCTTGTGGTAGAGTAGCAATTGAAGTTGTTGTTACTGCTGCTTGTACAAAGTACATACAACATCGTCGTCATGTGTCATAAATTGTTTGTTGCTCTTGCTACAGTCTGAGAACTTTTGCCACAGCTGCCTTGCCTGCTTTGATTTTTGTTGTTTTACCTATTTATTTATATACTTCAAGCAACATACTCGCTGATGCACTACAATATATTTTCTATTTGCTGCCATATGGCTATGGCAGTTGCTTGCCGCTTTGTTGATATTTTAAGTGCTATTGTTGCGGTATAATAAATTTCATGCAATGTCGCCTCAAAGCATTTATCTGACACTATCAACCATATAATATAATTCTTTTGTAGCTAAATGAATGATTAAATACATACACAAAATTAATGCTTTTATTGCCAAGTTCGTTGCCTCAGTCATTTGTTTGTTAGATGTTGCGAGATATAAAACTTTTTTATATCAAGAAAAAAAAATTAAATATAAATTTGTTAGCTCGCATTTTATGTTTATTTCTCCAACAGAAATTGTAAACAAACGGTTCCAACACTGTTTGCAAGCCATTCAAATCCGACCAGCTTAAATGCAGCAACTTCCACATCTACATCCACATTCACCGTTTGTCCGTTAGAGGCAGTCAGGAAGCAATGTGCAATCTGAAGTGACTTTGGCTGTCTGCTGTCTAGACATTCTTCGATTTTTCCTGCCAGCTGCAGCAACATTCAACATCCAACACCAACAACTGACAACAGACAACAGCCAACAGCAAGAATATGATCAGCAGCAACAGCAGCAGCAGCAACAACAACGATGAGTAGAACAAGTGCAACGGAGGCAGCTCTAGAGTGAAGAATATGTACATACTTACGAGTACATCCATGAAAGCAATGCATTTCAGTGCTTTGCTTGATTTTTATTGACACAAGTCGTTAGCGGACTGCTGACTGCACGGCCTGGCACACATTTTGCATATTTTACGAGTTCGTGTCTTTGTCGTTGTGGTTGGTGCTTCGGTGTTTCAATGGTTTACTGCTTGTTTGTTGTTTGTTGTGGATTTGGATTTGGATGTGCCTAAACTATGGCCATTTGCCGAAGACAAAACCGAACGAAGTTTAAGCCGTGTCGATGGCTTGTGCAACGGAGGAGGTTTTCTTGAAAATCTTTTGCATAATTACTGTGGAACGTTTTGATTTGAATTCTATGTACTGCTGGCAGCTACTGAAGCTTGAAGATTGTTTTATGTGCGCGTTAAGTTGCCAGTGCTCGTCAATACCTGACCCAGGGGACAGGTGACCCACTTACTCGACGGCACTGTGGCACTGTTGTGGTTAAAGCTTTGCGCTTTATGTAATAAAGCAATGCACACATAAATCAAGAAAGAATCATTTTAATGTACATATATGTGTATATATATAGCTGTGTGTTTGTTGAATATATACGTATTTGTAGATAAATCATAAAGACCCCCTGCCAAATGAGTTTTTACATAAGTACACGGAGATTTCGCTTGTTAACATTAATAATAGTTTGTAATTTGCAGTTGTTTCAAAGCCCCCGTTGTTGAAAATCACTCAGAGGGCATCGCAGTACCGCATTGTGGAGCGCATATGAAGATACAGAAGAAGAAGAAAACTAATTACAACATTTTTCACATATGTAAACATTCATTCATGATATTAAAGCACACCAGCCACCATAATGTAAACGACGAGAAACTAAGAAACCAAAAATTCGAAAACTTACTTTGAAGATCTTCCGCATAGCCGGGCATGCAGAAAGCTGTTGGTTTCTCAGTGTGTTGTTAATTTTTGTTCATTAAGTCAGAAAATGGCCAAGTTTAATGTTTGACTGAAGCACAAAATTAATTAAACATTTATCAAAATCAAAGCCTCATTGCCAGACCCGGCACCAAGCAGCGCAGCTCCCAAAAAACACAAAATGTGCTTGGGACCCGTTGACATTTCAGCATTTCGTATACTAACTATACTATAATATAAATGTTATGATTGTCATTGTTTGTGAGTTGCTCTTTGTACTTTTTTTTTGTGTCATTGTCTTTGCTTTATTGCCTTATTAACTTGGCTAGTCAAAGTGTGCCGCACACTTTGAAATTGAAACTGAAATCTAGACGAATCCCGCATAAAGCTTCAAAAACCAAAACCGAACCAAATGCGATTCACATACCACAAATCTCGGTCATCCCAGACTCCAACTCTGGCTGGCATTGGAAGTGGACATCGACATCAGTTTGGCTGTCGCTTTTAAATGAAAAATGCTTAAAAGAAAAAAAAAAACAAATAAAGAGAAGAAACACTCTGTGTCGTTCTTCTTTATATATAGTGTTTTTGGGGGCCTTCGTTTTTGCCTGGCTGACTTGTTGACTGGCCTGACGGCCTGCAAGATGAAATTGGACTTGGACATTGGCGGGCATATCGTTGACTTGGCCCAGCACTTGAACTGCACTTGAGTGTTGTAAATATTTTTTAAAGCTGCCTTATTGTGTCAGGCGCTAAAGTTGAAACGAATATCGAATGCTCTCCTGCCAAAAACATACCTCAATAAAACGTACAGTCAGGTGAATGATAAGAAGAGCTTATTAATAAATGACGGCTGCTTTGAAGGTTTGACGTGATGTTCAAGTGAATGTCAAGGTGGTCCCGAAAGGTCGTCTCATCACATGTCTGTACATTATATTTTTTATAATTATACTATTTATACATGCGTAAATGGAGAAATTCTGTCTAATTTTTTAAAAATAGCTTCAAGCTATAATTGTTATACATACATGTTACATGCAATGTCAAGAAGTGACAATTTCTTTCTTTGTTTAAGAGCATATAACCCACAAATATTACTTTTCTGGTTTTTAGTGTTGTAACTCTTATTTTTGGGATTTTCTTTTTGGATTTTTTTGTGCTTGTTTTTATTTTTTTTTTTGTCTTTTGGCAATTTGGGTTACATTGGCTGCTGTCTGAAAAATTATCTGGCACTTATATTCACGCTTAATTGGCATTTTTTATGAAACCCGAGCGTGCCGAAAACAAAAACAACATTGGAAGACATTCGTGCTTCTGGGCTCCCTGCTTGTCAGTTTCACTCGCTCTGCAGTCAACGGCAATGACACTCGCACTCAAAATCAGAAGAAAAATCAATTTAATGAGCAAAACATGCAATAAATTACAATGGCACAAGGCGAAAACAATTCTGCAGTTCATTTCTTTTGTTGCCATTTTTATTTTTTCTTAACAATTTGTAATAAAAATTAGGTCAGATCTGGTAGGAGCGGGTAAGAAATGCATGAGGGCAAGCATTGAATTGAGTTTTATATTACTTAAAATATTTATTCATCTTCAATGACGTCAAAAACGATTTAACTGAGTTTGATTTTTGCCAAATGCAAAACCGGTTTTTTATTTCTTATTTGACCTTTTGTTTATTGTGTGTACCCTTTGGTTAGCTGTTCTTAATCTATTTAATTATTTATTTATTTTTGCACACAATCATTATGCATGTTTTTCTTAAATGCCTGTTCTGTTTCTGTATTTTGTTTCAGTTAGAATCCTAAGCAATATGTCAGAGTCAACGACATAAGCTGGATTAACAACAACACGGCACAGCAATAAACTGTAAGTTCATCATTTAAATTTTAAGTAAGCGAAGCAATCACTGATTCCGGCTTCAGTTAACGCTATCAAAATGATGTATGAGACTACTCCGTAAACTGGTTGACCTGCGTGGGGGTGTCTAATTTTTTGACCGTTAGCCGCATCCTAATAATGTTGAATAGATTTTAAATGCAAATCAAATTTAAAAGCGCTACAAACTCGTATATATTAATTAGTCTAATGCGTGTGGCTGACTTCTTGCGCTCTTCTTGGTTTTATTTTCATTAGTTTTTATTGATTTCTATTTTGATGACGCTCTGCAGCGCGCTGTGCCAAAAACAAGTTTCTTTGCGCATCTTTAAACAAATCAGTCGACTGATATTAATGGATGAGTTCGGTTGCTGATCGCTGCGTTATCTATCAGCTATATATGAACAAAGTAATCTTACGAGCGTCGAAGAGTGCACCATTGAAAAGTTGTTAGACCTTTGAAATCATTTGGCTTAAGTCTTTGACATGATAAATGGCTTTTGAATGTGACTTGGATTATGCTTTGCGTACATCTGCTAAGAGTCAACACTTTGATGTGTACGAGTCTCTTCCGTCATGGAATACTCAATGAATGAGTTAGGCACAACAACCCAACTTGCATCATTCAGGAAAAAAACGACTGAAATCAATGAATGAATACCACACATGCACTCTGTTGTTGTTGTTAGATAAAATTCGTAAGCTTGTGGGCTTAATTGATGCTTAGTTTTAAATTGGAAATACCATGCAAAACAAGAAGCTTAAAGCACCTGTGATTTCTTTTACCAGGTTCGTAAAATAAATTCCATAAATTTCCGAGAGTGGTTCATAAAAATTTGTCTCATAAATAACAATTTGCATGCCTGCTGGCTGTTGTATGTCCAACAAGAAGCAGTAACACACATACATACTTTAAGTATATATGGCATATAGCATGTGTGTTAAACATTTCGCAATGGATTTGCTAGAATCAACGACCGACACGACCCTAATTGCCATTGAGTGTTGTCTCCTGGACTAACTGCTGTCAAGCATTAATTGTGCGTACAACTTTGCAACTGCAACACTGCAACTACGCAACAACAACAGCTTAATTTGCATTACATTGAAGATGGCAAGTTGCAGCTGAGAGCACCGTTAGACGCCGAATGAGATTCGCATTCTAAGCAATTAGCCTGGCAGCCAATTCAATTGGCAGCCTTACAAATTTACGAAATGGAGCGCGTGCATAAATGTCTGTTTTGATTAGGTGTACGCAGTTAAAAGAGGCAGGCAGGCGGCGAGGACTTTGGCTGACAGATTGACAGAGCCGTAGCTTTATTTACAGCTTAATCTGCTTTATAGCCACACGAATGCAAGATGAATGACGCTGCAGTTGCCTGCGGCGATAGCGTAGTTGAGATACAAAAAAAAAACAAAAAAAACGGTGGTAGAAAGTATGTGAGTGACTTTCTTTTTGCCACATGTCAACAGGTTCCCAAAAACAAACACCAAGATAAGAATTCCATATGTGACTTTGAAATCAATCCGATTATCTAAATATATCAGATAAGTGAGTTTAGTCTTGAAGATATTATTTTAGATTGAGCTCAAAAAGGTTTTTAGTTAAAGAATTATTGTATGATTTAGACAGGCTAGCTTCATAGTTTGTTTCGTTCTGCCTTTCGTTTTCTCATTTTGCTTGTTGAAGGCATACACAATGGTTTCTTTTATTGACTTTAAGGCAACAAATATGCACATAATAACTGAGACATTATGTCTGTTGTTTTTGTTTTTGAAATTTATGCAAATTCACGTATCGATTTCCATTTGGCACGAGTTCAAATTTTTATAATTAAAGTGCACACTGAGCGGGAAAACTTACGGTACGTTCCAGCTACCGCAAAGCATTATGCAAGACGACATGGTTAGAGATGCAAAACCCAAAACTATCAAAACACAAACTCATATTTGTGGCTTAAACAGGCACTTTTGTTGTTGTTGGCGTTTTTAGTGTTGTAGTTTTAAATATTAGTCAAACTGTTCAGCCATTGGTCCACTGAATGTTGGCTCATTAGCATGTTTGGCACACGCCCCTTCGCAGCACACGCCCCTATAGGCTTGCGCTTAGTTTTGGCTAGCTTCGAATGATAATAGCCAGCAAACTAACAAAATAACCAGCAACAACAACAATGTCCAATTGAGTTATCTGGCTAAGATTGTAGCTTAGCATTGAGCGCTTGTGTTTTCATAGTCGGATCGCTTTGGCAATAAATCAAAATTATTATCCACACATTTGACTTTTTAAGGCTATGTACTATGTATGCTTTGCATCCATTTATGGAACACACATATACACACACGAATGCCTGGGTTCCTGGTTAAATCCGTTACCGCGCTAGTGTTGCTGTTGTTGTAGCTGTTGTTATTGTTGGCAGCAGCCAGAGAAACGGCCTTTAAAAGAATGCCATATAGTGACTACTAGCTTAGCCACTGTCGAAGAAACGGTGGCGCTGTATTATCTTGCGAACGCAATCTACAGACTCTCATAGCCAGACTCCCGACATCAACTCCACATTTGAATATGACGCACGAGTGCGCCGCATGTCCAACTAGGGTGTGTGCCCGTGTCCGTGTCCGCGTCTATGTCCGAGATTGTGACTACGAGTACGACTTGAACTGAGACAGAGACTGCGACTGCGACTGCAACTGTGACTGCGACTGCGACTGCAAAACTGCCGTCGGCCACATTCGGTTTTGACTTGTAGGGGCAAGCTTGATTTTCAATGTGCGATAAAAAATTTATAGTTTCGGTTTAAAAGACATTAGAGTGTAATATATTTAGAGTTTGGCTTCGCTCAATGTATCGTATCTAAAAGAGGCTCGTTTCTGCCTTTGTTACTAAGGCCGCCAGCCAACAAGCCAGATTGTGGGTGTGTATGCCAGGCACACGAGTACTAAAGATATGCAAATATTTGCATGCCCAATGCCTTGCTCTATACTATACAAACGACTTAGGCAACAAACTCGCTCTGTGCTGACTTTACTCGACAAGTCATCGGCCTGTCATAAAGTTATGCCACAGAGCTTGTTCGCCCAAGTATTGTATTAGCATGCAATTAAAATTAGAATCACAAGCATGTTTTACATAATTGTTGTATAACAAAATTTTTAACATGTGAATATTGGAATAACTTGAAGTCTTTAAAAAAAAAATATTTGATATGAAGGGATTCCGTTAAATAATTTCACAAATACGTACATTAAGTATGCGAAATCAGATTTTAATTAGGTTATGGTATGCATACTCAAAATGTTCCCATGTCTTCCCATATATCTGACTAGGTTATTGCTTATTAATGGAGATACAAGATTTATTTGCTATACGTACTGCTCGTAAATATGTGCTGTTATTTAGTACGCAAGCTCATAAGTAGCTTTGGCGCAATAACAACTCTTTGCAAATTCATTTCTATGCAAATTTCTAGTTTCCATTTCGGTTCTCTTGCGAGTTTCACTTTCAGTTTGCGCTTTTTGGGCTTTTGTCACATTTTTAGTGGCGGTGCTTTGTCTACCACTGTCCCATATGCATCTGTAGGTTTTACTTGTGCTTTTTATGTTAGTTACTGTTTTGTTTGTTTTTTTTGTCTTTCTTCGGTTTTTCCTTTGTCTTTCAGCTGAAATTGTGTTTTATATGGCAAAATGTAATTTGTGCAACTTGCAAAAGCGACAAACAGCAACAACAAATAGCATCCTTTGCTATATATTGAAAGTGAAGTCTCTTAGCATATTTGTAGTTGTTGCTGTTGTTGTTTTACTTTGTAAAAATTTGCATTTTTGTGCACAGCTGCTTTTCTTCACTTGCTGCTGGTGCAATTGTTGCTGCAGTTGTTGTTGTTGCTTCTATTGCATTTATTTTGGCTTCTTGACGTCGCCGACGCTTATATGGCTGCTTGGATGCCGTTGCCTGCTGTCTCTTTGTTTGTTGCTGTTGTTGCTGTGCTTTGCTGCTTAGGTTTTGGGCTTCTAATATAGGCTCA
The DNA here is from genome assembly GCA_035044725.1 of Scaptomyza caliginosa. Lineage (NCBI taxonomy): Eukaryota > Metazoa > Arthropoda > Insecta > Diptera > Drosophilidae > Scaptomyza > Scaptomyza caliginosa. Next base: position 1,133,854 of record JAWNNR010000686.1, read on the forward strand.
TGTACATGTACAGCATTTGTCGTTAGCAAGCAAGCACTGTTGCCACATTCTGCCATTCAGGCGCTTTGTAATTAATGGTTAATTAATTGAAACGAAGTAGCTGACAATCTTAATGATTCGTAATTTGTTATTATGGTAATTTATACAAGCACAGCAGCAAAGGCAGCCAATGCCCACAGTACCAACTAAAGCAACAAAAACAACAGCAACACCAACACAATGAAGACTTTGTTGCTATTGCTGTTGCTGTTGCTGATCTGCTCTGCTGTTGTCTTGTAAGACATATACGAGTACAAATAAAAATTCATTAGCTTCTGAGCCAAAGCTGAGTTTGACGACAGCGACAATTGTCTAATTGCAGTCACGAGCAATTTATGTAGTTTGTTTAACCAATAGTTATATGTACATTTGTTATATCTACTTAATATAACTAAATGACCAAGCAGCTAAATGTATTTGGTATTGGACGCCCACAGAGTAGATTTCCCTAAAAGCCTGGCCAGTCCAATAAATTGCACTTGGCAGAGGAAAAATAATGTCAGAGTCGGTACAAGATATGCGGCACAAACTGCCGTCTGGAATAAATCTCTACCCCCTTCCTGGAAGATGCGCACGACTAGCAAACAACAGCAGCGACAGTCACAGCAACAATAACAACAAAGCAAACAGTCTGTCGCAAACAAAATGAAAAAAAAAATTTGCATCTTGACGAATTTAATGATGATGATGAAAAAGACGCAACAAACATTTTGATCGACCCACAAGACGAGGCAGCCTCAAGGAGCGCTAAGACAACACACGATATTGCCATAGAGTCTTTTGTGGGTATGTGGGAGTGTTGCTGCTGTTGATGTTGCGGCTGTTGCTGTTGTTGCTGTTGTTGCTGTTGTTACTGTGCCTGTTTGCTGTTGGGCTACAACGGCAACAACAGCAACGAAATTTATGAAGATGCCTTTTGGGTGGCATTGTGGAATATTTGACGTTGCTGTCGCATGTCAAGTGTGTGTGTTTGTGTGTGTGAGTGCGCCGTTTGATGGGCAAGTGAAAATATTTTCATTGCACTTTGACATGACAGCAAACAAATTGCTAAACACATACACAAACACTCAAATACATGCACACACAGATAGAGAATCTCACACACCTACAATGAAAACAGTTAAATGGCATTAATGAATGGCAGCCTTCAAAATGAATACATGGGATCGTCATCCAGCGCCCACCCTTTTGTCTAAATCGGAGTTGGCGTTGGAGTCGCAGTCGGAGTCGATGTCGAAGTTTGGAGCATTGTGCTGATTAGCCAGAATTCCTGGCGTGCTGTGCTGCTCTGACCTGCTCTTTTGTTTAGCTGCCAAGTGGCGCCTCCAGCAATCACGTCACAGACACACCAAAACCGCAACAACAACAATGGAACAAATTTAAAGTCTTGGGCTTATTGTTACTATTTGGTTTGATTGTTGGCCAAACTCACGATTTGGTTTCAATGTCTTTCAGCTCGTTTGCCAAAATCAATAAAGTTATCATGCTTCTTTTTCTTCTGGCAGAGGCGTCTTAATCGTTTAACTTACTTTATTAAATGTGTATGAGTAACTGTAGCTATGTATCTGGGATTATTCGAAAGCAGCAAATTAAGTTAGTGCCTAGACAAGCTGTCAAAACTGTGTTTTGGCGGGTTAACGCCCACCCAAAAAACAAAACTCAATTAACATGTCACGTTTGAGCAATGAATGCAGTTTTGGTTTCTCATTATTATGTCGCCAGTCAAAAGCAATTGAAAGTAAAACAGCACCAGCTTACGACAACAACAAAAACAATAAAAACAGCAACGATAACAACTCAAACAACAGCAGATCTGAACAAATTCGTGAGCTACCGTTTTGCAATACTTTAGAACAGCAACAGCAGTACAACATACAAGAAGGACACCAACCAACAAAAATTAACTTGTTAAAATGCAAATTTTTGACTTGAGGGGTTTTTTTTGGCAGTCGCCTTTTGGACTTATTGCCGGTTGGCATTGAGACCATTAACTGCTTTATTGATTTTGATTAGAGTCTGCCGATTTCTAAAGCCACGAATCAGGGGCTGGGTCTTAAAAAGTTCAAGCTAACTGGCTTTAATTAATACATTAATCACATTGCTATGAGCAACATATAGAATATTTTGCTGTTGCTGACGTCGCTGTTGTGTCTGAAGTTGCTGCTGTGAAAGCAACCAGGCTCTGTTTTCACTTGGCCAGCAATCCTGTGATGGTGAGCAACCAAGATGGACATATTCTGATACAAGTTTCATAGCAAATTCGAAATTTATCATGGCATGTTGCTGTGGTCTATTTCATGCCAGCGAGAGCAACATCACTCACTGCAGCAGCACCCACAAACAAGGCCAACAGTACCGGTATCATTGCATTCGTTTGGCGTACAGTCTTTATGCAGATTATGTGTGGGTGGCCAAAGCGACACTTTCTACTTACCAAATGCATATTTGCATTTAATCAACTCAAACGAAAATGTTACTATAATTTTTTATGATAGGCTGCCATTGATTGATCTCAGTGTTTCGTTTTTATTGTTTGTCCAAAAGAAAAATATATATCTGCGAGTAACTAAGATGTTGGATCCACAAACAGCAGCAGCAGCAGCAGCAACGGCAGCAATTGCAATTGGCAGTTGACAACAGCAATGGACAACGGGCCAATCAGCAACATCTTCGTTTGCCGGTGCGGACGCAGTTGCTTTTAAGGCTTTGTCATTAATCAAATAGAATTGAAATGCGCCGCGTGTACATCACACGGCGTTGATGTTGTTGCTGTTGTTGGTCTTGTTGTTGCCTGTGTTTGGAGCTTCCAACATGCAGCGCCCATTTGGAGTTTGCCATTTTTGCGCATTTTAATCATGCTTGTCTCGCCTGAAGTTATTTGGCTTTTTACGTTTTTTACGTTTGCTTATGCCAAAGATCTCTGAGCTCTGATAAACCGCTGCCGACGCGTCTACAACCGTTGCCGTCTATGCTGCCACTGGGGCAGTCACTGCCTCAGTTACCGTTGCCGCCAACGCTAGCCAAAGCAAGCAAACAGTGGTTGAAATGATTAATACATCTTGATGCTATTTGGTTTGTAACGCAGGCCAATAAAAAACGTTTCTTTTGATTGACAATGCCAACCAAAGTTTGAGATGCTATCCGGTGATTACTTCATTAGGCGGGTCTCAGTTGGAAAGTTGGTTGTAACCGGCGAAAAGACCATTTGATTCAATTATGCATTTGCATGCAATTGAAACATAAACCACTGCTGCTGCTAATGTTGCTGCTGCAACAATATCAACTGACCAGCTGTGTCCCATCCGCTTATCAACCTGTCCGACAATTGGTCAATTGGTCAACAACAGCAGCAGCAATATAGCAGCTACAACTATTGCCGTTACGCGCACTTGGCCGGTTGGGGCAGTAGCCTTTCAGTCGTTTGGTGGGCGATAATTATCTAGTGAAAAATGATCGACTGGCTTATTGCATGGTGCAGAGCAGTCTCACTTCACTAACGATGAACATTTGCATTAAACAGAATATATATGTAAACAGTTAAATTTAAGAGAAAAAAAATCAATAAAATATGTGTAAGTTTGCAGCTGCGTTTTTATGACCTCTTATATGTTTATGACGCGTTTTACAGACGAAGCCATATTGAGTTTTTCTAATGGACTCTGTGGTAATACATAACTGAAAAACCAAGTACTTCTGTATTGCTTACGATGTGTTAAGTAATGAGCTTCTTGGTTATGTCTTAATAAAGTACAACACTGAATAGTTATTAAGTAATTTATTGTTTTCTATTCTTGAAAACTCTAAATTACGTTCTTTACCGTTGGAGAAAAATCCTGCGACAAATATTTAGCATATATGGTCATTAATTTACATAAAGCAAAAACTTCTTACAGTTGTGCACATAAAACTCCAATCAGTTGTTTCAATAAATATTCTATTATCTACAAGTGTGCATTCAACTTCAAAGATATTTTCACTGATGGCTCCATTTTAGCCAATCGAAGTGCAATTTGATTGCGCTACGTGAGCCAACTTGTTGGTTATTACAAATTCTCGTGGTTTGTCTGGATCTACAGGTTTCTATATACATATATTTTTTTTGTTATGTTTCGTTTGCCGCATTGTCTTCTTTATCTTCTCTTTCTTTGTCAATTTCGCTACAATTGTTAAATTATTTTAATTGATTGCGCGGGGTTGGGGACTGGTTTTCATAGGAGGCATGTCTGTAAACGGCATCTGTACGCATTTTGCCATTTTGCCATGGCTGTTGCCTATTGGTAAATGAAACTTGTTAGTGAAGACATTAAAAAATCGTTTAGCACGGAATTTAGGTTAAAAATGCGTGGAAAATCGTGAAAAAATCAACGTTGCTGAACGTAATCGCATAAAAAAACACAAAACTACAAGACAACGCGACCAAAAAATAATAATAACAAAAAGCTAAGAAGCAGAAGAACATAAGCGTGTGATTTCAAAGACAAGCTAACAAGGGTAAGGAGTTGGACATTGTTGTGGAAAATTGTGTAATCACAGTATAAAAATTCCTGCACATAAACTAATCTTGGCAGCAGCAGTTACTTTTGACTACCGCATTTTATTTGTATATTTTTAGTTTATTTTGCTTTTTCATTGTACTTGACGCCCATGAGATGGTGGGATGATAATCATACCTCGATCATGCACACCAAAGAAAATGTGCCGAAAACTTCATAATTTTGGTTGTTTCTGCTGCTGTTGCGGCTGTGCTCTTTGCCTACTTCAATAAATTTCCCTGGCAATTTTCCTGTGGAATTTGCATGCCAAACGAAGCCAGACGAGCGTAGCGCAATATATTTTCCAATGTCTGCGAGCCAAGACTTAACAGCATGTCAAATAGCACACGGTGCAGAGAGCTGTATGTGTAAATAAATATGCCAAAATTTCGTTTAATTAAAAAAATTACTGGCGCATTTTTATTTATTGCCCATAATCGAGCAATTTTCCTCCCCCTCTGACGGTCAGTAATTGGAAGACCCATAAGCAAGCTGCTTGAAAACCGAATTTCAACACACCGAAGACGAGATACCTTTAGCAGCTGGTTTTATTTTTTATAGCACATTAATGTGTTTGTCATAAACATTTGATTTGAGCTTGTTTTTGTGTATCGTTTATTTTTATATAGTTGCTAATAAACAAGACCAGTTGATTGCTACAACTTTTAAATTTAATAAGATTCTTAAGATAAATATTAATTGAAATGTTATAAAAAGTAATCAACCGACAGTTTTCTGCTATTTTCAGTAGCGTAATTTATTTTTGTATCGATTTTCTAGTTAATGTACCCTTTTGCAAAAGTTAAGGCTAAACCTATCATGCTATCATGTTTTTTAAATGAAGCCGCTGCGGGCTGTTTGCATTGGCCAAAATGCGCTAACAATTTCTACGATTACGATTGCAATTGCTATGCAGCGTAAAGAAATAAACTGCTATAGCAGTCGCAGTCGCCGTCGCAGTCAGAGTCTTGATCTCAGTTTCAGTTTCAGTCCCAGTCAGAGTCGGCCGCCACATGCATCTTCATCTTGGCTTATGATGCATGTGCTGGGCACATGCACGTACATGATTGGCCGGCAGGCAGCCGATCAGCCAGTTATGTCTGGATGTGCTATATGTATATATGTATTTGCACGTTCCAGACGCGCGGTTGCTTGGCAATAAACTTTCTTTTTGTTTTCGGGCCGCAAACAAATAATAACAATAATCGTGGCTAAATTAGTCAATATTTGCGCCCCAAAACGCTCAAACCAAGGCTTATTATTTTATTTACTATTTTTTATGAATTTTTTATTACTAAACAGAAACTTTACTTTTTATCCTCCCTCTCTTATCATCTCACTCACACGTTCTCTTTTAACCATAAAATATGTATAAAGTAATTTTTGAATTTAAACATCATGATTAACTAAACTACCGAGCAGCAGCCATGCAGGCAGGCAGGCAAATGACTACAAATGATTACGCATTTGACCAAAGCCGCAAAACTTTTTATTTTTTCCTTCTTTTTGTTTGTGTTGTTGTTTTGGTGAAATTTTAGAGGCTGCCTTTACCTTCTATGGCCGGTCAGATGGAGCTGCCGATAAGCCGATGAAAAACACTGAAAACGAGCTCACTTCAAGTGCTTAAAATGCAGACTACAGACTGCACACTGTAGACTGGCCGATCGTTTGCTCTCTGGCAATGGCCAATGGCCTGCACTTGTTGTTTTTCCTGCTGTTGTTGTTGCTGTTGCTTTCATTCAGTCTCTAATGGGTCGTGTCTTTGTCTGCCGCTGCCGCACTTTAATGTCTTTGGAGATCAGGTGTTGATGCTGCTGCTGCTGCTGCTGCGGTCTCAACTAAGCATTTCAAAGACTTGAGATCCACATTGCAGTTGATTTCTGCGTAGATTGTTGCACTTAAATGTTCCTAGCAACAGCATCTGAAATATTTATACCATGGCATTTTCTATTCGCATTGCCCTTATCTAAGCTATGTGCTGGCTCTTTGCTCGCTCTCTCTCCCTGGTGTGTGTTGTATGCAAATTTGTTAAGTCATTTCTGTTTGTGGTTCTCACGCTGCCAACATACACGAATATAAGAAATAATTTATAAAAACCAACCAACAAACTCAAAAATCAAATCAAATGACAATTTGAACATTTAGTACTTGCTGCACGACTTTGACGGGGCAGCCACAACCGCAGCAAACATATGAACACAAAAGATCAAAATCATTATCCAAAAGCCCAATCGCAAATCGCTGCAGCAAGCAAAGCTGCACGCAAGCTGTCAATTTGATTTCGATTACTCGATTCGATCTCGGACTGACCGAATAGGTTTCTAATCAAGACAGCAGCAAAAGGCAGCACCCTCTAGCTTTAGTTTGTTTAGCAAAAAGCTTAGACTCGTAGCATTCGTTGTGCTGGTATTTTTTTTAATTTTTTTGGCAACAGCAAGTTGCTGTTGCTGTTGTTGTTGCCTGTTCTAAATGGCCAGTACGGCTTGTTATTCGGCTCGCAGAATCTATGCAAATGAAACAAACAAAATAAAAGCAACGTGTCGAGAGCGTCAGGTTTGGTTTTTAGCCAAAGTCCAAGTGCGGCTTCAAAAGATTTACGAGCCGAGCGCGCCAAATGTGTTTACACTTTGTCACCCTTCTGTCAGTTTGATTTATTTGTTTGCAGATAGCCAGCAAAAAGCTGAGAAGGCTAAAGTAGCTGACCAAATTAAAATGCAAGTGTATTGCTGGAATGCACGTCAGTTAAGTGAGCCGAGTGCAAGAAATGGGCGAATGAATGACTGATTGACTTATGCAGCTAGCTGACAAGTGGCTTACATAAATTAATGTATGTACATGTCCCCAAAGAGTCCAAGAGAAACGGTTTACTAATCGAAAGCGTGGATAGTGATACAAAACATAATACGATTTTAAAAGCAAGTTTTAACTTGATTAGCACAAGTTTTCTATACGTTCTGTTTTATTTGTAATTTACTTAAGTGGTATGCTTTTTAACTAAGTAAATTTTTAATTTTTTCTTATAGCTTACGAACATTAGAAAATTCATATATTGACCAGCAAAATATATACTATTTGCATACTGGAAATACACGCCCAACAAATGATTGGCACCGAGGATATGTCCACATCGACTGGCATGGATATAAGTGAATCCTTTCGTGCCGAGGATCTCTCTAAGACAGATTTCTTCGATTTTGTGACTGCACCGGATATGGGCATTGGCATTGGTGTCGGTGTGGATGTAGGTGTTGGCGTTAGCTTACAGCAACAGCATCACCAACATCAGCACACACAACAGCACAGTCACAACCACAGCCAAGGTCACCAGCCAACAACGTCACAAACGCCACAGCAAGCCATCTGTGGTGGTGGTGCAAGAACCACCAGCAGCATGACACACGATGTTGTCGAGGGTGGTGTCACAGGCATTGTTCCTGTGGGCAATCGTAACGGCAGCACCAGCAATGGCGGTGATCCAACGTTACAGGGCTACGAGGTGAGTATCCACAATTGAAGAATCAAGAAATCGAGTTGAAACAGTTTGCATTAGAGTTAGACATATTTAACTTACGCAAATGCGTTTTCTCTTTGCATTATTTGCAGTTTTGGCACCAGGACAAGGACAGCAGTCGACTGGACTCTAGTTCCATATTCGAGGACCTCGATCGATATTGCTGGCAACAGCAACCGATCACAGCCAGCGCAGCACCAGCTACCAATGCCAACAATGTGCGATGCAGCAACCAGCCAAGTCCCACATCACCGCAATCCCATCAGCATTCACATCAGCAGCAACAACAACAGCAGCAGCAGCAACAGCCCAATGCCAGCAGCTCCTCGAGTGCAGCGGGAAGCAGCAGTGACACCATTAGTAGCCTGGACACAACGGATGGCCAGATCTACACACTGACAGTATTAAATGGAGGCGAGCCTTGGCTGAAGCGTGCCGAGACGGAACAGTTGCCCAGCACATTAGATTTGGATAGTTTACTAGGCAGCTTTCCAGGCTACATTAAGTCGGAATATCCCTACGATGACAGCGGTTTCAGCACAGATGGCAAGGATGTGATTGTCAGTGGTGCAGATGCAAATGGCCTCAGCAGTATTTCCCAGTCTCAACAACATGGACAGACGCTACCTTCGCTGGTCACTGCGATTTCCATAGCGGGTGGCGGTGTCAATGAGCTGGGCCAACAGCTGGCGCAGTTCCAAAACAACAACAACGACTGGCATATGGCTGATCATAATGCGGAAGTGGAGCAGAATAGCGCAGAATCCTTGCTGCGTAGTGCGCTTCAGGGTAAAGGGTATGCAAAGGGGCTGCACATGCAAAATGGTCTTGCGTTGCCCGTGGTCAAGGACGATGAGATGCGAAGATTACTTTTTCCGCCTGATGATGCAGCGGATGCCTTGGGTTTTGCGGATTCCACTCTAAATACGGCGCAAATGTTTGAGGATGCGCAGGCAATGAGTCATGCGGCTGGAGTTGGACACATATCTACGTCGAATCATGGTCATCATGGTGGCAATGCTGGTGGCATCATTGTGGATGATATGTTTCTATCGCTGGAAAATGCCTTCAGCGATGACTTTGAGAAGATCAAGCGCATTGCAAACGAGGTGCAACAGTTCTGCAGTGGCAGCACTGGCACACCCACACCTGGTGACTACACCAGCAGTGATGTGCTGATGCAAATCTCGCCCAGCGCCGCATCATCAACAGCAACGACAGCCACAGGCACACAGCTACAGACCTTAGGCAGTGCACAGCAGCAACAGCAACAACCAGCACCACCGCCTCAGCCTCTCAAGCCTGAAGTGACCACATCGACAACAGGTGGTTCAGTTGGTCGCCTTGGTGGTGTTAGCAAACCCAAAAAGCAGTACAAGCGCAGCAGCAGCAGCGCCAACAACAACAACAACAATCCGAATGTTGCCAACAACAACAATAATAGCAACAATAACAACAACAACAATGTACTTGGTGTGGTGATAGGCAACGGAGGCAGCTCTTCTTCTAGCGGCAGCGCCAGCAGCAGCAGCAATAGTCCGCCAGCCAATTGCAATACGAGCGGTGGTTCAACCAGTGGAGGCGGTAGCAGTGGAGGTGGACAACGAAAGGAGCGTTCACTTCACTATTGTTCCATTTGTTCTAAGGGCTTCAAGGACAAGTATTCGGTAAATGTGCACATACGAACGCATACGGGCGAGAAACCGTTTGCGTGTTCACTGTGTGGCAAGAGTTTCCGTCAGAAGGCGCATCTGGCCAAGCACTATCAAACGCACATGACACAGAAGAACAATGGTAACCTGATCAAAAGCGGCTCCGCCAAGCATCAACGTGGCGGTGGTGCAAACAACAACTCTAGCGCAAGTCTGGGGCAACAGCGACAACTTAGCGCAGTAGCAACTGTGGCAGTCGCAAGCCCCAGTTTAATGAGTTCTGGCGTCGTGCTGAGTGGTCCAAATACACCGCCTGGAGTGTTACCACCTGCAAATGGTCTGCTTGCCAACCGGTAGTGGCAGAAGAAGCGACCTTGGCTTTTCTATGTATAGGCTATGTTTAACAAAAACACAAACCGCAAACTATTTCTTGTTCCTTACTTACAAAAAAAGAAAAAAACACACACACACAAATAAGATTACTACTCAAATACTCTTGGGAAATGTATTTCCTATCGATTAATCGTCATTGATGAATTCCTATCTCAGCTTTTTGTGCAATTCCTATACACATATCACAAACACATCAAGACAAAACCACACTATAACTACACTAAATGCACTTCCAAATAAAATACTCAACTTTATTCTACACACAAATTAATTTTAAACGTGCCAAATTTGAAGCAAAATAAAGTAAAATGCAATTTTATAATAATCTTAATTAATTGTAAAACAACGAATACAAGTTAAAACGAAGCTAATAAGCAAATTTACGAGTGGTGATATTAAAATGAGGCCAAACGCTTCCTTGCAAATACATAATAAAACAAACTAATAACTCACCAACATTTTCTGTTATTCAAAAAATACTTATTAAGTAATTGAGAAGCGTTTCCTGTAAAATAAAAATATTTCCTTTTAGTTGCTTTGCCCAAATTAGCATAAAGTTCGTCAATGTAAATACAATTTATTTTAAGAAAAACAAAAGGAAGAGAAAGAAAGCCAGTAGCCAGATCGATTTTGAACACTTCACTTGAAATTAGTACAGGCAGAAAAAAAAGTTAAACTGAGAAATTCGAATTTATGTAAGTAAATCAATTAATGTCTTCTCTTTAAGGATCTCTGTTAATATTCCAAGCACAAGTAATGGGTTCTCAATTTCTTAACAATTAATGAACAATACTCAAGTCTTCAATTACTTTGAGAAGTGTTCAAGCTAAAGATCATTAGATGCTTGATCGCATTGCACTTGCCATTATTTTTGTATTTGACATTAAAACCGATTAAACTTATCTACTTTAAACTATCTTAAAACAACAAAGCATATACTCCATACTCATATTCTGAAACTCGCCTTTGTGTGAATCGCAAATTGTATGTACTATAAATAAAATGAGCTAAAAATAATTGCTAAGTCTAAGCTAAGTAAAACAAATTTATATATATTTATAAACTACGCATATTTCATGTTAATGTTTAATTAAACTGCCAATTATTATGTGATAGTTTTAATAAAAGTTCATTTTTTTTGGTGTTTGGGTTACGTTACATTTATTGTTATACATATACTGTGAACTTTGCAATATTTTCTAATTTATTGAACTTAGTTTATGTACATATTAAAGTTACTCTAAGCCCTTGTTTATACACACACACAACATACACTGACGCACACACACACACACACATGTTGCGCAAAGTTTTACGCGCAATAAATATGTAGTTAAATGTTTTGTTAGTTATTATTTATGCAAGCAAAAAGAAAAATCCAGCAACCCATTAGAAGTTAAGTCTTACATTAAAAATTTAAGTATTGCAAGCATTAAACATCAAAATAAAAATGAATAAAAAGATTTATTGACAATTAAATGAAATATCTAATGTATGACCATACCAAAAAGGCGAACACATCAAAGTCTGTAAAACAAAGCATTGGTATTGTGTTAATTAGTTTTAACGGTCGCCGTCCGTTACATACCTCAGGCTGGACGAAGATCATCAGGGGCATATAAATAATTTTCTCCAATAAAGGAAGCGCACGAAAGCGCATGCAGCTGCGCATGTCAACAACAGCAGCAAGTACAACTACTGCAACTTGTATACAACGGCTGCAACATTACACAGGCGGCACTTGTCAGTCAAAATCAAAGTGCGCAGCTACTGCTGCATTAACAGCATCATCATCAGTTGTGCCGCACGCAGGGGATGGAAGGGGGTCGGTTGAGTCGCAAATGCGTGCCGCATGCGCCAACAGCCCGCAAAACATCAGTGCAGATTAGAGAAAATGTTTTACTCAAAGCATCTTGGCCAGATCGGGGCATCGGGCCACAACAGCAGCCAAACGGCTGCTCTCGCATCTCCATTGCAGTGGCGGCGCAGTGAGCGGCAAAGTCATTCCAGATCGAAACATGTCGATTAGGGAATTTCAAGAGGCGCCAGTTACCTGAGCGCAGGTGGCTCACATCATCCAAGTCGTTGTCGTGGCACCTTGGGGGACCGGCAGCCGCATCCACACTGAACAAGCATCTTAATTGCATTTGATGAACTTTGAGCCAAAGTCTCCTGCCACATGAAAATTTGCACGAACAGGAGAGCTCGGAGGGCGGACATTGTACAACTTTCTGACAAATTAATATCTATAAGCTGTTGTGGTAAATATTTGTTCAAACAACAAATTGAAAGCAAAAGTGAGACTTAACGGACAAGATGCGTAAATATATATTTTTTTAATTAATTTTTTTTGTGTCTTCGACATACACAAAATATTTTAATTATTTTCTCAGCAAGTTTTGTATTGATTTAAGTCTGCGTTGTTTTCTTAAGTAAAGGCAGTTATTGAACAATTCGAGTAGCCAAACCAAAGAAGAAAACACCATCATAAAGCCGAATCCATACCAAACGTATTGCAGGTCCTGCAGCTGCATTGAGCGAAACTCTCTGCGTCCACTTAAATCCATGAAACGCAGTTCACCAGCTTCAACCAGTTCTAAAAAGCCCTTCGAAGTCCAATACTGAAATAAACCCGTTGCAGATAGTTGAAGAATCAGGTGGAGAATGGGCTTCTTTAAAATTGAGTTCTCCCGCACTGGAAATCCGAGAGGTACATTTTTAAAGAAGCAGAAATCGTCTCGCATTCGAAACAGTGGCTTGCTAAAGATATTCTGTTGCTCGTTGATGACAACCCATTTAGATGTGGTCATCATATATCCGTATTCAGTATTGAAGGAATCACGCATGCTTATGAATTTACCAAAACTAGGCTCCACTAGAAACATACTTTCGTACTTTCGAAACTCTTTTAAGCGACCGATTAGCTCATTATACTCCGCTTCCCATGCGACGACTTTAACTTTGGAGGCCAGGACATCATCGTAGCTCCGATAGGGTAGTTCCTTGGGCGTACTTGTTACATAGGCGGAAAAGTATGAATTATACCAGGCAGTCAGCAGGAAACCCAATATACATATCTGTATATAAGTCGCACGCACATGAATCGATGCACAGCGAACCTCATGAAAGGATTGACCTAGAGCTCCCCTTAGGCAATTATCATGCAATATGAACTCATACAGCTGCACATCATACCCATTGTGTTTGAGAACCGATGAAAGAGTAATAGATATAATTACCAAGGCAGCAAGTATTAGTAAGAAGGCATGTAGCTGAAAGACATTCAAATAATACATAGCAGGTGGTACATCCGGTTCGAAGGGCAACATTAAGCACCAATGCATTTGCTCGAAGGGATACGTAAAAGTGCGCAAATTTAGGAGGTAAGGAAATGTAACAGCCATTGATATATCCACAGTGCCATTCAGGACGGCAGCTACTAGTTCCCCAGAAGGAAGCAACTTGTTTGGCTTAGTCGGAATTGGTTGCGTTAAAGTGCAGTTGTATCTTTGCTGGAAGGCATCCATAAAGTGACCAGATGTGCCCCGGTAGACGATGTTTCCTTGTTGATTGTAGAAAATGATTATGCGTGGCGTAGAGCCACCAACTATGATGGACACGCTATAGCCACGAAGATTGTTGAGACGATCTGGATAGATATTCGCGTTTGGATCATAAATGCGTTGCTCTATTTTAAAAATAGGAAACGGCGAATAGCTGTAAAATGTTTTTGATGTCTGTAATAAAGTACACTTGTTAGACAGAATTTATTAGGCAATAACTCTTTTTCTTACCTGATAGTCCTCGAATATGGCCAACACGTTTAAAAGCCTTAGTTTCCAGCAATATGCGAACAATTTGTAAAGAAATATATTATTGGCTTCACTCGTTTGCACCATAAATACTACGCGTGATGTTGTCATAAGGCGTAAATTGCCAACAAGAGCCTTGATTAAAATCTCGTTCTCTGTCAGCTCTGTTCCAATCAAAAACACGACAGACAGCACATGATTGCTTTCTCTTTCGTACAAAAAATAATTAACACGTTCATCGAATTGCATAACTGTTGTCGCCAAATTATCCATTAGGCTTTTAACAAAACACTTATCCTTATCGTCAGTTAGAAATTTGTCTGAAAAAGTTGAATTGTGATACTTTAAAAGCAGCAAATAGTTAAAATTATCTTGATGTTTAATGCTGCCCAGCAGTTGCAACACTGCAGAACTATCTGCTTTAACTGTTGTCCTCATAATCCACAACAAAAAGAGTAATATAAGGCAAGGACGATCCATGTTGGACATTGATGAATTACTGAATGACACTGATTAATGCCACTGCTTTTTTAAAGGGTTGCTAATGAATCCATTGAGCTGGGTTACAAAAAAAAAAACTCAAATTAGCGCTTAACAAGCGTTGCTCGAAACAAAAACAACAAGTCCCAAGAGATTACAAGGAAACTATGCGACAATTAAAAGAAAGTGATTTGTGACAGCGGCACTAGCTGAGAAGTGTCATAATGACATAAATCATTCACAATCATATATTTAAATTGCCGTGGCACGTTTGCACTTTTATTATATATATTTTTTAGCAGTGAGTAAGTAAAAAATCCTGTTAAGTTGAATTAAAGAATCTTGAATTAATTGTAATAACTTTTAACAACATTCAAGCCCTTACTTAAAAACTGTTTTAATTGCAACCGCCAAAACCATAATTGCTCCAGAATAAACACAACAGTTGCAAGAGTCATCATTAACCCACCAGCCATTAAAATGTACTCCAGATCCATCAGCTGCATGGCACGAAAGACATTTGGCTGGCCAAAATCGACCAAACGCAATTTGCCCGCTATTATCATTTCACTAAAGGCTATGTCACGCCAATATGCCATAAGACCTGTGGCAGTTACCTCGCCAATTAGTCGATCTAGTGGTTCTCTAAAAACAGAATTCTCCGCAATGGCAAACACAATTGGTACGCCTCGAACGAAACAAAGGTTCTCACGCATCGTAAACAAAATTGAGCTAAAAAACTGCTGCTGTTGCTGAACAATGTCCCATTTTTCTAGTGGCATTACATAGCCGTACTCAGTGTTGAAGGAGTCGCGCATCTTCAGAAATTTTTCATAGTCCGGCTCGATCTTGAATATGGACTCATACTTTTTCATTTTAATGTCATACATAAGAAGCATTTGATATTCAGTGGCCCAGACCAAAACCTTAAGCTTTGAATTCAATATGCTGTCGTAACTATCAAATGGTTTTTGTAGTGGACTGCTGGTGATATATGCCGAAAAGAAAGAGTTGTACCAGGCCGTTACCAGAAAGCCAAATACACAAATCTTTAGGTATATGCCACGCACTAGTATTGGGGCACCAATAACTTCACAGAAGGACTGACCAAGCACACCTCTCAGGCAGCTCTCATGCAACAAGAACTCATACAATTGTACATTATAGCCATGGTGCCTCAAACTAAATGACAGCAGTGCTGAAATCAATCCCAAGGAGACGAGTACAATCAGGAAGGTAATTAAGTCCAGAACACGAGTAAACAGTTCTCTTACAGGCACTGGACGCGGAACGGGCATCATAACGCACCAGTCAAGCAGCTCAATCGGATACGTGCAGCCTTGAAAAGGTACTGATGGTAGTATGGCTCCCAAGGCAAACTGACTTATGCCACTTCGAACGGCTCGAGTAAGCTGGTTGGCCGGCACTGTAGTATGCTCGTCTAACGGCTGCGGCTGAACTAAGCGACAATTGTATTTTTTTTCAAAGCATTGCATTAGGTGTCCAATGAAGCCGCTGTAAACCAGTTGCCCATTTGAACGGCGATAAACTATGAGACGAGGCATAGATCCGCCGATAGCTATAGGCAGATTATAACCAAGGAGATTTTGTAAACGTGGTTTTATAATTGGATTCGTAGTGCTGTTGATTTGCAGCTTTTCAACTTTGAACTTTGGAAACGGTGAGTAGCTATATGTGAGGCTAGTGTCCTGTAAACATTTAAATTAGTCAATTGAAAAAAGTTTAGAAATATTTTCTGTTTTCTGTTAAACAAATACTTACCGCAAAGTCATCAGTTATGGCAATAACATTAAGCAGCTGTTTTTTTTGCCAGCACCACTTTAAAACAGATTCAACTGTCTCATTCTGTTTGAAAACCAGCATCAAGGGCTCTGTATTCCAAAGTCTTAGGTTTTTAGTGAGAAATTCAAGTAAATCGTACGGATTTTCATGTACAAAGGCAATACTAAGCAAGTGACTCGAGTGATGGCGATTCAAGTGAAAGCTAATGTAAGACTTATCACTGAGCATAATGATGGGTACTGGTAGCTCCCAAATAATTTGCGGCCAAGTAAATTCAGAATTGCCAACCAGCAGTACATACTCGAATCGATGCTCAGCTTGAAGCTGCCGTACTAGCTTCGGTATAGTAAAACTCATTTCCACGCCTATTGGCAAAATGATGTAAAGCCAAGTGAGACGGAGTCTCATATTGCATGTAGGTGTTGAAAATAACGACTTTGGGAGTTGAGCTATAGCTTGGCTGCTTTTATATCACTCTAAGCAACACGCAAAATTCACATTAGAAAATCCATTGGGAGTTGTACATCAAATATGTATTTTATTTGATTAAACAAGCTTTTTTTACACAAGTGACTAAGGCAGGATGTCTGATGAAACTTGCAAAACCTCACCACGTATATATGGATGTCGATTATTATATTGTTCACCAATGGCGCACAGATTCTTATAAGTTTTATCGCGTTCCTTGCACAGCATAGCTGGCTCGACAAAAACCCTATATAAGGGGTTACCTCGCAAATTGTCAGTGGCAAAGGCGCAAGCCATATAAAAATTATTAACAACACCAACGAGGTGTCCCATTGCACTGCAACCCATATGGGTATTGCGATCTGCCATCAACAATGCAGCAATTCGCAGAGATCTACAAAAAAAACTCGATGATATTAATCAACTGAATTTCTTGTCCTTCCAGCACTTACGAAGATCGAAATCCGTTTGTCAATTTTAATGACATTTCCCGCGTAACAAAACGTGCGTCCTCAATCCAACCCTTGATCAGCTCATGTGTGATCTCTGATATCGAGTGTAAGTTTGACTTTCCCGTGTAGCTCAAGCCATCGTAAACGCTGCCAATGACTGTAAACTGAGAAGAGGCCATGCATGGTCTTAAATTCTTGTCACATTTCTTTATATACATTTCTGCAAACTTTTCCAGCTCGTGGGACCACACCATCCTTGCCATACGTCCGGCCGGAAACAAGGTTGGCGTATAGCCAGCGGCAACTTTATTCCGAAATGTATTAACTGTATGCAACATGTGATCTTTGTGTGATGCCAATGATATCATTCTGACAAACGGCATGCACGAACTGCTCAAATTCTAGAATATAATTAATACTCTATGTGTCTTAGATTTAAAAATACGTTGGTTTTTACATACTCTTTTATTTCTGCATGCTATGTTGCGCAATCCACAGTGAGGCGTTTTACAATAGACGCTTTGAATATCGGAGCTGGTCGCAAGGAAAAAGCACAAGAGTAGTTGCAATAATAAAATATCGACTTTGCTCAGGAACATGTTCAATGAGTTTGAGCTCTCAATGTGAAATACTTCCGAGCTTAGGTGTAACGACACATTTTTATAGATTTAAGCTTAGACATAGAAAAAACTCGACCATAAAAAAAATGGCAAAACAGTTGTATACACACGCATTTAAGGCCCAATTGAAAAAATATACTTATTAATAACTAAACGCTAATCTTTGTTAACAATATATATTCAAAATTTTACTTTATATTATACGTTTAATACAATATGTTGTCTAATATTTGATACTTACAACAAGAGTCCACTTATTTAATTGAAAATTTCACAAGCTCAAGTTTGATTTTGAAATAAAATGATGGATATAATCGTAATGAGCTGTCGCAAAAGCAAAGCTACCCAAGACAAAAAAAAAATAAACTCAAAAAGAAAAACTTAAATGAGGCGAAGATCTCGTTCATGTTTCATGTTTTAAGCTGGCTGACAGATGATCACTCTTAATGATGCTGCCAGCAGCAGCAGCAGCAACAACAATAATAATAGCAACAGCAACAACTCTCATTATTTTTCAAGCATTTTGTATTTTGGTTACTACAAGTTTTGGTGCACTTCACTCGATTTGGCAGATGCGTCAGCACTTGACCCGCGCTCAGCTACAGCTCCAGCCACAGCTGAGACTTCAAACTCGGACGCGGACTCCATCTTCGACTATGTCCCATGCTTGTTAACCGCCAAATTGAATTGACGTTGACGTAATGCTGCGCCACTCAAGTTGGTCTTACTTTTTGGTTTTGTTTTTGCCTTTTTTATGATAAAGTGCAGCATCTGAGGCCGCTGTTGTCGGTCAATTAGCTGCGCATATCAAAAACCAGGCACAGCACAACAAAATAACAGTGGCAGAATGGAAAGCCTATGAACCATGACCAAATGACAGTCCAACTTGGGCTGGGGGTCATATGGTGTCTTTAATTGGCATCATTGCGCGTCTACGACGACAATTTATTGAATTCCTCAAAGTTCATAAGTGCATTCTTAGTATCTCATCTAGTTTTTTGTTTCTTTATTTTGTTGTTGAAATGTTTTTGTCGATTGTTTATAATGAGTAATTTACACGCTTGTTAAGTTACGACAAAATATTCTTGCCAAAATATTATAGGATTTTTTTGTGTATTAACAATATCAAAAAGCTCGATAGTATGTACAAACCCAACTTCTATGATTAGTCAAATTAATAGCTTTATCAAATAATATGAGCAGTTGAAGCTTGTTCGCAAAGAAAATGTAGGAGTGGCAGGCATAAAAGTTTGTTATACTTGTGTACAGTGTATTTGATAGTCAAGCACACTCAGCGACTAATGGACCACTCCTGAAAACGAAAACTCGCATTCTCACAAAAGTTTTCGATTTGTGTGACATATTTGAGTTTGTTAGTAGCTGTAATCTGGTATGTTGTTGGGTTGTCCAGTCATTGTCGCTGTTATTGTTAGAGGCCACGAGACATGCACGGGCCAAATGGCCTGGCACCACCAACAGCCACCAGCCGCCCCACTCAAAGCTAGCCACTCCACGCAGCTCGGTCACTGGATAAGTGGCGCATAAGCAAAAACAACGCGCTCGCGCCACAAAAAAAAACGGTAGCCTTTTTGGAGTTGGAGTAGCCGGACGTATAGCTTAACAATGGAATTGTTGTCGAGCTCCAGTTGTTGCCCGCATATTGAAAAGCGAAAGAAATGGTGAAAATAGCAAAAGGCCAAAATCGGACTGACAAAATGTGTGTGCTTGTGTATACGTATGTATATATCGGTCGCTTTATGTATGATAAATGGCATAGTTTAAGAAAAGCAAGTCAAGCACTAGCGATTGTCCAGCGCGGCACAATGTAAATTTCCATGGACCCATTTTGGAGTGTTATGGCCTTTAAGTAGTCCTTATGTTGGCCACATCTTAAACAAAGTCAACCTATTTCTAGCTAGGTCGTTGCTAGTCCTATGCAGCTGCTTCAAGTGCTGATTTATGAAAGGGTCTCTCATAATTTAACCACAAATATGGTCATAATTTTTTTCTATATTTTTTTTCTATTTTATTGTTGTGCTTTTACTTTTTGAGCTGTTCAGCTGCGACGCTAATGAAGCAGCTCCAACCTCCAGCCATAAAACTGAAAACAACAATAAAGTAAAAACCCCGCAAATCGGTGCTAATTTAAGTGGCCGCCTGATGGCCACTTGTTGCTCGTTGTGGCCATTGTTGCCATCGCTTCCTAGCAATCAGCGGAAAACGTGTCATTCCTAGTCTCGCTCAGACTGTGCCACTCTGTATAATCAACAACAAAGTTGCCAGGCTGCTAGTCAGTCTGCTAGCCAGCCAGCAAGTCGCCTTCAATGTGGAGCAATGTGAGCAATCACGTCCGGCTGCATCCTGGCCAGTCTGTGGCAAGCTGCCGCTGGCTGCAACGTTACAGCCACGCTTCAATAAATGTCATTCCTCGAGCTTTGCATCTAAAAATTGATGACAATAATTTGTTGCATTTGCCCGATGGGGGTGTGGCCAAACAGCTAGCCAACCGACCAACCAGCCAGCCGGGTAACCAACAAATTGTCTTAGCAGACAGTTGGCTCTATAGCTGTCCCTGCCAGCGTTGGCGTTCGACGGCATGGACAACGATTTCAACGAGACGCGACGCGATGTCCGCTGCCGTTTTTTCGACACAATTTATACAAAGTGTCGCAGTTTTTGGCGCTTTGCATTTGTTGCTGACAGAAGAAAAAACCCTCTTGCACCTCGTGCTCCGCCCCCAGAGCACACAGCCCCTATTGGCGGCTGCACTTTGCTGTCTAAACCAAAATGAAACATAAATTTAGTCATTTTGTCGCAAGTCTTTTGAATGTTTGTATATGCAACATACCCTAACCGCAACAGGGTTAGGTGGGGCCACAATCGTTGATTGCAAAGCGCTTTGGCGAATTGATTTCCCAATTCCAATGAAAATCAACATTAAGCTAAAAACATACATACATAATCGTATACGTATTTATTTATTTTGTGACTGTTTTTGTTGTTGAGCTGGCTTTGCTTTGATTTCGATTGCACATTTTTCAATTTGATAAATTTATTGAGTTGCTGGTCAGACTTTCCTACAAAATAAACAAATCACCTGCGATGCCAGCGCTTGCGATAACACAAAATGAAATTCAATACAAATTATAATGGCTCCTACACTGCCACTGTCATTGCCATTGCCATTGCCAGAGTGCCACTGTGGTTCCCCCATGCAAGTGGTTACTTACCCTTATGGCCATCGACTTGTAAATGGCATCAATTGCGACCTTTTGCCATTCTTACGGAAACATTTCGCTAATGAAACCGATACCTCAAGTGTCATTGAATAGACTAGACTGCGTATCCGAATGCAGCTCCTGGTCAGTACACTCACAGAAAATAGCCCCAACAACTATGGCAATCAGTCTAAAAGTTAAAGCGCTAACATAAGTTGGCTTTTTCTGTATTATGCACATATTTCTCTAAGTGCAGCGCTGACCGTTGGCAAACACATTTACCACATTCTAAGTCAACTTATGGTGGCCATAAAAATGTTAAGCGCACAACATTTGCCACATTGGCACCTTTATGCCAAGTAGCCGTAGATGTGGAGCACGCACGTGACAAACCCTCCAGTCCCATACAGATCCAGAGCCATCCAGTGAAATTTGAAATTGGATGCCACCATACAAAAAAGCAGGGCATAAGACATCTCTTTCTGTCTGTATGAATCGCAGCTGCAGCTCATTAGACGATAACTGGGCAATCATTTTTTTTTAAATTTTTATTTGGTTGAGGGGTCTCAAGTTATCAAAACTTTGCAGTGCCATAAAGTAAACTAGTTACCATAAGAAATGTGTGTAATATAAAACTATAAATATATAAATCTACTAACAAGCAAAAAACTCGATTGTTAATTATGAAGTTTTACTGATTGATTTTTTATTTAATTATGTCTACTACAAAACATGAAATTTAGTTATAATAATAAAAAGATTAATAAAAACAATAAAAAAAAACAATAACAATAATACACACTTGAGGGCGCATTGGATGAGCTGTTGTTGTTGGATGCCAAAATGACACGTCAAGCCATCATTCAAAGCTGTTCCAATGGGAAATCACTAAACTTCTCTGTCTTTGTGCTCATACAATAGTCGAGTGTTTACGTGGGCGTGCAACAAATGAACAAAAAACAACAACAAGCAACAAGCAACAAGCAACATGGTGAACATATAAACAACATGCGACGTGCGCTGGCTTGATGCCAATTTCGTGGTAGATACCAAGCTGGGACCCCAAAGCTAAGCCCAACACACACATGCAAGCAGGCACTCGAACATTTGGTCAGATTGTACATGTGAACGTGTTTAAACAAATACAATTTGCAATTATATGGCAAGCAAATCAAGTAGAAATCAGCATGCGATTTCCACCTGTGACCGGCGTCATAATTCGTGGCTATGTTTTTGGTCATAAATCTAACGATTTACAATTATTTTTTTTGCCTTTTTTCCCATTTTGTTTTTTGGTCATATCAAAAGTGAGTGAGAGAGAAAGAGGGAGAGGGAGAGAGAGACCGTAAGCGGAGGATAGATACAAAGTTGAATGCATTTCGTGGCACAGCGGGCAGCTGCTATAACATGCACATGCAACAGAAAACAGAAACAACAGCCACAAAAGCTAACAACAGCAAACAAATGCACCTAATGGCCATTATGGTCATTTCGTTATCACTGCACACGGCCAACAAGCAACAACAAGGAAACGCCGATCGAATGTGTCCGTCCAACCAACCATTCGTCCAGTTCCAGCTCACCCGACCTGAGTTGTCATAAATTTGCATAGATTTCGCAATGTAAAACTGCTAAATTTATTTATGATGACGCTAACGAGCGACGACAGGTGATGTTGTTCAGCCAACTTCACCAAAGCGCTACGCACCATCTTTTCATGGAACAACTAACACACGCACTGATAACGCACTGCTGCGTGGCAGTAAATTGATTTTGTGGCGCCGCCGCCCGTGCTAAATGCCACAGGCGCCTCCAATCGCATCCAGCTGGCATCAGCAGCTTGTCCACAATTATGCAAAAGACAAGTGAAAATTTACGTTAAGCGGCGACATCAGCATTATATACATATATGCACATATAAAGCAGCTGTTTCAGGGATTAGCGTGCTCTCCACACACGTATACACACACACATATACCTATAAGTCATAAGTGTGTAATTAAAAGTGAAATTATTTGGCCACGGGGTCCTAACGAGTTAGCAACTTAAACTGCAAACTGCAAATCGCTCGCTGTGATTGATGGATGAGTTTGAGTTTGTCATGCAAATTTCAACAGCAGTCAGCCGTTTTGGCTCTTGCTGCACGTTGCACGTTGCACGCTGATGATGTTGTCTTGGTCTCTCGACCGGGCTAACGAGCGGCGCGTGGTTGTCGTTGTCTTAGTTGCTGTTGTTGTTGCCGTTGCCGTTGTTTGTCGTTTGTCTTTGAGTTTTTCTCTTTTTTTTTATTTATTTTTTTTTATTTTTGTTGCCATATTCTGATATCATAAATATAAAGCTGTTTTTATTAAAAATTGCACAGCTATTGCCGCAGACGTCAGCGGAGCGGGGCGGGGCGAACGGTGTGGCATGTGTGTGGCATATAAATTGCAGCCCGCTGGAATTTTAATGACAGCCTTTGGAAATTAATCTAACGCGGCTGGCACTTGGCACTGGGTCTGGTGCACTGGGACTAGCAACTAGCACTTGGCTTTAACTTCCTTCTTCTTCCCCCCCTCCTACTTCCTAACAACCGTCAGATTTTTGTTGTTGTTTTTGGTCTCGTATCGATCTCCGGCATAATAAGTGCTGTCAAACGAGTTTCGAAAAGTGTCGCAGCTGTAGTTATGGGTGTTGCTATTGCTGTTCTTGTTGTTGTTGTTGCTGTTGTTATTACTGTTGATTGTTAAGTGATTTGGCGTTTGCTGGGCTATCCACAGGCCCAGCAGCAGCAAAGAATCAACTGTACAACAACTGTGTCAGTCTGATGCTTATCAAATGCAGCGCCATAAAAATAAAGATGCCACCACCGTTGTGGTGCAGCAACGGCTTTCACTTGCACAAACATCTCGCAGGAAAAAAAACAAAAACAAAAATGCCGCGCCAATTTTGCGCAATTAATCGCATAGCTCAGTCCGATCTAATACCGCCCCCAACCCAAGCCCAAACAAGTTGAGGCTCATTTGCATTTCGACTTAATTAAAAAAGTGGGTGGCTGGCAGCAGCAACAGCAACATCAGCAGCAGCAGAAAACGTGTGTTTGTGGCTACGGATAGCTCGCTTTCTTTGGCAATTTCTCCTGGGAGGCAGGTAAATTGAAATTTATGTGGAAGTTTCATGGCACATCTGCCTTGTCTTCCAACTTTGATGCAGCAAAATTTAGTTGCTCATAATTTAGCCAAGAAAATCTATCGGGGCCAAAACGGTGGCAAGTGGGCGAGGCTACTGATTTGTGGTCATGGGAAGAAATGCTACTGCACATGATAGAAGAAATAAAAAGAAACATTTTGTATTCGCTTGGAATGGCCAAAGAAATTAACAACGAGAATCGCGCTAACTTCTTAAAGTTTCAAACAAAGATATCTCGTTAATATATACAATTATTGAATATCTGTGATCTAATTAGCTGTGCATAGTAATCTGACAGTGAGTTATGAGGCTGTATGTATAATGAGCTACTTCAAATGCAACATTATGTCAAATGAAACGTTATAAATTGACCATCCATAATGTGACAATTGGCATGCTTTCGATATATTCGAGTTGGCCAGAACGAATCCAGTGGGTTAAATTAGTGGAACCGTGGATGGTAAAAAAAACATCAACGATTTCTTTTATGTTTCAACTTCATGCGATACAAAACCACAAAAAGTTGTCAATTGATTTTATGCACTATTTCAATTGACCTCAAGCCGTTGTTGCTGTCGCGACTGTTGCAGTTGTTGTTGTTGTTATGCTGGAAGCAACGGTAGCTACAACAGTTGATATCACAAAAGTCGCAACAGCCAGTGCAAAATGAATCGAATTAACAATTTGATGTAACTGTGAGTTTGTTTTTTTTTTTTGTTTTGCCATCGCACACGCCCTAACAAAAACAAAAACAAAAAAAACCAAACAAAACAAAACGAATTCAAAAGAAATGCTTATCGTGCTTCACAGAAACCCAGCAACAACAATAACAGCAACAACAAGAAAACATGAAATTGAAAATGCCAAACGCTAAAAGACAACTAGGCGACCAGTCTTCGCCTCCCTCTTTATCCACAACTCCATTCGACAATGGTGCCTATAGTAAAACTGTAACGAAACCCGATTGAACCCGCCATGGGTGGCTCGACTTGCCAGGGCCCAAAGCGGCAAGCGAGACGGCAACATTAGAGCAACAGCAACAACAAGAACAACAACCACAGTGGACCAGGGACATGGACAATAACATGTACGAAAAATTTCATTGCTGGTGTGCTTTTTGCTCTATGCCAGGCCACGATTCGCCAAGCCAAAGCCAAAACCAAAAACCACAAGCAACAACAACAACAATGAATGGGGCAGAAATCTCTGCCAAAAAATCGCTGGCGGGCGTTTTGACCATAGCGCATGGAGCAGCTGTGGGCTTTCTGGCCAGGCCCAACTCCGGGCATATCCTCAAGAGCAACTACGGCAGCGGCAGCAGCAGCAGCAACATCTACAACGACAGCAAACGACAAAAGCCCGAAAAAATAATTAATATGCCTCAACAACAAAAAAAAAAAAATATAGAAACCGGGCAGCCTTTTATGACAGGCGACAAGGGCAGGGTTCGAGGCTGGCATCGATGATCGGGATGCTGCAGCTGCAACCTGGACGCTGGACGCTGGCCGCCGGCAGTGGCAGCCGTTTAACTAACGGCTTCTGTGCTTGTTGTGCTGCCGTTTCCGCATCTCGGTGTCGCCTCAGAATGTGCACGATTTTCCTTCAGATTCAATTTCAAGTGCAGCAGTAGCAGCAGCAGCAACAACTGCAATAGCAGCAACAACAGCAAGCGCCGCTATTAAGTCGACAACAACAACAAGCAATAACCCTACTACCAAACCAAAGCCGCCAGCACCGTGTGCCTGTTTGCCACTGTCTGCCGCTTCTTGCCGAGATTTCTATCTTTGATCTCTTACTCCACATGCAGCAGCAATAGCAGCAATAGCAGCAATGGCAACAGCAACAACAACAGCAACAGCAGCAACAGCTCGGAGCTTAGGCATTGCTGCTGTCTACTTGTTAAATTGCTCATTTAAACCATAACGAAACGGCTGGTTGCTTGCTTGCCTTGTTTGTTGGGCATGGCTTTGGAAGACGGTCGCAGCTTGTGCCGCCGGCTGCACTTCCTAGAACTTCGATCAGGCGCACTTGTTTTGCTCCCCTATTTTGCTCCCTCTACACAGCATCAGCTACAGCAACAGCTTGTTGCAATTTGCCCACTGGCAGTCATGCCATTGGCACTTTTAATTAGCATACAGCGGAAATTAGTTTGCCAACTTTATGTGACATCCAACAGCGGCTGCCACACCAAAGATTTCTTCCAATAGATTCGCCTCGACAATATTCGCCTATTGGTCTAGTCGGCCAGGCGGACGCATCAAAAACCCAATAAACCTGTGTAAGTGGCGTTCATATAAATTATGATCTATGGAATTTACCGTTGACATTGCGATAACGAGCATTGTCTGGCCAATAGAACGGAGCACATAGAATCTCAGGCGGCATACGAGTGACATATACAATTATATTTGATAGTTTTATGGCATTTTTTGTGCGTAAGGTTTTTTTGTTGCTGTGCGGAGTTGACACTAGAAAGGGGAAAGTCCAAATATTTTTCATAACAAGTATAATGATTAAGAGAAAGGGTGTTATAAAAACATTCATATATTGCTTTATAAAAACACATTTTTATTTGTATCTTTTAAGACGCAATAACTCGTTGAATAGAGATTTTTTAATTTAAGCTCTCAAACTATAGTTATAACTAAACTCTAAGATAGACAGTTTAATTTAAGTTTTGTTTTAAACCGAAGAAACTAAAGTAAAACGGAAGCATGTATTCAGCTGAAAAATAAAACAAGGATAAAGCATCTGAAAGTCACAGCTTGGTTCCTATTTTGCATGCAAGAAAGTTGCAAAATCGTTTGCTTGGTTTCTGCCGTGGCGCACACTTCCAATTGATGTCACAAAACAAAATCATAAATCACGCAAATTATAGTTATTAATGCATACAATATGAATGAACACACGTACTGTATATAAAAGAGATATAAACATACCTATGTATATAGATATCTATAGAAAAGAGCTCGTAGAACAAGCGGCGTAGCCAAAACTAGGTAGGAAAAGACTATAAATCTTATACGATACTGTGGCCAGCAGCAATCGACATCGACATTCAGCGTCGGTATAGACATCGGTATCGACATCGGTATAGGCATCGGCATCAGCATCGTCCATGCTTGACTGGACAATCATAATAATCACAGTCACAAACGGCTGGCCAGTTGCAGCAACAGCAGCAACAGCAACACAAACAGCAACAACAATAACAGCAACTCTGACAACAGGCAACAAAAGCTACTTACTATGTCTATGTCAAACCGATATGCGACTGATAAAAACCTGTGCAGCAAACAATCAGTGATGAAAATATACACTATTTATGAAAAGGTTGCAAGATTACTTGGGCTGTGCCTATGCACTGACTAAATTCTTATGCCAGGAAGAGCAACTTGCAACATAAACTTACTAAGAACTGTTACAAGTTGTACATAAAATTCTGTCTTCTTAAGAAACTTGAAGTGCATTCTAACTTCGTTGAAGGATGAACCATCTTTTGGCTTGTTATTCATTGTTTTTGTTGTGCCTGTTGCAGCTAGCAAGAAAATTGACAATTGCGCACCTGCTTCATTTTCTTCTTCTCTTAGAAAGCGGCACTACTGCAGCAGCAAAAGCAATAGCAAATGGCAACTTTAGCAACAACAATGCCAATGCCACTGCCACTGCCACAGCCACAGCAGTCGCCTGTTTAATGGCACTTAACGGTCAACATGCTCACTGTGTAGCAGTAAACTTTGTGCTTATAGCAAAACTTTCCAAAAAAAATATATAAAACGAACCAAGCAACCACTTTTAAAACCGAATATACTTACTTAAGTATATGCCTATATTTAGTTATGCAGCTCATATTGTACAAAGCACCTTGCATTTGCATAATGCAAGAATATTTACATATAAAATACCTATACAATACATATGTATATTATGTATATTAAATCTTTATGTTTATTTTTGTGAATAATATGCAACATTGCTCTAATTGTATGGTAATCGAATAAGCCCCAAATAAATCTGTGCAGCCAGACAGCAAGAGTCCAAATGAATTATGAGTAGGATCTAAGGTACGTACGCCCTGTTGCAACAGCAGCTGTGTGCGGCGTCTTTTGTGTGGTTATTTCATTAAAAAAGTGCTTATAGGCCAAACCGAATAGCCAAACAGTGGCCAATTAAGCGAGCCAACAAACAAAACAAAAATCAGGCAGACAAACCTAACCAGGCAGGAGATCAATATGTTGCTGATGATGATGAAGTTGTTTTGATAAAGGCCCTGCCTTAGAAAACGTGCTCAATTTATCGAAATCGGTGCAGAGAATACTATTACTACTATACTATGCCATACTTACTTACTTTGCATGGCCTGTTTGCCCAAGATAAACATCATAAATGCATTGAAATGTCATTGCCAACTGTTGCTATCTGTGCCGTCTATGCTATGAACTTACCAAAATACAAAAAAAAAAGTCAACCGATGGCGATAATAACGAGCAAAGTTAAGCTCGACCGATTGGGGCAGCAGCATCAACAGGGAGCAGCAGTATCAAATAGACACAGAAGCAGGAGCAGCAGCAGCAGCAGCCAGTGCCGTTACTCTTTATGCAATTACGAGTACCTGCAATTGCCGAAGCTTAATTAGAAACACATTGAGGGCAAGTAGAACTCTCTGGACCTCTGCTCTACTCTTACTTAGACGACGTCAATTGGACTCCTTGTACTCTGTAGTCGCTTGAACAGACTGATGATTATTTATCACCGTCGTGAGTCGTGCGACAATGACGAGAAGACAAAACAATAATGATGGCTAGCAAGAGGACTGGATGCACACTGTAACAATTTTCAGTTAGGTAAACCAAATGCTGTTCCTTTTTTTAAGAAATAACCCACGCATAGAATTTTTAAAGCTGTACTAGTCGTTCATGTCTACTAAATCAACAGCCTACAAATTTATGATTTATTGATTATCACAAAGTTGCGATGTTGGCTTAATACTTAATTTTTAAAACCACTGTGCATCCATAGTTAGCAACATTTTGAATGCCAACATGTTGGCAAGTGGTTGCTGCTGCTACCTTCCAAACTGGGCACTCAATCTTCAATGCCTAGTTGACTACAGAGCGTCTCATTCAGAGAACATCAAATGCCCATCATCAGTTCAACTGACGGATTGTGAGAACAAAATTAATATCAAATCAGCTGGCTTACACTAAACATCACTTACGTACGTACAGCATACTCAAAAAATTGTATATAATATACACAAACCTAACTTAAAATCGAATACGAAACATAAACATTAAACCAAAGAAATGCTGTTTGGTCTGTTGAACATTTTGTTGACCTTGATGATCAACGTCATTGCTCAAAAAAGTTGGACAACCACACCGTTTGTATATGATGGTAATTCTGAAATACTTTTGCCTAAAATATTCTCATGTATCTTATCTAACACATAGAGAAATGTCTGTACGTTGTTGATGTGGGTCCATGCAAGGACAAACAACCCGTGTGGGGCTACGATCCTTACGACCAAAAATGTGCTAGGTATTACTACGGCGGCTGTGGTGGAAGTCCAAATCGCTTTAGAACGTTACGAGATTGTAGATTGGCTTGCGTGGAAGCTAGAAGAGATTATACTCCGCCAACAAAGTCTAAAGTGTTTGAGAACTATGATTATTATGGAAACCCTACAGTTAAAACACTGTCTTCTGCTGAATATTTTGATGGAGACACAACAACAACAACAACTGAACTATTAATATTAACCACTTATATTGATGATATAGATAATAGTACTGCATTAATTGAAGTAGACACTGTTGATGTAGATAAAGATAATAGAGATAAAATTGATGATAATGATGATAAAAATGGCAATAATAATACGAATGATATTCTAGCAAAACCAGACCAAATTGATAATAGTCAATATATAAATTATACTGACACAAAGAACGAATCGAAACAGGACACAAATATGCAAAAAAAAAGAGAAGCTCAAAATCAAAACTCCGCAAGAACTGTTGATTCACACAAAATAGCATTTGCCTCGGATTCGCAAATTCATTTTCTCCAAAGCGATTACAAGAAAACTAGAAACGATATATAAAATAATGTATGCAACAAGAGATAATGTGTTGATTACTTCTTAAGAGTAAATTGACAAAAAAAAATGATTAATTTGATGTATTTAATCTATCGCCTAGTGCGGAAGTGTACACAATCTTAAGCCATAATAAAACATAACAATGGGAGACAACCGCAAGTTGCGTAGCCAATGCAGCGGAACTAAACCATTAACGCCCCAAACTGTACGTTCGAGTATACAAATTTATGAGCTAGAATTGTACGGCACATTCTAATGACTTTATTATGAGCAATGCAGAGTACGAGCAGAGCAATGCGTTGTTGCTGCTGCACCCACCAACAAAAAAATAAAAAGAATGACGTCAGGGGTGTGCCACAGTTGTCGTCGTCGGCTTGCAGCCTTTTAAGTGTGCCGTAAGCTGAAATGAATACGAGTATACCCGGCCAGAGTCAGGGCAGGCCATGCTGGGCCAAACAGCGACTGTATATCAGTTGACTTTTCTGGCTTTGACAATTATTTATGGTAATAAATAGATCCGCTAGCTTAAAGCTGGGCACAGCTTAGCTTAGCTGGATGTACTGACAAGAACTGCAACAACGAAAACAGCGCCATATCATAAGTACTAAATCTGCTGAGCCCACATAATGCGCCTCTAATTGCTGCACTCTGTGCGAATGTGTTACAATTTCTATAAAATTTTACGAGTTGAGCGATTTGTGCATGCAAATTTCGATTGGCAATTACCACCACTCAACAATATTAAAATGTTGCAAACGTCATTGAGTGCAACTGGCAATTTAAAGCGTGCAATTTATAAAGCACTCGTCCAGGCGTTCATTGTCAGGCAAAACAAATGGCCGGTGTCTCATTAATGCCACACAATGGAGGCAGCCAGCGGCGTCCCGCTGCGTCCAAAATATGCAACATTCATCAATCACACAGCACACACACAGAGCACTGTTGGCCAGGAATGAGAATGAGTTCACGCGTTGCACTTGGGGTCGAATTCAGAGCCCGTCAAGCTTGGCTTTAGCTGTGCCTCCCGTTGTTGTTGTAGCTCTTGGCTTGTGTGGCTTGGATTGATTTGCTTGCTGCATTTTCAAGTCAATTACACATATTTGTGGCATTTGTGGCACTCAAATGTGAATACCCATGCGGTGGGTCGCATGTTGTTGTAGGTGTTAGCCCGTGTGTCAGTTTTTGCTATGTTTCCCTATACCTCTGTCTGTCCGTTTGTCTGTCGATTTTGTTTGTTTGCTTTATTGTTGTTGTTGTTGGTATTGTGGCTGCTTTGTGTTTTGTATACTGTGGCTTGTGAGTGCGCGTGGCATGCCACAACAAAGCCGTATGTGTCCGCCCACAATGGCGCTGGACAAACAACGCCACAAGTGAGTCACGTTGCAAGTCAAGCGAGCAATAATTCATGTCCAATACTGTTGCACAATAAACACAACTCTTGCCATTTATAGGGCCATCTAAGGGTTAAATAGCGACTCTTATCGAACAGCTGTTTCGCAAAAGCTTTACACGCCCCCCATATCATAAATATGCTGGCCCAGTACCGAGTTGATAAGAAAGCTTTACTCTCATTTTCTCTCTCTTTCTCTGCTTTCTGGGCCAAGTAGCGCATGTGTGTTGAGCGAAAAGAGAGAGCCAGAGCGTCTCAGGAGCGTGAGAGCGGGTGAGAGCGCGCGCGCATTGATAAGCAAACAAAAGCTCATCATTTAATGCTGCACTCAAAGCACGGATTGGAAACAACACAAATAACAATAAGCCATAACTCGTGCTGTTTACGATAGAAGACTATTAAATACCGTGTGATAAGCAATATTTTAAAATAACCTAGGTAAAGAGTGTTATTATTAATAATCTTTGATATCGAATATTTTCTTTTTATGGAGAACAACAATATCATTGCTTAAATCGTACAAACAATATAGTTAATATGACAGCAATAAATATAAACAAATGCTGGGAAATTCGAATGAGTAAACATATAAGTATATATAATGCATACAATATTGTCTATCTACAGAATGCATTTGTGTGGCAACAAGAGGCGTTCCCCGTGCCACATTCCTGAAACATGATGACAACTGAATAAAAACGTTATACTATTTATACAACAGCCGCTGTCCAGCACTCTCCCTTTCTCCGCCGCCCTGTTTGTAACTCTCATCTAAATTGTATTACGCACTCTCTCATTCGCTCTGTGTCTCTCTTTAAAAAGATTACTCTCTAAATGAACCCAATGCTGTCAGTTTTGCACATCAAAATACGTAAACAAAACCATACTATCATCGTGTAAATAAACCAAAGAAAAACCGAAATAAATTAATTCTCATCGCTCAACGCTTTGCTCTCTCGCTCTCTATGTCTCTACGAAACTCTCCGACGCTCTTTGGCCCGCATTGGAGCAGCAACGTCTGTGGCAGAAGCAAAACAATCAAGTGAAAGCGCTGAGCAAAAGCATAGCATATCTAAAACTTATTGTATTGTATTGTATCTATACAACTTTCATTGGCTCGCCAGATACATAGATACTACTACAACAATCCGTACGTTGCACAAGAGTAAAGTGCACGGCGCATGGAGCTCGGAGCACGGAAAGAAAAAAGGGAGAGAGAGAGTTAAGTGTGTGTGTGCGTGTGTGTGTTTGGGGAGAGCGAGTGTGTGTGAAAAGTGTAGCTGAAATTCTTACGGAACTTACAGAGACCCAGACCCAGACACTGACAGAGTCAGAGTCACCATCAACGTCAGGCTGAATCGTCGTTGTCGTCGTCGTCGTCGTCTGTATCGTCAGTTCGCGGTCGAAGCCAAACGCGGGCGTAGCAAACTCATTTCGTAAATGGAAATGTGCTGGAGACGCAGACGGCGCGGCAAGCCAATGAAATGAAATTTATTAAATTAAAGAAGACGTGAATACACACACACTGAAATGCACGAACGGAAGTGAAAAGTTACACAGAGCATCTTAACATACCACAAACAAAGTGTAGACATCTAAAATAAAACTAAGCGCTTAAGGTAACGCTAAACAAATTGTTCACTTGAGGCATAGTGCATACGCTGAAAACTGTATCTGTGAAGTGTATGTATGTGTATGTGTGTGCCGCGTGTGTGTATAACCGTATAGTATTCAAGTGCCTGAGTTAGTTGCTGTGTGTGAGTGGTGTGTATGTGAAAGGAAGTACACGCCTTTTAAATGCAATAGCAACAAAATATGCCAATAACATAAATGAACATTAAACATTTTGGGATTTTTGTTCACTTTGCTAATGCTTGCGGGAAACAGGAAATATGTCTGCTAGACAAACTGTCGTCTGTGTAATTTGAAACGTTTTACCCACAATATTTGTCTGCTGGCTATTTGCCAAGCTGACTGCAGAGCCAGTGGGTTGCGTACGGGTCAATATCCTTTGACCCAATTATGTTAGCCACAATAAATTCATAAGCGAGCAGCCAATTGACATCTTTGTTGCCACACATTGTTGTTACTGTGTGGTTGTCTCTGAGGCTACGACAGTGTGAATTCGTTTATAATGGGCTTCAATTTCCGTTGCTTTTCTTTGCATGAACCATTTACTATCCACCCGCTCAAAGCAAACCCCTTCCCCTAAATCCCACATGGCACGCCTCACAGCTTGTATGCAAAAAAATGTCACAATTGCGTATGGAGTTGTAAGTGGGAGGGCGTAGTTCACCCGTTTGTAGATGGTGGGCGCGGCAGGACTCAAGTCAAAATCTGAGCGGGAAAGCTCTCTGGATTCTCTCTCGAACCTTAACAAACTCGCTCTCCGACAACCTCGTGCTCTCTTGAACTCTTTCACTCTCTCCGGGGACAGGACGTGCCTAACCTACCTTGCATTGAATTCTATAGTAGCATAATAAAAGTGCAATAGTATTAGTGTGTATGTGTGTATCTCTTTTGGGGGGAGAATGGGGAGTGTTGTGAAGTATGTGTGAGTGGCAGCGCGTGTGTAAGCAGGTGATTATCTGTTGCAGTGTTGTATTTATCTCATTGAAGCCGAAGTGACAGACGAACTGGCAGCATGCTTTCAATTTCAGGCTTCCCATTGGGAGCATATCACAGAAGACAGACAGACAGACACCCATTTAAACAGTACAATGGACAAATTTCACACAAGTTCAACGAAATCCTAAACACGTACATACATATCTTACACTTAATAGGTTTTCCATCAGCTTGTCGAACTCTTACTTTTTTCACAAAATTAACCAGATTCCCATTGTTCCGAAGGGAAAGTATGTAACAATAGAATGTTTATATGGTTTCAATAATTTCACCTTAACTTAACATAGACAAATTATTAAAGAAAGTCCAAATTTAAGTATACCTTTAATATT
Organism: Scaptomyza caliginosa; assembly: GCA_035044725.1. Classification (NCBI taxonomy): domain Eukaryota; kingdom Metazoa; phylum Arthropoda; class Insecta; order Diptera; family Drosophilidae; genus Scaptomyza; species Scaptomyza caliginosa. The sequence goes on from JAWNNR010000686.1 coordinate 1,168,455, forward strand.
GGAAATTTCTTTTATCATAAAGCAAAGATCGAAAAAAATATTTGTTGTATGTTAAAGTGTTTTTCGTCAAATGAGAGCATTTGCATTTTCGCCCATTGTCGGTGCCAACAGCGTCACGTATCAAAGATACTCAAAAGATATTTCAACGCATGAAAAGCACTTCATCAGTGTTGAAGCTGGGAGGCAGGCCCTGGGGCAGAGAGTACTTTTGGGGGGGGGTTTGTCTTATCGTGCTGTATTATTTCAAAAGTAATGGCTCTCCTTAGACAGGAATTGTGGCAGGTTGAGGTGGCCGCACTGAATTGAAAGGCGCAAAGAAAAAAGTCATTAGAGCTAAAAGGCGACCCGAGCTAAAAGCCACAAAGCCCGCAGCGTTTTAATGAAGTACACTTCACAGTCATAATTCGTTTTCAGTAAATCAACTTAGCTCCGCTGATGTCGAGTCGTCTAAATGTTGTTGTTGTTAATTTCTAAAAACGATTACATTTAGGTGCAGGCACTTGAGAAAGTCCATTAATGGTCCTTAACTTGCAGACAGGCCTGCAACACGCAACACGTAACACATACGTACTATAATGGGTAAGGATCAGGAGTTTCTGGAGGCAGCGCGCAATGGCAATATTAGTCACATCGAGAAGGTGCTCTCCCAGAAGGGAAAGCGTGCTGGTCCCTTGGCAAGTCTACGACGCACTGGTGTCAATGTTCAGGACAGTGGTGGTTACTCGGCTTTGCATCATGCCTGCCTGAACGGCCATGAGGATATTGTTAGACTGTTGCTGGCCCATGAGGCGTCCACCAATCTGCCCGACTCACGGGGCTCTTCGCCCTTGCATCTGGCCGCCTGGGCCGGAGAGACGGACATTGTGCGGCTGCTTCTGACACAACCCTATCGACCAGCTAATGCCAATCTGCAGACCATTGAACAGGAGACGCCTCTGCATTGTGCCGCGCAGCATGGACACACGGGCGCTTTGGCGCTACTGCTCTCACACGATGCAGATCCAAACATGCGTAACTCACGTGGCGAAACACCATTGGATCTGGCTGCTCAGTATGGACGCCTGCAGGCTGTGCAAATGCTTATCCGAGCGCATCCCGAACTGATTTCACACTTGAGCACAGCGGCAGTAGAGAATGCTGCCCCATCGCCCTCATCCCCATCGTCACCAATGCGTCAGATATTTCCGCACACCTGTCTGCATCTGGCTAGTCGTAATGGTCATAAGAGCGTTGTCGATGTGCTCCTTTCAGCTGGTGTCTGTGTCAATCTACTGACGCCCTCGGGCACAGCTCTGCATGAGGCGGCGTTGTGTGGCAAGGAGAATGTGGTAAAAACGCTGTTGCGAGCCGGCATCGATCTGTCTGCCACGGATAATGAGGACCGCACTGCTCTGGACATTTTGCGAGAATTTCCACCACATGTGACTAAGCACATTATTGCAGTCATTAACAGTACGTATGAGTAATATTTATTTTTAAAGTCTCTCTGTTGCATCAGTTTTTATAAGCACGCCACAGAATATATTTCTGTTAAAGTTATATATAAGTCTACAAGGAGTTAGTTGACATAATGAATAATGTTCCTTGTCCGCAAAAATGCATCTATTAATATGATTTACAGAAATAAACAATGTATGATCTAATTTTGTGCACGAATGCTTAAGATAAACTGTATAATAAACACTTGAAATGTTTTTATATACTATTTTACATAGACTTTCGCCACCAAATGGATACAGATGAGGTTGACGAGGTTATCTATCGCCAGCATGGACCACATACAACGGGGCGTGGCTTACAGAGCTCCAAACAGTCGCAATCGCAGTCCCAGCAACCACAGCAGCAGCAGCAGCAGCACAACAGCCATAACCACTATCATTTCAACTCGAATAACCACTTGCTAAACCACTCACACTCAATGCAACAATCCGGATATAGTAAGCAGCGTTTAAGTGCCGGCAATGGCGGCCCCTACAATGGCGGCAAATCTTTGGACAGTGCACTTCAGCCAGAGGACAGATTCTACCAAGATCTCAATGCTCATTCGCCACTGCATATACAAAAGTAAGTTCATTCAGTATTACTTTTGAAAAAACTCTCATCAATATTCAATTGTGTTGCACAGCGACATGGGCGGTGGTTTTAGTGTAAGTCCGTCATCCTCGTTGAGCAGCTTTGAGCCAGCTTCAGTTTCGCCACGTTCTCGCTGCTCCACTGGCGGTGGCACGCAACCACTGCAGATGAGCACCTTTGCACCGAGCGGACCACCAAAGAAGCCACCACGACGCAATCTCTCCGTATCGCCAACACACGCTGGCCCTGGTCAGCAGTTTAGCTATAGTTCTCCATCTAGTCAGGGCCAGGGACAACAGATGCGACGTCGTCCGCCTTCGAATGATAGTCCTTACTCACATCAGAGTCACGGCAGCGTTGGTGGCATGAGTTTCGATGAGACCCAACTAAGAGAACGTCAGCGTAGTGATCGACTCTATGCCAGTGCCAGGCAAAGCACCCGATCCGCTGTGGCAGGCAGCCTGAGCCTCAGTTCTAGCAGTAAATGTGAACCAAAATATTCTTTATACCATACTCTGAAATATTTTCATTTACTGCTTTTAGATGACATGCTGGATCGTCAGTGTAGCAGCTCTGAGCTTAATAGTGAGACAAGTGTGCCAAACTCAAGTGGTGAATCACCAGCTCCAGCTTCGCATGCGACCAACTCTATGAAGCGACCTATTCCTGCTCAACGCAGTGTTTCAACAAAACTGTCAAAGGAACTACTCAAGTCCTGTGAGAGTGCCACCCTCAAGTCGTACAATCCCAATCGCAAACTCAAACGTAATCGAAATAGTTGGTGAGTTAGAAAAATCAACAAATTATGTTTATCAGTTTATATAAATATATATATATATATCCATAAATATTTTGTTTTTCATTATCTTATATCCAATGCATGCAAAGAAATTGAATAAAAATCAAAATCTACATTTATTAATTTCTGGGCTTTAGCTCTCTCAATGTAGCCGAAAAGCAAGAAGGTGTAGATCAGAACTGTGATGCCAAGCAGCAAATTCCGAGCAGTCCCACACACTATAAGCAGCCACCAACGCCGGATCATCCGCCACCGAGCTCAAGTCAGGCAGAGCGCACCATACACGAGCGCATCCGTCCATTGAGCCAGGAGTATAAGCGTCGTTCAGCGCTGTTGCAGTTGCAGGCGGCACAGCAATTGATGATTGAGACAGGATCATCGCCATCGAAACTGCTGCCGTCGCTGGGTACACCGGGCTATGACTACGACGATACGGTTACGGTGGTGCCACGCTGTCCAGCTCCATCGAGTGGTTCACTAAGTTCCAGCATTTCGTGTTCGGATCACAGTCTTTCACATTCCACAGACTATGTGGAGGAGTTTGTTAGCGATGTGCCCTTTGCAGGTCTACTCAAAGGTGCCACACAGCCGTCACACAAGGAATCCAAGCTACAGTCGGTGCAAGAGATACCTCAGCAAGCGCCACGTGTGCGTCCACCTATTGCAACGAAACCCTTGGTGCCAGAGAGAAAGTTTGTGAAACCTCCAACGACGCCTAGTCCACAAAATGTTGAAGTAAAGCTAGAAACTAATGGTAATGCGGATACAGAGACATCCTCGCAAAAGGTAGATAAATCGCCAGCAAGATCGCCAGCGAAATCTCAATCGAAGTCCCCAGCCAAATCCCCTTCAAAGTCTCCAGCAAAATCGCCTGGCAGTGGTCATTCGATAGCGCGAAACTCAATCAATCTATTGAGTCCCTTTAATGCGGAGGAGGCACGCAAGAAAATATCCGAAATCATTGAGAACTTTGGCAGTGGCATACTCAATACCAATATAACACCAACCCATGACATCGAACTGGACTTTGAGGACTTGGAAGTGCTGCCAGAGCGGCGTGAGTTGGCTGTACGATTGCGCAATGCTGGATTGCTGCATCTGGAGCGCATACTTTTTGAGAATGGTTATGACAACTACAAATTTGTGGTAAGCCATAAAGATTAACCTACTCAAACCTGACATATTCATCAATGTTTTTGTAAATGCAGCGCAATGTCTTCGAGGAGCCAGATATTCCACTGCTGCACATACCCGAACGAGATGCAGCAAAGCTGCTGCGGTTTGTGGAGACATTGCCGCCGGCAGAGTTTCTGCCACAGGTGCCATTCAAAACACAGCAGGAGAACAAACAGTTGGGCGTGGCAAGCCTACAGCAATGGCTAAATAGCATTGCGCTGCCCGAATATCTGGAGTTCTTCAAGTGAGTCTTTGGGGCAGCATTTCCAGTTTGTACTTTAACTAATGCTCAATATAAATCTTCCAGCAAGCATCTTTACAACACCATCGACAGCGTCTGTGGCGTTTGGGATGTGGAGCTACAGACTGTGCTGGAGATTAACAAATTGGGCCACCGCAGACGCATTTTACAATCCTTGGCCTACATACGACAGATGCGGGAATCTAAGTCATTGAAAACCCCGCTGGGTGAAAACAACGAAACCAACAAAATGACAACGAATGGCAATAAGGAAGCCACAACAGCTTCCACAAGCACAACCACACAACCAACCGCAATAGTTTTACCACACCGCAATTCCATTACAGGTTATCGCAAGAATCGGTAAGTCACGTGTATTCCACACACAAATCTGTTTTAATCCATGTGTTATTTGACAGCCCTGCCCCACCACCACCTGCACCACCGGCACACAAGTCACAGGCAGTAAAGAATGCCACACCACTGCAAATACGTGCACCGTCCGAGCTGCTGCTGGGCTTACCTGTCAATCTACGCTCCACCCAATGGCGTCACTCGGCGCAAACTCTACTCAATGAGCACATTAAATACGAGGTTCAGGTGAGTTGATGATTTCGATATGTCTAACACATTTATACTAAATCCTTGTTTTTATCTTAGTATCTCGGCTCAACGGTTGTGAAAGAACTACGTGGCACAGAGTCCACAAAAAAATCTATACTAAAACTAAAAGCATCGGGAGCTCAAATGAATGAGGAGATAGACAAACAGGGCGCAACATTGTCCCTGGCCATTTGTCATCGTGGCGTGGAGTTTATTGATGCAGCTAGCAAGGTGAGTGTAACTTGTAATCTGTTAGCCTATTTTAACTAATCCTTTTGTCTTTCATTATAAAGCGTATTATTTGCGAGCATGAAATACAGAATATTAACTGCGCCTGCCAGGACTCGGAGGATCTGCGTCATTTTGCGTACATAACCAAGGAGCAAGACTTGCACTATTGTCATGTGTTCCTCGTTCAAAACACAGTAAGTAAACCAAATTAGTCGGAGCACAACAAATCTACTACCACCATTTATACTTTTAGGATTTGGCTAGCGAGATTATTTTAACGCTGGGCCAAGCCTTCGAGGTCGCGTATCAGCTGGCGCTGCGCGATGGTATTGCAACGACGCCAGCACTGCTTTTGGACAACGGCATGCTTCAGGGCGAGTATTGTGGCGGCGGTGGCAGCAAATAGAGTCAGGAGCTGGCCACCGCCCAGGCCCAACAAAATCAAACTTTCGCTAACCGAACATTGAATCGCAGCCACAGTCGCAGTCGCAGTCGCAGTTTCTGCGCCAAACTATTTTGCTTAACCAACTATGGTGCGCTGTTTAAGTTATAGATTGGTATACAGTGGCAACTACGAAATTTTATCCTAAATAACTTATTTTTTTAAAACAACAAACAGAAGAACAACCAAAACATTGAACAAAAAGACTTTAAACAAAAGGCACAATTTTTTTAGTGCAAATCACTTAAAAGATAAAAACGAAATCAAAATTTCTTTTTTCATCATCGGAACGCACAAGTATTTACCTTATATCATTGCGTAAATCATTTCAAACGAAAATAATGCATTTAAATCTTTTTAAAAATCTATATAAAGGCAATTGCATTTAAATTACATAATACTTACTTGCGTATAATAACAATGTTTTAGCAAATTTTTAGCTATATCTAATCCGAAAACAAAATCGTGAAAATTATAAATCTATTAACATACTATTGGCACATAAATCAAATTTTATTAATGTTAAAAGCTGTATTCAAATGCATTACAACAGCAAATTGCTTTCAAAAGCAATTGAAAATTCATATCCCGCTAAAACAAAAATACAAATTGGCTATATACAAGCGATGAATATATATATATATATATGTATAAATACATACATACACAATCTATATATAACTTATCCCATAACTATTTAATGAGACAATGCGTGTTGTTATATAATTTTAAATGAATTCTTATTAACAAAAGTAAATCAAATGCAAATACGTCAAATCTAATCGAAAACAAATACAACGCACAAAGTTATAAGCAATTTTGCTTACAAAATACAAATTACAAAAAAAAAATGACATTATAAAGAACATGAGAACTATTTGCAAGTTATGCGAGAGCGATAAACAAATAGAAAAATATCAAATTATAAATCATATTGGTGTATACAAAGCGTTTGAATAAACTTTTAAGCTAGTCTTTTGGTTGTTATCGGGGCATTTAATAAAATTTTAAGATTATTTAATTTGAAATTGATCAAAGGCAAAGCCTTGTTGTTATTATTTTTTGTTTATTAGTTAATTATTATTTACATACATATATATTCAATGAAAATTTCCCCCTATTAATGTGTGCAATGCTTTAAATGTTAGCCTGCTTTATGGTACAACAATGTTCATAAGAAGTACCTACCCATAAAAAAAAATTATTAAAATCATGTGAAAATATACTACATAATAACATTATTACTTGTGCATTTTCTGTACAAAAAAAAATGAAAATTTAACAAAAATACATACATACGCACATAAACATACAGGCTAGCGCATAACTAATGAAATTTAATAGCGATCTATGCATAAATAGATATATATAGCAAAACCAATAACATGTTTACCAAATAAAACTAAATGAAAACCTGTAAACCTGATTTGTCTTCGTCAAATTGCATAAACAAGTTTAAACAAAACCTAATAAAACACACAAAATGAATGAAATATTAAGCAAATACATGCATACATAAATCTACATGTATGAGTGTAGATGCAAACATTTGTACAACTAACAAAACAAACCTTATACAAATCCGTACTAAATAAATGCATAAATATGTATGTAACTAAATGAAGCAAACAATTTGTGGTTTTTCCTCTTTGTTTTATATTATCTACCAACAACAACTCAGTGTGTGAGCCCGGGTCAGTGCAATGCATTTAAACGCTTCGTGTCAATTAAGGTGCACTTTCCCACAGGCCTCTGCCAACAACAACAACCAGCACCAGCACCACCATTCAGCTTCAGGTTCAGCTTCAGCTTGAGCTCCATCTTCAACTTAAACTTCAGCTCCATAGCTACATAGTCCAACACCATAGTCAGAACGAAGATCATTTACACAAGTTGAATGAGAGCCGGTTTGGCGAAACGTCTTGTTGGTTTTTATAAGGCTAAATGCGTTAAGCATTTGATCATACGAATATTAATTGGCAAAACACCAAAGCGCAGCTCAGGCCCCGACACCGACTACAACTACGACACCAAGCACTGACTCTCGACACTGGCACACGCACAGACGCGCTGCGCTAATGTTGCCAGCAATAAGTTAGTGCGGCGTGCGTCAAATGCGGCGCTGCCAAGCAACGCGATAGCAATTGCCCCAGGATACTGAAGGGGAGTTTATGTTCGCGTGTATGTGTGTGTGTATGCAGCCAGAATAACGCTCGTCCATCGTGTGCTTGATGCTGCCGCATCTTTGCGCTTAACGGTTTAAATTATTTCGCTAGCGTGCAATTTGTGGCGCACAGCTTATCACAATTTCATTATTACAAGTATTATTATTACTATTGCAATTGCCATAGTAAATTCACAGTATGTAGAGAGTCAGCATTGCAAGAAACATCTGCCATTTGCCATTGCCGACTCTTTAAGCTGTGTTGTGCGTTTATTTTCTGTAATTGAAATTGCGTGACTTTATTCTTCGATTTCGCCATTCCCGTAGTGTTGGCGCGCTTTTGTATTGTTGCCAATCCATGTTGCCATTCAAAGGAAAATACGATAAACTTGCACATTGTGTGAACAGCAACTAGCAGAGAGTATGCACGTTAAACTTTTGCAGAGCTTTCATTTTGGACGAGCGAGAGCAGCGGCAAAAGTAGCAAATCGCACGAACAACAAGAACAGTTGCAGCGCCCAAAAAAAACACACACACATTCAAAAGCACAATTTCACAAAAGTCAGACTACTTGCTGTCAAAGCTGTTCGCCTGTTCCAATTGTGAGCAAGCAGCGCAATGTTTGCCCAGCCCTTGTCAAAGCAAAATGGACCAGTGTGTGTGTGCATGCAAGGGAATGTGTGTGTTTGTTGCGAGAGTTTATTATTTAATAGCACATAAAGAGCATTTAAACCAATTTGAAATTAGCAAAGCACTGCGCACAAGAGAGGCCTCTCTGCTTTGCTGTGCGCCTGTTGAAAATTGTACCAAAAAATCGCCGTTCGTCAGTGTCAGTGGCGAGTGCCCGAAACGCTAGCGATTCATAATATCGTTGCCATAATCAACCCCGCTGGCACTTGCGCTCTGTTAAGCGACACAATTTTTTAAGCAAGCAGTTTTATTTTGAATTTGATTTGAATTTTTCTTGAAAATTCATAGTTGTAATTTTGTATTAAGCTGCATTAGCTGCGCATTTTTTGCACGCAAAAGTTGATGCAAAAGTCTTCACGAAAGAAACGGTTGCGATTGCCACCACAGTTTGAGTAATCAAAAAGTTCGCAGCGTTCGCTAGCTGGATTATAAAACCACAGCTGCCGATGTCCCTTACATAATCCATATTCCGGGGCAGCTGAGCATATGCCTGCAAGAATCACAAGTTCAAAACAATTTAAATTGAACGAAAAGCCATCATTTAAGTTGAACTTACGTGATCGTAGATTGTCATTTATCTGGTTGCGTTTGACTTCAGTTTTTACAAACACTTGGAGCAAGGCTAAAATATAATATATGACTAAAAGGAATTTCATTTAGCTACTTATATTGTGGTAAGCTTAGCTGAAGTTAAGTTACAGTACTGCTTTTGAACTGAAATCTATGCCAGCTTCTTTTTATACTCCAGCTGAAACTGATTACAATGTGTTTTTGACTGTAAATACTAATTGCCATGAGATGTACATCTGGCGTTTTACAACACAAACGCTCTAGGTCATAATAACTGTTCATTCATATAAAAAATCAAGCTTTGTGCTCATACTGCAAAACTCATCGCATTCTCTTTTTTTAAAAAATCGATTTGAATTTCCGCCGCAATTCGAATAGACAAAGCGTTCGCATCGTTTTCTCTTAATATTATAAAACCAAAGAACCCGACGTCCCATGCACTCGCCAAACATCGGCTTCTTACTACATATGGCTGCAAATGAAATTATTTGTTACATATTTCAACACAAAAAAGTTTAAATACTACATTTTATAATCCTCTTTATAATTAGATTTTGCGACTTATCTCCTTGTCCCGCAACAAGTACGCTTAGTAATATAACCAGAAACATCAAGAGATAGTGTGACATCCTTTAGCTGATGTTGAGCAGTGTCTAAATTGTGACTAAAATAATAAGCAAAATGCACGCGAAATTTATATCCAATCAAAAACTTTACAAAACTTCATAATTTTGACAACTGTTTTTTAATAAGAAAATTAGTTGTCGATATGTTCCACTAAACAGTTCAAAACCATTTAATTGTTAGCTGTGTTCACGCAATTGTCATTGTTTTGTGAAAACCGGCTGTATTCGATATTAATACTCGACTGGGAAATAACCCGACGCGTTACAATTCTGCAAAAATGTTTCATTTTAAAACTTGAATCCTTAACATCTGTATTATAATTTAATAAAAAAAAATGCTGATCAAATGCAATGAAAACCTTTAATTTTCAGTTTTAATTTAAAATCAAACATATATTTTTATTTTAACATCATTACTTAAGGTAAGTGGCTTTAGATCCCACAACTTTTCGTCTTGAGTGTAAAACTCATTGCATGCTTTTTTGGTAGAGAAACGGTTATGATTGCCGCCGCAGTTCGAATGAATGAATTGTGCGCATCTTCCTATATTTTTATTATAAAACCAAACTAATCTCTTTCCTTTGCAATTGCCATATTGCGGCTTCAAACTGCATACGGCTGTCAGCAAAAAGATTCGATTTACATATTTCATATTGAAATAAATTTTTAATACTACCTTTGCCCCAACTATCAAAATTTAATTGGCATTGAATGTCTCTAAGGGATACTTCTCGAACTTGTCCCACGACAAGAACAATTAGTATGAAAAGCAGAAACAGCGAAAGACAGTGTGCCATTCTCTAGCTAATGCCATGCAGTGGTGAAAATTTTACTGAAGAATTTGAAAAATTCACTTTTTATTTATAGCAGCATCAGCAATGCAAATATTGGTTTATTGTTTTGTGTTTAAACAAATTGTCAAAAAGTTCTTGCAAGTACATTAACCTAATTTTTTATCAGAGAGCAATTGCTTGGTCAACAGTCAGTGCCAAAAATGCTAAAATTGAAAGCACCGTTGAGTATTCTCTAGAGCTATATTAAAAAAAAATAAATTAACCATTTTTCCATTTTATTGATTATTATAATAATTTGTTGAAAACATAGATTCTTTAAATACTTTATTACATATTATGTAAAAAAAAAAACATTGAATTTGTACTAATTTAATAATTTGCTAAGCTTAACAACGATATAAAATTTAATTTTCTTCATTCCGGATTGTATTTATTTGAGAGTTTCGGGAGTTCCTAATAGTGCATAAGAGGTAAGTCAAATTTGTAATCAGTAAAAATAAAGTCTTTCCATTTCTTTGCCTCTTGAGTGCAATAATAATCACATTCTCTTTTATTAAAGAATCGATTATAATTTCCTCCGCAATTCGAATAGAGAAACTTTTCGCATCTGTTATGGTATCTATTAAAAAACCAAAGAACTCGTTTTCCATTACAATCGCCATACTCTGGAATTTTACCACAAATTACTAAAAAAAAAAAATATATATATATATAAATATGAAACACTTGCAAACCAATAAATTTCATTTAGTACATCTGCCTATGACTTCATAATTCATACTGTTTTTTAAATATTCGTCTTTCACTTGCTGTGCCGAGACATGAATGGTTACTAAAACAACCAGAAATATCAAAAAATAGTGTGCCATCCTTTTGCTTATGTTGTTTAATGGTAAAGACTTGACTGAACAATTTCCGAATTGCAGACTCTATTTATTACGAAACTTTTCGGTTATTGTCACAATCATGACAACTGTTTTGCAATGACACACATTAGAAAAAAATTATTTTGCGCGATGCAATTTCTCAGCCAAAAGAAAAATTCTTTGATCCACAAACCACAAACACCCAATAATTCCAATAAAAATATAATTTAAAATAATAAGTATAATTGTATTACACACATTAGGTGTAAATAGAAAACACTCTTTTTTCCAAATTCAAACAATTATGTTTACATATGAAAAGAGGGATTCAAATCCGACGCCTTAACTTTTTCAATGCAAAATTTTACACAGTCTTTTTTAGCTTCGAAACGATTATAATTTCCGCCCCATCCCGAGTACACGAACGGTTTGCAACTTTTTTGTGGTTTATCATGGTACCAAAATGTTTTACGTCCCGGGCAATCGCCATACATCGGCTTCCTCCTGCATATAGCTGTAGAAGAAGAGGTTAGACGTATTGAAGGCAAACAAGTTTATAAACTACCTTTTCTCATATGTTCATATTTATTTATAGGAGGTAAAATTGTGTGGTATATTAAAGTTTGCTTCGGTAAATTGTTTGGTATATTGAAGCTTGCTTCAGTCCCACAACAAATACAGTTAATAAAAAAACTAAAAATAGCGAAATGTATTGTGCCATCCTTAAGCAAATGTTGTACAATATTAAGAACTTGACTAAAGAAATAAATACATATATTCACAGTATTTATAGTGGCATTGGCTCCAGGCTCAAAGCGACTAAAAGTTTTTTGGTTTTATAAAAAAAAAACACATTTGAAAAACACTTAAAATCTGTTAAATTGAAATGCAAACTCATAATTAATAATCAGTGCGCAAAACACAAAACGATTAGCCAATTGGGTTTGTGGTGACATAGCTAAGCTGCATACTTAGATGCATAGTGTACTATGGAGTGTAAAGTGGTCCGGTGTGTAAACCGGTACTAAGTACACGATGCCTGATTACGCAACCATTGCACATCAAATATCATCACACATACGCCGCGTTGTACGACGCTAAGCTATAAATGTAGACGACAGCGCATAGACATAACTCGATGGCATTATTTTTTTCCTCTGTGCACAAACGAAATCGAAAACATCAGAAAATCGAAATTCTAGATCAAGGCCAAACTGCACATATAAATGAATATGCATACAACCATACAAGCAAACAGAGACGGTATATGTTAACGCACGCAATGCATGCGTTATATAAAAAAAAAATATATCCAAACTAGTTTTCCATTGGAGGAGGATGCTTGACTTAGGCCAGTTGGGCAAACGCACGCAAACTGGGTCAAAAGGAAGCACTACCAATGCAATGGCAATAAATTGCAATTGAAATGAGTTTTGTCGTTTGACAATTTGCATTTGTAAATTACAAGACAAAACACTTAGCAGCACTTACGCGACTGACAGGGCCACAGGCTCTGAGGTTTCGGGGCGGCAACTCCAATTATATTTACCAAATACATTATTACAGTTTACGATATTGGCATATGTCACTTAAGGCAGCAGTTTATTTTTCAATAAACTACAACTTGAAGGTTGAACAAATGTACATATATCAATTTGCATATGGTTCATTTTTAACCCATATTCGAAGTGAGTAAAATATACGTAACATTTATTTAGGTATAATGTACAAAAATTGACTGTTGAGCGTTAAATTAAACAAAAATATAATTTGTTGAAAAATAAAACGCTTAAAGCGATTGCAATTCGATTTAGATATTTATATGCCAAATTAGATTAACGTGGATTTAAATCGAGGCCGCTGGACTTGTTCGCTAGTTGAGCTATTAACAAAATTACTGACCATAATTCTATTAGCATAAATGTTACATTTAAATGTGCTGGTAAAACAATTTGCAGACTTTTATTGCAATTATGGTTATTAGCTGCAAACAAAACATTTAGGGCTGCCTTGGGGTGAATTGCTGTGAATTGCAGTGGATTGCTTGCTTATCGATTATTATCGATTGTCTATGGCCTCGCGGCTCGTGTGTCAAGGCCAAAAGAGCAGCACTTAGAGATTGTCCAACAGATTACTACGATCGTATATAATGTGAAATGTGCCGTTATTCAAATGATTGATGACAAATGAAATGCGAAAAAAAAATATTTGGCAGGCAGCAAAGTAATGTTCGTTTATCTGTAGATTTGACGCATTTAGCCGGTCGCACACGCAAATTGAACCACATGGAAAATTGTGCAATTATGGCTAATAAAAATGTTTATGGCCCGCTGCTGATGCCCATTGGCCGATGACTTCTGCTGGGGCGATAGGAATCACCATAAATCTAAGAGCGGTATAAATATTTATCGTGATTTTATAATCATGTCTGTCCAAAAGCACACCACAAGGAAGACAGCCAAAAAGACTTGACTTGCATGCTTGCAACAACTTCAGCAACAACAACAACAAAAACTACAGTCACATTTGGCATGCGTGAGAATCGCACGCAGACCAAATAGCCTATTAGCTATTTATTTAGTTTTATGGCAGGCAAATTTTGTTGCTTTGCACATAGCAGCCCCATGATTCGAATGGCGCAGATAAAAAAAAGGTCGCGCGGTCTTAGAAAGTGGGTTAATGAGCAGTCTAAGCTAACAAAAAATGAGCCCAAACACACACAGATTCGTGTATCCGCTTGGAGACCTCACCGTGCCGATGCACATTGCTCCAATAAAGCATAACGCATTGGAATGCCCAAAACTTGACCTCAATGCTGGCTTTCGACAGTCCAGCCGAGAAGGAGGATGCGGCCGAGGACGAGGGCGAGGATGCCGCTGCTCGCGCACACGTCATGGTTAATTGGGCATTCAAATGTCAAGTACAATTTTGGGCTACATTAGCGTTACCTATAAAAGGGCCGTTTCTCTCTGCGCTGCATAAAATGAGATTTATTGTTGCATTTTGTTGCCCGGCTGCCTGCTGCCTGCTGCCTGCTGCCTGAATAAATTTTTCTGGCCCACTGAGGCTGCGCCTCCAACAGCGACTGGTGGCAATGGTCCACTGATCATTCGGCAACAAACAATTGACCAAACGAGCCACCAAGTCGTTTGGCTTTAAAGCATTTTTGAATAATTTGGCCAGTTCCACTTTCGTATAAATTGGAATAACATTATTAGCCCAACTTTAGCAGATAGCATTAGTGTATAATAAGAAACTAAACAAAAACCCAATTTTAATTTGCTTTTAATATTTTGATGGCATTGACACGCTGCTTTTAAATTAAATTATATTCATAAATCCAAATCAAGCTGAACAGCATTTTTAAGACAACTATTAGGTATGTTTTCTATTAAGATTTACTTAAGTATCAATTAGATTGCATGGTCTTAAGATATTTTAAGTGCAGTCAACTGCAAAGCTTTGGAAGCAAGGTTTTTTGTGGTGGCATAATTCAAAGATAACAAAATTAAATGCCATAAATTTGCAATTAATTTTCAATTTGCGCAAATTGATTAACATCAGCACGCTGTAAACGTCATACAGAAAATGTTATGAAATAAATCAATTGCTAGTTAAAAAAATATATTTGATAATGTGTGTGCATAGAAGCAAAGAAATAAATTGATCTACCAACTGCAACTCCTTTGCTCTAATTGGCATACTTGCTGGGCGGTCTGCTTCAGACATATCCATTAAACATGTTTGAAAATTTAGGATCAGCAGCCTGTCAAAGATTGCATTGGGCGTCGCCTGCTGCATGTTCTATCAAGATTTTCTTTATTCCAGATATGTAAAAGCTTTTGGATAGAGGAACGATCTGGCCAATGTTGTTTAATCATTGTTTCTTTGCTGCAATGAGCCCGTCAGCAAGAATTGCTAAACAAATTCGTCTGTTAACTTAAGACTTAGCATTTGGCAACAGGCTGAGAGCCAAATAAAATGCCTACAGCTACAACCTACGCAATGTGGCCAATAAATATGGCTCTTGAGAGTACCCCTAGCAAACAAAGTGTGAAGGTCTCGATCGGGCCAATCTCTCAATGGACAACTACGAACCCAACAACAACTAGAAAAGTAAGCAATAACACAAGTCGAACTCTTGACCCTGGTGTTGTTGTTGCTGTTGGCATTATGAACATTATAAGTTGTGATTAATAATGCTGACATTAAATCGGCTAATAGAAATATATCTCGTCGCGTTTGAAAATAAATGTTGACGTGATTGTAATTGAAGTTGTTGCTGTTTTAGCCTGTTGTTTGTTTGAATTGCTGTTGCCTTTAACCCTGCAGAAAATTGCCTTTTCACCGTGCTGTGCCTATGCTGTTTATTGCAAATTTGTTTGTTTGTTTGTTTGCTTGTGCATTGCATGATAAGTGATGGGGAAAATTTGTGAAAAGCGCTTACGAAAAACCCAATTTGACAGAGCACATTAATCACATTGATAATTGGCAACTGTTTTACTGTTGCCGTCGTTGCTGTTGTTAGTGTTATAGCCAGGCTTTCACGCCAGATAACCACTTTCGTGGCGCATATCTTGGGAAAGTTCTGAACGTTTAACGAATTGGCCAACAATTAAACTGAAACAACACAGTTATTGTAGTATAATTAACTGTTTGGCACTAAGTTATTTGCCACGCATCATCAACGTATTTAAATCAATTACAATCAGCAATTTGCTCGCCTTGTCTGCCTTCTCGCCTTAATCAAAGCAATGCGTTTGTATTACAGATAGATGACACTGCCCCTGGAGATGCTGCAGCTGATGGTCGTGTTAAGTACGCGCGAATTAATGTCTTGCCACAGTCACTACATCTTGGAAAGTCCTACACTCTCTGCAGCGATTGCCATTGCTGCTATTGCTGTTGGTGTTGCTGTTGGTGTTGGTGTTGTTGCTAAATTGCGAGTCAAGACAAGTCAAGAATTTAACAGCCAAAGCGCCGCCTGGCACAGCGACTCTAGCGCGTAATTTACGTCGATTTGATGTTTCCAACATAAATTTATAGCGCGCACATTTTAGCCAAACGATTTGTTGCCAGCGCCGCCTGCAACATGCTGAATTGATGATGATGCTGCTGCTGTTGCTGTTACTGCTGTTACTGTTGCTGGCGTGCTTTGATTTCATAGAGCAACAGCAGCAGCAAAGACAAAAATGTCGCAATTGCATAATAATGAAAAAACCAAGAAAAATCATGTTGGCATGCGGCTGGTCGCACTGTTGTTAGCTAGTGTTGCTGTTGCTGTTGTATGTTGTGAGTTTTCGTAAGCAACATTTTTGCCAACGATTTGGTTTTTATTGACTGAAGAGGCCGCCGCCACATATTGAGGAGGTGGGTAGGCTTCTTGAAGAGGCGCCTGCGTGTATAAAATATGGTGTTGGCTCTTGTTGCAGTCTTGTGCTGCATGTTGCCACAGCCACGACGACGACGACGACGACGACATGACCTGTTTGAGGAGCAGGAAGTCGTTTTGCGTTTTGCGTTTTGCCACATTTATGAGTTACGCTTTGGCCGCGTGTTGCAAGCAACGCCGCATGCAATGTGCCACTTATGGCTACCATCGTCGTTTAATTATTTCCAACTTGTTTGCTGATCATGCCACCAAATGATGTCATTAGTATTAAAAACTGGCCACTGGGCTCACAGTGCAAAGGTAATACAAAATGGGAGACACGCACAATAAAATTAAGAAATTAAGTGCCAACATTTAGCGCCAGGGTGACTTGCAACATGCGGCAGCTGCTGCCGTTGCTGCTATTGCTGCCGTTGCAAACAAATTACGACTGGCCTGCGGACAACACGCCGATCTAATTGCAAATGGAGCAGCAGCATGGAAAATTGTTGTTGCTGTTTTTCGATTTTCATTTAACAACAAAACGCCCAAGGGCGTGAAGCACGGTTAAATACAAAATAAAATGATGCAGCAGCAATGTTGCACAGTTATTGCTGATGTTGTTTCTTTTATATTGCTGTTGCTGTTGCCGTTGCCGTTGCCTGCTGTTGGTGGGTGATGTTGCTGATGTTGCCTAGCCCAATTATAAGGCAAGTGCAATTGACAATTGCTGTTGCAAGTGAACCACCGACCGCATGATTTATGCGGCAAACCATTTAAAGTCCATGGCGGTTCCATAAACAAATTGTCGCCATGCGCTCTAAATGGACCTCTGCCTGCCTGCCACACAGCCATGAAATTGAGCTGTAATTGAATTGCGCTCAGGATACGAAAATCGAAAAAAAAAAACTAACAAAACAAAACAAAATTCAATTCGTTTCGTTTCGTACTTTTTGGCCATCTTGCAATTTATTGCAGTGCATTTCAATTTCACAATTAAAACAAGGCCCATAGCCAAAGCTTTCAGCTACATCATTAGTTTTGGGCTAATCAAATATGGTCATTGTCTCTCTTTATGTGTGTGTGACTATGTTTGAGTGTGTGTGTGTGTGTTTGTCATGGATATTGCCACATATCGCATGCGAGTTTGTTACGATTTCAAACATTTAACATTTGTTTTAGTCAACAAGCAAGCTGACTGTTGCATGTTTGCCCAGCCCGCAGGCCTGTTTGTTGCCTTGCTTGGTTTGTTGATAATTTGTAAGCAGCAACTTTGTTGCCAAGTCTATGTTGACTGCTTGTTGCTGTCCAAATTGTTAATGCAACCAATGTGTATCTTAATCATTGTGTGTGGCAGCAACATGTATTGTTCGTACTTAATGCCAAGTCCAAAACAAAATAAGCACTTTTATATTATTGAAAATAATTCTCGCTTTCTTTCAGATGTACCGCATTGAAATGGTGTCTCAACTGTTGGTAATCAAAGAGCCTGGTTAAGTTGACTGCTGCCCAAATTGGATTCATTTCTGACTGCACACCAAGTGATCAGTGATTGGTGATCTGGCTGCTGCCACCCGGCAATGGTTGCAGACACAAGACAGCAGCAGCAGCAGCAGCAGCAGCAGCATAACAAACCTCAACAGCATAGCGAATATCATTGTCAAATGCGCTTTTAATTGATGTAGACAGCGCCCGTACATATTGGACAGCCAGCTGGACACTCGAGCTGGGGCTCGACCGCAGCTGACAAGCGCACATTAGCAATAAAATATCTAATTGGCGTCTCTTAAGCAACAACAACAATAGTTGTAGTAGTGCCAAGAAATGAAATTTTCATTGTACAAAAACGTAATCGAGACTTTTGTTTGGTGATTTGCTTTGGCAGTTGATTGTTTTTGTTGTTGCTGTTGTTGCTCTTTTAAGCTGTTTTTGCTGTTGTTGGTATGTGGTTTGTTACAATTTATAGTCTGTGATTTATGCCCGCAAACTGAAATTTATTTCATTTTTAATGAGTAATTTACACAAAATTGCATTAATTTGCGCGCCCAAAGCGCTACACATGCCACATGCCACATGCGACTAGCAACATGCCATGGCGACAAGTCATGGCAAATTTTTGACATTTCCTTGATTTATATATTTATTTCAAATTGAATTGAATTCTCAACCAAAACGATCTTGGCGTCTCAAATCACGCTATTGACAATTAATGCAATTATAAATGAATTTTGGTTAACTCTCCCCTTGTCCGCCCCCCCCCCCCTCCCCCCGGCCCGCAACTTAATCCATAATATCTTTTGCTGTTAATTTGAATTTAATTCCCAATGGCTATCGCATACCGATTCAAGCCAAAAAGAGACTTTTGTTAGCAACAATGTTGAACAACGTGTTGCCAATTAAACGCCACACATGCAATGTGCGTGTGTTGAGTGGCAATGTTGCAACGATTTCCATATGGGCAGCAGATGCTGTCTAAGCCAAAAATGGCCGCTGACAAACGCAGATCAAACGACGCCCCGGACTAACTGACTCGAGAGATTGAGATGATTTAGTGTCGCCGCAGAGCGTTGACCATAAATGCAACGCTTAAATTAATATGTACGGGTGTCACTAATGAAGCTGCCGGCCGAATGCAACTGGCAAGACAACGTGACCAGCACGGTGCGACGGTATTTTCGGAATTTGTACAACACCCCAGACCTGCTGGCTAAGAAAGAGAGGACGGATTGGAACACGAACACGAAGACAAAACGAAAATGTTGGAAAAAAAAAATATATAGTGCGAATGCGAGTAGTTTTAAAATATGGTAAAAACACCTAGGCAATGATTTATCGTTGTTGTAAATAAAGAAATTAAAATGCTTTTATGGTCAATGCAGCCAGGCATGCATTGGCTTCTGTTTAAAACAGCCGACCTAAACAAGCTGGCTGGCTAGCTAGCTAGCTGAGCAGCACTAACTAATTGCCAAAATGTTGATAAGACGATTGTGTTGTTTGCATGCACTGACTGTTGGCCACACTTGTTATTAACACTCCCGCGCATTGTGTGTGCTTGCTTGGCAAAGTGTCCTTAATTAAAATTTGGTTGCATGTTTCTTGCAACGTTTTGTGGCAGGAGGCAGCACAATGCTGGCAATATTAATGTGGCTCTGTAATTGGTTTCTCAAGTCCAAGTCACGTTAAGTCTATTACGCGAAATGCCTTTTTTTTTTCTTTTGGCAGTATGCACTCGGTTTGTTGCATAACACCACTTGTTGTTGTTGCAACATTTCAGGTTTTAGCAGTGCACTAACACCAGTAAATGAGTCAAGGCTCAGCTGGCACTGATTGAAAAAATTGCAGACGCCATGTGTATTGCCAATGTTATATATTAACACTAAATGCTCATCACCATCGACGACTATCGACCCAATAGCCAGCAGAGTTGCGACAAATTCAAACACACGCACACACACACACACACACACACACACAGAAGTGCAATGTAACGAGGCAAGTTCGCATCGCAACGCATCGTTCGATCATTTGGCCCAATCCGAATTTGGATGGCTTCTGCCACTAAAAGGCTTAGAACAAGCTCGTTAAACGTTTTCAGATTGCATTGCGCTATAAATTCTGACCAAAAATGTTGCTAATGATGTGTTATGAAAGCCACTCATAAATCGTGGCATTTTGTTGCAACATTATAGCCATCGTCATGAAGTACTCACTAACAAGAACAGCTCAGATTTTTCTAGCACTTACAAGCTTAAATCAATTTGCATATTAATAACTATATTTGATTTGCAACTGCCAAACAGCTGCTCTTAAAAAACGCGGAAATACATGTTTAAATAAATTTTGCTTTAACTATCGACAAGAAACTTTCGGCCATTCAGCTGATGAGCTTTCGTTAAAAATTCTGAACTGTTGGCTGCATGGCATTACCCTCAGGTGGCAGCAGCTCTCTTTGCTGCAACACGCGACGGAATACACACGACGCCAGAGGTGAACGAGTCGTAAAAGCTTTATGGTACAAGCGCGCGTGCCTGGCCAGAAGCTAACAATTGTTTCAAGTGACCCCAATGATCTGGAGCAATAAACGTATAACATCACATACTGGACTACAACTATAAGGAAATGATTGCTGTCAATGCAAGACAATAGGTGGCGCCAGTCAGCATGCCTGCCATTATTAAGTGCTGCCCATCTAGGCACAGAAAAACAAATGGGATATGCTTATTTAATACATTTTGACACTGTTCCGTTAATATTTTCCTTGGTAAAGCATTCCCATAGTTGGTAGTTAAACGTTAAACGATTTTTTTGACCAGAAATCCTTCAAGGCAAACTATAACAATTTTTTAAGGCACTTTACTTAGCTGCTCGGGTCACGAGGCAACGGAAATATGCGCGGGTTGCCTTCGAAGTGCTGCAAATGATCATGATTTTAGTTTAACATCCAGTAAACAACTGCTGCAACATCATCAACGGCGGCAGCAGCAGCAGCAGCAGCAGCATCTGATGATGATAAATGTGTCGTCTGGTCTTTGGCAGTTCACATGAAAAACACATTACGCGCAAGCGTTTCTTAATGTTCAATAATGATGGAAAAATCATGACACAAACCTCACAATAATGTTGATAAATCAAAGCAAATATATATAAGTACAAGGAGATCTTTAGAAATATGCGCCATACAGTTACGATGCATTGTTGTTGCTCTTGTTGCTATACCCTCAATAAGTGCTTTACAATTTGGTCATTCAGTGTGTTCCATGAAGGAGCATCATGTGCTCCTAGGGACCCATTCAAGAGCCATAAAAAGTATGTGGGAAATCATTACAATAGGGCATACAATGTTCGATAGGTTATGATTTTTGTTACGTTTCGTTTTGTTTTGTTTTGTTTTGCCGTGTTGACATGGCCAGAACCAAGTGCGCATGCAGTAAAGTTATGAACCTGCAACGCTAGATCAACCACATATGCACAATGTGGCACGTAGCAAGAAAGAAACACAGAAAATGACTAGCAACACGTTGCCAGCCACCGCCGCAGACTTGTTGACGGCAGCTTTTGTCTTGTCTGGCGTATGGTATACTCTCTAAACAGTTGGAATGGGGTATATGTGTATACACACTGTTTGCTTTGTTCGCTTTTCAACTAGGAGGGGAAAAAAGAGGTAATCATAATTTGCTTTAGTATTCCTGCTTCGTAGAGCAGTTAATACAGGGTATCATTGTGTTAAACAGCCAGCTTTACACTAAATTGTCTGTCTTATCGATGTTGTTGTTGCTGCTGCTGCTGCTGCGGCTGTTTGAGCCATTAAAATATATAGTTAGTGTTATTGCTGTCAATATGAGAGGTTGGCAATGGTCTTGCAGCAGCGGGGGAGTTTGGCGAGCAGGCGGAAAGGAAAACAACAGCACATGTCAGTGAGCTTGGCTTGTTAATAATGTTGCTGACTGGCTGTGTGGTTGCGTGGTTGGCTTGTTGGCCATGTTGCTGATGCTTTGCTTGTTGCTGATGATATTGATGTTACCATAATCACGATCTAATTTATTTACAAATTTGTGTTGAAATCATACGTTCGACGTAGAAGTCGTGTTTGAAAAAGGTTCTTTATGATTTATGCGCGCGTTGAAATGCCAAAATGTGTGCAACAAAATTTCTCACAGTCATCGAAAGATAAGCTGTGTATTTTATTGATTGGCATTGTGCACATACATACATGCTTATATACTGAAAGCCGTGTCCAGGAATCGCTTTGAAGCACTAATTTAGATTTATGGTGCAAATCGCAACTGGCTTGATGCGTGATGTTGCCGCCAGGCCATGCCACATCCTCCTTCTCAACTAAAGCCACCCAACATCATTGGCCCCAACTGTTGCCCATTTGTCATGCAACGATCGTGTGCTGCTGCTGTTGCTGCCACAGCTGCGATTATTAAGCGTGCAAGCAACAGGCCAGCCAACAGGCGAAAGATGTGCCAGCAAAAGTTTCTGCATTAATCTCTCGCTCTCTCGGAGTAAGCGCAAATGTTGATAAATGAAGTTGATTGTTGATTTCACGCTGCAATTGATGCAGTTGTATTGCCCATACCATGTCACTGTGCCAAGGAGAACCCAAATAAACATATCAACATGATAAATATGCAACCCATAAGGCAACTGCAGTTATCGGCCAGTGTCCGGGCAACACGCAAAGCGAAGGACAAACGCATAAATCAGTTGACTTCTCTTTTTTAATCACTGATTTCCGCTTCACTGGAAATGAAAACACAGACGACAATTGCGGGCAAACGGGTTTTCGCCTAAAGCTATACAAAAGCATTGCAATGTGGCATGCTGCAGTTACATACAAACAACTTATGTGACGGCCCTCGCAAACATTTTCGTTAGTACAGAGATCGGTCTTGTAACGATCACTGGTACACTGCACACAATTGCGACTTATATTCCAGTATTTTAGAGTTGAATGTTTACTAAAAATTACATTTGTTTATTAAATCCACACATTTGAATTAATTTTTTGTTTTGTTTTTTGTTGTTGTTGTATTTAACGCAATCAATGCATAGTTGCAGCTCTTGTTGTTATTGATGTTGCTCTTGTTAAACAGTAAAAACTTAAACTTTTACATAACCTTGGCCTCGGCGATGTCATCCAAAGGCTTGCTGGGTGGGGGGATCTTGTACTCCGTCTCTGGGGTCTCATAGATCTTCTCTTCCTTGGGCTCAACAACGGACACATTGTCGGGCAGTGGCTTCTTGGGTCCAATCTTGTTCTTGGGATCATAGGGCAACATGATCTTGACCTTGATGCCAAGCACGCCCTGGCGCAGCAGAACGTGGCGTGTGGCAGTCTCGACATAGTCGTTGCATGGATCACCAGAGTGAATCATGAGGCCATCGACGAACTTCATCGATTTGGCGCGCTGACCACGCAGCTTGCCAGACACAACGACTTCACAGCCCTTGGCGCCAGACTCCATGATGTAGCGCAGCACACCATAGCAGGCGCGACGCACAGCCAAACCTCCGGTCAGCTTGTAACGCAGCGACTCAGCCTGGGCAATGGCGCAGATACCACGAGTGGCGACCTTCTCGGCGTACAGCTCGATGCGGCCTGTTTCGAAGTTGAAACGCTTTTGCACCATGGCGGTGAGCTCACGAATGCGACGGCCCTTCTCGCCCAACACCTGCTGGGTCTTGGTGGCCATGATGATGATCTCAGTGCGGGAGGGAGTCACACGGACCTCAACACCGGAGTAGCCATCCTCAGCGAGCTCGCGAGTCAGGAACTCGTTCAATTCCGCCTTGAAGATACCGTCGGAGACGAACTGCAATCACACAGAAAAATAGCCATTTGTTAGTCACTTATATATTCTTGATACAAATAATATCACTTGTTGTTATTGTTGTCGTTGTACTAAAAGCATGACTCGGGGTGCTCCACGCCAGCCGCAGACGCTCACGATTTGAGGTTAAATTTGCTTTCATATCTTTTTCAACGCCAGTGTCGCCAATTGCTCACACAACTCGTTGCACAAAATACGTGAGCAGGTTAAATTTGGTGTTTTGCACAATATCCAGTGTGATTTTCGTTTAATTACCTTACGTTTCTTCGAAATGTTTAGGTTCATGTTCATTTCATACGACTCGCACGGAACGTGGTCAAAAAGAAAGAAAGACAGCGCTCTGCTTTACCGATAACATGGCCGTCGCGTGCACTGCTTTGTCATCTTAAAGAGTTGCTAACAAAATATATCGATTAGCGTATCACCCTTAGAGTAATGGATTCATCGCAGCTCATATTTAATTCCCTAATAACTAATTGCATTTACATTGCTATATAAAAAGTCCTTTATAAATTTTAACAACAATTGTAACCTGACTGCAATAAAGCTCTGATGATCCCTTCTTCCTAAATTGTATTGGTTTTGTTTGTCTGTCGATATCGCAAATTCAACGGTCTTTACCAACATTGTTGTTTAAATCAAACTAAAAACTCTTGTCTACCTCCACAAATTATAATCGATTCATTGTAATCATCGATAATTTTACAGCTGAGGAACAAAGCAGCAACCAATTGCGTCTCACTATAAAAAACAAAACGAAAATAAATAACAAACCAAAAGAAACTCAAAATCCAAAATGTCGGAAATAAAGGCGTTGGAGCACGCCACACTAAAAGTGCCATACGAGATACTAAACAAACGATTCCGATCTGCTCAAAAAATTATTGACCGTGAAGTTGATCAAGTAATGAATGTTTCCCGTCAGGTGGAAAAGGCCTTGGACGCCGACCAGCCTCCCATTTTATCAGACATGACCAAGCTTGTTGCCAATGTCGAGCAAAAGTTACAGGTGCTCAAGCGCAAAGCTGACGAGAGCATCAACGATGAACTAAACGTCACACAGATATGCAAACGCAAGCTGGAACATCTCAAGGGTATTATTCCACGCTGCAATGGTGAAGTGTCCATTGGTTCAGTTGATCAGTGGAAGCGCATTCGCTTAGATCGCTTAGTTATTGAGCATTTTTTGCGCATGGGCTACTACGAGACAGCCGAGGAGCTGGCAGCACGTTCAGACGTGCGTCATCTAACCAATCTGGACATCTTTCAAACTTCGCGTGAGGTGGAGGATGATCTGGCCAATCACAGCACAATAAAATGCGTGCACTGGTGCATTGACAACAAGTCCAAGCTGCGCAAAATCAATTCAACCATTGAATTCAGCCTGCGTGTCCAGGAGTTCATTGAGCTTGTGCGTCAGAATCAACGCTTTGAGGCCGTAAAGCACTCACGTCGCTACTTTCCCGCATATGAAAAGACCCAATTGGATGAGATTTGTCACGTCATGGCCCTGTTGGCCTATCCGGCCGACACCGATATGGAACACTGCAAGAAGTACTTGGATCCCAAACGCTGGGAGCAGCTAGTATTAGATTTTCGTCATGAAAACTATCGCCTGTTCCAGCTCTCGAACACATCAGTCTTCTCAGCAGCCGTCCAGGCTGGCCTATCAGCGTTGAAAACGCCACAATGCTACTCGCAGACCTGCCGCAATCTTAATTGTCCCGTCTGTCAGGAAGATCTCAATAGGATTGCACTCAAGTTGCCATATTCCCACTGCGTGCAGAGTCGACTCATCTGTCGTGTG
The DNA here is from genome assembly GCA_035044725.1 of Scaptomyza caliginosa. NCBI lineage: Eukaryota > Metazoa > Arthropoda > Insecta > Diptera > Drosophilidae > Scaptomyza > Scaptomyza caliginosa. Next base: position 1,194,245 of record JAWNNR010000686.1, read on the forward strand.
ACCGGCAAGCCCCTAAACGAGCACAATCAACCAATGATGTTGCCAAACGGGCAGATTTATGGCCGAGTCGCTCTGCAAAAGATAACCAAAGAAGACGGCACCATTACTTGCCCGGTAACAAATGTTAAATTTACAAAGCCCAAAATCGACAAAGTATATATCATGTAAGCGAACATAGCTGAAGGTCCAATGCCAGCTCTAAATATTGTTAAACTTAGCTCCCTTCTTGTACAGTAATCGCTCGCAAGTTTGAAAATTGTCTATTGTTGAGTTAACCAATTAATTAAACTTATGTGCACACATTTGTGTTATTAATGCTTATCCTAAAACCTTACTCATATTCATTTAAAGTTGAAATTTTGCGATCAATTACTGTCCTATCATTATGTTAAGCTTAAGAAAAGTGTATGATACATCTATATACATATTAAGTAGCGCTTCAATTTTTGCAACATCAACTGCGCATTTGAATTTCGATTACGATAAGTTTATTCTTTTGTACGTATGTTTATTGCCGCTGCGCCGTCGCAATTCTATTGATTTTTCACGACAGCGCAGTCGGCCGCAGCAGTAGCAGCAGTATGTCGATGTTGATTCATGCTGTGTGCAACGCGGACGACGTTATTTAATTCCTGCAGAGTGAAAAGTATAAGTAAATAAAAAAAAACCTTTCTAATATATCAATATAAATAAAGCGAGATAATATAAATAAGCTCAACGTAAAGCGTTTTCTTCAAACATTTTCAATTTGTTTTGGATTTGGGTTGTCCAATTCCTTTGCGATATTGTTGTTATCGTCACAGCTCAGCTGTTAAAATGCCAAGCAAAAATGTGTGAAAATTATAAACAATTCAGAGGACGAGCATTACAATTCAATTAATGCAGCATCAGCTTCTTGCCAAATAAAGAAAAACATCTGCGTTTTCACTTATAATATCAAAATAACAACAACAACAAACAGATACATATATATATTGCAACCCCCACGGCTAAAACTTCCAACCACCACCTCTACAGACACCACCAAAGAATAAAACAAGGTCCATCTGTAATACAAAACCCGCTTGAGAATATTTCACAATATGGCTTTGGATTTTGTGGCCACCTACAAAGTTCTGGTGCTGGGCGACTCCAATGTTGGAAAAACCTGCATTGTACACAGATATTGTGATGAGAAATACTACGATACATACATCTCCACCATCGGTAAGTGGCACGAGATGAGTATAACGAACATACATACATATACATTTGTATGTTGTCAATGTGTGTTTATCTGTTCTGCTTTCTATACCTTTGTATTCAGGCATTGACTTCAAACAGAAGCTCATTAACCTAGATGGTGTGCCCATAAAGCTGCAAATCTGGGATACGGCCGGACAGGAACGTTTTCGCACACTAACAACGGCATATTATCGCGGCGCCATGGGCATTCTACTTATGTACGATGTGACGAATCTGGAGAGCTACAATAATTTATCCTATTGGTTGCGCAACATACAGGAGAATGCCTCACCCGATGTGGTCAAAGTGCTGGCTGGCAACAAATGTGAATGCACAACAACACAACGCATGGTCGACAAGGAGAGAGGTGAAAAGGTGCGTTTGTTAATTGAATTCTTTGGATCTCTAAAAACTTAAATGCTTTGTGTCACTTTTTAGATTGCTGAAAACTTTGATATGCCCTTTTTCGAGGTCTCTTGCAAATCCAATATAAACATTGAGGACGCATTTTTATCGCTAGCTCGTAAAATACGCGAACAGCGCGAACGACGTGTAAGTTGAATGCAAACAATGAATCGATTTGGAATTTTAATTTTGTAATCTATTTACAGGGCGACAACTTTGACAATGACGATAAACAGGATAAGAAATCACCAGGCTCCAATGGCTTGGGCACCTTTAGTTTGGGCAGTTTATCTGGCGATAATCGCTGCACCTGCTAAGTCAAATGCTCTATATAACCTGAATAAGTTGTCCATAGTTTTTTGGCAATTGCATTGCCAATAACGATATAAAATAATAATAAATTATTTTAAATGCATTAGGAAGCAGTCAAAAAAACAAAACCAAACAGTCAAGCCTATGTAAAACGTACAGATTGTGCATTTTTAAGATAGTCCAAAAGTAATAGCATAAATAATTTAGCATATTCGTGCAGATACATAAATAATTATACAAAAAAGAAAAAAAAATAGCTTAGTCGATTATGATCGCGTCATGATTTCAACATTAACTAACTCGTGTACTCGTTAAGCTAAATAAGTCTATATATTAAATATTAATATATATATATATATATATATATAGTGTATAAAAATCGTACATCAAAAGTTATATGCAAAAATTTCTGAATGTAAGCCGCCTGTAACAATTCTAGTTACAAAAATTATAAAACTTTTAAAGTAAAGCAAAATTTAATAACGTCATTGAGGGCTTTTAATCAATTATATATACTGACTTGCATAAAACACAAAAAAAAGGGGGAAAATGAAAACAGAACACCAGCAACAATTGCTCAATTTTCATTTCAAAAGCAACATGATTTATGTATGTATATTGATAGTACGATTGCCCACCTATCCACCGACCAACTACCATATGCTGCCAATCAACCACAAACTAGCTGTCAATTACCAATGTTTTGAATTCCATTGCTCAATCTATCTGTCTGTGGAGCCTAGCAACCAAATTGTCCACAACGAAGCTCTCTGGATATATATATTAGTTGCAGTTCGATTTTAGTTCTGCTTTGACAAGTGACGCTGGAGTAGGCTTTAATGATATGAAAAAGTTTCGAAACAAAGCGAATTCCTTGCCAATATTCAATGGACGCATTACAGACGCAGCCACATTGACAACAACATCATTGCAGCTGCCACTGGTTGCGGCACAGACAAGGAATCCGACAGCTTGTCGCAAGCTTAGCTCTAGGGCTGCCGTGCCTACTGTTTTTACCATAACGGACGGTAATACAGGTGCTCCAAGCACATCTCTGGCCAAGGCAATGTCCACTAGTCATGTGCCCCAGTCGCCGGATCGGCTCTTGCAGCAATTGGCGGTGCCCAAGGAGGAGTCACTTCATATAGCCGGCACCGAGTTGGCCAACTACGAAAAGGTTCGGGTTGTCGGACAAGGCTCATTTGGCATTGCCATCCTCTATAGACGTAAATTTGATGGTCATCATATTGTGTTTAAGCAAATCAATTTGAGTGAATTATCACCGCCGGGTCGCGATCTAGCCATGAACGAGGTTGAGGTCTTTTCCAAGCTTCATCATCCCAATATTGTTAGCTATTTGGGCAGCTTCATCAAGGACAATACGCTGCTCATCGAAATGGAGTATGCTGATGGTGGCACTTTGGCCCACATCATAGCCGAGCGACAGGGCAAACAACATTTTCCGGAACGTTATATTATCGCTGTATTTGAACAGATTTCCAGTGCTATTAACTATATGCATTCGGAGAATATTTTGCATCGGTATGATTTATAGGATTATCTAGATTAGATAGTTGGTCAATAGTTTTGTCACTTGCTATAGGGATCTGAAGACAGCCAATGTGTTTCTCAATGGACGAGGCATTGTTAAGATTGGTGACTTTGGCATATCGAAGATAATGAATGCTAAGATTCATGCACAAACAGTGCTTGGCACACCCTACTACTTTAGTCCCGAAATGGTAAGAGACATTCGTATTTGTTAACTAACTTGGCTTTATCTATTTGTTCTTCTATTAACAGTGCGAGGGCAAGGAATATGATAATAAAAGCGATATTTGGGCGCTGGGCTGCATTTTGGGTGAGCTTTGTTGTTTGAAAAAGACTTTTGCCGCATCCAATCTATCGGAACTGGTGACAAAAATCATGGCTGGTTCCTATACAGCTGTGCCGCTTGGCTACACTTCGGGTTTGCGCAGTCTTATGGCCAATCTGCTACAAGTGGATGCATCCCGACGTCCTACAGCATCCGAGGTGTTGGTCTATTGGATACCCCTAATATTTCGCAGCCTAGGCAAGAATAAAGGGTGAGTTGCACAAAGGAACGAGTTGAGTAATCTTATAGCTTCATCTGTAGCTACACATATGAGGATAATGTAAGCAGCAATGGTTTCATGATTGCCGCACCAACATCACTTCTTGCTAGCTGCAGCAATTTGGCCATGGAGCTGCCCACAGCCCAAACAGAGACCAGAAAGTTAATGAGTGCTGAGACTGTTGCGCCTCACGAGGTTATTGAGAAGCGGTAAGTAGCTCAAGTGAATCCCAAGTGTAATGCTCATTCGAATTATTTTACAGCTCTGTTCTGTACCAGTTGAAATCGTTTGGTAACAGCTTTAGCATGAGTCCCATACAATTGCCACCCAAGGCTTTAATTATCTGCGTTGCGATGAGTGAATCACATTTTGTGGTGATTAACGATGATGGCTCGGCTTATGCCTGGGGCGAGGGTACTCATGGCCAACTGGGTCTAAGCTCGCTGGAGACGTGGAAGCATTATCCTGGTCTAGTGCAAAGTGTACGCAATTATCACGTGATCAGTGCTTGTGCCGGCGATGGCTTCACTGTTTTCCTAACACAATCTGGTAATCTCCTAAGCTGCGGCAGCAATCTTAAATTTGCTCTTGGCCAGGATGAGCAGCGTGATTATTTCACACCAAAGCTTATTGTTAAACTGGCTGATGTTCGCATCGAACAGATTACCGCCGGACTGCATCATGTTATGGCATTGAGTCGCGAGGGCGCCGTCTATGTCTGGGGTACAAGCTCTTTAGGAGCTCTGGGCTTGGGAAACTATCAGCAGCAACAGTAAGTGCTTTTTATGGAACCTTTAACTTTACCTCAACTCTTTATCACTTTTTCAGAAAACATCCACAAAAGATACTACTTTCCCATGTGAAGAGCAAACCCTTAAAGATTTACTGTGGTCCAGACACATCAGCTGTGCTTTTTGCCAATGGTGAACTCCATGTTTGTGGCAGCAACGATTACAACAAACTGGGCTTTAATCGTTCCAGCAAGATAACAGCTTTTGTGGGTAACAATTGAATTGAACTTTTGAATATGATTTTAAAAATTTTATTTTAGAAAAAGGTACAACTGCCGCACAAGGTGCTGAAGGCTTGTTTTTCGTCCACGCACTCGGTGTTTCTCGTGGAAGGAGGCTATGTCTATACCATGGGAAGGAATAAGGAGGGACAACGAGGCATACGACACTGCAATGCTGTGGAGCAACCCACATTGGTGGATGCAATACGTTCACGTTACATTGTGGTTAGGAGGACTTTCATTATAGTTCAACTGGTTTAGCTTAACAAGATGTTTCTTTTGTAGAAAGCAAATTGCAATGATCAGTGTACCATTGTTGCTTCCGAAGATAATATTATCACTGTATGGGGTACACGTAATGGTTTACCGGATATTGGTTCGAGCAGCAGTGGTTTGGGTCTAGAGATCTGCACTCCAAATGCCGAAATGGAATTGGGCAACAATACAGCTGCATTTACCAATTTCCTAGCATCGGTTTACAAATCTGAATTGATAATGGAACCTGTGGATATATTGGCGTAAGTGTAGCTTATCCTAGAACCCAGCCTTACTTATAAGTCTTGTCTCTTCTTTGATGTTAGGCTGTACTCATCCAAGGAGCAGTGTGAACGAGGCTACTATGTTCAGGTTAATGATGTATTCCCGCTGGCTCATAGCGTCCTGGTGATGGTAGAAACCACAACACCACTCGTCTCCTCATTTGAGGGCTAACTTTTATTGCATTTTGTATAAAACAAAGAAATTAAACATTTTTACTGATAGTAACCACGTTTTCCCGCTTCCAACACAATCGTTTGCACCGCAGCGAAAGCTTCCCGAGCTGTTGGTTCAATTTCCTTGGCTGACAGAATGAACAGTTCCTCGCTTTCTGGAGGACCACGTAGCTCGAACGTAAAAGTAATTGGTATCTTAAGCTGGCTGTGGGCCCAATCCTTTGATCCGCCACTGGATGGATATATGGTCTCATATATGCTGCCACTTCTGTAGATGCGTCCACTGACTTCCTGAATGCGTGCCGCTGCCAATTGCCCAATCTGCTTTAGATCCACATAGTTCTCGACACGCTCTGCTGTGTGACCATAGGGAAACATGATAAGCTGGGAATAGCTGTGCAGCGATAGAAAGGTACGAATGCTTTCCGGCTGCACATGAGCTTCCAGGAATTGGATAATGCGTTGAGTTTCCACCTCGCTGGCCGCCGAAGGTCCAGAGAAATCATATTTACACGGATTGCCGCTAGCACCGGTGGTGTTCCAACCGAATGGAAAGTTGCGGTTCAAATCGACGCCACGACAAATGCCAAAGAGTTGGCGATTCTTGCGCCACATGCGATCACCCGTAAAGGTATAGCGATAACCATCCGGATTGACAACGGGAAAGATAAACCAATTGTGGGAACGGGCTACAGCTTGTACCGAAGGATCAGTGGAGTGCAGCAGCTGCTTAATAAAGTATGTGGCTGCAGCTGGAGCTATCCATTCTCGTGCATGGATGCCACTCTCAATGAACACACTTGTGCGATTCTTCTCTCCACCAAAGGCAATTTTCACACCCTTTATGGGCAATCCCTGTGTGCTCAAGCCCATGTCCAACAATGTTACCACTTGTGGATGATCTTGAGCCAACTTTTCCAGCCAGCCATATATGTTATCCAGCTGAAAGAAACGCTTCCAGTCAAACTGTTCCGCCGGTGTGCTCTCTGGCGCCACCTCCCGATAGTTGGCATCTATAAGCTCCTGGAAATTATGGTTCAGTATACGATGGCTTACATTATAGCTGTGCAACAGATCATCAAAATCCGCCACCTTAGCTGCGTTCACCATAACAGTGAGCTTCTGTCCGGGCACACGAGCATGTCCCATAAAGCTGCATGAATCACTTGCCTCTTCAAGAGCCTGAAAAAGTTTCACTTGCGCCTCGCTTGTCAATTCCAAACTATATATTCTAGTGTAATCGTAACGTGCCTGTGCCGATAAGCTATCCAAAGCACATTGATCCGACTTTGTGCAAAAACTGGCTGCTTGAGTATTTGAGCTGGCAAGCACCAGAAGAAGCGAAAGCCGCAGCGATAACATGTTCACTCTGAAGCAGCAAATGACTATTTGAATTATGCGTCTATACCACAATCAGCTTTGAGAGCAGCTTAGATTAAAATTCGTTTGTATGTATGTACATATGTGTTTAAAACAAAACAATAACAAAGAATAAGAAGACAAGATAACAGTGAGTGCAATACTCTCTTTTTGTTTTCCTTCTCTATTCTATTCTGTTTAAATTGACAAATACACATGGAATCAAACTCCTCATAAGAATATATAACTTTATTTTGACGTTTGTTTTTATTGGTTTTGTGTTTCCATCCCTGCAAATAGTTTATCGAAAAGGCTGGTCACACTTTTGACTGCATTGCAATAGGAACACAAATGGAAACACAATTTGATAATGCAGAGTAAGTACGCTGGAAAAAATAAAAACTGAGCAAGTGGATTAACTTTTTTGCATAGTGAAAACTACTGGAATCGCTCCTCAAGAGCTGCCTTTAGCTTTGATGATGAGGACGACATTGATCTCGGAGATGTTGGCGTTAGAACGAGCTCAGGACTGGCCAGCCAAAGTGCCAAATGGGACAACAATGCAATTTTCAATGACGACACCATATCTGAGGCCAGTTTTGATAACAGTGCCGCATTGGGAACACTAAATCATCTCTCTATCAAGGCTATATTGAGCGATGAGGCGCTTAAGTTGGTGTTGCAGGAACAGGCGCTGGACGATCATGTCATGCCCAAAGGTGTAACGCCCGAGGAGGAACTAAAGCTATTGCGCCGGCAAATTCAGAGTACGCTGTACAGCCCCAACTTGGAGGCAACGGCCCAAAAGCTATTGCATGGCAAAGTGGCGCCGCTAGAAATGTTCAAATCTCTGGAGGAGAAACAGCAATTGCTGGACACTTTGCTGCTCAATGGCGGCGATGCAGTTATTGGAGTGCTGCTGTTTATCAAACGCACGCTGAACACCGCCCAGTTTCATAACATACTACAGCAGCGTCCCAAGGCGCTGGAACACTATCTTAGCTTTCTGCGCCAGAGCGGCGATATAAGCCACTATATAGAGATGCTGCAGCGTTTTGGGCGTCACCAGGAAGCGGCGCTTAGACAATTTCAGGCAGCACTCGCCTGCAGTGAGGGTTCTACGCGAAAACAGCAGTTGCAGCGTCTAAACGCTGCCTATGCGAGTGCTGGTGTTGGCATTATTCCACTCTATGACCAGGTCTTTATTGCAGCACTGCGACTGCAGTTGGTTTGGGAAAATGAGACAATTACCCCAGGCTTGGCCCAAAAACTCAGTGATCAGCCGACACCCATTGAATTGTTCTATGTATGCTGCGCACAGAACAAGAACTGGAAGGAAAAGGATTTGTTTAAGCGTACCTCACCGGAAGGATTTGCAGCTGATCATGATATCTCGCCAGCACAATATCAATGGACGGCTCTCATTGAACGTGCCCATGCGCAAGCGTACGGAGACTTGGAATGCATCTTCTCAAAACAGTTTTATATTAGCATTGACATGGCGCTGGCCGTGCAGCGTCTTTTCGAGCTGCAGGCGCCTTCCACAGTGCTGCAACTGTTTCTGTCCAAGATGAGCAACAGTCCCGAAAAGTTGGCACTAGCACAACGGGTCAAGTGCATCAAGGCGGTCATTGATGCAATGGTCGGCATGAAACAGCAACAAGATCTTCAACAGTTGAAGGAGACGCTGCCCGAAAGATCCGAGGAACAGTTTTACTGCGAAAAAGCGCTCAAATCACTTCAAAGGAAACGCTGGACAACGGACAATATCAAACTGAAGCTGTAGGAATAATCTAAAACAAGGCTTTTGTATAAATGTATGATTTTATTATTCTGTTTTCAATCATATGTACGCACATATCATTATTATTAAAATATTACTTTATATATTTAATAAATAATCGCAAATCACAAGCTGAATATCAATTGAAATTGTCTGCATACACACAATGAATTTGGATTGGGTTTTGAGCTTAACTCGCGTAGATCTCTATAATCTTTGAACATTCTATGTGTGTTCTATAAAGAAATTTTGTTTTATTTTTTATTGAGTAAACAAAAAAAAAGAAGCGTTTAAAGCCAATAGCAAACAAAGCACTACAAAAATTATATTCTTTAAACAATTTGTTTGCTTAATTATTATTATTATTTTTTTAAATAACATCGCTATTTATATAAATATTCGCAGAAAACCGCAAACAACAATTATGTAATTAAGTATAAACATGGTGTGGGCGGGTAATAGACAATAATATGTAAGATTTACTTATATTTGTGTGTGTGGGAGTATGTGTGTGTGTGTGTGTGTGTGTGTGTGTGTGTGGTGATGTAGCTGACACGGCAAATAACGCCATTCAAGATCTTTGGTTTCCTGCTCGAACTCACAACATATCGTTAAAACTTTAAATTACAACCAAACAAAAATAAACACACATTAAACATTCAACCATTCCAAGTTGAACACAAAAAAACTAACTAACAAAATTCAAAGCAAGAACCAAATGTCCTTCGACCGATGCCACAATGGAAACAATTGCTAATTGCTGGCATTGGCATCGTGATCACAGTAGCTGAGCAGTCGCTGGCACAGGATCGTCTTGAACTTGACCGTGAAACTATCGAATATTGCATCAGTGTCCTGCAGTGCACTCGCCGAAGTCTGATCGCTATCCGCCGCTGCAATCAGCATCTTGAACTTCTGATTGAGATTCTGTTCCAGGGCCGAGTTATTGTTGTTAAAGTAAAACACATATGCCAGCTCCAGCAGATAATAATCCAGATCACCCATAAAATAGCGCTCACATTCGAGCATATCGAATTTGCGTTCCATAAAGTGCACACACATGTGATAGATAAGATGCTTGAGATCTGAGCGATGCAGCGGCACATAACCCGTGTCCTTGCTGAAGTACTCGAAGAGCTTCAGAGTGCGTTGAGCGTTATCGCAACTGTGCAAGCACAGTTGGAACGCCTCCACGAATCTGAAATTGAGCATGCAAATCCTAATGCGATACTCGTTACGCTGCGCCCGAGAGCATTCGCTTATTTTGTCCGGACTATAGAGTCCATGAAAAGCGTATAGGCAGTAGTGGATATAATGACGCAACGGCTGCAACGCATTCTCATCTACGCCATCCGAACTGGGCGTACATGTGCTGGCGTCATCTTCATCACCGAGCAGAGCAACAGCATGGCTTGTCATGGCGGTTGCTGCCTGATTTGGTAAGGGCACATAGCTCTGCTCCTCGGGCGAATAGTCTAGATCCAGAGAGCTGTTCGCATCGCCAACTTGCGGACCATTGAACGAGTAGCTAGCGTCGTTGTGGCTTAGATTCTCCAGGCTGCTTAGCATATCATCCGAATCCTGCCCGGTTGCTGCCTGTTCTGTGCTGGACTTATAATTGAGCGTTGCAGGCGAATAGCGATGCTCAAAAGTAATGTTCGCCTGCTGCAAGAAGTGTGGCTGATACGGCGGCATCACCTTCAAATAGCGAACTGGCTCCTGGTCAAGACGAATGCGTGGACGTGGCAAGTTAATCTCCACAGGCGCCTCAACACATTGCGTCTCGAAACGCATCAGACGCTTGGTTGTTGGCAAACACACCACACGCTGTCGCATACGATCCAGGCTGGCGCCCAAATCGCGTCCACACTGTCCGTTCGAGTTGCCACCGAAAGCCTTGACAATGTGATCGGTGGTCATCACAAGTGTGAAATCAGCACCGCAATCCACATACATGGGCCTTTCGATGCTGTCGATTGGCGATGGCTTGAGAACGGCACGTCGATCCTTATCCTCTGTGCCCAACTGATGCTCTAGATTCTTACCCCAAGTATAAAGTGTGCATGTCGACGATATCAATGCGAAATGAAACAGTCCACTGGAGATCTTTAAATGGCAAACATTAGACTTACAAAACACAGAAGATACGAAAGTGCGACTAACCTGCAGTATTTGTCCAGCCACTTCGCTAGTGTCCACTAAATGTGGCTTCATGTGTTCGGTCGGATCTGGTTCGGTAGCGAGTTGTACAGCTGCAGGAGCATTGGTTGTTGATGTTGCTGCTGCCTGATCTGACACTGCAGCTGTACTCAATGCTGAGACAATATTTTCGGTAGCATCCGATGTTATAGCTTCTACCTGTGCTGACTCTTTGGCTGTTTCTGCAGTGGGTTTGGGCACAGCGCCAGCGACAACCGCTGCATAGGACGTTGTTGGTTCCACTAATACGCTGTTGTTATTTGCTGCTGGCAGTAGCGTTTCTTCCAATCGCCTGCTAAGCATTTCACGTTGATGATTCTCCTCCAACTTCTGTTTGGCGTTAGCACGTCGCTTTATTTGATTGGCCAGTCTCAGTGCCTGTGGTGAGCTGCCCCAGGTGTACATGCGTTCATTTTCATCTACAACTAGCTGTAAACGCAAAAAAATGAGTTAAACTTGTACCGCCATTATGATTTGATGCTTGTTACTTGCATTTGTAAAAAATTTCGTGTGTATCAGTCTTAAGCTACAGTCACCAAAATTCAGGCGCAGCGGTAGACTTGATTTTGTCTCTGTCTGTGCCTGACCCTGTTCACCGATGCCCAGCTGTCCAAAATGATTGGAGCCGAACACATAGAGCTCGTTACCACTGCGATTAGCCTCTGCGTAGTTACAGCTGTTGGGCATTGCTTGACACAACACTAAAGTGTGCGCATGACCCAGCGATATTTGTAAAACTTTCTATACATTAAAAGAACAATGAGAATATGTTGAACTAAACGTGGGAGTTTAGTTAATACGAACCTTGTATTTAAAGAAACTGACTAGTGTTGGTGTTGCAAGGTTTTCGCAGTTACCATTGCCCAACTGACCATAGATGCCCCAACTATAAATGAAAAGTAAGGGATTATTATAATTTTAAATAGTTAAACAATTATTATTATTACGCACCCCCACATATAAAGCTTTCCGTTTGCAACGGCCGCATTGTGATATTGCCCAGCCTCCAGCATCGTTATGTTCATGCCATCCAAAGCAGTCACCAGCATGGGCTGTAGCGCCATTTGCATGTGCTGTCCAACGCCCAGCTGACAGAGACTATTGTTACCCATTGCATACAGCTATAAAATAATCATAGATTAACGTAGCTGGCTAGGGACAATGTTACAGAATACCTACGCCATTATTGGTCAGTATGAGCGTATGTTGGCGTCCACACTTCAGTGCATGCACTTCCAAATTAAGTTGGGCAAGAAGATCCAAAGATTTCACAGCATGTGCAGGTTCGGGTGGTTCTGCAACATAAATGTAAGTATTACTACAAAATTATAAACTTAACAATACAAAATCCTTACCTGTTGATTTCTGAGCGCTGAAGCAGCAGGGTACTCCGCTGGAGCCCCAGAAATAGGCCACACCATCTACAACACAGGCGCAGTAAGCGCAACCAGCTGAGATCGGTTTGAAACGTGATGATTCAATGGCAAACTAAACGGCAAACATTTGTTATAGCTAGTGATTAACTGCTGGTCTGATAAGACACTTGCCTGATTGTCCTCATAGTTAATGCGAAAGTTTGACAAGGCATTTACAATGGAATCGTGTTTGACGCGCTGAGACTCCATGTGTATAAGCACCGCCAAATATGTTTCGATTAGGCACTTGCAAAACTCAAATATATGTTCGTTATTGTCATCATTGATTGAGCTGCCGCTGCTGTGTGAAATAATTGGACGAAGGGCAGGTGCAAACGGATTAAGCTGCATAGATAAACGCTGAAATGTCAGAAACAATGCATTTGTTAGTTTAATATCCTTTCAAGTTTGAATAAATTAGTTACCTGCAAGACGCATGGCCTGATATGCTCTAGCTTATCCTGTATGAAGGTGAAGTAGTCCATTGACAGAAGAGGCAAGTATGTGATAGTCTCCATAAATATGCTTTCGCTTAGATTGTACAAACAGACGTTAAGCTCATTGTACCAGCCAAACTCTTGGGCAACAACGCTGACCAATGCATTGAAGGTGTCTAAACAAACACCACGCACTTTTGCCAATATAATAGCAGCCGAAAAAAGTCCGCTCTGGCACAGGACAATGCTTGTCATATTTGTATGGTATTTAGTGTTTGTCACCAAAAAGTTCCTTAAAACAAAAAGGTTTTGATTTTAAAATGTATTCAAGCAAGTAAATGAATTTAACTTACCACAAAGGCAAATAGTTTTTATCGTTAACTGCCTTCTCCGCCAGCGTTATGAGCAGCAAATTAGCCAAATGAAACTGGGATGAGGGCGACATTTGCAATGCGCTAATTGATTCATCAACGCCATAATGATAGTCACTGCAAGATACTCCACTATTAATCATAATGTCATTGTCCTTTGCATTCACTGGCAAAATGTTGCGAACATCCTCTGAGTGGCGATAGGTTATATCCGATTGAATGCTTTTCAGCAAAGGATGACACAAATAGCGGGATCGTAGCAAATATGAAGACTTTAGGGCCATGGCGCTTAGCTGCATTAACGCATAGGTGTGTCCATACATTGCCAACTTTAGAGCAGTCCGTATGGGTTTCACTCGCGCAACATTGTAAGTGATTAACGCCTGAGTAATCTTCTTTCGACGCAACAAATAATCGCCGGCAAACTCAATGCAGTGCTCAAAAGAGAGATCAAAAGTGTTGCAGAACTCTTTACACTGATTCCACTCACTCATTAGCGCTGCGTCCAAAAAGATTTCAAATGGTTCTTTTCTAAAAAGAAGATAAATTCATTTTATATTACTGAGGAAACTAATAATTGGTTAAGCGCACTTAAGCTGTATTGTGTAGACGTTTTTGTTTGTGATGACATAGCAAGGATCATAGTTGATTTTAGGAAACTCTCCCTGCATTATCTCCATTTGGCGCAACGAAAACTCGTTACTAGCATCGACGGATTCATAGAATTGTACGTAGTCCATTGGCGTGTGAATGTCCTTGATCTCAAATGCCTTTGCTTTTTCCTCCTTGCTGAGAGCTTCAGTATTGTTGTTGCCGCCAAGACTTCGAATCTGCGTCATCTGGTGCAAATGGAGCACAGTCTCCTGTTCGAAACGGAAGAGCGCTAACTGTGCCTGATGATTAAAGCGCTGTAAAGGAGCAACAAATATAGTAAGTGTCCAATAAGCTAAAAAATTAAGCAGTTGATTTAAACTTACATCATCATCGGTCCGCAATGAGGCCATGGCGCTGCTGATAACGCTAACTGCATTAATTGCATTGGTGGGCATTTCGCTATGATCGATGCTGGATGCACATGTGGTTGTTGCACTTGTATCATCGCTCTTGGTTGTGTTCCCCGGTTCGATCTGCTCCAACTTTTCTGTGTCCGCATCTAAGCTCTCCTTTTCAGTATTCGGCACCAGTGGTTCCTCCAGCGAAGATATTGCTGTCGAGCTGGCGGAATCGCTGCGGCTGTTCAGATCCACATATTGTATACCATACAGAATGTTGGAGCTTATGAGTATTTCGACACAATGACTTGGTATCTTGTATAAGAACAATGGCTTCAGATTAATGTCGATGCTGTGCACCGTTAGGCTGCAACTGTTGCTGTGCAATGCGCTCAGCAGATAAGTGCTACGCAGGTTCTGTATGGTATAAAACGAGCCGTTTGTGTTTCCCAGCGGCTCTGGCGTCACCGATGGCGAGTCCATTATAGCAAATGTGCCCATGTTCGTTTCAGGCATAACTGCAAGAAACAATATCAATAAGTTTCGTTTTTCGAAAGCGATCCCAATACATACATTCATCGATTTTTTGCCGCTGATCTGACAAACGCATTTTAATGGCCTGCAATTTCTTGGAACCAAGGCTTTTGAGCGAAGCAAGACGAGCACGAGTGGCGGGCAAAATGCCATCGAAGCTATTGGCGGCAAGCTGTTGTTGCTGAAAGCGTACTCCTGTACTTTCGCTGTAGGATGGTGGCGACGGTGGCGGCGGCATTGAAACGTTGTTTGCGTCACTTGGCGTCGTTGCACGCGGCGGTTCAGGGGCTGCTGATGCAGTCGTGGCAAGTGAAACTGTTTGTGTGCTTGGCGCTATATCATCAGAAGGTGGTGCAAATACATCCTCATCTAGCTGACTGCTGTCCGACGCTGGATCTGAGCAGTTACTTTGCCGTGCATCATTCCCGGCGTTGTTTTGATGCTTTGCATGCACAGACATGACAATTTGCCAGGCGCCTTCGCGTGTGGTGGGTGAACTATCACCTGGATAAACATACATGATGGCTTTCTGCTCCAGCAATAGCTTGTACTGTTCTTTAAGCGATGACGTGATCTGCAATTGTTTAAATGAAAGCTGGATTCATTTGAACATATTTCATAATAGCTTACCAACAACATTACTCCATCGAAAGTATTGTCCTTACAGATTGTCAACTGCACCACGGAACCATTTTGAATGGAAGTGCTTGCGATCATTGGACAGTTGGGACTTAGACCTACAAAACATATGGAGCCATCCGAGTAGCCAATTATGGCACGATTTAAGCCATTGTAGGTTTTCCACCACACAACAGATAACGGATAAGGACACGTTTTGGAAGCCATAAATGATGCAGCCATCACTTGACTGTTGCCTGTCGCATCGAAGGGAGCTGCTGGCTGTTGGACGGATTGCTCGCCAACTGCCTCAACCGTTGGACCATTGGCAAACATATGTTCAGGCAACTCCTGACCCAACGGCTCCTCTTCCATATTGTCAGCGACATTTTCAAGCTTAACATGCTGCAGCTGTTCCGCCAATTGATCCGTTTGCTGTTCCTGATTTTTATGTACCTTGTTACGTGCCGTCGAATGGTTTGGGCATTTCTTCGAGTTCGGACACTCGTGCGGTCCCACAAACGGTATTATGTAGGATGTTACCTGAGTCGTGCTATACAACGAACAGGCGGCAAGATTATAGGTTTTATCAACTAGAGCTAAAGCGGGCACAATATGCAGCGTATTGTCAAAACCTGTTGATATACAGAGCATGGCAATAGTTATGGTTAAAAACAAACTGGGTTCAGCAACACTTTAATAGACTGTCAAGCCCACTTTCAGACCAAAGCAACTGAATCAAAACAAAATATGCTACAAAAAAATCAATAATGTTAATCGTGCACAAATGCACACACACAAACGCTCGCACACGTACTCAAACGAGGGGGCAGTCTCAACGACAGCATCAGAGTAATTTTAGGCTTTACTATGTTGTTGTTCAACACACCACCCAACCCTACCCTCCTTGTCCAAAGCATATACTCCCACACAACGTCACATACTTACAGAGGACCAGCAGCCAAACGCCTGCAGGATCAAAGCAGACATCGTGTATAACCCGATTGGTACGCCGAAACCAGGTTATCATCTTGAGCACCTCCTGGCCGCCGCCAGCGCTGATATAACGCAACACAATCTCATTTTCCTCGCTGACCAGGCACAGGAATTGCTTTTCATCGAAAGGTGTGACTGTGACGGCGGAAAGCTTACAGCTAAAGTTTGTAATCAGCGGACGAAGCTCAAAAATTTGCAAATCTTTGAGTTCGGCATGCACATGCACCGCCATCACTTAAGGTTTTTGGTCGATGGTGGCTGCTCGGACCTGCTTAAAGCGTTTTTTTGTTGCACAAATCAAATTTTAATTTTTTTACAATTGCCATGTTTCCATGACAAAACGTTTGTTATCGCATTTACAAAACTATCGATGATATACGATAGTGAGATCAAAGTAAGCGCATTCACGATACAATTAACTGTAAATTCAATTACATTTTCGTGTGGTCGCACAACGTGCACAGTAAACTAAACTAAACACCAAATATGTCAAAATTAGTATCATTTATTTTCATATTGTATTTTACTTCGGTTCATAAATCGTATCACATATTCAATAAATTTTATGAGTGCTTCCTATGAAAATTTCACAATTGCTAGATAAAAAGTGTTGTAAAAATAGCTTATCAAAATATTTTATTATTTGAAATCCATAGGCAATATTGTTTTAATCGCGTTAACAGTGTTGAAGAGTGTACAATTATTCATTAAGTATTTTGACAATCGCTAAAGCTATCGATATTTGAAATACAGCCCTACAGTCAAAATTAACGGCGCGAATGTAAATCTGGCGTCGCTTCATTTTACTGGTTTACTACAATTCATAAAGGAAAATTTTAAGAAACATAACAGCGAATAGATAGTATGGAATCACGTTTACCAAAGCCGACAGGCCTCAAAAGGCCAACGCCTGCGATAAAGCCAGTTTTACCAACTGACCGAATAAAAGCAGCTACAAACAACTTTAATGCAAATACAACATACAGCGGCACAACATTTCAGCCACTATCTAGGGACTTGCAAAACATTCCTCACGTAATGCGTCGCCTAGGAGGTAAGTTTTAAACAAAAACTCGCATCATAGCATTGTTCATAACTGCATATTTATGCATGTTCGTACAGCTCGCGGATCCCCTGAACAAACAATGCCAACACACAACCGTGCTAAGTTGCGACGCAGTCGCTCCGTAAGTGATTTGAACGACCTGCGTCGAAATAACAAGCGACCCGGAATGCCAAAGCTGCCTAGCATTCCCAGCAAATTTCAACGGTTTGCTAGCAGCAATACAACAACGACCACGACTGCGACTGCGACTGCATCCGTTTTAGCTTCTGGTGTGGTAGCGCGTGCGGTTCCTGCGCCAATTAAACGTCCCAATACAGCAGCTGCAGCACCATCAATAACTGGAACATCGCGTACATTAGTACGTACGAATTCATCACAGTTGACTAAAGTCAAAACTGCTGCGGGCGCAGGCTCGAACGGGAGCGGGAGCACTGCAACAGTTGCTGCAGCAAAGCGCATCGCTCCTTACGATTTTAAAGCGCGCTTTCACGATTTACTGGACAAGCACAAAGCATTGAAAGCAAAAAATGAGCAGCTAGTGGAAGACATGGCCGAACTGGAATCGCTACCCACACAGCTGGAGGAAACGCAAAACAAATTGATAAAGTCTGAAACAGTACTAAAAAACTTACAGACCGATAAGGAATGCCTGCAACGACAAGTAAACCAGCAGACTTCAAAGATTGAGACAATAACCAGCACACTAGGTCGCATAAATGGTGAACTAGATCAGCTTAAGAATACGCATCAGGTAAGTCAAGCTACCTAAAGTAGTAAACATACCTTTAACAATGCTTATCCATAATATAGAAAATTAAAAGCGAGCACGAGTCTCTGTCCGCGGAGGTATTGAAGCAACGCGAACAGATTGAGACGCTTATTCGTGAGAATAAAGAGCTGATCGCCGAGAGAGATATATACAAGGATCAGCTATTCCAGTCAAACATGGACCGAAAGGAGCTGCACAACACCGTCATGGACTTGCGTGGCAATATTCGCGTTTTCTGTCGTGTGCGTCCACCGCTGGATTATGAGCTTTCCCGTTTGTCCTGCAGTTGGACATATCATGACGAGGCTACTGTGGAGCTGCAGAGCTTGGACAGCCAGGCCAAAAACAAAATGGGTCAACAAATATTCACCTTTGATCAAGTGTTTCATCCAAATTCCCACCAAGAGGATGTTTTTGCATCCGTTGCCCCATTGATTCAGTCCGCCTTAGATGGCTACAACATATGCATCTTTGCCTACGGCCAGACAGGCAGTGGCAAGACCTACACCATGGACGGCGTAGCAGATAACGTAGGCGTTATACCACGCACAGTCGATCTGCTGTTTGACTCGATCTCAAACTATCGAAAAACAGGCTGGACGTATGAAATAAAGGCGACATTCCTGGAAATTTACAACGAGGTGCTATACGATCTGCTGAGCAATGAGCAAAAAGAAATGGAAATTCGTATGGCAAAAAGTTCCAGCAAGAATGACATCTATGTGTCCAACATAACTGAGGAGACTGTCACAGATCCTAATCACTTGCGTCAGCTCATGGATTTGGCCAAGGCAAATCGCGCCACAGCCTCAACAGTGGGCAATGAGCGTTCATCTCGTTCGCATGCGGTAACTAAGCTGGAGCTTATCGGTTATCATGCAGAAAAGGAAGAGATGTCAGTGGGCTCCATTAATCTGGTCGATTTGGCTGGTTCAGAGTCGCCAAAAACAAGCGTTCGAATGACAGAAACAAAAAACATAAATCGCTCTTTATCGGAGCTAACAAATGTTATATTGGCATTGCTTCAGAAACAAGATCATATACCCTATCGGAATTCAAAGCTGACACATTTGCTAATGCCAGCCCTGGGTGGCAATTCCAAGACACTTATGTTCATCAATGTGTCGCCTTTTCAGGACTGCTTTCAGGAGTCGGTCAAATCGCTGCGCTTTGCCGCTTCCGTTAACTCCTGCAAAGTGGCCAAGGCTAAACGAAATCGTTATTTAAATAACACTCCGCAAACCAATGCCAGCTGCTAAAAGTAATCACTGGTATTTTAATTTCTGAGTCGGACTTTTTTAACATGTATATTCCATTTGAACAAATTCACAATACGCACCAAAATTTTCTGTTATCACGTAAATTATAAATGTAAACTAATAAACTTTTTAACAAATATGATTTGAACTTTTTTACATGTTGCCGCCCACAGCTTGACGCACTTCTAGAGGAATCTTTTCTACCAGTTCTTTGTGGTTATCACCTGAGCTGGCAAGGACTCCTCGGCGATTCACATGCTCCACATCTGCATGGTATTCATAGTGTTCGCCATTGATATTGGTTAGGGTGCCACCGTTAGCCTCTAGCACTGCTTCAGGTGCACAAGTATCCCATTTTTTGCATCCTGGCGTGGCAAAGACGTAAGCATGCGCCTTTCCTTCCAACAGCTGGAGAACTTTGAATCCAGCGCCGCCTACCTTTAGAACTTTGCTGGCATTAAATACGTCTACTGCCTTCTGATGCAGCTCATTGGAATGTGAGCGTGTGGTAGTAATAATAAATTCACCAGTTGGCGGCTTAACACTTGTAAAGCCTCCAGTTCCAAGGCCTTTCAGTCCCCATATTGTTCTACCAAGTTCTCCGCTGGATTGCTTGTAAAATGGCTGATGAATAATGCCGCCCACAGCGGAGTTCTTGATGGCAATTCCGATGAGCACAGTAACATGCTCCACATGTCCTAAACGAAAAAGGTGATTTGAATTATTATGTTGTCTTTTCGTGTAATAAAACAAACCTTGTGTGTATTCGGCTGTGCCATCTAAGGGATCCACCCAAATCACAAAATCCTCGGGCTGTGCATCTTGCCAGGCAACCGGGCAGTTTTGCTTTAGGAATGTTTCATCCAGTTCACCTACCAACCAATCGGCACACACATTTAAGTCGGAGCCACCCTCTTCTCCAATGATCTTAACGCTGGGAAACTTCTTGGCTAATGAGGCAATAATGCAACGTTGGGCGGAACGATCAGCTTCTGTTTGTGGATCATTTTTGCCTTTGTCTACAATTCCCAAGTCACCCTGTTTTAGCACATCGCGAATAATGCCGCCGGCACGTTTCGCCGTATTGATGGACAGTGCCATTATACGCATAACTAGTGGTGTACTTGTGGCCATTTTATAGTAATGATTGTTACTGGAGTTGGAATGAAAAGTGTATGTTTAAGTGTAAGTACTCTTTCTACGCTTTCACTTTGCTTTCGTTAAAAGAACAAAAATCAGCTGTTTGCATTGCGGTCTAGCTAAGTACGCAGCTCATTGTTTTTTTCTGTATGCAAAGCAGTATGAGCAAATTTGAACACACAAAATATATTTATAAAACAATAGTTCTTAAGGAGTATTGAAAATATTGTTACAGATTAGAGGATAAAATATGGAACTACTAAATTGTGAATTACAACTTACATGTTAAAATGGGATTTGATATTCTAAGAAAACATTTTAATTTTTGCGCGGTACACACATAATAAATCATTGCAGTATCCATACAACCAACAATCTGGTGGTACGATCAGCATACGGTTTACCTGCTTGTCTGGCTACACCGGTCAAGGTCTGGCAACGCTGCGGCGCATACAACCTTTGGACCACCCCCGTTAAACTAGACAATATCCGCTGCTGCTGCTCAAGAGGTATTATCTTCAACTGCACAACTTAAAATAATTATAAGAATATATATATTTTTTAATATTGATGTTCCAAATTGTTAGAAAATGGCCCGTGTTTTGGTTGGTGTTAAGCGTGTGATCGACTATGCCGTCAAGGTAAGCCTAAAATATGAAGAATTGCCTGTTGCTTCCTCTTATCACTTGTTGCGCTTCGTTTTGCGTAATAGTTGTAGCACAATAAAACTAATGTCTTTTGTTTGTCATTTACATCAATAGGTGCGCGTTAAGCCCGAGAAGAATGGTGTTGTTACCCAGGGAGTGAAGCACTCAATGAATCCCTTCGACGAGATTGCCGTTGAGGAGGCCGTCAAACTGAAGGAGAAAAAGATAGCTGCTGAGATAATTGCTGTTTCTGTGGGTCCAACACAATCGCAGGAGGTCATTCGCACTGCACTGGCCATGGGCGCAGATCGCGGTGTCCACGTTGAGGTGTCAGCGGCGGAATACGATCTGCTGCAGCCGGTGCACATATCCAAGATACTTGCCAAGTTGGCACTGGACGAAAAGGCAGATCTGGTGATATTGGGCAAGCAGGCCATTGATGATGATGCCAACCAGACGGCTCAGATGACTGCCGCAGTGCTCGACTGGCCACAGGGCACCTTCTGCAACAAGATTGAGAAGACGGATGCTGGTCTAACCATTGTCCGTGAAATTGATGGCGGACTTGAGACAATCAAGACCAAAACTCCAGCGGTACTAAGCGCCGATTTACGCTTAAATACGCCGCGTTATGCCACGTTGCCCAACATCATGAAGGCCAAGAAGAAGCCATTGAAGAAGGTGACACCCAAGGATTTGGGCGTTGATACCACGCCACGCATTGAGATTATCTCCGTTGAGGACCCGCCCGTGCGACAAGCTGGCGCTGCCGTCGCTGACGTAGATGCTCTCGTTGCCAAACTCAAGTCTGGTGGTCACATCTAAGACATCATTTAAAATTGTGTGAGCAAAATTCTACGTTTTTTTCTTTAATACATAATTGTAGTTGAAATTATAAGAAATGTGCATTTATCTAGCCTAGATTGATTGCTTATCCGATCGGCGAGCTTATCCCCGCCTAGTGCTTTAAGTGAAATTAAATGTCTTTATTTGGAATCAGTCGTGTCCAGCCTTAAACGAATAAATTGAAGTGATTTAATGAGCACGTATCTTCTACAGGGTCACCAACTGAACGATTCCGTCAATTCCTTTTCAGCAGACGTCGCTCAACTTGACGCACCAAAAAGCATCGGCCGCTTTTAACATTCTTTTTTCTCCTACCTGTCGCACGCTCCAACTTATATGGAGTGATCGAGTCAGGGTTGGAAGGTCAAACAATGGCTTTCAGTTTTTTATACACTTTATTTTCATTAAATCAACTAAGATTTGCTTAAAAAACTATTTCGAGTAAATGCCAGAGATCGCTCGAGAGCAAAAACTTTTCATACAATTCGATTTTCACATTAACATTTTCGTTTTTCTTGGATTACAATATTATTTGTAATTTTTAATTTATAATAAGCGTTGCAATATTATTTGTTGTTTTTTTAGCGATCTCTGATTATGCGCGTATTAAATGTATTTTGTGTAATATGTATATATAAATTTGTAGAAAAAATATAAAATTTTCTTTAATAGACATGTAGAACTGATAAGAAAAGTAATTAAATATATATATATATATATATAGATATATGTGAATACTATGGACAATGGACATATTTTATAGTCATGGCAGGAGGCTGGCAGTTTCATAGGAATAATTTACAAATTTGTGTAAAAGTCGATATTAGTGCTACTTCATGCTTGAGATAATTGTGTTGTGACCTTTGTGTATCTAAAATTTCTTTATATATCACACTGTCCGCAGCTGCACCAGCACATATTAAGTTAGTCAGCCCACGTATGAAACTAATAATCCAAGTCATTTAATTACGTACAGCAGCCGACGATTTGTCCTTATCGCTGAACAGCAGTATGCGTGTTAGCATTGTGGTAATGCAGGGTATTTGCTTCTGCTGATGCATCTCGGGTGTGTCCGGAGTGCAGGATTCAAAATCGACGGCGACACGCTGACAAACGAATGTGAGCAAGGTCAGCATGTCCAGACGTTTGCCGTTGGCAGCCAGCTCGGCGCACAAGCTCTGCATAAACCAACTGCCACGTGTGGTGTTGCGCCATGAGTAGAAGCCTGGTATGGTCGAGTAGGCGATCAGGAAGTCCGCATGGATGGGAATCTTATAGCTCATAGTGGAATCGCCATCAGTTTCAGTGCGTCCACGCTGCATTGTCACACCCGTATCCAAGCGGTCGCCCTGACAGGCTTGTATAAAGAAGAGCTTGGGCTTGCCAGCCAGCGTGGGGCAATGGTTGGCCGTAAAGTGACTCCAGATATTATCCAGTTTATATTGAGTATCCTTTGCATAGATATAGCCCATTTCACCGTGCGAGAGTATGGCAATCAGAATGCAGTCATTGTTCTCGTGGTTCTGCGATGCGGCATACTTGACGGTACTTAAAATCTCCTGGTAACGACAGTCCTTATACACAGTCACATCAAAATCCAGCTGCTTAAGCACTCGCGTCAAATTCTCACAGTCAACGTTTGTACCAGCTCGGGCCTTTAGAGTGGGCACATCGAAAAGCTCGTGATTGAAGATGAGCGCCATGCCGCGATGCTTGTGACGCATGTTGTACTCGGCTGCATGCCGATCAGTAACCATTTTTGCCACATTTTTGTGATAGCTGGTTGAGGTGCTGTACCCATTTGAGGCTAACTGGCCGATGGCGCCACTGCCGTAGATGGTTTTGTGATAGGTCGAGGTCGATGCACTAGTTGTGGTACTGCTGCTGCTGGTGCCAACCGATCCAAATGCATCGGTAATATCGTCTGTGTTTGTGGATACTTCGACCCTTATGCCTACCTGGTCGGTGGACTCAAGTTCGTTGTTGCTGCTGCTGCTATTGTTCTGGGCCGCCATTGTGAAATTGTCTGTGTACTTTTTGATGAGTCACAAGTGGTTAAATATTGTTCAGGTAAATTGGAAAAAACGAGAAAATTCTTCACTTTAAGGTATTGATTCGCACGTTGCAAATACTTGTTGTTGCAACAAAGGAAAGCGATAATAAACTGCAGCGTAGTTATGTTGCAGTTTGCTAGTTTGCTCTCTTTGTTTGAATTATGTTATGATTTTTGCAAACAACAACTTAACAGTGTGCTGGACTGTTATTTACAGATTACAGTATATTAACAAACCGGTAAGCTGCAGCTGGCTTTTTGGTTAATATAATAACTCTTAACATATAAGGCGTTTTGAATAGAATTTAATGCTAATAAAATAATTCAACAAAACATTGTGTGCGATTTGCTTAATATGACGAATGCCTTCTACATTTGAATTCAACAGCCATGAAAACCAATTACTTAACAGCTGGTTAATTGTGAATATCGTACTTTATCGATTTACAGCAATCGCATTCGATTATCGTTAAATTTCGATTAACGTCATTGCATAAATAATTCAAACAGCTTAAAACACGAAACCCCAAACAGAAAAATAAATACATATGTATAATAAATATATATGTATATTTATATATATATATATATATACGATTTCCCAAAGGCAAGTGTTGTTTTAATTAGTTTCTTTTGTTATCACTAAAAAGCAATATGCGTGTTAGCATTGTGGTTATGCAGGGTATTTGCTTCTGCTGATGCATCTCGGGTATATCCGGTCTGTAGGATTCAAAATCGACGGCGACACGCTGACAAACGAATGTGAGCAAGGTCAGCATGTCCAGACGTTTGCCGTTGGCAGCCAGCTCGGCGCACAAGCTCTGCATAAACCAACTGCCACATGTGGTGTTGCGCCATGAGTAGAAGCCTGGTATGGTCGAGTAGGCGATCAGGAAGTCCGCATGGATGGGAATCTTATAGCTCATAGTGGAATCGCCATCAGTTTCAGTGCGTCCACGCTGCATTGTCACACCCGTATCCAAGCGTTCGCCTTGGCAGGCTTGTATGAAGAAAAGCTTGGGCTTGTAAGCCAGCGTGGGACAGTTTTCGGGTAGAAAATAACTGCAGATGCTTTTCAACTTATATTCAACATCCTTTGCATAGATATAGCCCATTTCACCATGCGAGAGTATGGCAATCAGAATGCAGTCATTGTTCTCGTGGTTCTGCGATGCGGCATACTTGACGATATTTAAAATCTCATTGTAAGAACGGTCCTTATGCTCCTCCACATCAAAGTCTAGCTGTTTTAACTCTCGCATTAAGTTCTCACAGTCAACGTTTGTACCAGTTCGGTCCTCCAGATCGAGAGAAACATCGAAATGCTCGTGATTGAAGATAAGCGCCATGCCGCGATGCTTGTGACGCATATTGTATTCTACGGCCTTGCGGTTTGTGACAATTTGAGCAATAGGTGATGCCAACGGTGTTATGGCATCGCTTTCGGTGTAGGATTTGTGATAAGACGAGCTTGATGCACTGGCATAGCCAACCTCATCGATTTTATCGAACGAGCTATTGGCTTCCTGGCTGGTGCTGTGCTGACCTTCCATCGTGATGAGTCACAATGCGTTTGCTGATATTCAAGCAAAAATAAACGAATTCTATAACTGATTTTATGTTTTTGGTGGGCACAAAACACAAAACTGTACAAATTTCTCACCCCCTTTAAAGCCTTTATTTGCCGCAAAGAACGGGAACAAAAGTTTGCAGACTGGTTTTCGTTTTTTTCTCAAAAAAATGTTTACCACAAGTGCCCTGCTCAATTGATTTCTTATCTGGGTTCAATGCATATTTTTTTATTACTATTTAACATTGTGCTGCAATGTTAATAACATATTTTCAATGTTAGCTATCGTTTTTAACATATATATAGGCAAAAGTTTTAAAAGAAAATAATGAATTTCCAAATAAACTTAATCGTAATCAAATGTCAAACCACTGCCACGTAAATTTTCTTCGCTCCACGAATCAAATCGTGCCGACATTTCATCGGTCATATGATTTCGCCAGTCTCCAATTTTGCCCTTGCGTATGAACTTGCTATCCTTCTGTGGCAGATCGTTCTCTAGATTGATGGCCTTATTGCTTTGCATGCTGTCAAATTTTAAATGCTCACATATGCGCTGCAATTGTGCTTCGTCAAGAAGCGTGGAAACGTTAAGAAACTTGGCACAGCGTCTTACCACGGCTGACAAATCGCGAATCATGTCCTCGTACTTAATGAAGAGGACATTGTCATCGAAGCTACGCTGCCAGAAGGGCAGCACATGCCGCCAGTAGGAGCCCATGGGTGTGTGACCATCCAAAAAGAGTTCCACAAACTGCTCAAAGTCACCATTGATGCCATGCAGAAGCTTGCAATAATGATAATAAGATACGCACAGATCCTTTGGATTTCTTGCAGTGTAAACAATTTTGGGCTTTACAGTTTCAAACTGCTCGGGCAGCAGCTGCCAGGAGAGATGGGAGCGCGCATACCGTGGACGTGCCAAATTACGCACTTGCTCAACTGTATTGCCATAGGAATCCCTGTGAAGTGGCCGTCAAGAAATAGGAGAGGAGGATCAGGGAAAAAGAATGAAAATCCGTACATACGTCACCCATTGAAGATGATCGGCGCTAAAGAGAGCAGAGAGTTCAATCAATGGCGAACGTATCCGCAAATCCTGCTTGGCTGCCTCATAGTTCAACTGATGTCCCAGCAACCAAACCATCTCCTGTGCCCAAGTCGAGCCCGTACGTGGATACGATACCATCCACACATCATCCTCATAGATGGGTAGACTGCGTATCGTTTCACCCAGCTCAATATACTTGCGTGGAATGATCAAGTGATCCGGCAACACCTCCACAAAGCAATCCTGCACAGGAAACACAGCATTTGTGCGACGCACAATATCCGCATTCAGTTCACGATAGATTAGCTGCATGTCTACCGTTGGCCTTCAATTACAGCAGTCGACTAACTTACTAACTCTCAACTCCAATGTGGAAAGTGTGCCCAAGCGTGTGGTGAAAGTGACGAAGTTTTCCGCAAAAATTTGTAAGCGTGTTTGCAAAAAAAAAACCGGCTTAATGCAAACTTCAATGTTGCAAAGTGCATTAGCTTCTGCCTTGGTTTGGGTGCAAATATACCCTATAATTGTGAGGTTATCATTGACTTTCACAACATTGGAAGGTTATTTGCAGACACGGATTCGCTGTAGTTATTAATTAAATTTAAATTTATTGCGATTCGTAATACTATGTACACATGATATCTTGTCTTTATGTCAATTACAACTAATTCGTCCTAAAAAAAGCACTCATTTAACAGTCATGTTGTTTGTTGGCAGTTGTTTCGCATCCATTTGCTTTAACTACAACTCGTTGTGTACGTATTCCGTGGTCACCTTGGCCTCGCCCTCATGGAAACCATTGCAGTCAACTGGATATTTAACCTGTTCAATCCATTCAATTGGCATAGAAAAGTAACGGTTACAATTTGAAATGAATATGTGTGTGTGTGTGTGTGTGGTTAGGCGGATGTGAATGTGGACTTACCTCGCAATTATATGGCGCATTGATTACACCAAATAGCGTCCAGAATGGTGTACCAGTTTCAGTGCTAATGAAGATCGCTGCACCCATGCTGCCGATCTTAACAATTTTTGGACTAACACCGGCAATGAGAGCGCCAGCCGTTGACGCTGAGCTAGTTGAGAATTTCTTGGCCTGTTGTTGCTGTTGCTGCTGTTGCTGTTGTTGTTGCTCTTGTTGTTGCAATGCAACTGCATTTAGCTGGCAGAGCACATAGCGATCACATTGCGGCGACTTGGAAATGTATCTGTAGGCGCGATGGACTTTTAGCACCGGTTCGATAACCTGTTGTTTGTTGTTTGTCGTTTTGGATTGTGGGTTTGAAACAGCAACAAAGAAAAAACATAAAAGAGAAAATTGTAGTGTAATTAATTTAATTTCTGCCATCGTTTGGTTTTCTTTCTGGGAAAAAAGAATACTTTGTGCATGCTTACCTCCAGATTAAGTGTGTCTGTTAATCGATCACTGATCTCGGTGGCATTGAACTGCAATAGACCACGTGCTTGGCCCAGTTTAAGCAGCTCCTTGGCATAGCCAACAGCTGGCTTAACATATTGACGCGAATCGATTTTCACATTCAAATGATGTTTGGCCACGTGGTTCAACAGATTTGATATTGTTTCGCTGGGTCGTGCCGGATCAAAGTAGGTTTGCTTGGGATAACCTTGAGACTTTAACAGGCCGTTAAACATGATTTGCGCTGTCTGGAAATATCTGTGGAAAGTGGAAACAATTGTATTAATGATGAGTTGTTGTTATTGTTGCTGGCTGGTGGTGGTCATAATGACGCAGCATTGTCAAGTGAAAGGGCTGCTAGAAAGTGGAAGTTATTTTGTGCGCTGTCTTGTCTAACAACGATGAAAGAGCATACAAAATATACCTATATATGTATGTATATATACAACGGCTTGACCCAAATAGCAAGCCAGACACTCAGCTTGTACTTTGCCTTTGGCCCACTTCCTGCTCAAACCGGTTCCATTAACCAAACAACATTCTTACAACGTATTCAAAAAAATCAACCGTTCTTTGTTTTTTTAATGATGCCATCGACTTTGTAACTGTAGCACAGACACACACACACACACATAATCATACACAATCACGCATATCGACATTCAAAAGAACCCGAATCGAAAAACCCAGGAATTGAAATTGGTCTTGTATACACTTTTGTTGACCAATCAGATTAACAGGCATGTTCTAAAAAGCTTCAGCACCAAAAGTGTGTCAAAAGGTAAGCAAGCAGCCGAGAGCTTCAAACATGTTCGATGCCAAACAGGTATGCAGCAGTTAACGGTAATTCTACAAGTAGCCAACCAGCCAGCCAGCAGCAACAACAAATAAACTGGCAGCTGTTTTAGTATTGCATTTAAAAACGTAACGCCTAGAATCCGATTCGTATCACAGCCAGGTGCTAATCAGCCTTAAACCGTTTAGAAAGCACAACGTGATTAACAATGAATTTTCAGTAGCGTTAACTTACCTTAGATAATTTTCGGGATTGGCCAAATAGCTGGTCCAATCAGCCAAATACAATGTGGCCGACTTAATCCAACGGCGACGGAAAGATTGATTGTTCAACGATTCAAAAAGTTTATCATAATCCAATTTACCATCACGTCCCTTGAAACCCTAAAGAAAAATAATAAAACAATACGAAAAGTTTAAAGAAATATGATTTAAAAACAAATATTTCTTGTACCTTCATTATCTTATTGACACCAGACTTTTCGTATAGTGCATCGGCCAGTTCGGAGTTGGAGAAGTGATCCCAAAGCACATGAATGTGCTCCAGGAACGGTGGCAACACCCAGGCATGGCTCTTATGCCGTTCCTGTGTGCTCTGACCCTCGGGACCGGCAAATGAGCTGACTGCCTGCATTATCAATGGCAAGAGATTCATGAAACCATTCTCCGTTTCCGGCTCGTCCGATGAGGATCTCTTCTGCTGATGATGTTGTTGATGGCTCTGTTGTTGGGCTGGTTTCTCACCACCGCCCTGTGTGTTCATGAAAGCGGATGCTACCTGTAGTATTGTGTCCAGGCCAATACCGGATTCAGAACCACCACCGCCGCCATTATTGCCACTGCTACGCTTCTCTGCGGCACCAGAATCCTCATCATCGCCTTGTGTGAACATTTCTAGGACATTACCAATGATCGATGGATCAAAACCACCAGCACTGCCGCCGCCACCAGCACCATTGCCGCCACGTGCATTGTTGGCCAACAGACTGCCCAAGCCGGATAGAATTTGCATGGCGCCACCGCCGCCACCAGCACCTTTGCCATTGGCCTGCATAAAGCTGCCAATGAGCGAGGCAACACCAGCCAGCCCCGAGCCAGCACCACCACCACCACCACCAGAAGCAGCACCGCCACCATTCTGATTGGATAGAGCCTCCTGGATGAACATGGAGGCCATGTCTAGCAATGGATTGGAC
Organism: Scaptomyza caliginosa; assembly: GCA_035044725.1. NCBI lineage: Eukaryota > Metazoa > Arthropoda > Insecta > Diptera > Drosophilidae > Scaptomyza > Scaptomyza caliginosa. Next base: position 1,224,520 of record JAWNNR010000686.1, read on the forward strand.
TCATCCTCACTGGCCATATGGCCATAGGGTTGAGCGCTGAGCAGCGCCAGCACAAACAGCGCTCGTTTCATGTACATTTTTGGGCAGGAACTTTCACAATCACACACTTGAGATACTTTTTTTCTTTATGTCTTTCGTATGGTCTTTGTTGTTGCTGGGCCAATTAAACAACGCAGCGACGATAGCGACAGCGACAACAATAGCAACAACAACAGCGCGACCGACGCTTCACTGCGCAAAACAAACGGCTTGAAATAAATTGCAAAGCCAAAGCGACAACAAAAACTGCGCTGTTATTATTATTCTTCTTCCTCTTTTTTGTATTCTACAAGCAAAGTTTGGGATAAGTTAAGACCCGGTAAACGCAGCAAACACAGCCAGCACAGCCGAAAACTTTCTTTCTTCTGTGGCTCTGAGTCAGTTTGTAACACTTCTTAAGTCCCCAGTCTGTGCTGTGTTTGGCTGTGTTTAGCTGTGGGCCAGGCCAACATGTTGCATCAAATTGGTTTGTCCTCTCAGCACACTCACTCAGCTGTGATCGTAGGCTTTGTATGCGCGCTCATCTTTCTCTCTCTCTCTTTTGGTCTTTCTCTCTTGGCTCATTCTTCACGCCTGCGCTTTGCGGGACGTCCACGTCAGTTCGCTCGCTGCCCGCATACAAATTGTTTGTATATACCTGTATTGTGTGTGTGTATTTATGAGAAATTACTTTTGCGCTGTTCTATGGCACTGTTGTTGCTGGATTAAAGTTTTGTTTATATTTTTTACCCACTTTCTTTTTTACATACACACCATCGCTCACCCGGGATCATGGTTTGGTCAAAGTCATTGCGTTTACCAGCATCATTTTGCTTCATCTCTCACTTATCGCTTCTTTGTTCTAAGCTCAGCTTCTAAAGTTACAGTCACACTCTTACAGAATGTTATTATGACAATGTTAATCAGCGTACATACATATGTAAAACATTTTTTTTTGGGATATTTGCATTGTTTAAAGTACTTTGGACAGAGTATTACAACTTCGTTGTTTATTTTGAAAAATTTCTTAAATTTACTTTTTATTTAACTTCATAATGCAAATTTAAAACTCCAATAAGAACGTATGCATAATTATATTAGCTTGAATTCTCTTTCTGTCTTCGATTTTTCGTTGTGTGTCACGGCCCATTTATACATTTATACACACACATATATGCATATGTATAAATATATATTATTTCTTGACAAGAATAGATTATTTTGTGCCAATTTCATAAATTAAAATGTATACATATGTCCAGTTTTGAGTCGTCCACAACTTAGCCCGAACAGAAACTTGTGGTTAAAAGTTTACTAACTAAATTTTTTTTCCGTGAATTTTTCAGTTTTTCATATATCCAATTAATAGTTTTCTACAATAAAATATATTTCTATATGTGTCAACATGCCAAAAGCAAAACCCTTCACTTACATCAATGCCATGGCCCGTCAAAGCAGAGCACTCCAAGATGGTCCAAGTGCGGCCAGCCAAATGATTCAGGCCCAGTAAGTCACTTACAATGGAAATGGGCAGAGCGCCAAACACATCACTCTTGTTGGCCAATATTAAAAGTGGAACCTGCGACATTCTCTCATCCAGCAACACCTCACACAGTTCACAGCGTGCCTCGGCCAAACGATAAGCACTTGTGCTGTCAATAACAAAGACCTGTGTAAACGTTTTGGTTAGAGAGCTTTTTGGCTAAGGAAGAGCTGAACTTGTGTTGTACCAGTATATTGGCATCTTGGTAGTATGTATGCCAGGATTGGCGCATCCTCCATTGACCACTTATATCCCTTAGGCATACCCTTAACTTCTTAAATTTCAAATGCTTTTCGTTTATATCGATCGTTGGATTAATTTTCTTGATCTTTGAAAAGAGTAAAAATCACTAAAAATCATCTGCAAGATGCATATGATGGAATTTATTGGTCTTACTGCCTCCTCGGATTCCGATGCTATGCGAGCAACCATGGTGCTTTTGCCCGCATTGTTGAGGCCCAAGATGAGAAGATTGAACTCCTTCTTGGGCTCCTTTTGGAATACGCTAAGCACAAAACTAACACTTTTGTTAAAATTGGACATTTAATGTATGTGTTGTTTCGTTTTCAAGTAGTGAGCTTCACACATAAAACTACTATGTTTTATACTTTTAGTTCTGCTTAGCTTACGCTCTATTTATTTAACATAATAAAATATAGTTAAGTGCACTTCTCATGTAATCCTAATTTGAAACTACTTTTTCATATTTTTGCACACCCAGTCCATGCCCTCCTTAATGCCAGTACCATCGACAGCCGTGCATGCCTTGATTTCCCATGTGCGCTCCTCCAGTTGCACCAGGCTCATTGCCTCAGCCAGCTCGGAGGCAGTCATGGCATTGGGCAAATCCTGCTTGTTGGCAAACACCAGCAGGGGAACTTTTTTCAAACGATTATCCATGAGCATCTCAAACAGTTCACTGCCCGTTTCCTTAAGCCGTGCGCGATCAGTGCAGTCAACCACGTAGATCTGACATGATATAAATAAATAAATAAAGTTTAAGAATTTATTTATAGTAACGAAAGGCTAACCAGAACATCCGTGTTGGCAAAGTAGTTCTTCCAATAGGGCCTAATCTTCCATTGACCACCAATGTCCCACACATTCAGCTTGAAGCCATCTGCTGCCACCGATTTGATGTTAAAGCCTGCCGTTGGCGTTACCTGCGGATGATTGCAACGACTATTAGGCAAGCAAAAGCGCATCTGTTCCATTATACTCACCGTTGTAATGTCCTCTGATGCAAGTTGTTTTAGTATTGTGGTTTTGCCCGCATTATCCAAGCCAAGTAGCAATATGCGCGCCTCCTTCTCGGGATTTGGGCGCAGTTTGCGCAACAGCGAAAGTAGACCCTAAAAATAACCACAAAGCCTAACCATGAATACAATTTCAAATAGGCGCGCAAACATCTAACTATTGTGACTGCTTTAAAGCTTTTAGCTGGTCACACTTTTCGTACTCAGCTGTTGCTCGTGCGAAACTTATCGATAATATCAGTTGCTGAAGTTTCCATGACAACCGAATATAATAAACAAACGTGCCATTGAATAATAACAGGCAATTTAATCAATTTTAATTGCTACTTTTGCCGCATAATGTATGTACAGTTAACAAGCTGACAACGTACCATTTAACAACAACGAAAACTAAAACAGAGTCTGCAGCACGATCAGTTTTGAATTGCACTAATTCTAGCACTTGAACTTAGACACAAATTTAAGTAAGCAATTTGAAAACCACCACCAAAGACAACATTACAGGTGCAATGCTAGCTAGCAACTAAACAACGGTCGACCAAACAATAGAGCAACAGCCGCAGGTACAGGCGCTTCCCCCCTACCACCTACCTAAACACACATACACATACATTCTGTGCTCGTCGCTGCGCAACCGCTGTCCAGACAGAAGCGGGAAAGCGGAAGATGAGGCAGTTACTATTTACGGGGTTCAATGCATTTGGGCAACACAACAACAAAAGCAAAAACAACAGCGCTTCCGGTCGCATTGTTGCCTTAACCAGTTCGTAATGTAAATTAGTTCTCACTTTTAACGCATTCTGAAATCCTTAAATTGAATTTTTTGTTTTTAGAAATATGCACACCCGGCGATGAAGAAACTATTATCGCTCTCAGCTGGCGTTATACTGTCTATGCTTATGGCAATAAGCTTTGCTTGCATGGACTGCTCGATTCCAAACCGAGCGAATGCCTGAAAGTTGAGGCATCTGATAGGATTAAAGCCTTGGCTGCTGCTGATAACCATTGCCTGGTACTATTACAGAACGGCGAACTCTACAAGTTGGTAGCCAAACTAAATGCAGAGTTAGTGAAGATCAAGTTGGACCATCCGCTTGTCAAGTGTACAGCCACTAAAAGGACTATTTTTGGTGATGCCAAGAATGCCAAAGAGAATTCTAACGAAATCACACACATAGCCTGTGGCTCGCATATTAATGTAGCGGTTAGTGCTGGAAACGCCGTCTACAGCATACCCAGTTGCCTGCATCAGTTTCCGCAGCGTCAGTGGCGTGTTCAACAATTGGAATGTGGACATGAGCATGCACTGTTGCTAAATGCCAATGGAGATGTCTATAGCTGGGGCAATGGACTGTAAGTTGAGCACTGAATAAAACACCCTTAAATTTAAGTCATTTATCTTTTCACTCTCTTATATCTTGCAGACGTGGCCAACTGGGTCACGAGGCATTGGGCATGGAAGAAGTGCCACTGTTGGTTGACGCGCTAGCTGGCATTAAAGTAAACAATGACTTTTACTGTATTTACACTGCATTAATCTATTTTGTATGTTATCTATCAAACAAAACTCATTGTAGATAACACACATTGCTGCTGGCGGTTGGCATAGTGCGGCAATTTCGGCATTTGGCGATCTCTACACTTGGGGCTCGAATTGCAATGGTCAGCTGGGTATGCGCGTCATGAAACCAGATGGATTGCTTAAGGAGCCCATGGTTTATCCACTGCCTCAGCTGGATAACTTGCCTGTGTGTTGTGAGACCAACGAAGATGCTGATGCAGTTTGTAATCCCTTGAGTATATTCGCTGGATCACGACACACGCTGCTGAAGCGTAGCTGTGGACGCCTATGGGGCAGTGGCTGGTCTGTCCATGGTCAATTGGGCAAGCAGCTTCATGAACAAACTTTTGTGGATCAATTTCAAGTCGTCTATAATGCACCCAAAAATTGTGAATATAATGTGATTTGTGGTCCTTGGGCCACATTAATTTTATCTAAGTAAACTTTATTTATTGTTATTTTTTTCATGTGCTATTTAATTTACTTTAAAAATGGTAAAGTATCTAACGCATTCCAAAGCTAGCTGCTATGCCACTTGCCCAACACTCGGCGTCTTTCGTTTATAGTTGTTGTCTTTGCTAATGCATTAGTGAAGTTTCGCACCAGCTAACGGAGTGAAACCAAATAATCGTTGAGATTCAAATAGTTTTTATGGACTATTCGAAGTACAAAAAGTTGTATTTAACAAGCCAGCCATGTTTTATAAGGAGTTTCAGTTGAAAATTTATGAAATTAACAAAAAGACTTTAAGAATTTTAAAACTGAATCATATTATGGCGTAAGTAATGTTTCTACTAACAGAAATCTTATAAGAAATTCATTGTTTCAGAACTTTTGCAATATTGTGGCGCATGGAATTGGCATTGCTTTATCCCTACACGCATATGGATAACATTCAATATACACTGGGCGAAGACTATACGATGCTGTGGGTCAAGACAAATCGATCTGTCTATGAGCTTCTCACATCGCTCTTCATTCAACTCTTCATAATGCTCTCCTTATTGGGATAGGTCCCCAACAATGTGCCGCGATGTGTTGTCGCCGTCGCCGTCGCTGTCAACGTCTTTGTAATCAGTAATTTTATTTTTAAAAATGTTATTAAACAATATTTACTTTAGCAAAAGTCAGACACGCACACACACACACACACACAAACACAGTGCAATAAACTTTTCAGCACTTGTGGGATCGGATCGACGCGACTGACGCATTCACTCATCCGTCCAACTGCAGCGGTTTCGGTGGCTTCTTTGTTTGTTTTTATTTATACATAAGTACTGTGTTCTTTTTTTTTGTTTTGTCCAGTTAGTGCGTAAGGCTATTTCTTGGAAATTGTAGTATGAGCTTTCGATATGCTTTTTATTTAGAAATAAAGTATGGTAGATACCTGTTCTCACCTTTTCCACTATCTAACAATATGTCAATTGTAGCGCTTTCATAATTCTACTTGGCCCATACCATCTCTATCTGTTGGCGTACACCGAGTTCAACGCTTTTATGTTTTATTTGCCAAATGAAAAACAAAAAGTAATAAAAAAAGACTTGTTTATCTTATAAACGCACTGCGTGAGTTTCGTTCTAGCAGCCAGACAGAAATGCGCTGCACAAATAGGCTTTGCTTTTGGGCTTTACTTGTTTTATGAGAGCGCCATCTTTTTTGTTTTATAACTATTTTTTCTTTTTTCTTCTTTTTTTTGTGTTGCGCAAACTTTGTTATCGACGAAAAAGGCAGCGGACGATGTCACTTTTTAGGCCGCAAAACTATTTGCTACCAGCAATTGGATGAAGAAGAGTGTGCAGTAAGCGTAGGGGTAAGCGGGTGTGAAGGGGGGAAACGGGAACGTAAGTGAGTTCAAAGGCCTGGCTCAAGGCGAATGCGGTTAAGTTTCCGTTTTTCTTTTCTGCTGCAGCTTATCAGAACCACTTGAAATATCCGACACTAAAAAAAAGTGCTAATTGTAGCAGTCTCTCTCTCTCTCTCGCGCTCTCTCTGTCTCTTTCGTTCTTTCTCTTTTGGTCTCTCTGGTTTTCGTTACTCGAAAATTGTAATTCATGCGTGCCAAGCAGACGCCAAAGTTTCAACAGAATTCAGTCAATCATAACCAAAAACACAACAAAAAAGAGTGTACAAAAATGCAGCTTCTACACCCTCAAGCTTGCCGCAGCGTTGCAAGTGCGTGCTGTGCGGCATGCAACGTTGCACATAGACAGACCCTTCGCGCTACACCCCTCCCCCCCACTTCTGTTACAACAAACAAAGCCTACTCCTTGGTCTAGGCGCAAATTCCCTGACCTACCTTGGCGCCCAACCTGTTTACATTTGGGCGCAGTACATTGACCACTAAGCCACTGTGTATCTTTACCCATTCTCTGCCATCAACTAATCATCACTTTGAATTAGCGCTAATGACTTGCTGCACACACACACACACACACACACACACATGATTCCACCCTTGCCTTCTGTAAGCTTACATTAAGTGTGTGCGTTTGTGTGTGTGTGCAGAAAAAGAAAGAAAAAACGCTAGAAGAAATGTGTTCATAAAACGTTTTGGCATCCCAAATGTTTGTACATGTAAGAGTCGTCCCTGTAGACGTGCCATAAAAAATTATGCATGAATGTATTTGCTTTATTCAACATACTCGCAAACGCTTCCATTCATTCATATTCTTTGCCCAAAAATATATGTACGAAAAAATGAGAAAGAAAAAAATGAAAATATACACAAATGTTGCCCTCGACTAGCCCGAAAAAAAGGCGATGTTGTAGCAGAGGGGAAGGAGGAGGAGTGCAGCGTCGCATTTTTACGGCTCCATTCATGTGACGACGGAAGTGTCAAGTGGCTGTTGGCAACTCGTCGACAACGACAACCCAACTCTCATCCTGCGCGTCCTTTTCGTCAACGTTGACGTCGCAGTCGCAGTCGACGTAGTGCTGCAGCCCTGACTGCGAAAATGCCGTTATTGTTACCAGTTGTCTACCTTGCCGCCTCCGCAACACACATCAGACATGTGTGTTGCACCCCATCATCCCACTAACCACCCACCCACATGGATGGAAGTCCTGTCTACGTGTGCCCAAGTTGCATTCTGGTCCTTGCGCTGGCGTCTGCCGTTGAGTGGCAAACTTTTTTTTACGTATTCTCCCAAACGTTTCGTGTACGGGTAAGTATGTTTTGGCCCCCATCGCTTTGGATTTTTCTTTTTTCATACTTCTGCACCATTTTTATATGCCCTTCATTTAGGTAGCTTTGTTCTTTTTTTTTTTTTTTTTTTTTGGGGTACAGTTGTGTTTGCGGGGTTAAGTGACTGTGTGCAATGTACGAATAAGCAGTTGAAATACGTTTACACGACATATGCAAATAGTCTGCTCTTTATATGGGTGTCAAAGTGTTTTGTTTGCATGATTCGAGATACTTTGGATTCAAATGAAACAATTTCGCTAGTTAGCGTAAAGTCATAGGGTACAGATTCTTGTGAAAAATCCTTACACAACTTGGAAAGAACCAAACTAAATCTTAGCCTAAATTCCTTGACAAGTGCACAAATTGCGTTGACAACTTGATTGTTCAGGCCTCACAAAAGCGAATGCCTAATTGAAGTTAGTCCATTACAAGCAGCAAACAAGACAAAAAAGACAACGATAAAGACAAGATTATATGATTATGCGTTTGGCTGCTGTCTCTCTGGTGGCATGCTCAATGTGCATCCATGCCACAACGACAAAAGCTTTCGCTTTCGCAGGCTTTCAGGACAGTTAAACTCGACGGCCCTTGCCACATCCTCCGTCCAAACCGAAAGGCAACAGCAGCAACAGCCACTTAACAGCAACATGCTGCACATTTGCATTGCGTCTGCCTCTAATGAAATTCTGTGGCGCGTTCGTTGTCGTGTCCACACTGCTGTGTTGTGACCTTCGCCTCGGCTAGCTGCACTTTTTGGTCAAACAAAACGCCCAAAAAAAAAAAAAAACGCTTGCCATTCATGGCCACAGACCCAGTTTCCCCCAGTTGCTGCCACAGCAGCTGCTCGTCTGGCTGCCCCGGCTGGCGGTTGTTATTTTTGGCGTAAACGTGCCCAGTATATACGTATATCTATGGCATTGGGGCGACGACGGCACGCACACACACACACACACACACACACACACACAGACACACAGAATCAGATTCGAAGTCGTTTTGTTGCATCCTCCACGCTGTGGCATTGGCATTGGGAAAATGTGTGGCACCAGGCACCAGGCAGCCGGCTTTTTTTGTTGTTGTTGTTGTTGCTGTTGTATTTTTGGCATGCCGTCTGCTGTTTGCCGTTTGTTGCCCAAATGCTGCCAAACGTTGCGTATACGTAACGCGCACACAACTCTATTTATGTTTGCTTGTATGTGTATGTGTTCGTGTATGGGCCATTGGGTGAATCATTTTGTGGAGTGGCGTTAATGCGCTTATGGGATTGTAAGCTATAGGGCCATGGAGCCTGCTGTAATCACTTCTAGGAAAGTTCATACCACAGCAATCTTAAGCTGATTCCAGTGTAAGCATAGAGCAGCTAATAATCACAGTTTCTTAAATGAGAAAGAAGAATTGAAATAACTTTAATCCAAGTGTTTTCAGTCATTAAGCATTACTTGTTGCCATATATTATATAAAATTAACTACTCTTTTCGCTTTAATTGTGATTTGTAGTTCCTGAGTAAAAGCTTGGCTTTTAGGTTAAGAAATCAGCATCAACTTTAAATAATACTTTAAACTATAATATAAATTGATGTTTTAATAAAAGCCACGAATTTATTTTATAGCAATCAAATTTCATGCATAACTTTTATGTTTATTTTCCTAGCATAAAACTCTACAGCATTTCAATTGAATTTTCCTCCGAACAGCTTTTACTTATCTCCAGCAATTTTTTATACCATTTTTTTTTTGTTCTCGCTTTTTTTTTTAGTGCGGTAAGTTTACTGCATCTTTTTAAGGGGCTACATAGATATTGATTCACCATATGCACACTTATGCAATTTTTTTTTTCTTGGTTGTCTGCCCAAAAAATCGTTGAAGCAAAATTTCCCGTCCATTTGTCCGCCTGGTCAGGCTGTCCATCCGTCCATTTGGCCGAGTGTCTAGCTGTCTATCTCTCAGTCTATTCGATTGGCCGTAATGTAATATGCGCTTATGCCAAGCAGCTTCCCATGGATAAGTCCAAATGCCAGCACATTCGATTTATCTACGACGAGTATTTATGCTTCGATACTTTATCTTTTTTCTTTTTTGATTCTTTGGCTCACTCTCTCTAGCTTTTTGTGTGTATTTTTTCTACGTTTCGTTTTTTATTTTTTATTATTATTTTGCCTTCTGCTTTTCGCTCGTTTGCATATTAAAATTTCATATGGATTTTTTTTTTGCTCTATTAATATCTAGCAGTTATTTTTTGTTGGGTAGCGACTGCCTTTGGATCTGTTCGATTGGTGGCTGGGTTAGTTGGTTTTCTGCTCCGTTTGCCCCATCAGACTGCACGTCGAAATTAAATTTCATTTGTATGTATGTGTTTGTGTGTGTGTGTGTATGGTGTATTGCTATGCGAAATGAAAGCGAGCTTGGCAACCGAGAACTCAGATCTGACACTTGGTTCGGGTTTGAGTTTTGGGTTCTAGCTAAGCGCGATTTATTGAATTATTTAGCTAGCAGCTGTTTAACTCGATTTACTTGACGCCAGTTCACATATCAACCATACACACACACACACACACACATATCCTTACCGAATGCCAATGAAGAACATTCGTACACATATATATATATATGAATATTCTTGCATGCTTTCTCATGGATAGCTTCACTAATTTGTTTTTGCCTCAGTGCGTCGATGTCATTGAATATTAGACAAATTGAAAATTCAAAATGGCAAAGCGACAAAAAATTAAACAATATACACACATACATACATACATATATGTGTGAGCAAGTACAGTGGGAAGAAAGAAGTGAAAAGCCAATACAGTTGCACTATCAATTTGCACATCGTACACACACACCATGTCATTTAAGTAGCCCTCAACGCAGACAAACACATACACACACACACACACATACACAAGCATACTCTTGCACATTAAGAGACATTCTACGCTCTTTTTGGTTTCTGCCGCTTCTTTTTTTGTGCGCTTCGACGCGTCACCAACTCTCTCTCTCTCTGTGTGTGTGTGTGTGAAGTTTATTCAACTAAACGAGCGGTTCATTGAACTTGGCCGAATGGCGAATATTCGGTTGTCGTAGGTTAGGGCACCCATTGTGCATTCACAAAATGAAGTTGTGGCGAGTTAAGCACACACAAAAACAAACACACACACATGCAATCAATCGCATAAAAGACTGAGTAGCTGACTGACTGACTGACTGACTGACAAACTGGCTGACTTAATAGCTGACTAACAAAATGAGTGACGAAAAGTGCATTCACACACACGTACACACACACTCATACACGCACGCATATCAAAAGTGCATAAAAAGCAATAAGTGAACACTTTATGAGCCAATGAGGCAAGCAACGAAGAATCCGCCGTGTTTCGGCAGCCTTACATGTGCCACATCTGGCCATGCAACGTGGCGGGGTTTGGGGCGTAGGGTTAAAGGGGCCTTCTTAAGGTAATCCACGTAATATAATCCCCATTGATAACAGAGTCAATGCAATCGGTAAATAAAATTTGTAGTTATCAATGTGAATTGGTTTCTCTGAATATATACTTAAAAGAGGCAATAATAATAAAAATTGCATGGGATAAGAACGTTCTACTTAATGTCATTTTTATGAAAAGTTATTCAGCACTTTTTTTTTGTTGACAATTTTGTGGCAGACACATAAATGGAACTGGTGAAAGAGTTGTCTTTGAGTTAAGGCTCTTCTATTAAACATATAATTATAAGCATAAAATATAAGTATGTATTATTTTTTGATAACCATTAAATCAGCTATTTCTTGTAAGAAAATGCATTGAGTTTTAGAAATCTTAAAAAGTGAAATGCATACTTGTCTTCTGATATATGATACCTTTGCAAAATGCGCTTGTTACAGACAATGCAGCTCGAAGTATTGATTAAATTAAGGTCAAGAGTATAATCATTTCAAAAAATCATTTTTGTTCAGCATTTATTTAAAATGATTGTCAACTTGCTTGTTGCAAGAGCGTCATAAACGTTTTTCAAGTGCATTTACCGAAAAATAATCGAAGTAGTTCGTCTTTCTTTGAAATTGTACGCTCTGCTGCTTTCCTTTATTGCTCGTGCCCTTCAATTGTCTCCATCTAACACTCAAGTGTAGCCACATACTTATGTGTGTGTCTATATGCCACAGAAAAAAGTGGCAGCCAAGTCAACTTACCACACAAACAAAATGCAAAAAAAATAGAAGAAAAATATAATATATTGCAAGTCTTCCGTCTGCCTCAACGACAACGTATGATGGTCTGGTCTGGTTTGGTCTGGGATTGGTGGCATCTTGAGGCTGAGCTTTCATAGACGAAATATGAGGCGCAACCGAAATGCAGCAAATGTTAGGTCGCAACCGGCAGACCCTCCTCTACTATGTACATATATGTTTGTTTGCTCCCCCGCCCTTCCCTTTTACATTCCCCCTTCCTTTGCTTTGCATATGGGTAATTTGAGAACATTTGCGCTTTAACTGCAGGCGAAATGCGAAAAAAAGTAGTAACAACAAAAAATACAAAAATAAAACTCAAGAAAAATATCTACATACTTACATATATGAGCAGATGTGTCGCCTTCGCCTGGCCTGGTATCTAGCTACACACATACACACACACACACACACACAAAGGTATGTATGGACTTTCAAAGGCCTAAACCGATGCGCCGCTGTTGCAGCTTGTTTTGTTGTTGTAGTTGTTTCTGTTCGTTTTTTTTTATTGCTTTGTTGTTGTTGACTTTGAGGGCTTCATCATCTGCTTTTGGCCAGTCGCTAGCTGGCTGGCTAGCTAGTTTGCTTGGCTTAGATGGCGGGGCCGCCCGCCGGACGTATGGCCAAAAGACGAAAACTGACAGCGACGAGCCATTGGAGAGTGGCTTAGGTTTTGGAGTATGCTTTGGCCCAGCAGCTAGACAAAAGTGGCCAAGCCAAAGGTAGGAGACAACAACAACACTAACAACTGGCGGCACATTTCAAGTTGACTTTATTTTCAACTGCGTCAACATTGGTGTGCAGTCTTTGGGTTTGCCTAGGACCGAAACTTGATGAATTGGGAATTAATGCCTGTGACAAGCTTTTCTATTATTTGCTTGCTTGTTGTCCATGTGCAAGTTAAAGGAAAAACCAAATAAAAAACATGGCGTGTCATAAAAAATCTATAAGAAAATATATATATATATATTCGCCTGCCAATCAGATAACAATCCAGATGCAAGCTTGTTCATGTTCTTATACTCTTAACTTGACGTGTGGCATATGCAATTAAAAGTGGTTAAGATTATATTATGGCAGGAGTTGAAGACACAAATTGCAGAAGATGGTAGAGTCGAAAAATTGGTTTTTTATTTCCAGGGTAGCCTGCTGTCAATCATTTGCTATTGCTGCATTCTTGACTATTGTGTGCTGGCATTTTGGGTATTTGATATCTTTTGTGGCTCTTTAGTCACACAGAATATGTGTTGCAGTAGCATTCTCATACTCTGCACACACACACACAAATACACACACAAACACACACACGCACAACATAAATGCGTGTGCATGTGTCTTTTACTGCTCCTGCTCTCTGCTCCCTTGAGCGTTGAAAAGTTCATTGCACTTTTTGCGCAGAATTTGTTGCCTAACCAGCCGAAGAACAAACGCAACGGACGCATAGGCGGACAATAACAACAATGTTGTTGTTGTTTTGTTGTTGTTGTTACTCTCCTACTCTTTGGCTTTTTGCTTCGTTGTGTGTGTTGCCTTTTTTCGTGTTTGGCGTCAACATTGGCAGCAGGTGTTTGACATTGCGTCAAAGCTATTGTTGCTGTTCTTGTTGCCGTTGATGTTGACTGGTTGCCTGGCTGACAGCCTGCCACAGGAAGCCATAGAGTATTTGCCAAGTTGTTTTCATTGTTAACAAGCTTTCTGTTGTTGTAGGTCGCTAAATGTGAGCACAAATTGAGAGCCTGATGTGAATACGGGCACGAATACGATTCCGAAACTAAATGATTGCCAGCTAAACAAAAACAAAAACAAGAACCAAAAAACAAAAAAATACAAACAAAAACAAGAAGAACTCAAAACGTAGCTACGCAGATGCAGATGCATCATCCAATTAGAGTTGGCATTCGAGTTGCAGTGCTAATTAGCCACTAAAAATCATGGCCCAAACCAGTTGTAAACTGATATTCACAATGCCATTGCAATGCATTGACAGCTAACGTTTTCTGAAAGGAGAGTTGTGCTTTTTGTTTGTTTTTTTTTTTACTTTTTTTCTCATTTCTAACTCTTTAGAGCCCTATGAGCTACATGCTCGTTAAGTCTCTTGGGAATATTAATAAATTAAAGTCCATTGATTGGCCTCGCACAAGATGCGTAGATACAGTTGCTGAATGTTGTTAAAAATCACAAAATCTCTATCGTATTCCTATACTTTGGACTATACTGCATTTTGCAATGGCAGAAAGCTCATTAGCTGCCAGTTGGTGTACTTCAAAGGCCTAATCATAAATTTACGCTTAAATAAATGCACAACTGACCAATAAAGCCAAACAAAAAACGCCAGCAACTAAATCAAATAGAACTTCAGTTAATACTGAAGCGTTAACTGCTTGAAAAGCAAAACATAAAAATGCGAAACGTTTCGATGGCTATTTTCTAAAATAAATATCTCTCCTTGGCTTGCCAGCCGAGTGCATAACCATTTTGTAACTAATTTCCTGCCTATTTTCTCTAACTCAACCCACACCCCATCTAACAGCTGCAATTGATGGCAAATATTGTGTATACGCCCCAGCCGCACTTATGCAATCGGTTCGCCTGCTGTTTGGCCTGTTTCTGTTCTGTTCTTTTTTCCTTCCCCCGCAATTTTTCTAAACAGCAAATGGCTGCAGCAAATTCTGTCTGTGTGTGCGTGTGTTTGTGTGTGTGTGTGTGTGTGTTGCACACGCATAAAAGGATATTGATCTGCCCCTTACCAGAAAAGGCGACCATTACGCATCAGCCGGGAGGCGAAAGCCTGCCACAAACTTTTTTACTCTTTCTACAGGTTAATTTTTTCTTTTTTATTCATGCCATGAAAAGGCCTTTGGAGTCTTTGGAGGGGTGCTGCAAGACAGAAAAGGCCTCGAAATTGACGGCTAACATTTCTGTATTATTTACCCTGTTTACAAAGTATTTACTAATGCAAGTACAGTTGTGTGTGCATAAGTCTAGTATATACTTTAGCCTGCATTAAATGGATTTCAGTGGTGAAACTTACGCACTTTTTAGTTCTACCATTTGGTTTTTGTGCTTGCATGCGTGTGTTTTGTGCGTGAGGCAGACCAAATGCCAAGTTTCTTGCTGCTTATAAAATATATATACAAACATAATTATAATTTTTATTTCATTTCATTTCTTCATCGTTCTGCGCCACTTTTGTGGTCTACATTGCTAGAAAGTATGTACTTCGTTTTAACTGGATTTAATGAAAGATTTTTTCAAGCCACCTTTTTAACTGGCTAGCCCCAAGTGTTGCTTCTTCGTTTTTTTTTGCTTTGTTTTTGTTTTTGGCACAGCCTTATGCCCTGTTTCCTGTTGCACGAAAAAAGAAAAAACCTAAAAGGAAATTCATTTCCCATGCGCACGACAAAGCCATGTCTGGGCTCTTTGCCTATTTCATTTTGTCCAAAACGAAAACTTACAAAAAACCCAAAACAAAAATGATCAAAAACAAAGGACTTGCATTGATAATTAAGCAGAGCAGACAAGTACAAGACCTAAGTGAATTGGTGCTCTCAAAGCGACTAGCAAAGCGCTCTACAAATAAAACTTCAAAGTCCAAGTACTTTTAGTCAGTGAAGTAAAAGTTTCATTTAATTTTATTTGATAAAGTCTCTTCTTGGCTTCTCTTAACCCTTTTAAGGGTGTTTCATTTTCGGTGTGCTTATTTAAATACATATCATATTACAGCCAGCCATTTACCTTGTAGCGTGTGACGAATTTTTAAATTATTTGTTTTGGCTGCCAGCTATAAATTTAAGCTCTTTTCGTGTTGACCATTTTATGGCTAGTGTTTTGGCTTTAGCATATTTGACAAAAGCAGCAGTAACAAGAAGAAGAGAATAAAAAACTGTTGGAGTAAAATGTTAAAACTGGCTGGTCGCTCACCATCAACATCTAAACGGCCCAACGACAAATTTATGATAATTTACAATGGAAAAAAAATTGACTCGTAGCAGCTAGAGAGGTTTTCCTGAGCCATGAAATGACATTTTAGTACATCGTCTATTATTGCCTCGAAACATGCTCTTTTGTTGTTTGTCGAAACATTCTCATGGCCCGCAGGCGCCACGCCCTTTTTCCCTAGCATAAGCCATGTCCATCGTTTGGCTTGGCGGTTTGTTAAAAAATATGACCGCCAGCATATTGCAAATTATATTTAATTAACATTGCATTTGGACAACAGCTCTGTCAAGCTCTGTTGTTTGCCAGTTTTTTGTATACATTTTTCTGTTCTGTTTCAATTTTTTTTCTTGCTTTTGCTTACAACGAAATTCAATTGCATTTTTAATTAGGTTGCCATCAGTTCTGGTGTTTCTTTTTTTTTGAGTATTTTGGAATATTCATAGGGCTTGGTCGCTATGTGCTTGTCATGCAAATGTTATATCAACATTTTACATTTTGGCATGCAAAAATGTAATTACTTTTCATCGTATGTTTAAGATGTCAAAAATTAGTTCTTGCAAATAGTTTTTACACGAAACTTAGAAACTTTGCAAATGAAAACTCTGCTTGAACTCATAACTCAAATATATCACCTTATTCATTTTACAGCACAGTCTAATTGCCTCATTAGTCCGAGTGCTCGACAGCAGCTTAAACTTACTCAAAGTTGTTCGCTGTCTCTATATGGGTCGTGGTTGCGACCAATAAATTTCGGCTACCATTTTAACAGATCGAAAGAAAAAAGAATAGAAAAAGCGCACTGACAAAAGGCAGCCAGGTTGCTGCACATATTTTAGCCAACTTTTAAAATATGTTGCCATTTATTGGCCAAGTGGCCGCATGCAACAGGCAGCAGGCAAGCAGCTGCCCGTTCGGACGTTGATGGCCATGCCAGTCAGTGGCAATACCGAGTGAAGGCAATGTTGTACAAACAAAAAAAGTGGTTTTCTATATATTTTTCTAAAATCAAAATGTCCAGTTTTTTGTTCATCAACGCTGCTGCTTCTGCTGCTCTTTGGCCAAAGTTGTCTCGGGCTTTTTTTTCTTTAGCTGCCGCTTGTGCCTGCAATGTCATTAACTTGGTCAGCCAGCAGCTAGCCGCTGTTGCCGCCTTCTCCAGCTGCAGTTCCATTCTCAGCTCGCCATGTTCGCTGACTTTGCAACATGAAGCGATTTGAGCATTAATGTTCAGTAAGTTTGCGTCGTTTTTCTAGCTGCTGCTGCTGCTGCTGCTGCTGCTCTTGCTGCTTTTGTTGCTTCTAATTTTGTCAAAGTGCAAAAAAGTGCGTGCGCAATTATAAAATGCATTTCATTGCTGCCCAGAGATGCAATGACTTTGATTTTGTGTCGCCAAATCGCTGAGCTGAGCAACAGCCCGAAAGGAAGAGGTTCATTAAAAGAGTATTTCAGCGCTGCTGATTTTGCCACACATTTTTTGATTGCCCCCTAGCAGCAGTAGCAGCAGCAGCAGCAGCAGCAGCATCAGAAATAACAAAAGCAGCAACATGTTTGCGATCGATTCGCACAAACTGACCACAGTCAAGATGTTGATGCTGCTGTTGCTGTTGCTGTTGTAATGTGAGCCATGGAACACAAAAAGTTGCCCAGCCAGCGCTGCTCTTCATCTTCATCTTCATGTTCATCATCATCATCATTACCCCTACAGTCAGCAACCACCACCGACTACAGATGGGTTCGCCTTCTCTCTGATTGCTGTCAGATTTGTGGTTGGACTTCTCCAATTGCTGCCCAAGACATTGAACCTGCCCCAACCTGCAGTGCAGTGCAGTGCAGTGCACAAAAATATTTCGCCGCTTGACTGCGAAAATAACTCAACTGATTGACACTCAGGAAATGTCAGCAATTTGATTGGCTTTCATGAACAGCCGCCTTTGAGTGTTAGACAAAAACAAAATTTACATATTTTAGCCACTGTCACTTGGCCCTTTCGATTCGAACAATTAGAATTCATAGACATGTGCCAAATACAACAATAACAACAACTTTATTGTCTTACAAGCCTTGTTGGCTGTGCTTCATTCGTTGCACTAATGTGGGGTTCATTGACGCGTTTCACAGAACAGGAATCAAAACGAAATACGCCAAAAATAGCTAAATACTTAAACAAAAACCTGTTGGCGAAAATAAGAATGCGCCAAAGCTTCAAAATCGCAAAACCACAACAAAAAGCCTAAGAAATTTTAATAATTTTTGCATTTTATAGAATATTCGAAAAGTAAAAAGAACAAAGTGTATAATTTGTAAAATTGATAAGCGCTGCAAGCGACTAGTTAATACCCTGTACAAACGTAACCAAAGGAAAGTTGTTCCTTGCCTGCATGCGTTTTGCATCTTATATCTTTTCTAGCCTATATACCCTCGTTGCTTCGGTTAAAGGGCATTAATCGTCTCTAGGTGCATTGGCCGCATTCAAGGCTATCACAGCTCATAGTTATTGCTGTTGTTGTTGTTGTCGTTTTTGTGTTCATCATGAGCCGTTTGCTACAAGTTTTAGCCAAGGGCCGAAATATGTACCACGCTTAATTTGGCTGCTTGTGTGTCAGTGTGTGTGTGTGTGTGTGTGTGTTTGTGTGTGGTCTATGATAATTAGCCGCTAGCTTTAAGCATTGAAAGCGCATTTGATGCCTGGCACACATTCCATTCAATTTCATTGATATAATCGTGCCGTGCTACTGCCGCCGATGGATGCGATGCTACTCTACCATTCATGCCAAAGATTCGTCCCTCTGTGTTACCGTTCCACCATCATCATCTTCATCTACGCTGCAATGATCTCGTTGAAGTTGTTGTTAGTGTAGTTGTTTGTCTTCTGGCCGGCCCATTGTGTGTCGGTAGCTGGAGCGCGCGCATTTGGCTACTTCAGTTGCCAAGTTGCCAGTTTGGGACACACCTTCTGCAACGCCACGCTAATCACGAGGAGGCAGCGCCGCTAGCGCGTGGATAAATCAAAATGCAGTCAACAGAGTGGAGAGTGGGTGCAAGAGAGAGAGAGAGAGAGAGAGTGAGAGAGCGAGAGGGAGGGTATGAAAGACGTGTGGCACACAGGCACAGGTTGTCGTTTGCAGACCCACAGAGTTTGCACATAATCCATGGCACACACACACAACGTTCAGCCAAAGAAAGTGCCGCGCACATGAGTCTCAAGAGTCTGAGTTGGAGCTGAATGGCTTTGCTTAACTCTGGCTAACTGGCTGACTTGGCTGATCCTCGTGCTTAAGACAAACGCAAACGTTGCCTCTTTAGTCGTATCTTTCACTTTGATTGTGGCTCTGACGGTGGCTCGTGTGGCTCGTGTTATGCTGTTAGTGTTAGCCTAAGTCGTTTGCCTTGCGGCCGCAACGTGCAACAGCAGCAGTTGTTGTTTTAACTTCTTCTTTTTTTGTTGCTGTGTCTTGTTGTTGTTGTTGTTCGTTGTCTTACAGTCGTAGCAGCCACTTGGCTACTGTTTGTTTACACATGTATATATAACTCAATCAGCGGCAAACATCATTTGGGCAGTTGACCCACAACAAATTGCCAACTTCGACAGCCACGCCACCAAGTCACATATGAAGAAGAGCCAGCTGCAAGGCATTCAAGGAATGCCTTAACTCAAACAAAAAACAGTGCACAAAATAACAAAACACTGTAAATACAAGATGCTCGGGCCGTGTCCATAGTTGTGCGTAAGTTCTAATGAAAACCTAATTACAAAATCAGCCAATACTCTCAAGACTCGCACATAATTAAGGCGCACACTTGGCGTCGTCGTCGTCGTCGTTGTCGTTGCTTGTCCCAGTCGTGGACCCAACCCCGGCGGTGCGTCTGCATCTCTCCATGAAAAACGCATTTAAAAGCCACATTAATGACGATGCCAACCACTTTGGTAAAATAGGAAATTGCTTGCTGCTTTCGTTTGAGCGTTTGGCTGCCTTTTTTTTTCGTCCATCAGCAGACGAGATCAACGCCAGTTGGAGTTGACTGTCTTTGACTATTCGTCTTTGGCTTTGTGCTTGTCGTTGTCGTTGCTCGTCCACATTCACATTCACATCGACAGCCACACAAAAACCGAAGCGACGTCGACGGCAGCAGAAGCGTTTTCAGCATTTTTAGTTAATTTACCAGGAAAAACATTTGAAATTCTTAAAAAAGTAGCATCAAGTAGCTGCTTAGACTAGAAAAAGTTGCAAACGCATTGCCGCAGACAAAGGCACGCCTTTATATACCCTCTAAAAATATTAATTACTTGCCCACACATCGCCATCAATAATATTGTCAAATATGTTGATGGTGATTGCCTCAGAGAATTCGAATCAATGATTCTAAATAGCACTATGAACATATTGATTTATTAATATGATAGTTGAAGTTGAAAGC
This sequence comes from Scaptomyza caliginosa, assembly GCA_035044725.1. Lineage (NCBI taxonomy): Eukaryota > Metazoa > Arthropoda > Insecta > Diptera > Drosophilidae > Scaptomyza > Scaptomyza caliginosa. Next base: position 1,244,663 of record JAWNNR010000686.1, read on the forward strand.
ATAAAAGTATAACTAGAGGAAAATGGACTTTTAATATCATGACAATTACCATTTGTCAACAGCTATACAAATTGTATAACAATACTATAAGCTTTAAATATTAACGAGCTTCGCTTTAAGAGTATTCATGTTTCGCTATTATTTATATTAGTTTTTCCTTGTTTTCCACTTTGGTTTAAGTCGCCGCCACCGTCGCGACGCGTCGCTCTGCCGCTGTTGCATAGACTAAAAATCGCATTCGATCATTTATGGGATTTTATTTGGCGCGTCAGCAAATGTTGCTAAGCAATTTATTTATGACATTTTTTGCTAGCATCGGCCGTTGGCCAACGCATGCTGCCGCTGTGGCAGTGATTCGTGCAACAATTTCTGTGCGGCTGCTGCGGAGGCAGCAAGTTGGACAACGCATTGAAATAGTTACAAAGTCAAAGCCAAGTTCCATATTCATCAGTTGCAACACTCTTCATTCTTGGTGTTGTTCGTTTTGCTTGTTCTTTGGTCTTGTCTTGTAATTTTTCGTTGTTGTCTGTTTGCGCACTCGTGTTGTTGCTTTTTCTATCGAAACCCAAACTGGATTTAGTCATATACGATTCGATTCGATTCGATTCGATTCGTTGGCTCTCTCAGTGGACAAGCGTTGCAGTTGCAATACTGCAATTGCTGTTGATTTTACCATTGCATTTTAATTAAGTGCATTTTAATAAGGCATCATTGGCTGGCTGCAACAGATGCTGCTTTGTTCATTAACAATAAGCGCATTTTAAATAGGCTCAACAGTTTCCTGGCTCTGGGAAATGCATTTGGCCTGGGATCCTTGTGGCCAAGCCTAATTAAAATTATTAGCTTAAACCTTGAGCGTATTTAAATTAGTCTCCACATTTGTGGTTTTCGCTCTAAACAAATAAAAAAAACAATTAATACTGATAAAAATAAATAAAATGCGAGTAAAACTGTCAGTCTAATTTGATTCAAATGCTTGCTAGCTTCTGCCAACTGGCAATATGCGTAATTAAAGTGAGTGAGAAAGAGCAAAGGATACTGGGTGGGAGTGAAAGAATAGAGTATTAGTGCTTACTCTGGACAATTACATTACAAAATAGGGTTACTTAGGCTTATAGATCTTATCTTGAAGTTATCTTATATAATTTAACTAGCTATCCGTTGGATTTTTAGTTTCCTTTTCGCGTATACTTAATCTATGCGAAAATCATTTAACTTGTTAAAGTTACTTATTATAGCGCATTTCATATTCTCTTTAGCTGATGCACTTTTACCTTTTCTGTGCCATTCCGCTCAACAACAATTTCTAACGTCCATTTCCATTCTTTTTCATTCGTATTTGTTTTTTTTATTTTTTTCATTTTTCAAATTGCGTAATTTTCATTAGTTTGCTGCTTTTACAGACAAATTAAGAGCTGCTGTCCCTCCCAATCTAGTCGACTCTGCCACCCCGCCCACTCCATCTTCACCCCCTTCCACCTGTCAAGTGGCTAGCAGTGGAAGGGGGGTTTTACGAAGCACTGCAAGTCCAAAGTGCGTATATCTGCAGGATACGCATGCAAATAAGCGAATGTGAGTGCCTGACGACCCTTGCAGGCTCTGTTGATGTAGTAAATGTATTTGTGTGGTTTTCAATTTTTTTTCTGTCTATATGTGTGCTGCATTTTTTATTTTATACGCAAATAATTGTGAATCTCTTTTTTATTCGTATTTTTCGCTGGTTGCGGCAGGTTATTGTTTGGTTTGGTTGGGTGTTTTTTATTTTTTATTTTTAATTAAAAGCGGAAGTAAATGCTGGCAGGCCAAATGCAGGGATGGCTGCATTGTCAAGTGCATGCGTGTGTGCGTGGGTATATGTGTGTGTGTGTATATTAGGCATATGTACATTGAGCACTTTGGCCATATTGTAGTGTTTTGCTAACAATGCAATTTTCAGAGCATTGTTGCTGTTACTGCTTCTGCCTACACAAGAACTCCCTTTTGATGGACGCGCCATCAAATCAAATCCTTAGCTGTATTCGCAGCTAGCGGTCGCAATTTCAGACAGTAGTCATCGCCGCCAGATGATGAAATGTCAAACGTGTTCCCGTTCCGAGCAAGTGCAAACAGTGTGTAAAGTCACAACGGATACGGATACACTGACTGCCGCTTAGAGAGAGATGCGTTCCACCTTCCGTTTTCCACACATTCGCCCGCCACGCACAAACTAAACCAAACTCAACAACAATAAAAACATGGCAACAATTCAAAACTGAAGAGTTTTTCAAATAACGAAAAAAAACACAGAGGCGGAAAAGGGAAAAAGTAGAAAAAAATGGGAAAAAAATCGAGAAAATTAAAACAAAACAAACAGCAGCAGCAACAGAAACAGAACGCATCATTGTCGGCAGCAATGGCATCCTCATCAGCCTTTGGCTTTGCCTCTCTGTGCACTGTGCCACGCATGAGGAGATTTTGGTTTGGCTTTTGATTGACGAACTTGGCTTGTTGTTGTTGTTATTGTTGTTGCTGGCCAGCCTACAACTGCCTGCTGACTGCTCAACGATCCGCTTTTCACTCAAACTCATCAACGTCAACGACGCATTCAAATCGTTTTGATGGACTGCTGCAGTCCCACTGCCATTTCTTTATCCGGCCACCACCCCCAAAGCTTCCGCACGCAGCGCATCCTGGCACAAAAAACCAGAATGGGAGAGAACAAAAAAAAAATCACAAACCTTTGCACAATATTTGTATTTTACGCAATTTTTACTGGCTGCCATGTCGTTGACTGGTTGACTGTTTGCTGTTTGAATATTTGCTGCTGCTGCTGCTGCCTGATTTGCAAACCGATTTGATACATTGTTCTTGTCAGTCAGCGCATTGTTAATAATCAGGATATGATGGGTTCGGATTTAGAAGGGGGGAGGGGGGGATAAGCATTAAGTTCGAATAGATGATAGGCATATGTTAGCCCAGCCATTGTCTTTGCTTGGGCTGATTGCAAAGTTAGTGCGACAATTATTGTGGTATTAAAATTTTATTTGAAAGCCATTGCACTAATTAAGCGAAAAATGCACTTGCTGCATTTAACATAGCACATTGATACTAATCAGACGTTAGCTTATCGGAAAGAATATTAATTTTACTTGTGAACTGTTAATCAAAATACTTCTATTACGCATACGCCCTGTTTTATTTATTGTTACTCTTTGTACTCTTTGGCATTCGTTGCCAGAGACTTCAACAAGCCACATAAATCGCTTTACAATTTCCACTGCAACGCCTTTCTGCAGTTAATTTGCCATAAAATATGCTAGCAACAACAGCCGCCAGCTGATGATGGAAATGAAACTCGTCTCGTTGTCGCAATTAAATTACCAACCATCAACTTGCCAGCTAAGTGTTGAGGGGGAGTGAAAGAGTGTAGTGGAGAACAGGAGGCGCCCATAAACTGTTGCCAAAAAGTTTTAAGCTGCCGTTGAGTCCTCCGCAAAACTTGCCTAACCGAGAACAGAGAGAATCTGTTTTCACACCAGAAACTTTTTTGGCACAACTTTTTGAGCAGTGGTTCTTGTTTGCTTTTTTGGTATACAAGTATATGTATATTTTGCTCACATAATCTGGCATGTAAATGATATAACCACAAAGTTGAGCATACTTTGAGTTTTGAAATCTGCCCCTCCCACCAAACAAGACTTGTTGCTTTTGCCAACTTGTTGGATTTGCTAAAACGTTAGCAGCTTAGTTGTTTTTGGAAGCATTTTAAACATAACAAAGTGTTGAACAGCATGATTAAACTTTAATTAATGAATTCTTTGCCTATTATTTGTTTTTTCAAATTATTTCAATTTGTTTTGTTTTTATTTGCTTTGGTCAATTGAATTTATAATATTCAATTAATATTTTTGAAGCGTTTATTTTGATAACAAAAGATTTTTAGTGTTTATTCACAATTGAATACTATATAAAGTTTGCTTTGACTCTTTTTTGTTGTTTGTCTCTTAACTGTTGGCTGACGCATAGAGTAAAACAACCCAAGCAAAACGTGCGCTTTAATAACCCAAGCGCCTTGGAATCTCACATCAGTTGTCGTTAAAAACTAAACCGGGAAGCATCTTCTAGAAAAGATTCGCTCAATGAAGCTGTTCGCTTTTGTTTCGTTGTTATTGCTGCTGCTACTGTGCTGCTGTTTAGTGCCATTAAATGCAGCTAGTGCGACAGAGCCAAGTCTCTACAGTGCCGAGGATAATGTCAAAATATTGAATAACGATACGTTGGTCCTGGAGCTGTATAGTTCTCATAACTGCAAACTTGTGCAGTTCATTAATTATTTCTGTGGCGATTGCAGACGATTTGCAGCTACGTTTAAGCAGCTGGCTTGGAAACTGTATGAATGGAGAAGCGTTCTCTCGATCTTTGTGGTGGACTGTGCACAGGAGAGAAATGTACAAATCTGTCGTGACTTTGATATTCAGAAGACACCCACACTACGTGTATTTCCACCAGGCTTTAAGCGAACTGAGAAAGATGTTGGGTATGAATTGGCTACACTTGTGCCGAATCAAATCATGCTCAAACTTGCTGAATATCTATTGAAAGTTAAGTATACAGAGTGTGGCCAACCAAACTTTCAGCCCCTGACAGACAAAGATAACAAAATAACATTGCTACAAGCAGTAAGCCACTGTAACAGAAGTTCGATTAACCATATTGTGCTTGTCTATCAGCCAGAGGGTTCAACAATTGGCAGAGATACAATACTAGGTCTGCTAACTTGGCCCATGGTTGTAGTGCGCATTGTTAACGATCAGCAGCTGTTAAGCAACTTTGGCTTAAATCCAACAAATGACAAGTTGGCCATAATGGATTGTGTGGGTAACACAGTAACCTTAAGCTCTGTTAATTCATCCTATGTTGCCAGCGTTGGTAACTTTCTCCATTCGAAGGGTTACACCGCCTTGCCGCCACTTCCAAAAAGCCCAGCACCAAATGCTACCAACTATCTAATTGATGAGGAGCAAGCTGCCATTCTATCAACAGTTCTACAAAGATCACCCAAAGTTTACCGCGCGGATTTGGAGCAGGCAATAGATAAGCTGCTGCACATTGAGTTGCCAAAGGTGCGACTTTTTAAAGGTGAAAACTTAATGGCCTTGCGACAATTGCTCAATGTCCTGCGTCTGTTTAGTCCTTTGAATGCCAGTGGCAGAATGTTGCTGCAACGTCTGTATGAATTCGCTAATGGCTCCCTCATTAGCGAACTAAGTGGCGTAGCCTTTCAGGCACAGGTGCACATAGTTGAGGCAATGCTGACAAAGGTATTCAAGGCCAGGCGTTATGTGGGCTGCATTGCATCGGGTCCATTCCAGCGTGGCTTCACCTGCTCTCTGTGGACACTCTTCCACTATCTCACTGTGCAGGCAGCCAGATCACCTACACTGCCGACAGGCTATGTTTTGGGCAGCATTCATGGCTTTGTCAAGCATTTCTTTGGCTGTAGAGATTGTGTGCAACATTTTATGGGCATGGCTGAGCGTCGCAAGATTTTCTCGGTAGCCAGTCGCAACGAGGAGATACTTTGGCTGTGGGAGGCACACAATGGGGTGAATCAACGCTTGGCTGGCGATGTTACCGAAGATCCCAAATTCCCAAAACTACAGTTTCCCAGCCTCAGTGATTGCAACACCTGTCAAATGTCTAGCTCCCAAAACTTTACTTGGCGGCGTTCTGAAGTTTTGTCGTTTCTAAAAGACCTGTATGATGTTCGAAACTTAAGCAACTATGGATTGCCAACAAGTAATGGATACAACTGAGGATTATCAAAAAATTTATGAAAAATAATAATAATAATAATAATAAAATAACAATAAAATGTCATATTAAAGATGTGGTAAACAAATATAGTAAACTTATTATTTGTTATTTTATTTACCTGTATTGAAATGTTTTTGGAAATAAATCATACCAGTTATTCACACCTCGTTTTAAAATCACTTTCAAACGAAACGAATGTAATGTTTTGATTGTAGTCAAACAATAATAATATAAATTGTGGTATATTTATGCTAATATTTATCAACTGTCATTGTTAATTGTGTGCTATTGCTAAATTAAGCGTTTAACTCAAATTAAGTGGTGCTCAAAGTATTCTCCTACCACTAACACATCACATATATGTATGTACATAACTGATACACGCACACACACGCACTTAAACACACCTGCATACATAGAACTTGCAAATGATATGGGAAAGTGCATTTGGAGGGTGAGTATTGAGTAGCACACGTTTAACGGCACATCAATTATTTATAGAACATTTTTGCAAAATATCTACGCACTAATTTGCGTAAAGTAATCGATGTGGTGGAAAAATTTTCACGCATGCACACATGGGGTGACCTAACGGTAAGTTGCAACGCTGCCTGGCTTGCAACGTGCAGTTGCAGGTCAGGGTTTGAGCGGTGTTCTGTGAAACTTGGTTTTGGGCATGAGAGAACAAAATGGCCTGTGTGGCAGCTAAAAATTACTGGGTACCCCTACGAGGGGCGAAAGGTTTAGAAGACACCCACAAGATATTCTTGTGCGTAAATTGGCGACCCTACTCCCTGTCCACAACGTTCGAGCAAATGACATGGGGGTATTTAACATGCATTTTGCACAAAAGTATATAATAAGGCTTATGTAAAATATATGTATATTTAATATGTAAAATATATAGATAAATATAAAATGCAGGTAGTCAAAAGAAGCAGGTGCTCTCCTATGGACAGTGGGGCAGAGTTTATTGATATTTTTCACACACATACACATACACACACACTTACATTGAAAAGAACCCATCGATTCGTGTGTAAAAAGTGTTGCATAAGCGAACGGGCAATATGGCCGCTACATGACTTGAGCACAACTGTACGCATTTTTGTGCGTTGCGTTGTACAATTTAACGTGCAACGTGCAACCTGCAAAATTGAAGGTTTTCATTTTAGAAAAGGCCGTAAATTTTAAGCTTAGACCCACCACACACGCACTACAGTTATCTGCAACAGGAAACAGGAAACCAGCGCCCATTTGTAGCAATGCGGTTTATCTTTTCTACGTTCCGTCCAAAATCTGTGCGTTGCGTAAAATGTGCGTAAAATATACACGAAAAATATATCGTTGCCGGCGTCTTTGGCCTATTCTTAATAGTAAACGGATATTGTGGCTTTTGCCACATGAATTCATAGATAGCCAAGGCACTCTGGCAGAGACCGGAAGCAAGCTAATTGGGCGCTTAAAGATAGAAATTCGTGCTGCCATTTCGAATTTGCATAACGTAAGTAATTGCTAGCCAGGAGTTTTCACGTATGTGTGTGTGTGTGTGTGTGTGTGTGTGTATTGTATCATCACTTGAGTTGTTTTTCATTGCATGCATTAACCAAAAACAATAACCCTTCAGCAATATAATGCTCAGATTATCGTTTAGGCATTTAAATTAAAATGAAAACAATAAGAAAAGGCAAAGCAGCGACGGGAGCAGCTCCAGTGCACTGTTATAATTATGTAAAAACAGTCTAAAGATTGACTTGACTTCAATGCACCAAACACACACAAACACACACTTACACATACAGTTTGGTCTTGCCACAAGCGCATGCCAAGCAAACATAAATTTGCAACACTGAGTCGAGTGAATGAGTGAAAGAGAGTGCAATATAACAACCTGGTAATTAACAATGGCTCAGCGCTAGCAAAGCCAAGTTGGCAACATTGTCTGTCTTGATTGCGTCGACGGGCGTGGTGACGCCCCCTAAGTTCCCACTGGCATCAGCCCCAATCCCAGTCCCAGCCTCAGCCTCCCATTTGCCCTTAGCCCATCATCCGAAACGAGAACACACGCAAAAAATGTAAAGTGAAGGAAAAATTTTCGTGGCACTTGCTGATGAGTGATGCGGGCGAGGGTGCGGATAAAACTGCCTACGTCTGCTTCAGCTCTCTGCCCCACATATGCGAACCAAACCAAAACTTTAGCATTTTTCTATGAAGCTACAATTAAAAAAAAAAAATAATTATAATGAAAAATATTTGTGGATGCATCATGCAACCAGGGTTGCACTTATGCTTAGCCAAAGAGCCAGCAAAAAGCCTTGATATTATATTTTCTATGAAACAGTGAAATCCACATTTGTAGACTTTCAAAAGTCAAGTAAAATCTATGGAAGACCCAGTTAAGGTTTTGCCATCTTTTGCTGCTTGTTCAGCCCTATTGGAACCACTTAACATTGTAGCTAATGTAGGCAAAGCAATGCTAACGCAATTTGGCAACAATTTTTCCCAACTACAGCAACAACAATAATAATAAACGGTTCTTGCCTCCGCCCGCACTGCCACAATAATCCCACAATTTGTGGCAGCGCGTAATTAAAACAATTTAATTTTTGTACAAGTTCGCTGGCTAAACACTGAACTGAACCTAGAGCCAAAGCCAAAGCCAAAGCTATAGGCAAAGCCGGAGCCAACCCTGGGCCCATGCGCCTTCAAATAATAATTTGCTTAGTTTATGAAGTATATTCTATGCAAGTATATACGTATGTGTGTGTGTGTGCTACATAAACAGAACATTCAGTTTTTTTTTGAGTTGTTGCGCACAATTTACTCACTTGGTTGCATTTTAACATATTTTGTTACGTTTTCTGCAGGCCGCGTCGATTGTTGTTGTTGTTGTTGCTGCTCTTGCTGTTGTTGTTATTTTTTCAGTTCGCTGGCGTGCTGTTTGTTGTTATTACTCTTCTTGGCCTTACCTCAAGTTTAATTTGTTTGAGTTTTCATGCAGCGAGTAGCAGCAATAGCAGCTTCTGTTGTGAATTTCATGTACATCTGCGCTCTCTGTTCGCTTCTCTTCTGCTGTTTGCAAGTCGAAAAATATTTGTGCACGCAAAAAATGTTAATTACTGAAGTCGCAGCAGCGCACAAAAAGCGAACCATCAATGCGGCTGGGGCATTAAAATATTTAGGTTGCCTTCCCAGGCCAAAGCCCAGACCTCAGACCCCAGACTCCGACAGCGACTTCGGCTTACACCCTGGCTCAGGTTTAGGTTGAGGCCCTATAAGAGTTGGCCGTTAATGCAACTGCAACTGTAACAAATTGCAATGTCGCACATCTGTCTTGGCTGGCGTTTGGTTTTGCCTAAAAAAAAGTGCACAAAAAAAAAAAAAGAACAGCCAGGCTTTGGCACACCGGCACCAGGCCCTTGACGTTGTCGAGCTCATATTTATTTTTGCAGCCGTTTTTTTGCCCAGTTAAAAAAGCTTACAAAAAAAAAAATTGTCGTTGTTGTTGTTGGTGTTACCACTACTGCTTTTGCTGCTGCTGCTGCTGCATTGCCAATTACCGGCCGCCGGGAACCCTAGCAATTTGGTCATATCCGGCCCCCTGGCTGCTGTTTGGCCAAGGCAAAATCTGGTTTTTCTTTCACTTGTTAACAATTCTTGTGGCACGTTGATTTTTCGTTTGCTTTAGATTTTCCTGTTTTTGGCCTTGCTATCAATTTGCCAAACAATTTAGTTTTCCACAAGCACTTTTTCCTTTTTTTTTGTTTCTTTTTCGTTGCCATAGCAGCTGCTTGCCCGCTTCAGTTCCTGTTGCAGTTGCACATCCCGAGAACGCCTCTAATTGGTATTCAAAATGGCAGCGTATAGTTTAATTTTAGCTCCAAATTGTTCAATTTTCGTAAATATTTGTAATAAACAATGTTATTACGCTAAACAATCAGTTGTAGATGGGTCTTCGTCCTGTTTTGTTGCTTGGGCACCTTGCCGAGTCATTAGCAGAAAACGTCAGCTACATTTAAGATGTTGATCATAATGTGTGTCTGAGTGGTTGCTGTATGTTTGTGTTGTAACTAATGAATATGGAACTTGACTTTGACTTTAACTCTATGCGCATGTCCATGTTGCTATTGCATTTCTACAACAATGTTGTTGTTGCTGTTAGCGATTACAAGTTTGTGCCTCATTGCGCTTTTGGACGCGTCATGCGGCCAGTTTTTTTGTGCCACAGATTGCCGCACGATCCCAAGTCAGCAGCAAATGTGTCGCTCAGCATTTAAACAACAGTAGCAGCAGCAAGAGTTTGCAACAACATCGCTGCAGCAATAGCTACTAAACGGTTGCAAAAAAATGTCATAAATAAATTGCTTACAAACATTTGCTGACGCGCCAAATAAAATGCCATAAACGATCGAATGCAAGATTTTTAGCCAGACTCGCTAGTGAGTGAAGCTGGCAAGGAATTCCAAATGTTTTTCCCTGCTATCCGTGTAAATTAACTAAAAATGCTAAAAATCGCTGGGATGAGTTTGCTTATATAGCAGGGTTCATGCATCATGTGCGGAATCATCAACCATCAACAGAATTCAACTGCACCTCTAATGATCAATGTAAATGTACTTGTATGTCTATTAGAAGTTCCTGAGCGAATATTTTATATAAGGTAGAAATGTGGAGAGAAATGTGAGAAAAGAGCGAAAATGCCTATGCTAAACAGATGTAGTAGTTTCCTTTTCTCTCTTTCGGCTTTTCAGCTGCGCCCGAAATCCAAAGCAACTGTAGGCCTGCAGCTTATTCCAACAGCAGCTGCTGCTGCAGCAACACCTTTGCTAATACCTGGCATAACAACTTAATTCACCTTGCTGCATGTCTGCTAACGAACAGACAACGTGGCAGCAACAACAAAATCAACAACAAGTTAGCCCATCTGCGCCCCAATCCTTTTCGCTCCCCAAACCGCAACGGATGCAATTTTTTCGGACAAGCAGCTCAAATCACAACCAAGGCAACACACACCGACAAACCTGCATCAAATTTGCAGAGCCATTCGTTGTGTTTCTTATGCGACTCTGTTCGTTGCAAGTTCCATAAATTTGGCATTTTAATCGGTTGCTTTAGATTTTTATCTTAATGACAGCAAGATAAACCAAAGGCATTTGCTGCATTAAAACAACAAATTTTATGATGATGATTTTGGGCTGTGCATTACAGCAAAATCTAAATATAAATATTTGTCCATGTAAACAAAATCAAATTGTGCACCAGGCAACTGCACTGCAATGAAAAGCGAGATCAAGTTCAACGCACATTTGTCCTTGATTATTGAAAACAGCGCAGCGCACAGAGCACACAAAAGGGGAGGCCGAAAAAGAAGCAATGCAAAAGAAATATGTATATATATAAAAATTATGGCAGTGGATCGGCAGACTTATTGCAGAGGCTGTCAAAGTCATTGCCTCTCACTCTCGAAAGTAAAATGAAAACGAAAACCGGCTGGGGCTGCCAAGAATGCTTCCATAATAAACACAAACAAGCACATGCACTAAATGTGCGTAGCGTATGCCGAAAATACGCCGGCCATTAACTCAACCCAATGCCCAATCCCCAATCCCCAGTCCTCAAACCCCCAGCACATGCCCACGCTGCCAAGTGCGATCACTTTTGCGAAAACAAAACAAAAACAGAAAATACACAAAATAAAATAAAAATTTCCGAAAATTTGCAATTGACTGGCTGCAAACGTTGACGGTGCGGCGTCTTACTTACGCTCCCTCTCTTATATTCTGCATTGAGCGAGCAAAAAAATGTTTATGCATTTTATCTGGTCACTGACCGTACTCAAGGTTTTTCGTATTCTTCTGCTGCGACTTCTTACGACGACGCTGCGTAAATTGCATGCGCACAAAAATTGACGAATATGCCAGGCGACGTAAGGCAAAAGCAAAAGCAAAAGCCGAACGTACTTCACGAGAGGTAGGGGGCAGAGGGAGTTGAGTGAGCTGAGCAGCATCAAAATGTTCACCGAAAAAAACAACAACAACAACAATAACAAGAGCACATGCAGCAAAAGTGCTGCAAGCCTTGTGGCAAACTTGTTGCACTCGAGCAACGAGGCAACTTTGGCTCCCCTATACACATATATCCAATGCCCGGTTGTGTGCGCAATTTGGAAACGACGACGATGATATAATTTAGCACGAAAGTGAAGACTGTTTTTGCAGCCGGCTTTTGCCGTCCCGAATTCACCAAAACGAAACCGAAATGTTCTGTGGCAAGAATTGCTTCTTGATCGGTTGCTTCTGCTGTTGCCGTTGCTGCTGCTGCTGCTGCTGCTGGGGCAAGTGATAAATTGTTGTGCGTGGCATGGTCTTTGGTTTTCTTTTTTGGCGCAATGTCAGTTTGATTGCGGTAGGTTAAACAGCGACTGTACCTTTATTTAGTTGCTACTACTACTACTACTACTACAACTCATACTACAGCTCTACCCTGACCACCCGCAACAACTGTGAGGCGCAAGAAGTTCTCAAATTACCACGCCAAATGCCAAGTCAGTGACCGATTATGTTACCCAAAGCGTATGGGCGAAAGACAGGCGTCATTATAAAGCGTCGCTGTCGACGTCACTGTCGGCCCCATAAGCTGTTTTCTCTCATTCTATGCCTGCTCCGTCATCCCTTCTCCGTCTGCAACTTCCAACTGTGTCTGAGTATGCCTTGTACCACGTGAATGCTAGCTGGGCTCAATTTTTTTATTTCTTTCTTACAGCTGCTCCTTGGGCTCGCTTCTATTTGCTTTTGTTATGGCACATTAGTTGCTGTTGTCGTTGCTGTTGTTGCTTTTGCTGGTGTGCGTGGCTTTGATGACTCTCTTTCTCCTGGAGTTGACCGCAAAAAAGCGCGCTTCATCAAAGGCCAGCGTGATGACTGCGTAGGTTTTGTTCAGTTTTGATAAATGCCGGGGTGTAAAGTAAGTGAGAGGAGTTAGGCAGGGCAAGAGTTGATGTTTGCTGTTATGCTGTGAGAGGAGTGCGTGGTGATAATTATTTATTATTTAGCATGCAGCACTTTGTTTTTATTTATTTATAATGGTAATCTACGTACTTACAAAAGCATTAGGCACATTGCGCATACGCTAAGGTGTACAATATTCTTGGAAGCTTTCTAATATCACAGCTCATAATTGGCTGAGATGGGTTTAAGTGATGACCTTTCCGATATAGATATAGGCTAAAAACAGTTTTATAACATGTGTGAAGCCTAACAATTTCAGAGAACAAAAAAGTGCTTTTCAAACTAACAACAAAAATGTGAGAAATACTTTATTAGTTGGGTATTAGACAGCCTGTTCTGGCTCAGGCTCACAAAACATAAAACAAAAAAGGTAAAAATGATAGAGAAGAATACTTGACGCTTTCAATGTCGAAGTAAGCGGCTTTCGTCTAGGTCAAGTTGGCAGTGGCATTTAGAAAACTATCCAGAATTCAGACTCATCCTACTTGGAGCTGGCCCAGCTCAACCGAATATGGAGTGCCAATGCACATTCAATTACAATTCGTCATTGGTTGAAATTGCTTGGAAAATGGTTTAATTGCTGAGAGTTCGATTTGAACAGCTCTAATTGAGCATAAGACTGTATTCGTGTGGGTGTGTGTGTGTGTCTACATGCATGCAAACTACCCGAGGGCGAATTGACTGCAGAAAAAATGCGTAAAAAATTGCACGAAACTTATTCGGGCAAACATAGAGCCTGCCACACAGAGTCAATTGGAGCAAAAATGGTATGGAATCAAAAATGCAGCTACAATTTGTATAGAACACACACACTTACACACACAATTTGATTGGCAGGCCAGTCAATAAACGAGCCACAGGCCCCGAACTAGAGCCAGAGCTGGGCAAAAAAATAAAACAGAAAAAGTCTGAAGTGCTTTTGGGTAGGCCTTAATTACGTAATGTGTGCGCCCAGTTATGACCAAAGTAGTACTCCACGTGTGTATGCTAGTGTATGTGTATGTGTGTGTTTGTAGCAAATGCGTAAAATTTTAATTTCGTTTTGAAAATTTCACTCGAAAAAAAAGGAGCGATTCCTGCCACAAAAGTTGTTTGCAGGCGCGACTCGGATGGTTGCATTTATTGAGGCCAATGACCAGACACGCACATATATACAGAAAGTAGTGTGTGTGTGTGTGTGTAAGTGAGCTGCTTCTTACGCACTTTTTGCAATTTCTAATTTGAAAGCACACACACATATAGTACATTCCGTGAAGAGGGGCACAATTATTGGCCTGTTTTGCGCAAAAGGCATATTGATCTGCCCTAACCCTTTAAGTTCTTATTATTATTATTAAACAACCCCATTAAGTGCACGGCTAACCGTTTCTGTGTGTGTTTGTTTTTGTGTGAGCTCGCCCCTGGCTTGCTACGCGTTTACAGTTTGGTTATCTAAAAAACGGGCAAAGAGGCGTATAACAAGAAAAAAAGTGTGTGTGTGTGTGTGTGAGAAAGAGAGAGGGAGAGAGAGAACGCATTGCTGCAACGACGATTCCATGCTGGGACCCACATTGGGTCGTATTCTGCTATGGGATCATCATTTGGGTTGGTTTTTTGTACGCAATTGCATTGGCTTTTTGTCGAAGTTTGTTTCACGAATAGCATTTCCGTAGGGGAGTTGCAAATTATAGCACATATAACAAAACAAAACGAAATGATGGGGATTATATATGGCGAAAAACCCATTACATGTACATATGTAAGTTGGCCTTTTTCATACACTAGCTAATGAGGCCAATAATATAATGTTAACAAAATCAGATCACATGCTAACCCGTGAATAATCTGCTACTTATTAAAATGATTTTATATATTTGGTATTGCAACAAAATCGAGTACAATTATAGCTTTGTCTATTGTTTTTTTTTTTTAATATACTTTTTTAGCCCCACAAAGCAGGCAACATTAATAAGAACCGCAAATTGCTGAAAATGCACCTTTAAAGCAAAATGAAAACAAGTATACGACAATTGCTCGACTAACGGATACCTTAAGTATATAATTCAAATAACAGCAGTATAATATGGTTCTTATCGTGGAATAAACTCAAATGCGTTTACAAATTGTTACAGAATAAAATTAAGGAGTAATAATACGGAAAATTTTATGGCTGATTGCAGTTCACATAAAGTAATATGCAAATTATTCATATGTCATACAAGAACTAAAAAATACATGAAAAAACTAAAGATGATTTTTACATTTGTCCAGTAAATGCTTATGAATTATAAAAAATGCTAGAAGAGCATAGCATAATCGTTTTTCATATGACGTTTCATGTTTCTGTGTGTGAGTTTATATGGTTGATTATACTTTTTTAATAACAATTTTAGCTGGAAGGCATAGGCTACGCACTTTGTCTAACAGCATGACACCGAGTAGACACACACCCACACACACACACACATACATTGTCTTTATCCCAAAGCATTTGTTGTGCAGCAGCTTTTGTATTTTGTTGACGCGTTTTTTTTTTTGTGTTTGTTTGTTGCTGGGGTTAAAATAGGTCTTACAGCTGCCATTTGCCGCAGGGTATCACACACACACATATGCACACGCATATCCCAGTTATATATTAATACAAAAGTAATTTTGCGCACATTTTTAAGCTGGTGTCAACTGTCGAGAGTGAGCGCCTACCAGCCATAGCCATAGCCACAGCGTTGACAACATGCTCGGGGATGCTTAGAATGGTGCGTTTAATTTGTAAATAATAAATAATGATATCATTGTCTGGCAGTGCACATCCGCTGGTTAAGGCTGCTGCTAGGCTTAGGCGTTGGTATAACCTAGGCTTGGGCTAAATCAGCTAACTGCTGCTGCCTGCCTGCTTTAATGAGCCAGATACACTTTAACAGCAGCTTCCTGTTTGGTTCCTGTTGCGACGGCTTTTCAAATCAGTTTACTTCCTTGGCCAAGAGCAGACGCATTGACTGAATTAGACCAAAACCGTAAATTTTGTGTGGCCGTCGCTCTGAGAACGGATGCGTCCGACTGCCAACACAACAACACATACAAAACAAAAAAAAAAAACCAAAGAGAGCGGCTTGCTTGCCTCAATTGGCGTAAGAAGTTATCAACAGGATGCTGTTGTAGTTGCTTTCATTGTTGTTGTTGTTGCATGGATGCTGTGACTGCAGCCGCTGTTGTTGTTGTTTACGTTTTTTGTGCATATCAAATGTCAGGGCACCAAAAAAACAAAATATATATATATATATATATATATATATATAAAAAACGCTTATCAAGGCAAGCCTGTCCCTTACCCCTTCCAATGCATGGTATGTAAATTGCATCTTGAAGATGCAGCCTGCTCGAATTTCGCAATGCATGCGGTCTTTGTTTTTGCATTTACCCTTTCGCTTGCATTTCTCTTCACTCAGTGTTGATGTTGTTGTTGTTGTTGTTGTTGCTGACGTCTCTTCGCTGCATTGTTTGTGCCTTATATAAACTGCATTTTGTTTTTTTTTCGTGAATTATTTATTATTATTATTTTTGCTAAAGAGGGTTGAATTCGGGTTTGCCTTTTGCAAATAACTCGTTTCTACTGTTAGAATAATGTGGTTAATCTTGTCGCCGTTGCCTTTTTATCTTCCATAAATATGGCAATCAAATACTTCAAGAACAAAGGTGTCAACTTTTTAACCCGTTCTATTTTTCTTTTCATTCTATTTTCGCTTCGCAAATTGCTCAGTGTTTTGAAAATGGTTTCTAACATATTCTTTTAGTACACAAAAAACCTTCAAATTATAGTATTACTAAAAATCATTTATTAAAATCGTTAACTCTTACACTTACGTATATGAATATGCAATTTTATTCATACTCACATTCAAGTACTTACATTCGCAAGCGTATTAAAGAAATTGCATTCCCTTTTGCCTTTACCATCATCGTCGTCTTCGTCGTTGCCGCTGTGGCTGCTAAGAGCTCAAAGAGCGCCACATTATTATTATTTTTTATTCATTTTCGTACACTTATTACGAGGGGCCAGGGGTTAACCTATACAAGAGCACACTGACTGCGCCAGCAACTTGCTGCTGTGGTGAGTTTTGCCAAGCAAGAAACGCTCAGAAGTTGAGTGAGTTTTGAGTTGAGTAAATTATTTGCACAGGGGCAATAGTGAGAGAGTGTGTCCGTGTGTGTGTGCTTGGCACATTTTTATTTTTGTATAGCTTGAGTCGGTTTTTGTCTTGTTTTTTGGGTGGTTGCTCTTGGTGTTGTTGCTGAATAGCCAGCCTAATGGCAATTTAATTGTTTTTGCATTAGTCGATCATTTATTAGTTTTATACGATTTATGCTTGCACATGTATGTGCATGTGTTAGGCATTGAGAACTTTAACCTCTAGCTAGGCCATGAAATTTTCATCAACCAAATTCGCATTGCTGCCCATCATAATCATCATCATAATCAGCATCAACAGCAGCAGCAGCAGCAACAACACAGTTCGTCTTACAATCAGTAACCAGTTGCATGCAAAATGACTGCAACAGGTGTGCAAACCAACAACAGCTTAGACCCCACATAACCCCTTTTTTCCTTTACACCGCATATCCCAAGTCGCTTGGGCGCAATCTGCAACACAAATTCCCTGCAGCAATAAGGTTGCAGCCACTGACTGTGCGAGTATGTCTATGTGTGTGTGTGTGTGTTTGTGACTGGCCCTGACTTTGCCCTTACCCCAACAAGTTGCCGTGGCTGAAGTTTTCAGCGCTTCCATGCCTCATATCTTTTAGAATGATAATAGTTCGCCTTCCGTTGGCTGCAGCAGCAGCAACAGCAGCAGCAGCATATAATATTTTCTTTTTGCCGTTCCATTGAACGTTGTTGTTGTTGCTGTTTTTGTTGTTGCAACGTTTTGTGTAGTAGCACCAACCAACAACATCAGCGGCAGCAACAAGAGCTCTAGCTATTATGATGCCTGCCCCTGCTGCCTGCCCTCTTTATTGAAATTGACTTGAGCTGGCTGTGTTTTTGGCTTTCATTTGGCTTTGGTTAAGCTTGTGTTTTAGTTTAATAATCTTCTTTTCTGTTTTTTTTTTTTTGTTGTTCTGCTTTGAATACGCGCATAGATTTGTTTTTCATATGCTCTTTCCTTTTTGTTGTTAGCACTCTACTGTTCTTTAATAGATTTTCTTTCTGCCGTTTTCTTGATGCTTGCACTGATTTTTCAATTAAATGTTTATGTATCGTCGTCGTCCATTGACAGCATTCATTTGCCAGCTAGTTTATAGTTTAGTTTTCTATAACGGTTTGCGTTTTTAATTTACATTTTGCATTTACAAATGACAAAACAGTACAAACTGTGTTTGCCTGCCCCACTGGCCTGTGGCAATTTGTGACAGTTATTGTTTGTGGCCGAGCACAGTTTTGATTGACTTCTGAGCTTAACTGTTGACAGATTGCTGCCAATTGCGGGTGCTAAACGAGAATGTCTTTATTATTATTATATCCACTGATTGAAACTGTGATTAAAACTGTTGTAAGCTAATACAATAAAAACAACAACAACAACTGGTAATACAGTTAACATTGTGTCAAGATGTTGTGTGCTAGATATTCAAATAAGTTCAAACAATCAAATCCATAAATTAGTACATTTTAATGCTTAAGTAAAAAATATAAACATAAATTCTTTTCCATTATTTTAAAGTAAGCCACAAGAAGTTTGAATTTTAGCTTTAACACCATTCAAACAGCCAACATTGAAGTTTCTGCAATCAATGCGCCACTTTGCTTACAACAATTTAGCCAAAACGTAGCCAATTTTTTTTTTTGTTGCTATTTTTCGTTGTTGCTGTTGTGCATTTTGTTCAAGTACGTCAAGTTCGATTGCGTTCTTTACCTTGAAATCTTGTTTTCTATCCGTTGTTAAGTGTTTTTTTTCTTTGCCGTTTTTTGTTCGTTGCAGTCTATTGCCATTGCATTTTCGTTGTGCTTGTTATTTTTGTATTATCGGCTTTTATTTTTACTATTGTTGCTGTTGGTCTTGCTGTTGCTGTCGCATTGCAGCTGCAAAATCTTTTTTTTGCATGTTGCCCACCTTCGCTCAAGCCGTTTGCATCTCGCCCCGCGGAGCCCACCTGCCTAATGTTTAATATATGCAAAGATTTTCTTTATTTATTGAGCAACAAAAACAAAATCATCATTTTTTAATATTGTTGCTCTTTCGCATTATTGTAAATAGCTTATTTGCATATATTTATACGACAACAGCAGCAGTTGGCATTAAATTGTGTACTTACAAATTCAATTAATTTATTTTATCTACTTAGTTCGGTGTTTGTTGTTTTGTTGTTCTCGTTTTTGTTGTTGTTGCGCGCATTTTAATAAATTACTTTAATGTATTATTAATTTTTTTGCTAAGTCAAGCAGTGGCGTTAAGTAAAATGCGGAAATTGCTGCCAGCTAACGAAAGTTCCAATCGCGCACAAATTAATAAATAATAAATTAGCAATAATTACAATTTACTCGTGAGTTTTTACACACACAAAATTTTCGCCATTTGCACCGCTACACCTCTTCGTGTGTTTATGTCCTCTTTGCATATGGGTCTTTTTTTTTTTTATTTCAATAATACTACATTATACATTAACAACTAAGACTAGTGAATAAGTTAAAATTCGTAACGTTGCATATGGGTCTGCTTGTGTATGTGTGTGTGTATTTATGTGTTTGTTGTTATTTGCTTTGCATAAACCTTGACATCAAAACAATCGCAACACACACACATGCACACTCAAAAATATATAACGTATACGCCGCACTGTATATGCGATGGTCTGGCAACGCCGTGCCCATGCCCCATAGCCCAAAATGCAACGCTTCGCTGCATTTGAACACGAAAAACCAAAAAAACTTTGTCGTTGTCATTTTTGTATTTTTTTTTTTTTTCGTTTCTATTGCTATTTAGTTTTGGCTGCGCTTGGCCTCCATTTTGGCATGCATTCATAACGCAAGTCGAGGTTTTCATTGGTTTCCAATTTAGCTGTTTGCTATTTTTTTTTGCTATTTGAGCTGTCGATGTCGATGCTGATGCCGCCTGCGTCGCAGCTTTGAGCCTAAAATTTATCGTTTGTTGCTGTTGTTCTTGTTGCCGTTGTGTTGTTGTTGTCGTTTTTTTTTGTTTTGTTTTGTTTTGCTTGTTGCCATTCGTCGCAGCAACCTCGAACTTTAGATTTGTTTGCAATATTTATGAGAGCATAACATTTTGTTTATTGTAGCGGCTAGAGCTGCCAGTGTGTACGTGTCTCTTTTTTTTTCACATTTCGACTTTGTAGGCTTAGTTACTTAAGGGTATTCATATCATAGCCATGAGAACTACAAGCTGCATATGAATAGCTCCAAATATTGTTTTTGACATTAGCTATAGAAAAGTTTTTATATCAAATGTTATGTTTATATATACCTAAAATCAATGTTTAACATACCATAAAATAAAAGCATTTTAAATAAAAATAAAAAAATAAACATAGAATTAGCTCAGACTATGCTGGTTCAGAGCATTTGTTGTACTTATTGCCTACTTTTAATAACTGGCCTGTTGCGTCTTTGGGCCATTTATATAACTGCATGTGACGACGAAACGAAGCAGGAAACAACAACGTCGCAGTTACAGTAACACACATTTTCCATTGCTGGCTGTCGGCCATCATTTCCATTTAGCTAAGCGGGCGAAGAGGTCGCGCAGCCAGAGGCACAACTTAAGTCAGAGTTAGAGTCAGAGCCAGGGTCCAAGACAAGTTTTGTGACGCTGGCGCTGACGCTGACGTTGGCGTTGGCGCTGGCGTTGGCAACGACTGTGAAGGCGGCTGTGAGCATTTAACAAGCCGCACTTTAATGGTTGTTATTGCATTTGTACCATTGCACTTGCCCCTGGCTTTGAGTTGTTTAGCTGGCTAGTTGAAAGCTTTTCGGCTTGATTAATCGCTGTTGCGCTTGACCCTAATGCATTGATTTTAGCAGCTGACAATCGCAGCGTTGTGAACATTATCAAATCGTATGATTTTAAGTACCATTTTATGGCCACACACATACACATTGGCCAGAACTGTGGTGTTTTTTTTTTCTTGTGGCACAAAAGCCAAAACCAGACCGGAAGCAACGCGCTAACTTCCACTTCCGCTAAGTTTCACACCCACAGACGAGTTGCTTGTTGCTGCTGCTGCTGTGGCTGCTTCTGTTGTGGCACGGACCTGGTGCAGGAAACGTGAATTTATCGCTGCCAATGTTAACTGCCCTGCAGCCCAGCGGGCTTCCAACCAGGAGCCTGCCACTACAACGGGAGAGTGATGTTTTTAGATTTTTTGGTTCACTTGTTGCACGACCATGCGATAAAGTTTATTTCATTTTTCGTGTCGGTGAATACTCACTTAAATTGATACCCAACTAATATCCAGTTTAACTAAGTGTAAGTGTGTGTGTTGATTTGAGTAAAGTGCACAAACGAGACATACAATAAAATAAAATAGTTGATAAGTATAATAAATGGCTAGTTGCTCACTATAAACTGGAAGTTGCCCGAATAAAAATAATCAAATGACCGCACAAACAGCCAATAGCCAGACAACAGCTACAACAATAAAGCAGCATCAAAATAATGCAAGTATTTGCAGTTACAATAACTGGTTTCATTATTTAGATTTTACGTATTTTTTTTATATATTTTTTTTATTGTTTTTCTACATGGCTGATTGTTTGGTTTTGTTGCATTTTGTTTTTGTTGCTGCCATTTTTGTGCAATAACCTTGAATAAATTGTGTAAATAAATAATTTTCGTTTTAATTACAATATTTAACTCGTGTGGGATAGAACAAAATGGATGGTAATACATTTAAATTGTTGCAATTTAAAAGCAAAATAAAGCCAATTTAAATTGTATGCGCAACTAAGCCCTTTTCAGCTACATCGGATAGCTTTCATAGTCTTTTTGCAGTTTTAACATCTGCAAGCTGATTTTCTAATGAGCAGCTGGAGTTGCACAACATCAAACTTGAATGGATATAAAAATTTTAATATATTATTTGTGTGTTTTTTTGTATGCTGTTAAATGCTATTTTATAGCTATGATGCACTTACAATTTTGATGACAAAACATTAACACATGGGCCATAAAGTAAATGGCCTTTGCATATCAGGCCGAGTCATTAGACGCTCCTTAATATTTTCGATTTTGTTTGTTTGTGACCTCTGTTTGAGTGTGGCCCTCAGGCAATGATCGAGTCCAACCAAGCACTCACAATTATATTGGACTTTCAGTTGTTATTATTATTGTTGATGTTGCAGTTGCTGCTGTCGCTGCTGTTGCTGCTGCGTGCAACTGGAGTTACATTAGGAAAGGTCAGTGCCATCGCCACTGTCGCTTGTGCCTCAAATGCATCAAAACGCGCTTTTTGTCGGTTTCGCTCTCTCTCTCTCTCTCTCTGTCGTTCTCTTACATTCTGTGTTGCTGCTGTCGTCATCAGGGACGAGGAACAGGATGGAAATGGGAATAGGAATGGAAACGGGAACGGGAACGAGGCTGGCGCTGGGCTTCGCTTCGCGCTTACTTGCTTTTAATTCTTGCATTGCGTTTCAAGTTGCAGGGCACTCAAACTCGCCAATACGCACACACTCACACACATACGCAGTGGCTGTCAGGCAGTTGTATAAAGTTTAATGCAGCTGCAGCTGCGGCAACAACAGCAGCAACAGCGGCAGCAGCACAAAAAACGCGCAACTCATTTAAAAATGCCAACGTCCATCAACGAGGATCGCCGAAGATGGCAGAATTTGTTGTCGTTTCGCTTTTTTGTCAAATTGTTTTGCTGAATTTTCTTGAGAACTTTTGCATTGTATTGCATTATAGAGCCCCTTTTGCTATTATTCTTGCTGTTGTTGTTCTGAGGCTAGAGCGAGATATCCGAGGAAGTGGTCACATGGAGACGACAATGAACTGTTTTGTTTGGTTTGGTTCGGTTTGGTTTTTTTTGTAAATGTTGTTTGGTTAACGGCCCCATTTTCTTTTGGATTACAGCAGTTAACTTAGTTGTCGTTCGTCTTGTAGAATTACGTTAGACAACAATATAAATATGATAAAATATTTTTTCTTTATTTATTTCTTTTTAATTTTAAAATATAAACTGAAACAATTCATTGTTTAATTTTCCAACTATTATAATGTTAAATCAATGTCAGTAGTTATTTAAGTTTCCATTGAAAATGTTCAGACTTTTCTTAAGTTTTTCTCTTTTTTAAGAGGAAAAGCATTTAAATACCTAACAACTCGGCTGGCTTGACATTTGCTGTAACAGAATTTTCATCATAATATGCACTAATTGAAATGAGAAATGCAAAAAAATGAGAAAAACGCAAAAATGAGTAAAAGAAAATAAGTATTTAATATTCATTTTTCGTTTTAGCTGCCAGCAGAAAAGATAAATTCAATTTGCAGCAATCAAATAAAGAAGCTACATAATTTTTCAATTTTAATTAACTTGACTCCAACAGTTTGTAATGTCAGCTATGCCAGGGACCAAAAGTTAACAGTTACAGTTTGTCTAGTCCCGAGTGAAATGGAGATGTTTTTAGTTGAAAATTTAAGTGGCAGCTTTTCTGTGGCAAGTGGCAAGTGGCAAATGGGGCTTGCTAATAGTCTTACAAAGCACACAAATTGCAGTTAAGTGAAAGGTCCTTTGCCAGAATTTTGTGGTCCACACACATGATGTTGCCTGCAGTTGCATGTGTGTCCGTGCCCGCTTGCGTGTGTATGTGTGTGTGCTTGCTTGTGTGGCAGATTACGATAAACATATTCATGCACACATCTAACCTTACTTAGGCACCGCAGGCCGCTTTTGAGGCACCTGTTGCACACAAAACCACCTGCCATGCTAATTTCATTATGTACAATAGGTTGACGACTAACCGCAGGCAGCAACAACAACAACAAAAACAGAAGTCAATGCAATAACGTTGTCTAAATCGAAAATTGCATAGCACTTTCGATTTCACTAAACACACACGCACATGCAGGGAGAGAGAGAGAAATCATGGGTAGTTGAGAGGAAGAGAGAGGGAGATTCTAACTAACTGCCCAGCTTAGTCAACAATTGAATGTTCCAACATCAGGCAACACAAACAAGCATACACACAAGCACACACACACACACACACATAGAAACACATGCATCACATGGTTGCAATGCGTTGTTGCTGTTGCTGCAGCTGCAGTTGTTGGCGGCAACCACCCACCTGTTGTTAAATGCAACCAACTGGATAAGGGATTAGAGGCTGGCGCTGTTTCGTGCTGTTGTGTGCATTTTCATTCAAAAATATGTAACAGCATCAGCAATACCAACAGCAACAGCAGCAACAACAACACCAACAATCAGCGCATATAGGCCTTCACACACCCACACACACACACTTGAACACAGACAGACAATTTAATTGAGTGTTTTGCAAATTTAGTTCAGGGTCAGTTATGTGGCTCGTTTTTGGCCTGTGTTTAGACGGCCAATTTTGGGTTTGTGTTTGATATTTTTGGGTGCTATTTGTTTGAGTGTGTGTTTTGTTGTTTGGAATTCTATTGATGATTTATGCACAACGCATACGCCATGTGGTACGCATTATTATTAAGTTGTGTTTAGTTCGATTTGTTAAATGATTTATATCATGTTTTATTGCTATTGCTTAATATGAAATATTAAAAGCAAAGTATTTAACTTTAATTCTTTTTAATTTGTTAACATTCACCTACAAGTCTATCTTAACTCACAGCAATCTGAAGCTTACAAAGTTCCCGTAGAACAACATACATATGTTACATGCCGACGAATGTTTTTTTTTTTTTTTTTTGCTTTGGCTTATATGGTGTTCCATTTCTCATTAAGAAGACATTTTTTGTTGTTGTTGATGCTGCTGCACCTGCTAGTGCTACACCCCCTTCAGCCTGCCTACCAAGCAAGTGCCGATTCAGGTGCTCGTTTAATTGCATGGCATAGCATAGCATTCCCTTGTGGCAAACTTCTCTCTAGCAACCATCTTTCATTCCGTTCACTGCCAAAACAAATTGTGAGAAAAAAGTCCAGCAACAAAAACACAAAACACAGAAAACAAAACACAAAAACACAAAATGTGCGTGCTACATAAATTAAAACCTATGCTTCAGTGGCTCCCCCAGAAAGGGAAAGAGATGGACGCTCAAATGATGAGCGAGATGCCAAGTAGAACATCAGACTCAACTTAACTTTTTCTTCTCCGCTTCGATGTGATCTCTGCACTCATTTTATCCAAGAGTCGATTCCATATTTTATGTCAAGTCTTTGCTTTTTGCCTCAACATGTTTTGCATTGAATTCGGGTTTAAAATTCTGTTTATTGCTGCTGCAGTTGCCGCTGCCGCTGTTGCCGCTGTTGCATCGCATATTCGTCAATTTTTTTGTTGCTATTGCGAGCCGCTGCAAGTGGCTGCCATCTTGATTATGTTGTAGCTCCCGGTTGTTGTTGTTGTTGCTGCTGCTCTTATTATTATTACTGCTCCCTAGCTGCAACAGCAACAGCAACACCAACTGTGACTCCGACAACGACAACAAGAGCAAACGAAAAACATGATTATGATGATGTTGATGATGATGATGATGACGTTGATTGTAATGGTGATGATGATGGCGTGTTTGCTGTAATTTGCGCTACGTAAAACGTTCAAAAATGCAACAACGAACTGCATCAGCAGCAACAACAATAACAACAACAACAAGAAGAGCACAGCAAACAAAACAAAAAACGCTCTAAATGAAGGGAATTGAGCGCTGCGATCGTTGACGCTGCCAGCGTCTCAGTTCCTCTGCTGCGGATAGCGCTGCTGTCGCTGGCTTTGCGCTGCATCTGCAAAAAGGGCAAAATACGAAAAACCTTGAGGACGGTCAGTAACCGACAACCGCCAGCCCAGAAAAAAATTTGTATGAGCAGCAAACGAAAATTTTTTGTTTAATATGCTCTACTTATGAAAGTACTCCAAATTAGTTGTAAGGCATGTGGCTAGAATAAAATGTGTGTAATATATATTTACAAGGAGCTTAAGCTTTCTAATTCAAGTTAATACTGTACTCTTCCCACGTTGAGCTGGCCAAATATTTAAGTTTAAAACAGCTTCCTTAGCCTCTTCCCTACAATATATACAAAGCTTCACTCGGTTAGGGTATTGCTCGCATCGACGTGTCAATGACGATATTTTGTGTGTTTGTGTGTGTTTTTTTTTCGGTCTTGTTTTGTACATTTATTTTGGTTGCTCTTTCTACTGCGTTTTTATTCGCTTTTTCGTTCACTTTTTTTCGTTGATTTTTGTCGTACAGTCAAATTGCGCATTTTTGGCTTTGGGGTGGAGCCTCTGAATGCGTTGTAGCTGGCAGCGCTTCTGCCTTTTGTTGTTGTTGCTGCCCGGTTTTGGGTGAGGTCGTGGTCGTTGCCGGTTTTACTTTTTACTTTTTTTTTGCGTCATCAGCAACGAGAACTGCACTTGAAAACTCAACTGGCGTGGTTGGCTGGGCGACGTCGGGACCGACATCAACGTCATCATTGTGGACTTTAAGTGGTTTTGGGTGTGCTTCTCTCTCCTTGCATATATGCGTGTGTATCTGTGTGTGTGTGTGTGAGTACGAATATATCTGGACCCCATGCGGTTAATTTATGCCCGCTTGCAATTTTGGCAGACAGTGAAAAAATATTTTTGGTCTTGTTGCAGCTCGGCTGCAGCCAGTTTCATTTTTAGAACTTTGGCGAAACCGGTTTTTTGGATGCGGCTTTCGATTTTATTTGTTGTCGGCGCATTAACTGGTTATTTTTATTTTCGTTATTGTTGTTGTTGTTGTAATTGCTATTGCTATTGCTGCTAGTGCCAGCAGTTGTTTCAGTTGATAAATCTCGGCGCGGCGTTGTCATAAATTTGCATTGGGCCATGCCATTGGCCCTGACATTTCTAAGGCTTCCTTGCCAGCCAAGTTTGTTGTTTTTGTTTGTTTCAAGCTGAAGTTACCAGCGGCAGCCAATGCAATTAATCACAGCCAAATGCACAGAACGAGCATGTGAAATGACAAACAAACATAGTGACGGACTGACAGACAGACAGACAGACAGAGAGACAAACCAGAGCACACAGACAGACAGGCAGATGCTGAAGTTGTAGTAATTCATTTTTTTTGCCAGTCAACTAATCCACAATTCGACATCGTCGACGATTCGATTTGATTCCATTGCATTCATTTTCGCCATACGCAAACATTTTAAGAAGGGAGCTTTGGGGGGGGGGGGATATGTGTGAGTGAGTGTCTGTGGTAAGAATTTGGTTGACTCTATGCCATGCCATATCATATTTAGTCAAGTCAACTCAAACCAAACCAAACCAAAGCAAACCAAACCAAACACAAGCAACCAACCAAGCGAATCAGCCAGACTCACAGCCTCAGCCTCAGCCTCTGAGAGTCCCAGTTCAGTTCACTTTGGACCCGATCTCAGCCTCCTTACCTATCACAAACTGATTATTTTTAACAGAATCATTATCGTCAACGGCAACCCAAGAGCATCTCAGCCAGACAGTTATGTACGTTTTGCCCAAGACCCAAGCATGAAGTTACCCTACGTTCATTTTTCTTATGTTTCAGATATAATGGGTAATTGATCAGGTTTTATAATTGGCTCAATAAGTTGAGATTTATTTTTAAAAATATATTCCATTAACATGTATATATTTATATATCGCTTTGATTTTAAGGTATGCTAAGTTTTTGCTCTTCTCTATCCTTCACTAAAGTTCTCTAGTATAGATAAACACACACATAGGGTATCTAAGCATCCGTTCATCAATTGAGCAGATTTGCCATTGAATTTTTCTACTTGCCATTCTCTTTGCGCCATGTAATTTGATTTTCTAAAAAGTTTCCGATTTCTAGTGAATTTTTCGCACTGAGAATCGACAGCTTGGGTTATTGTGGTTAATTTCTTTTAAATTATTTTTGCAGTTGCGTTTATAGGAAAGACGCTTATCAAAAAACCAGCGACAGCTGCTGACTACATACAATGTAGGTATGCATGTATGTGTATTGTGCTTAGTAATATCTATCTATATATACATTTGTTTGAGTGTGAGCGAGCTTAAGTACTCGCTGTCGTATCTTGTACTTTATGCATGACTCAAAAATTGAAATTCAAAACGAACTTGACAAAATTAAAAGAAAGAAGCTTCATTCATGCACGCATACACAGACACTGAGTAAACACAGCAAGCAACAGCAACAGCAACAACAACAACAACAACAATATACGCATGGCAGGCCAAATAGCTAGTCAGTCAGTCAGTCAGTCGGACAGAGGGACAGACGGACAGTCAACCAGCGCCCTC
The DNA here is from genome assembly GCA_035044725.1 of Scaptomyza caliginosa. Lineage (NCBI taxonomy): Eukaryota > Metazoa > Arthropoda > Insecta > Diptera > Drosophilidae > Scaptomyza > Scaptomyza caliginosa. The sequence continues at coordinate 1,272,878 of JAWNNR010000686.1, forward strand.
AATGCACGCTTTATGCAACAACGACAACGACAACGGCAACGACGACGACAACAACGTCAAAAGCAGCAGCAAACGCAGCCAAAAAGTTCATTGAACCTGGCCCAGTGCGAATTCGGTTGTCGTAGGTTAGGGACGACCGACAGACTAACAGACCAGGCGACGAATCGACCGACCAACCAACCAACCAACCAACCGACCGACCAGGGGTCTGGACAGGGGGCATGACGTAGTCGACGACGGCGACGTTGACGTTGACGTCGACGCTGACTCTGTGCAAATACAAATACAAATACACTGCCGCTGCCTTAACTGCTGTTGCTGCTGCTGGTGCTGTTGTTGTTGTCGCTGTTGCTGCTGCTGCTGCTGCTGCCAAGTGTGACGAAAAATATACAAAACAAAATACAGAAGAAAATGAAAAAAAAAAGAACTAAAACAACAACAACAACAAGAACATCAACAATAAGAGTAATAACAGCAACAAGAAGCGTATTCAAAATAATAATAAAAATCGGTTGTTGGTTCAGTTCATGGCATACCATATGGAGCAGAAGCACAGTAAGAGTCAAGGGGATAAGGGTTGGGGAGTGCTAGCGGCAGTGCCTGCCAGTGACCGCTGTTGTTGTTGTTTTTGTTGTTGTTGTCTCTGCTCTCGGGTCTCAGTTGTCTGTTGTGTTGGTCATGGACGCCATTTCACATTTATTGTGTTTTATTTTGTGAATCATATGCGATAAAGACTTGTGTATACAAAAAATACATCTACACACAAACATGTTCATACATATATGTGTTTATATAATCATTTTGCATGTGAACTGCGTAGACATCAAATCAAAAGCCACAAAATATTTACTTGTAGCTTTTGCTATTCTGGCTGATCATAAAAAATATATCATCTTTAACCGAGTAATGGGGTTTTTGAACTTGACATATTCCACTCCCTTGTCCCCTTGGAGAGTTCATCATCTGGTTACAAGTGCAAGTGAATAGTTTCAATGCATTTCTGAATTGTTGCTGCTGTCGACCAACAATTGAATCCACTATTGGCCCTCGACCAGCCATTTTAAGCGAGGCATTAATCGTTTTTGCCAAATTGCTGTTATTTGCTCATATGCGTGCAGTTTTTTTTTTTTGGGTCGATGGTTAAGCAATGGGGTTGAAAAGAATAGCATAAGTAGGGAGAGGGCGAGGGAGAGGGAGAAGTAGGTAGTTGACAAAGTCATGCTGTTTGATCAGGAGGGTTTTGCCAAAACGCTTTGTTTATTGCAGTTTTTGTGTGACCAAAAGTTTCATTGAACTTTTGCGTGCTCTTTTTTTATGCTTTTGTTTGCTTAAGATACATGCTATTTATTTTAACTGACAACATATCTATAAAGCGCTAAGAAAACGGAAATTTTCAAAAACCTCATCTGATTCTACTATCAACAATGATTAATTTAAACAATGCGTCATTCATTATCTTGATTATTTGCTGTCTGTATCAAAATTACGTGTACCAAAAATAAAACAGATAATTTTAAAGAAAGTAAGATATTTTTCTCGTATCATTTTGTTTCCCCTTAATAAGCTTTAACATTATCGCCAATCTTAAATGATCTCTTAAAGTTTTCGTTTCCTGTTTTATTGCCTGTTGGGCTATTTTAATTAAGTGTTCAATAATGGCTCAAAGTCATAAGGCAATTCACATGAATGCCCATTAAATGTGCATTTAAACTAACCAAACAAATTGCCACAAGTTCACCGACCACACACACACGCACACAAAATCAAATACGGCGTATACGTAATATTAATTGAAACGTAAATGGTCGGAAAACACTTTCGCTCTCGGCTCCATTGATATCTAAAACTAAACATCTAAAACTGGCAACCCCCAAAACGGCCCCGACTGCCCCAAAAATAACAACAACAACAACAGCAATAGCAATGCGTGAATTTGCAACACAAATTCTGTAAGTGTCTGTGTGTGTGAGTGTGTAAACAAACACGTGCTTGTGTTTGTGTGTGTTCTCGTGCATGCCGCAGGCGCTTTGGCGCTGCATTCATCTGTTTTGTATTTGGCAGGCAGCCAAATAAAATTTCGAGATATGACCTTACACACAATGTGTTGCCGGCGTGCAGCAGCAGCAGCAGCAGCAGTAGTAACAACAACAGCAACAACAACACGGCCTAAACATGGCAACAGTTTCCGCGTGGATGCTGCGTCCATTAGAAATGCATTTGTTGCTGTCGTTATTGCTGCTGCTGCTGCTGCTGCTGCTGTAGCAGATGTTGCTTGTTGACATTGACATTGGCTAAACGGCAATTTGTGCGTGTATATTTGGAAATGTTTGAGCGTGTGTGTGTGTGTGTGTGTGTGTGTGTGTGCGTATGTTAAGTGTTCTATGCTAATGCAAATGTATTTTTAAAACACATACTGGAATCTGTTTCATTGGGCTAAGCTTCAAATGACATAATTTGCATGCCCCTTTGCTCACTTTTACTGACCTACAATGCAACGTCCACAGGGCAACCTTTGTGGTTTTGCCTTATCAGGCAAACAGTTATTTGTTATTGTTGTTGTTGTTTTTTTTTTATTAATTTCGTGCGTATCTTATCAAGTGTTGAGTTAATCTATGTGATTCTTACACTTCACTTTCTTGTCGAGTTTGCGCAACACAAAATTAAAACGTAATAACGCAAACCGTTGAATGCAATGTAAAAATAAAAATAATCAAAGGCAAAAACAGAGCAAAAGCAAAAATCAAAAAGGAAAAACATTTAAAAATATTTATTGTGCATGTACAATATACAAACACAAACACATACATACATATGTCCAGAGTACATACATTTACAGTGTGCCTGACCAAGGCCAAGTAATTTTGTATTGCTCTCGAGTTCCTTGGCCTCAGCAATCTGTATGCTTTTTGTTGCCGCTGTGCTTGTTGCTGTTGATTCTTGGTCATTGGCTTTGGCTGCTGCTGCTGCTGCTGCTCCTCAGTTGAGACTGCTTATTTGTTGATTTCATTTTGGTTTATTTATTTTGCTTGTTTTCGTTTACTTTTACTTGAAACTGAAAATCACATTTACTGCACTACAGTTCATCATCATCGTCATCATCATCGTTTCGAGGCTACATTAATTGTGGCAAATGTGGGCGAAATAAGAATTTATTAAGTGTGGCTAATGTTTGGCATTTAAGAAAGTATATAATTAAAAAAACAAATTGTTAGTAAAGTTCTTAAAGTACTTAGAACAGCTATATTGAATCTCTATTAACTGTTTTAATTCAGTATTTTTTTAATGTTTTATTAAATGGGAACAACATATTATTTATCTGTTCTTTAATTAGCTGCCAGCTGTTTACTGTTTAATGACATAATAATTATTTGCGTAACATTTATTTTAAATGTTGCTCAAGTATCGCCAATTATTACGGCTTAAGTTTGATTCTTATCTAATTGTGCGTTTAATTTCGCTCATTATTTATGGTGTTTGTCGTGGACAGTTTCCGTACGAGATTCAAACTTGAACTGACGCTTCCGCCTTGCCGCATACAGTTCCGTTCGTCTGCCAAATGGTGGCCCAGGCGCAGCTTAGAACGGATGCAATTCACTTCCTGCCTGGGCGCCCATTTGGGCCAATCAAACTCTCAAGCTGGACGACAATCTTTTAGCATTAGGTGCCTGTAGCAAAAGCTTGTGCCTGGGAAATGCGTAATTTTGCTAAATAAGAGAAGCAAAAAAAAAAAATCGTTTCTTAATTATGCATTCCAAAATTGCTGTTGAAAGACATCAGACGTGCGGAAAACTCACCCCATTAGTGCCCTTGAGTACGCGTACTTGTGTATGTATCTGCAAGATGCACAAAAATGCATTTCTTTTCCTGTGCTTTGTATTCTCAGTTGCAGTGGCGTGTTTTAATTGCACATATGTGTGTGTGTGCGTGTGTGTTGTGCACCCCTTTGGCTGTTTACATTTCGACAGGCCGTCGCATTTTAATTTTAGAATATATTTTTGGGTCTGGATTTCACAGCTCAGCTTTCAATGTGCATGCATGCAATGCGTTTCATTATTTTTCTCTATGTGTATGTTTGTTTTGTGTGTTTATGTGTGTTTGTTTGCCTGCTGCATTTTTCATTATGCAAAAAAATTGCATACCATTTTTTTTTTTTTTATATATATATAACATTTTTATTTCTGTGCGCATTCGCTTCGACTTTTTTTTCGGTACTTTTTTTCGAAATGCATTCAACAAAATTGCACGTTTTGCTTCGTGCATCTTTTGTATGTGCATTGGAAGAAACAAACAAACAGAAAAAAAGATGCAAAATGCATTGGCAAAAGGGTTGATTTTTATGCGTTTTGGGTTCTTTTTAACGCTGTTTTTTTTTTTTTCGGGGGCTCACTTGTATTTGCTTACGTGGTTTTAATTTTAATTGCTTCTCATCAGATTTTTCACATATAAAAATCAAAATTTTTTTTCTGGTTTACGAGAGCCTGCCGTTTGCATGTTGTCAACGATTTTATCTTTTGTAAATACTGTAATTATATGTGTTCCTCTTTGGCGACATTATCCGTGTGGTTCAAGTTTGCTTCTGGTTGTTTGTGCAACACGGAAGTGGTGCGGTTGAACGGCAAGAGGACATGAATTAACACAGACGATAAAGGGTTTGGGATTCACATTTGAATTGGAGGCACAAAAAAGCAGTCAATGTTTTTATACAAATAGGTTTTTATTTACAGACTGATTTACAGACATGAAATCGCATTGAGATATAAGTTAAACGTTTTACATAGGTTTTAATAGTACGATTTTAGATGCTTCAGAATATTTTTTGAGTATTTAAGTTTAACAAGTTCCAGCTAGAAGCAAACTCTTCGAAAAATAATTATACAATTCCATTGAACCCTAACAAAAATAAATAGAATAATGATTCACGATAATGAGCTTGTTCATTGATTTATTTTGATTTCATTGTAATCGCTTAAAATATACAAAAAATATTAATTGTTTATTAGTCATTTAATATGTTCCTTATGACTATTGCAATGCAATGCCAAACCCAAGCCCAACCTCAAGGCCAGTTGTTATGTTTGAAAGCCTCGATTTTGTTAGTGTCATATTGCAACGCCTCAGTCACCTTCGCCAATTCAAATGCCAGCCAGTTCTTGACTATTATGGCCCACACTGTGTCCAAGGTCATTGAGTCGCCGTTAACTAATGTAAATGCAATTAAAATCAACAAATATTTCGCTTATTAGAAAAGCATTAAATGCAATTCCATACAAAACTACACAAAAATAAAAAAAAACATGGTTAAACAATTACTATATTTATTATACACGAATTTTTTCGTTACAAGCCATGCAAAAAGCAACAACAACAACAACGAAATTTTGCGCATTAATTGAGAGACCTTGAAACCAGTCACGACTAAATTCAGGCACAGACCCAACCCCAACCCCCGTCAGACTCAAGCTTTAAACTTACATACTACAACAGACCCTGTACCTGTCCCTGTACCCAGTCGCTGACGCTGTGCCGAAAATTCTCAAAAAAAAACCAACAACAACGTTTTTTTTTTTGTTTTTTGAATTTTTCGTCTACAATGACATGCAATTGAGTCTCTCGCGCTGCAAGTCGAGTCGAATTGCATTGTCCGCCTGGCGAATTATAATAATTTCAGTTTTGCTCTCGCGCGCTCGACATTCGCACAACAACAGCGCACCGAAAACCGTTGCACACTCGAAAAAAAAACAAAAACAAAAACAAAACAAAAAGTGCATGTGCAACGGGCGCGCGTTGTCAGAGTCGCCAGTTGCATTTCGAGCGGTGAGTGAGCGTCTCCGTCTTCGTCTCCAGCGCTAAACAAAAGCGCGCTGTCGTCGTTGTCGTTGTCGCTGTGTTTGTCTCGGTTTCGGACTTGTTTTTATTGCGCTGCTCAAAACGCAACCCAAAAAGAATTGTTCAAAACATGTACAAAATGGAGAACAAAATGCACAAAATATATTAACAACAAAACGATAACTAAGAACACTGCAAAATTATATATATAAAAAAAAACTCAGAGCGAGTTCTGAGTGCATTTCAGCTGAGCGCGGAGTGCATCTGTGTGTACGTGTGTGTGTGTGTGTGTGTGAGTGTGTACCAATACTAAGGTAGAAAAAGTGCAATTAAAAATACACTGACACTGCCCCAACCCCTGCCCATCCTTGCCTGCTCACTCAGAAGCTTTGCTCACTTACTCACTCAGAGACACAAAACTGTGGCGACACATTTTTACGCTCCGAGTTGGTTCTTGCCACCATTTTCTTTTTATTTTTCTTTTTTGCTTCTCTCTCTCTCTCTCTCTCTCTCTGGGTGCTTTTTTTTTAACCAATTTCGCTTTTAACGTTTTTTTGCCGGCTACCATGAATGAAGCGTACCAATACATTGATACAGTATGCTCTAGCCGGCTGCTACCTCCCACTTAGCACAAGGGTCTCTCTCTCTCTCTTTCTCTATCTGTCATTCTCTCTTTCCCTCTCTATCTCTCTTTATCTGTCGCTCAGCGCTTGGCGAGTGCCACTGCAATTTTTTTCTACACACACACACACACACGACCACACAGAGATAGAACTGTAAGTTGAGCGTTCTGTTCTCAGTCAAGGCAAAATGCATACAAAAACAGCGAAACTTTTCTTAGACCTTTACAACACAGCATTGTGGCTGGCTCTTTGTCCTATGCATGTGTGTGCATTGGCTTGTGTTTGTGCCTGTGTGTGTGTGTGTGGAGAGCAATCCGCCGCTGCAATCATTCTGCCGCGCGCTCAGTTTGGGCTCCGGCTCATAGTCATAGTGCCGGGCAGCTCAGCTGGATGGCAGCTTTATTGTCGGTCGTTTCGAACGGTTCGGTACGCTTTTGCCTTAGCTTCGGATTGTCGTTGTAAGCGCAGCGCAGCAGCAGCAGCAGCAGCTAGCTTCTAGCAGCAGCACTCTAAGCAGCAGCGAAGCCGGCGTCAGCGTCGACGTCGTCGTCGTCGTCGTCGTCAAGTTAGTCGATTTTGTTGTTTACGTATTAGTAAAGTTGTCTGCGCTTGTTGTTAGTGTCGGTGTTTGTTTGTTGTTGACGTTGGTCGCGGTGCGAAATTTTTATTTATTTTCTGCTGCTGCTACCAACACACACATACGCACACACACACTCTGATCTATGCGTACACTCTTTCATGTGCATGTCTGTGTGTGTGAGTGCATTACATGTGCTTCCTCTTGAACAGCCCAAAGGCTAACAAACAGTTGACGTGCGTTTCTCTTGTGATAACAAAATATATTTTATTTCACTCGCGCAGCAAATCAAAAGCCCCAAAACAAAATCATTTGCAATTTTTTCTATAAAGTTTCTGAACTATTCCAGTGCTGTGAGAATAAGAATTTAAACATTATGAAAAACGCGAGTTTGTAAAATATACTATTATTTTATTATTTTTAAATCCGAACAATTAAAAATAAAAGTAAGTAATATTTTATTGTGAATATATGTTTGTAAGTAATTAATAAATATGTATAACGCCAAAGGGATCAACCATAATCCATGAAAATTAACAAAAAACTGTTACATATATGTAAATTCGTTTAATAATTTTTTTTTTAATATTTTTTTATTGATTTTTATGAGCTCTATAACGCACAGCAGTTGCTCTCTCGCTTTGTAACTCTCCCACCACAAATCTCTCTCCCTTTGTCATTTGCACTCAAAATGCAAAGAGTTTGTTTTTATACATTTTTTCCCCATTTTTTATTTTATTTTTGCTTCTGCTGCTCTTGTTTTTTTGCATGAGCGAGCTATGAAATTAGTTGGTTGGGGCGCAGGGGGGAATGCGTTGGCCCCTTATGTAGAAAAAGGAACTGAGGGGTAGGCGGTTAGTTAATAATCTCAGCGGTGCCTTAAGATGCACTGCTGATGCCCTTTATAGTTAACATGAAATACATTAGATTATATCTGTAACATTGTACGGATGCAGTTTGACGTTCTAACCTAAGTTAATAGAATGAAATTCTTGAAAATATACTTTGAAATCTATATTTGCAAGGTTTCTTATCTTTGGCAATGCGACTGCTTTAGTTCTTTAGCAATACTGTCTTCATAAGACATGTTAATTAGAAAGCATTTCTTTATTAAATATCAATCCATATATTTAATTTATTTCAAGACCTATTGCACAACCTTAAAATATAAGTGCATTGAAGCCAACGGAAATCAACGAAAATGTTGCAAAATATTCCATAAGAGTAGGGAAAATAAATAAGTGTTGAAGCCCGGCAAGTGCATTGGCTACGAGCCCCAAACGCGCCATACTTGTACACACATACACTCGCACACACATATATTGACAACAATGGGCATCAAATGCACAATCATCAATATGGGCAGTGTATTGATAAAACGCAGTTGTTGTTCTTGCTACTTTTGAATGCGTTTCAATACAAAAAAATATACAAAAAATTCGCGGAAATCTTTATTTATAATTTATGCACAAATGTCGCCTCAAATTTATTGTGTTGCGTATATGTAAGAATAATAAAAAAAAAATTAAAATAATAACAAATTCTAATTAATGCGCTTCTAATTTCACAGCGCTGACAGACGGAAGCATTTCGAGAAGTGATTTTCTTTGTGCAAATCGCATTTTGATTTCGAATAATTAATTTTATACAATTTATGACACTGACACATCCGATGCCAAAGTATAGCAAAACAAAAAAAAGGCAACACAATGAAACAACCAGGTGGACACCCACGCATACGATTTTCTTTTTACTTGTTCCATATGCTCATTTATTCTTTATATACTCGTCTATATATATATGGTCTTACTTATATATATTTTTTTAAATTGTCACTTCACGCGCGTGTTCTATTTATGTGTCCTTGTAGTTGTAGCTGAGATGTCCATTGTGTGTCTGTGATTGTTGTTGCTAAATGTCTTGGGTGGCATTTCCGCCATGGCCTGGACACATGAACGACAAGTTTTCAACTTTAATTGTGGCCAGGCAAAGCGAGTAAATTGAAATTTAATTCCATGTAACATTTATGCAATAGCAAATTGATTTGAGCAGCCGCTTGGCAGTCGCTTCTTAAAACCATTAGAGCCATTAGTCATGCCATGATGCAAAAGCCAAGAGCCGCTGGCGTGTTGGTAAAATCTACAAGGATTAGCATTAGAGCTGTGCCCCTCACATACAATACTTGTTGGCAGAAGCAGTAGCAAGAGCAACATTTGCCAACATGCAACATACAATCATCTGGCTGGCAGTCGTCGCTTTCAACTCTATCTGTCTGTCTGTCTGTCTGTCTGTCTTCAAGTCTGTTTGTCTGTATGTGCACGTAAGAAAACGAGTTATTGGAACAGGTTCATGACCTTGACCATCAACAACAGTGCGGCAAGGCAACACTCTTTTATAATGCCACGGCAATTGTAACGTCTGCGTTGCATATGGCACTCCATGCCAGACAAAGGAAGTTGCAGCCGCGCTGCTGCTGAACTGCTGCTTCTGCTGCTGCTGGTGAGGTTGCATTTGCATTGCCATTGTTCAAATGATTGGATTAGAAGCTCTCAACGACAGCAGAAGCAGCGGCGGCAGACAGGCAACAAGTCGCACAAGCTAACTGCAAATGCGATTGCTTTTGTTGCTTGCTTATGCTTATGCAACAACTTGCTGCACAGGCACAGCACTCGGCCAATCGTCCTACTATCTGAGTCTAGTGAGTCAGTGACTCACTAAGCCAAATGGCTTTAGTCCATGTTTTGGGCATGATTCATTCTGCATAGTATGAAAAAATTAAACTGCGTATCAGTTTTTTCTCTTTGTCTTTTTTTTTTTTTTTTTTTGTTTGCAGTTTCTCAAATTAAACGCTTTCGTATTTATTTATTCAAATTATTTTCGAATTGCATTGAAAATCAATTGGCTTAACGCTTCGTCTGCAGTTCCCAAAGCCGAACTGTGAAATGCGAACAAAAATTCAACTACTCCCTCTCTCCAATTCTGTTCTTGTGCTTTGCCTTTTTTTTTAAAAGAACGGCTAAATACAAAAGCAGAGCGCATAAAATAAACTGTTGCTGCAGTGAAGCGAGTGGGTTGAGTGTTGGGTGGGTTATATCGCAATTTTTTCTTGTTCGTATTTTGTTTTTATTTTATTTCTTCAAAAAATTTTTTTCTTATGTGAAAAGGGGATGTTGGAAAGGCAGCAGCAAGCTGGAAGCGTTCCAGGTACATAAGGAAAATGCAACAGGCAGTTGTTGTTATAGTTGTTCTTACTGCCAGCCCATTTTTAGTGGGTGGTAGTTTGAGTGGTTAGATGGTTAGGTGGTTGGATGGTGGCACTGTACAGATGGGCGGGCAAAGGTTTTCGCTAGTTTTTTTATTTTTTATTTTTCTGTCCCATTCGGGTGTGTGAGTGGGTAGCATTGAGAAAAATGGGTTTAATTTAACTTTGGCTGTGTCACAGCGAACGGGCAAAGCATGACGAAGGAAATCGTAGTTTGCATAAGAAAGACAATGAATTCTGATTCACGAGGTGAATTTTTTGCAACAGGTGCAATCGAGGCACACACGCAATTTAACCTTAAATGTGCAAGAGAAAATAAAAATGCACAATTCTGTACAATTATTTAACATTTTGCATAAAAATATCTGCTGGAGTATGAGCAACCTATAGAAATTAGTATTTATACTATAGACATCGTTATTGTTAGCCCGCAGTTATTGTTGCCGAAATGCAAAGCTCGATATTTGCCATATGCACAAACACAATTGAATAAATAGCAATAATTGCAGTAGCAATGCCAAACTTCCACACATTGTCCTTAAGCTTATCAACTTTTGCACAGCAACGAAAAATTCCAAAACACTCGTCGTCGCCGCCGAGCTCTCTCGGGCAAAAACTAGTCAAACATCAATAACAATTCACCTGCTGTTGCTGGCCAATGCAAATACTACAACAAACATTTAAAGCAAGCTGTGAAAAATATGCACAAAAAAGGTTAACGAAAAATAGAAGAAAAAAAGTAAATTTACATATGAAAATAATATTTGGTTTTTTTTTATTTGTTTTTATATTTACATATTTTCACAGCAGATATGTTTTCAATTTATATGCATTTATTTACTTATGCTAACATTGTGCTGTTACTGTTGCTATCTTTGCTGCCAGCAGGTTTTTTGGCACTACACATTTTTGCACAAACACTCATTGTGCATTGACAAGTTTTCAATAAACATAAACAAACATGTGCAGCTTGCATTTAGCATGTGTAGTTTAACACTATTTGTATAGTCAAATATACAACTGGTGTGGATGGAGGAGTTGAATTAAAAGAGAGTACCAATTCATTTAATTTTTTAACTAGCCAATTATTAGAATGTAGCTAAAACAAAGTGATCCATTGTAAAGCCAACTTAACTAAATCTCTTCATGTATAAGAATGTAAAAATTTCCATTGATCGATCCAAAAATATTGAAATTTTCAATGTAGATATTTGACACTGCTTCTGAGCTTTAGTTCACTCTTCAATCTCCGTTCGCCCCGTGTCCATTTGACTCACTTATGAGGGCTCCAGCAGAAACTTTTCTCTCTATGCGACAGTTTGCACGGCCGCCGCAGCAATTAAATGCATGGCACTCACTGAACCCTCTCTTGTTGCCATCCCCTGGCCGAACTAACGCTTACAAATAGTTCCAATTGCGGCTGCATGTTTTTTGACGATACACAGTCTAGCACACATACGCGCACACAACCACACACATATTCAGAGACATGGACACTTGTATTGACGTTTGGTTGGCGACAATTGATTTTTGTTACGTTTTCGTTTATTTTCATTAGTTTTTTTTTGTTGTTGCTGCTGCTGTTTTTTGTGGACATTTTTTTTTTTTTAGCAATTTAGTTCGTTTGCTTTCTGGCACTGACGCCAATGTCGTTTGCTGTTATTTAGACAACTGCTGAAAAATATTTTCATGCCCCTGGCATGGTATGCCCCGCTACCCCTTCACATATATTTATTCTATTGCCGAGGCGATCGGGCCAAACACGCGCTGCACTTTGTCGCCAGTTGTTGCTGTTGTTATTGTTATTTTTGCTTTTCATAATTTTGTTGTTACATTATATATATATTTATTGCTGTCTCCTTCTTCTGAGCATGTGTGTGTGTGTTTTTGGTCTTGTTGCATTTATATTTTGCAAACTGCATGCGAAGTTTTTCTGGCTGCTTTGTCGGCTCGGGTTTGACTCAATTTCGTCTTATCTAATTTTTGTTGCTATTTCTATTTCTTTCTGTTTTACAACATTCGAGAAACTTTTCTGTTTCTGGTCTCTTTTAGTTTTTGTGTATGTATCTCTGATTTGTTTCGTTTTTATTTACTTTTTCATTCTGCCTTTTTGCGTTTTTTGTTTATTTTGCTTCTTTTTTTTTGTCGAAATCAGGGCAAATTCATCATCATCAACAACATCGTCGTGCCCGTTGCGTTTTTGTGTAACAAAGATAAGGTTTTGCCAGCGAATGAGTGGGTTCTCTTGTTGTTGTTAGTTTTGTAGTTGTAGCGCTTGCTTTTATTCTTTATATGTATAATTTGTAACGGGGATCGGGGGCGCGCAATGGTTTCTTTTTTTTCTTTTCGTTTTTGTTGTTTGCCGAGTTAATCATTTCTGGCGAAATTTGATAATTTGAAGGTGACCCCAATTCGTAGAGGCATTGCATGTACTAAAACAAAAAAGCAAAAATGCTAAAAAATCGCTTGCACATTTGGGGCTGCTGATAAGGAGCAGAAAAAAAGCGCAACAACTGATGCCACACGGCGTATGCGCGATGTGTCAGCACATAAGCGATAATACTTATGCATATTGCCTGCTTACGTATTTATTAAAAAATGCAGCATTACATTTACGAAATTGCATGCATCCAGCAAGAAGAAACGAGCCAGCGATCCAGCCAGCAATTGCCAACACTCATATCTCAAGGCAGTTTTAATAAAACCCAAAACTGACATCATAAAACATAGCACATATGACAGCAGCCGGCATACAGGTCGCATACGTAACGTAGTGCCATGCTGCCACACCCAGTGCAACAACACACACACACACACACGAACAAAGCAACAAGTCGTTGTACCCAAATATATAGCGCTGGCACAAAACCTAAAGAGAAGAAAAAAACCAAGGAGCAAACTAAATAAATGAAAACGAAGCAAAAATACGAAGCAACACCCCAAAAACCCCCTACCCCCTAACTCTCAATGGCAAATTCAACAGCAGCCCAAAAACAGGCAAAGCCAATGCCAAAGTAAAAGCAAAAGCAAAATTCTTTTTGTATTATTTATTTTATTTTTATGTGTTTTTGGTTGGCTCGTCGTGTGGGGTTGGGGTGGCTGTTATATTGGGTGCAACGCTGCTGCAGCGCTGTCAGCCCAACTGCCTTTAGCCCCATTCCCAAACACTTCATTTTCTGTTCCTCCTGTTGCTGCTGCATTGGTATTGGTGGCTGTGGCTGTGGCTGCCTGCCTCCTGTTGCGCATTGAGCACAAAATAAAAGTTTCGTAACGTTGTTTTCACATTTCCTGCAACGCGTCACGGGCTGGGCTGCCAGTCAGCAGCCACTGCCTGCTGCTGATATAGAAAACGTAGTTGTAGTTGTTGCTGACGTTGTTTTTGTTGCTGTTACTGTTGTTGCCAAAATGCACACAAAACATGTCGAAAATGTGCCATATGCCAGCAGCAAATGAAATCGTTGTCTGCTCCTTTCGGGCTGCATGCAACAGTTTTGCCAACACACACACACATACACACAGAAATACAAAAACTGAAAGACAGATACAGACAGTCAGTGCTATATATAGACAATGCCGTTAGCTCAATAGTGCTCTACAACAAATACAGACAACACATTTCGACATGGCACATTTAGCATCCTTGAGCGGCATTTAACTTTGTTTTGTGTGTGCAACACCCGTGCTACCATCCTTTCAGTGTTGCAACAAAACATCCTTGTTGTTGCTGTTGCTGTTGTTGTTGCTTCATTTAATTTAAATTCGTGTTGGCTTCGTTTATGCAATCAACGTGAGCAGCAAGCGGTTTTTTTTCAATGAAGTTGTGCATTTCGATTGCCGTTCAGGAAATCGAATTTTTCGGGCTGAAAGTTTGTGTGTCTTCAGTTCTTGACTTACTTAGTTTGAGCACATGTTCATGCACTCAGTGCTTAGTTAGTCAACGCCTTGTCAAATGCATTAGGGTCAAGAGCAATGGCCGGTGCATAAAAAAGCCAAATGCTCAGAGCCAAAATGCACACAAACAAACAAACAAACGAACAAGCAAGTAAACACATGTGAGTGTGCCTACTTGCATGTTAGTATGTATAATAAATCAGCCAATGGCCAAACAACCAATAAAACTCAAAGCCAAGAGCAAGTCCAATGGCACAAAACAACTACAACAACAGCTGCAACTGCAACAGCAACTGCAACAGCAACAACGGCTAAACTTGTCTTTTTGGTTGTCGGTTTGTAGGTGAGCTGGGCCATGAACAAGCCGCGATCGACCGCCACTGCAAATGGCGACCTTACAGTCAGCCAGTCAACTAGTCAACTAGTCAACTAGTCGGCCAGCCAGTTAGCCAGCCAGTCAGCCAGCTAGCTAGTCAACCAGTCGCCCATTGAGGCAGCCACCAACACCAAGAGTCTTAGTTGCGGTCGTGTTTGTCGTTGGCTGTTGCAGATCGCAGATCAACGTTAGAAATGGAAATGCGCTTCGTTGCATACAATGGCACCAACAGCAACAACAACAACAACAACTGGGCCGAATGTGTGTTACTGTAACTGAGCCAACCACCAGCCAGGCGGACTGGCCAGTTAGTTAGCCAGTCAAGTCAGCCCAGCCAGCGGTGACTTTGGTTTCGTTTTCGATCTTCCTGTCATTGTGTTGGTGTTGTTGTTGTCGTTGCCGTTGCCTGTTGGCGCGTGCTCATGTTGCTTTAGTTTGTTGCATGTTACTGCTGCACTTGTTGCATGCGCCCGCAGCAACAGGTGAGAGTTGTCATTGTTGTTGCTGCTAGAGTCGTGCACAGTAAAACGATGACGACAACAATTGTAAATACTAATGGCCAATGATCTTTTATCGGAGTTTGCCGCAGGGCCAATGCCGCTTGAAGGTGGCGAATTGTTATTATATTGTTGCAACGGAAGAGTTCATCATGACAAGGTTGCCGTTTGCCATTACAACGGAAGTAATAACTGCTCAAGTGTCAGTGTTAGCCAAGATTTACTCAACTATGTTCTTTTATAGAATATTGGGTTACAGTATGAGGTATCGATTTAATATTGTTATTATATTAATTTTGCATGCTACAAAAACAAGGAAACTAACAATGGAACAAAGATGAATGAATCATAATAAAAAATAACACTTTTAAATGCACATTTTGTATATATAGATCAAGAGCTGCAGCTTAAATCGTATGAGTAATTTTAAGAAAAACTTTAACTGTGCGTCAATGCGCTTATTAAAAGATTTATTGGAAATAAAATGTGCGGTCAAACTTAATTTAGTGTTAGTATTTTAATTATTCCAACGATTATTAATATTCACCCTTGATTTGGTTGGTTGCAGTTAAATTTATTTTTTGCTTAATTGCAATGTTTGAAGTCACTTTATTAATATTGCCTCAATTAACTGACCGAAACACATCAAACTCAATTAACATGTTTCACTTAATGGATAGCCATACAATAAGCACACATTACTATGTGTGAAAAACTAAAGACAACTGAAGGTCGCCATCATCTGGCGAACATGCAAGTGAAATAATTTATAAACAAATTTCTAGAAAGTTAACCGAGGCTAAAAACAAACAAACAAATATAAACACAAAAAAAAAATGAGCGCACATAATTAATCAAAATTATGAGAATTGTGTGATCAAATAAAATGTAATCGATGACTTCCGCCTTTTGCCAAGAAAGCGAAATACAAATTGCAACAAACACAAAAAAACACAGCTACAATATATCAGCTTTTAAAAGTAATTTTATTAATTCATCAACTACAAATAAATAAATACATGATAAATAGTTGCAGCAGGAGCAAAAACAAAAAAAAACAACGCCTACATATTAATTAAATGCAAATTGTGTATTTAGAATAACAAAAAAGCTTAACTTGTTCAACACTTGTATATATGAGCAGCCAATTGGAACAATGGAAATTGTTGCAATTGCAAAAATAAAATAACAATTACCAAGGTTTAACATTGGCCACGATTCCAGCTGGCGTAAAGTAACAAAAATTTGGCTCGGGCCTTGAACACTTTGTGAACTGAAAATCTAAAAACAAAATAGATAATTGAAAACTGAATTAAGAATTGAGAATTCAAACTGGTTGACCGAAATGCACTTTGTGCTTAGAACTTTAGTAGTATATAGCATCTAACTGATATTAACTGATATTTTTTGCGCACCAACTCGTTTTCTATAGCGAGCACTTAATTCAGTTCTATCTCGTACCTTTGAAGCCAATAAATTGCGTCGTCGTCAGCTGCCATTTTGTTACTGTATGTATATATATATATATTTTTTTGTGTTGTTTTGTTTTTGTGATTTGGTTTTTTTGTGCTACGGCACATGCATGTACATGTATATAATATATGGCTTACAAGTTTCAAGCTGCAATCCGGCCTTGATATTTTGCAAAAAATTTATTTATGAAATCAAATGCAGGCGAGCGAGAAACCGAGAAGCTGAGAAGCAGAGAGACACACATAGTGACAGCCATCAGATATACTTGCTGCATTCATTATATCTATAGAAGCGTTCGATTGAATGACTTGTCTCAGCTTTTTATTCTGTATCTGTAACACGTAGCTAGATTGCTATGCTTGGATCTAGCTTGATTCTTTATCTGTAGCTCAGCCGAGCTGCTGCAAAAAAGGCAGGAAACGTTCGTTCTCAAAATAAATAAGCGTTGAGTTTGCATTCTAGTTTTCGTCGCCGTTTGGGCTGGCAGCTGAAAAAAGAAAGAGCAATGAAAAACCTGCAACATAATTGCAAATTGTGTTTTCTATGTAAATATCAAGGGGTTGGTATAGTTGTATGGTTGTTTGGTTGCTTGGTTGCTTGGTTGGGGCTTCGCTAAATTATAAAAATATTTAAAATAATACCGAAAAGGCGTTGGGCTGGCGCTGCGAATCGCTCAATCTATGGCCCAAGGAAGCAACAAATTGCTGCTGCTCGCTTGCCAACCAGCAACGTCCATCATAATCAACGTCCATCATCAGCTGCTGCCGCGTGCTCCGTTGACACACCCACCAAGTTGCAATTGTGGCTACTGCATGCAGCAAAAGCTGCACGCCAACTGCCAATTCCAATTCTGGCTGTTGTTGTTGCTGTTGTTGTTGTACTTTTGGCATTGCCCGCCTCCAGCGATGATGGCAACAAGTAATTTTTCATCACCACAGTCAGTAAGAGAAAAGAGCCACAGCCATAGTCAGAGTCAGATCCAGAGCCAGTCTGAGCCATCTTCAAACTGTTTGGCTACCAGTTTTTTGTTGCGTTCAAGGGTGTACGGCAACGTCAGTTTTGCCTTTGTATTGGCGCCCATGTCCAAGTCCCATATCTGATATTAGAATCTCAATTAGTTTTTCCACTGTCTTTATGCGTATACGCTACCGCTCCTTGTGCCCATGTTGAGGGTATTGTAATTTAGTTTTGGGGGCTGGATAGGCAGGTTTCAATGGCCAACAAGTGCCTTAAAATGCTAGGTAGCGATAATAGTAAAGCAGAATCACTTTAAGTTCTATCCGGAACATTTATCATGCTATGATTAGAATTTGCTAATTGATATCAGCTGGAAACATTGTTATTGCATCAAAAACAACCCAAAATATTTTAATAAAATTTGTAAATTAATGAGAGACTACTCATTGGGATTACACACACACACATGGAGACTAATTGCAAAAATCCAACACGTTTGACTATTTACGGCGATATAATATTACAAAAAATGAATCAAAATTAATGCAAACGCCAACAACGACGACAATAGCATTTGAATAAATTAGTGTAATAGACAGATTAAAACAACAGCGACAACAAAAAGTTGGTCGGTATGGTTGTGTGTAACTAGGAAATATCAAAAACTGGTAGCTGCCCGAATAGTAAAAGCCCCACAATTACAATTCCAGCAATAAATAAATACTTATAAAAACAAAAAATAAAAACAGCAACATACACAAAAACAACTATGACAAGCTGTTGCTTGGCAAGAATGCAACTAAAACAACAGGAAAAATAAAATAAGAAAAAAAAACTTAAATATTTTCAGCATATGAAATAATAATAATAAAAAAAAAAGTGCAACAGGTTTTGAGAGTGTGTGTTTTCGCGCTAACCTTGAAATAAAACTCGTTTAATCATTTCTCAGGCGACTCGAAAATGCAATGAAAACAACAACGACAAGAACAACAACAACAATAATAACCCCAACAACAAGCGACATATGAAGCGTTAAATGGCGCATTACAAATTTAATAATTTCAACTGGCTTGCATTGGAAAAGTTTAGTTGCTATTTTTTGTGCTAATCACAAATATGTTTTTGTCTCTTTCTCATTTATTTTATTTCTCTATCCAATTTGCAGGTACAGTTGCGCCAAAAGTAATTTCCGCATTAAGCTGTTACACACACACACACATTCAAATATATATACATAGATAGAGCTATAAAATGGCCGACTGCTCATTTGCCAGATGCCAACAGGAGCGCCGCCTCATCAAGCGCGAGCTAATGAAGTGGTCCAAGGATATGCTGCACATTGTCGGTGAGTGGCCCAAAATGATTCTCTTAACGCTTCACACCCCCACAAACTCATACAATTTAATTAAAAAATAAAAAATAAGAAGTAAAACTCTCTCTACCCAACCCTTTCTCAATCTTCGTCTTTTTTTTCACTCCTCGTTTGAACAAACATTTCCAGCGGCTGTTGCTGCTGCTGCTACTGCTGCTGCGTCATCTTCCAGCAATTGCTTTAACTTGCTTGCATTAGTATTAGTGCAGGATTTTTATTGCCTAAGCCAGGGACTTGCCATATACACTCAAACCTTCAAACATACGTGCGAGCTACCTAAATTGAGCAATGTTCGAGAATGGCTGGAGTGATCGTCTCTCATATTAGGGCCGCAAATGGGATTTGCCGTTTAATGGCAAATGAAGTGTGTGGTGGCTTTATGCTATAGCATTTATAAAAAAAAAAAGGTTCCACATGGAAATTGACTTTAGTCCACCCTAATCAACATAAGTTGGGCCCAGTCTGAGCTTACCATATGTTTTAGCTACAGCTAGTATATAGAACGTAGAACGAAGGATATGCCAAAGTAAAATAAACAAAATGCAAAGCTTTGGCCAAGCGCTCAGGCGTTCAGGCGCCATCAACACAATATACAGAAACAGTTACACATACATATATCCACACACACACACACACACAGATAGCAACACCAACAGCCAGCGACTTTCAGACTAAAGCAAACACCAAGAAAAATTAACATAAATTGCAATTTTTTTTTCATTTTTCTACATTTTTTTTTGTAGCTGCTGTGCTTATTGCATTTCTTGCTGGGCACAGCAGCGTCTCTGCCAGCCTTATCCTTCGCTCTATGAAACACTCTCATTTCGGTTTTTGAGCACGTTTAGCACGTTGCCGGCAAAGTCGCCAACTGTCCCAACTTCCCAACTATCACCCTCAAAAGCCCAGCAGCCACCTGCATTAAAATGTTAAATGCCTTTTGTCGTTGTTGCTTCTGTTGTTGTTGCTGTAGTTGTTGTCGTTGCCATGTACTATTTTTTTTTCTTCCACTTTTAAATATTTTTTTTGCTCCTTCCACCCATGCACCAGCTTTGGGGCTCGTCCTTGCCCGCGTCCGTGTCTCGTGCACTCAATTACTTCCTCAATGCGCTCCATAATGCTTATCGTCCTTGTTTCTAGTTGACATTCCCACACAGCCAGCAGCGCTTCCAATGCCGTCCACCACCCACCCGGTTCAACCCAAAAAAAAAAGAAAAATAAATAAAATAGAAGACAACCCGTTCCACCAAACCCTTAGCACATTTTTCCAGCGACAATTTTTGTTGCCACTCGAAGGGCGGTCGGGCGGTCGGGCGGTCGGGCGGTCGGGCGGTTAAGCGGGTGTATGCAGGGCATTTGGGTAGAAGGAGAAGGTTTCGGCATCGTTGTCGCACGAAGCTGCAAAAAATCGTTGTCTGGCTTTCAGCTGGTGCAGCTTTAGGGTTGGCTTTGGTTTGGGTTAGTTTTTAGCTGCATCATTCTATGTGCATGAGTGTGAGTTCGTCTCTGTGTATGCGTGCGTGTGTGTGTGTGTGTGTGCCCAAAACGAAGTGCTATACGAGATAACGAAGCACACTTAAGCGCACGCACACACAAAGCTGGAAGGACGAGAACGAGGACGTTGTCGACGACGTCGACGACGAGGACGAGAACGTATCCCTACGAAATATATTGCACAATATAAAAATGCAGACGACGACTGCCGAATGCGACGAGGCATCCCCTCCCTCTCGGCTAACTGCAAGCTTAGGCCAAGCCTGTTGCTGTATGCTTGTGCTACACAACCATAAGCCGAAAAGGCACCTACTACTACCACACCCGAATGAATGGCGCCGAAAGGCGAGCCAACGAGGAGCAAGCAATGCCATAGCCATAGCCATCGCCAACGCTAACGCCATCATCAACGTCCTCGTCCTCGTCCTTACGTCGACATCGTAGCTGTTTTTGTGGCCGATTTTCGACGCCGTCGACGTCGCTGTCGCCATCTACCCATACTCTAGCATATCGTCAAAATGGGAGTTAAATTTCCAACGAGCGACGAATTTTTTCTTCTTTCTTTCTTTCTTCTTTTTCTTTTTTTGTTTTTTTGCCCACCCAACGACATTCGTGTTTTTGGTAGATCGAAGAAGATGCCAGCAACAAGGCAACAGTTTTGGGTGGACTATTTGGGTTGAGTTAAATGGGTTGGGTTGGGTTGGGTTGTTGGGTTATGTCGCCTGTTGCATCGTTGGGTTCAAAACCGGCTGACTCTATGTGTGTGTGTGGCAATGGCTCAATCAGTGGTGGCGCTGTATTTGATTGTAATGGGATATGCCACTTGTAGATTCAACACGCAAAAATTCACTTGTGTACTGAGGGATTTCGAATTTGAGAGAGAGAGAAAGGGAAAGCTGTGTAATATCTAATTTTCTATATAATTGGATTCGGTCTTTGTGGGATTTATTTAAGAAATGTAATTAACAACAATGTATAAGTGCTAACCTGATAAACAAACTTAAAAATGCTCTTGATATAGTAGAGTTTAATATTAAAAATACAACAATTGTACTTATAATTTTTCATGTTTTCTTTAATTTTTGACAAACGAATTGTTTAACTAATATTTCAAATATATTTTTCAAGCCATTAACATGCCAATATTCAATTAACTTGGCTTGATTAGGGATTTTTACCAGTAACTTGATGCACTGAATTTAATTAAAAGTTCCATTAGGATAGTTGCTCCCAACCCTTAGCCCCACAGGCCATCAAGCATTAAAAAAAGCGCAATATAATATTGAATATAGAAACCCAAAAAGCAAAAAAAAAAACGGGCAAATGCAACAACAGAAATAACAACAAAATACGGAATTAAGAAGAAAAAATCCATCTAAGCGATTTTTACGTTTGTGCAAGTGAGAGAGGGAGAAATACCAAATGCGTCGTTAAAAGCAGAGCGAAAGTGTCAGAGCATTGTGTTGTGTGTGTGTGTGTATCAAGAAAAACGAATCAGCAGGTGCTGGGTAATATTGTGGGCCATACTCAACTCACAATAGTGCACCATTTGGGTTTACTTTATATATATATATATATATGTGTATATAAATATATATGTATGTATGTACTAGTTGTAGTTAGTGCGGTGTTTTCAGTATTCGTACTATATTGGGCGCTGTGCGAACGCATCTTTCGATTACAGCAATAGCAATAACAACGACAACAACTGTAGTGGGTGGATGTTGGCCTCGTCCTCGTCGTCGTCCTCGACTTTTTCTCGTACTCTTTTCACATTCTTGTTGTCGTTGTAAGAAGGCATTTTTATGCGCTGCGCCTGCAAGGAAGGATGCAACAAGCGACGAGCACACCAAGAGCCAACAGCTGTGTGTGCGTGGGCGGGTAAGTAAGGCAAGCTCGACCGCAACGTTGCCTCATCCCGCTGCTGCTTTTGCTCTTCCTCCTGCTCCGCTCCTGCTCCTGCTTCACATGCCAGCCAAATCCTACACAGGATTTTATGCACTACGCAATGTGTACACGCTTATTCTCTTCCCCCCGACACTTTCCAGCCAGTCGCAGTGTTCTTTTTTCTTGCTTCTTCCATGTATATTTTTTTTCCTTTCTTTCTTTCACGCTGCATTGTTGTTGTTGTTGAATTTTTTCTGATGGTTTTTAGGTTACATTTTTACGAGTTTTACGCTTCCACTATAGGAGTATTTCGCGCCGTTGTTGTAATTGTTGTTGTTCTGTGGCCACGACGACAACGACGACGATGAGAACGCTGAGAGTAACGAAGGAATCGCTTCCCACAATCGTTCTTCGTGCGGCGTTCGATGGCGCCTGCAACAGCAAAGACGCAACCAAATTCATGCGCTCCTTAGTTAAAGTGTATCTGTATTGCAGTCTTTCTGTGTATGTGTGGCTGTTTGTGGAAGCGCCACAAGTGGGTGGGATGAGGATGAGTTTGTGGCCAGGCTGGCGGGTTAGTTTCGTGCATGCACTGAAATTGGAAAATAGATTTTTTGGTTGGTTGCCTTTGGCCTTTTTTTCCTCTTATATATCGTTTGGCATTTTACTTTCTGGTTGTTGTTGTTTTTGTTTTTTCTTTCTTTTTTTTAGATTCTTTTGTGTATTTTCGAATGCAAAGGAGTGAGCAGGATGCAGTCAGCTTCGGTCAGACCGGCCGGCTGACCAGAAAAAGGCCAGGCCAGGAAGTCAGCCTGGCTTTTGGGTGGTGTTGGTTGTTGGTTCGCTGTGGTTTGGCCCGTGTGAGTGTGAGTGCTTGGGTGTGGGTGCATTTTGCTTTGGCCCAAGGTAAGAGCCAGAACAATGTGCGCCGCAGGAAGCCAGCCAAACGAGGCTGGGACGATGTCCTTAGCGCGAGACGCTGCCAACTTTTCTTTGGCATATTTGTTGCATTCTGTTTTCTTCTTTTTCTTTTTTTTCCATCAGTTTTGCCTTCTTCTTTTTCGTGTGTGCGTGTATAGAAAAAAAAATGAAGCGGAAGCACGAAAAAGCACAAAGTTAACGCGTTGCTTGTGGATTGGTGGGTGAGTGGTTGGGTGGTTGGGTGGTTAGAGCGGGATTTTGCGGGTGGACAAGTCAGGCGGCTGAGTGTCGTGAGTGTTTTGGGTGTTTGGGTGCTTTGGCGTTTGGGTGTTCGTCGTCTATAGACGACAAGAATCGAGCAATATGGCGCTAAGAACATTGGGCAAAATGCAGTGAAAGAAAAAAACAAAATAAAAATGCTGCACATTATGTGCGTGTGTAAGGGTGGAGGGCGAGCGTTTTAGCTATATGAGCGGGTGGGTGTGCTTGTATGTGTGTGAGTTAGTGGGTGAGCGTGGCATAAGCAAACAGCAAAACACACAAAAACAAAATGAAGCAAAAAAAGGCCACTAAAAAAATGCAGCACGTTGTATGTTGGGTGGTTTTGGGTGGTTTGGTTGGGTTTTGACTTCGTCGTAGCCGTTGCCGTCGCAGCCAGCGTCGCTGCATTTTATTTTGTGCTGAAAAAGTTTCGTGTGCTCGAAAAAAGTTTCGTCGCTTCGTTGACGTCGTAGTTGGCGTCGTGCGCTTTTGGTAGTTTTTGCTGCAAGGGAAAACGAATAGAGGAAGCTCCGAGAGGTAAGGTGAGGGCATGGCGGAGTGGGTAACTAACCCCATTCCGTTTTTGTCGTAGTGTGTGTGTGTGTGTGTGTGTGTGTTTTCGTCTGTTCATGTATATGTTTGTGTGTGTGTGTGAGCAAGGCATTTGACTGGGTTTGAGTTTTGCAGCTACATTTGGCTGCATTCGGTTGGTTGGTTGTGCTCAGTGCCTGGACGTGGCGGGCTGGGTTTTTGGGGGCGGGCACGCCTTATAGTTTGGTGGGTGTCTCCTGACATTTTTGTCGAATTTGCAGTTGTAGTTGTTGTAGTAGTTGTAGTAGTAGTAGTTGGGCGCTGCGATGCTGGCGCCGACGGCAAAGCCAGCGTCAACGGCGACAGCACAACTATTTTTGTGCTGCGGCGTTTGATGCGCATTGTGCAACAAGTGAGTTTGGCAGCAGCCACCAACAGGACGACAACTAGTTTTCGGCAGTAGCAACCCAAAAAAAGAAACCCAACACAAAAAAAAAGAATAGACACTCGTCTCTCTTGTTTGCACGTTTGCAAGTTAATTGTGTAAATTTGAATGGGCAACCAAAGTGGCAGCAATTGTGGCCTCAACTGAATCAAATCGCTTTCAAGCCAAGGAGCCTGAGCCAACAGCACCCAGCTGCCAGCTTGTGTGTGAGTGTGGCATTGTGGCATGCTTATTCGAGTGTTGATTGAAGCAACAATTGGCGCCAACTGTTGCACCCAACAGTTTGACATTTGTCGTTAGACTTTCGCCGTGTCGCGTTACGTTTGACAAAAGTGTTGTGTGCTTTTGAGCGCCGCACTTCCGCTTTCAGCTTAACTAGCACTTGCATGTGTGCGTATGTGTATGTAAAAGTGTGTGTGTTTGTGGGTGCTGCTCGGCGTGTGTGCTGATGAAAATTTAATTAAAGACGTCGCAGCTGCATTGCGATAATTTATGTGTAGGCATTTAATTAAAGCGATCACACAGCTCATTTACATAGACATCAACAAACTAAGTTAGAAAGAACGACTTTCAGATAATTGTTGTCTGTCTGTTGTGGCTGGCATATGTTGAACTTGACTTTTAACGAGTGTTGTAAATGCTTAATTGAATTGATTAGTTTACTAACTGAATTTTGGCTGCGATTCAATGAATGTAAACACAATGTGCGGGTGAGTGAAATATATTTTGTTATCAACTAAACTGAAAAATGATATGATAAGTGCGAAATCTATTTATCTAAGTTGTTAGTGTTAAAGTAAAAATATTTAACAAGTGTTCAAGTTGAAATAAATTTTTGTTTCTGTTAAATTCTACAAAAGCTTAAAATGTTCTTAGTTTTTTCTAAAAAATTTGTTCTCACTTCATTGGAAGTAAAGACGGTTTTTTACTTGTAAAAATTATAATCTTATCAAACTTTAAAAATTGCGCACAAGAAATAATTTCACCTAATTACAAAACCAACGTAGATCGATAGAACAACGGCTATTGTTCGTCAAATATTGACTTTTGTTTAATGGCAGCTGTTAGGTTTCTGCCGTTCATTTGTGTTGGTATTAATGCGAAATTCTATTAAAGTGTTTTTTAATGGCAATAAGTAATCTTAAGAAACACCTTAAGAATAATGCGTAGAATGAATAAATGCTTATTTATTCCAACTTTATAAATATAGATATTTTAAAGAACACGAAAAAAAACTATAACAAACAACAATGTGACCCATTGCACTGCATTACATAAGAGCCATAGCTTGAAAAGTTGAAAAAGTCAAGCTTGCTAACTGCGTATTTTCTTCTATATAAACAGGCAAAAAGCTATAAACTAAAAATTTACACAATAATTACCTGTTATACCCGTAAGCCAAACAAAACTGCAACACTTTGCAAACTATTAAAGCCAAAAAGTCGAACAGCTTTGTTGACAGATTTCAAAACACTTGCACAAACTGCACGTTTACACTCATAAAATATATATGTACGTGTTGTGTACAAGGGGCGCCCAAAAAACTTGGCAATAACAAGAGCAACAACAGCAAGATCGGCCAGCTGCTGTTGCTGCAAAAGCTGAAAGGCAAATGTGTAACAAGAATTTCATGCTTATATGAAAATTCTTTGAAGAAAACTTTTGCAAATAGACAACAGAGCGTGCAACACATGTAGTACAACGCAAGTCAGGCAACAGGCAGGCATTCTGGCTGCAGCACGAGGCAAACAACAAAAGCCAACAATGCTCCAAAGGAGCAGCCATATCAGACATTTGCCCTCCTTCAGGCACCAAGCAAATGTGCTTGTTACCCGCTTTCATGACACTCCCCCTTGCATCCCCTTGCAACCAACAAACTGCAACGATGACGCTGACGATGGCAACAACGATGTAGACGTTTGTATTTGACTTTGTAACATCGTTACACAACAACAACAAAAACAACAACGATAACAACAAGAAACTATTGCACTTGTTGCATAAGTCACACACACACCCGCAGTGCGACCAACGCGCCAACAAGTGGCAATGGCGACGCACAAAAGTATGCAAAGACTTGCGAATTCACACATTCTAACAACGCAGACGGCAACGGCAACGACAATGCCAACGCCAACAGCGACAGCGGCGTCGACGCCGACGGCATACAGGATACGGATGCTGTTGCCTTCGCAGCACTTTCGGCGATTTTCGACGAACTCGCTGCCACGAGCTGCTGCACAGACACCCCAAACATACATACTCATGTATATATGTTTAGCCCATTCCCCCAAGCAGCAACAGTTGTCAATTGTCGGCAACTTGTTGTTGTTTGCGGCTGCCAAAGTCATTGGACTAGAGGCTAAAGGCAATGCGAGCATGGAAATGCAACACATGTATTTTCCAATAACAGGTAACAGAACATGCTGTTAACAAAGAAATCAATGTAGAATTCTAGCCAGGGGCCACACCCAAAAGAAAAAAAAAACTCCATTAGCACCAGGCACAACTCTGAAGTACCATCAAAATCATTTCAAGTTGATATTGCTTTTAACCAAACTACTATCTCTTCAGGCTGTCTACCAAAAAATACGAAAAAAAGAACCTTGTTCAAAATGCGAATATAGCTAGCTGTTTTTTCTGTTCTTTATAACAAAGTTCGAAGCATTTTCTTCATCTATTTTGTGGATTTTTTTCTTTTTTTGTTTTCTTGTTGTCGCTCGATTTGCTGCCGTTATGTTAGCTGGTTATTGCCTTTGTGTGGACAGTACAAACTGTACTTCCGTTTTTATCTACAGCCTGGCAGCATCTTTGTTTCACAGAGCCACAGAGCAGTGCCGAGACGTTGACAGCCACAAGAACAACAGATACAACATCAAATCGATAAATATTCAACACACACAGAGTTTGTAAAAATACATTGAAAATGCATTAGACGCTGCATTGGCATGAATTTCAATAGCGTCTGTCTTATACAGTTTTTTATACTTTTTTTTTTGTTTCAAGATTGAGCTTCAAATATATATGCAAAAAAAAATGCTTTTTTTTCTATTTTAATTATAAGCGTGAAAAGTAGTTGCACTAATGCATTAATCGTGTGCTATAAATTTAATAAAATAACCCAAGTCTCCTGACGGGCAATCAAACTGCACAATTTCTAAACACTTTCAAGGTTGGCACAATGCGAAAATAAAAAAATGGAAATAATAAAATCCAGTTACTTGTTCAACTCGTAAGCCGACTCAAGTCAATTGCCATTTGGCTAGCCACTAATCAAACGTAACGAAATTACTTACAAGCATAAACATGCTTTAAATCGAGACAGGTTCGCCTTGAGATCTGACCAAAATGGCGCTGCAACGGTAAAGCCGACGGCTAACTGCTGAACAGCTAAGCTTTTGCCACTAACATGTTGTGCGACATTTACACGGAAGCAAAAAGTCAAAGTATGTAGCTCGTGTGTGCGTATTTCTGATCGTTTGTGTGTGTGTGTGTGTTTTGTGTTTGGCTGTGGGTCAGAAAGCGAATGCGGCGTATACGTGATATGCCAAATGTTAGGCACGCAGCGACATCTGATCAAATGTAGATCGCAGCAATAGAATTGTGAAAGCTAAAAAAACTCAAAAAACATATCTTTAACTGCGAGATATTAAGAATTCTGAGTAAATTTATATTAGATGAAAGTGAACTGAAAAATATTTTAAAATGTAGTTTATATCCCGACACTATGAAATGGTCTGTTCATCTATCTATGATGTGTCATGACGTAAAGTTATTTTAGCTTGCAACAGCTCAAGACTGTGAATCACTTAGTATTGCCTTAGTTAAGCTGGCAAAGTTGCAACTAAAAACTCGATAAGAACAACATTCAACAAATTGCAATATCAATTTCTGACCGAGTATATATATATATATATATATATATGTATGGTGTATAGTAATAAATGCCATTCCAATAATAATATTAAGCAAATAATAAGAAATCGCACAAAAGTTGATTAAAAAACTTATCAGCAGCAAAGAAAAAAGGAAGCACAAATTGATTTCGTAAATCGATTCAATAAAAGATGTTGTTGCAAATCGAATGTCTCAATAGCCGATTCGATGTGGCAATACCAAATGCGTTGTCTGTGTTCGTTGTTGATAAGAACGAAGCGACTACTACAAGTGCAAATTACACATACATCAGTAAATGTATGTTTGTGTGCATATGCCTATAAATATTCTTATCGTTCACGCAGTTTTTTATTGAAGTTTTGTGTGCATTTTATATATATATGTTTTATTGTTGCAAAGGCTCAAATCTAAATCTCGCTCCCTCTCAAAAAGGGTGACAAAACTGCCTTGTGGCTGCACTCGCAACTGTTGCGCTTATGCATTGTTGTTGTCATAGCGGCGAGCAAGGGCTTTCCACACATATGCATGCTTGACATGCAAGTGTGTGCGTGCGTGTGCGTGTGTGTGTGTGAATGTTCATTTATGAGATAATACCTTGAACGTGCGTCAGTCAGGTCGTTGTCGTTGTCGTTTAACTGCCGTTCAACGCCGCATAGCACATGTCTACTGTTGTTTTTTTTTATTATTGTTTTAGCTTCTGCTGTTAAAGTTACTGTTACTTTTGTTGTACTGAGCTTGCAGTTCATAAGTGAAATGAAAAGTGCTGCTTTTAGTTTCTTATGTAGAATTTGTCACAAAACTACCAAAAATAAATAAAAATGTTCTACAGCACGTTTCTCACATGCTATTGATAAAGTCAACTGCGCAATTTAGGCGCTCATCAATAGTTAGTAACAAATTTTTAAGTTTTCCATTCATACATAACACTTGTGCTGTGCACAAGGCAAACCAAAGTTCAATATAAGCACACACACACAGACACACACTGAAACAACTCGACCCACAACAGACAAAGCCAAAATACGAAAAAATAAGAAACAAAAAAGCAATACAAAGCTATACTCAAGCTCATTTACATGTTGCATTGCTCAGCGCTTATGAGTGGCTTTTGCTTGAGCAAAGTTCTTGAGTTAAGCACAGAGTGACTGGGGAAACGGGGCAACAACAACAATAACAGCAGCAGCAGCAGCACAACTCACCACGCGGCGTCGTTATTAATGAGCAGGAAATGCAGTTCTTGTGTCTCTGCCTGTTGTAAAGGGAGAAATACAGAGAGAGCGAGCGAGCGAGAGCGGTTAAAATGGCACTGGTGAATTCTCAGCTTCTCTGCGCTCTTATTAATCGTTGTATGAGTGAGCGAGTTTTTGTTGTTGTTGGTTAATTTTTGAGCGTAATTGTTTTTTGTTTTTTTTTGCCTGCATAATGCTCAAATTGACAAACGTATGCTTTTATATATATTTATATGTACATATATTAATATTAATTTGGGACTTAAAAGTTAATTTATGTTTTGCATAGCAAGCAAAGGAAATAAATATTTAAAAAATTATATTCCACAAAATATGGTTATTTATATATTTTTTTCATTTAATTTTAAAACTATTTTATCGCTTAATAAATATTTAATTTGGCATTAAGTGTCAAATATAATTACAAATAAAAATATATATATTTATGCGTATTTAAAAAAAAAATCACCAATGTTTTAAGAGGCAAAAGCTCAAATGACCCTCCACCCCCTGCTTCCAAAAAATTTATATTTATATACGAATAAAAAAGTCCAGCTAATTGTCATGGCAGCGACGCAGCAGCGGAGCAGCGCAGTTACTGCGATGCATTTTTTTCCTACATATATAAGTATTCATATGAATGTGTGTATGTGTGTGTATCGCTGCTTATTAAGCAGCTGTGTGCGTGTGCGAAATAAAAAAGCGACACACACAAAAAAAAAAAATGTGGTGAATACTAAATTTGAGATGTTGTATGCGAGTGTCTCTCTATCTTTGTGTGTGTGTGTGTTTGCATTGTTCTAGCTTGGAGTTTTTATACATTTTTAAATGTGTCTGTGAGCAAAAAAATTTTGAGTGATTCCTTTTTTTCGCCCTCTGGTTTGTCTAAGTGAGTGTGTTTGTGTGTGTGTGTTAATAGTTAGCTACATTTCTTGTAGCAATTGTCAACAATGTCAGGCCACGGACAGCTGAGCGGCTAAACGGCTGAGCGGCTGAGTTGGGACTCCAATGTTGGCCAACTAAATACTCAACTGACTCCGGCACCGGCTATTTTGGCAGCGGAGCGCGGCGCAGTCGGCTGACTGGGTTTTTATCAACGCGCGCTGGCGTCGCAGTCGCCGCGTGTGTTTTTATGCAGTTGTCGAGAATTGCATTGCATTGCACTTGGCGCTCTTGCTCTCTGGCGCTCATTCGCACGCTCTCTCTCTCTCTCCTGCTCAGTTCTCGGCTTGAATTTTGATGTTGTTGTTCATCATGTCAGTGGCCTTTGAGTGTATGTGTGCGTGTGGCTTTACCCCGTTGGCTTCTGTTACTCCTAAAGTTCTCGCGTTTGCGCGCCTTTGCCACTCAATGACTCAACGAGCGCTCTCTGGCTCTTCTTGCCTCTCTCTCTTACGCTCTCTGGCTGGCCGTTGAGCGTGCTCTCTCTCCCTCTCTCAGCACATTCTAGCTGTGGCGTTGTTTTCTGTGCTTCTTTTTGCAAGCATGAATGCGCTTGTATGCAATTTTGACGTCGCTGTCGTCGTCGTCAGCGCTGTCTTCGTGTTGTTGTGATATAATTTTGCAGTCGGCTTCGGCAGTCGCATAAACACAACGCATCCGATATGCAACGGAACGCATTTTCGGACGCGGCCCGAGTCGTTCCGAGGTGTAGCGTCCGACGATCGCGTATATCAATCGTAAAGCATTAAGCGCATTCCACATTTCCATCACAATCAGTGGCAGACAAATCTAAAATTCCAAAACAACAACAACAGAACTGTCTCCAAAAATATTCAAAACAGTGTTCAACTAAAATTCAAACACATCAATACAAAAAAAAAAAAATGTAATCAAGGCAATAACTATAAATTAATGCAAATATTTAGTGCAGTGCGGTGTCAGTGGGATAACTTTACATTAACTAACTCTCAAACAGCGCAAATTAGTTGACAAACACACAACAGCTCAAGCAGCTGTGACACATTGCGTATACGCAGCGTCTGCCCTTTGGGCAATGTACGCACTTGGCTTTTCCATTGAGTAGTCGTCGCCCGCGCGTTGCTTTTATTTCGGTTGTTCTTGACTGACAACTGAAAACAACAGCAACAATAACAACAATAGCGTAGCTGCTGTCGCTGTCAGCTTGTGCGTGTATGAGTGTTTGTGTGTGTGTGTATGTGCGTTTTTAACTGCGGTCGCTGGCTGCTGCAGTCGCTGCTGGCGCAGTCGTTAACGCAGTCACCGTCGCAGTCGCCGTCGCCGCTGTCGCTGGCATGCAAAACGCGGAAAACTTTTTTTCGCGCACTCGCAAAATTTTTATAGAATGCATTTTTATTTCGGTCTTTTGGTTGAATAGTTGCACTGCCCCGTGGTGTGCGTGTGCCGCTGTGTGTGAGTGTGTGTGTGTGCGTGCGTATATGCATTTAATATATTCCTAATAATATTGTATATTTAATAATGCAACAAACAAAAATAAACAAAAAGTGACAAAAAGTGACAAAAAGTGACAAAAAGTGTCAAAAGTGCTAAGCATGCCAAGCAAAAAGATTGTGTTTAAAATATATAAAATTAAATCCAATTGAGAAACGTGAATTTATCAAATACTTAAAAACACAACACAAATTTTAAATGAAATAAATATAACTAAATACTCATGTACTTAATGAGTTTCATTGCCAATCGAATACATCACGCACCGCATCTCATATTCGATATCGCAACATTTTCACTGCACTTTTGTTACGTTCCAACGAAGAAGCAAAGCGCAAAGAATTCATTTGTCGTGCCAAATTTGCTTAACAAAAAAATTATACCTGCACACAAAAAATAAACTAGAAAATTTATCAAAGAAGTAAAAAGTACTTCAGCATACAAATGAACTGCAGTAAACTTCAGTAGCAGCAGCAGCAGTAAAACAAAACAAAAAAAAAACAAACAACGCAGTCAAAAAATAGAAAGAAGAAAAGAACTAAATAGTAGTAGAGTAGAAGTAGCAGCAAGTGCTGTAATAAAGCGTGGTTGGGCTGCCCAGCGGGTGGCACGAACTTTATGTGCAGGCAAAAATGTAACAAATTTTTGTCAGTTTCAATTTTCATCAGACAGACAGACAGACAAACGAGACGACGCTGCCAACTTAACCAGTCGCTCCAGCAACAGAAGCAGAAGCAGGAGCAGCAGCTAAACCCAAACCTAAGCAGCACTACACCATGACAATGGTGAGGTCTCGCCGGGTGCTCAGGCATTTACTTTGCCGTCGGGGTTTCTACAGCACAGCATAATGAACGAGAACCAAAAAAAAAAAAAAAAAAAATTACAAATAAAAAATAATAATAATAAAACAAAAAAAAATTTGAGGAAAAAACGTACTCACAGATATATGCTAGAAAAAATGGCAAATTAAATAGCCGAAAAAAATGGTTGGCTAACAGCGAATTGGCCATGCGCTGCAGCTGCGCAGCAATTGAAAATGTTAACCATCCAGACCTTAACCCATGTGCGCCCCTACTTGCAGATGAGATGCTGGCCCAAACTGAAAGCAGCGCAGCGCATTTGATTTTCGCATTTCCTTGGCTTACCTTCCGTTCGTTAGCATTTTTTTGTTCCTTTCTACATATATATTTTTTTTGGCATATCCTTTTTGGCCAAAACTTAAATTACTATTTACAATGTGTTTTTTTTTCCATTTGTTTTTGTTACCTTTTTTTATAATTCGTTCTTCTTCCGCCCTGCTGCAACTTTGCTGGCGAATATTTTCTGTGCACATTTTTCACTGCCCTTAACTTGAATTTTACCCTATACCCTTAAAAACCTTCGACCTCTAGCTAATTTCATTTGATATTTCTGTTCAGTTTACTGGGTTCTTTTTTGGGTTTTTCGCTTTTTTTTTTACTGTGCAGTAGCGTTAAGTAAATTTGATAAAAGTTATAATAAAAAAAAGACTGCCAGGCGGCGCCCAATCTTATCAGCAGCTCATTGAAAAATTATTTAGTGCTGCTGCGAAACGTGAGCACTCAGTTGAAATATTAAGCTAAAGTGCATATACAAAACGTAAAAGAGATAACGTAAAGACGCGAATTAACTGGCAATTTTGCGAATATTGATTAAATGTATCTTTAAGATGCACAAAATTGCAGTGATTATGATCGCGTATTTTCATCACTTTTCACACGTCTTCCGAAAAGCCGTTGCTCATCCATTTTGTTTGCACCATTCTAGATAATAAACATCAACGACAACAACAACAACAAACACAACAGCAACAACAACAACAAAAACAATTTTTGTTATTAAATTTATGTTGAGTTAAATACAAAATAAAAATAAAATAAAATAAGTAAAAGTGCAATCCATTACAAAATAAACGTTAAACTAACAACAAGTTAAAAACAAAACAGCAACAACAAAAAACTTAGCAAAAATAATTAAAAAAGTAACAATTACTTTTGAATTGTTTTGAATGCAAAAATATTATGTTGAAACATATCACCAAATACAACAACAACAACAAAAAGATATATTATTATTAATACACATACAAACAAACAACAATAACAAACGGGCAACTGTCAAAATTCCAACAAACATAACAAAATTCACACAATTGCCGCTGTCTGTGAATTGAACATAACAAAAAAAAACAGAAAAAGATACAAATGCAACAATAACAACAACAAAAAGAAAATCAGAAACCGTTTCATTTTTACGGTGCATATTATTTACTTTGTGCGCCACATAAAAAAAAAGGGAAGGAACATACCAACCAACCAACAGCCCAAAAAATACATAGCATTAACAGAAAAAAAAAGAAAAAATCTGCTGCAACAACAACAAAAACATTAATAATTGCCTGCATTTGGCCTTTTGTGCGCGCACCGAAAAAAAGAAGAGAATTTTTATTGTATATAGGCACAATATACATAAAAATATATATACAAAAAATTATATGCACATATACAACACTATATAAATGTGTTGTATTGTATGCGCTGCACTACAACAACTACAATAACAACAACATCATCAGCAACAGCAACAGCCGAGACACAATTACTGCAGAGCGCCCCAACAACTCCGCAAACCCAACGCTGCTGAGTTTCGTGCCACGTCCAGTGCGGCTGCAAAAAATTGTTGTTTTTGTTGCGCGTTTACGTTTTTTTTTTCTTTCTTGTTGTTGTTTGTTTGTTACATCGACTGC
Source organism: Scaptomyza caliginosa (assembly GCA_035044725.1). NCBI lineage: Eukaryota > Metazoa > Arthropoda > Insecta > Diptera > Drosophilidae > Scaptomyza > Scaptomyza caliginosa. Next base: position 1,307,570 of record JAWNNR010000686.1, read on the forward strand.
GCAGTCAACGTGAGCAGCAGCAACACCAACGGCAGCAGCATCGACAGCATCAGCATCAACAACATCAATTTGGCTTTTGGGCAAAAATAATTTAAGAAAAATATATGTGATGCTATGCACATCAGCAGCTATGAATTATGTACGTATCTGACAGCTATAACATATTTATAATATATATATATAACAATACATTAATTAATGATTTATCCAAAGTCTGGGAATTTGAGTTACTTGTAAGAGTTTTCTTTTTTGTACTCTTATTGATTGATCAACAACCTTGCACAACTCCTTTCACTTCACTCACTTTCTGGCTAGGTTCTACGATCGCTTATCAATAAATTATATGAATTTTAGCAATGCCTCAATGACATTGTCCTTCACTGCAATGCAAGAACAAAAAACAACAAAAAATCACCCAACACAATGAATGCGAAAAGTGAAATCATGTGTAAACAAAGATATACAATGAGCTACACACACAAAGCAATGATCGACGCACAAAAACATAAAGATACGCAAGCTTAAGGACACGGGTTGAAGCAACTGCAAAGTGCATTCGCCCAGCTATATACAAACAAAAACTACTTATACTCTATATGTTGTAACTGTGTTGATAAATATCAACAGTTCATTCACAACACCTTAGCGTATTCGTAATCAATGTGGTCAAAGCGGAAGCATTGTCTAAATGCCAGCTTTAAGCCACTTATCTAAATGTGATCAGTGCGAAATGCCAGTAGCTCTGGCCAAAAGATAGTTTTAATTCACCGAGTGTGCGCAATCTGTGAGTGCTTAAAGCTCACACCAAATGCAACAGATACAGACACTTGTGTGTGTGTGTGTGTATATGTGTGTGTGCACGTTTCTTATCAGGTGGCCTGACGCAGCCGATTCTGACCCAAATTGCGAAAAAAAGAAAAAAAAACACTGAACAAAACCGACAACTCTGACAACACAACACAGTCCGAGGCGGAGGCCACTTTGGCTTCGCCTCGCTGATACGGCGGCTGCTTGTGAAATCTCGACACAAGCAACAAAAAAATTAAGCAACAAATTATTGAACAAAAAAATTATATTTATGAGGCGTTGCCTGCCTGTTTAATCGCGCAAAAGAAAACATGAAAATTTGTACATATATACTAAATACAAAAAAAAAAGTATATATATGTATGAAAACGCCCAAAGCGGAAACATTTTTGCGCTTTCTTATCAGTCGCAAAAAATTTAATTTATATATTTCTTTTTTTTGTTTCTGAAATTTTCACGACAAACGAAAATACATATAAATTTGTATGTTATTTTGTGGCCATAGAATATTATTTATAATAAAATTTGCGCAGCTGCAGCGATCGCTTGTAGCCTTAACTATTACGCACATAGTTCAAATTATCGCAATTTAATTATTACTATATATGTATTTATATATATAGTAGCCACAAATTACATACATATGTATGTACAATATTTCCACAAAAGTTGTGCTGATAAGAGTGCGCGCGAAAAAGAAAAAAAACTTTTTTACTTACACTTATTATATTTACAATATGTCGTAAATATATAGTGATTTCTCTATAGTTTGTTTTATTGCTGGCATCACATTTCGAATTAGAGGCGCACTAAATCGAATTTATAGCTAAACGGTAATAGAAAACACGTAAGAAATGTTGTTCTATATACATTTATAAAACTTTAGATGTAAACACACAAAAAACAAAAACCACATACATATAGATGAGTCAGCTAATCGAATGATGATGATGATGATTAATAATGTAATTGGTTGGTTAATATTTCATTAAATTTATATTATTAATACATTTTCGGTCAGTCCATTTAATTTCATTAGGTTTTTTTAAGTGCGCCAACAAAGCAGCAATAATTTGTGTGCTTATAATTTAATTGAAATATCAAACAAAACAAATGTGTTTAACACTAGTCAAAGCCGATCAAATTTCGTTTTGTCAAATGCGCTGCAGCTGTTTGTCATACTTCCATTATTTCTTTCTTTTTTTTGTTCCTTCTGCCATACGAAATAGATAACTCCCAAAGTGTTTACCATTTGGGGGAAAATAAAAGATAACAGGCTGCAAATGCAATGCCAGCAAAATTGTGTTAGCTGTTAAATAAGTGCAATTCATCACAAACAAACTAAAACAATAACGTGACAAATGTGTGAACATTAAATACAATTTGTTAATAATAAGCAAAACAAAAAAAAAAGTATCGGCAAACCGAAGCTAAAAAGTGACTTGCCTTTCTGCTGGCGATGGCCACACACGACTGTAAGTAAACGTAACGTAATTAGCAAACAAGCCAAAATGCCAGGCACAAAACATCAATGTCTTGGCCGCTTTGGTGTAATCGCTTGCCAATCATTGGGCTACCAAACATTTTACAAACGGAAACAGCTGTCTCTGCCAATGGCATGCAGATCTATCTTTTATATGTACGTACCATGTACGTATGCTTTAGATGTTGAGGATAAGGGAGCAAAGGAGTTGGTTAGCTGGGTGCTGTGGTAAAAGTGCTTAGCTGTTGGTAAGACAACGTCAAGCAACTGCCAAAAGGAAGCTGCTAGTAAACACTCTACACACTCTACGCTCCAAAATGCAGCCGGCTGTTTGGCTGGTCAAACTTGCAGCAAATTTAATGCTGGCAAGTTTTTGAGCGCCTGCTGCTGCAGTTCTAGCCATAAAAGCAACAACAACAACAACAGCGATAATAGTTACAACTGACTGGGCTATGCAGCAAAACTTGGCTAACGACTTTTTTCCGTTGGCGCTCTTGACTTTTGCATTGAAAATCGTGCAATTCACCTGCTGCCTACTATTACTAGCTCTGGCAGTAACTACTACTACCACCACCAACAACAACAACAACAGCAGTAACAACAATGACGTTGAATGCATCTGCATCTCAGCAGCGCCGCCGTCGCCGTCGGTTGCATGTTAATGTTACAGCTGCACTTGCACTTGCAGCAAATGCCGCGTCGTCGTCGCCGTCATGAATGACGCGGCTTAGACCTATTCCCAATCCCCCCACACCCCACTTCTCTCGCTTACTCTCTCTCTCTCTCCCTCTTTATCCTATGCCCCTTTTTTGTAGCCATTGCGCACTTCACTCCCTTCCCTGCATCCACATGCAATTATTTTCTAGGCTGCGGCCACAAATTGCACGCCTGCATCTTTGCTTAAGTGTGTGTGTGTATGTGTAGCTGCTTCTTGGCTGCCTTTTTGTTGATTTTACAAGGTGTGGAATGACTTTGGTAGCGCCTGCTGCATTTGCTGCTGCTGCTGCAACATCGTCAAAACTTTGCGGCTTCATTTTGGCTAAGCCAAGTCCAACTACAGGTTGAGCTGTAGTTGTTGCTGCTCTTGCTGTTGCTCTTTGGCAGGCTGGCTGGCTGGCACGTTTATGGTCGCGTTTTAATGTAATTGTTGTTGTATTACAGCAAATTGTGTACGCTTTGATTGTTGTTGCTGTTGTGTTAGCTGCTTAACTGTTTGTAATTTGCCATTCATGTTGACGGCCCCAAAGTGACGCTTGCCGTTTTGTTGTTGCTGTTGTTAAAAATCAGCTCAGTTGACGCTGATCAATTTGTTAGGAAGGTGTTGCTGTCGTGTGCCAGCAGTTGAGTTGGCTTAGATGGCTCAAATTAAGGCTTTCAAATGCTTTAGATGCTTTGGCATTAGCACTTCCTTCGTGCTTCATTGAAACCGATCATTTCGATGCCAGCCAAAAACAAGTAGCCAACTGCCAATTTACAGATATTAAATAGTTGAATAACCAAAATCGTTACACGCCCAAGGCTTTAACTTTAATCTATCATTGGTAGTTAGAAGTGCCACAGTTTGTCACAATTGCGACTAATTAACGGCATTGTTGGCATTAAATGGCATCAAGCCGACGGCTTTAGTGCTGGGTAACACCTACAAATGCAAAATTTATTATGACTTTGATGGAAAGGATGTGCGAAAGGTGCGCGCGCGCGCACCGACCCACAAATAAATGGACTCGAGTGACTTAATAAACGACTAAACTGAGTAACTAGTAGCCAACCAACTGACTGACTGACTGACTGATGGCAAGCAGAAGCAAAAAGAAGAGTTTGAATGTCTGTTCTAGCTCTGTTATTAGTTAAATGGCGCATAATGGATGAATAACTCAAAAAAAAAGAAAAAATAAAGATATACCAGTAGTCGTAGGTAACAAAAATAGTCAACAAAACAATAAGTATTAACAACAAACGCATGCTTTTGTGTTTGGCAAACTGTTAAACTGACTGACATTGCATAGAGGATGATGAAGAAGCAAGCAAGAAGACGAACGAAGCAAACGAACTGAACCACACCTTAATAATTACTTAAAAGGAAAATAATTTACGAAATTGCATTCATAGTTCAGCTCTCTCGCTGCCTGGCTGACTGCAACAAAAGCCAGCCATAACAAACAACAATGCCAGCGAAAATAAAACAAACGACCCAAGGCAAAAACAAAATACAAGTAATTTTTGTGCGAAAAGCAGCAGCAACAAAAAAAAATACAAGTAGAAGAAATATAACTCAAACGCAGCGCGTGGCCATTTTGTGTGTGAATGTGTGTGTGTGTGTGTGGCAGGTACATACACACGAGCATATTGAGTTTCCCGTGGCGCGCATTGGTAAACATTTGCCCAGAGCGCCAGCTACCAGATACTAGAAACGCAGCTGCAGACCAACCGAACAACCGACCTACCTGTGGCCCTGTGCAGTGTAGCGTGGTCGCACTGCCACTTTATTGTCATATTTTCGCTAAGCTGACTTGAATGATAAGGTAAGCGACGTTCGGCCATCTCAATAACTCTAATTGCTGACGCTTATCAAATGTTTCGCGTTGTTTTAATTACACGAATTGCTAGCCATTTCCTTTTTGTTGTGGTAACTTTAATTCCGTTTCGCATACGGGACGTATGAGCAATAGGTGTAAGCTGCCTAAGCGATTGCACTTGCAAAGAAATTTGTTTGCCCCAACAAAACAGTTTTTGACACATTTACATGGCCAAGCCGAGCGGGCAGGCTAGTCCAGTCGATACAGTCTAGCCCAATCCAATCCGATCGCTTCCGAGCGGCTTTGCAAAGCATTCGCATAGAAAATGCGCTAAGCAAACGCAAATGAATTTGCACATTCAGATTCAAACGCAAAGCGACAACAATCAAATTGTGCATACAACAAAAATTCAACTATGCAATGGATACATAGAAAAATTCCAAAAGGCCACATATCATGTTGAGTTCAAGAACTGTTTAACAATCGATTACCTACCACGTCCAGCAATTCAGCTGCCTCTTCCTCTCTCTGCTCGTTCTATTATTATTATTTACACTTATTGGAAATATACAATTTTGCAACAGTGAAATAGCCTGTAGCAGCAGCTGTTGCAAGTTTATGGCCTTGTCAAATAAAGTTTGCTTTTCTAAAAAGTTTTCTAAGCCTGCTTATTGTTAAAATATATATTATTTAATTTCAACTTGCTTTATTGTATAGGTGAAAAATCTGCTTATTGTATTTGCTGCAACTGCAACAGAGACTTGGCAGACATTTTATTTGCATGCGCCTTCGCAAATATCCTGTCTCATTTCTCAATGGCATTTTGTTAATGGTGAGGAAAATGCCAGCCAGCCATCGCAATCTATAAGTTATTTTTTTTTCTTACTCACTTTTATGCAGACACACAGATATTTATACCGTATATACAAGGATATGAATACTGATATAGATATAAATATATATGGATAGGTATACCGGTCAGACAAACAGTTTAGTCCGTCACAGACGTCGTGTAACCTTCGGCTGCTTGGCAACAGAAGCAAGAAAAGCCGTTGAAATGCAAAGCATAACTAAAGGAATAATAAAAGTAAATATGAGAAATTGCATCTATTTTATTTGCGATTTCGATTGTCTGGCCAAGAAAGCCGCGTGCCTTGCCAGACAAGGTGTGGGTGGATGACTGTGAATAGGGAGTTATCTGTCACTCAATGGCAAGCTCTAAGAAAACTTCCGCAAAATATTGAAAATAATACTCAATTGGCAGCTGTATGTAACTTTTTGTGCCAGATTGCATTTCGATGAGTACCTGCTGTATCAAATAAAAATCATTCATAGATTTTTTTGATATAAAATTCACGTATTCCAAAGAAAAACTGGTTTTACATTTGTATATATTCTGAAAATCATACAATAACAACAACAAAGATGCGGAGCATGCGGGAGCGCCTAGACAACAACGAAATTATAGTCAGTTAACAACAATAACAGTCGACAACAACAATAACTCACGTGTCTCTAAGCGTCTATGACAAGAGCCGACAGAGATCAATTTTTCTGTTGTTGTTGTTGATGTTTATGTAAAGGTGTGCGGCCGTCGCCTTGCCACAAAAACACATACACACACACACACACACACACACATTTTTGAGACGCTAAAAACCATGAACTGGAAAACCTTGAAAACTCAACCGCAATTTATATTTAGTTGCAAATTTATTTTGCTCTTGTGCTTTTTTGTAGATCTATGAGATGCATGTGTTTTTCTTTTGTGAATTGACAATTTAATTGGTTTTTTTGTAGTTTAATTAAAGAAGTCACCCTAAAAAATAACTAAATGGAAAAGCAGGAAAACTTAAAATGCCCTCTTTTGCTAATGCATTCGAAATTAATTGCATTTTAAAACGCGTCGACATACGCCAATTTACACAAAACATGGCAACCCTGGTATAAATATAATTGCATCGCTTAATGGACAAGTGAATTTCATTATACCACACGTAGTCTCTAGCTCTCTCTCCCCCTCTCTCTTAGCCTATTCTACCTGGCTGATGGCCTATGCAAGTTCTGGTTCTACACACAATCTGCTGGGCATCTCTTGCTGTTTTAGCTGTTTATGCTTTGAGCTTCTTTTAATATGTCTTTTTTTTTTGCTGCCGCTGCGCACTCGCATGTAATTATATTACACAGGCCTACATAGCGCAAGAGAGACAGTCAGAGAGAGAGAGAGAGTGAGAGGTAGGGAGACCCCATCAAGCCACGCATGTTCCAACCGCATTATTACAACTTCTTGCTTTTAACATTATTTTTTTTTTCATTTTTCTTGTTGTTGATTTTTTTCTTTCATATTTTTTCATTGCATTGCATTTTCTCTTGTATTGTTTTTTGCCGCTGTGCCAAAGGTTAGTTAGTTGGATCTGAAGTTGGTTAGGGGTTACAGGTAGGCTGCATTTGTTTAATAGGGAATTCGATTTGGTTAAGTGCGTTCATGTTTCTCCCCAAACCCCCCTACACTATGTTCTCTTTTCTTTGGTATTACTTTTTATAAACTGAATTATTAGTGCCTAAGTGGCTGTATGTTGAGCTTTGTGTGTACGTTCCTAATAAGTAATGTTGTGTTTTTTCCTTTTTGGCTTTGCGCATTGGCATAAATTATGAAATACCTTGACAATTGAAACAGGCTTTTTATTAATTAGGCACTTGCCTTTGACAGTTTTGCCAGCGCTTAATGCGGTTAGAGTCAAACAAACTGACTAACTAATTGATTACAGCACTCCAAATCACATTATATTGGCCTATCCAAGCTGATGCTGCATGCCAAGGCCTGGCTTCTAGTTTTCCCCTTCCACCAAACATTGTCATTGCTCGCCAACACTTCATTTGAGCTTCAAATGTCAGGCGCCCCCAAAAGTGAGACGACGCCAACGTGGGCGACACCTTTGGCGGCACCAAATTTGGTAGAACTAAGCTTACAAAACAACAAATTGCAGTAATAATAATAAACAAATATATATATATAAAAACGAAATACAATGCACGCCTTAGTTTAAACTGCACAAAATAAACAACACAAATTTTTGTTATTTTGCTGCTTGGCTGGCAAAGTGCAACACAATTAACACCCCAAATGCATACAGGCCTTATGGGTATTTAGTAGTTTTAGTTTTTTTTCGTTAACAGTAAAATTTGTTTGTTTAGCGAATTTTGCCATAGACATACATTGCTATACATAGAGAGTTACTGTTGTACAAATTTTCATGTGCACATAGAGGCTTGTTAATGAAAATAAGCAACAAAGCCAAGCGGTCACAGACAGACAGACAGACTAGCTGACTGGCGGCCTGGCTGCATGTAAATGCAAAAGCGGCTCAAAAAAAAAAGTAATAAAACCGAATGCACAAAAAACAAGTTTTGCAAAAAGAATTAGAGAATTTTCAGCATATACGAAAATGCGCAAAATACACTAAATAAGTAGAAACGTCAATAAGCAACGAAAAAAAAAAACACACACACACACCACACATACAAATGGGCGCACTAAACGAACAAACAAACATGGCAAATGTGGAAGCAATGCGGAGGCTAAAGCAGAAAGAGAATGAGAAAAAAAACTGCAACAGCGACTTAGTGAAAAGCTGTCAAAAGAGGCGCATGTGTAATCAAATATACGAAAATATGTACGTTGAAAATCATGTAGCAGATGCCAGAGATTGAGACTCTTAGAATGTCGGCTGATGCATAGGGTTTTAATGCGAAAAGCAAGGCGTGCATAGAAAATGAGTATAAATTCAATTACAAGGCAGTTAATACTAGTTTTAATTTGAGAAATGAACTGGTCTCAAATTACACTTGATCACTTGAACTTGAATTTTATAATTATACACATAATTTTTTAATGTTTGATTTTTTTAATGGCATTTTAAAGCTTTGCTTGCATCTCACACACCCAATTGACTTTCATGCATGCCTAAACTCACATTTATTTCGTATTCAATCCATATGTCCCATTTTTAATGCATTGAATTAGTTTTCTATACAAAGTGGTAGCAATAAGTTCAAGATCAATGAATGTCGAATTACAGAGCATGACAGAAATCAAACCAAATATCGAATGTTAAAATGATATAATATGATATGACTATCTTTATAAAACATTGTGAACCTTCTAGGTAAAGGCGTTAACAAACCCAAATCAATAAATCAATCATAGAAAATTAGACTTATTTTACCAATTACTAAAGGACACACAAACAGACATACATCTGTGTAGTTTTAAGACAAAAACGATAATTGACAAGTTCGAAGAATAAACTAAATATATTATGACAATGACTATGCGAATTTTGCAAAACGGTCAACTCTTCAAAACTTTAAGTTTTATAATGCATAAATATTTTAATTGCTGCAAAAACTAAACTTGTTTAATTGAGCATATTGAGGCTTAGGCAAAAAGGGACTTTCGTAAGAATTTTTTTTGTTTTTGTACACGCCAATTAGATATAAATTAATCGGTATTCATTAATAAGCACATTTTTGTAGAAGCCGCAAGCTCAATTGCGTTGAGCTGCAATTTGAATAAATGTAACTCAGTAATGATTATTTGTGCGAGTCGGTGGAAAAAAAAAGTAAATAAATGAAATATTTAGCTAGAAAATTTTTACAAGCTCGAATGCGACACGTTTGCCAAGCCTAGCCCCGCACCCGAACACACCCAGGCAGCCACGCCTGCACAGCCGCCAATACCACCCCACACCCCTAGACACCGCAACCCCTGCTCGGATGCCCCCTTACAGCGTCCCGCATCGTTTGACGTTTGCGGAATTAAGCGCTGAAATTGTAACCAAATATGGCACAACAAGTTCAATTCTAATTCTAATTTACTGAGACGCTGCTTTGTAAAACTGTCCGGTTTTTCTTGCTATTACATTTTTACATTTCGTATCAATTGATTCAAGGTTTTCTGTAGCAGATTTTGATTTGATTTCATTATCTCTCTCTCACTCTTTCTCTCTCTTCTGTCTTTCTATCTTTTTTGAGAGCATTGTTTGAACAACATATGCATTATCGAGCGTTGTTGTTGAACTCGACAAAATTGTCATATCTGTATGTCTTATATCGAAACTTTTTTGCTAGTTGTTCGCACATGCTTACTACTAGTTAATTTATACATTAAGTATAGCAACATTGTTATTAAAAGCAGTTTAGATAACGACTTAAAAAACTGGTTTACTAACAGATCAAATGTTAATCGACGTAAGCTTATTTTCCAGCTGGTTACAACTAATTTCTACAATCAGTTATATAGGTTTAAGAGCTTAAAGCAAGGCATAAATTTTTCATACAGATAAATAGAAAGTATATCCCTAGACCAAAGTATTCAAATGCATTTGCATAGCCAAAGTCAAACAGAATGACTTAATGTTTCACTCGTCCCCCTTTGTTAGCTGATGTGAATCAAATGAATGCCTTTATCTGATGTTGAGCTGCAGAGCACCAAAAGCTGCAAACATTTGACAGCTATCAATTGTAACGCTTTTTAGCGCTTGCATTGCGCTCCCACAAATCACAAGCAATCACATCAGTTGCCAGTTACTGAAACCCCTCGACCAACGAGAAGAGCCATGAAAATACAAGATGAAAAAATGGAAACTTTAACAAGCAGTGCAAAAAATTGTAGGCAGATCTGAGGGCTGTGTCAGTTGCCTGCCATTGCAGGATAACACACTCGTACACACAGACTCACACACTCACACACATGTTGCGAGGTGTTGCCGTATTGTGGCAGTTGTGTGTAAACAGCAGCCGCGAAAAAATTGGCTGCTGCTGCCCAGTTATTATTCCTTTTTTTCTTTCTTTCTTTTTGGTGTGTTGCTGCCTCCAATGCAATCAAGTGGACGTTGCATTAAGCGAGCAAAAAAACGCAGTCAACTCTTGGCTGTTGTTGGTGTTGCTGAATGTTGCTGTACGTCGCGCCTGTAGAGCTGCAACGTGCTCAAACAGACAGTGTGGTCCATGACGAGCCAGGCCTAAAAGGATTAAGGCGATCTGTGCGCAATCCGCGCAATTATCCTTTCATTGGATTGGGGCTGGTTGGATGCTATTGCTGTTGCTGCTGTCGCCGTTTCGCTGTACGATGCCTGAAGCAATTAGTTGCATCACTCAACACTTTTTTGTTGCTGCTGCTGCTGCTGCTGGTGCTGCCACTTCACATTTTTTCTTTTTGGCCAGTTGACTTTTGGCTACATGTGGCCCAGTCTCCGACCCAGAACCCAAACACCAAGCTCTGGCCTGGTCGGCTCTTGGCTTTTGTTGTGCGCATTGTTAACGCTGCGTATACGTAACGTACTTTGCTCCCCACTCATATAGCAATCATTTTTATGAAGTTTTTCGTTTTTGTTGCACCACTTTTTTGGCTTTGGCTTTGGTTTTGGCAGTGGTTGAGCGGCGGGGGTGAGCGCTACGTGTCCATTTGAAGTGCACACTTAAGTGGTCCTAATTGGTTTCACACTCGCCCATCATCAAGTGGATGCTGACTGCCAGTTTTGGGTAACTTGGTTGCTCAGTTTTGGTTTCCTATGCTGGTGCTGTCAAAAACAAGGCACCTACTAACTGCCAGTCAACTAACCAAACTGGCTGCCAGTCTGTCTGCCTGTCCATCTTGTCCCTATGTGTGTGTCTGTCTGTCTGTCTGTCTGTTTTCCTGTGGCTGCAGCTTCATTCACTCACTGACGACGGCCCCCATTCATGTCCGTGTCGAGTGCACAACTGTTGAGTGTGCCAGTAACAACAACAAGAACTCCTTGACTATGGGAGCAAGAAGCAGGTTAGTGCGGAAATGCGGGTAAAATTTAAATGTGCTCTCATGAAAAATAGTTTACTGCCACTTGTTGGCTTCCCAGAGTTCTGCTGCTGCTGTTGCTGCCACCAGTATTTAAATTGAAATACCATCTGTTGTTGTTGTTGTTGTTGTTGTAGATATGTCATCATTTGCTCGTTGTTCGTGCCATTTGGCGTTTAGTGGCGCAGTGGCATGCCAACTAAGCCAAAAACCCATTCATTGTAAATTCAACTAAATCCATGAATAAAATTTTGATGCCAGCCAGCCAGCCAGTGAAAGCATCGTTTGCCTTTTACCCCAGCTGCTCGCTCGGGTTTGCTCATCTGTTGCCACGGTTCGGTTTTTATTGCTGTTGCATCGTTTGTGCAGTTAACAATCGTCAAAGAGCGCTTTCTCTCTCTCGCTCTTACTATCGCATAGCATCTCGCTCTAACCAAATTGAATTTCCGAATTCAATGAATGAATGAGTTGCACGAATTGGTTTAGGTTTTGTTTAGCTATTTAGTCCTCGGTTGTGGCACAACATTTTATGTTGCATACTTCCAGGCCGCCTGTTGAATGCAGCTTCACTTTTTACTACAGATGTGTGTGAGAGTGTGTGTGTTTAATGTATGCATATGTTGTTATATAGATATGTTGTATGTAAATGTCCGGAATTTAAGGTTTCATAGTCCGCCTGTTGCAGCTGCCAATTTAATGTCCTCCCGTGTCGCCATTTCTGTCTTTTATTTGGGTTTTTGCTCTTGGCAATTGTCTAGTTTTTCTGCTGCCGTTGTTGTTGTTATTCATTTTATTGCTCTTGTGCAGTTAGTGCCTGTGCAGGAAATTGCATTTCTCTGCATTTTACATTTCAATAAATTTTGCAAGCTGCTACCTCCTGCGTTTGCGTTTTTTTATGTTGGTTATTTCGGCATGACTCTATTTTCTATATTAAAAAAAAACCGGTTTTTGCCGTTGTTGTTGATGTGGATGTTTTCTTTATCTTCTTTTTTTTTGCCTGTAGAATTTATTTATTTGGCTGTCTTGTTGGTTTATGGTGCCGTAAATTGGTTGCCACTGAAAAAAGGAAAAAAATAGTATGATGATGATATTAAATTTAAATATGGATGAAGTAAAGTGACAGAATGGCGGTATAAATAAATTAAATATCCGGCAACAATTTTGAAGTCCACTGAACTGTAATAACAAATAAGTGGTTTTATAAATTCATTTAAGACTAAGCTTAGAGAGAACAAGAGAATTTCATTGTTTTGAAGAATGGTTTTTCAAGAGCCATCTCGCATTTTTATAGCTATGTTTGCGACGGTTATTCAATCTATTGATCTACTGTCTTTTGTGGCTATTCTTTAGGTTATCAAGTTATAAACATAAAAGTTAAATTGTCAAATATCGAATCGTATTAGCTAATAAATTAGTCAGTATCATTGGAATATACACATAAAAAATGCACACAATATTACCTTCGACATCTGTCAAGTTACAATCCAAATGGATGTATTAGGCAGAGACTATGACATTTTTACATTAAACGTTGATGGGATAAGTGCTTGTGAAGTATACTTAGAACTTGTGCAGCCTAATTACCCATCAATCATCAATCATCAATCTCACACTTGTAATTAATACAGGACAGGCCCCCTTTTCGCTAACTGCATACAATTGTACAAAACGTGAACAGAACGAACACACTCGCACATCAATTACTGCAATTTTAATTTTTTGGCCCCATTTGGGCGAGCTCACAGCGCACACAGGTAGTCAATTTTGAGCAATTTCCTTTTGTAAACGACTCGGAAAACAGAACCCACCAATTGCAGCACAGCCACTTCAAGTGCTGAGCAAACATGCAATCAAATGCAATCGAACAACAAGACTTCAAAAAAACGAAAAAAAAAAAACAAATTGAAACGAACTTTTCAAATTTTGGCGAAATACGGATGGCCAGCCAATCAAATTGCTTGCAGGCCCAAAAGTGCATACGAAAGCGCATTAGAGTGAGACAACGATAGCACCGAAACATACATTTTCAAAAACGAGGGACTCCCACACCAAAAATGCAACAACATGTCAGCCGAGCCGATGTGCGAGACGAGGCAAAGACGAAGCAAAGCGCCGAGCAGGGCAATCGAATTTATTTGCTGCTTCTAATTTTCCTATATATAGTGTGCCCCACAACAGGCACACAACACAAGCAACGATGACGACGACAATTTCTATGCCAAAGTGACACACAAAAACACCATACTAAGCACAGAAAAAAAAAACACTTACACACACACACTCACTTGGCTGTGTATTGATGTTGTCAGTATGTAAATTGCCAAGTTTTCTACACATTTTTTACTTGTATTTTGGGGTAGCTTTTAGTTTATCAGCCCCGAAAGGGTTGCTTATGGGGACAGCATTGGATGCATCCCAGTTGGCTTTTTGGGTGTGTGTGTGCCTGTGTGTGTAAGTTTCGTTCTAGCTGCGTATGTCCTTGCATTTTGTGCAATTCATTTACATTTCAACGCTAGCGCTTTGCATTGCTATGGAAAAGGTGGACAATTCGGCCGAAAGCGTTTTTTAAATACACACGCACACACACACACACACGCATACAAACAAGCTTGTCACGTGCCCATACACATACACTCATCTAGATACTTACATTGACAGGGGGACCTAGTGCAGCGAAAGTCGCATGTCCTTTTCATTGCACACACACAACATTTAACAAGACCCTAAAAACGCAACTCTCCTAACCACGCGCCCTGTACCGGTTTCTCGCTTCACGTTTTGGTTCTTTTTGTACCGTTGCGTTCTTTTAGTATTTTGTGCTCTTTTTTGTGCTGCCTGTTTTTTAACGAAACTCATTTCTTTGCTTTAGTTTCGGCTTTTGAAACTTGTCTCCCTCTCCCTTTCTCTTACGCTCGGTTTGTTGCTGTTGCATATTCTAACCAATTTGTTGTTGTGGCAGGACATATGACGCCAAAACACAACAACATCGACTAAAAGCAGCGTACATTAAATGGTATAACGGTGTGTCCTTTAACTAACTAACTGCCGCTTCTGACTCAAGCCACCCACAAAATGAGTTGCAAGTACGTTGACATTCGACATTACTCAAAATGCTATGCAAAATGCAATGGCGTGTGTTAAGCTTACAACAATAGCACAAACTTAAAACAACAACATTGGCGACAGAGCACTCAAACTATTTTTAATATACATTTGTTTTTGTGTATCTTTGACATGTACTTAGCTTAGTTTCAAGCTTTTAAAAATAGCTGAACAAATGTTTTATTAACATATTTCAAGATGCGAAATTTAACAGATTCTTTATCGTTCTTATGAAGAGTTGAATGGAAAACATATTATTAAATTTTATGCTAAAATGGAAATCAAATGAGCTTGACAATTCTTGTAAAACTGCATTTCCCATAAAACGCTTATACAATATTTTTATACATAATTTATTTTCCATTTAATATACCTTTAGGAGAATTAATATTTGATTGATTCACTCAAAGTTATCAATTGGTTAAACATGTCATTAACTTTAATAGAAAAATTCCATTTATTACTGATTTGACTGTATTTATTTTTTCTTTTACAAATTTCGTATACTTAACGCACGTGCATTGCATTTAATGTGAGCGTGGTATAAACAATTTTAATGCATATACGTCTGTAGTCGTATGTCTTTCACGTCTGATAATCTATATGCGCCACCATTTGACATTTCATTATGGCACGCACTCTTATTACCAAACTAAGCCAGAACGGGAACCAAAAATAGATCCAAAAACAACTCAGGCGCCGTAGAAAAACACAGAAAAATGTCAGGTTGTTGTTGTTGACATGTCAGCGTAGCTTAAAATTGACGCTTTCCCCTGGGTGAAGTGGATGGGCACGTTGCATGCCACAGCAACAAGAGTCGAGCCATTTTGTATCGATGGACACGTTACATTATACATATGTATGCTTGTGTATGTGTATATAATTACTGAAATTTGCTTATGTAATGCGCGTAAACGACAATAATAAAAAAAACAGGCATCAAACACCCGAACCGCAAAGAAATTAAAGGATGAACATTGAAAAAGTGGACATGATGGAGGTTGATTTTTTTTTTTTTTCATTCGCCTGTATATGAGTTTTATATGCCTACAATACAAACATGAAAAGGTGGCTACTGTATGTATATATGTATGTGTACATATAAATTACGCATACATAAGGGATTATCTACCAAAGATACACACACAAACACATAAAAATGTACATAAAAAATATATATATATGTATAAATGCGAGTATGAGCCATATAATGTGTACATTAATCGATAATTGCATTTTTTTTCGTGCATTTCTTTTGCTACTTTTCATGGGTTGGCTGCTTGTCTCTCATAGCACATAGCATTTCCAAATGTGTTCATGTGTATGTGTATTGGTGTTCCGCTTTTTAAATGAGTTTGCGTGTTTAATTGGTTTTTTTGTATTTTATATATACATATATTTTTTTTTTCGCTTTCCCCCAACTTACCTTAACAAACTGCATATTAATCATACGACCCGTTTAAAGGACAGGCATTTTTAAATAAATATATATGCATCAAAGCGTAATAGAACGCACTTTCGTTTTTGATACGCTGTTAGTTTTAGGGCGCCCACAAAAGCAAGCTACCAAACAAACAGTTAGATAGACAGCCAGACAGACAGACAAACAGACGGATAGAAAAAGCTGACAGTCAGACCGACAGACACACACAGATGGCAGGTGGCCGACGACCCAGCTGACATGTCGCCTTGAATGGATACTGTAAAAATGTATGTAAGTCTTGCGACACCGTCTAAATCTGACGACATACACCTCTCTCTATGCGGATATGTACATGCAAAAAAAAAAGAAACGCAGTGAAAAATCTATTTAGCATACATTCAGGCGCTTGCTTGGCATAATGTAAATGCTACTCTGTCAGACGACGACGACGGCAGCAGCAGCTGCATTGAAATCCCACCTTGCGGCCAACGTCATCATCATACGCAATGTGTGTCGCTTAACCACACACACACACACATACGGCGAAAGAGGGAGAGACTTACATACATGCCTATGGCTAGGCAGACATTTTGTGCGTGCGTGCGTGCGTGCACCGCATTGTATGCAACCGCTGCGACAGCGACGCTGGCAGAGAGCAACCCTCGGAATTTTACTTCAACACACAACACACATATTTATATGCAAGTGTGCGTAATGTATGTATGCATGTGTGTGTTTGTGTTTTTGTTGGTTGCATTTTAAAGTTTGAGTTTTGTAAGTCCCGCGCGTGCATTCACCTCGTTTTTTTTCGCCATTTTTGGTGCGTGCGACGTCAACGGCAACGTGGCAACAGCAGCAACCCTCGAGGCAACACCGCCGCCGCCGCCAACGACGGCGACGACAACCCTATTTATTTGAGCGCCTCAAAAATGCAACGAGTAGAAAAAACAAAAAACAAGAACAACACAAAAAAAAAACCAGCGACTGCAGCCAACTGCAGCAGTTGCAATACAATTTGAACGTTAAAAAAGTTTTCGAACATGCCGCTCCACTTATGCGCCGGAATGAGCAGCCGGTTGCAGTTGCAGCAGCTGCAGCTGGTGCAGCTGGCGCTTTTGGCACACTTGAGGTGCCAGCCAAAGGTAGCCAATGCACGCACCCTGATTCATACGCACTGCACGCACTTTTGCGCAATCAGGACACTGAGCGGAGCTCAAGCCGGGCAAGGACATGGGGCGACTTGACGCACCTGACTAGCTGGGGAAGGAGATGGCAAGCAAAATTTTGCTTAACTTCCGACTTAAACAATATGTACATATGAATAGTAACAAAAATTTAGAAAATACATGCACTGTTTTGTAAATTGAAAGTGCTACAAAATGTTGTTGTTGTTGCCACCAAATTTTGCAATTGCCCCACACTCTGTGTGTGTTGTTCTAACTGCCTCAATATTTAATTCGCATTTCGTGTGAGTTGACGCGTAACCTTTTTGCCATATATAAGTACAAAAGTTTTCGCTTTTTGCGGCACGCATGCCCGACAACTGGAGTGGCCTCCGTTTGCCACTGTTGCCGTTTGCTCGGCCTATGCATTTTGCATTAAATTGCATAACTTTTGTGGCAATTAGACGCACACCATTCGCAAGGATACCACATATATATAAAAGAAAAATGTATGTAAGAAAATGCAAGTTCTTATATGCAAACAACGAGCGCAAATCTATCAATTTTCTGCTCGCAAAAACCAGCCCACTTGGCAATACGTAATAATACGCATACGCAGCATGTGTTCGTGTACCATTGCTTTATTTGTTTCTTAGTTGCGAGTTATTTTTCTTTTTGAATTTTTTTTTTTTTTTTGCATTCAATTAAGTAATTTATGTCTGTACAAATTCCCAAGCTTGGCAAAAGAAAAATCGAATAAATACTACCCTTTGGGCAAATTATACAGCCATTAAAAAAATGAAAGAAGAAAAAAAAAGCCCTAATAGCCTATTTCTCTTATGCATATTTCATGTTGCAACCTTTTGTTTTCCCAACTACAATGAATTGCGTTTTTTTTTTCATGCCATTTCTTTCTTTGTTTCAGGCTTAGAACGCGTCGCTGAGGAATTCATGGGTCGCAGGAAATGGAAACATTATCAAGATCAACTGACGCGCAGCCAATTGAATATCGCCGAGCAACAGCCCATATCAATAACAACGTTAGAAACAGAAGACAGCGACTATCAGAAGCCACTGAACCACCATTTAGCGCAGCCCAACGGCCAACACTACAACACCAACAGCAACAGCACATTGCAATTTGAAGAAGATTTTGGTAAGTCCTATAATAATATTAACTTAGTCGAGGTGCAGCTGTAAACTTATGTTTTGACCTAATGAAATCGAAAGTACGTTAAAGTGCAATGATTTATCTTTTCACCTTGTACGCATTGCAGACAACCACCACACATCACAAGACCACGAATCAAGTGCAACATCACGTAGTAGCTCCGGCTCACCATCACCACCGCCAGAACCCAACGATTGGATACCGTCTGATAAGTGCAATTTCTGTGTTAACGGTCGCTTGCTAACGGTGAACGCCAAAGGCGAATTGGTGGCCGAAACAACGGCAACCACGTCTATACACAATTGTAACAACAATAACAACAACTACATAGCTGATCATCAGGTAAGCTAATGCTCTCTTTTTCATTCTTCTATTCTTATTTATATTTGACATTAAATTATCGTACATTTAACGCAACTTTTTCCATACAGCACGACAGCGACAGTAACTCGAGCGCATCGCTGCACAATAGCTGCAGAAATATCAACAACAACAATAATAAAAACAACAACAAGCATAAAGCACGCAACGGAACAAACGCAGCCACGACGTCGTCATCAGTGAGTACAATAGAACTTTACAAGCTGTTCAACCAGCAAGCAGCAGAAATGACATCGATGGAATCAATGGCCGCCAAACTGGCACAGTTTACAATGATGGCCGATTTCAACTTGATGAGCACGCTGGCCAATCAACAACAACAACAACATACTAACTCGGTAACACCAACTACCTCGGAAGTATCTGCCGCTGCTGCCAGTCCTGCACTCAAAGGCACATCCAGTCCCAGTGTGGATGCGCCTCTGGATCTAAGCAGCAAACCATCGCCAAATTCATCCATAAGCGGTGATATAAAAACAGCAAGGTAAGTGGTGCTCAAACATAAACTTATATGCAATAAATACATACATATGTCCTGTATGTATAAATATTTATTATTGATATACATTTTAAATCTGGCAATGCGCAAACGTTAAAAAAAAAACGAAAAATACATAAATACAAAAAATTAAATGATGAAATTTACTACGCACTTTAAATGCACTGCAAAATAAAGATTTTTATAATGTTTTTACCCTAAAATTATTTCTCGTTATGTTCCAAGATTAAAAGCTTGTCAACTATTCAGTTACATTTATTAAGCAACTAATTAGAGCTGTTGAGATTTGGTTAGACGAATAAATACTATAATAAATTCATGATGCTCCAACTTTAACTACACACACAAAAAAAAAAACGAAAAAAACATACAAAAAAAAACAAAAAAAAAAAGGAAAAATATATAAACGTTTGTATGTATGGTGTTTGAGCAGACAATACATGAGATAATTGCACTTTGGGCACTGGCCCGCCTCTGACACTGCATTTATTGTAGCATACTTAACAGGGCTATGGGGCTGGCCACCTACTGGGTGGCACTCGGGAAGCTTTATTGTTGTGAGCCTATGTAAAAATCGTGCAATTACACATGCACGTGTGTGTGTGTGTGTACTTATGTGAGTGTGTGTGTGTGTGAAAGTGTTCGCGTATGTGTATATGTATAAGCATGTGTGGGTGTAGAGTGTGGTTTGAGTGCGGTTTATGAAACGATGCCGAAAATTACACATACGCCCCATAGCACGCAGTCAGCGCTGCGTTGGCCACGCTTAATTACTGACGCAGGAAGAGCAGAGGAGATGCTGGGCGGAGCACAGCACAGCTACCGCATAAATTTGCATCAAATTTGAGCAGCCCAAAAACAAGGGAAAAAAACATTCAGCCACAAAATAAAAAGAAAGCAATAAAAGAAACATACAGAGAATATAAAATGCATGTATTTCATGCTGCATCATCATCTTAACTCCTTTATATGCTATTTTTGCCTGCTATTTTTTTTTAATTACTCTAAAATGTTCAGAACCACCTAGCCTATTATTTATGGTTTTTATATACGTGAGCACTTCAGACGGCAAAGACAAGCGTCAGGGGCGTCGACAACGTGTGCA
Organism: Scaptomyza caliginosa; assembly: GCA_035044725.1. Taxonomy (NCBI): domain Eukaryota; kingdom Metazoa; phylum Arthropoda; class Insecta; order Diptera; family Drosophilidae; genus Scaptomyza; species Scaptomyza caliginosa. Next base: position 1,328,055 of record JAWNNR010000686.1, read on the forward strand.
TAATTTTCCAGCACTTCCACAATTTTCGTCATTACTTTTTTCGGTTGTTTTTCATTATTTTTTTTTTTTTGTGCTTTGTGTTTTTTGTATTTTTTGCGGCAACTGTGGCAACGGCAATGGCAGCGTCAACTGCTGCGGCTGCGGCTGCCACTTGAGCCGCAAAACACAAGTCCTTGTCTATTGTCTAAAGCATGGCCAAGTGTTTGTTAGCAGCTGGTGCTACTGCTGCTGCCTTGCGTCATCGTACACCTATTTTTTAATTGTTGTAATAAAAAGCAACGAAAAATGTGTGCGAACACAACACAATGGCAATAGCAACAAAAAAAAACAAAAAAACTAGGAGCAGGAAATGGGAGAGTGGTGGCAGGAACTGCAGCTAGAAGGCTAAAAGGAGTTCAAAAGCCGCAGATCGACAAGTGCTCAATGGCTTTTGCCAAACATGTCCAGTATGCCATACCGAATGATAAGAGGCAACACACACATACATAGTAGTTGGGAAATTGCATCCTTACGCTCGCCCATTCCCCAAGGACTCAACCAAACACTTGTAGTTTAAAAAAAAGCTACTGACGCTGCAATTTTTGGCTTTTTTCGAGCGTTTATTATTACAGATTTTTTTTTTTTTTTGCTATCCATACATTGAAGCTGCTGCCTGCTGGTGCTGCTTGCTGCTGCTGATGATGATGATGAGGCGGCGACATCGCCACTCCAAGTCAAGCGTCGAGATGTCGGCACTGCTGCAGCGACGTCAACGTCAGCGTCGACTTTGTCGTCGTCGGCACCGGGCGCAGCAGACAGAAAATGAGTGCATCATATCGATCGCTTTTTTTCCCCCACTGCGTTTTACATTTTTTACGCTTACATTTTTTTTTTTTTTGTCTTTCTTCCTGCTACTTTTTTCTATGCAATGTGCCAAAAAGGGTTTGCATGAGGGGGCGACAGAGTGTTGTCGCTGTGTATATATGTATTCATTATTTTTCGTTTACGAAAAATTCTCTGTGCACACCCACACAAAGACATACACCGAAAAAAAGATTGCGAGCGTAATAACTGGCATAGACTGATGACGTTGACGTCGACAGCGAAACGCCAGCAGCGACGGCAACGGCGACAGCAGCGTTGCTTTCCCCATTTGGCCCCAAAAAATGCTTTAACAACAACAACAAAATATAAAGAGCGAAATAAAAAATATAAAAATGCTTAATGCGTGCACTTGCTATTGTTGCAGTCATTGTTGTTGTTCTTGTTGTTGTCGCTGCAGGGCAGCAATTTTTTAACTGTTTTTTCGCCACACGCCCCTGTCCTCCTACTCTCGTTCACTTTGGCCATATTTTTGTCATTTCAATGACCGTTGGGCGGTCAGGTGGGTCGGCCTGGTTGGCAGCCGGCTTGATTGCCGTTATATGCTGCTGCTGTTGCTGCTTCTGCTGCAACTAGTATATGCGTGCGTGAATGAAATGTCGCTTAAATGAGCGAGATAGAAAAAAAAGAATCATATACAAAAAAAAAACTGCAGCTGCAGCAACGCCAACGGCGACGTCAACAGCTTTGGCCGTAAAAAAAAATGAGTGCATATCTTCCGAAAAAATGCAACTGCATATGCATGCAAGCGAATGTGTGTGTGCACGTGTGTGTGTGTGTATGTAGGTGGTTGCTTGCTGCGCACGCATCAAGTGCAGGGGGCAAGCCAGAAGTGTGGGTGATGAGGGAGTGGATGGGAGGAGTGCAAAGTTGGTATGGGGGCGCCTGCATTGGCAACAAAAACAAACATGCAATTGCATTCATACACAAATAAAAAAAATACATACTCTTACATTCGCACACACACACACACACATATACACAGTCGTACGCACACATGCACTTAATGCATTTTTTAACAAAATTGCATTCGGCGTCGTCACTCACACAGACACAAACACACACACCCACACAAACGTCAAGAAAACCATGGAACGGGACACTGTGCACAGTGTGCCACACCTCCTTGCGCCCAGCAACGTTTCCGTGTCCCGCCTCTGGCAAATTTAGCGGCCACAATGCAGCAAGCAGCAATATAAAATGACAAACGAAAAGAACAAATTAAATTACTTACAGTAAGCCGTAAGACTGACAGAGAGAGCTAGAGAAAATAGCTTAAGAAATAACTCAAAAAAGTTATATGTTTACAATAAATTAAATCATTACCTAGAGAGTTGTTAAGGTTGCCTGTCCCCAACAATTAAGTACAAACGATTCTCTTAACTTCTTTGTTCATTAATACCCGTAAAGCTTAAACTTGTTTTCACAAATTTCGATCGATTTCAGGTTGAAGTTCTTTTTATTATTTTAACGTTCGTTGCATTAAGACAGATACTTAGCCGTAATTATATGTGTACTTAACTTTAACCCTCACGCCCCTCGTTAAACCCAAAAATTATTACCAACGCATTGGTTGCATTGTGCATGACATGTCTGTGTGTGTGTTTGTGTGTGTGTGTTGTGCATTCAAGGCACACTAAAGGTGTGGGATGAACCGACAAAAATGCGATATGCGCATAAAAATGTCAGCAACGAAAACAACAACAGCAGCAGTAGCAGCAGCAGTTGCCGATGCAATTGCAGCAAGCGTCAAAATTACAGCAACAACAACAACACCGAAACGAAAAATGCAACAAAAAATACAGCGGAAAAAAAATCAACCCTTTTTTTGCGTTTCTCTGTTGCCGTTGCTGCCACAAATTAAAACAAAATGTCAGAAAAACGAAAAAAGAGAACGACATTAACAAACAACACACACACACACACAAACACACAAAAAATACACGAACTGAAAAATAAAAATATATAAAAAAAAAGGCTGCAACGCAAATGAATCCTGGGCCCACATGCGTGCAGCAAAAACAACACAACAACAGCGAGAGTAAAAGCAACAAAAATTCATGACGCGCACGACATTGCTGCCAGCGTCGGCGCCAGCAGCGGCTGTGTTGCAACGTCAAATTGCAATTGAAGTGCAGCCAAAAGGTAAACGACACCAGCAACAACAACAACAACAACAGCAACAACAACAACAACAAAAAAACCAACAAAAAATCAAATCGACATTGAAATGACATTTTTCATTTATTTTTCGCAAAAATCCTTTTTTTTCTACCCCCTATTTTTTTAATATTTATGTGCTGTTGCAGTCGCACCTTAGCAGCTGGAAATTGCATTGGCTCGGCTGGTTTGCAATTATGAGCATTTTCATATTTAATATTTCGGGCATATTATTTGCATGCATCAAAGTATACAGCCCCAAAAAAAAAGCTGTCCCTGTTATTAATGATGGCGTTCTCATTCCATTTTGGTCAATCATTGCTGCTTGCCACCTGCTGTTACAGCAGCCGCACACTTTTTGTTGTCTGCACAATTTTCAGACATTTTCCAGACGCCCGCTCGTGCGATCCTTAAAAAACAAAAATGAATAAAAAACAAAAAGTTGCAACAACATATAAAAATAAAAATATAAAAAAAGCGACAACTTTTCCGTCAACTTTGCTGGGCTGGCTGGCCAACAGCCCACAGCGAGGGCAAGAAGCTGTGCGTTTCCGCTGCCTGGCGACAGCCAGTGCAATGTACTGCAGCCTCAGTCACATTCAACCACCCAAACCACCCATTCATCTCTAGTCCTTGCACCATGCCCACAATTTTACCAAAAGGGTCTTGGTCTCGACCCATCCCATCCTATCCCTCTTACGTCTCGCAACGCGTCTCCTCCCTGCTGGCTGCGCATAAAGAAAAGAAAAATTTCGTACGGCTTTCACTGATGTTGTTGCTGTTGCCATTGCTGCTGCTGCTGCTACTGCTGCAGTTGTTGTTGTTATTTTTTTTGCTTTACACACAAAAGTTGCCTTTTGAAAAAAACGGGCTACCAAAAGTGCGCTCCATTCCACCACCTCGGCTTAGTGAAGAAGAAAGAAGAAAGAGTGGCTAGAGGCACCACCAAAGCGCCAAGTGGTGCGGCTTGGCTCGAGCTTGGCATTAAGTGAAAAATGCTTTTTTTTTATGTGAAATTCGTCTAATGAACTTCAAAAACATGTTTGTCCCTGGCTTGCTTGGCAGTCTGACATCTTCTTCGTCCTTCCCTTTCCTACCTATTAGTCTTCTCCCTGCTACTCGAGCATCACTCAACCCTGGCGTGTCATCTTTTGTCTCTGCCGCAGCCAAAATCAAAAAGAAGCAAGTACAAAAACAAAAAGAAAAAAAAAACAGTCACAAATTTTTCTATGCTACATCCTTGCCATTGCCTTTGACAAGGACAACGTCGTCGTTGCCTGCTCCAGACATTTAAGAAGCGCTCATTGTCAGTACTTTTGAGTGTGTGAGTGTGTGTGTGTGTTTGTGTGAGTGCCCAATATATATGAGTACCGAAAAAAAACCCTGTATGTTTGCCGGGCAAAAGGAAGTGACAGGAGTGAAAATAATATTTTGTCAGCTTTTCGTATTCTGCTTTGAACTCATGTCACTTTGCAACGAAACGAGTGCCAAAAAGGGATATGATGAGTTTGCAAAACTTTGAAAAGCGAACAAAACCAGTTTGACTGGTCAATTACCCCATACAAATTGATAGCTTAACTAAGTAACTTAATTGAAATAAGAGATTTCTTCGGCCATTAATTTACAACTGTTTTCTCTTTCTTATGTACGAGTAGACTTAAATATTTATATATTTCCCTAACTCCTTCTATTGCAGAGCTCTGTCTGAGTGTGCCACACCGATTTCGGCAGCACGACACAGCTACAGTCACGAGGATCTTAATAGCGCGCTCCAGGATGTGCTGGTTAGTAAGCAGAGCACACGCAAATCATCCAAGGACTACCATGTGCAGCGTGCCACGCTGCGCAACAAACTGTGCAAAATGTCAGCGGATGCAAAGCGACCGAATGCGCAAACGCCGCCCGAGTTGCTGCAACACTACCTGGATCTGGAGCAGGACGAACAGTCGGGCGAGGAGGCTGGCGATGGCGATAGTAATGCGTCAACGCCAGCGCCCGGCTTTCAGGAGATTGCCCAACGCATTGTGGCCAACGAGCATCTGCGCAAGCTAAGCACCATGTCCGAGCACAATGGCAGCGAACTGGGCGATGATCTCGAGCCCACCATGTCGCCAAAGTCATCGCGGACGCCACAGCGAGATGGCACACCGACGGGCATGCAAGCGGCAGCAGCAGCAGCAGCGGCCGTTGCAGCAGCAACAGCTGGTGGCAACAACAATGCCACTGGACTACCAATGCCCATTGATGCCAATGTGCTATTGCATGCGCTGGTTCTTGCCTCAGGTATTGGTGTCATACCCAAGCTGGACGAGACACAGACGCTAGGTGATCTGTTCAAATCGCTGCTGATGGCCAACAGCGGTGGCATGTTAAATGAATCGCTGACATCGGGACATGAGAGCAATGGCAGTGCCACGCTGCTTGATCAGCGCCTGTTGCAACAGCAGCAACAGCAGCAGCAACAACTGAATGCTGCCTATCGACGTCATTTACCAAAGTCTGAAACGCCTGAGACGAGCTCCTCGCTGGATGCAAATGAGGTGTGCGAGGATCCCATACTGAAGATTCCGTCCTTTAAGGTCAGCGGCGCAACGAGCGTCTCGCCCACGTTGCGTTGCAATAACATTAGCAACAGCATGACCAACAACAACGGCAGTAACAATAACAACAACTCAAACAGCAGCACACGCAATGGCGACCACAGTCCACACTCTGCCTCACCAATGCTGGCAGCAGCAGTTGCTGCCGCAGCGGCCAACAACAATTACAGACAAAGTGGTGGCGGCGGCGGCGGCAGCAATAGTATCAGCAATAATCTGTTGTCGTCATCGCCAACATCGATACAAAAGATGATGGCCAACACCATACAGCGCAAAATCAATGAGCAAAGCAGCCAGGATAGTTTGCGCAACAATGGCAACACCAGCGGCAGCGAATGCAGCAGCAGCGGTGGCGGCAACAGCAGTGCGAGTCGCAAGCCCAGCATATCGGTGGCCAAAATGATTGGCGGCACAGACACGTCTCGTTTTGGTGCCTCGCCAAATCTGCTAGCGCAACAACATCACAGCCATCTGCAACCTGCACATCATTCTGCCCATCAGCAACAGCAACAGCAGCAGCAGCATCCGCACCAGCATGCGCATTCGCATTCACATCAGCAGCTCAGTGCTCAGGATGCGGCAGCGCTGGCAGCTGGCAAGGGAACGCGACCGAAGCGTGGTAAGTACCGCAACTACGACAGGGATAGTCTTGTTGAGGCAGTAAAGGCTGTGCAACGTGGCGAGATGTCAGTGCATCGTGCTGGTAGCTATTACGGTGTGCCGCACTCAACGCTGGAGTACAAGGTGAAGGAGCGACATTTGATGCGACCGCGCAAAAGAGAGCCAAAGCCGCAACCTGATCTCGTGGGGCTAACGGGACCAGCGAATAAGATTAGCATGACCGCCCTGAACAATCTGGAAAAGCTGAAGGCAGGCAGCGGCAGCAATGCCAACAATAGCTCTGGCTCAAAGCTGAGCAATGCCTTAAAGAACAGCAGCAGCAGTGCGGCAAGTGCGGCGGCAGCATCGGTGCCCAATGGCATTAAGTTGCCAATGTTTGATGCCGCACCACAGTTATCCTTTCAGCCAAACATGTTCTGGCCACAGCCAAATGCTGGTGCCAACTACGGCCTGGACTTCAATCGCAATCCCGAATTTATCAATTCACAGCTGGCCGAGGTGATGCGCAACAGACAGCTGGGCGTGGCGGGCAATCATCATGGCCACGGAGGCGCCGGTGGGCACATGAAAAGTGCTCTGGAGTTTGCTGAGAATATGTACGATGGCATTATTCGGAAGAAGCTGAAGAATGATGTTAACGATGTGAGCTGCAACAGCAGTGGCAATGGCAATGGCAATGCGCTGCTGGATCAGCTGCTGGTGAAGAAGACACCGCTGCCATTTACCAATAATCGCAGCAATGACTACCTCGGTGCCGCCTGTTCCACATCAGAGAGCGTTAAGCGTGCCGGCAGTCCAATGGGCGCCTATTCAGATATTAAACGTGAACGTCTCAGTCCGATGCGAAGTGCGGAAAGTACTAGCAGTGATGATGATCATGAGCATTCCAACAACAACAATAATAACAGTGATCTGGCGCACAACAAGAACAACAACAACAGCAGCAGCAGCAACAATAACAATAAAAACAACAACAATGGCAGCAGCAGCAACAATGGAAATGGCCGCAGCCGAATGACATCACGTGACTCAGAAACGGACGCCAGCAGTTTGAAAAGTGATCAATCGCACAGCTCCTTGCCTCTCAACAACAAAATGATGGATCTCAATGGCAGTAACAGTGTCAAATTTGATTCGGAGCCGATGCAACAGGCAGCGCAAATCTCGCCCAGCACATCCATATTGCATGAGAAGCTGGCGCAGATCAAGGCTGAGCAGGCCGAAGTGCACGCGGCCAACACCGAGGAGCAGTTATAGAGCACGTGGCACATCGGCGACTGCCCGCTAGAGCAACAGCAGCAATTGGTGGCACCAACATTTGTGTGGCCACCGCTGGCCGCGCATTACTATAGTTTCTAGGTGGGGCAGTGGGTCAAGTATAGTTGTATTTGTACAGATTCAGAAGATATGGAAGCAAAACCAAAATTTATAAAGCATATGATATACGATTATGATGATTATATGTATACAAAAGTAAAACAAGAGCCCAATATGAAGAAATATGCTGAGCGTTGCGGCTCTTATTGTTAGTTAAGATGTAATTAACACAATACAAAACATTCATAAGCATACATACAAACTATACAAATACTTTAAAGATGTATGCACATACACATATAAAATACACAAGAACAGCAACACAACCACAAAAACACCAACAACAACAAAAACAAAATCATACATAAGTACACAACGTATTTATGTATATTTAATGTTTAGTTTTTGACAATCGACAAATAGGCATTCTCTTGTACAAACTTTCCAAAAAAAAACAAAAATCAAAAACTTACAAATATTAACAGCTAAAAACAAAAACACATTTGTTAAGACCAAAAACCTAAAACAAAAACATTTTATTTGCATTATCTATTCAGTTTAGTAGTCAGCAAAAGAAAAAAAATAGAATTCAATACATACAAATATATTTTTAAAAATTCAAAAATATAATAAAACAAAAGCCCACAATGCAATAAAAATCAGCAAAGCAGTTACAAGCAATGAACAGCCAAACTAAGCAGCGTCTGCCAGCGATTTATATGTTTAAACATTCATACAAAAAACAAAACTTTTCACATTCCGAATTTTTTAAACTTGACTTCAATACTTCAAATGTGATTCTTGTTTAACAATATCGATCGCAATGCAGACGCGAAGCTACTGACAAACCCAACTACAATAACTACAGCAAAGACCATAACTAAATATACCAACAACAACAATAACAACAACAACAACAACAGCTACAATATCCGATCAATAACAACAACATACTTAATAGCCAACAAGCAATAATAACAATAACAATACAACACTACACAACAAGCCACTCAAAAACGAAATAGCAAAGCAAAATTCAAAAACTACAAACAAATTATTGTTTAATTTCATTTTCAATTTATTAATCAAATGCATTTTTATTTGCCAATTAAAAAATAAAACCCAAAAAAAAAACATAAGTAAAAACTTAAACAAACTTACAACCCAGAAACCTTAAAGATAAAGAAGCATACAAAAAACGGAAATCAATAAACAAAGCTGCCTTCACATTTACAAATTAAATAAATTATTAAGTGGAACGAGAAACGTTATATAGAAGCACACAAAATGATAATAACAACAAATTGAAATATACGCAAAAACACAATTTACAACAACTTAAAACCACCAAGCGACCCCCATCAAAGACACTCAAAAACAAATCAAATAAATTACAAAAATAAACTATTATTTTAAAATCCAAATTAAAAAAAAAACAAAAAACACATCACTTTATCCAGCCACACATATTAAACAAAATTACATAAAAAAAATATATATATATAGAAAGAAAAATACTTTATACATATTGATGTATATGAATGCAAAATTTGATATTTCGGTGTTAAAACAAAAAAAAAATAAAAATGAATTCATGTACATGTGTTTTGGCATTAGAGAAGAAATGAAAAGCATTCAAAATTAGATGTTTTAAGAAATTCGGCATATATTAGGAAGGCATTAAAGTGTATAAATACCTAGCATGCTTACCAATGGAAAAAAATTATAAAAAGTCTTGATATAAACAAAAATAACTCTATATATCTCTATATATATATAAATATATTTATGTATGTGTGTGTCTTCATCACTACGCGTATACCTCAAACAACAACACATGATCATTTTGAGCAACTATATATATTTAAATGTACTTATACACTCTATACACTCTTTACACCATATACAAGAAAACAAACAAACAAACAAAAATGGAATGTCTAACATATTTACACCGTAAAATATATATAAACCTCTTTCCTACCAGTACACACTTGTAACACCTTTTGGCCAACATTGAGTCACACACGCCCTTTCGATATCTCTTGATTTGAGAAACGTTTCAAAATTATTGATGGGTTATTAAATGTATGCGTAAATATATAAATCAAAGAGTAAATATATATACATATAAATGTACCTAAAACAACATATTTTGTGTGCTAGCTAGTAAGTGTCAAAAATATATAAAAAAAAAAATAAAACAAAATAATAACAAAATTATATATACAACATATGTATTTTTAAAGTCGGTAAATATGTGAACATGTTTAGTGAATTGTAATTTAAACGCATATGACAAGAAAAAACAGAAACAACCAAAAAAAATTCTATTCAGAAAACTTGTGAACAAAAAAAATATAAAATCATTTAAAAAGCATTTAAAGCAGAACACAAAAAAATTACTTATAATTTAAGCATGATAAGCTTAATGAATATTTATTGGCTAATCTTTAAAAATACATTCGATGTGCATAAATGTTGTGGTTTAGTAACAAATATCTGTATGAGAAAATCCAAAATTCATATTGAAGCATTATTATATAAAAAATATACAAACATTTGGTATTGTATCAAGAAAACATAAAAAAAACGTGTAAAAATTTAGTAAATTATTTGCATCATGGCATGCGAATTGTATGCGTATCAAACCAACAAAATGGAAAAAAAACATTGTTTATTATGCGAGAAGAAAAATCAAAACAAAAAGTATTTATTGCTAATTTAATTATATTTGAAGTATACATAAATATTTATTATACATACATATACATATATATATATTATATATATATATATATATATTAGACACACTATCTGTGATTAATAATCCAAAATTTTGAAGAAACTTTTTCTGACTAATGTTGGTTAGGCATACATTTAATATAAAAAAATATGAAACACAATCTAAACAAATACATAACAATGGAAACCTATTATAATACTTAAACATATAGAAATGCTATAAACAAACTGTAAATCGATCGGATACAAGTAAATAACAACAATAACAAAACAAAGCACAAGCAAAACCATAAAGTTTGTGAAGCAAAGGGAATTCTTAACTGTAGCCACAAGTTGGTTTTAACAACTGAATAAAACAAAAACTTAGATCAACAGTATAATAGCCTGAATTACTCTTCAAACAATAAAATAACAAGGCAACAACTACAGCACATCACTACAAACCAAACAAAAAACAAACAGTTCAGAGCATATATAGTTGTACATATATTTTGGAAACTTTTTTACTCAAGAAATGCAAAAAAAGCAGTCTAAAAGCAAAAAAAAAAATAAATAAAACTAAATTATAACACAAAACAGCTTTGCAAATGAATAGTAAAAACATTTTATAAAACAAAATTATACAACAAAGTAAATGATAAAAAAAATATATATGCAATTGCAGTACATTTATTTTGTTTATGAAACTCAAACAAACAAAAATTACATGTAAAAAGATGATAAATTAAAAATGAAACTAAAAATAATGAGAATTAAAAATAAAGTGCAATTATACGGTTTATATTAAGGAACAAACGTTAAAAAAAAATAAATAAATACAAAAATATATATAAACGAAATTTAGCAAATATTTCGATGCATGTTCAGAGAAATTTCAAGGCCGGTTTTGCAAAAGCAACCAACTATACGAATGTTTATAAACATTTAAGCAAAATACAAAAAAAAAAATAACATGCCAGCCTAGCCACCAGGTCTGGGCACGTTGTTTTGTGCTTTGTGTCTGTGTTCAGCAGCAAACATTGCATTAAAAATCAAACAAAATCAAAAGAAAAAGAAAAGAAAGAAAGAACCCAACAATACACACACTGCAACAACAAAAACAAAAACAAAGACGAAAGAGAAGAAAATGACAGTCTAACGAGTATAGAAAATTGAAACAACTGATAACAACCAAGCCGAATGTGTAAGGGCGTCAGATACTGAAAATGTCAACCTAATGGTAGGTTTAAAAGTCGAGTGTAATGAGTAACAGCTTGAGAATGTTGAATTGTATAGAAGTTTTGCATGCTAACTTAATGCTCTGGCCGCTTCAGCCTGCATGCCTAAAAGTTGGTAACAACATTTGGGCCATGTGACTATAGTCTGGGCCAGGGCAGAGTTGAGCGTGCAAAAACGCTCAGGTACGTGTTTTATTTTTCGGAGAGAAAAAAGATTGATTACCCATACATTACTTATTCTTTGTGTTTATTACAAATTAATAGTTAATAATTGTATAAAAGAAAAGCAAAAAAAAAACAATAAGATCGATATGCTAACTAATTAATATTTATGTAATTGTTTAAAGACAAGATTTTAGCATTTGCTCAGCCCTTGTGTAAAAATTATATAATTTGTTCAACATAAATCAAAATTTGCTGAATATAAGTGCATATACTTAGAGTTTACTTAATTCTTCTGTCTCTATATAATTTATGTTTGTATAAATTAGTGCATATTATTATTATAATTATAATTATTCTAATTATCTGTACGCGCAGTCTACGCAAAATAGACAAATCAAAATTTTACTTATTATTATTATTAACTATATATATTTTTCTCTGTTTCAATATATTATAATTAATGCATACATAAATATGTTAATATGTATGTATATTATTACAAACGTTTAACAGACTGGGGTGTTGCCACGGTTGTTAGCCTTGATTTGTGTTTTGTATATATTAGACGACATTATAAGCTATTCTCTTTAATCAATTTTTAATAATATTATTACGAACGGGCAACACATTTGACTTATAGTGCAATTGTTTCAAACAAACAAATATATCTACATATATATTATTAACAACTGATATAATTTAATACATTTCTTTGCAATGCCAAGAACTATGTAAACGTTATTATTTAACCAAGCAAACAACCTTTAATTGAAAATCAAAAATCAAACATAAGTGCACATAACTTTAATAGGCATTAATTAAACAAATAACTGTAAAGTCAAAGTCAGTTTTCATTTTGCTACAAAAAGAACATGCAGTCAAGAACCAAACATCACAAAAACAAAATTATTGTTACCATAAAAGCAGTTATAAAAACGAGGAACCATTGCAAAAAATTCAATGCTAAGTTGTGCCAACAAATCCAATTCCAAACACATTTATATTTTTATGTTTTACTTGAGCGGTAAGCCAAAACATCAACAACAACTGAAAAAAGCAAAGAACAGAAGCAAATAACAAGAAACAATAGCCCGAAAAAAAAGCCCAGCAAAGACAAACAATAACAGAGAAATACCAACAACAATAGCCCAAAATAATTGAACTAAAAATTGAGAAAAATATTCAAGAACAACATTAAAACGTATACGAATTACTCTATACGAGTACATATTTAAATGTACCAAAACATTAAATTGATAAGACAACAAAACACAAAGCCTGACGTCGATTGTACTTTTCTTTTTTCTACAAGCAAATTACCAAACAATTTTATTCAACAATAGTACTACTCTCTCTCTCTCTCTTACTACAAACTAAAATAGCAAACAGTAATAGAAATAGCCATAGCCACAAACAGTTAACTTTTAAAACTCACACACACAGCAACACTGATAAACACACATACAGAAACAAACCCGATACAAATGATTTTTAAAAAGATTTCAATACCATAATAGCAATAACCAACAATACAATAGCCACATAATTAATGATCTATAGCCAAGCCATACAATAGACAAGCATGAAAGAAAAAAGAAGCAGAACAAGATCGAAGAGAGTGCTGAACGCATTACGTATACGCAGCATTGTGCTTTTGTCATAAGTAAATGATACAATTTTTATTTCAATTATCAACTCAACCAACAATCCACAAATAGATACCGTTAATACAAAAAAAAACAAAAACAATAGCCCTAGTAAACAATTACTTATCATATTAACCAATACAAATACGAATAAAAACCACAGCAATAGTTCTAAGTTATTGGCAAACAAATACAGCAAGAAACAACCAACAAGGCAAAAAAAAATTAAAAACAGAAGAATTCGTTTGCATCTCAAGTATACTGTATGTAACATATTGAATGCAGCGTTCTAAAGCCTTTGTTAAAGCACTAAAAAATATTATACAGTTTCTCGTTTTTAACAGCATACATTTAGACTACTTTTACTACAAACAAAGACGACGCCCTAAATGCGTTCAAACTGATGCAAGTACAATACAAACATAAAAATGTACATTATAAAGCAACCAACAACAACACAGTAAACTGAGCAAAAAATACTTCTTTTTTTGCATTTATTAATACAATTTTTTTTTGTGCAAAACAAAAGCAAGACGATGATGAAATTGTTTCACAGCCAATAAGCATAACTACAATTTAAATGCATTATGATTAGCAATAGCCCATAAGTACAGATAACATATGTATTTAGCATTAAATCCAGGAAACATCAACAACAAAATAGCAAAGATAAAAACTTAAACATGAATTTTTCATGAAAAACCAATAATTTGAATATTTAATTCCATAGAATTACAAATTATATGTTTATTATACGATTAGTTCTTTACAGCGAAAATGTTATATGTGTATATTATTTTTACAAAAACAGGAGAAACAAAAAAACAAAGAAACAAAAAAATACAAATGGGAAAATATTACTTTTTAATACATGGAAAACAAAAATGATATAATTTTCTTAAGTAATTCATAACAAAAACAAAAGCTTAATTTGGTTAAAAGTATATACGCAAGAATAATAGGATTGAGTTAAGTTAAATATATAAACTTTTAATTAATTTAAAATTTGTTCAGCGTGCATAATTGTTATATATACACTTATAGTTAAGCTTAAGTTTATGATTTTCGTTATTTTTATTATTTACTTATTATGTTTTAAACGCAAAAAAAAGGATTTATATATTTATATATATCATATATTTACGCTGAAAATGTTTATTAATAAAAACAAATATTTTAGTTAAACAACTCAAGTTTTTTTATTTATATTTTTAATAGTTTCCATTAATTATGTACACAGAGGCTTTTGTTTTAATCTTTCACCGTATAAAAATAATAGAAAGAAACAGCTAAACAATTTACTGATATGCTACTTACATATCGACACACACAATTGCTAAAATTATTAATTATTAAACGCCATAATAATCTATGACTAGTACAGTTATTATATACTAATCAATAGCCCAAAGTAAATATTGACCGTTATGGGGTTGCCTGAAGCAAACAATATCCTAACATTGTCAATATTTGCTCCATTTTCACATTTAAAAAAAAAATAGAACAACAGCAAACAACAACAACAGCAATAAAATTGGCAACATACATAAAGGTAAAGATGAACCACATTTAACCGTTTAACAATGAACAAACTACAAATTATTATTCTCTTTACTTTTTGTTATGATTTCGCAACGTCTTTTTAACGTTTAGTTAAGTTCAACCCACTAGACACTTTGGAAATAAGATACTTATGTACAAGTACAATGTTCTAGACCTGGTTAGGAAGGCAAAACTATCACAGACGAGTAAAGCTATCGTAAATCTAAACTCAACAGCTTCAGGGACCAAACAAGAAAAGAAAAATAAATCATTAAAAAACTAACAAAATTAATGCAGACAAAAATTTGACGCATATCGCATATAGAAGTTTGGCAAAAAATGGCTTCGATATGCCATTATTACAAATATTTATTTGTAAATTATCAAAATATAAATTGATAGGAACGTCTAGGGAAACATTTTGCATATTTCAAAAAGATAACGTTAAGAATGCATGTGCAAAATTGCATGTACAAAAATATGTACATAAAAAGAAAACCCCTTTGGTAATAATGCAAGTATTTCAATGTAAAAGAATATTTGATTAACTGTCAAAACCGAAAAATTGAGAAATTTTAAATGTAAGGAAATGTGTATACGATATGCAAGTAAACAAAATTATGAAAATCATTTCATTAAGAATATTCAAGTACTAAGAATTTGGCTGGAATTGTGTGTTAATAAGGTCATCAAGTTGCTTAAAAATGAAAAAAAAGAAGAGACACAATTTAGTTAAATAGAAAATTATGATTTGGTGTTAACTTTGGTGTATATAAATATAAATTAAAAATAACGAATGCTAGGTGGGTTTTCTACAGAAGGCAAAGAAAAAACGGAAATAAAATAAAAGTCACACAAATTTAAAAAAAAAATTAAATTAGCAAAATTTATGTCAACTTAGTAAATGATAAATTCAAATTTATAGTATATATATATTTGTGTATGTATGCTAAAATTCTATGTACGCAAAAGTAATTATTATTGTCATTATTATTATCATCATGGATATTGATTTACAAAAAGTTATTTTGTTCTCATTAATTGAAATGTAATGCCAACAGAAAAATATCAACAACAAACCAGAAACACCAAAACGTTTTGGTTGCTATAAAATGTTGTCAAAATCATTGTAAAAACAAAAAAAAAACAAAAACAAAACCAAAATTGCAAAGAAAATAAAGATTAGATTTGTGTAAATGTATGTGAAATATATAGAAGGTATTATGGCAAAATCAACTAAAGAACGTACATACTTACAAATGAGAAAAACAAAAATAAAACAAAACACAACTATTAACTTGTAATGATGTGAACATGGAGCTCTCAGTATTTTGATGAATACTGTCAATAAAAATTTAATAAAATATATAACCATGCATTTTTACTATGTTTTGTTTAGTAGGCTCCGAATGGTTTTCCTACAATTTCATTTTATATTGATTTTCCAGAGCAAATAGATGGCAGCAAATTCTTTGTAAAAAGTAAAAAAAAAAAACAGTTAAAAAAATAAAAAAAAAAATTTTAAAATGCCATCAAAGTGCGATCTAAGTCCAGAGCTAACGACCTGTCTTAAACTTGCCGACAATGTCCGTCCCGACTGTTGTCCCATAGGAGAGCGTATACCATGCGATGCCCAATGTTTTCTCAGGGACATCTCCAAAGAATTAAATCAGCTTTATGAAAGACATGAGAAAAGTTTTACGAAGCGAACGCGTATTTTGGAATTGGCAGAGCCCAGAAGACCCCAGTGCCGTTTCCTGCCCAAATGTGCCTGTCCATTCAAGAAAACCATTCAGATCATACCCGCCGATCTGCCCGTGTACACTCGAACCGAACAGCTGGCATTGCCACCGGTGCGACGCTTGCTTCAGCGTCTAAATGATGCCATACGCATTGGTGATAAGATTGGGGAGGGTATATTAAATCGTTGGCTGCGCTATAGTTACCTCTCACTGTACAGTCGTTTGGCCAACTGTCAACCGTTGCAGAAACCGTAAGTTTTCTTTTTTAACCAACTATGTTGCAAGCTTTTCTAATACTTTTATTAACTGCCAATCAGTGTTAAGAAGAAGAAAGTTAGCGATAAGGTAAAGAAGGTGCACGAAAACTATGTCAAAAACCTTGCAAAGCCGAAGGCTCCAGTCGAGCCACCAAAACCGGTAAGTTAACCACACAGTTTGACACACGCTCCAGCTATTAATTTTTTTGTCGTACAGGAACGCAAAGCGGGCAATGTAGATCAGCGCCGTCTCAAGAAACTGGCCAGACCAAGGATGTACATGGAGGTGGTTAAGCCCGAATGGGAATTTACACCCAGTATGAAAGCGTATAAGGCGACAGATCGCGTTAAGGATTTGTCCAAGCCAGTGGAGCGTCCGAACGTGCACACTAATGAGAATCCGGAGAAGGTTTCTCCCAATGCACTCAAGTACAAACGTATGTAAATTTCGTATTTTTTTAAGCTTTATACTTATCTGGAGTCGTTCACAGCGAGCGAACGTATCAAGGAGATGTCACAACCGCTGGCAAAGCACGAGGCCAATTTGGGTCCTGCCGATCTCAAGGACGATCCATTCGCCATATCTCCGAATGCACTAAAATACAAGCCATCGACGCGCATGAAGGAGCTGGCGGAGCCAAAGGAGTTCGAAAATAAACATATACGCGAGAATCCTTTTGCCATCTCACCGGCGGCTCTGAAGGCCAAAGCCTCGCCGCGACTTATCGAGTTGGCCAAGCCCAAAGGCTCCTAGGGCTTATGTGTTATATTTATATTTTTGGTACAACTTCTTTTGGTTTTCGCCTGTCTTACTTTGTCAAATAAAATGTAAAAAATTTTCAGTAATATTTGATTTATTTCTTTATAGTTTTTCATCATAATGGTTCTCGCTACACTTTGAGTTGGTTTTAATCAATTGAATTTGGTTTTGGTTTTCGTTTTGCTCTTCCTTGTCATTAACTAAAAGTTGATTTGCAAAATTCGAATGCATTTTGCATTTTGTACAAAATAATATAATAATCATAATTACGAAAATAATAAACAATACGGCCAAATGTTACAACTAAAGATTTTTGGGACGCGGGGGCGAGGTAATTGCACTAAACTTAAATATTCGCCAGATATAATACTCAAAGAATGCATTGAAATGTGGGCGGAAATCATACTGAATGAATGAAAGACAAACTAAATATGTGAAGCGTGTTTAACAATTCAATTTTGGTAGACAATAACAACAGTATATTGTCTAAGTAGGCATCATCCTTGGGCCAGCTGCTGAACACGGGTATATGGCCTAGTGTAGATTGGCAATAACAGCACGGGTAAAGTCGTGTGTGGTGGATTGACCACCCAAATCCTTTGTGCGCACTTTGCCGTCCTTGAGAACCTGGTTAATGGCATTTTGGATTACCTCGCTGTATGTGGGCAAATTGATGTGACGCAGCAATTTTGTACCGCACAATAACATGGCCGTTGGATTCGCAAGATTCTTGCCCACAGCCTGGGCGAAGGTATGACGTGCACCCTAAAACAGTCAAATACTCAAATTAAATATGAGACATACACATAGAACAGTTTCAAGACATTACCGGCTCAAAGACAACCGCATCTGCTGAGTAGGAAGCACCAGCAACGACACCAGCGCCGCCCACCAAACCAGAAGCCAGATTATCGACAATGGCACCATACAAATTGGGTGTGACCATAACATCAAATTGATTGGGATTGGATACCATTTGCATGGTCGTGTTATCCACAATCATCTTATCGAGCTCAATGCGGGGATACAGCTTAGAGATTTCCTCGCAGCACTTCAGGAAAAGACCATCGCCAAGCTTCATGATGTTGGCCTTGTGCACAGCAGTGACCCTCTTGCGATTATTTTTGGTGGCATAATCGAATGCGAACTTGGCAATACGCATCGACTTCTTGGCAGTGACAATCTTCAGGCACTCAACAATGCCGGGCACCGACTCGTGCTCCAGTGCAGAGTATTCGCCTTCGGTCTGTTCACGAATGATGACCGTGTCAATGTTGGTGTGACGCGTCTTAACACCAGGCAAGCTGCGCACATGCACAACGTTTGCATACAAATCCAGCTCCGTTCGGAGCTTCATGTTAAGTGTTTGCAGCTCACCCTCGTTGCTGTAATCGGGTGTGGCCAAAATACCCTATGTGGGTTAAAAGAAAACAGAAGTTATTTTAATAATAAATAGTTATTTTTCATACTTGAAACCATTTTAATATTCTGCTGTAACTGCTTCTGCTCGTCCTTTACAACCTACCTTTATGCAAACTTTATTCTTTTGAATGGAAGCCACGACATCCTCCAGCTTGGCGCTCAACACTGGATTAATTTCAGACAAAAAGTAGGATTCAAAGTCAACGGGCACATTTGCTGCCTATTAATGAAAGATTTAAATAAATTGCGAATTGCATTCATTTTAAAACAGGTTACTTACCTTGAAGACTTCCTGCAACGAATAGACCAGCTCGGGACCCACACCATCGCCAGGGATCAGAGTACAAGTTGTCCTATTAGCATTATGTGAGGCACCCTTGAATAAAAAATTTTTCATTTAACTATTTGCTTTCATAAGCTATCATAAATTCAATACGCACCTCAACATGGCGCGGTGCCGAGACGTGAAGTTGACGTATGGCAGCTGCTTGCTAAAATGAAAGAAACACACAGTTAGAAATTTCTTCCGAGGATGTTAACCTCAAAAAAATTTGCATCTGTTCTGGTTTTGGCCACAAGTGCGACAACAGCGGCTGCTGCATAGAACTTGCGAAGCGTTTATGTAAGCGCTGTGCAACGACCATTTGTCGGTTACCTGCAAAAGGCTGCGTCCCAGGGTTCTAGTCAGCATCGACATGTTGATCCTACGTTAGACTATTGTGTTTATTAGTGAAAATCAAATGCACCTTAATGTATAAGCGTTTAAATTTATAATTTTACTTTTGCGAAATTTTAATCGGGAACCAACAGAAACAGCTGACTAGGGTTGTTGTCAACTTATCGAACATTACAAAGTGTCAATTTCGATAACAGCTACAATCAATTTTTATTTAAATTTATTTTAACTTAAAAAATAAACAAATAGTTGAAATAATGTAATGAAAAAGTTTATAAATGTATATAATTGACATTTAATACACAAAATGGTTAAATAGCCAATCGATATGCCTAATCAATGTATCGATACATATCTTTTGCCGCCAACAATCAAATGTTGCCGGACCTCATGGTCCCTTGACCATCTTCAGCCGAAGATTTGTACAACAAATGCGAGCGTACTTGGACAACACAGCATAGGGTTTAACATCAATACATAAAATGGTACGTTATCAATTTGTATAGGGTACAGTTTCAAATAATTTTTCAAAATTTTAGTTTATTTTAAATTTGCGCTATTTTTGAGCATCAAAATTTCTAATATAATACAAGCAACTAAATTATGAAAGCGGCAGTATCTCTACTGCGTAATCACTTAGGACTTGCGCGTATGCATGGAAAAGCATCACCACTTGAACAACAAGGATGGGATCCAGTTGCTTCCTCAAGCTACAATGAACACTACACACCAAAAGGACGCTTTATGCAGTACATGCGTGCCGGCGATTCCACCAAACGTCTCGGCATGGTATCTGAGAACGGTTCCAAAATGATAGAACTATCAAACAAAACTTGTGCCTCACCCGACATGGTTCAGTTTATCCAGCAAAGGTACTGCATGAGCAGCCTGCTCGATGGTATAAAGTTTATGGATGTGGATGATGTAAGTGCGGATCTGAGACTGCTGCCTCCGCTCCATTCGCCAGGTAAAATTATTGGTGTTAGCTGCAACTACTATGATAGCTGCTCCGAGCGACACCAAGATATACCCAAGGAGCCCGAGTTTTTTGTTAAATTCTCCACCGCCATCACCGGCGCCCTAGATAATATCCGTGCACACCAAATAGCTAAGGTAAGTTGTATTCTTACCAAGTTCATTTTACCAAAATGTCTTATACATATAAACAGCACATTGATTATGGCTGCGAGTTGGCCGTGGTTATCGGTAAGAAATGCCGCCACGCCACTCGTGATACGGCTATGAGCTATGTCTTTGGTTATATGGTTGCGCAGGATATAACGGCACGAGATTGGAATGTGCTGCTCGGTGGACACAATCTATTGGGTAAGTCACTGGACACTTTCTGTCCACTGGGCCCAGTTATTGTGCACAAGCGCCATGTGCCCGATGTAAACAACTTGTGGATAAAAACGATTGTAAACGGTGAGGAGCGACAAAATGGCAACACAAAGAACATGATCTTTCAAATTGACTATCTGATAAAACGATTGTCTCAGTAAGTGTAAATAGATTTATATATTAACATTTTTATTTTATTTGACATATTTTATAACTAGATTCATTACTCTTTGCCCGGGTGATGTTATTTTAACTGGAACTCCAGCTGGCTCTGGTGCGTATCGAAATCCAACAAGTTTACTTAAGCCCGGCGATCTTGTCGAAAGTGAAATACAAAAATTAGGCAAAATGAGAAATAAAGTGGTTAATCCCTATGCATAAATTCCTAAAAGTGTCAAATTTTCTTTTGCCTTTAAAGGCTTTTATATTTGTAATTTGTATAATTGCATATAAAACAAAATTTCATAATCAATACCCATTTTATGTAATATATTTAGTTGACATTTCATTGGGTAAAATTATTGAAATGAAAATTGTTGGAAACTAAACCGGTGACGCGATGGGGAACATAATTTACAAATACATTAAACCGCTGGCAGCGGCATGCGCCATCAATGTGTTGGCCGCCTGTTGAGTCTCCAGCATGAGGCGAGCCTCCTTCATCCAGTCGCTGGCCACTTCGCGAGGTGCACCTTGCAGTAGGTTTAAGTATTTAAGCGCTTGTAGGAAATCAGCACGATCCACGTGGTATCTGGCGAGGATGAACAGTTGTTTCAATACAAGTATTTGACCAATCATTTGGGTGTGCTTTACCTGGCTCTATTTAATATATCATAGGTATCCAATTTGCTATAGTCGAAAGGCTTGTCCTCAAGCTCATCCTTGGAAACGGGACTATCCGGTCGCAAGATGAATATCGATTGCAGAAATGAAAGGAAATAGATGGGCAGGCTTCCACCATTTTCGGGTACCATTGCCAAACGACGAGCAATACGCTCCACATTTAAAAAGCGTTCGCGCAACGCATCCTCAGGAAAAACCCCACGCTCCTGTGCCTCTTTCGGCATATTCTCCAAGACGGCAATAACTAGTTCATCACCCTCTGTAAGCAAACACAAATACAATAACTGAGACAAGCTGTAACATATATTCATACTTACCAGCCACCTTGGCAATTGCATTGATCTCGTTTTTGAGGGGTCGCAACTTATCCTTGTAGTGCACACCGGGTGTTGCTGTGCGCACCGAGGCCCACAGTGCTTGGCAGGCAGCCCACAGAGCTTGCGCCTGATTGGCCGATCGCTCTGTTTCAGCGCGTTCTATAGCAAATTAATAAAACATTTTAGTAAGTGACATTAAAACAATTATGTAAAGTATCTTAATCGCGAGTTTTACCTTTAAACTTGTCATCTATTTCTAATCAAGCAGCATTTAAGAGCAGTAAAGTATTTAATTTAATAGTATGCTAGCCAGTAACTAACAGCTAACAAATGTATACACAAACAAACTGAAAACAATAATAAAAACCCAGACTTCGCAACATAATATTATAAATAAACAGTAAACTGATCGTTTTTTTCGATATCAACTTAAAAAAAAAAAGGTATCTTACCAGCCAAAGCAGCATCCATGCCGCGCAGCTTGCCCAGCATAGCAGCTAGCTGAAGTTTGTAGTTGGCCTGTTCAGCGGCCAACTTTTCATCTAGCTCACGCTTAAAGGAACGCGTAAGTTCCGTTTCCCGCTGCGCCACAACATCCTTGATGTGATCGGTGTGAGCTTCAGCCTGCTTTTTTAGCTGCAAACGCAACTGCTTGTCGGCATCAGCATGAATTTGGAATATCTTCTTCTGATTTTCCACAGCTAACTTGCGCTTCTCCGCCTCCAAATGGTACTCGAGCTGGGCGCGCAGTGCCTCAGAGCTATTATCGCCACGCAGCGAATCGATGGCACGCTTTAGACGCAGCTCGCCGTCGGTTTGCAGACGCTGCAGCTCCTTTTGGTAGGCAATTACATGCGAGTAGGCGTGCAGTATGAACAAATCCAGATCCTCTTTGGATAAGTTCAGCTTCTTCTCAGACAGATTGATGCCAGGAAAGATGGACTCGATTTCATCGATGAAATAGTTACGTGCCTGCTCAACACTGCGCCAATATTTATCAGAAACGCTTGCCGTATCCTTGTGTCTATACAGCTCGTCCTTGGCCTGGCTAATGTGCGCAACCAACTTCTTAATCTTATTGCGCACCTCCTCCACCTTATCATGGTTTTTCGCCGTTGCCGCTTTGCTCAAAGCTATTTCACAGCGCTCTGCAACAAAATTTAAGTGTATAGAATAATAATATTGTACATAACAAAAGTAAACTCACCAATCTTCTCCTGTGCTTCACGTGCCGCACGCTCTGCCGTTGCAACGGCTGTGTCGCGTGCACTTGCCCGGTTCTTTAACGTCGTCCACAGCGAGTTTTCACCATGTTCAACCGCCTTGTCCACAACTCGACGCACATCTTCGTTAAAACTGCATGAAGGCTTTATAAGTAAGAGATTGCTGCAGTAGATATTTCCTACTTACCCCTTAAGAATCGAAATGGCCGAGTTGTATTCCTTGATAGCCAGCTGGGCCGATAGCTCAATGGACTTTTCCAGTTCCACAACTTCTTTGGGCAAAGGTTCGGCCTTTAATGCTTCTGATTTTGGTGGCGAAGCCACTGCTGGCACTGACTTGGCGGCAGGTTTTGGTTCACCCTTGGCGGCAGGGGCAGTAATTTTGGTCTTTGCAACTTCTGTTTGCTGTGCCTTTGCTTCGTTCACTTTGGCCAATCCAGCTGGTTTCACTTCGGGAGCAGGATTGCCGCCAAAGAAACCCGTCACGGTGCTGGTAACAGAGCTTACTGATTCGGAGACGCTGTTAAATGTCGATTTCACTTTATCGTATTGTTCGTTAAGCGTTTTCGTAACACCCTGGAAAGGAGCTTCTTCCAGAAGAGCAACTTTGATGAAAGATGCGGAACCGGGCACTGTATTTTCAACCAATTTACGGAAATCCTTATCGTATCTGCAAATCAAATTAAAGAATGAACAAGAAGAAGCACAGAATCTTTGGGCCGACAGGTTCTATACTCACTTGGAATAGGTGACAACGCCGCCGACTACAGCCAGTGGCGTCAGCAGGACCACAAATTTGTTAAAGCCAGCTTCGCGCATATTTGGCGGTGGAGGCAGGCTACCCCTTTGCCGTTGTCGTTGTCCACCATTGTCGCTGTTACTTCTGTTGTTATTATTGCTGCTGTACTGTCTGCTGCTTGTTGGAGGCAGCGTGCGCTAGAAGGAAACAATCGTAAGTACTCTGATTGGACTAAGAGGCATATTCCAATTGTCAGACAGTGTGTTTTGCTGGAATTTTGGATCATTTTTTGCATATTAACTGCATTTGGCAGATGACATAACACACAAGCACTCTTGTATATTTTTGCAATTGGCTTTGTTTGTGGGTGCGAGCGGGGCGGGCAACGTCACACCGACACACAATTGATTTTCACGCGGTTATCACACGCTTTGTATTACCTGCACCGCACTCTTGCACTCAATTGCTGCTAACCGATACATGTTGTAGTCACAGAATTTTGATAATTTAGTTTGATGGTGCCTGCTGCAGACTCTAACCGGCGGCGAGAATAATTTTCCTGCCCAATTTCTCTTCAACGACAAATACTGGCTGCTCGCTCGCAGGCTGTCGACGTTATTTGCGCGTTTACAAATGAATGGCAACCGATTGCTCGCAGCTGCTCCCATTCGTGCATTCGTGTTTATCTAGAGTAAAAATCTAAATGTATGCACAGTATAAAATCTACATAAGTAACTTATTTAAATTTGACTCAATATTATAATGTAAATAAATATTTTCACAATGTGCAGAGAATATGACATACAATTTTGTTTTAAAATATGCGCACACTGTCGCTGTAAAATGTGAGTGGCTAAAACAGCGCATGTGTTAATGTCAAACAGCTGATTAAAGTTGTTACGCGATTAAGTTCCAAAAGAATTTGGACAAAATATATAAAACGTTTATTAATAAACCATGCTGCGTTCGCTGGTCACTGGAGGTAAGCTTAAAATGAATATAAATAAAACGCTAGTATTTATAAATTATGTTTTAAACAGCAATACGCAGTGTCTGCCGTGTGCAGCCGGCTTTCGCGGTGCAGCAAACCCAACGAGCATTTTTTGGCCATTTGGTAGCTGCGTCGGCTCCTGCCCAGCGCCTAACGAGTCTTCTGCCCGCCTGTAGCCTGACTCCAACCCCAATACTCTTACAGCTGCCCGCGTCGACAACACTTAACGCTCGTAGCGTTACCAAGTTCTCCCTAATCAAAGGCAAACGCAAGTCCGTCAAGGCTGTACTAAAGCGTTTCAAGCGTCTGCACTGGGGCGCCTGGATCCGTACACACTCTGGTAGACAGAAGAAACTATTCAAGAAGTCAGCAGAGCTGCGTCGGCGCCTGCGTCAACATGTATTTACAAATGCCACACAGAGCTGGTTGCTGGACAAGATGGTCACGAGCTACTGGCGTCGTCCCAAGCACTATATCGATGATCCCTATGCTCCTTACCACAAACGTGACGAGTACTTTGCCACCAAATCAAAAACATTCAAAGTGTAATTAAATGCAATTTGTTTATACTTTAAATAACATTGATAACAACTTTAAAATATGTTTGCTTAAGGGGCAACCACACAGTTAGTCATTGTGCCCAGACCAACAATCTCTGTTTTGATCTCGTCACCAGGCTTTAGATACTCGGGCGGATTGCGATGCATGCCCACACCTTTTGGTGTGCCCGTTAAAATGATGTCACCCGGCAGCAGTGTTATGGTTCTGAATTAAAAATCAGTATATAATTAAATGTTTTCAATGTTTCCGCAAGGTTAATGACTCACTGCGTCAGCCTGTTGATGACATCGTCGATTTTGTATATCATATTGCCCGTATTGCCGTTTTGCTTCTCCACACCGTTAATCCAAGTTTTCAATGGCAAATTATACACATCCTTGATCAGGCTCTTGTGCACCACAGCGGGTCCCAATGGGCAGAAAGTGTCCATTGACTTGCCCAGCAGAAACTGTCCACCATTGCGTTCCTTCTGCCAGTCACGGGCCGAAATGTCCTGCGCCACACTGTAACCAAAGACATAATCAAACGCCTTCTCCTTGGGCACCTGGCGAGCAACCTTGCCAATAACAACAACTAGCTCCACTTCCCAGTCGATTTTCTAAGATAAACAGAAAGATTTCACTGTTATCTGTGTGTCACAAAGTTTATCTCTCTCTTTGCTCACTTACCGCGCTCGCCTTGTGAGCGATCACATTATCTTTGGGTCCAACCAGCGTGTTGTTGTATTTGCTAAAGAACATGGGCTCCTTGGGGGCCGGCTTGTTCTGCTCATCGCAGTGATCTTGGTAGTTCAGACCGATGCATATGATTTTGCCTGGATCGCTGAGTGGTGGCAGCAGTGTGATGTCATTGTTCAATTCGAATTTGGGCTGCTTTTGAGCCTTTTTCTCCAGCTCCTCAAGATTGGGATTTTGTGCTATCAAAGTTTTTAGATCGCAGGGCACACCTTCGGCACCGCTGAGGTCAACCACACACTTTTGATCTTCGGCCAGCAGGCCGAGACGTTTGGCGAGGTCACCCTTACGCAAATATTGCACGAAACGCATTCTGGCAGCCAACATTTATTACTGTTCGATCGCCAATGGGCTTAGCTCCACTTGAAACTCTTGCGTTATTGCGGTATTACGTGACGTAAAACCGCGAATGAACTGTGAAAAACTAGTCAACACTGGTCATGTGACAGTTTTACGGCCTTTGAATGGAATTTTTTCTCCAATGGGATATTGCGTTAGAGATGGTTGCGTGTCGTGCTTGGTTTGTGGAGCAAAAGCAGAGCAGAATTATTTGATTATATATTACTGGTAAAATATATTACGGTATATATATTTTTAACAAATCCTGCCAGTCTTCATTGGCTTTTAATTTGAAAAAAAAACACAATAAATTACTTGTTTAATAGCATCAACAGTTTAATGCCAACAGTGCAGCTCAAACTGTTTAACTTTCAATAATAACTTAGACCAATTTTGTACAATAATAGAAACGTCCTATTCGCTGCCAGCAGTCACCTTGCTGTTGCTACCCAACTTTTCAGATATTTCGAATTTCCAACGCATATAAGCCACACGCATGCGATCCCAAACGTTGTCAACCGAATCCATGGCCGGGCGCACATCCAGCAAGGCAAATCGGTAATCCTTGTCCACCAGTCCACCATCATAGTAGTCAATCACATAGCGAACATCCTTGCCACAGCGATCAACAATCCAATCGTGGCGATCAAAAGGTAGCTCATAACTAAAACAAAAAGATTTTTGGTTTATAAATTAAATAATCGATATTTAGCTGCTTATAAGCAATATGGCAAAAAAGCATTAAACTTACCCAAGCATGCTGCGGAAACGTGCGCGTGGACTGAAATCCTTGGCCTTGCCGCCAAAGCTTTTGAGACGCGGATTGCCGCACTCCTTGGCGTGCAACGCCTCCCATTTAAGCACCTCTTGCCAGGCCTGTTCATTGTTGGCATTGTGAATGCGAATTATGTCGCCCATATCTTTCTGTGAGACATCCTCGTTCTTCCAGCGCCAGCCCTTGCGCAACATGGCGTTCCAGAACATTTGCTGACTGGGATACTGCCAGAACTGGACGCTGCCATCCTCGGTAACCTTGGGTATAGTAGAAGTCTGACGATCTGTGGGCAGCGGAAATGGTTGATCTGGAGCCGGCTTTTGATTTGCTGGCGGCATCATGTTTAAGGGATTGACATCACTGCCATCGTGCTGAACCGGACACTCAGAGGCAGACTGCATCTTTGGATGTGGTGGCACAGCTGAAGCTGACTGATTATTTCCCTGCTTCTGGTGCATGGGACATTCTGGTGGTGGGGCTGCGCCGCCAGTGTTTGCCATATATTTGGCATGATCAGCTGGCATGCTTTTTGCAGACTCCATCTGGACTTTGGATAGCGCTGAGTTTCCCATACTTTAAGTTATTAGTTCTACAACAAAAAACAAAAACGAGACAAAGAGGACAACTGTAATTTTTGTCACGAGTTGCGTAACTGTGCGTAATTCCAAATGTGGGAAATGCAGGGAGTTTGGCAATGTGCAACTTACCTGTGCTTATGATTTAGATGCGTTTCAAAACGTTGCGTTGTTAAATAATAAATATGCCAACAATTTTAATTAATGTTTTTACATCTCAATGCTAGCTCCAGTTGCGAACAGAGTAGTCTTCAAATGCAACGAGGTTAACCACAGGGCTGTCACTACATTTGATAAATATCTTAACTAAACAAGCAAGGTAAAGGGCTTGTTTGTAAATTCAATTGAATGTTTCTGTACAAATAACAGTTATTAACATGATATTGTGTTGTGCGAATGGCTACTAAATATAGTTATTAAAATAAACGAAACCTTTTCCACAAGCATGTCAACTCTGTTTTGGTGCTGTGTAACGCCGCAAAACACGTCGTTTATCAACACCAAACGCATAGGCCAAATTTGTTATTGGCTAGATTTTAGAATATTGCTTAAAAAGTGAGTAAATAAACTGCAAATGCAATGGAATATACACAACCTGAATATATGTAGCTGTAGCATGGGTTTAAATATACTAAAGTAATTCCACTGCCGCCTTGCAGTTTACCGGAGAATGGATTTTGCAGCTGCTTTTGCATAGCTCGTGTGATGTAACAATATTACCGACAAAACGCCAACACATTGATAAATAATATTTGTTTTGATTATTACTGATTCTATTGGGTTTTCTCATTGTTATTGCAGCATGACTGCCGTGTTTCGTGTTGGTCTAGTGCGGCTTGTCAGCCGCGGTGCCACTGCACCCGTCACACTGCTTCAAGCACAGACGAATGCATTGCCCGCTGCCTTTATGCAAAAGTGCAATATCTCCGGCAAGACGATGCGTGGTGGTCCACGCGTCCCAAAGGTTGCACCCTATCCGTACAAGACGAAGAAGTACAATGTGTTCAGCGCCATGTTTGACAAGACCTCCAAGCGTTTCGATGAGAACTCGAAAGTTATTTGCGTTGAGGGTCCAATTGCGGCGGGCAAAACGAAGTTCGCCCAGGAGCTGGCATGTGAGCTGGATATGGAATACTTTCCGGCCGTGGACATGGACCTGATCTATATTAATCCTTATGGATATGATATGCGCAAACTGGATCCCGAGCTGCCACCCAGTTGTCGCAGCTATGATATTAAGGATTTCTGCAAGAATCCCAATCATGATAATGCTGCTCTGTTCCAGATACGCATGTATATGCTTCGCTATTCGCAGTACATCGATGCACTGCAGCATATTCTGTCTACCGGCCAGGGTGTCGTCCTCGAGCGCAGTCCCTACTCCGATTTTGTCTTCATGGAGGCCATGTTCCGTCAGGGTTACATTTCACGTGGTGCTCGCTCCGTGTACAACGAACTGCGCCAGAACACCATTGGTGAGCTGTTGAAGCCGCATTTGGTCATCTATCTGGATCAGCCCGTCGAAGCTGTGCAAAAGCAAATCAAGGCACGCAATCTGGAACACGAAGTCAAATCGAAAGTGTTTAGCGAGGCATACTTGCGGGAAGTGGAATCGCTGTACAAGCAGCAATATCTCAAGGATATCTCTGGACATGCGGAGCTGTTAATCTACGATTGGACAGCCGGTGGCGAAACTGAGGTCGTTGTCGAGGATATCGAACGTATCGATTTCCAGCAGCACGAATCCGATCCCCATAACAAGAAACAGCTCGACTGGCGCTTCCCGCTCGAAACCGAATGGTGCGAGGCGCGCATCAAGTACTGCAACGAGAAGTCCGATCTGATGAACTACTTCAATGTGCCACGCTACGATGTGCCCGAGTTGCTGCGCAGCGCCGACGACGGCAAAGTCTGGCGTGACGTTTGGTACAATGTGAGTCGATTGTTAAGGCTTTAGTTTAAACTTTTAGTGAATTCTGCATTTATCGTTTTTCTAGGCGCCCGGCATGAAGTTCCGTCAAGGCTACAACGCAGATGTTGGTGACAGCGGTCTGCTGACCAAAAACAAAATGGGCATTAATGAGGCCTGCTAGACGCGCTATTTGATTGTATTGTATTCAACTGGCGAAATGTGTTAATTATGTAATAAACAATCTAGAAAAATAACTTTTCGCTAGTTTGGTTTATATATATATATATATATTTTACAAAACACAAAACATTTAATATACCAATTAGATTTACTTCAGTTATATGTTAGTAAGTGGAAATTGAAAACGCTTGACTAAACGCTATACTTGTAGAATAAGTAATTTGTACAAAAAAATGCTGCGATTTTCTATGTCGCCAGCAATGGAACATTTTAACGTTTAAAGTACGATACGTTTGAATAATGGTTGTTGTTAATCGCTGTCGTAGTCATTTTTGCCAGCACCGCCCACGGAGGTGAGAGGGCGTCGTGATTCCTCATCCGAGCCATAGACAACATCCTCGTCTGAGTCGTCAATCATTGAAATGGCTGGATTATCTTTGGTGACGGCCAGCTCGGCCTGTTGAAAGCGGCCATCCGGTGAATACACATACGCCATGGTGTACAAATAGAAATTCAAAAGCCCATAAAAGCACATAAACTGAGCCGAACTACGATACGTTGTATTGAGTGAGGCAACAAAGTTATCCTCCAAGATGCCAAAACCAAAGCGACAAGTGGTCACCGTTATCGATATGGACAGCACAAAGAGCATCAGCAGCGTCAGAAACTTTAACCGTATGTCTGAAAGGCGATAAAGATTGTGATTTTAAGGGGAACCTCTCCAAAAAGCAGCACACTTACCAAAGTAGGGCATGGAACGTAGTTCTGTGTAGGCACGCAGCAGCAATAGA
This sequence comes from Scaptomyza caliginosa, assembly GCA_035044725.1. Taxonomy (NCBI): domain Eukaryota; kingdom Metazoa; phylum Arthropoda; class Insecta; order Diptera; family Drosophilidae; genus Scaptomyza; species Scaptomyza caliginosa. The sequence goes on from JAWNNR010000686.1 coordinate 1,359,107, forward strand.
CCCAGATATATAACATACATGCAGCAGGCAATGTAAAAGAACATTTTTAAACCCTATAATGGAATAGACTTTAAAAGGTGCATAAACAATTCATAACAGCTGCACTCACATTGTAGTTTTTGGTGTCTACAAAATGACTGTATGTGGGATCTCGCAGCTCGTTACACTTTTCCCAAGTGGCCAGGACAATGGCGCACAGCCAAATAGGCAAGACGACAATAATCTTAACCAGATAGAAGCTAACGAAGCGTCGCTCATTCTGACGCAAGCCATGATAGATGCACAGCCAAAACATGAGCAGTGCACTGAGGAACGTTGCCTGCAGCACAGCATCCAGCATGCCGGGCAGCCAGGAGTTCATCAAGAATATTAATGGAAAGAAGGGATCTGCAGAGAGTTAGGGATTAAAACACAGTATTAAAATGATTTAAGTACTTACTGTCGTAGAGCAGTAGCAGAGGCAACAAAACAGATATCCATCTTTGCTCAATGGACCAATCGTAGACAGGATATTTGCGCAATGTATGTGCATACCAACACTGGAAATTGACAACAATTAGTCCGTTATAACGTTAACGGGTGAATGTTCTCTGTGGATACTTCGATACTTACTATGACTATAAAGGTGAACAGCAAAAAGATGAATCGAAACCAGATCTCAATCTGTGTGAACTCCGGACTATATGTCTTGAACTGAAAAGAAGAAGAAATAATTCCGTGCCTTTAAAGACAAAGAAACTATAATACTCACATAGAAAGTAATTGCCCTGATATTGTATTTCTGATGAAACGATTCCAGGCCAAGAAAACGCACTGTGATAATATAGTGGGCATAGTCCAGAAAGCCCAAATGCATGACTGTAAACTCCTCACAATCGTTTCGCACACAGACCAAGTGCCTCGTTCGATTATGAGCCGTACTCGAACCGAGGACACTCAACGGCTTGTGCTGTTCATTGATGCCATCGATGGAGACGCTTATCTGGAAACTCTTATCGTAGCGTTCATCTATGCCGGGCAAATCATTATTAGGGTGTATTCTAATGGATTCCAAGCATACTTACCATCATTGTTGTCTGTGACCAGTTTGGCTATTAGCCACATTTGCTGGGAATAGGTTGTCATCAGTGGGGATTTCATGGCAAAGGGTCCAGTGGCCAGCACCGTTTTACTCTTCGCCAGCGTTGTGTTGGCCAGTATCTGTTGGGCTGTTAGGGCATCTGTTGTTGTTATGGGCGGCCCAGTCAGACCAATGATGATGCCCAGGCCAAAGCAGGTGAAGAAGCCAAGGAATACCATGACGAATTCGCGCTTATGCATGGAATACATACGCATATGGACGGATCGCTCGCAGCGATCATGAAAAAAGGCAGGTGAAATGTATTTGTTGAACTCGCTAAACAGATCGCTGAATTGCGACAGGGAGTTCTTAAGGCGCAGTAAAAGGCCTCCGGATGGCAGATGATAGGCATAGCCCAAGCCGGAGATATCTGTCGGTGGCTTGGACATGTCTCTCCTCTCTCTATCTTTTAATGTTGGAAGTGCTTTTGTCGCTGCTGGTTTTGTTTGCTGTTTGTTTTTGTTTTGATGTTTCTTAAACACGCTCCATAAGCACTGCTCCAATAGCACCAAAACTGTAAGCTTTTTGCATTGGCTTTGTGCAATGGATTTTTGGTTTTTATAATAAAACGCACACAGCTAACTGCGTTGTTTGGTTGCTCTTGTGAAAAAGTATTGATTTTGGCTGGTAATCGCATATGTTTAGCGCCCACAAGGGTGGACACATATTGTACAGTTTGACAGCCACTGCGCATGCGCCCTCTTATCAGCAGCAAACAGAATGTAAACAAAACAAGAAGATTTCACGGTAGAAGGAGTAAACGTTGTTTCATCGTCAATTGCATTACTACATACATACATTAGGTGCTTAAAATTCTAATATATCTGTTTTGGTATCCGTTTAATCCCAATATTTTATTTGGCCATCCCAGCCGGCGGTCACCAGTTTACTCGCCTCATGCGGATGCCACAGAGTACTGATACAGACACCTTCGTGCGCCTGCCACTTCTTGTACATTTTCGTTGTCTTCCAGTCCCAAATGTAGCACTTGCCATCGCCGTCACCCGAGACAAGGTAACTCATGTCTGGGGAGAAGTCCAGTTGGCAAGCATAGCCGGATACCATGTGACCGGTGAAGGTCTTCTTGCGATTCATCTTGAAGCGATTTAGGGCGGAGAATATCACGATTTTGTTGTCCAACGATTGACAGGCCATCCATTTGCCATTTGGTGCGAGCGTAACTGCTGGCATGGAATGCATCGTTGGATCAGCAATATACTTCATATCAACGGGTATATCCCACTCCCAAATGCGCATAGATTTGTCATCGGATGTTGTCACAAATCTTCGATTATCATCAACAAAGGTAATTGTGCTGACGGAACCCAAATGGCGATCATATTCCTGTACTATATCTCCACTACGTGTATCCCACTGCAAAGGAAATGAATCATTAGTTAACCGCACAGTTTTGGGTTAACTTTTTTACTTACACAAATGATCTTTTTGTCAGATGTGCCGGCGACAAATAGATGCTGCTTGCTGTTATCTGGATGGAATTTGACGCAGAAGGGCATCTTGCGTGTGGTGAATCGCGAAACAACATCGCCCGTCTCCGCATCCCACAATTTTATGTAGCGATCGTAAGAGGCGGACAGGAAATGCGTACCCTTATTGTTCCACGCAATATCTTTGATAGCTTGTCTATGTCCAGAGAAGGTACGAACGCAACGTCGATCGCCATATACCTCCCACAGCTTAACGCGGCAATCCATTGAACCGGAGAGCAGTAAATGTGCTGTTTTAGGAAACCAGCGTATGGACGAGATGCCCTTGGTGTGTCCTGTCCAGGTGTGTATGTGCGCCTTGGGCAGAAAACATTTTGTCGGCGGTGCATTGGAACGCAAATTCACACCCAGATCGTGTGGGGCATGCAAGTAGGAGCGGCCCTGGTAATCGTAAGCGTCCTTGACTGCAATGCAAGAGATTTGTTTTTAGGATTCGCATATAAATAAAATTCTTGTAAACATACTGTGCAATGTGGATTTTTCTTCTAGCGGCTTGTCTTCGGGTATGCGACCACGCTTGTGTCTCTTTGACAGCAGCTCATCCAGCTCGGCGCGTTCCTGTTCGTTGGGCTTGGCGACGGTTACCTCGTTTTCAAATTTACCCCATGGGCCTAGGAAGCCCTCTACATCCTCGGGATTATCGTTCTTATCCTGCTTGCGCAACTTCTTAGGCTTGGGCGCCTCAAACACTGTCTTTCCATTGTCATCGTAGGCGGATTGCAGATCACCAACATATGACTGCCCGTCCGCAGTTGCATCCACAGTGGGATCCAGGGCATATCCATAGGTGTGAAATGTACGACGTTGATTCTCAAACTCAAAAGCGTTAATGTGCGCCTTTTCTACGTAGCCAGCCAGGGTATTCCGCGGCGCTCTCTGTTGCATTGTCATATTGGGATGCTCTGGACCCTTCACTGGAGCATACATTTCCTCATACCTAGGGTTATATGCGACTTCCTTGAGCGTTGGGTCAAGTGTTCTGGCAACTGCAGCAGCACCCATTGGCACTACATCAGGTGCCGCACACACAGCTAGCGTCTTCGATAGCGAGTGCGTTTTGTCCACCGGCTGCAAATGCAACGTTTGTTCTTCATTTTTATTTTGCTCTTTGTCTGACTCGGTGTCTGAGTCGGAGCTAGCGTACGATTGAAGTCCTAGCATTATTATTCAAACATGCGCACGATCTCCGCGTATCTGTTAACAAAATGTTGCAAATAAAGAATCAAAAATGAGTAAAAAATGAAAATTAGCAGATCTATAGAAATTTCCATTAAGTTGGCGTTTCGATGCCAAATTACTTTTTCGTGGTGACTGCCAAATAATTGGGCTTGCCTGAAAATTGTTATCGAGTATGTGTATGTTATCGATACTCGTGCACACAGCTGTTGGCAACTTGTCGCCGTTTTACTGTGAATAGCAATATCGTGGACTTCAACACGTGCGCGCTTGTTTTATTATAACATTTTGTTTTTAACTATTTAGAGACAGCAATAACTTAAAATGTCGATCCGAGAGAAACTTCTGATGAAAAAGATAGTTAAGCGCGAAAAAATGAAGAAGGAACTCTCACAGAAAAAAGGTAAAGGCAAACAGATAGTTCCTGAGCCGGAGCCGCAACCAGTGAAGAAAGCTGGCCAAAGCAAACCCAAGAAGCAAAAGCAGCCAGCAAAGTGGCCTGTTGAGGAGGAAGAAGGTGTGTTAAACACTTAATAATTATCAGCAAATAAACTATATATTTATGACTATTATCAGATGACTTGGATGATGATTTCCAGCAGCAGCCGCAGCTTAAAAAGAAGCAGCAAAATCAAAAGAAAAAGAAGCCACAAATTCAGGTTGCAAACTCTGATTCAGAATCCGATGACGATGAAGAAGCTCCAAATGGAGTAAGTGACAGTGATGCAGAGGATGATGATGATGACGAAGATGACGAGGAGATAGATAGCGATGGTAAGTTCATTGCCAAGGTTATTATATTATTTTTTTAATGATGATTTAAAGGCGAATTTGATTGGCACTCGAGCAACGCGTTATTGTTGATTTGTGCAGGCATGAGATGAACTAACTAATTGACTGAAACTACAAATTGTGCTTTTATAAGATAAGTTTGAAGGCTATTTTTAACAACTTCTTTGCACTTTACAGCTGCAAACTCACCTGATGACGATTCGGAGGATGACGAGGAGGAGGAGGACGAGCCTGTGCCCGCTAAAAAAACAAAAGTGCAGGCGAAAGCAACAAAAAAGGCAGCAACAACCAATGGAGATTCAGCTGATGTTGACGAAACACCATTCTCGGTGGAATCTTCATTGTCGGCATTAGATAAAAGGGATTCTGATGATCGCAGCTTTGCTTCGCTCAAGGGTGCCGTTTCTGAGGCCACTTTGCGTGCTATTGCAGAAATGGGATTCACCGAAATGACCGAGATTCAGGCAAAATCATTGACACCCTTGCTGAAGGGTCGAGATTTGGTAGGCGCTGCCCAAACGGGTTCGGGCAAAACGCTTGCTTTTCTCATTCCCGCCGTGGAGCTGATAAACAAGCTGCGTTTTATGCCACGCAATGGCACAGGCGTCATTATTATCTCGCCCACTCGAGAGTTGTCGATGCAGACGTTCGGTGTGCTGAAGGAGCTGATGGAGCATCATCATCACACATACGGCTTGGTCATGGGCGGATCCAATCGTCAAGTGGAGAGCGAGAAGCTAGGCAAAGGCATTAATATACTGGTGGCGACACCAGGACGTCTGCTGGATCATCTGCAAAATTCACCAGATTTTCTTTATAAGAACTTGCAATGTTTGATTATTGATGAGGTGGATCGTATACTGGAGATTGGTTTTGAGGAGGAGCTTAAGCAAATCATTAATCTGTTGCCAAGTAAGTAGAAAACTTCTTAGGAATACACAAACTGTAATCTAAAATCAATAATTTATATCCATTTAGAACGCCGTCAGACCATGTTGTTCTCGGCCACACAAACCGAAAAGATTGATGCACTATCAAAGCTCGCTCTGAAGAAGGAACCCATCTATGTGGGTGTGCATAATAATGAGGAAACGGCCACTGTTGAAGGCTTGGAGCAGGGCTACATTGTGTGCCCATCCGAGAAGCGTTTGCTGGTACTCTTCACGTTTCTCAAGAAGAATCGCAAGAAGAAGGTCATGGTCTTCTTCTCATCGTGCATGTCGGTCAAGTACCACCACGAGCTCTTCAACTATATCGATCTGCCCGTGACTTCCATACATGGCAAACAGAAGCAAACGAAACGCACGACAACATTCTTCCAGTTCTGCAATGCCGAGTCAGGTATTCTGCTATGTACAGATGTGGCGGCACGTGGCTTGGACATACCGCAAGTCGATTGGATTGTGCAATTCGATCCGCCAGATGATCCACGCGAGTATATACATCGTGTGGGACGTACGGCTCGCGGCTCGGGTACTTCAGGTCATGCGTTGCTCATGCTGCGACCCGAAGAGTTGGGTTTCTTGCGCTATCTTAAAGCAGCCAAAGTGCCACTTAATGAATTTGAGTTCTCTTGGCAAAAGATTGCTGACATACAGCTGCAGGTAAGCAGGTACTACATAACTATCAAAAGGTATGCACCTAATGTTTCTCATTATCACTTGCAGCTGGAGAAGTTAATATCGAAAAACTATTTCCTCAATCAGTCGGCCAAGGAGGCTTTTAAATCGTATGTGCGCGCCTATGATTCGCATCAGTTGAAACAGATATTCAATGTGAACACACTCGATCTGCAGGCGGTGGCCAAGAGCTTTGGTTTTCTAGTGCCGCCCGTGGTTGACCTTAAGGTGGGCGCTGCCAAGCGAGAGCGACCCGAGAAACGTATGGGCGGTGGCGGTTTCGGTTATTACAAGCAAATGAATGAGAGTGGTGGTTCCAAGCAGCGCATGTTCAAGCAGGTCAATCGTGATCAGGCCAAGAAGTTTATGCGTTAATTCTGTTAGCATTAAGTATCCCAACATGTACTGCTCTTATATAAACTATTATATACTTGTTTACATGTAGCAAATGTATATTTGTGCCTTTATTTCACAATTTGTTTTTAACTCTCTTTTTTTTATTCAACGACTCATCCCATTAAGTGTTTCAATCTGCCCACACGGATGTGGGATTACCTTATTTGTCTGTTGTTTACTTAAAAATATTTTTTCTTCTCTGAATAAGCATTTAGCTTGATTTTTCGTATAAGGCAAATGTATCACTTTGTTTTATTTTACTTTTTGTTTTTGGCAAATTTACATTTTCTTCTTCTTTAAATTGTAACAGTTTATTGGTGTTGAGGCTATTGTGCAATGCTACCCAAACTGTTGTTACAGTTCGAGAGGCGCGCACTTTCCCCCCAAAATTGTGTTATTTGTTTTGGAATTAAGCAATGCGATCGCAATGAATTATTTTTGGCGCCCACTTATAATTGATACAGCAACATTGAAGGCTGCAAACAATTTTCTAATAAAACCCGTTTAATCCACAACACCCACAATGCCAGCAGTTAACCAACCAACCATGGATAGCAACAAATTGTTTTGTAGGTGGGCGTTTAAAATGCCGTAAAATACAACAACCACGCCTCCTTATACACACTAACAGCTGCTGGCTTGCTGGCTTGCAACACTTGCCACAACGTGTATCTAATCAATGCAACGCATGGTTTATGAATGAAATCAAAATTTAATGTTGTTGACTTTTACAAATTCATTTTCATTCATGCAACTTTTTTTTATGAGTGCATGAGTGAAAACTAAATTTCTATATTTTTATGAATGAAAATTCAAGTTTCAAGTAGTTAGAAGTAACTTGATGTTTTATTCCTTCGGTTTACTCATTATTTGGCTAAGAAAACGTCATCTTAAATTAGTCAAAAATATCGTCAAGTACAGCCAAATGACTCTCAAACTGGTTCTTTAAGTATTGTTTAAGCCGAAAAAAAAAATGTTTAATACAAGTATTGTTGGATATTCATTCATGTATAAATAAAACGACTACCTGTGTTGGAGCAGCTCAACTGAAATGAGCTAAGTTTTGTGGGCGTTTAAAGCTGGTTTTATATTTGGCTCATAGCATTTGCGTAGCGCCCACGCAACAGTTAGTTGCATGCGTTTTGAAAATGGCTAACAAGTTGGCTGCTTTTAGCCAACATACCGCGGTTAATTATGCACCTTGCTGCTGCTGCTCTTTTGTGTGTCAATGCAAGTGCAAAATTTGTCGGCCAGCGTCAAAGCCATCATCAGTTTCACATACACACTACCTTTCCCCTGAATTGGCCGTAAATTTGCATTCAAAATAGGCGAATCTATCAAATGCAGATTTGCTGCCAAGGATACAGCGGCCCAAAGCGTTGTGTGTAACAATATTGCAACGAAACGAATTGAAAAACAGTTAACTGCACAGTGGTTCGAGGTTTGGTTTAAGTTCTACAATCCAACAATTATTATCATTATTTTTTCTAAAAATATTTATAAAAGCTTGCAATTATTAAAAATACCCTTTTTGGAACAAATTGCAAATCTTTCTTTTGTTATTTGCTTGATTTCAGCCTTTGAGCAACCCCAAAACTAACTAACTTGGTTTGTTTGCCAACCGATTGGCCCAGACAACTGGCTAATAAGCTCGTATGTTTCCATCTCTGGCTTTTGGTCGCCATTTTCCGGTGTCTCAATTCAAATGTCCAATTTCTATGCCAGCCTTTGAGTGAAAACCCAATAACTCAGGCCTCGCTGCTCAGGTGGGCTGGGAGGTGGAGTTTGTATGTGGGAGGTGTTTTAAGTGGGCCTTTTCACATTTTCTGTGTGTGTGTCTAAAAAGTCAAAACTGAAAGTGCTACCAAAATACGTTGGAATATGTTTTTTCAAAGGCCTAAAGCTTAGCAGCCCACGGCTATAAAATGATGTGTCTCTTTATACACTGTGTGCGTGTGTGTGTGTGTGCGTGTGTGTAGGTGTCAACATCGAAATAGGCTTTAGATTCGGGCCGTAAATCGAAAGAATACAATGTCTAAATCGGTGTGTCACATATTGAGCATAGACATATTTCCAATCGTAATAAATACATAATGTGACTTTATAGTTATGCCGGCTTCAGCCCCACACACACACACACGGACACGCACACGCACACACCTGAAGTTGTCAGTTGGTCAGGTTGGTGGGCGCCTGCTTTCCACTGTGGCTGTGATTGAAAACTTTCACGTCTCTTTTTGTGTATTTGTTTTTTTTTTGTTGTTTTTTTTTGGTGCATGCGGGTGCTGTAAGTGCAAAGCTGTCTTTGCTGGCGATGGCTTTTTGTGGCATATACGGAAGCCTACACGCACAAATGCTGTTGCTACACTTGAATAAAATACTAACAAATGTCACAATAAGAAACAAGTTTTTAAGCTTAATTTTAACTTGCAACGCTTATCAAAATTGAAGGGTTAGTATTTTGTTAAGTGTATGGTACAACTGAAACGCATTTGCAATGGAAAGTAAAAGTTGTTGCTGTCCAGTGTAGCATATATGGTTTGCGAATGCGAATACGAATACGAATGCCAATTTTTCCCACATACATTTTATGAGTACAGTGTGTTTGTTGTGAAGACAAGTTTTTAACACCAACATTTGGCTTTTGGCCGCACATTTCCATCTCAGTGGCGCAACGGGCTGGTACGGGCGTAATTTGCATGGGCTTTTGGCCAAATAGCCCACATGACGGAGACAACAGTGTATTCGAATTCTAAGCAATTTCCGTACGTAATTAATGCCAATGTGCTCGATTCTATAATTCAAATTGACGCCAACGCGCCAAATGTGCTTAGACCAGTGAGTGCAAGCGAGATGGCGAATGTGGGTAGCGCTTGATTGACGGGCTTGGTGGTGCCACCTTTTCTTAAATGCTATATATTAGACTTAATGAAACAATTCCTGGGCATTTTAATTAACAATACACGACATGTTTATTCTTATTCAATCAATATTAGTTTATGCACTTGTTTAAAATAAGCAAAATGCAATTTAAGAGCGAAAATTCTGAAATATGCCTAACAGCTGCGCTAAACATTCAGGGTGGCAACGCTGTTAGCTGATCTACAATGCTGTTAGCGCGCTGTTATACTCAAAATGGTATGCTGGCTCTCTTCTTTTCCTTTTGTTCGTCACTTCGCTTTGTGATCAGTTTCTTTTTCTCTGTCTTTGCGTGCGGTTCAGTTTTAGAAGTAGGAAGAATCGTTCAAGTAGAGGCGAGATCCGTGCGTTTTCCTTTTTACCCGACTCGAATACAAAATTTAAGCAAAACAAAAAAGGAATTCACAAATAGTTAACAAATGCAGTGTACAATAAATGTGAATGTATGCAACTTTATTAAGCGCTATGTGAAACCAAATTGAAAGCAATAAACCCACTCAAAAAGGGCAACAACAACAACAAATAAAACATAATCAGCAACAACAGTAAATGTGCATATTTCATGCGAATTTTTTCAACGTTTAGCAATGGCTGCTATTATTCTTTGTGGCATCGAGCAAGTAAAAATTGATATTTCTGCAAAAATGCTCATGAATTTCACATATATTTCGCTGCAAATAAGAAACATATAAATGTTCATTTGCATATTAAAATTAATTTCTTTTTTGTTGTACTTCTTGTGGCTGCAGCAGCCACGGAGAGAAATAGAGAGCGAACGATCGAATGAGCAGCTATTTTGACATTCTGCTTTCATTCATCTCCGTTGCTCACGATTACGCTCCCAGCCACATACACATACCCCTACAAATGAAATGTCGCTGTGTTTGCGAGTGTGTGTGTGTGCGCGTTTGTGTACTGGCTGGCAAAACGTTGACAGCGACTGCGCCGTCTGTCGGCTCTTCCTCTTACCGATCAGAAGCAGCCGCTTGCTGCGTTGAGGAATTTTTTTTCAGTCTTCATTTTCAATTTGCTCTCTCACTGCTATTGTTGTTGTGTTTTTCGTTCGTTTCTTTCTCAAACTTTTTGGGTGGAGTTGTTTTCAATCTGTTATTCTTTATATCTCTCTCGCCTACAACATATATGTATTGAGTATTCAGCTCGTAACAAAACAGAATTTTTGTGCTTTCGTTTTGCAGTAACTATAAACATACAAACAACAACAAAAACAACAACAGAACCAAATCGAAGCGTGTAAAATTATTTGCCTTTTGTGTAGCAATTGTGCAATACGTTAAATAAAAATCAGACCAGAAAAACAGTCGAAAAATAAAAACAAAATTAAATACGCATCATAAAAGAATCTCGGCAAGAACAACAACCACTGCAACAACATTGTGCAACAAAGTAAACAATTGTTAAAGCTTAAACAAAAAGCACAAAAAATAACACAAACATACACACACAGTAAAACAACAACAAAATGAGTATTTGTGAGAATAAAGCAGTTGTGCAACAGCAGTTGCAACAACAAGCGGCCGCTGCCGTTGCGGCTGCCGCAGTTGCTGCCGTTCAGCAGCAACAGCAACAACAACAACAGCAACAGCAGCCCCCGCAAGTGGTGCCACAGCCACAGCACATGACGCCCCAACAACAACAACAGAGCACACAGAGCATTGCCGACTATTTGGCACAATTGTTAAAGGATCGCAAGCAATTGGCCGCATTCCCAAATGTCTTTACGCATGTGGAGCGCCTGCTGGACGAAGGTAAGTTCAAACTAAAATAAGTCGCATCAAATGAAGGATTTTTTTATCATATCTTCAGTAGCTTCAAGCTCTCTCGTTTTAAAATTACGACACAGTTTACTACGAGGTTCCAATGTGGTGTAGGTGTGTGTAGGACTGTGTATCTCTTTCTATTAAGCGCGCCCCTCAATAAGCGCTTCTTTGTTGCTCTTTCCCTCTCTCTCTGTCTTTTTTGTGCCGTTTTTCTTTTCTTTCTATATTTAAAGTCGGCTGCTTCTCTGCTTGATCTTGAGTTCATTCCACCTTGCGGAGAGCCCAATATCAATGAAGCTGACGTCGCTGCCAGCGTTGCCGTCGCTGTTGCCGTCAGTTGTTTGTTATTTATAGTTACTTCCTTTTTGTGTTCCATTTCGTCGTTGTCTCTTACGCTCGCTCTCTCTTTCTTTGAGGAGCACGCTTACAAGTATTTTGCCTGTTGCCGCTGCTGTTGTTATGCTTCTCTCTCGTCAATTCATGCTTTGCTTACGTCTTCTTCTTTTATCAACGGGACCTCCACTCATGTGTTGCTCTCTGTGGTTTTTTTCTTTCGGTGCTTTAATCACAGGAACAGTTTGAATGGTAACAATGTGGTCACAGTGGTTAGTATTTGTTAAAGATTAAAACGAGTTTCTGATAATTTCCCTAACAGCTTATCCCTTATATTTATACTGTTTGGTGGAAGTATTAAATTTTCACGTGTTTGTATCGAGTCTGGCGTGGCAGCATTCCTATATTCGCCCACTGTATATACATATGCAAAATGCATCTAAATTTAAATGAGGCACGCCTGCTCTGCCAGCATCGCCCCCGCCCCGGCTCGTTTACTCACGCCCGTGTACATTAGCCAAAGGCAAACACTTTAAACAAAATGTACATAAAAACTAAAAAAAAACAAAGAGCCGAAAAATCAACACAACGCCGGCAATCAACAAGGCGCATAGCGGGCAACAGGGGGCGTGTTGCAGGATCGCAAAGAGAGCGACGATGTTGACTACCTGGACGCGGCGTACAAACAGTTCGCTCGATTTGGTATGCGTTGTTGTTGTTTACTTAACATCTGTTGGCCATATGCATATGCGTATGTATGTATGTATGCATATCTATGTCGTATGTGCCGCCCCGGCTGTAATGACAAAATTATGTTGCACAGCTACAGATACAGATACTTGAGTACATTGCGGGCTAATGTACGTACCTCGAGTTAGCTGCAAACTAGTTTTTTGTCTACAAATTGTATTTGCCAGAAGCAAAGCAAAAGCGTTGACAATTTGTAAAACTCGTTCGACCAGCTACAAGGAAATCTCTGTATGAGTGTGTGTTGTCGCTTTTGTTGTTTTACTTTTGTTTCTCTTGTGTGTGTGTGTGTGTGTTAACAGCTTTTGCCACCACCCACCCGCTTATCAGCAGCAGCTGTGGGCGTTGTGTGGCAGGCAGGTACGGGTATAAGTTGAACTAAATTCATATGTAAAAAGCTTGATGCGATTGTTGCCGGAATCTCAACTCGAACTTCAGCTCGGACTTGGCCCGCTTGGGTCTGTGGGTCGTGTTGCTGCTAACGGCTTTCAACTTTTCAACTGGATAGAAGTTTTGTTTTTGTTTATGTCGCATTTGCAACTTTCTCTTTTCAATTGGGTTTTTGTTGCTCTTGTGGTTGTTGTGGTGCAGAGTGTCAGCGTTTGAAATGCGGGTCGTATAAAGAACTTAACGCTTATAATATCCGATGTTTTTGTTTTGCGTTGTGTTAACCTCTAAAAAGCATCAAAGGGTTTTTTGTTCCGGCTCTGTGGTCTAATTTTATGCAAAGAACTTTCAAGTAATGTTTTTGCCAACGATATATAAACAAATTTGTTAAATGCGTTCCCAATCTTGAGTTTCCTACCATATAAGCCAATTTGTTGAACTTATCTATGTTGCAACCTGTTGGTAGCTCATTTGAGTTGTCCGTGTGCTTCCACTAAAACAATACATTTATATCGTATTCACGTATGAGTCTTTTCTTTCTCTCATTTATGTTACGTTGTACCTTTTTAGCATTTTTCGCATTTAGAATTTCTTATTTATTTATTTGCCGCTTGTTTTTATTGCCTTTATTCGCTCGTAGCTTTTGGCACTGCTGACATAAATTTCGTTGTTCATTTTGTTTTATTTCTTTTGTTGTTGGGGGTAGTGACTCATGTCTAAAATAAATAAAAGAAAGAAGAAATAAAAAACTTAAGAAGCGAAAAATCTGAGAAACATATTGTCTGCGTAGTATCAGTAAGAGCAGCAGTGGCTCTGTATTGTATCTATTAGATACATATGACACATGCTGTCCGAGCACGTTTCTAGCGTTGTTTAGTTTTTGTTTCTTCTTTTATATATATTGTATCTTGATGCATGCCGAGCAATTTGCACAGTTGAAGTGTGCCTAGACTGTGGAAAGACGCCGACGACTGCGTCAAAAGAAGACGCTCGGATTACGGCGACGCAGTCCAAGCATAACTTCACGTACATTGTATCTGTGAGATACATATACATTAAGTTCATATATATATATATATACATATAACCCGAGATGATCTTCCGTATGACGTTTGGTTTTTATAACGATCTACTTGTAGATTTCTGTATCTGTAACTGTAGCAACTGCTGTCGACATCAAAGCAGACGCACCTCCAATCAAATTATTATTTAAAGGTGTATTTAATGCCCACGCATTGGCCGAAATAAACACAACAGCAACAACCAACAACAAGAACAACAACAATAAACCCCAACAAAATTTCTGATATCAAAAAAAGATTCTGTTGTGGCTCTTTCTTGCTTTGTATCTCTGTGGCACGCAATGCCTGCGATCTCATAGATACAGACAAACTGTTTTTGTGTATCTTGCGTTGTGCATTTAAGAAATCAAATTACGTTTCGGACTACACCCGCTAGAGCGGGCAAATGTTTATGTGCTGTGTAGTCACACTGTGTAGCTATAGATACATATAAAAGATACTTGTATGCATGTATATGGTCGCCAGATATATATATATACTTGGCATTACTCTTAGATACATACACACAGCAAAATTTTCAACGCTCGACATTTATTTTTTTCTTCGTTATTTCATGAAAAATTTGAAATGTGTTTCATTTCTGTCTAAATTTAGATGATTGGAAATGGTTTTTCGGCCTGAGCTTGCGCGTCCGCATTGTGGAATTTCTGCTCTTTCTCTCTATTTGATCGTTTTTGGGGCGTTGTTTGCTTATAGATTTAAAAAGAGCATCATTAATTTTGAAAACAAATGCTAAAATGCATCAGCAGTTAGCAGTCAGCAATCAGCAATTGAACGCTTCATCGATCGCTTTGCAAACAAATTAAAATGATTTTTAAATTAAAAAAAAAACAGCAAATAAATGCGCAATGAGCGCTTTTGAATTTCAATTTGATATCAGTACTACTCAGGCGCAAGTCCGGGCTAAGTTCCAATCCCAATCCCAAACCAACCAGCACAGAGAGAGAGAGAAAGAAAATGTTTATACATACGAGTAGTTTAGCTGAGTTGACGTCGTGCTCATAAATTTGTTGACAATTGTTATGCGGAACGCGTGGGCACAGCTGGCAAACCCTCTGGATATACCCTATAACCGCACAGAGGGGTAAAAGGGGAAAACCTATCTACACGTTCCATTGCGTTTTTCAAATTCAATTAAAATCTTTTGTCATGGCAAACTGTTGGCTGTTTTGATTTGATTTGTTTGTTTGTTTATGCGTTTAATATATGTTGGCTAACTCACATTATGGGCACTAACCAAAAACAAAGAAGAGAAGCAGCCAAGCGTTAGCCACGGAAGTTGACCATGGCCAGGAGCTGGATAGTTGCCCAGTCTGTCTGTCTGTCTGTCTGTCTAAACTTTATTGACTATTGAATATAACCGTGCAGCAAATGAAGCAATCGATCATTGAATCAAAAAATTGCATGTGCACAAAGTTGATTATATGCTATATGGCCGTTGGAAAGGGCATTGATCGTCGTTCGTTGATCACTGAACGCTAATTGTTGACAGGCGAAAGTTGCGAACTTAACTTTGATTGGTTTTGGCTCGATGGTTAATAATTGAATTGCATCGTTGAATCTGGCATAGAAAGTGGGTGGCAAATTGCATAGTATAATCATTAAAATTTAAAGACGATTTTAACATTTGTTTGTTTAGAAAGCCTTTAGAAAGAATTCTAAATATACCTAGGCATTGTCAATTAAATTCATATATTGTTGACAATATTCTGCTACAATTATACATTAAAAGCTTATCCTCTCTGCGCAAACATTTAACAATCGCAGTTCTTGTGCGTAAACATTTGCGAACCTTTTAGTCAAATGTTATACCTTTAAAGACTGGGCCATCTATCAATTATACCGACTGAGAGTTCAACTGCCGCACAAATGACTCAACACAAACACACATCAATACATGGCGCACATGGCAATCCCAGAGATACAAAATATTACAAGCTTTTGCGTGAACATGTGTGTGTGTATCTGCAGCCTTCAATTAGCATTTTCAAGTGCCTGACTTCATTATTCCCATCGCCCCCTATACCTCTCGTCTAATATTTTTAGATTGCGTCATATTCCAACGTGCATGACATTTGATACACATACGAAGCAAGAAGCAAGCTTGCAACAATTTTTGTTAGCAATGAGAAAGAGATACATATACAGAATTTTTGACAAAAATAGCAACAAAAAAAAAGACAAGCAAAACAAAAAGCTCGTAATTAAAATATGTTTCGCATGCTCATATTCCAAAAAAAAACACACACACACAATATGTTGACTCCTCTTTTCACCCCCTCCATCTACACGAGCTTCTGCCAACAATGCATGGCACGCGACTACCAGCAGCAGCAATCGTCGTCGAGCAGACTTCAATTCTCTCAACTCTCAATGGCAGCCATGTGGTATTAGACAATTGCTTTAATATGCCAGCACAAATTGAACAATTTGATAACAAAGCGCAATACTTGAGAGTGCGAGAGTAGATGCAAAAGGCAATAAATTTCGCTTTGAAGTTATGTGCCATATGGTCGGCTTCCAACTTCCAACTTTAACTTTAACTCGAAATTGCCTGCTTGAGTTTGCTATATATGGGCAGGCTGGCCTGGCTGTCGATGCCACTTGAGGAGCACTGTGGCAAGTGAATCACTTTTATTGTGCAATACAACCGACGATATCGATTTTCATGGCTGATCAATTCGAAATTTTCAATTGCCAAACGATGAAAAACTTTTGTGCGTGAGAGCTAAAAGAAACAACAACAACAACTAAAGAAGAATATGCTCGGTCGTGTGAAATGCGGGCACACACTGAGGGTAACAGAGAGAAACAATTTCATTTTAATTGATAGATCATTATTATAAATACTTATACAAATGGGTAATGTGGCAGGCAGAAAGAAACAGAAGAGAAGGCATGTGTCAGATGCTGCAACTGACAAGCACATTAGACAAACACAAACTTAAACGAATGTGTCACAGATACATAATAAAACAACAATATACATTACACAGATGCGTCATTTTTGCTAGGCACAAACCAAATAAAAGGCGATGCCAAAAAAAAGATGTTAGATTGCCAAACTTGATAAGATACAGCGACAAGTTTAAAGGTTGATTCTAATTAGTAAATAGCTTCTCATACTAATAATTGTTTATTAATTTATGTTGTTAATATTAAATTACTTTCTAACGATAAACAAAACATGCGATCTGGGCAGGTTTTATTTCGGAAAACGAAACACTTTTTTGTTTGGTTGTTGTAGTTGTCGCTGTTGTGTTCGCTGTCATTTAGAACGATAAACAGCTATGTAAATCTATGATATTTATCTTACAGATACAAATACGTGAACATAACAGATTATACTGCGAGCCATAAACAGGCTAACGCTAATGTCTGCAGCTGATAATTAAAACGTGGCATAAACACAACAACCAACAACAAATCTTAAGCGCCCTCTCAACTAGCTGTTGTATCTTTTTGGCTGTCTGCAATTGGGAAATTCAAACCAAAACGACGCGTATTTACTTGTGCAGCATGAATGAATATTGTTGTTGTTGCCGTCAGCGTCGACGTCGACGTTGTTGTCACGTCGTTTCCTTAGTGTGTGTGTGTGTGTGTGTGTGTGCGTTTGTGTATGTTTTGGCATTTTGGTGTATCTTTTTTTGGGGCCGCCAGCCGTTTGAGTTTTGGGCTATTTTCGCATATTTGCTTCAACGAATTTCACGCACTTTCGTGTCGTTCAACTGTTTCCGCTGAAAGTCTTTGGTATTTCCTAAAATTTGGCAACAAACACGCCCCCAAGACGCCTTAATTGTTGCATTTACCATCAGCTGTTGCCACTTTTTGTGTTCTATGCGTTGCATATTGCTTCTGTCTTTGTCATTTTGGGCTTATGTGTCTTGTGTTGTTTATGTTCATTATGACACACAAATTGAATGTCGTGCTGCCACGTTTTATTTTGTTCATCTGCGTATTTGGGTTAAATGGCATTTTTTGTTGCTTGTTTTTTGTATGGCCGCTCCAAGTTTCTGATGGCCGATCATTAAAATTGTGTGGGTGGCAGCCGTTTGCCATATGTGGTAGCAAATGATTAGTGTGCCAAATACAAATGCAATATTTATAAACCAAATGCGTTTTATACTATAAGTCAAAGGAGCTTTAACTCTCTCTCTCTCTCTGCTGCTAACTAAAGTAATTATTGAAGAAGACTTTTGGTTTTACTCGCATATTTCTTTAATTTACGAAAACCAAAAATTTCATTAAAAAGCGTATCCAAAGAGTTGTACAACGAAATTGAATCCTAAAAGTATTTCTTGCTAAAACAACTGTGGTTTCTATTTAAAACAGTTTCACATAAACAACATCATCATCAGCTTAGGCAACTTTGTACATTCAATTTCCGCTTCACTTTCGAATAGACAACTGCCCACTCGTTTTAAGTGCTGCATTGCATTGTATCTCAAGGACATCTTGTGGCTTATCACAGATAGAGTGACAGTTGGATAAATGTCATTGGCATAGGCGATGCTGGCCATATACAAAAACACATAAGTATAAACGAGTGCACTTGCATTTTCTATAAAGGCAGTCTGCCTGGCCATATAGAGACGTAGGCTTTTCCGGTTTTCCACGCACACACACACAACAGCCCACAGCAAAAATTTCTTGTATTTTGTCATACAAAGCGACAGCATAAATACAAAAACAAAAGGTACATACAAAGAAGGAGCGACAGACAGATCGTTGCCGCACTAAAAATAAATAAAATATGTGGGCGCTTAAAGGTGTTAAGAACAAGTTGCACAATGTTAAAAAATAATAAAAAAGAAAACAAAAACACCCTGCATTATGGAAAGAAATAAATGCTAATAAATAAGTTCATGCAATAGTTCAATGGTGTCGAACCTAAGATACCCTTTTAAAATATAAATGTATTATGGGATTAACCAAAATTGCAATTTAATTATCCATAAATCATTTGAAATTTATTTACCGCAGTCAATAAATGTCTTTAACGTTTATATTTATGTAATACTTTATTAGCAGTATCTAAAAAGCATTAACTGTAAGATGTTTCTCAAATTTAGGTGTTAAATTTACACTCCCTTGAGCTATTGGAGACGGAGTATAGTTAGGAAAGCCATTAGGCGGCAACTTCTTGACTTTTGTTTGAAAACGAGTTGCTGGACACTTGAATTTTTGGTCAAGCATATTACGCTACATATATGTATATGTATGTATAATTATGCAGATACATTCATACAAGTGGCCAT
This sequence comes from Scaptomyza caliginosa, assembly GCA_035044725.1. NCBI lineage: Eukaryota > Metazoa > Arthropoda > Insecta > Diptera > Drosophilidae > Scaptomyza > Scaptomyza caliginosa. The sequence continues at coordinate 1,378,222 of JAWNNR010000686.1, forward strand.
GTAGAGACACACTTACCCACATATACAAAAATAAATATGTACTTTCAGCTAACAAAAGAGATAGACGGTGACAGTGGGTAGGTGGACACAAGTGGTAGGCAGTTAAGACCGGGCTCTGTAATAATTTATAGCAATAGCAAAAGCTCTTCATGTATTGTCTTTGATTCGGTTGAGTTTCTTGCTTGTGTGGGGGGCCCTGTAAGACGTGCGTCACGTTGCGTATGCGCGATAAACAACATTAATTATACGGCAAGTAAAAGGCAGGCACGATCAAGTGACATGCTGCGTAGCTACAACTACAAGTAATGCATGGCCCATTTAAAGCGCTTAAGACGCCCACAGCTCAAATACTTACCCATACACTCACATACGTACATGTTGTGTACCTTCTCTTAAACACACAAACACATTCGCATGTATTTATGTTACTCTGAGAGATGTTGGTAATGAATTTCGTTAACCATTTTGGTCTTTGCTGCGATTTGTTCGTTATTAAATTAATATTACAGCCAAATAGAGAGGTTTCGCTGTATCTTGATATATCTTTTTAGCTGATTATAGTAAAAACATGTGACATAAGGCAACCAATAGTTGCCAAGTCTAGAGGATGTTCCCAACTGTGGCCAATGCAACTTTCACTCATAAAAATACAAACATACAAAAAAAAAAAAATATATATCTAAATGTTTGTTTAGGCATTTAAAACCAAAATGCTGTATTCAAGCATGGTAGAAAGGTACACATGCATATATTTAATTTCCGCTATGCCACGCGCAAGATTTTCTAAGCTAACAACAGCTGTAAGTTTTCAGAAATAATAAAAAGAACCTATATCCATGTAGAAATAATATTTTTCTGAAATGAAAACAACGCTAAGGCATCTAAAATACCAACGAATTCTTTTCTAGCATGCTAATTTTGTTTACAACTTATCCAAACTTTCGCAATCGCATCAATAATAACAAATTTTGATATGCCATAAATTAAAAAAATTGCTACGCCATTCCTTTTTGGTTCAATATATATATAAACCCATTTAAGCGCACGATTTTTGATAGAGTGCAATTTGTAGATATGGATTTCAGGTAGAGCGTAAACCAAATTAAGGCACCATGGAAGAATTTAACTAGGAAATCAAAGAACGCCAAAGGTCATGAACCTTGTGTGGTTCATTGTTGGCTCTCGACCATCTCGCGCTTTGTATTCAATTTGATGCGTGATTTGTGAGATTTGTTGTTGTTTCGTTGTTGTTGGTTATGTCGTTGTTGTGGTCTCTGTGGCCGTGCGGGCAGCAGCAGCGTCTGTTTATGTTCCACACACACGTAGCAGGGGGCTCCGGAAAAGTCATTCGGCTACTCCAGAAATAAACAAGCGTTCGCTGGCAGCGTGGCAACAACCAGACGCTTCTTGACGCTGCTGCTTCTGCTGCCGCTAGGGCCTGACAGAAATTTTATCTTTTGAATTTGTGTTTTAAAAATAGCTAGCGGGCATAAGCAAAATTTTAAAAGAAACCCGAAATATCTAAAAATCCTAAAAAAAAAAAATTAATGCTGCTTCTTTGGGTGTTGAAAGAAAGGCTAAAGGAGAGTGCAGACTGTGACCTCCACAAGTGTTGATTGAGCTGTTGTTGGTTTTAGTATGTGTAAGCCATGAGTCTTTTAAGTTTCTACTTAAGTAAACTATTTCTAATGCCATTCCATGCCAGCTGCAGTCGATTCTTAAGAGAAGTGTACATCATTTCCAAGAACATGAACATAAGCTTAATGAATCATAGCAGTAATATGTGTACAGTAGTTACACTTTTTATGGAATTCAAATGAGATTTCAGTATTTCTCTATATAATTATTGAAATCATGGTTCCACCTATTTTTCTATTATTATCAATTTTAGTGCTGCTAGACCTTTATCTTGTATATACATATGTATTTTTAAAAATTTCTTATCTCAACTTGACTGCAGTTTGCACGTGTTTGCTTTGCCCAATTTGAACTTGCTATTCATAAATTACATTACTTATTATTCGAGTATGTAAACGAAAAGCAAAACAAATCATTTTTTTCTTTTTCATTTATAAGTAATCTTATCTTATTTTTTTCAACCTGTCTTGCTCGTTTCAGGTGAGTGTTTGCCTAAGAGCTTATCAGTAATGCGATAGCACAGTAGCCGCTCTTGCCGCTGCCCATTGGTAATGCCAACAAATGTTGCACAAAATGCCGACGGCACTAAGCGCAAAACTAACCTGATTGGTTGAGTACACTCATTGTCTATAAGCTATACTATATATGTTGTTAATTTTTAATTGGTTTAAGCAGCCATTGCTATGAACTGAAAACTGAACAGTAAGCAAAGGGAATGCTTTGAGAGAATATTGAAAAGAGAGAGAGAGAGAGAGATAACCCATCGATGTTGTCGGGCATTCAGTTTTATTAGCTGGGCTATAAAATAAGCTCGGTTAATTGCTAAATAAAAAATGTGCGCGCATTGGGAGGATCGACTACTGTTCAACCACAACTGGTTAACTGGATGATTGAGTTATTGAACGATTCTACTTAGTGTACTGGCCTAAAGCTAACAATTTATGCACTTTACTTGTCACTGTCAAATGCCTGCCTCGACTTAAATATTTGCTAACAACAAATGAGAGAAAAAAAGGTTTTTCAATAGAACGCCCTACGCCCACGCCGCGCCTCGTCGTTTGACTACCTTCATTGTGAGAATCTTAATTAATTTTGAAGTATTGACATAATACGCAAAACAAGGCGTTTGTTTTTTTTTTCTTTTGGGTTTACTTTTGGTTCACTTGTTTTTTTTTTCATTAGTTGATGAGTTTTAGGGGTGTGGCTTCCTGCCTTTCATCTTGCTTTTGTTTTTTAACTCATTAGGCGCACTTATATTTGGGACGTTTGTCTGCCGCGGCCAATGTCCAAGATTTTCCAGCGAGTTTCACAAATTTACACGCATTTAATGCATTTTCAATTCGGGTTTTAGGTTTTTGGGTTCGGGTTTTTCTTGCTTTTCTGTCTACGTGTGTATATGTGTGTGTTTGTGGCGGCGTTTTGTGCAAAATTGCGCACATGGGAACTGTTTGATTTGCGGCCAATTTTTGCTTGGCTCGATGCCTTGCGCCACTTTGCCCATAGCGATATCACCAACAATAACAACAACAACAACTGTTAAACTGTATACGACGACATTTGCAATGATTTTTGGCAATGACAGGTTGCGAAAAAAGTGTTTTTTTTTTCTTTTTGGAAAAATTGGCTTACAATTTACGAACTTGTTTACGATTTGCGAACATGTTTCGTTTGCAGTTTGTGTGTAATTATAGCAAGTTTTTTCCGTTGGCTATATAGAAAACAGCGATTTGTTATTTCGCTTAGTACCTATATTAATTTTGTACATTTTATATCTTAAATGAGTGTGTGAATATTTTTAATAATAAGGCCAGAAAAGGTCACAAAATTTCTTGTCACAAACAAGTTCAAAGTTAAAACAGTGAAATCGTATAATTATCTTGTGACTCAATTGCTGATTTGTCACTTTGCTATTTTTAACCCGAGAAATATTCTCAAATTTCGACTAATACTCAAATATTGGTCAAGTACAAACGAGCTTGCTAACATTCCAAGGGTAGCGCTGAGGCATTTCCAAAAATATATATCTTATTACTTGTTAATTGTTTGCGTTGCTGTCTTTGTGACAGTAATTTGTTGTTATTATATTGTCGCTGCTGCCGTGGTTGTTGTAGCCACGACTCGTTAAGCCACAAAAAAGGCGACACGCCCCTATTCAAGTGTTGCTGTGGTTGTTGGTTACGGCGTCGGCTCCCGTTGGAGCAGCTGTTGTTATTGTAATCTTGAAGCTTAATGTCAAGTTGCAAGGTCTAAAACAGTGTATGTTGCACATACGGGCATACAGTTATTTGTTTTTATTGTGTGCGTGTGAAAAATTGTTGTAATGCTTTTGTTGTTACTGCCACCACCCACACGCAAGGCAAGTCGCATTAAAGCATCATTTGCATTTGTATTTCAATTATGTATGTTACTGTTGTTTACTTTACAGAAGTTTCAAACTGTGTGCCAGTTTGTTGACAACCGCCTAGCTAGTTTGGCGGCTTTCCATTTTGCCCATTGTTGAAACTGAAAGTTATAATAGATTCATGCCGCATTGGCTTAACATTTCACTTCCTTTCTTTCAACGCCCTTAAGAGACAACAACTAAAATTCATGACTCGCTGCTTCTTTGTTTTTGAAGGCATTCTGGCGTGTCGACTACCTTCACTTTATGTACTACTCTCTGAGTTCAATTATGCTTGATATATAGTATGTGAATACTATCTGCACATTTTTGTGTCACATTGCCGTTTTCCCAGCCAATGAACTATAATATTGTGAGATTTTTGACCCACTGGCATATTCAGTCTTTCTTTTGGGGATTGTTTTTGACAGCAGTCGTTTTATTGCCCTTTGGGCGCGGGTCATTCGTCAAAAATAAAGCTGATTGTTTTGCTAAGCACTTGCTGGTGGCGCTGTCTAGTGCGTCCCTTCAAATTATCGCATTAAAATTATTAATTTTTTTTTGCGGCTTATTAAATGAAACCGGCTAATAAAAATGATAATAAAAAGTGCTAAGAACCGAAACGAAATTAGTCACGATTTACGGTGAGGGACAGAAGAAGTACTTGCTCGAATTAATCACAGCTCGACTTAAGCTGCCTTGTTGTACAAGGTGTGTTGTGTATTTAATCTGCAGCATATTAAATTTAATTAAAACACATTTTATTATCAAATTACGTTACTTAATGTGCGGCAGATGATTGTTATCGCTGGCAATTTTTAATTAAAATACCAAATATAATTTTAGCTTTAAAGAAAGTTTTTTATTATTGCCATATTGTCAGCACTTTTATTGTAGTTTAAAAATGTTTTGTAGCATCATTTAATGACTAATAACATATCAAATAAAACTCGACGTGTAGTCTAATAATAAATAGTCTTACTTCATGCAAAACTTTGATAGCTGTCAAAAGACATATTACCATTGAATATCTATATAATTATTTGAAAATTGTATTTGCATGCTCTTTTTTAATGAGAAAATTATACAAAATCGCATGATTGCATTGGCATGTCATTTCTGTATACACAATGTACACATGTTAACAGTCCAATCTAATTTATTTCAAGCTTATACGCAGTTTTCAGACAAAATCAATATGTCTAAGTTCTTTTGTGTTCTTTTCACTTTGCCAAACTTGTTGCAGAAAAACCAGAAGGGAAAAAATATATGTATAAAGATTATTCTGTGTTATTGTATGCTTAATATGCACATTTTTCGCATTTATTCTATTGTTTATACGAGAGCACGCAGTGAAAGAAGCCAGACAGCTGGCCACCTGTCCAGGTGGAATTTATTATTGTGTTTTTCTTTATTTTTACTTTAATAGGGGCACGTAGCTGTTCTTTCTGGCAAGGCTTGTTGGATTTACGATAGTCGCATTGCCCAAATTTGTGTATAATGCAGCACAAATAAAGTATTTCGTATGTTTTATTGAATGTTTTAGTTACTTAGTAAAAACCTTTTATTTGGTCAATAAATGTTTAAATTATTAAAATTTTTTAAAATACTTATCCTCTAATTTTTCCAATATATCCTATAAAAAAAGTTTAGGTTAAATTCTACTAAAGAGTAGTTTCTAGTCCAACACTCTTAAGTTACCACTTTTACTGACTTTTTGCGGCAATATATTGGCGCCTGCGCTTGCATATTTTAAAAATTGCATTTAAATAATAAAAGCAATTGCAATAAAAAGTGAACGCATATTTTAAGAGCATACATATAGCTTACTGTGTGTTGATTGCAATTATTATGTTAAGCAATGGCTACTTTTTAAATAAACAAGCTGTTTTTATTGCTCGAACGAAAAGTAGCTAAAGCGTGTGAACTAACATGTTAATGACAGCATTATGATACGAGAATGTACCAAAATAAAATCAAGTGTCACATTAAAAAGACTTTTTTATTATTTTACTGAAAATATTATAATTAACATATTTATTTAAAACAAATTGCATTTTTTTGCCCACATATTCATATCAATGTGGCTAACCGCAAAATCAAGACACACACAAAATGTATGCGAAGATTGAAACAAACAAATCAACCAAATTATTTGAATACACATACAATTCTAATACATACATGTGTTTATATGTAAATGCAATAGGCGTGTGTGTGTTTTTTCTTCATGTTTTTGTTTCAAGCAAAGTAATTTTGTGCGCATTCTCAAGGCCAGGCCAAAAAACATTTGTGGAGTTCATGCCAAATGTGCTTGCAGTTGGTTTATGACCGGAGGCGAACGAGGCTTAATTGCAGTGGCTCTGTGTGGAACCCAAAACAACACCATTTGAGCCAAGCTTTAAGCGCATTTTTATTTTATTTTTTGTGTTGCGCCATTACGTACGCTTGTCATTGCTGTGACAATTTGTTAAACTCGGTTTTGTCACCCACACGATCGGCGATACTTATGTAGCGCACTTGTAGTAAAGTCGTGAGCCAATGCAAATTACTTCGCCCCACCAAAACAATCAATCAGCTGAACTTTCCGCCAAGATGTGAGCTGATCTGAGCTTGGTTTAGGTGTCAACTGGCCTACCTACCTACTGATTGCCTGCCTGCTTATAAGATTGACAAACTGGGATTAGATTTTTGGCGTGAACAAGGTTGTCTGCGGTTTGCCGTGTGGAAGCAGCACAATCGTGTTCGTTTTGTAATTAAAAGCATCCGAAACTTTGAGAAACCATTGAGTACATACACATATGCTCTATTTTTAGTATGAGTTAAGTGCAGTTTCCCAGATATTTGTCTGGAATATATTAAATTATTTGACATTATATTTAATTGAATTTTATGTTGGTCTGAGCAACGCCTTTGCATTTGCCAAACAAATAAATTATAAACATACGTAATGTCCAAGCAGCAACAGAAACAAAGTGGAAAATCTCGCGAGTCATTTAAAATATTGCACATATTTTAATTTGCTTGGCAGCGACCAACAAAAAGAGAGAAACAAAATAAAACCAGGCTATTTTTTTTGCGCTGCTAGACAGCAGCACGAAAGCAACAGAAAAAAAATTGGCCAAAAGCTGCAACAAGAAATGGCTCGTTCGAGCTGTCCAAGAACATTAAGAGTCGGCCAAAGAACTCATTAAGGAGACGACGCAAGTGAAAACTGAAATATTGAATACACACCATGGAAATTGTCGCAATAAACAAGCAACAAATATGAATGTGCCTGTGCTTGTGCGTTGATTTTAATAGATGTTCAACATCAAATTAAGGGCAGTTCGGCGAAAAGCTTTTTTTCCATTAATAGTATATACAAAAATTGTGTTGGGGGCACGCAACTGAAAATTATTTTGGCCTCAAATGCAATCATGAAATCAGCGCTTTAGATCTTTCTTGAGCATAGAATGCAATCATGACAGCTGTCAATTTTAATCGGTCAAATGTCAGGCTAACTGCTGGCAACGTGACTGATGTGCGCCACACGAAGATTGAGGCAGATTAGATGAATAAGCCGAGCCGAATTTGCGTTAAATTGCATTTGCATATATGTGTATGACGAAGCCATAGTTTTGCTTGGCCCGGGGCGACATAGAATCGGATTAGTCAGCGATTGGAAAAACTCTAAATTGATAGCAGCATTTAGATAAATTATAATAATTAAGCCAGCCATATATGCGCAGGCGGCTTAATTAATAACTAGCCGCTTATGTCTGTCCATCTAACTCTCTCATCTCACATCAACATATCTGTATTTACATCTAAAACCATTTGTATTTAGTATATAGCAGTGTGCTGCGTCAGTCTTGTATGTATAATTATAACTCATGTCCAACTGTTGCCAACCGTTGACCATTTAAGGGCATTGGCTGAGTTGGCGAGCAGGTTGCCGTGTGAGACTGTAGGTGTTGAACAGTGCTGAGCACAGCTTGGCTTGCCAATCTAATAATTATCAATGAAAGATCTTTTTATTCATTAACAAGTTCTCGTTCTCTTGTGTGTGCTTATAAGGCACTATGTATAACGTTCATTCATTCAAATGCGCAACTCACTTAATGCAAGTCAAGTTTTAGTCATAATTTACATGTGTATGCTTATGACTTTATATCTAAGAAATTCAAATAAACGAACTTCTAAATATGGCACCAAACAGCGCTTGCCAAATTTGGCGCCAAGAACTTTTATTTGCAACAAAGAACTTGACGTGTGCTTGTGTGGGCATACTAAATTATTATTATAAGTGTATACAATATTGCTATTTTTTGTTTTGCGTTTCTCCATTTTATAGCCAACCCCCGCATGTTGCTTAAAGTAGGTTTGCCTATTGGGGTTTTAAAACCACTTAAACATTTTAGCTTGTCGCTATAAAATAAAACAAAAAGACTTACAAATCTCATGACTGCGCTCTGACAGGGTCGACTTTTAAGGGATTTTCGCTAGATTTTGTAATGTGTTTGTTTTTGAGATGCCTCATAAAGTTTTTGCCTTCATAAAACTAGATGGGGTAGCTGCCTGGTTGGCGGCCTGCTTGTATATCACTTTTTGCCTACTTATGTATCCTAACACATTCCGTACATAATTTGACGGCTTTATGATGCCCTTCTGGGCGTGCACTGTCCGTGCTTGGCTGCCACATTTTGCAACATTTTAGATTTGTGTGTTTTGTTGTTGTTGTTGTTGTTGCTGCTGCTGCTGTGTATGTAGCACTGTGGCACTTTATGAGCAGCAACGGAGCGTCAATAAATTGTCAAATTTTATGCTTTGCGATTTTACATTTGGCAGTGATTTAACATTTGCCAGCCCGCTAGCTAGCCAGCGGGTGGTCGTGCGGCCACAAGGGACAAGTGGGCCAGTGAGTTTACAAAGGAAGCCGAAACAAGGCTGAGAGAAAAAAAAAATGTTAAGTACATTTCCAACAAGAAATTAACAGACAAAAAAAATTAATTATTATGCCTAAGTAACATAACATTTCTTGGAATGGTTTCTGTTAAACAATGCTAAAAAGTTTTCATTAGCGTTGTCGAGTCTGTTACCTTTGTTTTTTGATTATTTACGGATACCCAGAAATTTTTATATTTATAATTGGAAGCAGTTCAAGTGCAGTTGCACGTTAAAATTGTTTAGTTCCCAGAAACAGGGCAATACAAAAAAGTGTGATTGAAATGCAATACTTCTATCAATAAATAAGTATATGAAAGGCGCTATAAATATGGCAATGCCATAATAAGAATTTCCATTAATATAATGCAACTTAACTCATGCATCAAATGGATGACATACCCCTTATACAAACCGGCTAAATGTTTGCACAATGGCAGTTTCTTAAGTCATTCAAATGACATGTGCCCAGCACACGCCCACAGATCCATGTACATATGACAATTTTTTTTTCACTTGCATATATATCACAGCACCCTATCATTCTGGTGACAAATTATCGAGGCAGCGGCCATTGTGTTCGGCAGCTAGAGACAAGCACATGCCAAAGGCAAACAATGCACAAAACAGCAACAGCAACACACAAAATGTTGATCATATCAACTGTAAAGACGCTGTCAACTGGCACAGTTGGAGGTGGTGGTGGTTGACAGTTAGTTGCAGCAGTCGCTGCTGCGGTAGCCCAAAACGCCAAATGTGTGAGTTATTAGCGACAATGAGGCGTATGCGCAATTTGGCATTGCATTTAACATAGATAGCTCATACGCAGTGTGCACATCTCATCAGAGCTTTATGAGTGTGTAGTCGTTGTAATTTTAAAGGCAAATGTGTATGCCATAATTTGTTTATATATAAACCAAATGATTTCATTAGATAGTGCCAGCCATAAAGTCATTGGGGGGCCTCACGTTAAATAACCAACTTGTCGAGTGTATTTTGCATTTAATAAATTAGCGGCATTAGTATAAAGTAAACATTCACACGCCATTAATGGCATATGTATGCTGGCACAAGTGTTGTTCTTGCCATAGACACAAATTAAATGTAATTTAATACATGCATTTAACTAAATGACAAATTACAATTACTAACCGTGTTGGGTGTTTAGCGGCGACCAAAACAATTTACAGCAGCATTTAATTTTAAGCGTTCCAAGGATTTTATTGTGTTTTTTGTTTTCAAGTTAAGAATAATTTCATAAAATATTTTATAAGCTTTTTGTTGAACATTTTGGCTTGAATGATATTAATTTATCTCTATTATTTATGTTTTAGAAATTGCACGCGTACGCGCCTCCCTGTTCCAAATCAATGGCGTTAAGAAGGAACCGCTTACGCTGCCAGAGCCCGAGGGCGCTATGGTTACGCTGAATGAGAAGGTTTATGTGCCAGTGCGTGAACATCCAGATGTAAGTACACACATTACACACACAAACTATACGGTTATGTAGATCGTCGATGATCTAATTTATGAATCGAAGCACATTTGAAGCGTTTCCGCTAATTTGAATTGACAGCACGGCCTGCCCAATGAGCCCCAATGAGCAACTGGTACACCGGAAATCGCTTTAAGGTGCGCCCTCTAACAGCCCCGCAAAGAATACGAGACGCTGTTGCTGCTGCAACAAATGGGCGGTTAGGTAACACACCTTTAGACAGCTGATGGAATCAGTCGTCTGTTAAGTTGTCCAAAAAAAGAACAGATATGTCTCTGCTGTGGGGCTCGCCTTAAGACTCGCCAAAAGCAAAATGCGTAGAAGTTGTTTGCTGCTGTTGCATTGGCCTCTCTCAGATAGACACATACCTACATACAAACTGTATATGTGTTGTTATATGGGTTAGACAAAATCAGTGAAGCGTTTTAGGAAGTCGCTTGTCGTCGTTGTAGGCGTTTTGTTTTGCCGCCTAGCCGAACGCCATGGCAAATTAGAATTTGATTTAATTTTATGCAATTTCAAATGTTGCTTTTTCCCTTTTATCTTTTATTGGAGTTTTTTTTTGTTATTGTTGTTTTGATTGTCTTTTATTTTGGTTAAAATGTTTAGGCGTAGCTTAGCTTTTTTATGGCTGACAGCATCGTGAACCGAGAACTGAGTAAAATTTATTTCATTGCTTGACACAATTAACGCTCCCTCCATATATAGGAAATTGAGTGCTCCAAATAAATGCATTTGGGGGGGGCTAGCATTTGCCATGCACAGCTGTTCAAATATTTTGAATAAGAAAATGGCGCCAACTATTTGCGGCAACATGGCGGCATCTGTTATGCTCGCAACATACTAAAATTGTTGACAAAACTACCTATTTAATTTAGTAAAGATCTTTATTTTATATGAATAAATAAACTTTCATTCCATTTAAGTATTTATTGCCTCGGACCAAGTTGGCTATCACTTTTGGCTCTCAATATGCAAATTTGTTCGCTGCTAATTAGTTGAGCACGCTTAGACTTGTTCTAGCTGTGGCTAAAACCAGAACACATCAAGTGACACTAGTTGGACTATCAAATACCCTGTTAAAATATGCCAATTTTAATTCTAAAAAAAACTAACTGGGACTTCTTCTAAACCCATTCTTAGTTATGTATAAGTTTATAGAAGGTTAAGGTTTAAAACCTTTATGTTGGGTTTAAGTAACGTTAAGACTTTCTCATGGCATACAAATTACTAATAATAAACGCTTAAAAACATTTGTCATCAACGTCATTCAGTTAATTAATTACTACAACTACATTGCATAAGCCACGAAATACTGTGCTGCTAGTAGTAAGTTAAAGCTGCTAAGAGTCGCATTAGCATAAAGTTTGTTTTTATTAAGGCAGCGCATGTCAAATGCTTCTCCCTCCCTTTTGCCTGCTGAATTTGAATGAGTTAGGTCATAAATAAAAACGAACATAATTTGACGTGGAAACAGAGCAAAAAAACTGAGTCAAAGTTGCCTGTTTCGGATGCTGTTTAGATGCTTTCCAAATGGAAATTGGCACAGAACAGTTTTAGATTTACGACCACAGGGCCATGGGTTTTTATAGATGTTTCTAAACAAACACATATAGAATATGTTTAATTTATTTTCGATTCGTTCGTTTTTGATAGTTCAGGTGTTGTTCTGAGTATTTTTGGCTATTTTTATTCCACCGACCAGCTAGAGATTCATTTTATACATTTTCCTTTTTCTCATTTCGTTTTGGGCTGTGCGCGGGCGTTTTTCATCATTGCGATAAATCATTTCATTTAATTGCGCACAGCTCGATCGCATACAGGCACATTTCTGACATTTTCTTGCCGTGTGACCAAAGCCAAATGGTTATAAGTAAGACAAATTGCGTTTCCAAACGCAAGCAACGCGTACACAAGAAAATGCAACAAGTTTGCACAATGTTTATTGTCAAAAACATACCAAGCCACAAATAATATATTTATCTAGCGATTTATGTTGGTTATGGAGCCTCGTCATTGGCCATAAATTTCCAAGGCATTGTGGCTGCAACATTAGACAAAATGTATCTGAGCAAAATAATAGCTGGATATAATTTATACCATATATTCAACTATGTAAATAATGATTTGTCAGCCGGCTGACAACCGGCTACAACAAATGCCATGTAAATAGACAACAATTTGTCAGCACTATGACTATGAAGAGAAAAAATGTGAGAGGAAGAGTGGCAAAGTGGAAAGAAAGTCTTTTGCAGCGAAACGCATCAAGACCACAAATACGCTCAATTGTGGCTGGTTGTTGTTTGCTGCTGTTGTTGTTTGCTGTGTCCAAAACATAAATACAACTTAATTAACGTCAACATCTGTTGCAGAAACTGACACAACAGCAATGCCACTTAACAGTTTACAATTAATTACTGTGCAACTATTAGTGCGCATAGCTGCGTTAAGCTCAAGCACAATGACCGTTTCATAACTCTGTTTCTATGTCTGTGTCTCTGACGCTCTGAAAATCTATCTATTTGTCTCTTTTATTGTTTTGTCTTGCTTGTCCATCAACAAGTTGTTCATACGCCCTGTGGCGTGAGCATCACACACATGTCGCGAGTTGACCCACTACGCTGAACTGCCAGCTATCTGACGACTTTTATTTTTCAATTCTAAACATAGATAAAATATCTGAAATATATACGCTACCAGAGCGCAACTGTTTTAATATTTGCTAAAAGCGACAAATGGTTGATAAATGCATTTACACATACAAATATACAGAGGTATGTAAGTGGAGAGATTATTCATTCATAGATACTTTGTAATAGAGCGTAACTATAGTTACACATATAAAATATGGATGATTTCACAGATAAATTTGATTGGTTACACATTAATTGGCTAGCTGCTTTTGATTAAGAAATAAATTAGTGAGGGAAATGTTTGTTAATTGTTGTGGGTTTCTGAATGAGGTATTTGTCACTTAAATCAATTTTTAATTAGAAAATAATTGTAAGGAATGTTGGTTATAAAGTGTTTTTTTTTATTGTGTGCCTTTTGTAACTAGTATAAAAATCGATTGGAAAAAATTAGCTTTAGTTAAATTTGTGTCAAATTTCAAAATAAACCAAAATTACAGCAACATCTGAAGTGCGTGAACAGAGTTGCAGGGGCCTTCAATTGTTGGTATCCATTAACATAGTACATTGCTAACTGCTTAAATATTAATGCTAAATTGTTTTGAGCAACAGCAACCAGTCATTTGTCGCAACATTTTGCACATTTTATGTGCTATGTGTGTGTCGTAAATAAAGTGGCAATTAATCTGGAAACTGCAACGAAACGGTCATGAACATAAAATGCTAATTACTTGCAGCTTAACGCTTGCTGGTTTTGTCTTTTTAGTTATTTAATAAGTACAGTAATACATAACGCAAAAATAAATAAAAATAAAAAAACGCAACAAAATGTCTGTTTGTTTGTTTATTATTTTTTTGTGTTAAATGTCAAAATTTGATTTATTTTTCCGTGAAACAGACACACTTTTTGTATTTCACTTGCGCGTAACTATACACGCACGAACACACACAAATGTCGGTATAATTGTATTTATGTACTTATACAGATTTGTAATCTATTTGATCTGCGCCGACTTGTGTTGAGTTTTGCATTTTTCTACTTAACTGGCGGCTAATATGAAAAGATGTTCTACTGTTTAAAACTATGTGTACAATTTTCTGTTCATTGCCACCTGAAAAGCTTGAGATACAGTTGCTTGAATCAATGTGTTATATCTAATGATGGTTGACTATCTTAAGCAGATGTAATGCCTTTAACGTCTCATATGGTATGCTGTTGAGAGTAAAAAGTTGCCTGGCGACGTTAAGCAGCTTTTTCGGCCAGTTCTCTATTACTCGTTGCAGTCATGGTAACCAACTTGTCTATTCAAATATAAATTATATATTTTTTGTGCATCCCTTCTTTATGCCTTTGAGGAGACCTACAGACGTTTTTAAGACTGCCTTTGTTTGGCTTATCAAATGATTGTGTCTTTTTTTTGCTTAAAATACTTCCAAGCATGTATGTTAAAGTACATGCGCTAATTTTGTGCTGTGTGCGAGTGCGTTCTTATCTCTGCTCACAATCTTTTAATGTAAAACAGCAGCCGCAACGTATTTAGCTGGTTCTAGATCCCGTTGCCTCTCTTGGTTTTTTTCTGTATGTTAACAGCAAGTTTTGCTCAAGTGCAGCTGCATGTAAACAACAACAACAACATTAAATACAAACAAATTGTTAACTCATTTTCATCATTGCAGCATTGCGGGGTTTGTATTTTTTTTCTTCAAGTTTTTATGGCACGCGTTCCACTTGAGTCGCATAATTGCTGCTGCAACTGCTTCCAAATTGAATTCCGATAATGAAAAGCAAAAGTGTTTTCAAGTGAAAATCATTTATAATTTAATTAACCACCCCAATTTTTATTTGTCATTATTAAATATTTATGTGTGCCATATTGTAAATTCAATTTCCGTTACAAGCAGACACACAATTGGTCACATGAAAAGCGCTTGTGTAAACACCTAGCATTTTGGGTGGAATGCTTTTAATTAAAGACCAACAAATGCAAATATTGTTTTCACAAAAGGCAATGAAATTTTTTCTATAAAGCCGCATAAGTTGTAAACTGAATGCGTATTCACAAAAAAGCAGCTGAGTTTTTATCAAAAAGTTAATTAAATACGTACGGCTGCCATTAGGCAACTAACTGCATTTATGCATCTGTAGCTAACGATATTCTCAAACAGAAAATCTAGATATATGTAGATGATATAGATACATTTACGTATATTCCGACAACAACGAGTGTTGCTGTTGAAGTTGCCTCACATCACATCATCGCTTTTGAATAGATTTTTTCAGTCCGTCTCTCGGACTGTGTTGTTTTTTCCGCGCTTAGAAAAACAAAAGACAAGACCTTGTGGGTGGTCGCCCCTAGGCACGGGTCGAACTAGTTTGCACAGTCATTTACACTACATATATATGTATGTATATTTTTATATGTTGAGGGAAAAATTATTTTAATATTAGCCCAATAAATCTACAATTTTATCAGCTTCAACTAAGCTCGAGGCGTGGCATGAAACATATGATAATTGGCTACCTCATCAATTATAAAGTTGTTGGCCAACACCTGGCCAGCTTCCATTATCACTACGACATGTTGTCAGCCATCTCGGTAGCCTCCCACTGCCTACCCCTTGCCTCTTCTCTTTTTTTTTTATTGTATTGCATATGCCTTTGACTGTTGCCGCCGGTGAGGCGGCTCTGCTGCTGTTGCTGCAGTTGGCAATCTGTTTGAGTATCTGGCTGATTGGTTTATCGTGCCAAATTCAGGCGTGTCGCCTCAGGTCATATTACGTTTTTGTTCGGTTGTGCATTCGCCTATTGTGATTAAACAAAAAAACAAATCCACGGGTGGGCTGTTGGTGGACGGAGGAGGAAGGGGCACAAAAATATAATAATTTTGACTTTGAAAGAATGTTTTGTGCATTGAATGATTTGGTTCATGAGTCAACCTTTTTGTTGTTGGCATTAGTGGGCATTAATGCGATTTAAATTTTCATCAAATCAACTTTGGCATAAAGATATTTGAAACGTAATTTGTTATGTTATTTAAACTTAATTGTTTCAACCATTTCCTGTGATTTCAGTTCAACTTTGTTGGTCGCATTTTGGGACCACGCGGCATGACAGCCAAACAATTAGAACAAGAGACTGGATGTAAGATAATGGTACGCGGCAAGGGTTCCATGCGCGACAAGAAGAAGGTAAGTAATGTCTATATAATATGTCTATCTATATATTTTAGAAATTAAAACTACTAGCCAACCTCCAAAAATAACTACAAATCAACAAATTTAATTTTATTAGCACATCAAATACCAATCAAGAGTCGTCATTCCAAATGGTCTGCATACTTTGAATGCTACACTAAAAGCCCCAAAATTTAATACAATAATAACCACCCACCCGCAAAAGCCATACCGCAAACTATTTCAAATTCAACTTATTAAAAGCTTTAGCATTGGACTGAAATGTCGGTTGACAGTCGGGTTTCTCTTGTGCGAAAATGAAATTTATTGTCAATTAAAAGCAATATATATAGAAATGTGTACAACTCTGTTGGAATTAAATCAGCAGCGTTTCTATTGTGTGTTGTTTTTATATATCTCGCTTGTTTAAGACAGATGTTCATATGCTAGAGTATTTATAATGTATATTAAAAATACATTTAGCTTTTTTGACAAATGCTGCAATAGCGTATATCAAATTCATGTCACTCCAACACTCTTATTGGAAGATTTAATTTGGCATTTGGCAAACAAACAGAAACAAAAATCAGAGCACTGATGATTAAGTATATATAAACATATATACTTTGGGTAATATGAACAAAAGTGTTGCGAGCATTTGAACAGACATGACAGACGGACAAGATATATAAAAATATTCAATTTATAGTCGTTGCAATATTTTGATAATGTAGTAGCTATATAAAATGAAAAACAAAAAGAGCCGACACCCACCCACTCAGGTGCTCTGTTGGCTGACTGTGGGGATAACGTCACCCACAAATGTCGTGTGAGTCAGTTTATCAGATTTTTTCTTTTAAAGTGACAAGCGTAAGACCTCAGAGCATAATCCAACGCAAATGTTTACTTACATGCAGCAACAGTGAGCGAAATATTACTCATAGTCATGGCTAAAAAGAACCCTATAAATGCTGCTTTGGGCTGCGAGCGGCGGGTAGCTAAACTATTTACACTAACATGGCTCGCTGCCCGGTTGACAGTTTTTAATTTGACAAGTGGTGGGGCGGAATTAGCCATGCAGTGTTGCTTGCTGCTGCCTGTTGCTGCCCAATGCTGCTGTCTGGACACGCTGACGAGGCAACTTCAAAAGCCAGCTAAACTGACAGTTCTTTTGGCATTTTGAGCTTAATTGATTGGTAATTCAACGAAATTATATTTAAACGTGACACTTTCTACATAAATGTACTTGGCTGTTTCGTTTATTTATTTGTTTTTGGGTCAAAAGTTAATGCGTTGACCGCCTCCACATTTGCCCCACAGCCTTGGGGCTACAATAAATTTAAAGTAGTGTTTTTCACAAATATTTTCATCGAGCGTGTCAGCCAAAAGTGCTTTCGGGCATTTGGCGTGGCCAATAAGTAACAAGGAAAGCGGAATTCTAAAATTACAAAATTGCATTTTTCTAGTGTTGCCCGCCGCCCACCAATTAATTGTTTGCGACCATTAAGAGCAACATGCGCGAGGAAATGTCGTCTTGCAACGTGCATTTCTAAGCATTTTTGTTTTTTATTATTGCCCAGCCAAGGCGTTGTGTGAAAAAAAAACTGGGCGCAGTTTTATAAGAAAGGGGCAAAAAGAGTTGAGTCCCTGTTTATTGGCATTCACGTTT
Source organism: Scaptomyza caliginosa (assembly GCA_035044725.1). Lineage (NCBI taxonomy): Eukaryota > Metazoa > Arthropoda > Insecta > Diptera > Drosophilidae > Scaptomyza > Scaptomyza caliginosa. The sequence goes on from JAWNNR010000686.1 coordinate 1,396,134, forward strand.
GGTTGCATCCGCTATTACGCGCATCACTAATAAACTAATGCAGCTTTTGACTAAGAGAACAGAGCATATTTACGTATTTTTCGGTAATTGTGTTGGGACTTAGTGTACAGAAAGATGTTTTTAGGATTCAGATGTTTATTACATTTACTGAAACAAGCATTTTTTTAATTGTATTGCTAATGTTATCAACAGGAGGATGCCAATCGTGGTAAGCCCAACTGGGAGCACTTGTCCGATGATCTGCACGTCCTGATCACCGTCGAGGATACCGAGAATCGTGCCAAAGTCAAACTGGCCCAGGCTGTTGCCGAAGTGCAAAAGTTGCTCGTGCCGGTAAGTCAAACCATAATATTCTTTTATTTAAATGCAAGTCGGTCTGTCGTTTATCAAGAGTTACTATCGAAACATCCAATTAAAAATATTTACAAACACAAACAAAAACTTATCGCTTATCGTATTGTGTGTAAAACGATCAAGCAAATTGAATTACAACACTTTGACCTGCATTAAATGCCCCAATTTTTAATTAATCAATCACTATTAAAATGAAATGTGTGCGAAACATGCGTTTGCTGTATCTATATCTATCTGTATTCAATAAAAAAATATCTCATTGCTAAAAAAAAAATTGTTAACCGAAATATTAATAATGATTTTTTGTTCAATTTTTTTTTTTCATTTCTCTTACCAATCTAATATGCTTTAATGTATTTTGTTTAATACATTGAAAATCTACTACTACTACTACACACACACACAAAAAACCACACATACAAACACACATGTGTGCGCGTACTTGTACTAACAGCAAGCCGAAGGCGAAGATGAACTAAAGAAACGTCAACTTATGGAATTAGCCATTATTAACGGCACTTATAGGGACACAACAGCGAAATCAGTCGCAGGTATGTCTATCAAGCTCTCTTTCTCTCATTCTCTCTCTCTTTAATACTTAGAACTATAAATATTACATTTTTACTCAACTCATAAACAACAACAACACAGAGAAAAAAATACCGAATTATTTGTCTAAACCAACAGCTAATCCCAGTACTGACTAAAAATCACCCGGCTCTGAAAAGAATATAAAATCCGAAGCGAATGCAAAAACAAAAGCAAAAGCAAAAGTTCTAATACCATCTAACCAATAATGATATAATGAATGTTTTCTTTGAATTTACATGGATTTTCTATACGGACAGCTTTCTCATGCGTTGGTTCTCCTTCTGCTTCTGTTCTGTATCCCGCAGTGTGCGAAGAGGACTGGCGCCGTTTGGTTGCTGCATCAGATAATCGCCTGCTGACGCCAACATTGTCCGGACTGCCCCAGATACGCACACCCGCCAACGCACCATTGGGCGCACCCTTGATACTTAATCCACGCATGACCGTGCCCACAACAGCCGCCAGTATACTGTCCGCCCAGGCAGCGCCAACAGCTGCCTTCGATCAGGCTACACATGGCATGATCTTTGCACCGTATGGGGACTACACGAATTATGCAGCACTGGCCGGCAATCCTCTGCTGACGGAATATGCTGATCATAGCGGTGGGTTGTTTGCTAGATAAACTTACATACTTACCACATACATACACATACAAACAAACATACGTAAAATCTATATAACTACAAATTATGATATTCGACATCAGCTCGAAATATTGATTTGATATACACACTTATTTAACTATATATGCGCCATAACTGTTGACACAAGCACACAAACACACAGACACACACAAACCATCTCAATATCGTATCACCAACTTAAATTACACAAAACAAACAAATAATTAGCAAATCAAGTTAAATATGAGCATCTAATAAGCCAGTTCATCGATCAGTTGAGTTAAAATTAGCCTTTATTTTCCTTTTTAAAACTGCGAGCAATAATACTTAGGAACACTACTCACAAACACTTAATCACAAACACACATTTTAGGCGTCTTTGTGCTAGGTCTGTTAACGGTTTATGAAAACTTTATGTAGGCAATATAACAGACAGCATTTTTTGTTTATTATTGTATTCAATGTAGACACTATAACCAAGTGCAATATTTTATTTAATAATAATTATGATTTTGCATTTTAATTCAATTCCAAGCTTATTAACTACACAAGCGCATTTTTTTTCTATATTCTATATATATATATACTCATAAGGGTCATTATGGCATTGGCTGCTACTCTGTTTGTCTGTCTGTTGCTCGGTTTTTAACCTTTATACTTCGTTACCAATCTTTTCTTTCATTAGATCGCAGCGGATCTGTATACCCCAAAGTTTACTGGACCGATTTCGAGTTTGTTAGATTTTAATACGTTTGTTTAAACAAAAATTTCCTTAAGGGTATATACATGTATACATGTATGTGTCTTCGGCATACCGAAGATGGCGCTTTTCTTGTTTTGATTTGATTATTATTTCTGCAGTGCCATAAAGTATGCAACACAAATTTGATTAGTGCACGCTTTTAACCCTTGGCATCGCCTGCTTTAGTTTCTTCTGCATGCCAAACACACTCACAGCTAACGATAAATGCCTAACATACTTATTGTTTCATTTACAAATATTTCCTTATTGAATTTTTCCTTTATATTTGACAAAAATAATTTTTATCTCAAATCTATATATGAACAAATATTTACAGTTGGTCGATATATGCATGCCGGCTCCGTCTTTTGAACTTTTTTTTGTTTGAGTGCACCAAGAATTTATTTTAATAGTTCCAGTTAAATGCAGTCTGCCGTTGACTGTGCACAACACAGAACAATCTAAAACATATATACATATATTTAATTTTAGAAAACATATATAAACATATATGAATATACATATATTTATTTAGCAACAATAAATGCAAATGCAAACGGCACAACAACAAGAACAAAATACTCAAAAACAAAATGATAAACAAACAAACAAAAGAAGAAGAAAAAAAAGAAATACATATTTTATAATGATTATTGCTCGTCAAAGTTTTTGTTAGTTCATAGGTCGCAAACATTTCTACAAACTGGCAACTGGTTGCAAACCGTCGAAATAAGTGATTTTTAAGCGCTTGAACGTATATTTGGATTTAGTACGTTTACCTCTTCATTTTTCTTAATACATTTTTGTTGTGTGGGTGTGTTTTGAATCATTTTTTTTTCTCTTTTGTTTTCAACCAATTGCAAATTTTCTACTATTGAACATGAGTATATTCTAGTTGACAACAACAACAACAACAGCAATGACAGGCAGCAAATGCTGGCACAATTTGTTGGTTGTTGTTTGGGAACAATGAGTATTCTACTTACATATTACTTATAGCCTTCAACTTAGTTGCTGAGTTATCTAGCTAGTTAGAGTAGTTTCGTATGTTTTCTAGTTTTCTATATATTTACATATATATAACTAAACTATACGCTTAGGACTTAAAATAACTTATGTTATTTATTTTATTCTATTTTATTGCGGTGTGGGTTGATGTTAATTTTATTTACAAACCTTTATTTTTTGTTGTGTTGTATTTTTCTATTTAAGTGCAATGTTTAGCTGATAGCTAATTAGTTTTTGTGTAGCAATTAAGCACAGTATTTATGCACAAATGTACCTTACGACAAGTTCAAGTTTGAATACATTTGATTTCCGTACCGTTTGAGTTTTCTTTCCAGCCAGTGCCATTTGGAGCAATCAATTAGCAACAGTCTAACGTTTTGTAGCTTTTTAACAAATACAAAAAAACAAAAACAAAAGTATCTAGAGTAGAATATGTATCTTATATTAATTAGATGGAGCCTTGAATCAAGTTGGTGCTTAAAACAACATTTGGATAGACCTAAGTTAGTTGAGGGTTCAGGCAGCCGTCCAACAATGTCTTGCACAACTAGTCAGCAAAAGCGAGCATTAAAGGTTTGACAGACCACAGACAGACAGCTGGAAGAATGCTAAAGAACTACTTTACTAAAGTTATAATGAACAACATCTGATTGTTGTTAAATACATACTATGTATATGTTAGGCTAGTTTGAGCTGCTTAAAGATCACTTATTTTTATTGACGGCCATCATCCAGTAATCCAATCAATAAGCAATCAAATACGACTCATTCCAAAGAAACAGAATTTAAATGTAAATCAACATATTTTTTAAATATATATTTATATAAAGAAATTGGTAATTAGCAAAAGAAAAAACAGTGTCAGTGTCAAATGGAAAATTGTGTGTATTGTTTTTTTTTTTTTACAACAAACAAAAGCAAAAAGAGCAAGCATAATTATCAATATATATAATATATATATATTTTATTAGCAAATAAGTTTTGTAGACAATATACATATACTTATTGATATGCATATGCGTATATGTATATTTATTGCCTTAATCTATATATATATCAATTATATAACTTTATATGCACATATATCTACATGTATCGTATCGTATATTTTAGTAGGCGCCCTTAAGCAGCAACGTCGATTGGCGGCTAACAGAGAACACCCATATCAGCGTACAACGGTCGGAGTGCCAGCCAAGCCGGCGGGTTTCATTGAGATACAGTAAAAGCACAATAGCACAAACAGTAACAGCAGCAGCAACAGCAATAAAGTAAATGAATTTAATTTCAACATCTTTTTGAAATTGTTTTTTAATTTTTTTTTTGTCGCTTAAGAACGATGTGCGATATCGTTTATCATTATGTAAACTTTGCCCGGTATCAAGTTTAAAAAACGGACAATCTAGTTCAATTATGCTAACGATTTTTTGTATTCAGTTTTGTGTCTTGAATTCAACAACAAGTTTATATCATTCTTTTTTTGCCGGAAACTTGTTAAAAATTATTTTAAAAAATAGAAAGAATAAATAAATGCTACTGCTTTGTGTACATATACAATGAAATCCCGCCAGTCCAGTTGGCCTGGCCGGTCTGTGCAGCTCCGTAACTCAGTTAACTCAGTCCAATATATAAATCAAGTGCCTCACAGGTTAGTTGTGTTTCTACTCATCTATAAATTTGTTTTTATTTACTTTTATTTGTTTCACATGGCGTGCAGCTGTCATTTAGACAATAAATAAATGCTAGCTGCATTCCATTTGCGAGTTTTGTTTCATTTACCAACACTCACAATAAAAATACGAAAGAATGAAATAAAAAATCAAACACATCAGAACAGACACATGCTAAAAATATATATATACAAAGTGCAATAGAAACAGGAAAGCTGCTTTAAGCTGGTTTTTTTCTTATACATACATTTATAAATATTTTTTTGTTAGTTTATTTTATTTCTTTGTTGACGACGTTGACTTGTGCCTTTGATGTTTTACAAAAACAAAAAAAAATTATTAGAAAAAAAATGGTAAGAAATTGAAATATCAATTTCTACTGCAAACTCGAAAGCAAAAGCAATTTAGTACTTTTTTGTATTACTTTTTCTTAAGCCATATATGAATATTATTATTATTATACAATATTATTATCTATAAACTATGAAATATAAATTTTATATGTGTATTTAGAATGTAAGGCCCTGTTAGCTTATAAACGTTGACCTTGTATATCATTTAAATGTATGTTGCAATTGAATTGAAAGTGTACCAGAATAAAGATCAATGACTTTTGTTGAAGTGCAACCCAAACACAGAAAACAAAAACAAAAAACCAAAAAAAAAATAAAACCAGCCTTTCTTATGATTTCATTTCAAAATGTGCGAGAATGCTTTGAGCATTCAAGCAACTTCTTCCAGTTGTTTCAAAACTAACGCTTTTCGAATTTAACCAAAAACAAATAATTAAAAAAAAGAAACACTTCTTACGTCTCACATAACTCATTGATCACCTCAGCAAAAAATAGTACATAATATAGAAAATGAGAAATTCTATTAATTAAAACACTTAACTTTTGTTTGCAACTCTAAGAATTTAACTTTAGTTCGTAAGCTCTCTGTGTTCACACACATGTACGTAGCCAGCGTGGGGCCTGATGTACTACTACTCCTACTACTACTACTACTACTACCACTAGCACTCTATTACTATTACCACAAACAAGTAAAACAACCACTACTACATACCAAGTCCGGGGCATAACTCTATGCTTAACGTCTGTATCACCACCTATATGCTCGTACATAAACACATACAAAAAACACACAGCCACATAGTATTAATTAATTAATATATAATAGTCATGTCGCGTCGATACACTGTGCAATACATTAATATTTTGATGTGTATTTAACAGACTTACATTTTAAGCTTTATTGGTTCTGGTATCAGTAATACATACATATGTTTAATATATCTTTCTCTCTAGTTGTGTAAGATAAATACTTGTGTAACGTTCTATAAAATTGCATTTGCATTTGCTTACAAATCCTGTAATACGCACACAACCACAACAACACACATACAATTACTAAATTGATTCTAATGCCATGCTGAAGAATGTCTGATAATGAATATATTTAACTCGTGATATGCACATTAAAAAATAAATACCCTTTTGGCTCATGCTAAAAACCAAACCACCAAATTTTTTATGTAAAAAAACAAAAACACCAAATTGTAAATAACGCTTTACCTTGGCATTTTTGAAAATTAAAAATTTAAATACATAAAACAGTTATAATTTAAAACAATTGACAGCCAATGCACTTGCAATTTTATTTATTTTTTCTCTAATCTCGAAATTTGATACTCTAAAATAGCATTTACATATGTAAAAACAAACCATATAAATATCAAATGATATGTGATGTAAAATTATTGCTAATTTTAACTAACCAAAGGCCAAGTTAACTAAAACAAAGAAACAAAAGTAAAAACAAAACAAATATAAATAAACAAAAAAAAAAAAACAAAACATAAAACCAAAAGCAAAACTAGTAATTAAATAATCAAATTTTTACGTTCTGTAAATTACTCGATCAAATTCCTGAAACGTTTTAAATAACCATTAAATGTTTCTTTAATAACGTATTAAACAAGTTTTGACATATATACAAATCAATAAATATTTACTACATTTATAAACATTTTAGATTTGCACTATCTACGATTTTTACTACGTATGTGTTTGTCCTTTGTTTTAAATTCAACTTCAATGTTGTTTTTTTAAAGTACAAATGCCTTTGTTTTCTTATTATTTATTTTTTATTTTTATTGACATTTATTTTCTTCGTATTTGTCAAAATAGTTTGTTTTTTATTTCTGTATATTGGATAAACTAAAGAGTTACTAAACGTCTGTGAGCTACTGAAATCTTGGCCTGCATGTTCTGTGCCCTGCTCTTTATTACCTATTCTTACTGTTTGTTCATACAAATATATACATACATATATTTATAATAATACAAAATATGCCAGCTTTCATTTAGTAACTTTTTGTGCTCATATTTCGCATATTAAAACTTCAATGTTCTAAACGAGAAATGAAACAAGAAAAACAAATAACTAATCTGCTAACCATTTAATAAAATTCAATTTCCATTTCTATGACTCTTTTTTTATTTACATGCTAACCAAAATATAAAATCTAAAATCTACCAACAACAACAACACATCTAAAATACACATCAATAATGCATTTACAATCAAACCAAACCAAAAAAAAAAAATTCACCAAATACCTTTATGAAACGCCTGTTCGTCGCTGTTGGGTCAGAAGATCAAGACTTTGGGACACAGCCAGGAAGCAGCAGCAAGAGATTTGCATATGATGTACAGAGATTACAATGCAGCAGTGGCAACAGCAGCATTACTACAACAACAACAACAGCAACAGGTGCAACTGGAGCAGTGTGGCAGTGGCAATGAATGGAATGTGAAATGATTGTTAATAGCAAGTAGAGCCAACACTTTGTCACTGACAACTACTAAAAACGACACAGCAAACAAACATTCTCGCTCTCTCACACACACACACACACATACATATATTTAAACTACGTTTGTGGCCTGTTGCTTGTTGCTACTCTCTCATCAATGCATCCCAGCAACATGTGCAATTTGTGCACAACTACAAAAATGAAGAAAATAATGTATTGAATTTTGTGGCCATTTTTTGTTGCGTTTTGCTCGCCAGCAACAACAAAACAAAACAAAGCAAACCAACAAACATACAATTACAATATATAAAAACAAATCAAACATAGTTTCTAGCTTAAATTAAACTATATAAATATAACGCACTTTTAAGTTATAGAGCATAGTAAGAAAAAAAAATGAGAAAAACAAATTAAGTTCAGCGAACAAAAATTACTTAATTCAAATTCAGCGGCATGCATACAAAATACAATTTGTGTGCCATTAGAGCTATTAGTTCTTTTTATTATATTTTTTTAAAAAAGGAAACAAAAGAATACCATATATATTTTTACAGAATCTCATAAAGAAACTGCAAAACGTTTTTTTATCACATTTTTTCTCTAACGCGAAGAAGAATCTTTTTGTAGTTTGTAAGTTTAAACAATTGTTTCACATGTGTAATAATTAAAAGCTTACACAAACACACACACACACACATATCTACTCACAATGCAACATTATAGGTTGCAATATATTCATCATACTCGAGTATATACCACATATACATATATATAAATATATTATTTTGTTAAATTGACGCAAATTCTTGTTAATGAAGTATTTCGATTATGATTATGTTATATACTAAATACACACACACACACGCACACATCAATATTAGGTGTATACAAATATATATATATATAGAAGTCGCGACGCGTTTTTGTTCATAGTTTGAGATGATAGTGTAAAACGCGTGTGCTAATTAAATGATACATTTTAAATAAAACAAAATACAAGTAACAGCCATATTTAGTTAATGAAAACATAAAAAAAAAAAAACGAATAACGAATATCATGCATTAATAATAGTACAAGCTTAACATAAATAATTGTAATATTTAATATTAATGTTGAGCTTATTGTATTATACACAAAATAAATAAAACAAAAATAATAACATGTTTGGAAAAATGTTTAAACACATACAAATTTGATCACATCAATAAATTTGAAAGGAAATTCTTTAATTTAAAATATATGTTTGAAGTTTACTATTTTTATATATATAGTTAAAACGAAACGAAAAAACATGATATTAAAAACTTGCTTAAACATTTTTCTTTTATCAATTAGCAGCTATCGAACATATCTGTATGCAATTAAAAACAAAATGTAAAATCAATAAAAATTGCATTTAAATTATGGTACAAAAGTGAAACGTCTACATTATTTTAAATTAAAGAATTTGTTGTGTTTCAATAATGCAGCTTGGCTTGAGATAAAGCTAACATATATAAACAAAAACCAATTTAAACAAATATGTAATTAGTGTGCCTTTCAAACATTGCATCTAAGTTAAATGTTAAACTTATTTATAATGGCACAAATCAAAAAAAAAAATAAATGAAAAGAATCATGAAATGCCAAAATTGTTGGCTAAGGAAAAGCTAGGCAGCAGCCCCTACAGTTTGAAATTATAATACAAAATATACTCATACTTACAAAACAAATGAAATAATTAAACAAACTATTAAATAATGAAATAATATACATACTTATGTTAGTAACGGCAATCGTGCAATCGTAGCAATGAGCACCGCCAAAATTATCAAATTTTTTGGTGTGCTGCCTGAAAATACTATAAAACAAAAACCATTTCGATAATAATTGATACAAATTAAATTAAATTGATCATTGTTAGTAACTTAATAAACGGAAAAAAGAAAACAAAACAACTATAAATCATATAGCGCATAGTAATATGTTTAAGCACAGGTCATACATATATTGAATGTTGTATGTGTACTTTGTTGTAATGGGTAAACAATTATTTCAAACAATATTCGTTCATGCAACAACATCATAGCCACATAAACATTGTGAAATTCATTGAATTCTTGCAAAATCTATCCACATATGTTCAAATAATAAATATATATACACATAAATATACGCAACTGGAACAAAAACAAACTAAATTATGTACAAGTTTTTGCATAAAATAAATGTTTATATAAAAAAAAACCATACATTTTACTGTTTAAATTAGTTTCTGTCCTGTGGCTGATTAAGCCCACGCACACAATCTGAACTATGAAGACCATTTTATTGGGTTGCATTACGAACACTAATAGACAATCGCATGACATGTGCAACAGATTGAATGAGTGCAAACAATGGATGTTCTCGAATAACCAATCCAAGGCCAATTGAGAAATGAGGAACAAAGACATGTTGGTAATTGCGTACATTGGCAGCTTTGTTCTGATTTCCCAGAAATCATAATCTGCTTTGTAATGTACATACAATGAAAATTGGATTATCAAAAAATTGTTATTCACATTAAGCAAGAACAAAACACATCGACTTGTGGACAAAAAGAAAGCTATGGCGAAAAATAAGTGATAAAGACTAGCCGACTTCATCTCAAGGTCGAATGGGTGAGTACTTATTCTGAATTAGCTTAAGTAGCCCAATTAAAGTTTGCATCTCAGGTTGCGTTAGGCTGGCTTAAGTGCATGAGCATATTATCTCAAATATAACAGGTAATCTACCATTTCAATGCCAAAGAGTTATGTTTGACAATCAAAAATAGCGCAGCCACTTAACTCCACTCTCACAATATTTTGGGCACTGTCTAATTTTGCTCCAAGGACTTCAAATCAAACATCAATAAAGCTGCAGACACAGACAACGGAGCACATTAACATATATGAACACTCAATTATGCGACCAGACTTCTTTACTTCGCAGAAAGAAGGACGCTGGATTGCCTTCAATATTGTAAACAAACCAAAGAACACGTGCAGTTGGCGTCCAGGCGCATGTGCTGTCATTAACAGCGATTTAACAGAACGCTGTAAGGCTGTAATAAAAGCAGTAAACATTGGCCAAACCGGCTCAGTACACTGGTTAAAGGCGTCTTGCAAGGATTAAGGAAGTGAGCGGGAAGTTGAAGCAGTGAGCAACAGTCGGACTTAATAACGTTACGTAGCAACAAGTGTATATAAGTCGAGTCGGTTGAAAATGTGTGAGGTAAAATTATTAGTGTCCTTCTACTGCTTTTGTGCGCTGCTGGTTGTCATGGCAGATTCACGAAATGAATCTCACCAGCAGCCACCGCCGCCTTTGGCTCATGTGGATAAATGTGGCAGCACTGAAAAGATGGTCGACGAATGTTTTAAGGATTTGCCGCCACACCTAATGGAGTTCCTACAGAACACCAAGATTGTCATAAGCAAGCAGGATATCATAGCCAAGTGCAAGTAAGTCTCGCCAAAGATCTCAAGCTCAAGCATTACCAAAGTGAAGTGGCTTTTAAGCGCGTGAGTGCCGCTATAAATAAAACACCTGGCCATGCAACAAAAAAGGGGATGCCCAACCAAGATGTTATATACATTATTGATTACCCATCAGCAATGGCGTTGACGGAAAGTGGCGTCTCTCTTAAGATGCTTAGAGTTCATAATTAATAACTGTTCTTAGGTGTATTGGAGTTGAAAGTAAGTCACAAAGTTTTCACTGCGTTTCTTCAAAGGGTTTTTCATCATTTTCATCAACTTGGATTTAATTAAATCCATGCCCAAACAGCGCGAAAAAATACAAAACAACAAAGTGCAAAGTAAATAAAAAGTTTTTACATTCATTGGAAAAAATGGAAGCGATGTGCTTGCAATTATAATAAAAAGTTTAATTAGTTTAAAAAACTGTTTAAAGTTAAAAAGTAAATGATCAATATCCTTCATTTTTTTTATAGTGTTTTTAATCGCGGTATGAGATGCTTTGATGCCTATTCCGCACGTTGTCTGCAAAATCGAAGACTTGGTCTGTTTAAAAATAATGTTGATGGTGCTCGCAAATTTTTCAAAAAATTTTGTGCCGATGAAGATTTTCAACGAGGTAAGCAAGTAACTAAATATCTTTGTTTTTCTTAATACTGTTATAATTTCTTTAGGTTTTTAAGAAAGGATTATGTTACATTTCGTTAAGGTATCAAATGCAGTTTCAAATTTCATAAATATATCCACACAATGTTCAATAATTTCGCTCCTTGGCCAACACAGTTTGTTCTCGTCGAGAAATATGCATTAAGTATTCTAGGGGTCGCAAATGTTGTCGTGCGTCAAATGATTTATGGGAAAATTTAAAGGCCATATTGGCATGGTTACTTTAGTTTAAAGAACTCGTGCTTAAATTCACAATTTAAAGCTTTTAATGATGTTGACCCAAAAATGACTAATTTGTAAGAGAGTGGGACAAATGTATGACATCATTAGAATTTCAGCAGTTCTTAATTAGTGGATGGATGTTGTATTTTTTGGATATGCCACAGTTTATCAATGATTAATGATGGCTCGTGTCAATTGTAGATTACCTGCGTCACAAGGATTGCTTTACATACATACAGGAAGATTGGATAAGCTGTACGACTGAATTTGAAAACATACTTACGGATGACTTGCACGACAACACCCGCAATGTTACCGACAAGTTCATGGAATTCTGTTGGTAAGCATCTGTCGCTTGTTTTAGCCAAATATTTGTCACATCACATCGCATGGATATACAATAATTGTTGTTCATTTGTTTGCAGCGCCCGTTATGCGTACGAGAATTGCATCTACAATAGTGCACGCTACAAATGCTACAAACACTCGGCAGAGTTTGCACGGGAAACGGCGAAAATGTTGTCGGATGAGAAGCACTTTAGCAACTGCCGGCATCTGGAGCACATCTGTGCGAATTCGGTGCGCATTGCCTGGATTCGAAGCAGTCTGCTTCCTCTGGCTGTGGTGCTGGGACTGCGATTCTTGAGGCATTTCGATCGATCGTAAATTGGCAACGTTTTTGGTTGGTTGTGTGGTGTTGGTTGTCCAAATTGAAAATGCTTAGCATTGAATCTCTTTTTGGGGCGGGTACTGGGTCGGACAGCGACACTTGCTAGACTATAAGCTGGATATTAACTATTTCTGTGTATATTTGTGTACTTAATAAATTTAACTTTAGTTGTGCAAAAATTAACCAAAGTAGCAAGTACACTTTATGATAATATGAGGTAAATCGGTCACGTGCTTACCAACTTTGAGTTTCTTCAAGTATTTTCAGAGCTGATTTCTTTTTTTTGTTTTTTTTTTTGATATCTTAACAACTTGGCGTGTTTCTTGTTTCTTTTTCGACGTCTGACGGCAAACTTTTCCCCTTAACACACTGACTGTCTGTCAGTTGCAGAAACTTTAGCCGACAAATGTTTGTTCATACATATATACATATGTGCATAACTAAACGCTGCAAAAAGTTTACTTTGCAATATCTTGTATACATTTTGCTACTTTGCAATATCTTGCGTGTATACTTTTTGTTCTTGTGGTATTAAAGTTCATCCAAAGTAACTAACTTAACTTTGCCCGTTAAAAAGGTGGAATTTTTTTATGCCCCACAGTTCCTTTCAATATAGATCGATATTAATTTTGCTTGGGTTGCCGCTAATACAAGTTAACACTAATACTTTTTGTGTCGCACTCCTGGCACATGCCAAAGGCAGCCCTTTAGTTGACATCACGAAAAAAAATGGTCATGTTACAGGAGAAAGTGCGAATTTAAAGCGCTCTTGAATATTCGTTCCCTGAGGTACGCTAACTCAATAGAAGTGCTCTTCATAATTTTATATTGCTCCAAGAAGTATGCAATATTCTATTGTGAAATTGCTTTAAATATACTTTTTAGAATTTGATGCTTAACCAATAAACACTTAATATTGTTTTTATGCTTTCTAACAGGGCAATATATGAATCTGTGTGTTGCTCTGGTAGCCGAATATTCAATTTAACTCCAAGTGTAGGCAATTGAAAGGCCTAAGGTCTATAGCCAACATAGTTTGCAACGGAATATATGTAAAAATCAATAACAATTACTTGTCTATGGTGTCGAATGTTAAAAGCAAAAAAACAAAACAACACAAATTTAAGAGCATAAAAAGCGGCGCTCGAAGTACTACAACATATTGAAAACAATTCAAGAGAATTTACAATTCAGGTATTTTATATTTTTTTAATTGGCATTGAAATAAAAATATGTCGAGCAAAAATATTTTTAATAATTCATCAATGTAATTTTTTTTTTGCTATTTGTGTATTTTTCATTGGAACTATAAAGCACACATATATGTGCATTGTTGTGGGCCCTTTGTATTCATTTAAATCAACTTTGAAAGCATATCATGCTCACAGGCAAATGCACATACAAATATGAATGAGTAAGAATGTAAGGTGCATTTTAAAAATTGTGTAAAAGAGCAGCACGAGAAAAGTGAAAAAGCCAAGACATTTTATGCAAAACGTATTCAATATGCAAATGTAGTTAGATATTTTCAGAGCTCAACTATAATCAAGCAAATGTATAGGCCAGAAACTAACCTTTACATTTAATGTCATTATTGCTCTCAGATATTTATGTGCTATTTATAATTTGGCTTGCTGCTGCCATATGGAGCGGCAAAAAGCAAGATTTCTTGGAATTACAGTGAACACACGCACAACAAGTGTGTATTTGACCTTTTGTTAAAAATTATTCAAGCTTAATTTCTTTTGTAAACGAGCTATTTATGTCCGCCTTTGTGCGTTTCTTACGAAATCTAAATATGTTAAATGCATTCACTTGTTGCAACTAACAAATAACCATTTACATAAACAATCAAACACTGTTGGCAATCGATGACATTTATTAAAAATAGCTACTCTTTAAATGTCAAAAGTAAGCGCAATAAATCAAAGCAACTACTTAACAAGAAACTTAAATAAAAGTTTGTTGCAATATAAAGTACATAAGCAGTTTTTTCAAACATCTCAGAAGCTTTTGGCGAACTTTAACAAAAGAAAGACAGCTAATAGAAAAGTTGCAATCATTCACAAGCGCGCATAATAAATGCATACCAAAACACACTACTATGCGACTTTCAATAAAAGTTTCATAAATATGAAATGCAATAAAGTGCAGTTGCATAAAGTGAAAAACACATTGGAAATAAATAACAGATTGCCAGCTGTGACCTTAAGAAATGTGTATGATTGCCTTGCGAGGGTCACTTAACTACCTATAGAATAAAAGCGGGCGTTTCGAATGGCAAGTTGATTGACAAGTTTAGCTCACACAGTTGATAAGTAAAAGCTAGCCTGTGTTACCTTAAACCAAAGTATAATCTTTAAGCTTTAAATTAAACTTCTCTATTGTCGTGTTGATTCAAGCATATTAGTCAGCTCTAACTAATAGCCAATTTTTTATGGCCACAGTGAACATAAAAAAACTGAACTTAAAACTAAAGTGCAAATGACAGCTGTAAGAGAACGTTGATTTTAATAAAAAGACAACAATTAACTCTAGGGTGGACTGCCTCGGCTTATCTAACAGATTGAAAACAAAACTGAATAAACTTGCGTATTGTGATTTGTGTTTTTGCATAAGCTTAAATTTACACACACCTATAAAAATTTGGTTTTTGAAGTAAACTCTGTTTAATGCTTTTAAAAGTCATGAAGCCGCATTAAAAGTGTGTGTTGTAATTGCAAAAGTTCCAGTGGCATTGTGATGCCACAGTGCGTATGAACAATATAAGCACTTCACTTTAAAAGCTTAAGATCAAAAAATAACATTTAGCTTAAGTGTTTTTTGTTTTACGATGTATTTTTTTAAAAGGACTCAACTACGCTTAACCGCTTATGATTTGCGTTAGACCATCATCGTAGCGCCCACCGCCGCCACTTCGTCTGCCGCCACCAGTCTCTGGTCCAAAGTTGCCAGAGTAAACCGGACGTCCGCCTCCAGTTCCAGGATTATAGTAGTTTCCGCCACCACCTCCTCTGGCAGCGCCACCGCCATTGTTGCCTGTGTAAATACCCGGTCCTTGACCACCGGGCGGATTACCTGTGAATGCCGTTAGTTATTTTTTATTATTATGTATCGACAGCATCTTATTTGCGTTCCAAGCCCTTACAGTCATAACATCCGCCGCCAATGTACACAGCGGCCTCTGACATTGCCAATGCGCTCAGCAGGCAAACCGCAAAAACCACACTAAAATTTCCCATATTGCAATTGTTGTTTAGCTTGGTTGTTGGTGTTCTAAAGTGCCAAACGGGTCTGGCTGGTCGCCGCAGTCAGTTGTGACTTTTATACATCGATTGTTCGTTGTGTGTGAGCTTTTACTAAGCAATTCCATGATCAGCTTATCGCTTAAACTTGTGAGCAGATAGTTGTTGTTGTAGTAGCGTAATGTATATGTATACAAGCGTCAAATATTAATCAAACCGGGGAAATGCCCAGACTGAACGTATGCTCTTTGTATATGATGCTTTCGTTTGTTGACGCTAGAAACAATAACAATAAAAAACAACTGTAAGAAATATTTCGCAGCAGCAAACGATGTGCACTACGTCGCGTGGCTGAGTGCCGACTAAATGATTGTTCTGTCAGTCACGACAATTGTATTAAAAAAAGGAGATATAAACCTTACCATTTTAGCTGGTTTCGCTGAAACTGCTTTAATCATTCATGTTCATAAACAATGATTTGCAATTATTACGAGTATTAATTATGTTAATTCGTTTTCAGCTGAATTTTATGGTGTTGTTTTTAGTTTGGTTCTGTTTGTGGGTGTGTTCTTGTTGTCGTGGTTATAAATCAAAACAAATACGAAATTGCGTTTTGGGGAAATTTTCCGTAAACCTGATTAAATACATAGCTATCAATGTGTTGGGATTTTCCCAGTTCAAAAATATATTTACTGCAAATTGTAACTCATTTTGTTATTAAAAGGGGCAAAGAAATTTATATACTGATTCTAGAATTTTTTATTTAACAATACAGAACGCGAGTTGTTTATTAAAAAATTCTTGGTAGCGCATTATAAAGCCGGTGCGTTATTGTTATAAATTAAGTGCCACCTATTGAACTGCCAGCGATAATATTTAGTATCAAATTATGTATGCAAATGGTTTTTGATTTAAATGGCATATATAAAAACAGTTTAATCGCTTCAAGCTCATCTAGTTGACTGCAGCCAAGATGAAGTACCTGACGTGTGCATTGCTATTGTGCGGACTGTTGCCGGCTTTGATCAGCGGTAAACAATTAAGGCGATTACTTTTCAATTGATACTAATCAACCGCATGGTGTATACTCAATTTACAGCTTATCCCAGCACAGTGGTCGTAAATGGTGTTTGCTTAACATGTAAGTATCATTTGCATTCTTAGCGTCAGTCTAACAGCACTTAAGAACTGCCGCAATAGGTCCCAATCCAAACGGTGACCCAGTATATATAAATGGCCAGGAGTATCGCAGTTTTTCTGGCTCAAACGGCAATGTAATAATCGATCGTCCGGGCTACAGAAACAATGGACGTGGCACGGTTATAAGACGTGGGGGCAATACCGTGATCAATGGCGAATGTGAGATATGCAATGTGGATGTCTGAAAGCCTTTTTTCTTATTTCTACGTAAACACTTCAAAAAGCATTCACAATACCTAACAGTTCCAGTTGCCATTCAACGACTTTTGGCAGACGCTTTAACTAGTGTAAACACAATAAAACATAAAATGCGTTACAAGTGATATATATCCGTTTCAGACAAACACTTACCATAAATGTGTATAGTTACATACACTTCAATGTTGTATACATTCATTTGGACAAATTGTTGTTTGCTTTGGCCCACAAATTTCATTTTAAGCAGGTAAGAATGGCAAAGTCAGGGGTTTTTTTTATTGGAGTAGCTTTTCCAATTGAATCGACTGCCTTTGTGTGGGCGTGTGTTTTATTGTATTCAGAAGTATCACAGAAATCGTTATTCGTGAACAAATAAAAATGTTGGCTTCGAAGGCCGAGGACTGCTATATACTCTGCTCTTAGTAGTGGTATGTATAAAGTGATTAACTTAAAGAGTAGACTATTGAGTATACCTTATTCTACCTTGGTCACAGAGTATACACAATATGACGAAAAAAAAAAATTTTGCAAATATTGACAAGATAAAATATATATATATATATATATAAATGGAAATTATATTTGTAATTTTGAAAGTGTCGTAACGCACTTCAAATATAACAATAGCAGAGTCAAATATACTCACACACCCACACACACATACACAGCAAAACATCCAGCTGATACGCAATCAAGTTACGTAAGTAAGCGTTTTAATGAGCAGCACGGTAAGTGAACAACAGTGCGTATGCTTAATCCATATGCTGAACGTATGTAATCTGCTATTAGCCATAACTATAATCAGTCAATAATGAGCTTTCAATGCACAGTTTCGATTATTAACTTTTCTAATAAATAAGGCAAATTTAATTTATATAATTTGTATGTAAACAAAGTTACCTGTTGAAAAAGTGCCTGTGGCGAGAATTGTTGGTTGGCAAAGCTTATTAAATTCTAATTAAATTTGTTTGCATTTTGATTATATTTAAGATTATTAGTTATATAATGCCTGTATGCAGCAGCATAAAGAAACTTAATGAAAATTTACAATTTGTAATTTGATTTTGGTATTTTGTTGGCTTCGGGCAACGCAGTTCGTCTTAAATTTCATCTTGAGCGCATTTTTCTTTTCGTATTTCTTGTGCGTATTTTAAAGTTGCGCTGCGGCAACGCTGTGCGGTTCGTGGTATTTTAGTTTAATTTTTGTTTTGTAGCGTTTCTTTTATGTTAGGCATTCAATGTCGATATGTAGTAATGGATATGTATGTATTAGGTTAATGTTAATACAGTCACGTTCCTTGATATCGTTGTCCTTTTGTGAGCTCAATTTAATTTAATACAAGAGCACAGTTGGATATTTATTAGAAATGATTAATCTATTGCCATTCGATGATTTCAAATATTTTTTTAACGCAACCTATTTTCTCGTATATATATTTATTTAAAGGGCACGTGCTTTGTGTAATTGAAATGCAAATGACAGCAATGGGAAGTGGTTAAATTTGGGTTCTTTTGATTTCTATAACTTCTGAAAAGTGTTTGCGCAATCACAGAAAAAGCGCACACACACATTTGAGTTGTATTGCATTAACAAGAATTATATGTACTGACATATGTCTGATGTTTCATAGGAATTCTAAAAACGTTTGATATCTTCCCTTCTTGATTGTGAAATGAAGCTTAACCGGAAATACTAAGACGTTTCTAGTTGAAAACAGAATTGTTTTCCTGCGAAAAGTCTAGTGTGAGCAACTATATTAAAAATTTAATAACCTTAAATGAAGAGCTTGGAAAACATTTACTTAATAAAAACGTGCTCACCAAAAAGGAAATACATTTTTATGACATTTGTTGCAGGGCGAGAGATACAAAACAGCTGTTGTCCAAACAAACTATTAGTTTTGAACACTATGCAACTTTTGGCCAGCTGGCTCAACTGAAATGGTTTTTCAAATCAGTTGACAGGTAATTAAATGCACTTGATGCTCAATTGTTTTGCTTTCAGTGCGGTTAACAACAATACAAACGAGATTTATAAAGCCGAACAAGGACACAATGTTTCAATGCTTTTCACAAACAAAAGACCTTCAGAAATTTAAAAAAAAAAAATTTGCCAAATTTTGAAAAGTGTATTTTTGGTTTGTGGCAAAGCGTGTAACGCTTTGGAGTAGATGTCTTTCATTCTGTTAAGTACATACGTTTTTTTTTTATAAGAATTTTGTATAATGTTTCGCTTAGGACTTATGTATAAATTATATACTTACTTTCACTTTTAAGTCTTTGTTAAATTCGTTTTTCCCTTCTATTATTTAGAATTTATTTCCCCTGTGGTTTTAGCTGTGGAAATTGTTTGCTCTTCTGCTTGGATGCTAACTTTGACAAGTGCCCTGCTTTTTGATAACTGACGAGTGCCCACTTGACTTAGCAGCTATGTGTGCTTTGCACAAAAAACAAAATATATTATATATATATATATATATATTAAATGTTTTTCAACAGGTTTTAATCAACAACCTTTTAGCGTTGTGTTTTTTACCGCAAAAAATTTCTCGCACTTTGTAGCTCTGTGTGTTTATCTCAGGTTGGAGGCGTTTTGATGTAAACATCCGTACATACAGAGGTCTGTATGTATTTCTGAGGAAAGCCTTAAGGTAAGTCCCTTGTTTGCCAACTCATCCGTGTTGAGGCTTAATTGAATACATTGTTGACAAGGCTGGAGGCAACGGTTTGGTAATTAAATAAATTTTTAAGCCGGATCCAACAAAAATATTAAGCCTTTATCACTAAATAATCGATGTAAGTATTAAATAAAAATACATTACATCGACTATCTGCTGCAGAAATTTCAATTTTTTAAATTCGATTTAAACAGAGAGTTTAAATTGCTCTCAACCAAGTTTAATGTTCGTTGAAACCATAAAAAAAATGTCAAGAAGTTACTTTAATAATCTGAGCTACATAAAATATTTGGCTTATTAAATTAAGTAAGCCACGCGTAGCTGTCCTTCTGTCATTTTATGCTGGCCTCGCCGAGGTATTTCACCGCCCGGGCATTCCTTACAGTTTCATACCTGATGAGAAACAGACACAAAGCTTTCCTCCCAGACAATCTGGCCAGAGGTCATGTCTAAAATGTTATCAATGCTGCAGATCCTGACATTCTACAGAGTTTACTGCCTTTAATCTGAAGCTTAAGGATTTCGTTAATTTGTCAATTCATGTTAATGATTAGAGTGCCCAAATTTAAAGTCAAAGTCAACATTTTTCGTGGTCGCAAAAGTTTATAGCCATGCAATAAAACCAACCAAGAAAAGTCGCAAGGCGTTTAAGCTTAAATTTCACGTACAACGCGGCGTATGCATAATTTATGCGAGAGCACTTGTTGCTTTAGTATAATGACCTCGAATTATTAATGTGACTTGCTAGGCCCTAACCATTGGCTATTAACCAATACCCTTGGTTTGTGTTGTAGCTAATATATAATTAACAAAATAGTTGAGGCGTAGCCACTATGCAGAATCCCCATCAATCTGTGTCAAGCACAGTATTGCTTCCATACTGTTTAGTTCATCTAGTTAATTGTGATGTACCATGGTTAAACATGCATACGAGTATGTATGCTGTGTTAGTGGCAGTTGCAAGTATCCTTGCGCTAATACGATTACGAGACACTGTTGCACATGTATATTTTTTGTCAGACAACAACAAGCTTTCTACTTCATGTTTTTAACGTTTTTAATTAGTTTTGTTTATCAGTCAGTCAGAGGGGTGCCCCCTTGTTACACACAAAAAGCTAGTTATTCTCCATATTACGTATACGCAGATGACTCCTGTGTGCAAGTTTAGAGAGCGTCCTGTGCCAAGGTTAATCAGATATTTTACTTGGAGCTTGCGCTCAATAAGAAGTCTGTGTGCGCTCTATGATGGACAGTTTCGTGCTGCCAGTGACCTAGCCAGTTTTAATTCACTTTGACCGACCCATTTGTATTACAATTAAAAGCTTGCAAGCAATGTGGGCGAAAGACAGACACTCGTGATTTCAAACCAAAAGCAGCTTATTCACAATTTGATGTTGTTTTGTTGTGGCAAAGCCAATGAAGTGCATATAAATCAATTTGTATCGCTGAATATTGCATTAAACATTTATTTAAATGTGTGCTCGTCCACGTTGATAAATCCAAATATTATGCGCATTCAACAGCATTTTGAATATCCTGCCAGTGGACTCGAACTTGAACCTGTGCTATGACCGAGGTTGAATGGCTACTACATTTGTCTGCACGTGCTTAACTTTATTTTGAATAGATTGTCATAACGACAAAACGTGAACGCGTGCAAGTGCTTTGATTGACTACAAAATACTCTATGCCATACAAAATATGCTTTCATTCATAGCGACAAATACGCAACTCGAAGTAACACCCACACCTATACATAACAACAGCAAGCTATGTAGCTTTAAATATTAAGGCACTTGACTGTATTGAAACTTCCTGCTTTCTTAATGGTATCGCCTACTCGATATTTATACTGTGCTTTCTTGGTATTCATAAAAGTTTAAAAATAACTTTTACCTTACAAGTATCAAATAAGTTTTAAACTTTACATTTGATGTTTTGGCCAAGCATTATCCAAATATTAATCTGTCTTAACTAATTGAATGTAGCTTGTAGCAGCACACAAAGGGCTGGCTGCGACATTTGACTATGAAATTAAAACGTCAAGCGTATTACCAACTTATTTTACACAAGACGCTCATGTGTGAGACCCCTGAGTGCCATATATTTATTATAAATCTCAGATTAAACCACAGCCATGTGGCACATTACGCAAATCCTCTCAAGTATATGTATGTACATATACTTAGTCCTTATGCGTAAAGACACAAACAGAAAAATGTAAGCCTTAACTTTTGTATGTGACCTTTTTATGGCATAGCTAACTAACATACATTTTCTTTGAGTGTATGTAAAAATGTTTATAGCTTCACATTGCTATGTTTGTTGCAGCTGCTCTGTCTACATATGAAGCTCTTTTGATATATGGCAAGTTTGCATGCATATATCTTTACATTTTTGTAGCTATAAAAGAAATGAAAACGCTACTGTACGTTATATGTTGATTAGGTTTAGAGTAAAATGCAATTTAATTTTACACATATGCATTGAAAACCGAGCCGTGTCTGCAACGATTGTCAATGCCAACATCTTAATATCATTAGTGCAAAGAAAGAGTACTCATATTCAACTGAGGCCATACTAAGGCAAAATGCTTGTGCACTCAAGCCAACAGTCAGTCATCACTAATGAAGTTTACCTGTTTCCTGACTGACTGCTTTTCCTTGTGTCTGCACCAGTGCCTGTCCCTGTGTTTGAGAGTAATGAGTAATGAGTGAGTGACCCAGATTACACTATACACAAAGAGTTAATCAAGAGTGCACTTTGATGTTGCACACTTGGCCCAGTATAACTTTTAAGCTACCACATTTTGCATGCTTGAGTGATATGCGTCAGGTAAGATTTATTTTAGCGGATTCACATTTACTAACTCGTTACATATTAAAGTGAATAAATTTCTGCAAACTGTCGGCAAATACTCTGAAATATCTGATCTGGCAACATTGAATGTTTAAAACTTTACATTTTCGATTTTCATTGTAAACAACTTAATTACACTGAATATATATGATTGAATACTGTAATTGAATATTTGTTTAATGGCCTCATTGTGAAAATGCAACTGATTAAGAGAAATAATCCTTTAACTGTTGACGTAATATAAGCTTTAAATTATTTATGTAAGGTTATATTAACATTCGGTGAATCACAGACAACAAAATAATATATGTCATTTAATTTTTATGTTGTGCACTTTATTTAAAATGACAAACAACGTAACTTAATCTGTTAACTTCTGTGCTCTTTTTTTATTTTCATTTTCATTTTAAAACATTTGCGATTCCGCATTTGTTTGCTGTCAAAACAAGGCAACGCCTGGCGCTTCATCTGGCTAGCCCTTGAAATCGTATTAACGTGGCTCCCTAATCGATTAGCTTGGCAATACGAATGAAAAGGCTACACCTCCACCCACCTCCAGGCACCCCATCAGCATTCAATCACATAGCATACTTTTGAGCGCCACGTAAGTAACTGTGAGTTTGACTGTTGGGTTCAGGGGTTCTCGGATTTGTGCTCATATCAGATAACTCTTAAAGTTTAATTACAAGTCTTTAAAGTCAATAATTACACAGAGTGTGCTTGCCTACTCATTGTGCCTATGACTGAGTGTTTGTTTCTCTATGTATTTGTTTTATATTGCACGCCTTGCGATTGCTTCAATGCCATTTCTTATGGTCAATGGCAATGCGTTATCTTATGGCTGTGTGTGTGTTTGTGTGTGTTAATGGCTGAAGAAACTGAACATTGTCAACGCTGGCAGAGTATTGCGGTTGCTGGTAGTTCAAGGCTGTGCTTGCTAGAGTTTTATTCATGCATACTTTAATCAGAAACTTTCAACAACCAAACTGACAGCTGGGCAACAATTTAAACTTTGTTCAATGAGCTTGCAATTAAATTTTTAAACCAGAGGGCAGCTAAAACTAATTACTATTAACTCAAGGCATCATTATTTTGAACCCTTTTATAGTTTGAAATTTTAGCTTCCCCCCAAAGACAAATCCCAATGGAATTAATCTAAGTGAGTGCAAATTGTGTTGTTATTAAGAGGTTATCGACCTGCAACTTTTTAACTGTGAAGCTAAATTTCAAAAACGCATATCTTAAATTGTGGTTCTAAAAAGTGGTTTATGAAATATGTAACTAAAATAATAGCATATGCTGGCAACTATTTCTGATGTGCTTCCATTGTAATGAAATATTTTTCGTAACTTATAATGTATGCTACAATGCAAAATTCACGGAAACACAAACAATTAAAGTTGCGGCAACATTGGAGCCTCATTCGACTGAAAAGTATTTCTTGTATAGCCTTCATATGTTTCTGCTACAAACCTGATGAGGTTTAGATTCTAGCTTAAACGCATTGAACATACATATTTCTCAATATGTTACAACGTTAGATTGTTTTAAAGGGCGTATGTTGGAGCATTGCCATGTAGAGTTAATTAGATAAATGTATATGGGCTTAAATATGCATGTTTTAAAGCCCTAATCTGAGATATACATAGTTTTCTAGTCTGATTTTTACTAATGTATTGCAATAGTTATTGCGCGTTGTTGTCTTCGCTAAGGTGTGGAGCAGTTTTCGTTAAGTTTTTAGTATACTTCGTTAAATTAGCAAAGACTTGCTCTCAATTGAAACATGCGTTAAGTGTGGAGTAGCCTTCGTTCACATGAACCATGTAAGAAGTTTAACAGCGCAAAAGCTAGATGTCGCTTTAGTTCACGCCACCTTTCGATTATGGCAAAAAGAATTTCAAAAAGCAAAGCTGACCATTTTGAAAGAACCCAAACCACAGCGAACCACTGCAAGTGACCAACCCGCTTAGCTAACTGGCAGTTCGAGAGTTGGATTTTAACAACCAGCGAGTTGGCGCTTTTGTGTGACACTACAAAGGCTGCAAAACTGCATGCACCAACAGTGGCAGAAACACGTCGCAGAAGGGGAGGGACGAGGTCAGGGAAATGCTTCGAGTATGAGGGCCAGGTCCAGTCAGCGCCTTTGATTTGATTAATTGATGCATTAAACTCATTTACGCATAATTAATGCCACTTCAGTGTAAGTTTGAATTTTTATTTTCAAAATCCAATGTTTTTTCTACACATATTTTCATGCCCCGTTGGCGGCATAATCATAAATTCAACTCGTGCGACAAATCAGCAGCGGAGACAAAAAATAAAAAAAGGAAAAATCACACACACATAGAATAGAATAGGAAAAAATGATTTGCTGGCCTCCAGCGCTGCCAAAGAAGCGGAAGTACAAATTCAACTGCACATGTTTGTGTTTGACGTATGTGTGAGAGAGTTAGATATGTTTGCAGATAGCATGTGCGAGAAAAATATGCTGCACACATACATACGTACAAAGAGAGACGCACGCACCTGGGTGTGGCTGCAGCTACGTGATTTCATGACTTGAAAAACCCAAAACTTAAGTAAATGTCGATTTCTTGAAGTTTGCCACAAAAACTAAAGACAAAGTGGCACAGAAGACATATACAACTTGCCGCATGCTAATGCAAAAAGTTCGTTTTTACCCCAAACCAAACCAAACCAAACCAAACCGAACCAAACCAAAGGCCCAAGTCTAATTTGGGTCATTTCCTTAAAGTGCAGCAGTGGCAGCAATGGCAGCTGCAACAAGCAACATCAACGCTCCAAAGATGAGAGGCTTCTTGAGAAAACATATTTGTCGCCAAAAAGCAATTACAGATAAGATCGACTCATTTCACTGAGCAGTGGACAGCGCCAACAGTTCTTTCTTTCTCCTGTTTGCCAAGTGTCTTAAGAAATTTCGCTTTTCACACTCTTAGCCACACACACACACACACACACACACAGAGCGATAAGCATCATTGAGTTTCGCTTTCCGTTTGCGTTGCACACTGACACACTTTGATCGCATATGACAGATAGCTCTCAAATTGACGCTGTAATTTCTCGATATCCTGTGTACTTTTGTGCCCAAATCCCTAAGGTTCGTAGCAGGAAGTGCAAGGCTCAAGGTGCAGTCGTTGAACTCGAGCAAGATAGAGCATAAATACACATTCATATTAATTAGTTGCTGTGTGTATAGTTATTAAATGCAATTATAATAAAATAAACAAAACTGCTTACTAATTTTAGCCACAGCCAACCAGCCCCCCAAAAACCTTTTCGTGCACAAATTTCAGCTTGGCGACCACAGCAACCAGAAACCAACCCAACATAACCCATTCCAGCAAGAATCAACCAACCAACAGCACCCAACCCAACTACGCACCGAGGAAGCCCCAGCTCTTTGGCAGATCTGAAGTGCACATTGCATTTCGCTGATGAGGGTAATTAAAAAGTTTGAGACCAAACCAAAAAGTGCAACCGAATTGGAGATGGGCTCAAAGTGTGGCGAAGAGAGTGGGACATGGATTGTAATGCATCATAAATCAGTATTCAGAAATTTTGAAATCTAAAATGTAAAGTAAAAAGCAAAGTAATAATCGACATGCATCACGCCAAGCATAAATAAGACACATTAACTTGGTTTGTTTGCCAGCTGGTCTTAATACTTGATATTCAGCTAATAGTGTTTTTATGCATTAAATCCAAAAAAGGAGAAACTTTCAATAAGTTTCTCTGTCTGTCAAAAGTTCTATGACAACATTTTTGCGATTATGCATGCCTCTTCCACTTGGATATCCACAAAGAAAATTTGTTAAAATATTTTTGGGAAAAGTTGAAAATGCAAATTAGATTTTAAATAGTTTGTTGGCCCGGCCTGATTGTGCGTCTATTGCAATGGGATCAAATGCCTTATGGTAGTAGTATACCACTTCAATTTGACTAATTTGAAATGTTTGCTGCACTCAAAGCCACCCTTGTAGCAATCATCTCTGCCCCACCATACCAATGGCGATTGCAACTCCCCAAACGTTCAGGCTGCCACAAAGGCAACTAATTAAGAAAATTAAAATAAAATAAAAATACAAAAAAATAAATGCCAAAAAATAAAAAACAAGAAATAAAAATAAAAGGATTATAGCTTAATGCTTAAAATAAGAATGCAAAAAAAAAGGGAGAAATGCACTTTTCATGCCAATTTTATAAAAAATTTAACAACAAACAGCATGCGGCAAAGCTGATGGGATGATGAAACGGTTGCTGCCGCTCAAAAGTGCAACTCTTGCAAAAAACGCCTAAAAGCTGGCAACTTGCAACGTGCAATCTGCAACGTGCAACACAAACGACAAACTGACCCCACCAACAAAACGATGACGATGACAATGACAAAAACAAAACAGAAACAGAGTGAAAGGTACAAATAACCTTAAAGCAGTTTGAGGGTTTGCCAGAACAAAGAGCTGCAAGCTGCACAGACCCTTAGGCCCAAAAACACCGCATCAACGACAAATTGCAAACACAGAGCATAGCCGATCCCCCCAGAACTGGCAAGCGGTTAACTGCAGTGCAATGCAACGGAAATGTGAATGCACCGTAAAGTGAAGTGAAAATTTGCACTTGAATTTTTCTATTTTCCAAAAACTGTGTTTTAATCGTTCTCGTTCTTGCTTTTTTTTGAGTTCTTTATTGTAATTTTCGAAGGCCGAAAAAAGACTAAAACGCTGAAATGGAAATTAAAATAAGAGACGGGCTGGCAGCAAACGAGAAACAACTCAAACATCATAATTTCTAGCTGCCTCTGGGGCTAAGTCGATGGGGGCGTGGCATGTGCATCCGTAGCAACAGCAACGACAACAACAACAACAAAAACAACAACAACGGCAGCAATGTTTGAGCCCACGTACCAACACCAGCGCTGAAAGGTGCATCGGTTAGCAAGGTGCTTTTGTACAGGGGCGGGGGAAGTTGAGCTGAGCTGGGCAGGCTGTCGACTTGTTAGCGTGCCGCTTGTTCATGTTCATCAACAATGCGGCGCTGTCGTCGTCTTGCAGCAAAATTTCATTTTCAGTGAGGGTTGCGCAAATATACAAGCAACAAGCATCAGCAACAACAACAACAACAACAACAAAGGCGACAGCTTCCAGGAGCAAAACTCCTGGATTTTTTCTTTAATTTTTCTCCATGCTTTTATTTTGCTGCCCAAAAAAAAAGAAGCTCAAAAAATTAAAAGAATTTTTGTTAAAAAGCGTTTCAAGTGGGTTCTGCGATGTCGTCGCCATTTCTCTCTTTCGCTCTCGCTCTTTTTTTGTGTGTGTCTCTTCACTGGGCATGTTTGCATATATATATATGTGTGTGTGTGTGTCTGTGGTGCAAAACACCTCATGTGTGCCAGCAAGCACATACACCTCTATCCCCCTACACCTAGCATAGCATCCCGCCCCTTGCCCCGCCTGCTGGTGCTGGGTGCAGTGACACGACGACAACGTCGCGCATTTTGGCTTTTGACGCTGACGTCAAGTTTCGAGCGCTTGATTTTTAGCAGCAGCTTTTAATTCTTATTTTAATTTCTTATATGCACATTTTCTATGATGAACGCTATGCTGCGAGAATATGTTAATTCTATTGGCGTGTTTGTGACATCTTAAAGCACACGTCGGATTTTTGAAGAAAACCCCAATGCCATTAAGCAAAAATATTCTATGTGAAAAGATGATTTTCGAAATGTTTTTGATTGACGTATCTAATGTGAAAATTCAAATCAGTAGCTTGCCTTTGTCCATATTATACTTAACATTATTTAAAGCTTGTTTT
Organism: Scaptomyza caliginosa; assembly: GCA_035044725.1. Taxonomy (NCBI): domain Eukaryota; kingdom Metazoa; phylum Arthropoda; class Insecta; order Diptera; family Drosophilidae; genus Scaptomyza; species Scaptomyza caliginosa. The sequence goes on from JAWNNR010000686.1 coordinate 1,424,997, forward strand.
AAGCTTAACTCTGTGCTTAAACTGATGTAAAACCATTTTTAAACCAAAGCTTACTTTGACATTTCACATAAACAAAAAAAATTGAAAGTATTTTGTTCGGTTTTTTTGAAATACAGTTTTGAAGTGGTTGACAGCTTAAAATATACTATGATAGTTTGTCTTTGAACGAATTTAAGCCGATTACAGTTTCAAAACGGGCTTAAGCCGAGTTCTTGTCTGAATTGAAACGAGTTTTAAATGGTTCTTTTTGTTCTTCTAGTAACGGGCTCATAAATGTACTCTACATATAGCATTTGAAGATGATTTTAACACAAAAATGTATGAAATTAAATATTATATTAAGTATTATTGTATCTTCTATCTTAGTTCATATAATTGTTTTTCTTAGAATGCAATTTCTAAGCGCTAGCATAGTGTATAACCACATTCGACTTGGTAAAGAATTAGTTTTCCTTATTTGTTTTTATTTGGCTTTATTTTATTTTATTTTATTTTATTTTTATGTGGCTTGTACTTGGCTTTTACATAGCACAGACATCCGCAGTAGCGTGTGTGTGCCCCTTTTAATTTTTTTTATTTAACTTTTTTTTTTAGAAGCAGTGGTGCGATGGTGGCGTTGGTGGTGCTGCTGCTACCTGGCTTAGCATTTTGCGATGCATAATTAATCTGTGTGGCCGGGATGCGAACGCCTCTCGTTTTGACTGCCATCGAGCTGCCTCGTCCCTTAATCCTTTGCCAGCCACCTTGGCACTTCAATAAAATTTTCTTTATTTTTTTATTTTTAGTGGGGCTTTTGAAAAAATGTTTTCATGTATCTGATGTTACTTTTGGGCGCCACGGGGAACTTGGCCACATAAAAGACAAAAAAGTGCAAAAATGTGACAGGCACGCTTGAGTGCTGCCACGCCCCTCTGCTCTCAGTGTGTATGTGTATGAGTATGAGTGTTTGGGTATTGTTTCTCAAACAACTTGACACCCCTTTCACTCAGCCTGCAAGCGGCAGGCATTCAAATCGGGGTAATGACTTATGGCTACCTGTTGGAAAGGGACTTAAGTTGACTGCACCAAGAAGAGTTAACTGCAGCAGCAGAAGCATTTTGTTTTGTTTTGTTTTTTTTGTTTTTGGCACTTGTAAAGCATCTTAGCCAACCAAAGAGAGCATAACAGATGCACCTCATTATGAACCCTATTACTAGAATATTTTAGTGGCTAAGTCGCCGAATCGAGCTGAGCTGTTAAGCCATGCATGGACGGTCGCCTTAGCCATTGTTGCGTGGCCTTTTTAATTGGCCAGCTTCCGCAGCAGCAGCAGCTAGCCAGGCCAACCCGAAATGCACGTTTAATTATGTGCAAGAATATAAAAAACCATTTCATTTTTAATTTTCAAGCAGACAAAAACAAAGCGAAAATAAATACACACACAAAATATAAGAAGGGAACTGCTTGCGAAAAAAAACTGCTTAATTTTAGCGAGTGTTTGCTTAGATTATTTCATTAAATTGAGCGGGGCGACAAAAGGCGGGTCGAGCGCTTGGCCTTTGTGCCGAACAATGCCAAAAGCGAGGGCAAACAAAAGTGTTGAAGCTAAAGAGTAGCCAGAACTAGTCGGTAGTAGATGTCTGCCATAAACGGACAACAGCTGCTCCTTTGCCTTTGCCTTTGCCATTGGCTTTGCCATCGTCTTCGCCATCGCCATTGCCATTGCCATTGCCTTTGCCTTCTGCTTGCGTAGTGGGAACGTGCACTTAATTAAAGATAAGAATTAACTGCTGATTAGTAGTTCTTCTTTACACTTGACACTGTAGTCGCTGGCCAGCCAGGCTACTCGGTAGTAGTGGCAGCAGTCAAAGTCCAAGCACGTAGTCAACGTTGAGTTCGAGACAGTCCACGACTTGCTGTGTTAACGAGTTTTTATTTTTGTTTAGCTACGCGGGCACCCAAAAGTTTGTGCTCAAAGTAGCCAAATGATTTATGTACGCCCACGCACACACACTCGAATGCCAAGTACCCCACATGTTTGTAAAAATTCACCTAATGAATATAGACGCTGCCTAAAAGTATGCTGTAATATTTTCATAAGCTTATGTAGTGTAATGTAAACTGGTGGGGAAGTGTGAAGTAGACATTACGAATGACTTTAAAAGGTAAGTCAGTTAATCGCTTTTTATGTTAGTTTTTGGTAACATTAAAGCTGATTTAGTTGCTTTTGAAAAAATGTTTAATAAAAGTGTATCTTCATGGGTATTTTAGCTACAATATGTCGCTTTGACTTTTGTTCTTAAGTCACATTGGTTTAGCGCATTTTTCATATACGTTAATTGATGTTACCAAAATGCGAACCTTAGGCTTTGACTTGTTGGATAATTTAATGTTACTACGTGTTAATCATAGCCATTAACAAACGACCAAGCCAACTGCCACGTTTCCAGACACAGACACAGCTACACACACATAGCTAGAGATACAGATACAATCAAAGATATTGTTCTTAGTTGGAGTTTGGAGTCCGACAGAGCCAGAGACAACCATAAATATCCAAATGCTGGCTGGGCACGTTCGTCTTGTGGCTTGAGGCAAGAAACTTGGCCGGGCACTCAACTTAAATGCCTCATTTTCCAGTCATTAAATTTTGGTTTGTGTTCGCTGACCAATTTTGAGGGCGCCATAAGAGCTTATAAAAATATATATGTATATGTATGCAAGTATGTAAGTATGTTTGCGAAAACTACAATATGTAGTCAAGATTCACACAGCTTATTATTGAGTCTCAGGCGGCTTGAAATATGTTGACAATGGCGCCAGCAGACAGGCACAATTGCCCGCACCACAAACCTCACCCTTCTCCGCTTAAGTAACTCGACTTTAGTTATGTTGTTTTTGTTGTTTTTTTCTTGTTCAACCCCTCGCGGCATTTGAGTTTTTGATTTGCTTTGCGCTTTGTTTTGCTCGTTTTTTTTTTGAGCACATCAGCAAAACTTTTGCTCTTTGGCTTTGGTTTTTTTTTTAAGATTTTGATATTTTTGTTGTTGCTGCGTTTTCTATTTCCTGAGGGGCGAGGGCGACAAATCAAAGCGTAACAAAGGGCACGCAACGTTGCAGCGCAGCATTTGACAATATATTATATGCTTTTCACTTGCCGCTGGCTGCTGTTGCATGTTTACTGCGTGCTACTTGCTACGGAAATGTTAAATATTTGTTATTGCAGTCTAATGTCTTCCTGTTGATCTAAGATAAAAATTGTTGTTGGCAGCGCAAAACTATTAGCTGCTTGCCATAAATCTCTCAACCAGCGATATGAAATCTGTAAGGCGGACCACAGCAGTTACCAACTGCCAACATATAGAAGAAGAACAAGACAAACAGCCATATGCAAGCCCAGACATGTCACACTCATGACAATTTCTGATGCATAACGTTGGCTAGCGCTTTTAATGCAATAAACCAGCGCGACTGCAACGGCATCATTAACACTGACAGCGAAAGGTAAAGAGTGAAGCGGGTGTTGGTCTTTGTCGTGCACTAATTGTCTGACTGTGTGTGTGTGTGTGGCCAAAATGTGCATGGCATGCAATGCTCCAGTTCAGGTGTGTGTCAGTTGGTCGATGCCAAGCCGCAACACACCGCAGAACACTTTGCAACAGGCAATTGTCAGTTTTGTGCCCGTGTTGCGTTGCGCACTTAACAGCTGACAATGACAAGCAGACGGAGAGGGTGTGTTTGTTAAGGTGGTCCATTTAGTAACTGACAAACGCTTTATGCAGTTACCTAAGCAACACTGTCACTTGCGGTTGTAGCCCCAAAGCCAGTTGACTGGTTGGTTACTTGCTTGCGGCAATTTTGACTTTGACTTTTTGGTTATTTCAGTTTTATGATGTTGCGTTTGTGAGTAGCGTGAGTTTGGAAGCGCCGGAAATCAATTAGCGCGTATAAAATTGCAAATCAAACATCGAAATGTCCTTTGGGAATATGCAAGCACAGCAGGAGCAGGCAACAACACAGCCGCAAACGGTGCTGGCACAGATGGAGCAGTTGGAGCAACAACATCCGCTGCTGTCAGCCATTTCCGGAAATAATTATGCGTAAGCAAAATGACAGCGCGAAATTTATGCGACAGATGCAAAGAGAGTGCCTTGCCTCACTCTGCTGCAGTGATAGTATTTTACCTGGCTGGCTGGCTGACTGGTTTGGCACTTTGGCCTTGTCCTTATTTTGTTTATTGCACTTACTCATACTTAGTATTGTGATTGTGAAATTTCAGAGGTGAAACGCAGCGAGCGCATTACCCATGGCATCCGCAGCATCACCAGTACCATCATAATCCCTATCTGCATTATGGAGGACCATTGATGGGCGTGGCGAGCAACCACAACGGTGCTTATGCCGGCAGCTCCAGTAGCGGGCACTCCGGCTATGGGTAGGATCCAAACCAAAACTTTAACCGAAACCGAAACCAAATCCAACCATTCATCCTGTGTTGACCCAACGCTAATGCAACTTTAAATTAACAGCATGGATTCATCGGGGGACTATGATACGCCACCGTCTGGCAGCTATTCCTCGTATCACCCGAGCGGTGGTGGTGGCAGTGCACCCGCATATCCGCCACACCCTCCACATCCGCCACAGCAGCATCCATATCCGCCTCAATATCATGCGCCCAAACCGCCGCCACCCACCAAGCCAGCGCCGGCAAAGAAGAAGAAGAGCGCTAGCTCCGTAATGTCGGCTCTGACACTGCTCTCGTTCTTCTTTTTCGTAAATATGCTGCAGAGTTGCATCAAGGAGCACATCACTGACATGAACCCCACCGTGATGGTGCTTACAGCGGTCGGCAATCGCAATCGCTTCAATAAATTAGCTGAAATGAACTCACGCGAACAAACCTCCACAACAACATCAGACTCGGCGGTGGCGGCAGCGGCAGCGGTAGCAGCTTCATCTTGGCAACAGGCAGAATTGGTGCCGGTACCCAGTTCCGTTGTAGTTCCCGTTATTGTTACGCCGTCTGTGACGCTGCATACGCCATATAGCAGTGGCTTGGTGACTAATAAGCCAGTCCAGTCATATCAGCCATCGCAGTCGCCACATCAACATCAACATCAACAACATCATCATCATCATCATCATCTGGATGTTGCCGTTGATGGTGATTATTATAATGGGCATCGCGAGCCCTCATCGGTCGCTGATTTCTATCCTAATCGCACACACATTGACCACTCCGTTCAGTCAATGGGGTCCGACGATTCTGACTATTATCAGCATCACTACTACCCCGAAAGGAAGCGACATCATTACATGAACAACGGCAATGGCTACAGCAACGGCGGTCCGGGTTGGCCGTATGGTAAGCTGCATTCATATACACACACATAAACATATATATTCACTTTCTCAGTTGTATGCAGCTGGCAACAAACGTTACTCATCTTCAGCTTCGTTGGGCGCTCAGTCGGGCGTGAGCTCTTACACGGATAATGCGCGGTACAGGCATTTCCACGATGCTGTTGTTGTTGATGATGATAATGCTGATGCTGATGGTGATGATTTTGATCAACGCTATGGCCATCGACATCGTAATGATGATGACGCTTATGCTGACCGTGGTCCGAATCGACGCAATGGCGATTCTTTCTATACGCGCAATAATTGAATGCGAACAAATTTTGCTGCGCTGAATTGTATGCTATAGTTTTTTTTTAAATCGTTTTGCTTTGTATGACTCTTAAAGGCTTTAAGCTGTAAACACATTGATTATGTGAATGTACTAATGTTGCAAAGTGAAATAAAGCAACAAAAGCAAGCGAATGGTAAATACTTAAAACTGCATTTGGGTTTATTTGTATTTAAGTGAGCGCCAAAAAGTATGCCCAAATAAGTAGAGCTGCTTAAGGCAACAAGTTTTTAAAGTAAAAACGGCTGCAAAGAACTATAATTAAAGGCAGGCAATGTAAGGCACAAACAACAAAAAGTATAAGAAAAAATAGAAATATCTAACATGTTGCAGTTCTAATGAAAATAAATGCTAATTTGTTTCACAACAAATTAAATGTGGCAAGCTCTGTGAACTGGGAGCAAAGACTTTATTTTATTGCCTGCCACAACTAAGTTGCAGTGCACGTTGTATGTGTGTGGCAGCTAAAGCTACATCCAGTATAAAAGCAACATTTACCTTTTGCTACTCTTTCTACACCTTTTGGCGTTTGCCAGAGATTTGCTAATGCAAAGCTGTTGCATTTGCAGCGCCAGCTAGCTTATTTATATATTTATGGCTTCTCAGTTGGGAATGGCAAAAGAATTATTTCAAATGAGATCAGAGGCAACACACGCGCCCGAGTGCAACTGAGTGTGAGCTAAAGGACACTGCGCTTTAATTAACACAACTCAAGCACTTTAAAATGCAGCACACAATTTATGCGGCAAACAAACAAACAATGCTATCAATTTCAACAACTTTGATTAAACGTCATTTACAGTTGCCGCAAGCTGCAGATGAGATTTGGAGTTCGAGTTCTTCACTCCATCGCGCCAATTGTCGAGATGTCAGTGTGTTGTTGATTCTTTGTTGTTGCCGCTGACGCTGCCGTTGCCGCTGCTGTTGCTGCTTCATTTGCAATTAAATGCATGATAAAGAAAACAACCAACATACACATAGCGCAAATGCAACTGCAACTGCAATTGTAAGTGCAGCTGCTGCATTTCGGCATCGACGCCACTCGCATCGCCACTCAAAAGCGTAATTTAAAATTCTCTTGGTTGCTATTTGGGCCGTGGAGGAGGCAGCGCTTCGTGGTCGCCCCTAGCTGCCGCACCATATTTCTTTGGCTTGGCGTCAGTGATATGCCTGTTTGGAAAGTTGGTGCTGCCGACACGCGCCGAGACTCCTGACTGACTCCTTACCGCTGCGGTTGCACACGGTGCGTATGAGTTATGCTACGACTGCGTGGCAGCCAGCACAAAATGAAGTTAATATATAAATTTTGCTTTAAAGCACAGCCCTTTTCCAACACACACACAGACACACACGCGCATATGTATATTTCCGTACGTGTGCGATTTGCACGTTAACATTTATTGCGAAAGGGCTGTGCACTCATATATTTGAATAAATTTATGACTTTAAGTGCAAACTGGCAGCAAATGCGTGATTTTTGGACTTTTAACGAGCGACGATGTTGTACAAGACACGTAACTTGCAGCAGCACAAGTACACCTAACAAACTAATACTTATTAGCTAAAGGGTGGTAATGATTGCTGAAATTGTCATTTAATGCCTCGGCCATGCATTTAATTCATTACCTCTTTGATGGCTGCAAAGAAAAATTACTTACACCATTTTGCGCTAAACGCCGCACACTTGCACACACAATCATTATGCAATCTGAAAAACGTGTAATTATATAGCTTAATGTGACCAGCGGTTATTATCGTGTTTGTATTAACTAACGATGGAAAAAGCGTAAGCCGAAAGTGAAAATATTAATTGCACACTCATGCATCCTAGACGGCTGAAAGCATATCAAATGTCCTGACTTTCTCTTCCTTTGCCACATTCCACAATATTATGCGTATTACACATGCAATAAATTCACTTGAAACACGCATAAATTTATAGTGAGAGAGTCATTGTTTTTGTTTAAATGCATTATTTTGTTGTTATTTTCCTTTTTTTTGGTTTTTTTTGTCATGCTTGTACTTCATTAAAAAATAATTAAAAATTGTAATCGACGTGTACAATTTTTGCCTGGCTTTGCGTAATTATTTATGTCGACATAAAGCACAAAATTAAATGGCAATAATTTGCTTCTGTCAACTATAAGTGTGCAGTAGATAAATTAAAAACAAATAAGTAAATAAATTTGCACAAACTTGTTATTATTCTTCTTCATTAAAGCACAATTAAAGTTTTAGTTGGGCTGGCAATGTAGACAAAAAGCAAAAAAACAAAAAAAAAAACAAGAAAATGAGCCTGAAATCCTTTTTGCATTGCGACAGCTGGCAAAAACCAAAAATATATACCAAAAGCTATAAGAACTGCTAAAACAACAAGAGTAGCAGTTCAACGACAACAGCAACAACCACAATACAAAGCATTGAAACAACTGTCTCGATTTACGCTCAACGCCTTTGCTACAGTTTTATATGGTGAACAATTACGGTAAGTAATTTATTTCTGCTCAACTGAATTAGAAATCTCTTAGCACTAAGCCAATGCCAAAGCATTTGCTGAGACACTCAGTCCCACAGGGGTTGTCTTTATCCTGTGTATGTGTGAGAGGGAGGGTGCGTGTGCGTGTCTGTTTATGAAGATACTATAAGATATGCAAGAAAATTAATAGTACTACATTTTTTACAACACGTTTGTCTCAGCTATTTCTACGTCGCAGCTAGTGCGATAATTCATTGCCAGCCTTCGTCTCCTCTTTCTTCCGCTGCTGCTACTGTTTCTTCTATGCTTTCTGCCTGCCACGCACTTCCTGGCAGACAGTCAGCCATCCTCTGACCACCTCTTCACTCCAACACTTACTTTCGTTACATTCGTCCTTTAATCGGCTTAGTCTACGCTTACGGTTTTGCTTTTTGCATTGCCTGCGCATTTTGTATGTGCGAGCAAACTAGTTCCCTTTATAGTACTTACCTTTCCCCTTTTTACCTGTCTCTCTCTCTCTCCTGCTTTCCCATTATGTTTATTTGCGCCAAAGGTGTTAAGTTGTTATTTTATTGCATTTTATTTCATTAAGCTGTGATCCTTTTATATACCTTCAAGGCACAGCAACGAGGTATTATGACTTTCTTCAGTAATATTCTAAGGCAAGAAAACTGGTTACAGAAGGACACATTTTTTATTTATCTAACAAGTTAAAACTTATTCAAATATTTGCTATTCTAATGGCATAAAGTTTCGATTAACCCCAGCTAGTTTTTACTCTCTAATGCAAATAGCATTGGTTACACTTTGACCTTTATGGAAACTAAGCGCTAAGTCGTTTGACATCACAACAATAAACGCCTAAAGTTTCTACTCTAGATTGCGATTATTTGCCATTTCAATTAGAATATTGTAAAAGTTAAAAAAAGGGTGTTAAACATAGTCATATTTCTTGTTCAGTTATCAATCCACACTTGACTCACAATGTTGGATGTAAGGCGGAGCATATATAACTACGTCGTGCTTCTACTGCTGCTGCTTTTGTCAACTACTCATCTGCATAGAGAAGAAGAAATAATCTCTGTCAATGGCATCATTCAGCAAGTGCACAGAGAACGACCAATTACAACGCTTTTGTTAATGACAAGACGACAAGATGTTAGCTGGCTTTTGAGAAAAATAAACCCACTTGAAGTACCTACTCTACTCCTGGATGAAGAGGCCAAAATGATTGTTAAGGACATCTATGTCATTGCATTACACAAGAACTCCATTTATAAGGAGGCGTTTCATGATTTCATTCATAAGATAAACAGCTTTGGCTTTGAGCAACATTGGAACTTCATAGCAGGCCTAAAACTGATTGAATCCATGCACATGAATATATCGAAAACAATTCAACCAAATAGCGAAGAATTTAGTTTTACAAGTTTAAATTTTCAGGATTTGAATTGGTTATGGAAATTGCTTGCTGTATGCTGTAGCATAGCAGGATTGATTTTTGGATTCGAAATTTGTGTAACCAATTGGCATAATAAACTAAATAAAACATGAATGTAAAATAATCAATATGTATTTGAATAAAAACTAATTTTTTTAAAACTTAAATTTAATTGCATACTTGCCAACTCGACAAACAACCCGACAACATATCAAGATTGCATTTTGCGATTAAGCTACATATTGACGCATTAATATAATGAAGATAATGTTAAAAGCGTATACTGACAAAACTCGAGCTCAGTTTGATGTCTTTACTTGCCTCATAACGTTGGCTTGTGGCGTGTTTTTGCTCTCTTTCTCTCTCGGTTACCTGTACAGTTGGACGCCTATTCAATGCCAATGGAAGCTGGACCATCGCACATAGGCATTGTCAATGATATCATTGAGAAAGTGCATAAGGAAAGACGCTGGAACGGCGCAAGGACATCAACTGTCCTCTGAATGAAATCAATCCACTTGAATTACCAACTCTGCGCCTGGATAAAGGAACTAACATGTCTTTAATGGAAACTTTCAATAGCGATGCTTAGTTAGCATATCAGGCTTAGTTAGCATATCAGAGTTTGTGGACTTTGTATTGCTGACTGCTCTGGCATATAACCAGCATCTCATGAGAGAAGCTCGAACTATAATCTTGTTAAGTTGTGTGCAAACAAATCTGAGAAACTTTCTGCGTTTTATTAATGAACAAGTCAACAACTATTAATTCGTTTAGTTAATTGTTTTTCACTTAATGTTACATCCATTTGAAGAATCGATTGTCACGTATAGACTAGAACCTTTTCCAAGTTCTTCATTGGAACTTCTAGCTCATATCAATAATGGCAAAATATTGAACTGGCTCAACTTTAAGGGTAAAACAGCAGTATTTCTGCCTGATATGTCACCATCACGCAGCATAATTGCAATCGATCCACGGACAGTGGAACAAAAGCTTTACGGCGCTGCTGATAGATTTAATCAAGAATACAGCTGAAGAGTTTCAAAGTGAACAAAAAAATTCCGTATTTCGTTTGGCATTAAACGATTTCATCAACAGGTGTTGGTGCTTTGGCCTTGCCAATTACTGGTATCGACTGGCTGGACAAAAAATGATTGAATCCATACATCCGCTAAAAGTTCTTAGTGTGCCACAAAACAACGCTTGCTGCATTTTATAGTGTGGCAGCTTTGGTTTTTATTGCGGAAATTTGTGTAGCATATAAGCAAAATTAAAAATTTGTCATAATTGTTTTGTTTTTAGTATACGCGCCATTATCTATAATTAAAATCTGAATAATTAATGTATCAATATGTTGATAATTGTTGATTGCATATTACATTTTTGGCAGAATTGACATGCCTATATCTAGTTTATTGTTTATTCAATTTATATCTAAAGTAAATAATTGATATGACAAAGTTTTAAAGTCTAATGCATTGAGTTGAAGCAATTTACTTGCTTCATTTGTCACAGATGTGGATTTAAATGTGTCAAATGCTGCTGCTGCTGCTGTTGTTGGCTTGCTGCTGCTTGAAGAGTCATAACTCATGGACACGACACTCGAGTGTTGACCCAATGCAATGTGCTGGTCACATAAATGTCCTGCTGCATGTGGCACATATATTGTTGTTGCAATTGTATTGTAAAAATGTACAGCAAAAAAAAAAAACACGTCACTAACCGCTCGCACAGCTTTCAAGTGCAGTTGCCTGCAAGTATGCAACTTTCACGATTCAATTACGAGGTGAACACACAGTAAAAAAAAACAAGCAAAAATAAAAGAATCAAAAGGAAATAACAGTATCAGCAGCATCGCACACAAAATATCTATTAATGCACCATATACACATATATGCTAGAGTCTTAAGCTTGCTACAAATATTCAATGTGTGCACACAATTCAGTGCCAAATGGGATTTTGGGCTAACAACAAAAGCAACAGCAACAGCCAGCAGAAGACGAAGAAGAAATGTGGCAACAAAAAGTGCACAAAATCGACTAAACTTTATGTGCATGTTAGCAAAAGTGCTGGAAAACAGCAGCCAAGCAGCAGCAGCAGCAGTCGAAGCAAAAGCAGCTACTGCCAACACACGGAAGTGAAAACGTTTCACACTCCAATTGCTCTATTTATCCACACACACACATAAACACACAGCACCTCAGCTCCCTTGGCAGCAAACTCTCTGTGGCTGTTACAATTTTTGCAAAAGTTTACGTTGGGACAGGCGGCACATAAAATAGTTTTAAATAAGAAAGGCGAAGGCAAATAAACAATTCTATTTTTCTTCTAGTGCTGCCCAGCACTGTAGCGCTAAAGGGGCGGCATGTTAGTTTCTCTTCTTCTTTTTTTTTGTTGTGTAGGGCGTGGCAAGGGCAGTGTGCAATAAATGTAAAGCTGCTGGGCGCATGAAACTGAAAATTTTCAGTAGCATACTTTGCGGCAATAGCCTGGCACACTAACACAGACACACACACGCACAGTGCATTGTGTGTGTGTGTGTGGGTAACGCGGTATCCGTTTAGTTGGCCGTGTGAACTATTTACATGCACATGCACATGCATAGGGCCGCATGCGATTTTTAAAGTTATTTAAGCCCATTTAAAGCTTTTATATTTTACCAGGCAACATTGTAAATCACACACACACACACACACACATGCATATCCAGTTGATTTAAATTTAAATGCGCTTGTTGTAATTAAATTGACTTTTCCATTTTTGGGGCGCCTTTGTTGCACTACGCTGTGGAAAACCAAATGCCAAAAATTATGCAACACATGGGAATGCGCGAACAGCTGTTGACATATACCGCCCGCGGCCATTTTGTAGCCAACACCATGCCAAAAGAGTGCGCAAATTATCCAAACAATGCCACATGCCAGCGAGGGAAAGAGAGAGGGAGGGAAATGCCATTGAGATGTGCAATTTTAACGGCTCAGAGCGCACAGGTAGTGGCAACAAAAAAGCAGTGCATTGGTTGCGCAAACGAACCTCCAAACAGTTTATGACAACATTTTAATATAATGTCAAACATTGTTTGCACACACACACACACTCGCACACACACCCATTGTCAAATTGAATTTTGTATCCAATAATGAATTCCTGCACATCGCCCAAGAACTTTTGGCCCGATTTTATGCATTTATTTGCCTATTTTTGGGGCAATTTTTTGGGTAGTTTTCGAGAGCGCTTTGCCAGCCACAAAATGGTTTATTATAACGCTGTTGTTGAACTCTGCGGTTGCCACCGACGGTCTGCCTTCACAGCAACATAAAAATAACCAGCGAGAATATTATACATAAAAAAAAATTGGAACGTTAGCGACATGCTGCCATTTGCATTGGTCCATGGATACATGGATGGTATTTCAGTTGAGTTTGGTTGTAGGCATAAATTCTATTATAAATAACATTTAGCGCACGCGAGTTTTGCAACTGTCAGCAATGAAAATTGGAAAATAACAACAACAAAAAAACACACACATACTCGCACACAAAATGAATATTGAAAGAGAAAAAAAAAATGTTATATGAATGTTGTTTGTATATAATCTTCAGTATATAGTGAATATTGGAGGCCAAAAGCTGTTCACGAAACACAAAATGCGGTTTCTCGTTTGAAAATAGTGCGATATATATATGTATATATATATATTTGCTTTAGGAGTATTTGCGTCTGTTTGTTGTTTGCATCTGACGCATAATCAGATTTTGAAATTTAATTTGCGGTTTGTTGGAGGCCAAGATGGGCTGGACAAGCTATTGAGTGCTACGGAAACGAATCAAACAACAAACTGTATGCAATTTTAAAAGCATAGATTAAAGCCATTATCTACTTTTGTTGACAGCTTTACTTTAGATATGGTTAACTTTATCTTGAATCTTGAAGTTGGCCTCATCTCTCATTCGCTATTGATGTTAAGCTCAATCAGCATAATCAAAAGGACATGCCTGTTCAATTAACATGACTTGCCGACAATAACAAGCGTTAATTAAGGTTTAATAAACTGTTTGAGGATTGTGCGCGTATAACGCACATTACACATTCGACACGTGTGACGGTTAGTCGGTGGTTGTGCCACATTGCAAATTAATCAAATTAGCATCGTTAAGTCTTGGCATGCCGCATGACTTGTAATTGACTTCAGACACAAAATGTACATAAACAAGATAACACATTAATCTGTGTATATATTGAAAAAACGAAACTTGCTAGATTTTCTACTTAAAATCGGCGCCTCTTGTGAAGATAAATGCTCAAGTTATGTATATTGTTTTGTTTTTTTTTAAGTTCATTTGTGTTTTGTGCTTGGAAGCCATTTCTTGGAATCGAAATTGGCCATAAAACAACACAAGTTGTTTATACACGAAATTAGTTCCATGTTCCATTAATGGATCAGATGCCGCGCAAGCTGTGTGCATTAATTATGTGTTTTTCAAATAATTAAGCTTTCCAATTAACCATTAAAAAAAAGGCCGCAATATGAGAGGATAATATGTTCAACTTTTTTCATGCCAAATAATTTTTTTTTGTACTAAATTATACGATTAATAATCTTAATTAAAAACCTCTTAGCACTTAAAAGTGTCATTAAAATATATTTCTTTATTAAATGCCAGGTGAAATAATTAATATAATTATGAATTCCACTTGTCATCAGCTTGAATGGTTGTCCAAAATTTTCAAGGATTCAATTAATTTAATGAACGTAGTTTAATTGCAACACTGTCTAATGGCTAAACTAGAGCTCAGTCAGTCCTTCAGACTTGGCTAACAGTGTTGACCTTGTTATAAACTAGCTAGCATTCTTGTACTTGGTCGTCTTTTCAGCAACATTTGATGCGATGGAGTTGGCTTATGAGAAGTATCTAAGACAGAAACTGTTATCTAACCAACTGGAAATGATATTCATCTGCAGCCAGCTAGGCATATATCTATAATCTATATAAAGATAACAAAATTATAGACAGTAAGTAGAAGTGTATACAAATGTGTTTTTTCTATAAAACATTACTAGCACCAATTTCATATAACAACTCTTTTTGTTAAAATGTTTTATTGCATTCCATTTGGCCTTTGTCTTCTAGGCCTATCGATAAGCAAGTCGTTTGCCAACGAATTTTTCTTGCACGACAAATTTTCTCGTCGACAGAAAACATAACATCAACCAGCAGCGGCATCAGCAGCAGCAGCAGCAGCAGCTGAGTTAGTCAGTCGTGAAAAGTTTGTTGCGCCGCTTGGAACGTGCGCCGTGTGGTAAAAATGAATTTTTGTTGTGCTCGTATGTTGCGCATACGCCACATGCGCCGCGTATAACAAGTGTTTCCGTGTCGAGTGACAAATGACAAACGGTGTCTATTGTAAAAAGGGCAGCGCGGCCAAAAAGTGCTAACAAAAATGACAAATATCTAAATAAAACAAATTGTTTTAATTAAAATGCAAAGCATATAACAAGTGTGTCTAATATATAATATTGTTAAAAGTGTTTTGTAACTAACAGTGTTTCGAAAACCATCTCTCGTTTGTAGGTTGAATATTATTTAAATAATTTGTCTTTATTTTTGCTCCAGCCAAATGCTCAATTAATTTACTCAACACCTCCAAATAAAATATAAATTAAATCCGCATGTCGCAATATTTTAGATGCTGTCACACGCTCTAATAGTCTGAAACGTATTATTTTTTTCAAAATTTATGCCCATCTCATGCTTTACAAATCTGTTTTATACACATACAAATATATATGTGATATAGTCAACAATTTTTATTACCTTGTGGTGGGGCTATCATTGGTTTATTTGGCTACAAATGATATGTAAAGCTGCAAAAGCGCAACGAAAAATTGTTTATAAAAAAATAAAAAAAAACTGCTAAGCGCAAAGAGCTTAACAAAAGTCTATAGCAAAACATTAACCCGCACACGCCACCCAACAAGTATCTCATGGAATAGAACGAACTCTGCTTGGCTTCGGTTGGCTCCGTTTGGCTATTTGGCTCTGCTGGGTCTGGCATCAGTCAATGTCAGTTGGCTTGTTGCCAAATCCGCGGGGGCGTTCATAGACAAACAAAAGGGAAAGTGTGCGACGACATGGCCTGCAGCTGTGAGAAGAAAAGAGAAGAAGAGCAGAAGGTGGGAGATAAAGGCAAAGTAAAGTGGAAAGTTGCTCAATAACAACAAGTTTTCCAAGCGCTTTTCAATTGTATTTTCTTTTCCATATGTCAAGTATGAGTATCAAGTGGCAGTATATGAATATTGAAAACATATGTTAAGCATGCCAAATATTTATGTTTTTGTCTATTATTTAAATATTTTTTTATCACAATTTTTCTTATATATAAATACTTATGCCTATGGCATTGGCCCAAGTGCAAAATTTATGAGTATATTCATAAATTATCAAGTTTATTCCGAAATCCGTTTCTGGAATTGTGCAACAATTGGCAATGATATAATACTATATAAACAACAAATTATAATGTGAGCATCTGGCGAGAGCTGTAAACTTGAACGACTTTCGATATGTGGGTCAGTGTTTGGGTTTTTGATTACAATTCACAATCTTTTATTATTATATTGTAAAAGTTTTTTAAAATTTCTTTTTTCTCATACTTTATTGCTGCATCATTTCCGCTTGTCGGTTTTGCTTATCGTTTAATTAAAAATGCCAAAAATCACCAGAAGAAAAATCTCAACACTTTTCCCCCTTTTCCTGCCTTAAGCTGCTTGTCTGCCAATTGACGTTTTCCAAATTTTGCGCGAATTTTTCGTGCAGTTTGTATTTATATGTTTTTAGCCATTTTATCTATTTCGTACATATATATATATAATTTCAATGGAAAGAAAAAGCCAAAATTGCGCCGCAAAGTTCGCAAATAATTTCACATGCCCCATCAATTAGAGGCACAATCAAATGCAACAGCAATCAATGCTCGTTCCCTGGATTTATTTTGTCTGCCAAATGTTGGTGTTGTTGTTGTTGTAGCTACTTATAACACGCGCACGTTGCCGTTTCGCATCATTTATGGTGACGTCAATGTGTTTCCCTTTGACTGATGAGCCCTACAAGATACTATTCGCATCTAATTATAGCGCATCTCTGTTTGCTTGCTCTTTGGAAGATCTCTTGCCATTTTTATTGCTGCCTATAATTGGTCTGTTTATGTGCAGAGCAATGTGCACGCCCTGAACTTGAAACTAGTAGTGCTTGGGGCAACACTGGATTTTCTTGCCACACGATGTTGAGTGTTTTAGTTTTTCGTAGGGATTATGATGTTGCATGCACGGGGCACAAGTGATTAGTTTATTTTTGTCGCGTTTCAACTTTAGCGCAGTGCTTGCTGACTCAGTGCAATTGTACAACACTGGAAAAAAAGTAATTAAAATGCATTTTCGATTGCTTTTTTATAAACTTTTTATCATTGCGCATTATGAATTATTGAATAGCTTATGAGTAAAGCTTTAGCTATTGTCGCTCTGATCTGTTGATGACACATAATGTCTTGCCACACATCAATTAATATTTATAAGCAGACACACACGCACACACACAGCGAAGCGCTAAATGTAATCCGTTGACCGGCTTTAGCATCAGCAATATGTCACATACATCGTACATGTTAATTGTCTGGATATGTATCTGTAGAATACATTCGCAATTAAAAATAATTATGCCATATGTCTTTTTGTCAAGTGTAATAGTTGCGAGTTGTGCTCATATTTGTCCAGTGTTTGTCATCGCATCGAAGCAATCGCAAACTCAGTTCCAGTTCCAGACCAGCTGTCAAGCCGTACGAAACGGCGAGCTCGTGAACTATTAGTTGGCTGTAAGTATGAACTAACATTAACAATAACAATAATGCTAATTAGATGTGTGTGTGTGTGCATGAACTCTGGCAGCAATGGCAAGTGTCATAAGTAGAAAATAAATATTTATATTGTGTATTTATCAACAGGTTAAATGCGATTAACAAACGATTTGTTTATAAACGACACAAATGTGAAAACGTGTAAAAGCATTAAGAACTGACAGCATTCGACAAAACAACAAACGATGCAAATGCATTTAGATGAGGCACACAATTAAGTGAACATATATATATATATATATACGCGATATGTTTATGTGTGTGTAGGAGACAACGAAAAGAAATTAAGAAAAATGTTTAATTTGCTGCGACGCACGCGTCAGAAAAACGCGCATAAAAACAAAAACTACGATGTCAGCGACGATGAGGAGAAAGCAACAGCAACAAGGAGCGCTGAGAGTGCGAGCAACAGTAACAGCAATAAGAACCGTTGCGTATTCAGCGCCACTGAGCGCAACGTTGAGCAGCATAAAGAGAGCGCGCAAATGAGCGCTGATCGTTTGCCGCGACGCGCAGTCATCGAAGAGTTGGAGGACTTTGGCAGCGAGACAGACGAGCCAAGCGAAGAGTGGGAATGTGTAAATTTAGCAAAAACAGCTGCTGCTACTGCTGCTTCTGCTTCTGCTGCTACTAATGGCCATTCAGCAATCTCTTGGCGCTCGGAGAATTTGAATATAAATAAAACAGGCGCAGGCAATGGGACGGCGACAGGGAGGACGAAGAATGTTAGTGCGACGTCGTCTGTTGGGCATCTTATGGCGGGCAGTCAAAACGAGGCAAACAACGGAGTCGGTCATTGGCTAATTGACGGCAGCAGCAACAACATTAGCCAAACGTATCGCGACAACAATAATATCGATGGCAATGAGCAACGACAACAACAACAAGAACACACGCTAATTAATGCAGAAACTGAAAAGGTGAATTATCGCCAGCAGCAATCGAAGCAATCGAACGAACAGAAACGACAATCGCGTCTATCGCTTGGCAATTTAGCGCTGCATTTGAGTGGAAATCGGGACGGCGAGACGACAACTGCTGCAACTGAAGACTCTGTAGTTGTGTCCAAGAAGCGTAAAACGCTGCAGAAGAGTCGCGATTTTTTGAGTGAGATTTTCATGGCCCGTGGACGTAATCATCAGCGGCATCAGCAACAGCGTAATCAACAACAGCAGCAACAGCAAACGCCGTTAAAATCAAAAATCGTTAACGACAACGTAATCGTTATTGGACAGTCGCTGGCAGCGCGACCAGCGGCGCTGGCATCCGCACACCTTGAAACGAACTCCGACCCCGCCGCGACCGCGTCCACAAATAGTTATCAAATGACGATGTCTAATAATAGCAGAGCATTGAGTAAAGAGCGTGAGCGTGAGCGTGAACGCGAGCACGCACGAGAGCGAAGCAATAGCAACAGTAGCAGCCGCAGTCGCAGCAGCAGTAATTCAGCTGGAGCAATGCGTCAGCAGGAGCAGCATTCACAGCAGCAGCAGCAGCAGCAGCAAGAGAGCGAGAGAGTTGAGCGACGAGAAGATGAATTGATGAACAACAGAGCAATGGCAGCCGCAGCGAGTGCCAATTTTATTCAAGCGGCAAACGTCGAACCGTTCACTGTCGCGGCAGATCAACAAAGCGATGCAACTCTGCAGCGCTACAACAACACTAGTGACATAACCAGCAGCAGCAACATAACAACAGCAACAACAACAACAAACATGGGCCAAACAAGTGCCAAGCCCAACGAATGCCCGCAATCAACGCATAGTTCGCGAGCCAGTACGCCGCGTGATTTTCGTGAGTCGGTCGTGAGTGAGTCGGATGAAACGGTGCCCGTAGCGCCGCCGCGACAACAGAGAAGGGAACAACAACAGTTACCCAAAATAACCGTTGTGGATTGCAGCTTTGAACAGAGTCCCAGTCAGAGTCCACAGGCGGAGATATTCTACGAAAGCAATGAATTGAATATTGAAGAATTAAATGAGGCGCATGTGGAAACACTCGATGATGAGGTGTTTATAACGGATATACCCACAACTGTGTATCAGCAGGCGAATGCCGGTGTGGGTGCAGGACGACCTTGGACACGTCTTACCAATGTTAAGCTGGAGAATGTGCAGGAGGAGGAAGACGAGGATGCCGAACCCGAACCGGAAGACGATGAACTGGATGAGGCAATGGATATGGAGTGTGATGAACGTCATGGTTCAAGGCAATCGGCGAGCAGTGAACGCAGTGCACTCAAAAGCGATTCCAATTTAAGCAGCAGCTATGCGGATTCGGGCATTGGAATGGGAGAACGTCAACAGCAACAACAACAAACGATGCGCTGCTCATCAACGTTGCCGCTGCGCACGCCCTTCATTCGCGATGGCAACTCAACGTCAACGGACTACGATTGCGATGTTGATGAGTTGTTGTTGCAGTGCGACGAACTCGATGATCAACATCATCATCATTATCAACAGCAACAGCATTCACAACATCATCATCATCAGCAGCAGCAGCAGCAGCATCAGCATTTCAATGAGCAGCGTTTGGTGTGCATTGAGAGCATTAGCCTGCCCGATGTTGTCGTCGAGTCAACGACCGCAACATCAGCAACAACAACAACATCAGCAGCAGCAACAACCGGAACAACATTCGCAGCATCATCAAATGGCACGGCCAACAACAATGATGGACATCTGAATATCAATATACAAAATGGCGCCTCTGGCAATTCGCTGGGCAATGTGCATTTCATACCCATACACATTGAAGGTGGTCCGCGCAGTCGCAGCAATAGTCCCAAGCATCGCAGCCAGGACGATAGTTGTCTTGGACGCAATGTGGAGATTGTCGAGGATGGCTGTATTTTGAATAACAGCGTGGAACAGGCACGTGATGAGGTGACACAGGAACTCAGGTAACGTGTACGCCATGCTTATTGCTACAATCAACGCCAAGCGAAGAAAAGAAAACAACAAACAAATGATCTAATATCATTCAGCTTCTTTTGTTTATTGTTGATTTCTTTGTGTGTTGCATTTCTCGAGTTGCTGCATTCGAAGTATTTCCTTTGTATGCAATGACATTCGTTTAATTAATCCATTTGGCCAAGCCAATTTGTCCATGCCATTTTCTTGGTCTTTGTGCTGTTTGCTTTTATCTTTCTCGCAGTTATTATACCTACATATTTGTAGTCATTTTGTGGCACTTTTCCAGTCAACGCGCCTATTTTTATACAAAATGAAAACATCACTTTTTATTGCGTTTTTTTTTTCTTCCCTCTGCGTATGTGCGTGTTTTTCATTATAATGTTTTCCTTTTTACTTGTATTTCAGACATGTGCCAATCATTTTTTTTGCATGTGTACCAAATGAGAACATTATGATATTGTCAGAAAATTGCGTTTGAGCAGATCAAACGGATGATATAAAGACTTAAAACTATAATTAACTTTTGCTAACGATTTTATTTGATAGAGCTTTAAAAGAAAGCATTTAGTAATTGTATTATTTACTTTGCCACTTAAAGTTTTTATTATAGTAGAACATGAACTTTGAACTACATTTTCATTATTTTCTATTTTCTATCTCGTGATCTACTATGCATAACAATTTGTTTTGAAACAATTTTCCAATTATTTTAGAGCAAATCTTTTCTCTCTTTTTACCAAAACATTTAATATATATCTTGCTCTTTCTATCTTTCTCTGTATACATACGAACGATTGTTTTCAAACACTCTTGTTACGTATACGCAGCTTACAAACTATACGTTATAGTATTTATACCTTTTATTGTATTAAATACCACTTGCCCATTGTTTGGCCTTCAAAAATGATGACGGATTGTGACAGCTGGGCTACAAGTGTCTAGCCATGCATTTGGACTGAATTTTTAACAGACCACTAATTATTCACATACGTATTTATATTCACTATTATTAAACTTTTAACAAATAACCCATTTGAATGGCGTTTAGTGGCTGTGGCAGAAACATTTCCATTTTTTTCTCCCCTGCACTATGGCCGTAAATCAGCTGAAAATAAATACACATCGTCATTTTGTTGGCAACGTGTTCGTTCGCATTTTTCCCACGCCAGTTTTTATTTCTTTCAATAATTTTCGTGTGTTTTTTCATATTTGCAAAGCGTTTTGCTGTCTTTCGACGTCAAATGTGCATAGAACACGAAACGGCTGCTCTACTTTTTCCGGTTTATTTTTGCTGCTTGCTTTTTTTTGCTTGGCCACCGGACGCAAAATGCACAAAATTTCGAAATTTCTAAATTAGAGCGCACATTGAGGTGTTGCATGTGTGGAGAAGGAAGCGTGGGGCGACAACCAGTTGCACTTGATTTAACAGATTGGCCCATGGAAAGTGGCTAAGTAAACATTAGATTTAGCCCAACGCATTGCTTTGCATATTTAGAATGTTTATCTGGGATGTGCGCAGCACACAATGGGGGCGTATGCGTAATCTCCTCTATTGTGCATATAACTTATGAGTTAAGTATACACACATAGCTAGTCTGCTGTTTAGTTAAGTAATTTCATGAACAAGTTGGGCATAAACAAACACTGCAACATAAGCAACAAAAAACATTCTTTATCCAACAAACAAACTTATGCCAAAATAATTGAAATAACTTGGCCAAAAACATTTTGTTGTGTTTCTTCTTGGGTCTTGCAACGCAATGCAGAATCGCGTGTCAGAATTGTGTTTGATAAATCTGCCGCTGATTGTTGCTAGTATCTCGAGTATCTCGAGACACTTGCCAAAAGTGCACAACGCTTTGCACTCGACCAAAAATAGATGCGACAAAAAAAAACAAAACAAAAAAAAAGTAACATTCAATTAAAGCGTATTTTATTTTGCGTTTGCCTGAGTACAAAACAAATATTATATATAAATGCGCATGTTGTCTGCGTTGGCAACCGCAACAACGGCAACAAATTATGGCTAACGCCTTAGCAGCATTCTCATTTTCTTCATTTTTCTTGCACCTCATTTACATTTTACGATTCTGTCGATACGATTCAAGTGCGTCAAGCCGTTTACATACATAGTATTTGTATATACATATGTTTACATAGTATTTGTGTGAATGTCTGCGGTGGATAGGTGTGTTGTTTTGCCAGTGTTAAAAAATAGTGTTTAAAAAAGGGACTTTTGTGTACCTACGACAACCTTCTACAATGTCAAAAAGACAATACGTTCGATCTATGCTAGACAAAGAGTCTAGTCTGTATAAAGCACTATTTGCCAAAGAGATCTACAAAATGCAAATCAAACTTGATTTTTTTTATTTTTCATTTCAAAATACTTAAATATAGTTTGGCTGTAGCATAAGCAAAAGCTTTCTGTTTATTGTTTATCGTTCTTGTTATTTGTTTTTTCCTTGAACTACAAACTAATGTTGATCAATCACTCGATCTGATATCTCAAGGATATCTACTTAAGGTTCATTAACTCGAAAAATCAAACTTAACAATGAAAGAACACACAAGTTTTCATATATACACTAATGTGATATTTTTTATATGAATTTCCTCTCGTTAAGTCTCTGCAGTCTAGCATACAGGGTATCTTACTTCTCTCACTTGTTTGTTATGTTTTTTTTTTATTTATTTATTCTTACTGTATACTAGTACAAGTTAAATCCAACATAAGACCGCAGTGCGTCGTCGCTGAGTCATTTTGTTTTCATGCGGTTTTTACTAAAAAATATTTGTTGTCTAATTTTACTAGATGCTGCATATATATATATGGCTGTGTCTAGTTTTATAAGCTGCTAAATGATTAATATTTAACATACTTTTGCATATGTTCTCAACAGAAAAGAGCTCAAACTGCAGAAAGTGCGTTTCAGTACACAATTGGAAGATGCACACAAAAATGTTCAAAGTTTGGAGGCGAAAGTGAGTGATATGCAGTTAAAGATACAAAATCTGGAACATGAACTATCGCTCAAACAATGGAATGTGGATAGTAAGTTAAAGTTAAGGCAAGCTTTAGAAAATGTTAACTAATATATATATTTTGAAACAAAAAAGGACTCCAAGGTGAACTAACGGCTGCCCAAAAGGATGATGAATATGTGCGTAAAAAGCTAAAACTGCTCGAAGATGAAAAGATACATTTGCGGCACAAGTACAGCGATGATGAAGATGAATTCCGACGCAAATATAGTAAGTTCCTCGCTAAACAATCTTTAAAGCAGTAAAAAAGTTAAGTTTATTTCATAAACCAGACGAATTGGAGGCAGAGTACAACGATTTAACCGAAAAGTACAAACAGACACAGAGTTTGGCCAGTGGCCTGCACACTCAGGTGGCGAATGCACAGATTGAGGTGGAGCACTGGCGCAATGAGGTGACCAAGATACGCGATGAGCTCGAGGACCAGATACGTATACTGAAAAATGCATTGGACAACTCCGAGGCAGAGCGCAAAATCTGCGAGGATAAGTGGCAAAAGGAGTTCGAAATGCTAAGAACCCACAACAGAGGTGAGTGTGTGTGTGTGTGTGTGTGTGTGTGTGAAAGAATCAGAAACACAGACAGCTAATATGCTTTGATTGACAGAACGCGAGGACACCTTGATGTCGGACTGCGAGTGGCAGATGCGTCAAATGCAGCGTCAGTGCAAGGATAAACTTGACAAATCCAATTATGAACGCAAACAGGCAACCGCCAAGGCCGAGGAACTGGAATTGGAGTTGCAATCGCGTCGCAAGGAGGCAGAAAGCTTGCGCATTTGCCAGGCGCAAGTGAAGTCGTTGAGTGGCGTTGTCAGCGAACAGGAGCGCTCCATACAGACGCTAATGGAACGCATCGATAATCTAAAGGGTGAACTCGAAACGGCCAACAGCAATCTGGAGACACAGATCGAGGCTGTGCACAAGATTAAGTATCAGTGTGATAAGTGAGTTGACGAGATATTTCTTTGTCTATTTTGTTTCTAAAAAGTTTTTCTCACATTGCAGTGCCATTTATGATAAGGAGCGTCAAATGATCTATCGCATCGATGAGGTGCGCAATGAAGCTGCCGCCTTTTGGGAGAATAAACTTTAGTAAGTGTTATCGATATCATTTAGAAAATATGTTTATATATTACTTCTTCTAACAGCACAGAGATGACAAGACTGACAAATGAACTGGAATCCGTTTATGTGGATGAAAGGCGCGATGCCTTAGATAAGCTTCAAGCCGAGCACATTGAGGAGCTGAGAGCGTTAACCAATCGCTACACAGCCAACGAGGAGGAGCTGCGTGCCGAGGTCCATAAACAAACCCTTTTACCATAGAGCTTAACTTATTAACGAGTATTCCGCTTACAGATCGAAGAGCTAACTGAAAATCTAGAGTTGAAAAAACAAGATTTTCTAACGCTACGCGAACGTTCCGATAATGCGCTGCTGCAGACACGTATGCATCTGGATCGGGCGGATCGGGAGTATCAGAATGCCATGTGTCGCGAGGAAGATCGTCGCGTGGAGCTGGAGCAAAAGTTGAAAATGGAATTCGAGGAGGAGAAAGAGGAAATGGAGCAGAAATTCCGCGAACGACTGAGTCAGGTCAAAGAGGAGTTTGCCAAAGAGCTGCAGCTATCAACGCAGGAAATGGCAGAGACGCATCGCAAGGAGTTGGGTAAGTAGAGAAACAAAGCAAGAGTTAAGAAAAGATAGCTTAAAGTTGTAATCTGCTTGTAGAAACCCAAAAGGCCAAGTTGCAAAGCGAAAAGGATGAAGCACTGCAGGAGCTGGTCGAGCGACATCGCGCCAAAATGGCAGCTGCCGAGGAACGAATCAAGTAAGGGCCACAAAACAAAGCTTGCGCCCCTTAACTGTACCCTCTAAAACTATAGCTAACTGTTGTGCGGCTAATCGTGTTTATACATGCCCCTTTTCTACAGTGTATCTATCTGTGTTTGTGTGAATGCCAAAAGAACCTCATTTCATTCATTTAATTTGCCTGCGAACGTATTCATTTCATTTACTTGTTCTTTTGTTTTTCTTTTATATTTTTATATATTACATTCACCTACAGCTGCATTGGTTTAGTTGGTTCAACAACAACAACAAGAACAAGAACAGCAACGCCTCTAGTTACCACCACCGCCTTGTGTGTGCTTGCAAAGGGGGCGTGTCCGTATATGCCCACACTATATGTGCTATATCTGACAATGTCGCCATTGATTGCATTAGCATGTTTAGTGTTCAATATTATCGCTGTGCTCTATATCAAATATCGTCATCTCTTGCGCAATTGACAACAACAACAACAATAAACTACTACTATTTAAACATTAGAATTAAGTTACTCAAACTAAATACATATATCTATAACAATGTGTTAATCAATCAATCAAACAATGCCTGCACACTACTAAGCTAGTCTTAATACTTTCTCTAAGGATTTACCTATTATTTACTTTCTCTTTATTCGCTATACCTACCTCTACAAACTGCTCCCTCTCTCCCTCTCTCTCTCTCTTTTTATATATGTGTTTTTTGCTTGTGTACAACCTGTCAATCCAACATCCTTACACCCAAAAAAAACAAAAACAATCAATCAACAGCGATGTAGAGCTTCGGCATCAGCGCAATCTAAAGGATCTGAAAGCAGCCTATGATGCCGAGAAGGCGGCGCTGGATAAACGCGACATTAGCAATGCCAATGAGATCGAGCAACTGCATCGCAAATGTCGCTGCCTCACCAATCTGTAAGTCTTAGCACATATTTTCTAACTTAGTTTTCATAGCCTCCTATCTTCCTCGCCTGAGGTTGATCTAAACCCAAAACTATATCCTGTCGTTGCTTAGCCATGTTGTTTATGTTGTTTGCTAAAGTTTGGTCTTTAAGTAAGCCTTGCACCAAGTAATCAAATCTCTTAATCCCTTACAGTTTCGAGGAGATGAGAATGCGCTATGAGCGCCGTGATCCACGTGCTGAGGATCTGCGTGAGATTTCGGAGCTACGTACGCGCTGTGATAGCCAGGAACGGGATCTTTTCCTGCTCACCGATCGCCTGCGCGAGATGCAAATCCAAATGGTCGAGCTGCAACAGAATGGCGATGGTGGACAACGCCAGAAGACTTTGAAGAAGCCACCGCCCAAAACGATAGCCACCAGCTGTGATGTCATCTACGAGGAGAACGAGGAGCGTGAATCGC
Organism: Scaptomyza caliginosa; assembly: GCA_035044725.1. Classification (NCBI taxonomy): domain Eukaryota; kingdom Metazoa; phylum Arthropoda; class Insecta; order Diptera; family Drosophilidae; genus Scaptomyza; species Scaptomyza caliginosa. The sequence continues at coordinate 1,451,663 of JAWNNR010000686.1, forward strand.
CTGAGCACTGCACGGGCTCATCATCCTCCAGCCAAGATGATGGTGAGGACGAGGAGGAGCAGGGCGAACAGGAGCCCAGCGATACCGAATCGAATCATACGATTGAAGTTAATGGCAAATGCAATATCGATAACATTAACGAGGATGATGCCCATATGATTTCAGCAGTGTGAGATCTTTAACCTGGCTGTTTATGCTACTTACTTGGCTGGCCAAACTGAAGCTTTCTCAAGTTTGTTTAAGTCGACAACAAAATGAATGTTGATTAGTTGTTTGAGAGTTTGCGAAACACAAAACAAAGCAAATCAAAATCAAAAAAATAAACAAATAAAAATTGTAAAACAAATGCCATGTAATTGGTTTCTAAAACCGACTAAAAAAAAAGAAACAAAGAACGAATTATATATGTAAATATTTTTAACAAACCGGTTTTTATTGTGTGATTATTTAAAAGATATCTCGACGTCGTCTTCCTTCCAATATGTCAAGCCCAATTCACAGATAAAAACCAAAGTAGCCAAGGCATAGGATAGGCCAAGTAGTTGCCAAATCCTCATTATTCAACGGATTACTTTCAATCCAAGTAATATGCATAGTTTGATCCCGATGCGACATCACTTTGCGCATAGATTCCAGATTCCAATGCTCAGTGAGGCCAACATCATGTGCCCGATGCACGAATGCATTGAAAGATGTTCTATACACAGGGTTTTCCTGCTTGATCCTCCTGATGGGATACGCTTGGAATATAACCAAGCCAGGTGGTTTGCAAAACACCCTTTTACCAATAATGTTTTGGAACATATCAATCGAGTGCCAAGCACGATCACGGTCTGATAGCTGCAGTTCAGGGAAAATAACATGTTTGGGAAATATGGCTACATTGGGTATGTTGAGGCTGCTGCTGTTTGCTGCCTTTGCTCGGAGCACATGATGATAAATTGAATTTTCAAAGACCACCGAAATGCCGCTCTCAACGAGCTCCTCAAAGTTTTGTGAGCAGAGCACTTAGATTGGCATTGAATTAGCCGCTAACAACCAGGCTGCATGGGCTCATAATCATTAGGATTTGTCGCAGGGAGAAACTTTTGCGATAACGGCTCAAGCCGATGGGTAGACCCAGTACTCCACCAAATGCATGTAGATTAGGAAAAATGGTTGAATAGTTGAAATAAAACCCATACTTAAGAATCCTATACGAAGCCAGGACAATAAAGGTCTACAGCATGGGAAACATTATTATGAAGGATGATGTTTTAAGTCCCCGATAGACATCACCGATGCTCATTGCCTTGCCACAATTCTCCAGTGCATGGGTATATCGATATCTCTATTCGCCACCATGCTAAGTATATCCCGATCTTCACTCCAAGCACTCTCGTTCAAGGGTCGCCACAGTTGCAGCCTGATATTATGTTGCCTTGCGAATTCCTGCACAAGCAAATCCGTGGAATCGCTCAGATCCTTAATGCCCGTTAGCTTGTTGGTGGACAGAAAGCTGCCAGGTGGATAGAGGCTGGGTATTGTTTTGACTGTCTTGCGCTTAAAGTCTTGCCAGATTGCGGGAAACAATTGTGTAATCGATAATTTATCAATGTATTCCAGCGTTGCACTCGGAAAGGGTTGCAATCGATAAGGCTTAAACGATGTATCGATATAGTGCCAAACGATTAAATTGAGAAAGTTGTAAACGTTTTCTTGACTGCTTATAACTTCCAGGTATTCCCGCAGACCTTTTCACGGCATTCAATAGGATCACAATACGAGCTTCTCTCATACGTTGAAGATTCCTTGCCAGCTTTGTAAGTAATATGGAATCTTCAAGCTTTGGTATGCAAACTAAGGCTAGCGTTGAACTATAGTAGCTTCATCTAATCTTAGCATGGGTATTTCAATCTCTTCAAGAGACACTTAACGTCCTCGTTGCGTTGCATTAACAACATTGTCTCAATGGGTTTTTCCTTGTGCACTTTCTCCTATAGATCGTGGACAGAATTCGACTTCACTTTTGCCGCAGCGAATAATATTATTCCCGTAAGGCTAAGAATATTCCAGTTGAAAGCCAACATTGCGAGCCAAGTATTAAATATAAACTACAGTCGAGTGATTGAGTTAATTGCATTATCGCAGTTGAGCAAAGTATCAAAATGTCAAAGTTTAAATTGTCTGCAACACGTACAAAGGGCATGAAACTTTTGATATCTTCTTCTTTATATGTTTTGCCATTCACCTTCTGAGCAGACACGACTCTCCAGCCCTTGGTCAAAGGAAACTTAAACGTTAACTTTTCAAAACACAGAATATAAAGTAAGCTATAAAATAGAACTAGTTCTTTTGTAATGACTTTTTCTGTTCATTCTTTAGCTGTCAGTGTGAAAAAAGTCATTTGCTTCTCAATCTATAATGGATAACAACAGGATGAAACGCAATTATCATGGTGGCGGGAATCGTTGGGTTAAGCCCATTATGGAGATAAACGAAGAGAATTGCGAACGACCACGTCCTCGTCGTGAACAATTCGAGTCTAAACGGCTCCGTTCCCGTTCGCCAGTTGCCAATTGGCGCGGATGGCGTTCCCCCGTGGGTCGCCACAAGTCGCATGGCCAGGAAGATCGACAGCGGCAACGAGATCGTGGCACTCACTACAACAAGGAGTGGGAGAAACGCCGTCCAACCAAGGACACATTCCGTGTGCTGGATTCACGCTCCTACCCAAAGTACACGCCACCTCCTGAGAAGCAATCCGTGCCAGCAACAAGCTTGGATATGGATGAGCCTGAAGCGGATGCGCCACTCACATTGGTCAGTGTGCTGCGCATGCTCTGCGCCTTGGAGTGCCACTTGGGCAGTCTGGGCGCAAAGGCATTGAATATGCTTAGCCAGGCACTGGCTCTGGAGAAGATCAAACCGAATGCAGCCGATGAGCTGCTGCACATCAAGGAGAATTGTGTGTTTCTCGAGACTGTTGGGGAGAAACTGAAGGGCATTCTCATGGCCGAGGTGCTCCAAGAAGCGCATAAAGTGCGCATTGTTAAGAAGCTAATTGGCCATATAACTGCGATTATAGCCAACAAAGATGACAAGGAAAAGAATCAAGTTCAACTACAATTTGATACGCAACTTGTTGCCTCCAAGTTGTCCCAGGCACTTGACCAGAATGGCGTCAAGAACTTGGATGCGGCAAGTATGACTCGTTTGATGCACTTCCTCATGCTGCTGGTCAAGACGAAACAGCAAGAAGGCTTCAATTTCGATGAGTTGCCACAGCGTCTGGAACTGCCCAGCGAGTCTGGAACTCCCCAGTTCCGTGAGGAGCAAAGTCAGCTGGAGGAGGAAGCCAATCAGCAGGTGAACAGCCTAACGGATTGTGATCTGCAAGTATTGCTGCAGAACTTTCAGTTTCTGTCCCATGAGGAGCAAGAGAATCTTATCAGCCAATTGCGCAAGCTGGAAAGCTTGGATGCTTTGCGTGTGCAACGTTTGCGCAAATGCTTCCAGATCAGCGAGGTGCCGGTTAAGGCTGGTGAAGCCTGTAGCGATTACTTGCAACGTGTTGCACGCAGCTGTAAGGATGAGGATGAGGACGATGATGATTATAGTTTCAATGAACTGATTGGGAAAGTCAATGGCAAGAGCTCGGAGGTGATGGCTAAGGATACGGATAATGTTATTGCCAATCTAATGGGCCAACTTAACAGCAACAACAATCGGCAAACAAAACCCAACAATTATTACAACCATTTTAGTGTTCCGCCGCCGCCGCCGCCACCGCAACAACAACAACAACAAGAGTTGCCATTTGGTCCACCCATGGTTCCGGCTGTTGGCTTTGAGAATCAAAAGAATCCGTGGAACAATGCAGCACAGCAACCATTTTATATAGCTTCGCAGCAGCAACAGTTGCCTTCGGTTTGGAACAATCCGTATGTTGGCTAATCTTAACTGTTACTTGAATAAAGAAATCATTCGCTTACATGTATCTGAATGTCTAATAAATGGTCACAACAGGTGATGCCTTGGCAAAGCGTTAAAACATTTGTATCTTAAATCACCTGTGTGAAATGTGTCGTTCAGTTTTTGGCATCGTTAAGTTTTTCTCTTTTGTTTCAATTCAACTTGTTTCGTTTTGGTTTTATCCGCCTATTGGTACTCTTACGCTCTCTTCGTCGCTTTATTTATCCCTTGATTTGCAGTTTCAGTTTCATGCCATTCGTTGCGCTTGCGTTTCGTTTCACTTGGCTTGGAGTGTTGAGGTACGTTTCATTGGTGTTTCCTTGTTTCGTTGCTGTTGCCGAGCAACTCTTGACGAGAGCGGACGTGTGTTTCTTCGCAGCGGCAAATAACTGCGAACGCAACGAAAGAATAGACATGCGATAAATACAAAACTACCTAACGCAAAAGGATGAAAGATTAAAATGCACAAAACGATACAACTCTCAATAGCAATTCAATACTTTATCAGAACGGACGTGTTTTTTTTGCTTCAACGCATAAGTAAACGAAAAGTGATAAATTCAAGCATACTTAAGATTCTTACGTTTGCCGCATTATAGTTTTTCAGTTATCTCGCATTTGTACATTTTTATGTTGTGTTTTTGTTAATGACGCGCACTCGTGTTTAAAATGCAATTGAACAATAATTAATTAAATGGCGCGCGCGTGTGGTAAATAATCAAAAACAAATGAATAAAAAATAAAAATAAAACGACGAAAAGAGTTGAAGCAGAGGGAACGACAATCAAATAATTATAATATGACAAGCTTGAGAGCTTCACGTGCAGCATAAGAAAATCGTGATAATACACAGACAGCAGCATAAAAGTAAGAAGGAAAAAAAATATAAAAGCCAAACACAACAGCATCAACATCAAGCGAGTAGAAGCGCAGCATCAGTATTTTGTCTTGTTGTTGTTCTTGTCGTGTGCACGCTGAAATATCGCCGTTAACATCGTGTGTGTTCCCCACAGCAGCATCAGAGCCATCAGCAGCAGCATCAGCAGAAGACGAACGCAATAGCAACAAAAACAAACGAGCAATTTTTGTTGCGTCGACGCCGCTGCTGGCGGCGCTGCCTGCAATTATGTGTAGCAGCAGCGACGTTTTAAATAAAAGGTAGACAGCAACAGCAACAACGCTGCCAGTCAGAAGCTGCTGCCTCTTCTTGCATGCAATTAATGTACACAGTTCTTTTTTTTTGCATACATAAATAACAACAACAACACCAGCAGCAGTAGTAGTAGCAAAAACATCAACAACGTTTACAATTTGTGTGTTTTGCCGGCAGACGCCGCCCCAAAGGTCGTTGGCGCTAAGGTCATACTCGCCAGAACGAGAGCAAAACAGAGCAAAACAGTGTATACGAATGAATTTTGTGGTGCAAGTGTGACAAGCTTTACGACTTTTGTCGCGCCATCAAACGGTAAATCTTCAATACGCGAGTGTAAAATTAAAAAAAAACAAAAACCAAAACAACCAACAACAGCAGCAGCAGTCTTAAGAGTACCATCAGCAGTCGCAGCAACAAAAATCGAATGTAAGTGCCGCTACTTTTATTATTACTCATTCGCTTTTGATGTCCATTCGCATTCGTTGTTATTGTAAATGATTTGCAGTCCCACCTTCAACACTGCCTAATGTGCTCTTCCTCTCTTTTCTCACAACTCAAATGTTATGCGCTCTCTCATTCTCTCAGCATCAGCAGCGTAGCAAACGGTTCTTGTGAGCGGCGCATTTAAGGATATTTCTAATCCGTTTTATTGATTGCAGCCAGCACAGCTGGAGTGCTCTGCGTGTTTAAGTGTGTGTGTTTTCCAGTGTATGTGTGTTGTGCTTGTTGTTCTTGTTAGTGCTGGCAATCTGTGTTGCTAACATTTTTTTATGTTTTTACTTCTTCTTTAGCCCTACTCTACTACACATTTAGGGTTGCTGTTGTTGTGTGCCTGCTGCGCTGCTCAGTTTGCTGACTTTACTTTTCCTAGTTTCACCATTCCCATGTTTCCATCAGCTGCCGTCGTTTTGTGGGTGAATTTGCCGGTAAAAAGAAAAGAAAACTGTAGAAAATACCATTGTAAAGCTTCATTAACTTCATCATGTTAGAAAAGTGAACGAAACTAGGACTTTTTGACGCGCTAATGATGATTTGTGTTGGCAAATAGTTATTACCTGTTCAAATTAGATTTATCATTCGAAAGCATTCTAAAACTAGATACTTTAAAAGCAGAACGTTAAAATATTCATTTCTCAGATTTGTTTGTTTTGTTGCCTGCTGCTGCCACATAAATATATATTAAAATATGCGCTCATATTTCTGATAAACCAAAAAAAATCAAGAACTGAGAATACCTTGTTATAAAAAATTAAGAGAAATATGCGAAGCAGCTGCCCCCGTTGGGCATAACTCAATAATCACATCAAATGTCTCACTAACCACAGCAGCAGCAGCAGCAGCAGCAACGGCAGCTACATCAGTGGCAACACCTTTTCCAGTGGCATACAGGAGGTGTGTCCTCCATAGTGGACGCGGCATCCACTCCACGCCACTCCATTCAACTACTCCACACAGTGAATTGCGGCGTCCTGCTCGGTCTTGGCCAGGTCCAAGCTAATGCCGCACAGCTGCGCGCCATTTAAGTCGCTGACAAGTGTTTTGCCGGCATGTCCGGAATGCGTCTGCCGCAACAGCAACAGCAGCAAAAAGTGGCAGCCAACATTGCTACCAATTATGCGATAAGCAGTCGCGCCTGCCTTTCGGCCGGCCAACACGGGGCGCACTTTAACCATGGCCTTAACAAACAAACAAAAACAACAAAAAACCAAAATCTTTAAAGCCCTAACAAATACAATCACTGAGCATAAAATTGTTTCTTGTCCATAAGAAATTATTAAAGTTGTTTTTAAAGATGAAACAAATCTATTTAAATTGTTTAAGATAAGAGAAAAAAGACTTTGACTAAGACTTTCTTGAAGGTTTTAAAACAGTTCGCCGAACCAAAATTATGTACTGAAAAGGTTTTTACTAATAATACGCTTTATTTTAGTCAAACGAATACTTAAGAATTTAATGAAAACTAATCAATAAATGTGTAAATCAGTTGCACAAATGAATATGAATAGCGTTTAAAGTAAATGCCTGTTAACTGCAAGTGTAATATTAAAGTAATTGGGCCACATTTGCCAAACGGATATTATACATACATATACAACATAAACATATACATGTGTGTATATGTGTACATTGAAATGTGATGTATATATGTATGGAAATAATAATGAAAATGCGCCTTGGAAAAACTAACAAAAGGCCGCGTGCGCGCGGCCATCAAACGAAACGAAAAGCGTGCAGGCGCGGCATCAACAGCAACAACAACAAGGAGTTACAGCAACAGCAACAACAACAACAACAAGTAATAAGAGCAAAGGGAATGACCTTATGCATTGCAAAACTGCAACGCAAACAAAGAGCCGCTAATGGGCAGCGGGCGGAGAAGGCAATGGTAGGGAAGAGTAGACACAGGGCCAGAGTCCAAAGAGCGAGAGCGAAAGAGAGGATGAAACCGGTCCGTTGGTGGCTTGGTTAAGGCTCAGCGCCTGAGCTACTGCGGGGCAATTGGGCCAAAAGCATATAAAAATCAGTCAAGAGTCGCCTCCGCGTTGCGAACATTAAAAGCGACAAACAAACAAACGTACAGGTCCTGGGCAACGGGCACTGGGCACTGGGCATCATTCAAGTATTGTGCAGGGGGAGTGGTAGTTGCAACTCTCTGCGGCTGTGGACCCAAAAGCGTGCAGCAGCAGCAGAAATCGATTTTCTCGCAGAACTTGGCCAGAACTGAGCACAGAATGAGGCAAGGCAGTGTGGCAGCCGCAGGGCTTGAAATGCGCGCATTTTTCGGCCTCTTCTCTTCAGTAATGGATACGGGGAGTACACTCCACTCCACTCCACTCCACGCCACGCCATGCCGGGCAAACTCCATCGATGTCCAGGTTCCAGGTCTTGGTCCAGTTGATGTTGCCAAGTCAAACTGTCGTCGCTCGGGCGTTGTTTAGTTGTTTTATGCCACGTTGCTGCGCCACGGCCATCAGTAATTGCAATTGCAATTTGGCCAAAGCCACAACCAACCAACCAGCCAACCAACCGAGCAGCCAGCCAACCATCCAGTTGGCCAAGTCCAGTTCGCCACTTGGCAGATGAGTATTTTTGTGTGTTGTTGCCGTTGTTATTATTTGCCCCAAACGGTGACTTGCGAATTGGATTATTTAATTTGTGTTATAAATAAATTTGTTAATGCTATAATTCCCTAGCAAATGCTCTCAATCTACCTTCCTCCTCTGCCACTCCCCCAACTCTCCTGGGCTCTTGACTGATTTATCACTAATTGAAATCATCTGAACTGATGCCAAGCCCTCAACAGATACAACTATAAAATGTATTAAGCATATTGACAAGCTGACTTTAAGATACTCTTTTTTATGTCAGAAGGGAAATTATGGCTTTAATACTCTTGTTATTTATAGCATTCAGCATATACCCCATTAAGAACTTTTCGAACAGCGCATAAAAACAACTAAATTGTGAAAAAGAACAACATAATCACAAAGCAGCAGCAAACAAACTCAAAACTGAAATGATGGCCAACAAAAAAAGGGGATTGTGGGGGCAGGCAAACATTCAGCAATGGGCGTGTTCACTGTGTGTGTGTGTAGAGAGAGAGAGAAAGAGGCCTAGACACGCAAAGGCGAAATTTGCATGGAGCGTAGACGGACGTTCAACAATTACCGCTGCTACTGCGAACTGTTGGTTGTTGTTGTTGATTGTTGTTTGTTGCTGTTGTAGTTGCTTGCAGCCTTTGCCACCTGCTTGTCTGGGAAATCTGTTTTTGGGGGCCACATAGCTGCGTGTGTGTTCCGCTGGCTAAAATGACGTGACTGTCAATTGAGGGGGACCCCGCTAGCTGGCTAGCTAGATATGTGCAACGTTTGGGGGCAGATACTGTTGTTGCAGTTTGTTGCTTTTTGTTCAAGTAGTCTGCCACGACACCCAACCAGTTGACGAAGTTCTGTAGGATATCTCTTCTTGCCTTGGCTTGCACTCAACTTTTGTTTTATATTTATTTTGTGCCTTGGCTCATCAGGAAAATAACCACAATAAGAGCAACAACAAATCAACGCAGCGGCATCAATGACAAAACAACAACAACAACAGCAACAACAATCAACGACAACTGGAACGACATGATTTTTTGTTGCATCCATCCAACCAACCAACCAACCAACCAGGCGCACATCATCCATCCATTCAAAGTTGTCTTTTTTTTCTTTGAGAAGCTGATGCTGCGTTTTAGCCATGTTGTTTCCTTCTTGTTGTGTCCTCATTTTGTTCATGTTTGTCTCCATCTTCTTCTTATTATTCTTCTTGTTGTTATTGCCGTTGATTTTACTTTAATTATTGTTCCGTTCTGTCTGCCATTTTCAGTAGTTTGTTTTTCCCTTTTGTTATTTTCTTATTTTGATTCAAGAGGTTAATTGATTGAAAATCTTAACTAGATAATAATAGTTTTACAGAAAATATTATTAAAAATTAAATACCCTAAAGTCTCTCCAAAAATTGGAATATCTTTCATTATCTTTCTTCAAAAGCTTGACTTTGATCATAACTTGATTGTAATCCTGTAAAAGACCAATAAAGTACTTTCTTCATGTTTTGATTTATTTTGTATTTTACTCTTTTAGAGTACATTCATGTTTTTTCCATCTGCTTGCCTCTGATTTGTTTGCCATTACAAGCAATTCTATCTCATTTCCCTCTACACTGGTTGTTATTGCTTTACAATTGCAATTTCACGACTATTACATACAATTCGTACACAGAAATTCTCAATTTGCATTTCACTTTCTTTTGTGCCAGAATGCAAAAGCTCAAAACAACCCCCTACAAAACAGGCAATTCTAACACAAAGACAGGGCTAAAAAATAGAAATAAATAAACAAAATGAAAAAATATGCAGCATGCAGCCAAGACAAGCTGCAGCAGACGGCTGCTGCTGCAACGTTCTAGTTATTTATTTTTTATTTGTATTTTATTTATATTTTTTTTTTTTTTTTTTTTTTGGTGGTGCGACTTAAATTGCATTTTATTTCTGCAACGTTGCAAAACATTTATTTACTTTCATGGTTTGTTGAGTATTTGCCAAGCCACAAGGAAGCCGGGTAGCCAAAAACTGGCAAAACAGGCAGCACGGAAGCTGAGTTGAGCTGAGCTAAAGGTAGAAACGACGACGACTAAGTCTCGAGCCATGAAAATCGCGTCGCGACGAGTTTTCCCCAACAGCTTTTGAACTTGTGTGTATGTGTGTGTGTGTGTGTGTGCTTGTCGCATCCTTAGACAAGAAAACATAATAAAATGTTCAAAATAATAGAGTAGTGCGGTTGCAAAATGGGCAAAAGGGTGTGTGTGTGTGTGGAGGAAAGGCAGACATTTTGACATACGTTGACAATTGTGAGTCTGCTAAGTAGCAGCGGGATTAAGAGCACAAAAAAGCTTTATCATTGTCTCATTCGACTAACGAGTGTGTTAGAGACTTGAGAGCTGAGAGCTGAGTATGGAGTTGAGCTGAGGTCGCTGCAATTATGCGCTAATTAAATGCTACATAATTTTTCGAATGCCGAAGACAGCTAAAAAATGCATAACATATGTTGCACAGGCCGTCGGACCTCTAAGAATCCGAATATGTGGCAAGAACAGAAGCAGATCAAGCTAACCGAACAGAGGCTCTGAGAGACTCGAGAGTCTCAGACCCAAAGCGCAGACCCAGAAAGATCGGCGACCGCTTTTTTGTTGCCGTTGCCGTTGTCGTTGTTGTTGTTGCTGTTGCTGTTGTTAGCCGCAGGCGCGGGCATAAGAAACAATTTTCAGAGAGACAGCAACAGCAGCAGCCATAACCATAACATGTTTTGTTATTAATTATAGTTTACGCAATGCAGGGGACAGGCCGAAGACAACAACAATAACAGTCACTCAGTCTGTCAGTCAGGCAGGCAGGCAGGCAGGAAGCCAAGTTGTTGTTGTTGACCATGTGCCACTACTGCTGCCTGCCTCCTTGCAACAAAGAAAGAGTTCACTTAATTTGACGCACAAATGTCAGTCACAAGATGTTGGCCCGGCCAGCTAGCTGTTATTCAGTGAGGCGCATCAGTTGCTGTTGTTGGTTCGTTGCATTTAGTTTAAAATAACTCAATAACTAATCCATTCGGATGGTAAAAGGACGTGGCAAAAGGGTTCTTGTTTGCCCAGGGGCAACAAAGGGTTTCAAACAACAACAGCAACAACAACATATCCAACATGTGGCTTGACAATAAAAATTATCATAATTATATTTAAATTAATATGCAAGCGGCTTGAAAATAAACTCACTTCGAGCCTGGCGAGCTAGCAATTTCCTTGCTCTTGACAAATTACAGGAAATGCCAAAAAATAACACAACAACAACTGCAAGATCACTGAACCCTTTGCTTAAGCAATTTCAATTCCTTTGAGTTATTTTATCCATTCGACAGCACCATTAATTAGAAAAGACAAAAAGAAACACATAGAAAGAACCTAATTTCACACGTCGCGCCCACGCTGAATATAAATGCTTTCTAAAACGAGTTCATCCATTTTATTTCTTTGGATATAATTTGTAGTTGCTCACAGATGATAATTCGTTAATTTATAGCCGACATTCACAAGCAATAATAACAATACAAAAGTTTAAGTTTTCTACAAATCCTTTTCGTAAATATATGTTATAAAAAAGCTATAAACTATTTACAACATAACAGAAATATTTTTAAATAAATAAAAAATGTATCTATGAGTATATAAAACTTTACTTTAGTAAAACAAATAAAGTGTTTTGTCCATAATTTGTAACTTTTGCCCGTAATAATAGGTAAAAAGAGTTTGTCTGCCGTCTATTTAGCTTGCAACTTACATACCTATTATTATTGTTGTGTACTTAACGGGTATGTACTGTAGCGTGGAAGTTATAAAAGTTTATGAAAACTTTCATCACTTGCGCAAAAACTTGAAAACTTCATTTCTTTCACATCTTTCTCCTTTCTTTTCTTCGGTTGCATTTGACATTTAATCGTCAGTTTTATGACGCCCACGAAACACTTTGCCTTATGAATATTTTAATTAATTTTCATTGTTGAATATCTCTTTTTTGCTCGCTGCTTGTTTTTCTTCCTTCTCGCTCTCGCCTCTCTTATTCTAGTAATTCATTAAATTATGCAAAATTTTGTGCATTGTAGTTGTCGTTGTACTTGTTGTTGTTTTAACAGGCGTGCGCGCATTTATTTATAATTTATATTGCAATTAAAAACTAATATTGTCGCTTTGTTGCTATTGCTGTAGTTGCTGCTTTTTAATTGTAATTTATGCGCATTTTTAATTGCAAATACGAATCCGAGTTTAGTCATTACAAAATTCCATTCGGCTTTTGTCAATTTTTGGGGCACATAAATTAAATAATTTAAGTTAATTTCATATTGACATGGCTCGATGGATGCATGCAAAAGCCAATACGATTTTATTATTATTTAATTATATATTTTGCATAATTTATGCTAAAATGTAGCGCTATTTCATTTTTATTGATTGCCATCACTTAACTTGTTTTTTTTTCTGTTCGTGTTTTCTTGTACACCCTGCAACAGATTAATATTTATGAAATCTTCTATAGGATATCTTTGAATCGTTACAGTTTTCGCTTGTTTTTGTGTGCGGCTCATCAAACCCAATGATAAATTGACTTTAAAATGCTCTACACAAAAGACAAACTGAATGATTTAGTTGCTTTGTTGGTCTCTCTCTCTGTTGTTTTTTTTATTATTTTTTTTAGCATAATTAATGTGGTACAACATTGTTTTGATTCTCAGCGCTTGTTCAGACTACCATTTATTTTGTTGTCTTTTTTTTTAGTGGAGTTTGACAGATAAATTAATTTGCTATAATCTAATTTAGTTATTGTGTTGAACTGATTAGCCTCAAATGTTGGGTCTAACATTTGACAAAGTTAAATAGCAATTAATAAACAACTTGTAGCTTAGCGCATAAAATCCCATATAAATAAAAACCAAATAGCAATAAAACTCGCTCAAAGTCAACTAAAAATTGATCCTTCACTTAATCCATTAAACAATATTATAAGCTCGTTTATTTAATGGTGTGTGTGTGTGTGTGTGTGTGTGCAGTTCGGTAGCTTTGTCAATTATTTATTAGCTCATTTTTATTGCTTTGCATTGGACCTGGCTTGCTTTTGCTCACTCTCTCTCTCTTTCTCTCTTCATTAGGCCAACAAACAGCAAAAACCATTTATGTATGCACATAAAGTATGCTTTTTGTAATGATATAAGAGCTTTGTTTACAATTATAACAAATGTATGTTTTTATTTGGCTGTTTTTGAAAATTGGTAATTATTTAATGCGACCCAAAACAGTTCATAGTTATTTTGTTGTTGTTGTTGACAAAACAACAAAAGCTTACTTTTCCCATAGCTTTTGGCAATTTAGCTTAATTTTTGTAATGCACATAATGAGTTTAATTGTTGTGGCTACTTAATTAAATGCATTAATAATGTGCATATAACAAACTATACACAAAAAGTGATTTATAGAGTGGAAGCTGCGGAGGCGGGGGGAGGGGGCTTACACTGTTGACACAGGCCATATGTAGATTACATAGAGCCAAGCGCTCTGACATTTAAGTCCCGTTTTCAAGTCAAATTAAAAGCAAATAAAAATCGCCCTCTCCACCCCGCCATACTCATGCCACAAGCAAGTAAACACAGAAAGACAAGCTAAAGTGGCATACGTAAATGGCCCGGTCAGCGATTTAGATAGCAATAAAATGCAGCTAGCAGCTCACCTCTGCTGAACTGCACATGCTCCATTACCAATTCAGAAATCTTGGCTCGAACAGCAGCAGCAGCAACAACAACAACAACTGTGGAAAACATGCAACAACAACCACGTCGACAACATTAGAGAAGTCACGAACTGCAGCACAACAGGAACAACTACAGCAACTACAACACAGCAGCTAAATTGTAAACATAAACAAAACATTTATGACTATTTACAGTTGAGAGCGATGCGAAGAAGTGTATGCACACACACACACACACACAGACACATATGTGCTTAAAGAACTCACTTACATACATGTATTAACCCTTTGGTACGTGAGCTCAGCCGCCTGTCGAAGTTCAATGAGTTTTTGGTGTGAAAGGGTCAATTGTGTAAATAATAACGTAAAACTGTGAACAGCAAACAGCCAACAACAAACAAGAACAGAAATAGCAGCCAAAATATCGTTACTTGCCTATCAGTTTTTCTATATTCACGTATTTTTCTTTCTTTTTTTTTTTTGGGAAGTGCGAGTGAAAAACCCATAAAAGTATCACACGCATATAAAGCCTTATAGCGATAAGCAATGCAACTAAATAAACAGATACAGATACAGATACACATCAATACATGTATATATGCATGTGTATTTAGTTACAAATGCAGCTCGTTCAATTGCATTTTTGTTTGACTGTTTGTCGACTTTTTTATGATGCAATTAAATGTGGTGTTTAATGCGTTTTGTGTATAATAATAATAAATAAAATGCATTTACTGTGTAGCAGCAGCTCCCCCCCCCACACCCAAAGAGCAAAAACAACAACATTATCATCATCATTATAATGACGATGATAATGAAGCTAAAGTTTTAACTGCACAAATTTGTGCCTTGTGTGCTTTATTTGCCTACAGGAAATAAAAGTGTCATAAAAACTGTCATGGCTGCCGCAGCTAACACGAACTGTCTACCCCTTTCCACCTCCCCCTGGCCCCTTCGCTCGTGTCGTCCACTTGCAACTCGTTAAAATGCATATGAATTATGGGGCATGTAGACGGCAAGACTGCAGCGTTGAGTTTGTTGAAAGAAGTCGGGGCATAGGCTTTTTAAGCAGCTGCTTAATTTGGGCAATTTCACTTTATATGGCCATAGCGTTCATTGCCATTCGACATTTGTAATTGAGCGTTTTATGACATTTGCATTTTGTTGCAAGCTTAACGTAGTTGTTGTATTTTGTTTTCATTTTACCCATTTTTAAGTGCTTGCTAATTGATTTTAAAGATTGACTTATCTGGGTTAACAAGACTTAATGAATTAGTATAGTCACATATTCATTAGACAAGCTATTGATGTCTAAATAGTGTGTTAATAGTCAAACCCATTAAATAATGCACTCATGCTTAGGAGAGATTAGAGCATTGGCTTTGGCTTTTAGTTTTCAGTTTGAGTTTTCAGTCAAAGTAGCTTAAAGTTTGATATTTAGTTTTTGTATTAATCAAGCTTTCGATTATCATAAATATAGCAAATACATATATTTATCGAATTTTCATCCTGATCTGGAATTTGTTTTGCTTAGCTTGGCTTAGCTTAGCTGTTTATGACTCTGTTTCGTTTTCGTTTTGCCTTTTGCATATCCTTGGCTATCCCTTATGCGATACTTTGCATAATTTATAAGCCATATAGACTGTGTGCGAGCTGATTGCATAATATGCGTATGCAAATAGGACAACAACGAGCAGCTGCAAACGCTAAGACAGGGAGAGAGAAAGAGTGCAGCGTGCGTTTTGCTCAATTGATTTGCCTGCCGGGGTTTTTCCTTTGATGGGAAAGTGGCAGACCCTTTTTTTTTTTTTTTTTGTTTAGGGTTAAGTGCGCTGTTTAACTCACGTCACAAACCCATTCACATAATATATACTCAATCAAATTAACGTTCAAGTTGGTGCAGGCAAGTAATTAAATCTTAAACTAACAATTGGCTATGCAAACAAAAGCAGAAGGCAAAGGAGATGAGTGCGTTCGTAATAGCAACAATTTTCATATTAATTTTCATAATTTCCCAATGTTGACAACAAAGTAAATATAAATACACGTAGGCAAACAAGAAGCCAAAGGGCAACAAAATGCGGTGCTCCGGCTGAGCCAAGTGAATAACGTTGACAGCGTCGCAGCGTGTTGGAAAAGCGACAAGAAAGGAAAAAAAAAACTAAAACGAAAAAAAAAATCAACAAAAACAAAAGGCGAACAGTGAAAAGGATACTTTACGTGCCGAGGACAATGGGGGGTAGTGATAGTACTAGGCAGACTGTCCACTGACGACGACTCTCGACTCTCGGCACTGGTCACTTGTTGGTCAGTCAAACGACAACCTGCTGAGTGTCTACAATGTGCGGCAATTTGCCTAATAACCCCTCAGACCATTGACCAATAAGAGGGGAACTCTATCAGAGTGTGTGTGTGTTAGTGTTGGTGTTGGTGTGTGTGTGTGTGTTTACCGCCCTGCGGTTAGTTTGAACTGTTGACTTTGCGGTAAGCACTTTAAATTGATTAAGTTGAACTTGTCTCTAGTCTTGCTAAAGTCGCGAGCTCTTTGCGGTTTCACTCACACCCGCGCCATCTCTCTCTCTCTCTCCCTCATGTGCAAGCTAAATATGTAGTTAGTGTTAAAATGGTTGCAGCTGCTTTTTTGATTAATTCGTGGCCGTACACTTGGAAAAAGATATGAGCTATGAACTTGAAACTTTTGCAAGCTTCTATTTTAGATTGGAATTGAAAGATCCTTAGTTTTTTGTTAAGTGCATCTCATAGTTTTTCGAGAGCATGCACACTCAAATGACGTGTAAAACGGCAGGCAAACTGTTAACTCGTGAGACGACATTTAAGCACTTGAATGCCAAAAAAAAAAACTTGAAGTATTTTGCGACGTCTAAAAGGCCTCGGCTGTGCAACTCTGAAGCGTTCCTCGACTTGACTGTCACTCTCTGGCAAAAGTTGTCCAAGTCAAGCGTTGAAATTAAACTTGAGCGCCAAAAAAAATAAAAGCGCTTTACACAAAGTTACAAGTCACACACAATATAAAGCCAGCTAAGGCGGTGCGGAGTGGCGTAGGAGGGGCGTGGTAACAGCTGTTGTTACGTTGTCGCCAACAGCACCCAAAATTAATTTCAATATCAAGAAACAAGTGAGAAAAACGCGTTTAAACTTGAGCACAAAGTCTGTGTGCGCAACTTTTAAGATACTTTATGCGATTTTCAACGGAATATTCTCAAGTTTTCTTCTGCTTC
Source organism: Scaptomyza caliginosa (assembly GCA_035044725.1). Classification (NCBI taxonomy): domain Eukaryota; kingdom Metazoa; phylum Arthropoda; class Insecta; order Diptera; family Drosophilidae; genus Scaptomyza; species Scaptomyza caliginosa. The sequence continues at coordinate 1,468,833 of JAWNNR010000686.1, forward strand.
TTCCTCTTATTTTTTATCTTTATACATAAAGTATGTGTATGGGTATATAGAAAGTATATTGCTTGCCGTTGAACTTGTCTGTCAATTGCTCCAATTTAAGTTTTTGCATCCTTTTTATGCGTTTCGATTTTATTTACACTTTGCACAGTCGCATTTTGACATCCAGTTGCCAGTTTGCTGTGAACAGCTCCTGCAACAGGGCACAAATTGATGTTGTCCAGGCTTTTGGCTAGCACCAGAACAGCAATATTGTGCAGCGTCATTGGGTGCCAGACCACAAAAAGCGGCGGCAGGCGGCAAAAGGAGGACACAGAAGTTGCAAACTGTAGTGCAATCATGCCAAAAATGCCACACAAAAGGGGCCTAAATTAAAGTTTGGCAGCACAGCTGGCCAGTATCAGCCTGGAGCCTAGGAGTGGGAGCAGTAGTTAGTAAGAGAAGCTGTTGCCGACCGCAGATCATGCTGTCCAGGCATGTGGCCTGAAATCATATCAAAGTGTCAATGTGAGTGCAAAACGACGAAGAGTCTCAGACCCTCAAACTTTCGAACTCTGTCTAATGACAGGAAACTATCAGTTGGCAGCTTGTGTTTGCGGTCATCGCCTCATCTGCTGCTTCATGATGTTGCATTCCACAAATGCACTTTGCATTCTGAGCCAAACGAAAGAGGTTGCATTATATTGTCATCTGTGTGTGAGTTTGTGTGTGTGTGTGGAAAGAGAGCTGTATGACAAGTAAAGATAGCGTTAATCTACATGAAGAACACTTACAGTGAATATTGCCAGAAATTGACCATTTATTGTCATAAACCACATATTGAGCAATTCCCAAAACGATTCCAATTGCTAAATTTCATAATATTGCAATGCGTTTGTGCATATGAACGTGAACTTTTGTCATAAATATTCTCAATAATATTTCATTTGTCTCATCATAAATCATGTGATAGGCAAGACTTTCGTTGTTCAAGCTTGTCATTGCTACATTTAAGGTTTAAATTCTTTGCATTATTCTATCATATCACATATAACTTAGCTATTGGGTGTAGCCTATGCTTTCAATCCTTTTGTTGGAGCCAACATTAAGCCTGTGTTCTGCTCTTTTACTTGTCCTGATTCCCGCGTTCGACTACAATTGCAATTTGTGCACTTTACTGTTGCCAGTTGAAAATTGTGTGTACTCGCCACACACACACACACTGGGAGATAAACAAACAAAAGTACACAAATACACACATTGCATCAGTCTGAGCCGCAGCGAAATTGTATCTTTTGCCAGTTTGTGGTGTGGCAAAGTGGCAAGTTTCTGCAAGTATCTGCTAGTCAGCGTCGTCATCGAGGTTCGAGGTTCTTGTCGTTGTAGTAGTCGTAGTCTCTACGACGCCTAGCTAGTGTGTGAGTGTGTGTACACTGAGAGAAGAAATTGAAACAATTTTAAGTCCCTTATTTCCAAAAATATAATCTATATAACAATCAATTTAAATCACATTAAACGTATTGTAAATAATCATTTCTTATACTAATATGCTAATGAGCTAAGTTTTATTCGAGTGTACAATACACTGGAGCCGCATAGTTTCTTCTCACTTGTAAAAAAAAAAAAGTTGCTCATTTTTACACACTTTATTTTTGGTGCAACGACTGGCAGTTGCCGCTGTTGGCCCCGTTGCTGTTGTTATTGTTGTTGCTCTTACAACGTGGAACATTGTTTCAGCACTTAAGCGACATCATGCGCACAACTAGCGAGCGAATGAACCAGCCAGCGAACCATCCAACGAACGAGTGCAAGATTTGGAGAGTCACTTGCTCGAGTTGGTTTGGTTTTGTTGAGCTCGCCCCCCCACAGTGCCACAGCACGCTGCACAAAATGTTTAAACATTGTACTCCCCATTGCAAACACACACGTACACAAACATACACACCAATGCAGAACCAATCCGAAAAATAACCCAAAAACTCAAACTTCACAACAGCGGAGCGCCTGCCTCTCGGTACACGTTCACATTGTGTGCGAGAGGAGCCTTTTGTTTGAAGTTTGTCTTCGAATGGAAAACTTTTGTGAAAATTAATTACGAATTCGTGAGGTCAATCGTTTTTCGGTGATAATCGAGTGGGTGCCAAGCGGTTGCAGGTTGACGTACAGTCCATGCAACGGAGTGAGGCAAAAGAGGCGGTACAGTCAGGTTGTTTAAATGCGCTTAAACTCAAGGTGTGGGGAATTGAACAGGCGGGGGCTTAGTTGTTTTAGTAGTCGTAGTAGTTGTAGTAGTTTGGCATGTCTGGGACGGCATGCTGTGTGCGGTCTGTCCGAATCTGGCTGCATCCTCAGGGCTTTAAAGCTTTGCCTCTGCAACATCGCCATCATCATCATCAACATTGCTTTTTGTTTATAATTTGGTAATTTGCAGTTTTGTCGTTGTTGCCAACGTTTCTTTTTCTTTGGTTTTTTTTGTTTTAGCGTCGTGCCAAAGATTTTATAATTTTTACTTACATTTTTCGGTAGCTGCTGCTGCTGCCGTTGCTGCCGTTGCTGCTGTTTCTGCATTTTGCATAATTTTCCATTTAGCTGTTTGGCTTGTTGCGTGCCCCAGCCAGAAAACCAGCCAGCCAGCCAGCTAGCTAGCTAGATTGCCACAAGTCGTGAGGCGTAATTAAAGAGTTTATTTCATGATTTGCGGCCATTTCTGCTGTTTTTGCGGCTGCCGCTGCTGCTGCTGCTGCTGCTGCTGCTGTTGCTGATGGGTGGCCAACTTGATTTTCCAGCTGAGCTGAACTGAGCTGAGCGTCTTCCATTCCATTCCCAAGCATTAAAGATGCCTTTAAGCAATGCTGCTGCGGTCTTTGACGTTGTTGTCGTCGCACTCGCAGATGTCAGCAGCAAGTAGCAGCAGCAGCAGCAGCAGCAAAAACATCCTTTCGCTGTTATCCTTTGCCAGCGCCTGAAGCATAATTTTGTCTCTGGTGTCCGCATGTCGCCTGCCGTCTTCCGCCTGCCAACTGTTTGCTTTGCTTTATTGAAACGACATCCTCTCGACAGCACTAATTTTAACTAAATAGCTCTGATGACTGCCTAAGCTAGCAACTACCCGATTTTTCAAGTAGCCTGGCTTAACCTTTGTTTAACCTTTTTTGCGACCCTTACACAAACATCGATTTCATATTTTGCATACCGACTGTTGAATGGGACTAATAACACATAATCCAAAGGCAAACCGTTTTTGTGGGCAATGTCACATACTTATTTGTTTAGGAGCTGTGCCAGAATTGGTATAGAAAACAAAACAAAAATACATCTAAAACTATGTTTTTCAATGCCTGACGCCTAAGCGTTCACTGATCCTTTTTAAAGGCTTGTTTGTATACACATTTATTTAATATATTCCACGCACATATGGCGTCACACATTCAACATGCATGTAAGGATTTCGTTTTCAAATGTTCGGTCTCGCTTTGCCCCTTACTTTCCTTTAGCAGAGGAAGAAGAAAAAAAAATGCTTTAATTAAATGAAATCTCATGGTTTTTGTGACGTTCGTTGTTTGTTCGTTCGTCCTTTCGGACTGTGAACATATTCGGTCCGTGCGTTGACTCCTTACACACGTTTTACAGTTACACGCACAACTATGCGAGGCTGTTGATGGAGACGGAGAGTGGGTGAAGCGACCGGTTCTTGCTGGGAGAGGTCGTTCTGGTAGAATTCAAAAATTGAAAAACCAAAATTTAAGCTGGACAGCTTTTTGAATTTATGACCAAACATATACACACGCAAACACTCAGACATAAATAGTCTGGTTTACGCATGGGAATTGATGTTGAATAGAATTGAGTGTGGGTAGCTAGCTAAACTAGAGGGTGCGTAACTAAATTAAGGTGAGGGGGGGGGGGTGGAAATAATATACTAATGTGTGTGTAACAAACATGGAACATGCAGTTGTAATGCCATGAGAATAAACCATATATTATGATACCTTTCGGGGGAGTAATATGTTGATGAATTGCACCGTTTTGCATGACTAAATGAATAAACATAATTGTAAATGATTGCCAGCGAGCAATAATCATTTAATAGCTGAAATTAAAATCAATAAATTAATTTACTTAATACCACAAGTGAAATTTCACATTTCAAATCGAACTAACAACAAAAAATAAAAAATACCTAAAGAGGAAAACATTTCGTATTACCTGAAACATTTTCATTATCGTTTCGTAAGCATTTCCCTTACCAAATTTGAAGTCGCTTCCGCTGTGCTAACCATGGCCCGCAGGTATTTTTGCATTTCTGCTAAGCATTAAGAAAATGGGACACCCTTTTAATCCGTACTTGCCTGACCGTTGGACAGGGCAATGTAATTCTTTCCTTGGAACGCATAATGCGACACGTTTCAGGGTTGTTTCTAATCCCAAAATGTGTGTAGCAAAAGGTACACAGAAATTTACACACAAACACACACACGCACAATTGACTGTGGCTAGGTAGGTTTGAGGAATGTCCATTCTATTCATTGTGCTCTCTTTCTGTCTTCTCTCAGTCTGTGTGTGAAATGAAGTGGCAAAAATTGTTTGTGCTACCCATCTACCTACCTGTGGACACCAGCAGCTGTAAGTGAGTCCAAGGGGGCACACAAAAGACACAATTATTCATATATACAGCTTAAGAGGCTGCAACGTTTTCAATGTGCCCCGATGTTTCCCGATTGGTTGGCTGGTTGGCTGGCTTTTTGGCTGGCAGTGTGTGGCATCATCATCAACATCATCAGCAGCAGAAGCAGCAGCATCATTTCACTTTGCATTATGTAAAACATTTTCACAGGCGACAAACATTTGCATGATTAACCATAATTGAAAATTGTGAAAGCGCCGAACATTGAAGCCAAACTGACAGGCTGACATTGAATGGATAGCTAGCTATCTGTTCTCTCCTCTGGATAAAGATGGAGAGCTCTGAGGAGTCAAGTCAGTAGCTGTTGCCAGCATTCGAGCTCAATCAGTGGCGCTCCATTCAATTCAATTTATCTACGCATGCCAGGCAGCCAAAGATTTTCTTCGACTTTTGCTTTACCACCTTTATCTTACTACACTAAAAGAAAAATCCAATGAATATGCAATTTAATTCTCAATAATAATAAGTTTATCACTAGATCTTATACAACTAGACTCATTTAAGGTGAAATAAGTAATAATGTCTTTTGTAAACAAATTGATATAAATTTTTTGAGTGTACAGACTGGGCTATGCTTTGTGCTAGCTGTCAACGAACATTGCTTGAACTGGTGGCAGCCACGCCCTTGACTTGACTTGTTGTACACTGCACATTTGGCATCTGATTTGGTTTGAAGTTTTCCTCTTTATCGTGTTGATTATGGCCACATGATGCTGTCGTTGAGCTCAATAGGCTTAGAGTATTGTTGTAAAGTTGCCAACCCTAGCTCTGGCAGTAACTGTTATTCAAGGTGCTCATTCATAATTGAATATGGCAAGCGCGGCCAGGAAGCTAAAGTCAGTCTCTTTTTCTCTTACCCTCCACCTTCCATCACCTGCAACTCCTGTTGCTGGCTGCTGTTCATTTGTTTGGCTCATTAATGTTGCAGTTGTGTGGAGATAGAGACGGTGGGGCAGAAAAAGTAACTTAACTCTAGCTGTTGTAATCATTCAACTAAAACTTTTACCTCGCTTGCTCTTCCTCTCTGATGTTTTATAGCTTGGCTTTGTTGTTGCCTAATGTGCGGCTTCCTGTTTTTACGGTTTTCGCTTTAATTAGTTGATCGCACGTGATATGGCCGACCTGTTCGACCCAGCCTTGCCCCTCCCTCAACCTCTGTAGCAAGTACTTAAGCCTTTAATTTGCTTGCCATTGTTGTTGTCGAGATCTTTTGTATCTTTACCTGGTTTGGTTGTAGCTGTTGTTGCTGCTGTTGTTGAATGTTGTTGGCTGTTGTTATATTAGCACTTGTCTAGCTTTAAATTGCTTGTAAAAGATTATCTATGGAAAACTCACACTCAATTTGCGCGTCTATTTTAGCATATATAATATAATCTGTGCAAAATCTTAAGTAGCTTACAATGAGGAACGTTCATTCGCTTGGCTTGTCTTGCCTTTCTTGCCTCAGGCCCTGATTGAGGTCGAGTATACCAGGCAGCAGCAGCAGCAGCAACTTGGCTACAAGCGCAAATGACCATCTATCCTTGTAAGCCAAAAGATACATAAATTGCAGCCGTGCACGGAGGGCAAAACAGTTACACATATGTATGTATAGATGTTATATACATATATATATATGTATTTGTATATGTGTGTGTAGATAGATACACATGCTAAAGCATTGCATTGACAAAATGGCCGTCCAGGCTCTGAGCCCACAAAAGCTGCACAGCTGTTGGCGACAAATCTACAAGCGTTCGAGTGAAATAACAATAATACACTCAATACACACACACACACACATACGTATCATATGCACAGTTGTTACTTCCGCTTCACGTCGTTGTCACTCTCTGTCCGTCTGTCTGTATGTCTATCTGTTATGGCATCCTTGTTGTTGTTGTTGTTGCTGCTGCTGCTGTTGCTGCTGTTTGTTTGTAATTTGATGCGCGCTTTTAGTTAATTGTGGCAGCAGGACATGAGCATTGCCAATGCACAATAACTAAGCCCATATGTTGTAGACACACACACACACACATACACATACACTCGCAGACAATTGCAAATAGTCGCTAGTTGGAGGCACACAGGACATGACCGCTTAAGTGACATTTGTCGCAGTTGTTGCCCAAACCAACCCACACCCACACACCCCCACCCCCCCACTTTGGTCACATATGCGACTCATATTTCTTGGTTTTAGATAACTCTGTTTAAGTGGCCAGGCCGGCCATGTAGACTTATTTGTTATGCATGGTGTAGGTGAGTGTGCGTGCGTGTGTGTGTGTGTGTGCATGTCGTTTTGGGTTTTTGGAAACTCAAGTATGCTGCTGTTGTGCAAATATATATACGTAAATATTTTAGTTAATTAATTTTCCGGTCAAGTGCTGGCCAATTGCCTGTACATCAATACCCATCATCTGCAATATGTAAATTTTTAATACATATCTCCTATATCCCATACATTGTATATATATTTTGACTTTGATTGAGCTTATCATTTCGGGCCAAGAGTGGCATGCAATTTGCAGCTGCTTTTGCCTGCCACTATTGTAATTTAGTTGAATTTCATTTGCCACACATATCAACAAAGTATGCCTGCTTTGGTGCTGATAATATTCAATTTCGAAACGAAGTTTATTGAATTTTGGTATTATTCGTATTTGTTAATAATGCGTATCAAAGGAAATTCTATTGAATTTTGATATTTGTTCTGATTTTATTTACAATGGAGAGTAACGAATATTTGATTTGTTTATTGCAACAATATTTAATAAGTTTCCTCTTAAATAGCAATTTTAATTTTACAAATTAAATGGTATAAAACTATTATGAAACATTCGAACGTTTAAATCTGAAAAAAACAGTTTCAATTTAAATGTTATGCTTGAAATAATAAATAAATATTTATATTTGTACATTTTATGGTTTACTTGTTTCAAAAACCTTTTAGTTTCAAATGAAACTGAATCAAATGCACTTGACACTTTTTTATTATTTGTTTTTTATTTATTTTTTTGACTTAAATCCGTGTTTTAAAAGTTTAGCATTAAACTTTACTTCAAAACGACCTATAAAAAGTTTTTCTTTACTTTTCATTATTTAAAAACGCCTTTTGATACATTCAATTAAATATTTAATGCGTTTATATGGAGTACCAGTAAAATACATTCTATCTAACGACTTTTAAGCACATTGCTTTTGTTTTTGTATAAAGTTTATTTTACCCTAATTTATTTTTTTTTTGTGAGCTTCTGCTACAAAACCAGGCCAAAATGTTAAGCTTCACTTCAAGGTAATCGTCAGCTAGCGAGCAAAGCTCTCATTATTTATTAAAGCACTTCAAAAGTTACAAAACTGAACGAAATTCGCTTGTAAATCTTGTAATTATGCAAGGCATATGCGAACATTTCAACAACTTTTCCAATACGACAACAACAACAACAACAGCATGTAATAGTCGTAAGCCACCCCATTTGGCTCTGACCGGAATACGTTGAATTCAATTGGGGTTAAAACTTATTGAAGCGCAAAATATTCAACAAGCTGCAGTAACAACAACAACAACAAAAACAACAACAACAACAACAACGAAAACGAGAACTGTAACAGAAATCGGCTTTGGATTGAACTCGCCATCAGTCAGTGCGTAAAAAGGAAAATTAATTGAGCACCACTACACAAGCAAAAGCATATGCATATATACATACATTAACATATGCATATGTTTGTGCGTTGCATGTCAATCTGCACACACACACACACATACACTTGCCACAAATGTCATGCAAATTTATGGAATGTTTACTTGATATTTATATATGCATATATAATGCCACAAGTCGGCCAGAGATGTTGTCGTTATTGTTGCTGCTGTTAACATTCATTTAACTGCCTTCACAGTGCATGCCACTTGACCACTTGCAACATGCTGCAAACGCACCATTAGTCATCTTCGGCTAAACGCTATTTGAGTTTTGTATTACAAACATTCATTCCGCTTGGAGTTTTTTATTGCGCCGCCCGTTGAGATGCTGCAACAAAGGGTGGCAAGGGTGTGGTACGGCACACTGATTAGCGTTTTGCATGCGAAATGCATAAATCAGACAGCAAAGACGAAGAGCGCGAAGCAGCCTAGACCCAATGTTGCAATTGGATCTGTCCGCTGTTGTGTGTGTGTGTGTGTGTGTGTGTGTGCGGCAACACTGTTGACATTTTTATTGCCCGAGAAAATAGAATTTTTCTTATATTTTATTATACACATGCTCTTTTTTCCATCTGCCTCTTAGCTGGTTGCATTTTTTTGCAAAATGGAAAATAAAAATGACAAAATAAACATTTTTAGCCTGCATAAATTCAAGCTTTTATCGCAAACTAAATGGCCACAAATGCTCAGCGGTTGATTTGGCATTTTCAGCTAAATAAAATAAATAGTCAATAAATAAAAGAGTAGTGAAATGGGTCCGCTTACGATTTGGCTTGCAGTTAAGTCAAAATGACTAATTTAAGGCATGCCATTAAAATGGGATGTTAAAATGCATGAATCATGCCTGACAGTCAAATAAAAACAAGTTGTGTTGCCTTTAATTGGAATATAAAATATTTTATAACATAGTATTCAACTTTAAGAATTATATGGTTAAATCTGTAAGAAATTGCAGATATTCTTTATTAATTGTGCCTTTTTCCAGAATTTGTCCAAAAATCTTTATCAGTCAAGGCTAAAAAGTAATAATGAAAAGACTTTTAATTGGAGCCAAAAGCAGTGTAGCAAAAATGGAGAAAAAACAAAAACAATAACAGGAACACTTGAAAAGGCAGAGCTAAAACAGTTAGGAAAAACTAAAATTACGAGCACGAAAAGAAAATAATAATTTTATTTAACAGCATTTTGCCTCCTGCCCACCCTATTCCAATCTCTGCATACAACAGCAGTTCAGGCTTGCTCTGCTTCTTTTTCCTGCTTGGCTTGGCTTGGATGCTTTCTTAATAGCCGTCAAGATTCTTGGAAATAATATAAAGCATGCGGCGTGGCTTGGCGTGGATAGAGCGAAAAAAAACCCTTTTGCAGGCTCAGCCTCAGTTGCAGCCTGCTCTCCAAAAGCGCGCAAGCGTTGAGCTGTGAAAAAGCACAGCAACAAAAACAGCAACAACAATAACAATAACAACAGCCACGACAAGGAGCTGCAGTCAAGTGAAGTGGCGTGTGGCGTTGGCGGCAACAGCAGCAATAACAACAACAACAACAGCAGCAGTAGCGTCATCATCATGTTGCTGCTGCTGTTGTGGCAAAAATGCGTTCTACTTAATGTTGCATGCATTTATAGCAAATATTTCCCATGCCCAGGCCCACGCCCGCTTTGGCCAGCCCACAATTGCTAATGATGCAGCAGCATCAAGTCCAATGCACTTAAAGAAAAAAGAGTTTGCCATTTAACTACTTCAAAATGAACCCGAACATCTAATATTTATATGTCTTAAAACGTAAACGTAGCTTTGTTTATTCTAAATGCCTATTAAGTTTACTTTTGCAGTTAAATTGATTTTCAACTAAAAAAAAGTATGCACTCAATAATTTTCATTAAAGTGTAAGCTGGAAGCAGTAAGTGTTCAGCTAGAGTCTCTCCCTCTCTCTCTATCTGTACCTTTCTATATCTTGTCATTAAGCTGCGCCACATTTACAGTTGCTGCCCGTTGGCTCAGAGGCTCGTTCTTGGCGCTTTGGTACTCAAGTCACAGTGCCTTGGCTTGGCTTTGCTTGTCTTGGTTACTGCTTTTCGATTTAACTGCTGATAGCTTTTGAAGTTAGAGTAAAGTTACGTAGTACACTTGGCGCACACTTATCTATCATTATCATCAGTAACATACACATACCAATGGTTTCGTCTCTGTGTACGTGTGTGTGTGTGTGTTGGTGTGTTGGTGTGATGGCAACTTTTCTATTACACTGCAAACTGCACTTATCGTCATCGTCATCTGCAGCTGGAAGAGAGTCAGTAGTGCGTCCACTCTAATCACTATATGCATCAGCTTGATGGCATTAGTTGAGATGCTGCCTGATGCCTGCCTGCCCCCGTTTTCCCTCTATATTACTTGCCACTTGAGTTGTTCTTGTTCGTGTTCTTGTTGTCGTTGTTGCTTTTGCTATCTCAGCTGATGACGACTACTTGGTTTGGCAGCTGTTGAATCTTGGATTTTGCTCAGTTTTTTCCTACAATTTTTCATCTATTTTTTTTTTTTGTGTTTTAGTTTTTTCTTTTTTTCCTCCAGCTTAAAAGTCTTCTTGAAGCCGTCCTTAATTTTTGTTTAATGCCAGTTTTTGTTGCCAAACGCCCTGCGGCCTGTTTTTGTATAGTATTTTGTTGCATAGTTGCTGTTGCCGTTGCTGTTGTTGTAGTTATTGTTGTTTATGAATTTGCTGGAAAATTGCAATTTTATGTGCAGTTCGTTTACTGCCGCCACTCTTCGGGCGCGGCGTTATTAAAATAATTTAATTGCTTATTAAATCATCTTCATTTACTCATCTCCTATCTCTTTCTGTCTTTTCTCGTTTTAGGTAAGTTTTTACGGATCTGGGGCGAACTTCTAATTAGTTGACTCTGAGCTGAACTAAGGCACAACTTTATTAACTAAAAACTTGTATCCAAGGCAATGCTGTCATATTAAATGAAATTTACAATATACCGTTAAATTGGCAGGTACGTTGGGGAAAAATTGCACTGCCGCCCCCAGAGTCGTCCATAAATGTCTATAAAAACCTGACTCTGGATGCGGTTATGAAGCTGGAGCCTTTAAAAAGTTAACCTGCTGCAACGTGCAACTGCTGCCAGCAGCATCCGATTTTGACACAATTTCACAGTTGGGCGGTCGGCATGAATACAAATACAAATACAACCCAAAAATAAAAAAAAGAGGAGAAAAAATAAATATACCAAACATGCATATTGCAGCAGTTGTAGTTGTAGTAAAGGAAAAAGTAGTTATATACATAGTTATGTATTATGCATCTAACAGCTCTACATTCCCGTGCCCCCCTCTCGTTGGCCCATCCACTTGCATTTTTTGTTCCCCCCATTTCACATTTTCGCATTTTGCATTTGGCTATTTGTAAACAAATGGCGGCCATCCCTTGCAGGCTCATGCCTCAATGCACTTTGCACTGTGCAATAGAGAAACGCCATTATTTGTTGTTCCTCTCCTCTCCTGCTCTATGAATATATATATGTGTGTGAGTGTATATGTATATACCCCTTTTCAACTTGCAACTGCAACTGGTTTTTTATGCAGGCTCGCGCACACTGCACAAATCGAAAAAAGGCTTACAGCAAATGTAAACCTGCCGTAGCTTAAATAAACTTTGTTTTAGTTTTTTTTCCCCCCCTTTTTCGTGTGGTATGTTTGCCAGGCACCTTCAGGGTGGAGGTGGTGCCAAATATACCGAAAAATTGTAGTGCAGCATTACACAAAGCTTACTTGCTGCTCAAATGCACTTGAGCGTGTGGTGGCAATCACAGTTTAAGATAAACATAGATAAAAACCATGAAATTTTCTTTGATACAATCTGAAACAAACTGAAGATGAAGTATTGAGTAGGGTTTCGTTAGGTATCTTAAACCTGTTGGTGTTTGTCTACGATAACGTTTGGTTGCACAAGTTGCTCAACTTAATCGCAAACTGCAGCACATACAAAATATGAAACCTTAAAGAAATAAACGGCCATGAAAATCGTTATGCTCTCGACCACAACTCTGCTCCTTCGTTTGCCACAAACAATCTGCTGGTTGGTTGGTGGCCTGAATGGATGTCGGCGAAGTCTGTCTGTCTGTTTGTCTGTTTGTTTGGTCATTGTCTTTGGGTAGCCGCCACCGCCACCGCAGCCGCCGCAGCTGCCATTGCAATTGCACTTGGCGTTTTGCTTTTTGGTGCAAGCCGCCTTTTTGACCACTATGCCATGTTGCGCTGCGTGTGCGCGCTTGTTGCAGAGATATATATTAAAAACGTAAAACCAACCCAAAAAAAAAAAAAAAAGAAAAGAGCAAAAACATTTTAACAAGTTGTGCGCATTGTTGCGCTACATGTTGTACAATAGTTGTACATGCTATTTGCATATATGCATGGTATCCCATTTGACCCGATTCCTACTCTGTGTGTGTGTGTGTGTGCGAGCAGCTTAACTTGCAATGCTCTCATATTTAAAAGCTTTCGTTTTTATGTGTTGTGCATGTTTTTTGTATGTGCAACATGCGATTTATGCAAGCTGTGCACAAATCCCAACAACACATAGTTATGGGAAATTGAGTTTTAACCGAAAATTTAATCAACCCAATCAAAGGTCGAACAGAGAGACCTAAACAAACACTACTCGGCGAAAAGTGTCAACAATTTGTGACTATGTGTTGAAACTTAAGCGTTTGTGCAAATATTTTTGTTAAACTGATTTTCAAGACAACATCAAATTTTTTGGGGTGCTGCTAATTTTCTATGACAGGGCAAAGAAACAACAACAATATGTATGTAAATAAACAAGAAGAAGGGCAAATGTTGACACCCAAACACAGCAGAAAACTGGCAACAACAACCACCGAAATTTGTTGTTGCATTTTCATTAAAGGTCTCCCTCTTTGGCCTAACCCCTAGCAATAAATACTACTGATTTTGCCATACAAATGTTTTCTGTAGTCTGCCTGTATCCTGTCCAGCTGTCCAGCTATCAATACTTGTCTGCGGCGCTAATGCACAAATCCTTTTGCACCCTGCGCTGTTGGTGCGTCGACTTCATTTATTTTCTGTTTAACAGCATTTAGGGATTTTCATGCATTGTTCGCATTGCTCGATTCCAGTTTTCAGCAAACACCCCAAAAATTTAATATCAACCCGGGAACCGGGTCGAGAGAAATGGATGATTAACAATTTATTGTGCGACAGCCCAAGCCTTGTATACCCTGGCCAAATAGTTATTAGCCATTTGTCAATGCGTTTGTAAGGTGCTTAGGACTAGAACGAAATAGATTGGATTTTTGTGGATTTATTATAATCGTGTTATATTTATGACCGTATGGCAAGCGAAAAATTCTAAAATAAAAAATTAGATATATAATAACGTTAGAGTATTTCTTATTCGACTTTTGCAAAAATTCCGCTAAACTTTGATTTTGTGTTTCGCTTTCGTGCTTTGCTATTGTTTCAGCCCTCGTTCCAACTAATCCCTTTCAAGTGCGCTGCCAACGCGCAAAGTCCTCTCAAGGCTTGCAATAATAACGTTTTTGGCTTTGAATTATTTGTCTATGGATTCATTTAGCCAGAACACCAAAAACTTTCGGATGCCTTATTTATTTGCTCATTTCACCGACTTAACTGACCACACAAAACTTTTTTTGGGACAGGCCTTTTAAAATTTTACTTAAACAAACCAACAAAAAGAAAAAGTACTTTTAGTAAGGCATTTCAGACAAATCATAACAACAACAAAAAAAAAAGTCAATTTATATAGCACGAGCCCAAGTAAAGAAAAGTCACAAAGCCAAAGGGAACCAGGGGAGAGAGCCTTGGGCCACGGGCATCGCATCAAGTTGCCAATAAATCCGTAACGAATCCTTTGTCGAAGCAGGAACGAACGGTAACACGAAAGGATCTACGCTTCAGTGCATTTCTGATGGACGTATCCGAGCGTAGCATATTGATGGCAACTTTTGCGCATTTTACGGATATTGCACAATTCCCTTCTTATATATATATATATTTTTTTTTTTCTCTGGGCCGATTGACTTTTTACATAGAGAGAGAGAGAGAGGGAGAAGAAAGTAATGTAATATAAAATCAGAAAAAATGATTAATTACACAAGTCGCAGAAAGGAGCAGAAAAAAGCGGCAGGCGTGAGGTTGCTGAACCACTCTAGCTATATGTATATTTTTTTTGGGTTTGTTTGATTGTTGCACAGGCAAAACACTTTTAATTGGCTTTTGAGCCATCGACAAAAAGTTGGCAACGGACATTGGCAGCCTAATAAAGATTAATTGTTTTTTAAAAGCCAAAAATGTTGCAATACAAAATAAAAAATACAAAAAATATGTACAGAAACTGTAGACAGTCAGGATATGCCAGTTTATCTATGTCAGCGCACCACAGCACCACGCACTCAATTGGAAGATTAAATGCAAGCCAACCAGCACCCGCTTACATCCTCTCTTTTTACCACAACACCCTATTCTCCACCATTGTGGATGGCCAGTGCAGACACTTCAGTTGGGGCCGCCATGGTCGTCGACAACAACGACGACACTTTAATTTTATGTTTTTACCATTGCCATACAATGTGTTATTGTGTGTGTCCTTGATGCTACAACCCACAAACATATACCTACGTATATATATGTTGCCACAAAGCTACGTGGCTCAGCTACCGTTGCCCTTTAGTTAAGACCAGACCAAAACTCCAACCAACCAACCAACACAAGCCAGCCGCATTGCGATTCAAATGCGCCGCTCATCCATTTTTGCGTATGAATTGCAAAACGCCGCACATATTTCACGTTATTGTTTGGCCCGGGCTGAAAACTGAAACTGTGAAGCATGTTAAAGAGTTTGGGGGAGGATCGGTATAGGAATAGCAAGAGCAGGAGCAGGAGCTGAAGTGGGAGCTGAAGTAAGAGCAGGAGCTGAAGCAGGTAACGCAGCCTTTTACCCTTCAAGCCTTATGGGCTCGTGGCTATAAGGTTGTATCTCTCTGTCTGTAAGTGTGTGTGTGTGTGCCATTCCAAGTCGTGCCACACATTTGATATATGTTTTGGTGTCGAGCATGAGTTAACTGTGTCACAGGCATCGTAAATTTTCGCAATGTTGTAGAAGGAAGGGAGTATAAAACTGACTGAAGCTACTTTTGGGCGATGGGGCAGAATGGAAAGGGGTTTCGGTCGGCAGTGAGTTTGAGTGCATTGAAATTGCTAGAAATAATCGTTAAATGATGAAGTCTTTGCAACAGGACAAATACACCAACACACAGTTATATGAACTCGTGCTGTCTGCCCAGATTCCAAATAATGATATATGGTATTTTTGGTATGGGTATGGCACAACAAAATTTTTGGGTGGCTGCCTTAAATCACAAAATGAGTTAAGTGAGTTGTGTGTGTGTGTGTGTGTGTATGCAACAATGAGATGCGTCTTCATTAGCATTCGCCACGTGTTGATTAATGTATGCCTAAGTGTACAAGAAATTAACAAATTCTTAAAAGAGACCGAGAGAGAGAGAGAGAGATGGATGGAGGGAGGGAGAGTGCATTTGAGGGATTTGTGGCTTAGGTATGAAAACATATTTAGTCGTAATTAGCTGCAGCAATTGCATATTTTGAAGTGACTGTCAAACCAAGCGGACATATCAATGTGTTTTTGTGTGTGTGTGTGTGTGTGTGTGTGTGTATGAGTAGCTTGGCTGTCATGAAAAATGATACACAAAACTCGCCAGCAGGCTCTCAAGTCAGGCAAACGCATTCAATGTACAATGTCACAAGCGGCAAGAAGCGACACAGACAGATACAGAGAGAGAGAGAGAGATAGAGAAAGAGAGAGAAGTAGGGACAGGAAGAGGGACAAGGCAGCTGCCTTGTCAGCCTTATGCCTTTGGGCCCTTTTGTTTTATGCCGCCGTTGGCCTTTGTTGTGTCGCTTATGTCTGGCAGTTGAGACCCGAAGCTAAGGGGAAGTAAGTATATACATATATGTACGTACAAGTATAGAGAGTATAATTTCGTTTAATATTGCGCATTTTATTTGTGTAATTGTTGTCGTCGTCCTTTTCCACATTCGTCCGCCTTTTTCGGGTACCCGGCTTCACTTTCCATTTCTGTTCTTTTTTTTTTTTTTTTTGGTTTTTGAAGTCTTGAGGTTGTCAATTTTTCATTTCAACTGAAATTTCATTGTGCTCCGCAGCAGGATCGACTTACAGTCATGACAGCCCAAAGGACAGTCACTTTTCTGTGTGTGTGTGTATATGTGTGGATATCAACACATTACCTTGTCTTGCAAGCATCCATCTCTCACCGTCTCTTTCTTACTCTATGATCATCGCTGTCAAATTGTTGTTGAGGGCAGCGCCACAATTTGACATGACATTCTCAACCTTTATATATGTATGTATATATAGATATTTTTTATTTTATTTTTATATTTTATCTGATCGTGAGTCGCGTTTGCAGTCAGTTGGAAAATTTTTATGCGCCGCCGTGCTTCATAATTTTTCATTAATGGCTCTGCCCACCTCTCTTCTTATTTTTTTTTGTTTTTGTTTTGTTTTTTTATGGCATATGCCGCAAGCATAAATTCTAAGACGACAGAACAGAGTAGAGCTCTTGTTGCTTTTAGCGACAAGCTAATCAGAATGATGAAATTTCAATTTCCAATTTTTTTTATGTTTTATTTTATTTTCTTTTTGCCTAATGTGTGTCTTGTCTTATTTTATGTGTAATTTGAGCTACTCTCGGCCCGAGTGGGGCCATTGTGTTGATGGTTTTTTAAGTAATGGGTATGGCATTGATTGGACATGTTCTAGCTCTCTCTCAGCAAAGCCGAAGGTCTCTGCTTCTACGGCTGACAGGTAAATAGATATTCAGGGCAGCAGAAGATGTGCAATCTGAAAAAAGGTTGTCAAATCGTTTGAACACAAAAACCATTAAAAATGTATCAAATTCTTCATTTTTTGGCAGATTGTTAAGTGAGTCTGCTGATAGTGCGTAGAGTTTGGATTTGGCTTATCGGACTTAAGCCATAAGTCGCTCGAAACTTAAGGCTTAGCTTGAGCTTATTCAAGGCCAACACGCCCATGTTGTGTACAAAAGATTCTATTGCCCCCTGCTGTAGCCTTTTTAAGCTGCCAGCTGCCAGACTCCTGTGGTGCGTTGTCGACCGCAGCGTACTGTGATACCATTAATCAAGGCCCACTTAAACTTAAACGCTTACGAATTATATATATTTGTATGTATGTATATATCGCCTTGCACGATTTAAACGATAACGATTTTTTCGTTTTTTCTTCAATTTTTTCTTTTTGATATTATTAATACAATGCCGTTTGTGTTTACCGTTCACATAAATTTTCAATACGCATGCGCCTGTGACACAATGCGCACAAAAACTTCCGATGAAATCTCAATAAGCCAAATGGTCGATCTCCCCGCCTCTATGCTCAGCTACCATACCTCTTCAGCTCCACAAACACACACGCAAAACGGAATGTAAATTTTGTCGCTTCTCTGGAATTGATTTATATCTGTGGCACTGTCGGCTCGACGCTCTCCACTCGTTGTACTTCACTCTACTTTATTATTCATTGGAAACGCAAGTTAACGATGATGATGATGATGATGATGGCGATGATGATAATTATGATGTTGGGAATATATAGCCAAGCGACTGGTTGCAGAGCGCAAAGTGAAATTAAACAGAAAAAAAGGAGACACTCATAAAACTGACTCAAATTCAAAATGCTAAAGCTTTGAATTTCAATTAATTGGACTCCACGCGATTCGAACTCTGGGGGCTGTAGCCAACATCAACTGGGTTGAGTTACGATTAAATGTGGGCATTTTCATTTTATGGGTTAATTGCCATTGTGCGGCAATCAATGCCAAAAAGAATACGCGGAGCGATGCTGTTAACAAAAAAAAAATGTTTTATTTGCCTCTGCACTGTGATTTATGTGCCGCGGCAAATTAAAAAGGGCAAACAGAAGAAGACGAACCCAACCGAGCCAACAGGGCTATGAAAGGCAATATATGACAAAATGCTAAATACGTCAAATTGATCAATGAAAAGTTCGGTTCGTTGTTGAGTCACTTAAACAAGGAATTAAAATACCCTGCGGCACATAAATAAGAATTCGGCTGAATTGAAAGCTATGGGAACTTAAAGATAGTCGCAGGAGGATTAAAATTTCTATTTTACTTTTCATAACTAAAACGAAAAAATGTATCAATTAATTTCATAACTACAGGGTATATTGTTTGAAATGATGAATTAATGTTGTAACTTTCTCAAGTTATTGTTGCTGTTGTCGCCGTTGGCGAGTTTCCAGTGGCATGCTTAATTGAATGCCAAATTAATATTTATGGGCAAGAGTTGTTAGCCAAAAGCTTAATTAATGAAGCGCGCTGAATGAACGGCAGGCAGGCAGCAGAGTATCAATATGTCTAGCTGCCTTCGTTTTTTTTGTTGTCTTTTAAATGTATCGCTTAAAATTGTTCACATTTTACTTTAATCGAAAAGCTTAAAATTATTTGTCGCACATGCGAATAAAAAATATGCTAAAGAATTTAATAAATGCAACGCGGGGTAGAATAATATGAACACGTCTGTATTTATATACGTATGTATATGTATAACAATTCGATGCAGCTAATGGACCACAAATATTTTTTTTTGTACCAAACGTTGATGGTTGACACTGACGCAAGCAAGATACGGGCATGAAAAAGCAATAATGCAATTATTTTCTCACAACCAGTTTGTATTTTAATAAATATTTTTGGATGCCTGCAACGCATCAGCATGGCGGTAATAATAATAATAATAATAATAATAGTTGGACTCACATAATAATAAAAATAAAATTGTGAAAATAGCCATAAGCGTTTGTGTTGGCTCGGTTGAGCCCTCGTAAATTGTCCAACCGTCTGCATAAAAATTATAGCTGCATTTAAGTAATTGTTGCAACTGTTGACAACGTTGTGCAACGTTACAGTACGTTGCATTGCCTGCATCTCTCCATCAACATCACCATCAACATCAACATGGACATCGGCAGGCGGCAGGCGGCAAGTGCCTGTCAGTTGCATTGACAATAAAGCGTTAAAATACGCAAAAAATTGCATGCAGCAGCAACAGCAACAGCAAGCGAACCAAAGGGTAAAAGGGGAGAGTAGAGAGCGAGATCTTTGGGGCGGGTAGTTAAAGAGGGGCACACACCGGGCAGTTGATCAACTGCAGCGCAGCGACAAATTGGAGTAAGCTCAAACACAACACGTATTTGTGCTGCAGGCATCAGAGTCAGAGTCAGAGCCAGAGCCTGCAACCGTTTCGAGCCGCAAGAGCAGACGGTCATAAAACATGTAGGCCCCTGCCAATAAAATTTTATTAAACGCCATAAAAGTATTTATGAAATTGGCGCAAAGCGTCGTGTTTATTTGCCTGTTGTGCATTTTAATATAACGCGAAAATTATGCGAAAATATCTCACTGATAATGCGCCAAATAACTGTGCAGCAGGCCAGCAGGGTAGAGAACGGAAAAGAGAGAGGGGGGCACCTTTTATCGAATGCGATTACTTGCATCGAAAATAACTATTAACATTAATGTACATTTGATTTGTTTAAGTTAAATTCAAAGAGCTTTAAAAAAACAGGTTTACAACCAAACAGATTTATTGGGTTGTTTGAATTTTAATGTAAATGGTTTTAAATTTTTGTGCCTTTATCCATGTGGGTGTATTTTACAATTGAGTGTTTATTTAAACTGTTTAATATTAACATTTGAAGCTTATTTAAGTTATTTAAATTATGCCATTTCAAAACTTTAAATACCCAAGATTGACTTGCTCTAGCACAAAAAAAAAACACCTTTCACCTTATAATGAATTACTTGACATATTTGCGCGCCCTTTCGCTTGGTGTAACTTGATGTCATTGAATTGCACACACACACACACAATAAACACACACTTCCTTCCAATCCATCTGGTTTTCATTAGCACTAACTTAGCGCGAGCGCTGTGGCTCAATTCAATTTCCAATTGAAAAACCAAGCACACACATATTCGAACTTCCTTCTTCTACACACACACACACACACACATACTGATAAGCTATCCTATAATTTGGCTATGCCCCATTTTGGCTTTGATTGCATTGTAGCTGTGGCACGCTTCATTGCATGCCAACATAAAGGTAGAAAGTATTTTAAATGGGTAGGTGGTGCTGTGGTAATGGCGGTGGTGGTGGCGGTGGTGGTGGTGGTGTCGTCGTTGGCGTTGGTGCACCACTTTGACAGTTGAACGCATTTTCGATGCTTACTTATTTCATTTAACACAGCGTTGCCCGCGAGCTCAAAATTGCGTGAGTGTTGCACACACGTGTCGTGTGTCCGTCTGTGTGTGTGTGTGTGTTGTCAACGGCAGCTTCGAAGCCGCGAATTGAATGCATGGGCACACAGCATGTGGCAAGTTCGATTCATCGATACCGTCGGCATTATTATTGTCAGAAGCAACTTAACACAGACCAAAAAGCTGCAAGCAGCCAGAAATCATACGTTGCCGCCCCCATTCATGCCACAGTTGCCAGCAGCTGCCACACTCGCACACACACACACACACACGCATACACACGCAATTTGAATTGACTAATCCAAAAAGCATATCTGACGTTTGCTCTCGCCTGTTACTAATGACTTGGCACTTTGCGCAGCACACAACAGGACATCATCGCCGAAAGGATCCCCAAAAACCTGTGTGCGCGCGTTCTCTCATGTACTTATTTTCAGCTTGGCTGTCAGGCATTTGTCATATTTCTGTCAAATAAGCGCTTTTAATATTGATAGCTGCTGCTGCTGCAGCAGTCGACTGTCAACAGGATGTTGGCTTCAGCGCGTCGAGTTCCCCGAGAGACAGAGATAGAGAGAACTTTCAGCTTTTGCCGCCACATCGCGCTCGCTTGCTGTGTGTGCAATCAGGCGTTTTATGTGAGCGGCTTAATGTGAATTTATTGCATTTCATTGGCACACTGGGTTTTGGAATTGGGTTTGGCTATGGAATTGGGAACTGTCCGTAATGAGGCTCAAGTAAGAAGAATTTGATAAATTTTTTTAGTTTTTTTTTTTTGGGGATCCAATACCTATCAATAAAAAAAGATGTAACATATGTATATAAGGAAAGAAGAAGGTTCTTGCCTTGAGAGCAATAACGAAAAATCAATGCCCACATTCGCTTGATGAACTCAATAATGCTGATGATGATAATCGTAATGATGTGTAGTTAATGTAGGCTGGCAAATAAATATTATGAGGGCATAACGCACATTTTTCATTGTTTAAACAATGGCGCGATATTATCGATGGGTTCGTTCCGCAGTTGTTTCTCTTTTTTGTTTTTTATTGTTGCTGCTGTTGTTGTTGCTGTTGTAGTTGATGATGATGATTTATAAGCGGCTGTTAAGTAAACTGTGGCCCCGTTTGTTTGCATAACAAATTGTAGAAAACACAACACAAATGTTAAATTATCAGGCATTAAACATTAAGCAGAAAACATGCTTAAAGCACCAAACCACCAAACCACCAAAAATACACTCTCAAGCCACCTGCGCTTGCTGGCCACCCGCTGTTCAGTGCCCGTGCTTAAAACAACTAAAACCCAAAAAGAAAACGAGCGACAGCAGTGAAGAAAAATAAAGTATAAAGTACAAAAATATAAATGATATAAATATATAAATTTTTGTCTTGACTTGTGCACAGCTTTAGGCATTGCCAATATTCAAGTATGTGTAATGCCAAAAGGTCGTCAGCTTGAGCGCAGCGTGAAACTTTTGCTTTTGAGGCAGAGCTCAACTCCTTCATCTCGTTGAGAAGGCGTTCAAGATTGCAACACTTTGGGTTTGGTTTTTTATTACATTTTTTTTATTCCGGTGCACACCCAAAAACAATAAACAGCAAAATCTAGTTAGTTGCATATTTAACTCTAACCAAAGCAATAACAATTCGATATGGACGTGACTTCAATCAGTTTCACTTGCTTGTGTGGCATTAACCTTTTGAATTTGGTTGTACTTGTTTGTATATGAAATTATTTGTTTATATTATTAATTTATAAATTATTTTCGAAAATCTATTGTTGCTATCATAAATGTCTGAATTATGTTCAAATGTTAAATGATAAATAAATCGAATTTGCACATATCTTGAGGACAAAGACATGCCAAATAGCTTAATACAAATCAAATTCGATTCGAAGCTAAACTCTGGCAATAACTGCATTTATATATTAGACACGATTCAATGGCAGTTAACATATATTGCATAATTTTGTAAATGATTAAATTGCTGGGCATGAATGCACTTTCGTATTCGTATTCCAATTCGTATTGTTTATAACTGACAATTTGCCTTAAGTGTCTGCCAATTATGCTAGTTGTCTTGTTGTTGTCTTGTCTGAAAATGCCTTTAATTTATTGCGCTTTTGTGGCTTTTAATTAAAGTGAGTCCAAAACTGGTATGGACACATTTTCCTATTATTATTATATGTTGTCAAAAATGGTTGGCCCTCCCGTTTAGCAAAGTGTCTTGACATTTAAGTTTGGCTTTTAACTTAATTTATTGAATACTTTCAATTTCTTGTGTCCACAATCGCTTGCAATGTGTACGTGTGTGTGTGTGTGTGTGTGTGTGTTTGGTTGTAAAAATTTTAATGTACCCGTTTATTATCTGAAGTCGAAAATCTAATTACCAAAAGTGACTGCAGCGACGTCTTGTCTGTCTGTGCCTCGGTCCAATGAGAAACCCCTCCGTCCTGCCCGCTTCTCCGTCTTCCCAGCTCCTTCTTCCGCACCTTAAGACAGTTGTCGGTCGCCGATATGTGACCTGCTCTCGACTTGCAGCTGACGTTGTTCAGATATACTTGCGCTTAGCTAGTCGGCCTTTTTTTTTTTTTATATATATATTTTAAACGCAATTAAAGGCGGCCGAACAGTGAACGTTGAACAACAACAAAAAAAAAAAAAAAAGCAAAAGCAAACAAAACTTTGCACGCTGGCCTTTATTATTATCTTGATGAGCGACCAAACTATTTTACGAGCTCGACAACAAGTTAATTAGCCATTGGTATTAATGCGCCCTGAAGGCGGCTCGAAAACAGTTGGCTGAATCCGACAAAAATAAAATTGAGGAAAAAAAAATGTTGATTTTGTCAAATGTATTTTAACTTTTATTTGGCTGACTGCTGCTCCCCGTCTGTCTCTGTCTCTCTCTCTTTACTTCTCTTTCTCCGACTACTTCCTATCATTAATGAAGACGCCTTATTTTTGTCTTCTTGATTTTGTTTTTTAATGTTTATTACAGCCCCAGTTGGCCTGCTTCCTCTACAGCAAACAAAGAACGAAATGCTTCAAAAAACAATCTCTTTCCACTTTTGTTGTGTTTGCTCAGCTAATGACAATAATTAAATGCTCAAGTGCGCGTGGAGCTTCGAGTTATGCATATTAATTAGCCAAAGTTACATAGCGTGTGAATATTTTGTTGCTGGTGTTGTTGCTGTTGTTGTTGTTGCCGTGTTTCCGCTCAGCGCACCTGCACACCAGCCAGCTATATACAGATTAAATAATATAATAAGACAAAAAAATGTGGCCAAGCAATTGGCGAAGCTGTGCAAACAATTTTAATTAAATGGCAATCGCGCATACGCCGCGTGTGCATACGGCCAATTCACACAGATGGCCGATAAAGCGTACCAGTACCAAAGTGGCAGCCAGCTGACAGCTGTTGGGCCGCGCCGCGCCGTGCAACGTGTTGCAATAATCGTTACCTGCAACAGCAACAACAACATCTCGAATTTGCTTGCCCATTTTTTTTCTCTCGGCATTTTTTGGTTTTTTTTATTGACGCTCAATTTGATTTTGGTCTCGCCTGTCCACCTCTCACAATTGTTTCTTGGCTTGTAGAGGCCAAAAGTCAACACGATCAGCGTAGGGTTTTTTTATTGTATTTAATCTTTTTGAATTGTTCAAATGACACCGTTTAAAACAAACGGACGGTGCTATAAACAAATTAAACTTGCCACATAACGACAGCAACAGCAAAATAAATTTGTATTTGTACATCTCTGACTCTTGACTGTGAACATAATGCGTTGGAATCGACGCCCACGAACTAAGCAGAAAAATACCCAAATTCATTGTGAATGAATGAAGGCAACAACTGCTGCAACAAGTCAACAATTTATTATTGCCTTTACTGTTGCTGTTGTTGCCTGTTTTGCGGTCGATGCTGTCGATGATGTTGCATTTAATTTTGTTGTTGTTCGTTTGTTGCTATTGCCCCTGCTGCGCCTAAGCGTTTGCGTTGGCGTTACTTTTGTTTTTTGGGTTTTTTTTTTTTGGGAAGGAAGAAGAGCAACAATTTAGCTAACTCTAACAAACTTTGACCCACAAAAAAGTAAAATGCATAGGTAATAGTTCGGAAGTGAAAGGGTTTGTTTCGATGTTAACTGTACTGTGAACTGATGTGCTACGTTGTTGTTGTTGTTCTTGTTGGCAGCGTGCTGACAGTGCCACAAAGTTTGTTACTATACAATTACAGCATTTACCAATGGGGCGCGCCCAAAGCTAATGATTTTGGTTACAATATGGAAGTTTTGATGTAATTGAAAACAATACGTATACAATAGAATGCAAGAAATGGTAAAGGTTTCAATTGTATTTGGGTTCAACCTTTAATTGGTTTCATTTATAGATACAAATTGTTGACGTAAAGTTTTGTTTATAAAATGATTTTTCTTGCCAACAAAATTGTTTGACTTATGCTTGAATCGTCCTCTGCTTGAATGTATAAAACCGCAAATTAAATTTATATACCTAACTTGATTTTGATGTGCATACAAAAGCTCAACTCTTGACATCTGGTCGACAGTTTTATTGGTGAATAATTGCGTATCATTAAACTATTTGTACGGCATGTCGACCTGCCATATGATTGATCTATTCAATGCCAATGAAAATGAAATAAAACAGCTGCCAGACAAAGAACAAGTAAAACCATAAGCTAAAGAGGCGGCAGAAGAAGCAGGGCAAAGAGCGAGAGACGTGGCAGAGTAGGCAGCTTAATCACACTGGCGGTGGCAGCCCATATATATAACATATAAATTACTTATGTATGATGGCTTCTTTTCTTTTTCCTCAAAAGTTGAGGGGGCGTGGCATGGTGTGGCGTGGCGTGGCTTGGCGTGAAAAGACAACATCGTGGATTATGGCAATGATTTTTGTTATTTTTGCTTGTTGCTGCCAACCGCTAAAATAATCCATTAAAGATAAACTAAAAGCAAACACTAAACTCTTGTGCTAAGCAAAGTAAAACCGCAGCGCACCCACACGTCGATAATCAATCATTTATCAATAAGCGACGGCACACGCCCCAAAACTGCACTCTACGATGTTGAGAGAGATATATGTAGTTGTTGTTGTTGCTACTGCTGTTGATTGGTTGCTCTAAGCTTTTAGTTTGCGTTTAACGCCTCATGGATTCTCAAAAGCGTATTGGAGTGGGTTTGAAGGGTGGCAAACAAGGCCCACATGGGAGACGTCAATGTGTCTATGATAAAGTGCTATATACATATAAAGTCTGAGTGTGTGTGTGTGTTTGTGTGTGTGACTAGCACGCATTATTCGCCGTGGTGTGCCTCATTTTGCTGCCTGAATGACTGATAAGACGCTGTGAGAATATGAGATATGTGTGTGTGTGTGCGTGTGTGTTTGTGTGTGTGGGCTGCTAACGGAAACCGCATCAGCTGCCATTGGTTTAATTAATTTTCTAGAATTCTGAATTTGATTTGAATCTGAACAAGCAACTATTGATTTGCCTTGCAGCAGCCGAAATTCAGCTGTAAAATCAGGGAGGAAGTGAGAAAAACATCTTAGCTAAGAAATTTGTGTGTGTGTGGGAAAAAACGCTGCATGCAACAGCAAATGCGGGCACATTTAATTGAAATTTATGCAATTCTATTTAGCTAAACAACTTTTTGACTTTATATTTTCTACTTTCTTGCAGCAGACAAAAAAAAATAAAAACACAATGAAGACGACAGCAGTGGCAGAAGGAGCGGCCGTTGCAACAACGCTTGCAGGATACTCAAATAGTAAAAAGACCCAGCATGTGAAAATGCAAAAATGTGAAATCAACTCTTTATGTGTGCTTTAACGCGAGTAAAAATTTAAAACAATACGCTAAAAGGAGTGTTTGGACAAAACAAAAAAAAAGCAAAAAGGAAATTGCCAGCAAGCAGCTCAAGCAAAAATAATAACAACTCTAAGCACGTGACGGGGCGACGCGTCGCTAATAGACGCCCATTTTGTAACGGTAATTGGTGGCATACACGTGAACATTTGCTTGAGTTAAGTTAAGTTCAAAAATGGCTGTTAGCAACATTGTTTGTGAATGGCTGCGTGCCTTGGGTCTGGCCCAGTATGCAGAAAGTTTTCTGGACAATGGCTACGATGACTTGGAGATATGTAAACAAATTGGGGATCCCGATCTGGATGCCATTGGCGTTGACACCCCATCGCATCGCCACAAGTTACTAAAAAGTGTACGTTCGCTGCGCGAAAAGGGAGCTGCCTCCGTTTACTTTATGCTCAACGATCCGAATTCATTGTCGGGCAGCATGGAGATTCTGTGCGAGTCGCCGCCCAGCAACGAACTGGAAATGGTGCTGGCCGAACAGCTGGAGACAGACGGAGTGCGTCTGACAGCGCATCCATATTCAACACCGGTAAGTAACTACAAGAATTTTTCATACTCATTCTCATTCACATTCAGATTGCCCCTCACTTAAAAAGAGCTTGGTGCGCTTTGACTGCCTGTTGATTAGCGACGGTGGCTGGTGGTGCCACCACCCGTTGTGCAAACCAACTGCTGTCAACTGCATTGATTAGATATGGGACTCTTGTCATCCAGGCCTAGACCTTATCAAGCTAACAAGCTCACACTCTTTTACACTTAACATACCACTGCTCGGTGTGTTATACAATCGCTTGGTTTTCATTAAATGTTACCTCGCCCGTTGCCTCTGTTTCTAGCAATAAGCTATTCAAACTTTATTTCCTGGTCAGGTTAAGAGAGCTCAAGCATTTTATATATAATACAGAGAATCCAATTGCAAACAAAAATTGCAAAAAAAAAAAAAGCAAAAATGAAACTTGGAATTGTTTTAAATTTCGCTCAGGTGCGCCCAGAGTTGAACTCTGTTTAGTTTTTCGGTTGAGTTTAATTCTGTTCGGTTAAGTTCAGTTCAGTTGAATTTCAGTTTTTACTTTTAGACGAGCTCAGTTTCTCTGGGCACCCACAACAAAAGGTAAACCGAAACCCAAAACTATTCAATGTCAGTTTACATGCTTAAATTAAAATTCTCCGACAAGCAAAGTGGGTGAGTGAAATAGAAATAGAAAAATCTAGAAAGTTAGGTAGTGTTGCAGATATCCTATACTATAAAACATATTTCAACAAGCTCAAATGCATTTTTCAATGGGTATCAAAGTAGTATAAAGCTAGATAGATACTACTTTTGCTGCTGCTGATTCTGCTACATGGCATGGCACTGTTTTCAAATGTCAACTCGGGGTTTCTACACACTTGACAGTAAAATGGAGCACATTTAAACGGCAGCTCCAATGATGCTTTGCTTGCTTGCTGGCCAATGTTTCTCCTTCTGTTGCTGCTGGTGCTGGTGCTAGTGCTGGTGATGCTTTTGTCTTTTGTATGCAGCTTTTGGCTTTGGTGCCGTCTCGAGTGTCATGATGCAGCTCCATTGTTTTAACTGTTGCTGGGGTAGCTTTTGAGTTCTACTCTTTGCCAGGTAGGCGACATATCATGTGCCATTATATGTACCAAAAGGTACCGACGACGCGTCGCTTCGTTTGTTTTTCGACCAGCAATTGTGCAGCCAAAAGCTCTTGAAACGTTATTCGGGGCAGCATTTAAAAAATACCATTGCCCCTGCTCTGAGCCCTTATTGGGGGCTTTGTGTAATTAAAGTAATGCCCAAAGAGCAGACAAGTTGCCAAAATAAAGGATAAAAAAATAAGAGAAGAGTAGAGTTAACTTGATGGGAATCCCATCTGCTGACGGCTGAATGATTCAGTCTGCCAGAAAAGCCTGACTTTAAGCCCAATGTGATTTATTATGCAAAAAGCGGAAATTATAAACTGACCCTGCCGCCCTGACAGTCAAATATATGTATAGATATAACACGGCAACAACAGCATATTTCTGTTTTTGGTAACGCTCTCGTATGGAATTCGCTCGTCAATCTTGTTGCAAAATGTGATTTATATATGAGGTATAGGAATCCCTTATACTATAACAACAACATCCTGCCCCAATAACTTCGTTGGCGGCGTTATGTATTGCGTTGCGTTGCGATCCGAACCGAACCGAAGCGATGCGATGCGATGCGATGCGATGCCGCACAAATCACAAATCACATCATTGAGTTGTTTTCATCAAAAGGGCAAGCATGCAGCTTCTCCAGTTGTCCAACTGCCCAGCTCTTTACTTCTTCCATCTTTTGCACAGTTTTGTTGTTGATGAGTCTACGGCTAATACACACACACACACACACACACACACACACACACACACACACACATACGTCTTAAGTTGCTGAGGCCTCTGTGTGCCTCATTCATTCATTCGCCGCCTTGTTTCGCCTTGCTTGTTCGTCCGCTCGTTTTGTGTATTTTTATCCGAAAACTATCTTGGCTGCCGACTGACGACTTCTTGCAGTTTTGTATCTGCGTATCGCGCTCGGGCATACAATTTTTATTTATTACTCATTCAGCTGCAAAATTGTTCCTTAATTGCCCATATCAGCTGAGAAATGAAATTTATTACCTGGCGTGTGTATATCGCCAGTGCCAGTGCCAGTGCCAGTCAGACAGCCAGCCAAAACAGACAACGTCCTAAAACTTTTGCTGCCGCATCATTATCAGCCGCAGCCTCAAACTCAGACTCAACCTCAACCTTAGCAAGCAGTCAACAGCATCCTCCGACTGCGACTCCAACTCCAACTCTGACCAGCAGCAGCAGCAGCATCGACATCATTAGTTTTGTGCGCCGTGCCGACAACGTTTTGTATATTTACTTAATATTGCAATGGTCTGTGCACTGTGCGAGTGTGTGTATATACACTGCAAAAAAATCAAGCAAATTTTAACTAAAAGCTAGAATTTGGCTAACTGTTTTCATTGCATATGTTTACCCTGTTCAGTCAATAGACAGCCAACTAGTAATAGTATTTCTTGCTATTCCATTCTCATTCTTGCTGTGTATTGTTTGTGTATTTGTTGGACCCCATCGTCCAGTCCTCTGAAGCCATTTATCTCTCCGAGTGCGCTTTGCGACGTGGAAACGTGGACAGCAACCTTCTGTGATTTCTGATTTCTTATGCCAATTTACTCTCGACCAGTGCCGACTGCTAGACTCTCGTACACTGCTCCATATTGAGCCCAATCATCATCATCATTATCATTAAAAATCATCATCATCATCTCATCATAGTCATCAGCAGCAGCAACAACAGTAACAGCAACAACAACAACAACAGCGGCAGCATAGATCAAAAGACAGTTTTGCTTCAGTTTGACTCCCTCTCTGTGTGTTCTCCGTTCTGTCTTTTTGTTCTTTTCTGTTTTGTTGTATAATTTTATTTTATGTGCTTGCAGCCTTGACCAGGTCAAGTTGATTTTGGGGTCGAACGGTGCCTCAACATAACACAACTCAACTCAACTTGATCCAACTCGTCTCGACTCCAACTCCAACTCGAACTAAAACTTGGACTCGTACTTTGGATTCGGATTTTAGTCATTGCTTGTACGTTTCGCTTCGGCTGACTTTGGCTGACTTTAAGTTATTTCAGCGAGGCTTGGGCTTTATTGATTTGTCCTCTTTGATCTTCTGCCTGAGCTGTGGCATGATTTCATTTTTATGAACTTGACTTTTGTGCATTTTGTGCTCATTTTGAGACTTTCCGTCTACGACCCACAATAATGTCGGCAAAACTTCTTATGTTTCCTTCCTCTTCCTGCCTTCCTTAATATATTTTTTGGAGCATTTTCTGCGTATCGTGGCAAGTAATTGCCGCAATTCAATTTGTTCATTTTGCCTACGTGCAATGTGGTTTTATTATTATTATTGCGTTGGTTGCCTTTCATGCGCTTACAAATTAGCCCGTGGCTCAAGGTTTAATTTAATATTATATTTGTGCAAGCATGATGATAATGAAAATTGCCTTTCCCGGTTCGCAATGTTTTTTAATTATTTATAATAATTGGCATTTTGCCAGCAATTTACACGGCGTTTATAATATGTGATTGTAAACTTAAACTTTGTTTTATGTTGCATAATTGGTGCGCTCCTTTAATGACAGTCTTTTAGTTTATATTCTGTTGTTTTTTGCTTAATGTCCGAAGTTTGCCTTCAGTTACTTAATTAATCAAGCATATTTTTGAATATGAAAGTTATTATCTGCATATCCTTTAAGGCTAGCTATTATTATGTTACTCCCTATTATTATAGCTCAAATTATAACATAAGCATTATGTTCGACATCAAAGCATGTCCGGCTTGGCCATCAAATTTGCATAGCCGGCAGCTTAACTAGGGCCATGAAACTTAATCAAGCATTTAACACCGAATACATTCATTGCTCATAAAAAATTAAAAGTCTAATTGTACACACACACACACATATATACACACGTAAAGGGAGAAAAAGAAAGAGAGCTCAAAAATTAAAGCAACGTTTCGCGTTTGCATTCGGTTTTGGTTCACGTTCATGTCCTTTGTGGCCCGTCAGGTCCAACAGGGCGGATACACGTTTTGTTTTTCTTTTAACTCAACCCAATTGTGGGCGATAAAGAGAGAGAGATAGGATAGCAGCGGGGAACAGCAAGAGAGAGAGCTAGTGAAAGTTGGACCCTAAACTAAACGATGAAGCGAACCCTCTTCAGCTGAGTTGAGTTGAGTTGACGGCAATGGGCTGCGTGCTTTTTAATTAATTTAATTGCAATTTAATTACGCTTGCTATTTAATTAAACACATTGGCAGCACTCTTTCTCTCTCTTGTTCCGTTCCTCTCTGAGCGAAAGAGAGGCGTTGGTGCAAATTGCATGCAAAGTTTTTTATTTTCGGTTAGAGTTTGAGATAGAGAGAAATTCGAGTGCTTGTAGTTTGGCAATTGCGGCTTAATTAGACATGCAGTTAAATTGATTTGGCCGTTAGCAACAGTTACGTTTTCAGCAGAGCCCTGTTAACCGCACACATGTAATTTATCGCAGATATTTGCAGTTTCCCCAGTTACCTTGCCACAGTTGCCAGTTTGCCCGTTTGCAAGTTGCTGCTTGCTGGTTGCCCATTGATAATTGACGATTAATTTAATAGAATGTCCAAGTTTGGTGTTGCTGCAACGATTCTCTGACTCGAAATAGGACTGTGAATCTCTGTGATTCTGAGTTGGCTTTAGTTTGTCGGCATGCTCAATTGTGCGAAGTTATTTCGCATGCCACAAAGTGGCACCAAAATGCTGCTGTCGTCGCCTGTCTGCGAGTTCCTCTCTCTTCCTTTTTTTTTTTTTTGTTTTCTGTTTTCATCTAGCTAGTTGGGATTCTAAACAACTTGCCACATGCTTGAAAGTAACCGCTGCCGTTGCAAAACCGGGCCTTACTTGGAGTTTATCTCATATTTCACATGCCGCCGCAATTACTGCCGCTACTTACTGACGGGCAGCTGCATCATTGCAGCCTTGCACCACTGCACCACAACTGGCCATGTCAACTGCCTACACAAGTAGCCTTCTATGTCCGTCGCCTTGAAATGTTTCATAAATATTACTACTACTACTACTACCACTAGCGATCTGTGTGCCTCGTATGCGGCAGCAGTTTTGCTTATAAATCAAAAACTGGCCACATCCAACCCAACCACGTTGCAAGTAGTTGTGGTAGAAGAAGAAGGCTACGTTGACAGCCGCTTATAAATCTTGTCGCGCACTTCGACTCACGAGATCCCGAGACGAAGACTCCGCTTTCAGTGCTTTTTCACTTGTGCGTTTTTCGTGTAACCAATTACAAAAGACTACGCAAAGAGACAAAGCGTGTGCGTGAGAGAGAGAGAGAGAGCTGAAGAGGGAAGTTAGTTGCTATCTCGCTTTCAATTTGTTGCTTACATTTATTTATG
The DNA here is from genome assembly GCA_035044725.1 of Scaptomyza caliginosa. Taxonomy (NCBI): domain Eukaryota; kingdom Metazoa; phylum Arthropoda; class Insecta; order Diptera; family Drosophilidae; genus Scaptomyza; species Scaptomyza caliginosa. The sequence continues at coordinate 1,501,443 of JAWNNR010000686.1, forward strand.
TTGCAAATATTCTCATTGGCAGCGTTCGAGAGAAGCTAAACAAATCGCGCTCGACTTGACATAACTCGCTGTCAATGTGTCGTCTGCATGTCCCAAAGTTGTTGTTGTTGTTACTGTTGTTGTCATCGATGTTGTTGCAGCAATTACACATCTCACAATTGTGCCACGCTAATGATGGGAGTCCCACGTCCACGTCCACGTCCAGCCAGAGCAGCCAAAGCAAACAAACGCTGACAACTGCCTTTGGATTTTGTGACATTTTGCCAATTGTACAATTGCGTGGAGTGGCAGTGAAAGGCGGCCTATGCCAAACTCTACCTATTACAGACTCGATAGCTGTCTACCCCCTCCCCCTCCCGTGCCACCTCCCCTCATCTCATCTCATTTCACATCTGTTGGCCAACTCTCTTAACTGGCAAACTGCAATCGCGTCGAAACGGCGTCCCCAGTTGGTCTTTTGCCTTTGGGGTGATTGTGCTGTCCGGCACAGTTGATATGCCCGTCCGTCGCTGCTAAATGTCAATTAATGTCATCAACTATTTTTGCAACGTTTTCGCTTTTAATTGGCGTTTGCCAACAACATCAACAACAACAACAACGCCCACTTTTCAACTTCAGCCTCGGCCGCAGCCGCAGCCACAGCCCCAGCCCCACCCTTTTATTACTATTATTGTGGGCGGTTAGTGTGCTCTTGACTTCTTCTTGCCACACATTTGGAGTAGCTAAAGCTAGTTGCCGCTAGTTCCCAGGCCATCAGCATCATCATCATCAACATCATCGTCGCCGGAACAGCGAAAGGATTCTTGGACTCTTTTTTTTCTCAACGCTTTTTGTGTACAGCGTCCAGTGAAAGTTGTTTACATTTGCCTCATGGCAGAAATGCTGCTGATGCTGCTGACACATTTTGCCAACCATTGAAGCCTTTTCAAACCGCTTTGGCCCGGCCTGTGCGCCAGTTAGCTCAGCTAATTAGAGCATCCCAAGAAGAGGAGGACAACAACATGAATACATCAAACATTGCACAAGTGCAACAACAGCTAACTGACTGCCTGGATGGATGACCTAAAAGGGTTCAGTAGCAGCAGGAAGAGGGGAAATGCGTTACAGATTTTCCAGTTTGAGTTTGATTAGAACGCAGCTTGTTTGCTGTAATTAACAGTCCGAGCAGGCAGGCAGGCAGGCAACTGTAATAGGCAGCAAGTTTACCCACAAAAAAAAAAACAAAAGAATGAATACCTATAAAGGGGAACATGCTGTTTAGAGTGCGCCATGTTTAAAAGAATTTGTTTTAACGGATTTAAAGTAACTACTGTTAAAAAAAATACATTATTTTAATTCACATGTCAACTATACCAGCTTCTAGGCCAGTTAAAAATTTGTCTCAAACATTAATCAAGCCTTTTTCCAACACTTTCTTTTCGCAAATATCACTCACCTTTACTCTAAAGTGTTTTGCTGCTCGAGTGCCCGTTGTCAGACCAAATGCAACACCAAAAACCGAAATGCTGCTAAAGTGAGTCTCTGTTTTTGGTGCCCTAAAGGTAAATGCCCAAAAAGTTGCATTGAGTTGCATTGCATTTTGGCCTTTCTGTTTTGAGGTCGACTCCCTGTGATTCGTTACCTTTTTTTTGTTGTGTGGGTGGGAAGAGAAATGTTGTCATATTTTGCATGCGCTAGACGACAGCCAAAACGAGTGTGTGTGTGTGTGTGTTGTGGTGTGGCAGAAATGGAAGAAGATGAAGCTAAAGACAAAGTTGGCGATGTTTGCTGGCTTACACTAAACGACATAAGCATAAATCTCACTTACCTACAACTTGATTTACGCACTATACAGCCTCGTGGCCTCATGGCTCATGGGCTCATGGGCTCGTGGCCCCGAATGTCTCATACCGCATACCGCATACCTCCTGCCTCATGGCACAGACGAAACATAGCTCATGCCACGTTACGTTGCGACGTCATAACGAATGTGCGCCTGTCAGCATTTCAACTTTGCGCCATTTATGTTGGTCAACCGCCTGGCGTGGAGTCGATTCCGGACTCACTCTATGTAGGGTGTGGGTGCTGCTTTTCTTTCTTTTTGCATGTGCAGACATTTTCCCAACCACTTCCCCCCTGCTGTCTATCAGCCTCATCTTCAGTATGTCTGTCTTGTGGGTCTTGGGGGTCTCTGCAGTTAGTGCCGTAGGCGTAACGTTGTCTCTTTCCTTATATAAGTTTATATATTGTACTTTTTTTTTTGTTTTTTTGGGTAGGTGTATCCACATCGCATTTGTATTTATTTCCTGTTTGATGGTGGTCCTCACTGCTTTTTTATGATTCATTTGGCAATTTCCAAGAGGCATATGACATTTGATATAAATGTTGAGCGCTTACCTCAAAAGCCCCTCATCTGTTGCTGTTGAGTGATTGACTTGGCCTCGGCATGCGAACAGGATTTGCATAATGTGTGTGTCGCTGTGTGTGGTAGTGTGTGTGTGTGTGTTACCCACTTTAATGATGGTCTTTTGTGGTCTACACAGTCTAGACTAACAGATGAGCGAGACTCACCGAGACCGAGGCAGCCAGCTGGCCACCTTTCTCACGACACGCCTTATCGCCATAAACCACGGTAAACTAGAGAACTATAGAATAGTGTGTTTTGTTTGTGTGTGTGTGTGTGTTAGTGCTCGCTTGCCTGGTGCTAATCATGTTGCACAGACTCCTAGCTAGCTAGCTGGGTGCCACACCTCCAACATACTAAATACCTGTGGCCATTAGAAGCACACAAATCATGCGACAGACGTGGCTCTAAAGTTTTTAACTTTAAATCAACTACACTAAGAAAATATAACGTATATTTGAGTAACTTTTTCTTAAAGTGTAGTAGTTGCAGTTGTTGTTGGCGAAGTTGTAGGGCAGCCAACACCTGCATAGTTTATCACTTGGCCACTGTGTAGTTTGAGTAAAAACCAATTTAGAGCACTTTTGTCTACACACACACACACACACCCACATGAACGACAACTGGAAATTTAGTTGTTAAAGTCAAACAATTTCAACAATATTTCTGCGCATAAATTACAGTTGCAGTCCAAGTCAATGTTGCAGTCGCTCTTGCTGTTGTTGTTGTTGCAGTAAGCTTTCCCCCTACTTTGACATTGTGGCTGTAAAATAAGAGCCAGAGAGAACAACAACAAAAACGATAAAAAACATTTACAACAGTCGTCCTTTGTGACTGTTTTGCGACTGTTGCTCCCCATTTGAGAAGTTTTGCGAGCTGCTGCTGCTGCTGTTGTTGCTGTTGCCACAGCCGCTTGTTGCCGTTTTGGGTCATAAATTTCGCCATGGCGACATTTCGGCATTTTTCCAGCATGTTGTACGCGGCCGAAGCCAGCTTCCAAGTGAATTATGCGGCACACACTTATACAGCAACGAGAAACATACTGATGCGCATATACATATATATTGGCTTAATATCGGTTTTGTAATGCCGCCCTGCGGTGCTTAATTACTTGCAGATAAGACAAGCCAAAACGCCCATCTGGCTCACGCCTCCTTTGCTGATTTCAGGTTTTCTCGCTCTCCCCTGAAACTGGACAAATTCAGAAATGATGATGATACATCATCAGCATTGGCTGTGGCTGTGGCAGTGGCAGTGATAGAGTGAGATGGATAGAGTGTGAGAAGATACGAAATTCAATGACAAGATTCTGTTGGCAATCTAATTATTTGCAAATAAGCCCGCAATGCATTTGCCACAGCCCAAAGCTAGTCGAAAATCAGTTTTGCTACATTTTCATTAGACTGAGTGTCGTCTCGCTAGCTTCATATGCAGCTGCAGTTGCAGCAAGTTGCATTAACCATTTCCACTGGCCTGGGCTTAATTAATTTCCAAGTGCCACGTGTGAGTGTCCAATATCCGTATGCAATCAAAACGGCAACCACAATGTGCTTAAGCGCCAGATGAATACAGACGAACATACTCCACTTCCTTATCTCTCTAGTCCTCGGTTCCCCGCCCGCCGACTGTTCTGCCTGGCGGCTGGTCAGCGCCTTTGAAGCGCGCTCATCAACGGGTTTGGAAGCAAGGCATGCCATATCAGTTTTCATAATTGGCACTGGCAGCACTGACATTCTCGTCTCATCATCAAGCTCTTAGTTGTTGTTGTTGTTGTTTTTGTTGTTGTGCAAACACTTCATGTTCATGCTACCCACTCGAGTGGACATTTGAGCCTTGATTCCCTGTATTTAAGTCATTGCAATGTGTCTGCAAAGCCGTGTTGCCGTCTCCAAGTTGTATCGCTCTGTGTTTGTGTGTGTGTGTGTGTGTGTGTTGTATCTTTGTCTGATACTTGTGCATGTGCAGCATCATCACCTCATTTAGATATGCGATATGCAAAACCTTTTGGCCAGGCTTTTTGCTTTTGCAGCTTCTTCTTCTTCTGGTGCTGCTGCTGCTGCTGCTGCCGTCTCGCTTGAACTTGACCCTGGGGCTAAGGCTGACTGAACATGCGCCTTAAAATGCCAGTATATGCTACAATCAAAAGATACTCCTCGCTCTGTTGCACAAGCAGCAATCCAAATGCGTTGTCCGGCCAACGCAATGCACTCAATGAAATGAATTGGTTGACATTACTTTTATGTTGCTGTTGTTGTTGTTGTTGTTGTTGTTGTTGTTGTTTATGCACTGCATTTAGCCGCAAGTTGTTGTTGCAGTTGTTCTCTAGGCTTATCTTTTTTTCCTTTTGCTTTTGCTGAAATTGTATACGCAGCAAAGAGTATGACGAAGTTGTTGCCAAAAGGTGTGAGAATTGAGACAACAGCTGCAGCTGAGCTGCCTTTAATAGGCATATCTGTCGGATTGTTATGCAAATAATATGGAAAAGGAGCTTTAGGTAGCTACACACACACACACACACAGATACGCACACTGCCACAGCAGTCCAATGCGAAATTGAGTTGAAAACGTTTACCTTAAAAGAGAAGTTGGCGAAGTATAAACGAACAGAAAGAGGGAATCAATTTGAGTATTCGTAAAAAGTGTTTATGCTTTTGTGTAAAGAGATAAAAATTATGGTCAATATTTTAGTCAATGATGTGCGTAAGAAAAGGAAAAACGTAATTGGTATAGATAAGAATGGAATATTCCAGTAAATTATGTTATACTTATGCCTTTTATCTCAAACTGCAACCAAAAGTGTTAAGCGTATAGCATTTAGATTATCCCTTTCATCTATTTAAACATTTTAATTGGTGTGCTAGCACGTCTGTGCATGCATATATTCTAGAAATTTATAATACTTTTGATTGCCACTAACAAGCCACAAGAATTTCACATTAACTCATGTTCCTCGAGAGATTTCCCCTTGCCTGCCTGTCGCACAGAGAAACACAAAAACATTTTCAGCTGCCTGACCCTATCAAAAGTGTTGTCGCCTTCTTAGACTGTCTGATCTGCAGCTCAAAACAATTTATATCAATTTCCCAAGCACGCAAACACTTGTGGGTTGACTCCCCCCCCCCCCCCCCCCCACACACACACACACTTTACTATTTCTTTCTCGTTTTTGTGTTACTTTTTTTTTCTTACTCCCTCACTCGTCAAACATTCTCAGCACTCAACGCTTACTAATTTCGCATGGCGGGGGCCCACTTCATTTAGGTGCGCAAGAAGCGCAAAAAAAAAAAAAAAAACGTACCCAAAGCGAAACAAAATGCAAATATATATGAAACCTAACACTTTGCCCCCAACCCGCTTTCATAACTTGCCTTACCCTCTTCCTTCAAATCCAGCTCCATTTGTGCACAAGTGCGCGACGACGCTGCTCAACCCAATTCCATATGCATATTGCAAACTCTTATGTATTTATGTCGTTTGGGGGATTCATACGTATCCGCAGTATGTTAAAACGAATGGAGCGAATTGCGACGAACCCAACTTTCCATTCCCGGCAGCTCAACCCGCCGCACTTGTCTTAAATGACATAATTTACGGCATAGCGCAGCGCCCGTTACGCCCACCCAACTGACGTCGCTAAAAATTATAAATAATAATTCCACTTGTACGAAATTACCAACATGTGCCCCACGCACTCACACACACACACACACACACACACACACATACACATGAACATGAACAGTCAGACACGACTATAACCATTCGTATTCATTGCGCCATTTTCTTGACTCACTGCCAGCCTATTTCTCGCCCAACTGTCTATCCGTCTGTCTGTCTGTCTGTCTGTCTGTCTGTCTGTCTGTCTGTCTGTCGCCTGGTCTGACTCCGGCTGCTCTTATTGCCAAATAAATTCGTGCAGCAACGAAAATGAAATGTGTAAAATATGTTGCCCCAACTGTGTGCAACAGCCGCAGCAAGCAAACTCTGCCTTCAAGTTGCAGCCTCATTCCTGGACTTTGGCTTTTTATGCCTTGGTTGTTGGGCAGTTTTGCCGTTTGCAAGTATTTGCCATTTCATTTTTATGTACTCTACTCAAGTGGTTGTATTTTTTTTTTGTTTTTTTTTTTACAAAGCTAAGCATTGGCGAAATTTGAGCGCATAAAATTTTTATATATTTTTTATTATTTCTAATCGCAGTTTTATTGCAATTTATTTCGATTTTTATTTTTTATAAAAATAACAATCTGCCAAGTAAATAGTAAAATAAAAGAAACTTTTGCAGGGCATTAAATATTCGCTTAAACCAACTTCAATCTTTTGCCACGTTCTTTTTATATGTTTTTTTTTATATAAATTTCACTTTTTTTTGCTTTTTGCTGGCTTGCTAGCAGTTGTCTCTGTTTATTTATTTGTGTGTGTGTGTGTGTGTGTAACTTAGTGTGTTGCATAGTTGTTGTGCCTTGTTTTTTTTTTTGTATTTGCAACGACCCCAGTTCGGCCTTAATTAACTGCTTATGAATCTGCATATGCAGTCGTTGTCGTCGAGCCCCTCCTCTTTGTATATACGTGTGTGTGTGTGTGTGTGTGTAGGTGCTGCTTGTTGCGGTGGCGTGGCACTAACAAAACTAAAATGAATACAAAAAGGAAAAATAAAAAACAGGATGCTCATTTAAATATTTAATGAAGTGCCTGTGTTGTTGCAGTTGTTCCCATTGCTGCTGTGCCAAAAAAAAAAGCCAAAGAAAACAAAAACCCAAAAAGGAAAAACCCAAATGAAAAACAGGCTAATCATGCCCAGCGCATTTGTATATCCCACAGTCATCTAGCATATCTAGTATGTATTGTATACATGTATATGTATATGGCACATGTAACAGTTTTTTGTGCAGTTTTCATTTTCAGTTTTTGGATGCGCCTCTTGACCCATTTCAGCTGCCACAGCGTGCCGCAGCCCTTTAAGAGAGATGCGTTGTGTTTGATTAAATGTCTTGCAGTGTGTGTGTGTGTGTGTGTGTGTGTGTCCAGCGAGCTGTGGTCTCTGGCTCTGGTTCTCGGGCTTGGGTTTGCCAGGCACGTCTTTAATTAGAAAATAATTGCAAAAGCCAAAACACAAACACGCGCACACACACACACACACAGGCACACATATGGTCACATCTCATACATGGTGGAGGACAACGGCGCCACAGTCAGCCTCAATTGATGGACATGATGCTGACTGGTTGGCTGGCACAACATTCAGCGTTCAGCGTACAACGTTAAACGTTCCGAGTCTCGTTGCAAGCCTTGACACATGCCAAAACAGGCAATGCCCAACTAGTATGAGGCAGCATATTCTGTATTTTTTTTTTTGTTGCTTTGTTTTGTGTTATTTTTGTTGTTGTTTGTACTCTTGGCTGACCAACGCCGCTCGTCGTTGAGCCATTACATGGCAACATTTGCAACACCTTTCAGTCAAGTCAAGTCAAGTCCTCGCCCTGTTGCTGCGGCTGCTGCCGCTGCCATTGTCTGTGGCAGGCAGACACTGTCTTTTCCTTTTCTTCCCCAACCATCGACCGCCTACACAGCATTTGCTGATTTTTGCGAAATTTATATTACTTTACTGCGAGACAGACAGAGAGACAGACCCCATGTTGTTATCATGTGACATATGTGCATCAACGCCCCATGTTTGTATTTGGCCGTGGCGCTGTCAACAAGACGCGAAGAGATCAGGCTATGCTATGTTGGGGTGGTGCGGTAGGGTGGAGTGGTGAGATTTATGCTGACAGGGGCGGCGTTTGATTGGCAAATGGTACAATATGCGTAGACAACAGCACGTATGCGTAATTTGACGATGTCTTAAAGTGACAAAAAACTTCAATTTCAAGTGTCAACTTCCGCGTACAACTAATTGGCTGAGCATATCGCTAAAAAACAGAAAGAGGACGGTGACTTGCAATTAACCCACAGCTCGCACAGAGCTCAGTTACTTAGTTAGTTAGGCCAAATGCCTTTTGTCCACTTGCAATAAGAGGCAACATGCACATGCCATCTCATCCGTGTGCACATCCTTGTGTGCTTTGCCATTTGCAAAAATCGGGTGCTTGAACTCTGCAGTTGCGCTTTTGTGTTTCCTTCGTTTTGCGTTTTTTTTATTTATTTTTTTCGGCAATAAACTAATGAGCGACAAAATGCAAAAAGCCAGACGACGACGACGACAAACAGTTGCTGCTAGTTGGTGCAAGTTGCGATTTGCTGCGAGTAGCATGTGGCAAACATTGGACTGATATTCACACTTGGCATCAACAACAACTGTGTGTCCAAATTACACTTGCCTAAATTGTGAAACGTATTTAAGTATTCTAAGCTTTAGGCATATACTTTTTCTCAGTGTACAGTGGACTACTGCTGCTGATGCTGCGCCTGTTTCTCTCAGTTGGCTTAATTAGAAGCCTAAGTTAGTTAGACGCCCCAGACACAGCTTTACAACACAGTGGCACTATGCAGTTTGCACTATTAACCCCTTATGCGACTACTGCTACTTCTCTCACACACTCGCTAACTATTCTATTCCCTTTCACCCTCTTCCTTGCTCACTCTCCTTCTATCTATCTATGTGATTCCTTTGTGAGTATCTCTGTGTGTGTGTGTGTTCTCTGCTTGGAGGAGCTAGCCCGTATCCATTTAGCAATTTAGACGCACACCCACTCACTGCAAATGCCTTTGCATTCGCTGACTGAGAGCGGCGGGAAAAGCGCGGGGTGAAGAAGTGGTGGGCAAGGGGTTTGCTGCTCCATGCGATACGTCCATCAGTCGTTTGCTCGTTTGCCTGCGCGCTCATTTAATTAACAGTCGCGCGCCACGCCAAGCCACGCCATGCCACATCAGGAGAAGAAGACCACAAGCAAGCTTGCATCATCAGCAGCAGCAGCAACAGCAACATCCTACGGCCAGGAGATGGGCTCTGACTATGTCGGAGGTTGGGCCAAGAAGGCGTGCTGCATCTTTGGGCGGGCGCGGCAAGCAATTTTTTTCTCCTTTTCAGCTGCCTTTATTATCTTGCTTCGTTTTTGTGCCCGCTTTTGTAAAGTATATATATATCATCTATATATATATATATATATATCATCTATATGTATATGTATGCACTAAAAAAATATCTTGCATGTATTTTTAATTATGAATTATCGTTGTGCTCTTTTGATTGCACTGACTGACTATCAAACTGGCTGAGTGAGTGAATGGCTCATTCCACCAGCTTGTTGCATTTAAATGACATAATTATGGCGCATAAAGAAACTCCCACACAACAAGAACAACAACAATCACAACAACAGCAGCAGCAGTTGCAGTTCCACCGGCGACGGCGACGGCGGCAACAGCTCAAAGCTTTAGCTTCAGCCTCAACTTCAACTTCACTTCCTATATAAGTGCATATATAGCCCACATACCCATCTCCGAAGCGTTAACAATGGGTCTTCCGAAAAAAAAAAACTGCATTTTTTTTTCCCCGCTCAGCTTCTGTCATGGAAAGAGGGAAAAATTAAAAATTTCAGAACTTGTGCAGACAACTTGAAATTGCAGCAAGCACGAACAAATTGTATTTTCTATTTATATTGTATAACAATTTTTATTTGCACGTCAGCCACTTGAGAGTGTGCAAGCCCCTGGCCCCGCCCCCCGTACACCGAACCTCTGTACACACTGTGAGCCAAAAATGAAATGTATAAATAAAATTTGGACAATTGAAAACGTATTTGAGCGTTAAGGCGCATATTACGTGTGCAAATATCAACATTTTATTTCAGTTTCTAGCCAATTTTATTTGAACTTTTTTGGGTTTTTTTTTTGTTTTTTTGGTCGGTTTCCACTTGTAAAAACCATTTTCATTATGAGTGGCAGTAGCTGAAAGAGAAGGCACAAAATTTTATATCGATTTACACAGTCAATGGCCTAAACAAATAGAATGATGAGCGTCAATGAAGCGAGCAACAAAATTCCCCAGAGAAAGGAGACGGAGACCCTTAACAAGTACAGTAGTCTGTGGTTAAACACCATAACTAAAGTTTGTGATAAAGTTAGGTGCTTAACGAAATGAAATATAGTTGCGTTTAAGCAGAAACTACACCAAATCAATTAAAATATATACTATACTAGTTTATATATTTTTTTGTAGTTTGCTTTGTACTGCATTTTAGTGGTGCATTGGAGCTGAAGTATTTTGCTTAATTGAAAATGATTTGCCAATGAATCACGACTAAATCTGCAATGAAGCAAAAAAAAAAAAATAAATAATTGTGACAAAATTGCTCGATTTTTAATATAGAAATTAACATGGAATTTAAAACTGAAAACTTTATTCAAGTGTTTGGCGCTTAGTGCAGTTGAAATAACACTTAATTACTAAACATACACTGTCCACAGATCTACATACATAAACACTCTATTTTTCAATTGCAATTAAAATGCCGGCAGCTTGTCGGTCTAATAATAATAATATATATTTAAAAAAAAAAAAAACGGTAATTAACTATCGATTGGTATTTATGTGGGCAGCGTTTGGTTTTGGGATTTTGTTGCAATTGTTGTTAAAACTTGCCGAACATTATGGAACAATTATAATCATATTGAAAATGTTTTGTAATTAAGCATGCATGACCACAAATTTGCATTAAAATCGCTTGCATTATTAGCAGCTGATTCAAGCCAAAATCCGCCCATAACCAACGACATTATATATAGCCCATTTTTTTGTTTTAAGCTGCTTAATGGAAATGTGAAAATCGCTTGCACGCGCTTAGTCGTCCTCCAATGGGTATTTTTTCCTTCTGATTTCCATTGTTTGAGCGTATAAAATTAATAATTAAAATGGCAAATTAATGCGGTGTTCAGCTGGAAAAATTATTCATGTTCAGCTTAGCCAAGGCGAGTAAAAAAAAAAAAAAAAAAAAAAGAAGAAAATAACAAAACTAAAATAATTCAACTGCTGCTCGTGAATAATAAATGTATGTACGATTATGTAAAGGTATTAAATGCTATTATTCGCACTTTATGCATGCTCTAATTGATAATTAATTTTATTGATTTGCTTTAACGCTGCTCTTGTCATTTATATGTGCCGTTAATTGCTCGCGTTAAGATTGCTGTAGCAAGATAAATGGTTTGAAATGCTCATTACTTGTCAGTTAAAAGGCTGGATTTACGTAAAGCAAACCGATACCTCTGTTGCTTCATTAGGATATCTGCTAGTCGAGCTACCTTGGCTTCGCCCCTAGTGTGCCTAACACCATCCATCAATTGGCATTGACAAAAGGCTATATGAGCTGCTTATATTATGTCTAAGTCTCAACCCCAGCAGCGACAACCTTCAATTCGCACACCCCATGCGCTAATGAGTTTTAATGATCGCAACCGAAAAGTAGGCAAAACATTTCCTGAATTTTAATTCATCTACACACACGCACGGCAGTTGACTGCTGCTCGCTGTGCTGGCCGTTAACTTGTCTACAGCGCAACACCTTAGTTGCTTGATTTATGAGCTACTAACGGCACACAACCGCAAACACACACATAAACACACACACAACTATAGACGACTAACAATAATTACTAAGGCACAGCCTGTCGCAATCTGCAGCGAAATAAAGTTTTTATCCCTGCTGGCATTTTAATAGGTTTCTAACATTTAATGTGCACCAGTAGCTTCAACTGCCACGCGCAGCATATCTGGCAGTCGTCTCATTGTCGGTAATGCATAAAAACGCACTAAAATGTTCCCACGCAATTAATTAAGAGTTTCGTTGTACATTTTTGTTTACTTAATTGGTAAACATTTTGTTACACATTTTTATGTGCGACCAGGTGAAGCACTTTCAACCGGCATTTGCAAACGCCCACAAAAACCATTTATATATATATATATATATATATATATATATCCCCATTTAATATTCCATTTTTATTGTTAGCTGCCTTTTGTTAATTAAAACACAAAAACACGTGCGCCGCAAATAAAAAATTTAACGAAAAACAAAAATAAGCGTCACCTGCTTGCTGCCAATAAAATTACCAACAGTATTTGGGCCTTGTTTGTTCTTGGCTTCGTGCTCGTTTATTTTTTGTTTGATACTGCCCATAAATGCAATGAGAATTTAATCCTTTTAACGCCGCGTTTTCATTACATTACTGTAAATTTGGTTTACAAAAATTGTGAAAAGCCTCTGCTGCATTTTGGCTTTTACTTTTGTTTGTTTTCAAAGTGGTGGTTGGTTAGGGTGCTACCCAGAAGACAAAAAAAAAAAAAATAGAAAAACAAAATGCAAAAAGAATCCTTTTTTTGTTCCAGATGGTTGGGGTTAAGAGCTCGGGAATTGGTCATAGCACATGCATACATATCTGCTGTTTACATCTATGTGGATTTTATGTTATGTTATGTTTTTTTTTTGTTTTTTCCGTAAGCATAACTGAAATTGTGCGCCATTTTTGTGTGTGTGCGTTTTTTTTTTTATGTTGATGTGTCTGCCTTTATTTTCGCATTTGTGCTACCCTTACTACATGTTTTTGTTGCTGTTTTGTGTGTTTTTTGTTGCGCTATGTTTGTTTTGTTGTAGGTCGTTATGTAGAAAACAATTTCATGTGCTGTGCCCTTGGATTTTTCGTTGTTTTTGTTGCTGGTAGTGGCGCAAAATTTTGTGGCTGGCAAAAATATGCGTGTGGCAGTATGTGTATTGTAAGTGATGTGAACTGTATACACATATGATAGATAGCATTAAGGTGATTCATGCAAGGAAAAGTAGAAAAAAGAACTATTAAAAGTTCATTTCTGTTTGAAGTTACAGTAAAATGATTCCTATTTTTTAACTAAATCCGCTTGCAGGATATGATACACCCCAATGCATATTTAAAAACATGCAAACACACAACAACAAAAAGAAAAGAGGTTAATATGCGTTCACATTCGTTCTATGCTACCCTTTACCCCTTTGCAACCTTTTCTCTTTTGGCCACATTCAATGCCAAAAATATGTAAAAGCTTGGTTTCCCACCAAAACCAAAAGGGAAAGAATGTTTCGTCACACACAGAACACAGAGAATATCGCAAAAAAATGCATATCCCAACATAAACATCAAATTATTACACAGATGCAAAACGAGCAGGAGACACCAAAGTACAAAGTGTGCAACATGACAGGTAAAACAGCTAGAAAAAAAGAAAAAAAAATCAAGCATACGCAGCGTTGCGGTTGTGCAAACAAAATAGTGGCAAAGATAAATATTTCGGGGCTGGTGAAGAGAAACGGCAGCAGCTCATATTTGTGAAATTCCATCAACGCAACACAGTAGCACTTAATGTTGTTGTTGTTGTTTGTGGCATTCTTATTGCTGACGTGCATAATACAGCAAATTGCATTAAAATGAAAGTCGTCGTCGTTGTAGTCTGTCTTGCAAAAAAGAAAAAGATGCAGTCGCTCTTTAAAGCGCTGTAAATTAAAAATTTAAGTTAAATGAGTTTTTCGTTGTTGTTGTTGCTGTTGTTGTTGTTGCTGTGGATGCTGCACTCATGGTGGTCGCCACATTGCACGTCGACTGCGGTTTATGCTCAAAAAATGAAATTCACCTTGAATGCAGTCCAACCCGAGCAGCTGAAAAAACCACAAAATGAAAAAAAAAACCAAAAAAAAAACGTAAAATCTTGATGCAATTATTCATACATGCACGAACAGTCAAATGCTGCTAAGGCGAAGAAGGTGTGTGCCTTTTGGCTAACAGCAACAACAGCTGGAAGGGTATTCGGCTTTTGCGGGATGCTCACAATTGACTGACAGTTGCTGTTTCTTTAGTTGTTGTTGTTGTTGTTGTTGGGTTCCCAACGGTTCACAAACGAAATGCGAAATTCATTTGTCATGCTTATAATTGTCTCACTCGACCAAATTGCAGTTTTTCGGTTTAAAAACGAACTTGTTGCCTGTGCAATTTTAATGAAATCGTTGCCAGTCCAACATTCAGCCAGAGCCAGGCTGCCTGCACGTAGGATCTCTTTCCCTCTCTCTCTATCTTGTGTGTGTGGCCGACTTGAATTGCTGTCAGTAATTATGCTTAATTTTTGTTTTTGTTCCTGACTGCCTGGCGTCTGTGAAGCATTTATTTTTATTTGCAAAGACTTTGAGAATGCGTTGGGTTTTGGCTTTTAGAAGTTTTAAGAGAGTTGTGGCTGCTGCTGCTGTTTTGCCATTGTATTAAGTTGTTTGGCAGCTGCTGCAGTTTAAAATTGAATAATGAACGCCCATTTGCTTTTATGACATTTCGATAATGATGATTGTTTGCTTTGTACGAGTAAGTGTTTGTGTGTGTGTGTGTGTGTGTGTCTTTAATGCCTTTGTTGTGGCATTATCTTTATAAGGCAAACAAATTGTTGTTATTTGGCCGCAACCGCGACTGATTGTGAGAGCCGAGACCGAAACAGACAGACACACAGATACAGATACAATTCACCACAAAGTCAGTCAAGTCCAGAGACGCGGTAATTCAATGCGTCGAAAAGAAATCGTATAAATCTTGCACTTTAATTCCCAGGCAGCCGACGCAGATCAAAAGTAACCTAAAGTAAAACAAACTGAAATCGATCATGATTGAAATCGAGCAGAGGCAGAGGAGTCATACAAACACACACACAAACACACAGTCGGAGTGGCCTCTTGGCGAGTGTTTTGTGAAACATCAACATTTTGACAGGCACACAAATCCTCTTGAAATGAGATTTATAAAACACTGAGCAGACGCAGCACAAAAAAAGATACACAACATATATCTATAAGTTAAGAGAACAAAAAAAAAACAACAGCAACAAAGAGGCAAAAAAGCGCAAAGTCATTGTCAGCGTTGCGCTTGGCTGCGAAATCAGAAAAGCAAACAAAACAAAAGGCAAAGGCAAGAGGCACACCACATTCTGTGGCAAAGAGCTGTAGCTTTAATGTGTAACATGTAGCCAAGTCCGCAGTTCTGTGGCCGAATGCGCTCCACATCTTGTCGTAGTATTTATTTTCATTTTGAAGACATTGTAGTGTCATTTCAGAGCACAGACCGCAGCATGAAAAGCAAATAAAAGGCAAACGAAGGCAAAGAGATACGCCGCCAAAAACTGAAAACGAACTCAAACTCAAAACTACAACACAACACACCCCTCATCCCATCCCTATCGTCAACCGTGTAACAATCCAGCGTGCTGCAGCTTTTAATTAAGCCCAAAGAGCAACTGGTTGCTTCAGTTTCACCACCATCTCTTCTGGACATTTTGTGTTTTTGACTTGGACTTGTAGCGAAAAAAAAAAATGAAACAAAACAAAAATAATTTATCTGCGCGTAAGCCGCATATATGTTGTATCTGTATCTCTGACCAAGCCGTATCTGTATCTTTTTAGCCGTATCTGTAACTGCAATATGTATCTGCGCGCGCCTCGCGTTGCTTGATTTCCTTCTTGCTTTTTTTTTTCTTCACTTTTTCCTTAAAGTTTTTTGTTTTTTGTGTTGTTTGTTTAAGTCTCTCACGACGGCTGCTGGCTGCCCCGCTGAGCGTCAACACCCCAGCCATAGCCACAGCTACAGTCGCAATCGCAGAGTCACGGCTGCCCACTGCCCTGACTCCTCCTTATCCCCTCCTCCCCCAACCGTTTGCTCTCTGCACAGCATCACGTTCATGCGTGGCCACATTTTTTTCTCCTTTTTTTTTTGTAGTTGTTGTTGTGTTGCCTGCGTTTTGTTCGTTTTTATGGCAATAATTGCAACTTGATGACTTAATTGCGGATGCAACTTGTTTTCCAACCTCCGAGGCGAACGCCAAAGTCACAGTACGTGGATATGCCTCTGCCCGTACGGCCTGGAAATTGAATTTTTCCACCTGGCTTCAATGGTTTGCAGTGTGGTGCGCGTATTTAAGCAGGATATGCTTTCATTATTATAGATAGACATACGTACAGGCGTACATATGGTAGCTAGGCTAGTGTGGCGATATGCAATTCTTCACTCATTGCATAAGCAAATAAAATTTCATTAATTTATTAATGCCAGCGGCGGTGGGGGCAGACGACGACGTTGTAGCAGAAGCGGACAAGACTCCATTAGTTCGGGTTTAGTTTAGAGTTTGGTTTTATTTTTCTTTTTGCAAGTTATTTTTATAATCGCAGCAACGTGACATTTATGCGAGTGTTCATGTAAATGATTATTACGTGCCGACTAGGCTTCCCCTCTGCTACCGCCACCTTCCTACTCTCTCTTGCTCGCTCTCAAGAGTTGTTTGCAAAGTAGATTTCTTGATTTATTGCCAGCTGTGTTGTGTAGAGAGAAAAAAATATGTTGTTGTTGTCTGTGTCTTCATGTCTGGCAGCGCCAAAGTAATTTTATGTTTAATTAAAAAGAATTCTGCGTCATTTGCCTGAGCTGCTTTGATGGACATTTCTGCTATTCACGCCGTTTGTTGTTGCTTTTATTTAATAAAAGTTAACATGATTTTTGTAGTTGCTGTCTGCGTATTGGCCATGTCTGTCTGTGCTGTGTCTTGTGTGCACGACTTTGATGTTCGTTTGGTAATAAGTAAGAAAAGAAATATGTTGCGTGGGCAATATTCAAATCACTCTGACATGAGTTGCAGTTAAAAGCAAGCTGTAGAAGGGAAGTGAAGGAGATTGAATTGCCTCTTAGATATGCGATACTTGTTTTTAAGATCACAAAAAAAGATTCCAAGTACTTGACAGGCGCTAAGATGATCAGCGATGCTAAACAAAAAATTATCATAAGTCCATTTGCCTAAAGCAGGAAATTGCGATTATCTAATCTGCATAATCAACATAAATTTAAGTTGAAAAATTGCATACGATTTTCCTGCAACCAAAGCCAATTAAGTGATACTAGAATAATTTTCAAAAAATTTGTTGATAGTCACATTCCCAAGCCATAGTCATCAAATGAAACACCTCATTTAAAGTACTTAACTGAAATGGATTGAATTACATTGAAATACAATTAATTTAGATTTGCTTGACTAACAAAGTATTCTTACTTATTGACCTGCCCGCATCTCTCTCAGCACATTTCATTTAATTGCAATAAAAGCTTTTGCCTTTATAAACAGTTTAATTAACATTTTGTTTCTCTTCTTTATTCAAACTCATTTCAGGTAAGTTTCTTCAACCCAGAATGCAACCACAAAAAGAAGTGCGTATCCGCAATAAAATCAAAACGTTTTGTTTGTCGTGGGTTAAACGTTAAAAGTAAAGTAAGTGGCTTGAAATGTTTAAATACAACTGCAACTGCAACAGGCAGCAGCAGCAAACGACCAAAAAAAACCTACACTTTTTCGACAGCAGCAAGGCAGAAAAACAAAAACAAAATATTGATAAGGCCCGCCCCGCTACGTATGCAGTTTAAAAACTCATTTAGTGTCCAATCAAGCGGCCATAAAGTAAAGTCAATAAATCAAGCATAAAAGTAACAAATGCACAACCCAAACACTCAGATAACACACAAACACATGCAGCTCTGCATTTCAATAAAATTCGATACGTTTTGGGGGCATGGGGCAAGCGTATTTGATGATTCGATGTTCGGCTTCGGGTCCCGTGGTCCCGTGGTCCCGTGGTCCCTTATCAAGGTGTGATGATCACTTGCGTGCCAGCGGCGCCTGACTTGCATTTCAGAGAACCAGAGAGAGAGACCGAGAGGGTGGGAAAGATACGTATCCAACTTGGCTCAGAATCAATAAAAATAAATCGAAATGTCACAGCGCTGCTTGTTTTTAATAAGTGTGGGGTCCCGCAGCTCCAACTTCCCGTGCTGCTAACGCATGAGTATTGATACAGAACTGTAAATGACATTGTAGACAGTTTTCACTGGAACTCTGACAAAATTTGCATATAAACTCGCTTCTAGTATATTAATTTCATGGCACTCGGCAATATTAGACACTAAAACATATTGAATTACATAATGTTGAGACGAGAAAATCAACACGGCACGATTCATGCAAGCATGCAACAACAAAATTCAACTATCAATTGTATGCGCGCATAAATTTCAACATGAGAAATGTGACGGCGACGTCGACGTCAACGTCTCAGTCAGCTTTAGCGTCGCTTTGGCTTATTGCGTTCAGCCAGCGGGTGGGCAATGCGCATACCCCAACTCAAAGTCTTGGGTCCGGGGAGCGTCATATCCAGTTTTTTGTTTTTTTGTTTTGCTTGGTGCCCAGCCCTAGTCGAAACTCCAGCCTCTTAGCCAGCCTATCCACAAATTGCTCGTGTTCAGCTTTAAATCGTTTTACGTAGTTTTAAGACAAGTCCACGTAAATGTTTCGCCAAATGTGGCGCTGTTTTTAAATCACGCACGCTGCACGCAAGCTTTCGAGTCGATGTCTGCTCGAGCCGGCGATGCGTCGATCGATTGGACCAGTCACAGACCATGTTTTTAGCCGTGCCACCACAAATCCAAAGACAACACTCAGCAAAAAGTATGCAAGAATGTATTCAATTAACTTTTTTGAAAGCGATCTTGGAATATATGCTCTTATTGCTTTTTTTTATTTACATGAATGTTGAACTGAAATTTATGTTTTAGGAGAAATCAATAACATTTCCAATGTATATAGTATCAATTTCTGACCCATTCACACCTTAAGCATCATATTTCTTCTAGTGTAGAAGTCAGTCAGTCGTTTTGGCCGAGTATGTTAATCTTGGACCGCATGACTTCGTCTGCAGCTACGACTGTTGCGACTATTGCTGTTGCGGCTGTTGCTGTTGCTGCGACTGCCGCTGCAGCTGCTGTTGGGGCACTGCTTAAATTTATGCGCTGTTCAAACGGCGCGTAATAAATTTGTTTGCTCTTCAACTGTGCGCGCGCATGTTCATTGAATTTGTTGTTGTTGTTGTTGCCTGGCGATCCCTAATACAAATCTTTGTATATAACCATTTCCCATTTGACTGTGTCCATGTTTCCCCCTTTTTTTCTTCCAGTTACCAATTCCAAATGCCGCCAACGGCCACTTCATTTTGTAGCTTTTAACAGCATTTCAGCATTCTTCTGTATTTGTTTATCTAAACGTTTTATTCACAGTGTGTGTGTGTGTGTGTGTGTGTGTGTGTTTGTGTGGCTTCTACTGTTCGTGTTCTGTGTGTTGTGGCATTCTGGCTTATCTCTCGCTCTCTGGACAATTCGTGCTGCTGCCGTTTTTCTGCCCGCCTGGCGGCCTAATTGATGCGCAGTGTGTTGTACTTCGCTGCTTCACGCGAGTTTTGTTGCCAGCGCGCGCATGTGCAACATTCACACTTTGCCTTTCGCTGAAAGTTGCCAAGTTCGCCAAGTTCGCCAAGTTCTCCAAGTTGGCCAAACAGATCTCAGTGCGCCATCTCCAGTTGATTGCACATTTTATTTGCGCATTTATTTGCATATTTTCTCACACGGCAGTCGCGCTGCTGTCTTTCACGTGTTTGCAACGCCCCCTGCGCCCCTTACTCGTGCCCCTTGCAACATTCGCAACTTGTTTATTTGTTTGTTTTTTTTTTTTTGTTTCTCTCTGTTGAGCGCAATGCAATTCAATTGTCTGCTCTTGAATTTCTTTTTATTTTTTGTTTGCCTCTGTTGTTGTGTTTGGCTCTTGCTTTTGCGCTGAAGAGTGAGAAGTTTTGTTTATTGGTTTTACTTTGTTTCACATGTTTGCCGCCGCCTCTTAATAGTTCATTTAGTTTGCATTTTTATGAAGTCTTTGTGTGGGTTGTGTAATAAATTTAACTCAAGCTTATTTATTTGCCATCTCCAAGACATTTATCACTCAATTTGAAGGCGTAATTGGGCGCAAAGCAACAGGCGAACGTCGTTGTTGTTGCTGCCACAACAGAACTAAAGGAGGCGGTTGGCTGCCACAGGAGCTGCTGCTGTTGCTGCTGTGTGGCAGAAGCTTTTGGCAGCTGTTGCATATTTTGCATATCGTTATGCAGTTGTTGTTGTTTCTGTTGCTGTTGCCGCAGTTGTCGTCCCCATTGACTTTTGTTTGATTGGCATGCATCCCGACTGCTGATGGACACCAATGGCTCGGGCTGCTCACAATGTGCGATCTTGTCAGCAACAATGACCAAAATTGGTAGTTCACCAAGAGAAAGAGTGGTATGGGGGGGTGAGTGGGGAGGGCTGGATCGAGTGTGTGGGACACTTTTTGCTTGTGAGATGTGATCTAAACGGTTTCTCATTGTGTTGTCGATTGTATTGTCATTGTTATATTTCACTGAAAGATACAGTATGCAAATCTCTTTAAGTAGTTGTTCGAAAGCAGCAATTGGACAGGGAGATAACTAGGCGGAGGAAGATACTATAAAAGATTGATACAGATTACATATATTAACTATCATTATATTAATACATTTCAATCAACAATTTGACTATTAGTTTTATTCAAATTGATAGCAAAGCAAAAAAATAATCTAGAACGAACACAAAGCTTTATTCAAATGCTCAAATGCATAACAATTCCCCCGAGAGTGAAAAAGTAATTTTCTAAATATGTAACTATTCCGAACATTTCAGTTAACATATTTTGGAAAATTACTACAACGAATTACAACGGGTTTACATACGGATGTACAAGTGTATATTTCGTTGCCATGCGTTATGTTGAGCGTAAAATTGTGCACCCAATTCAATTATCTTAATTTAGCATTTTCAACTTAATTTTCAACTTTATTCGTACATTGCTTATTGGCATTGTTTTTCGATTTTGGTGTTGTTTAGTTGCATGAAAAGGCAGCTGCTGCAAATTAAGAACTCAAAAATCAAAACTACATTGTGCTATTCTGAATTTTTGTTTGCCACGTACACACACACACACTCAGATATGCATATGTATGTCTGCATGTAGTATTATTGAACAGTTTTACTCGTTTTCAATCACAAAATCCAACAAGTCGAAACAATGGATTCAATTCAAGTGTTGCTGCTGTTGCTGTTACTGCTGCTGCTGCTGCATGGGCTACCTGAATTTTAAATGCTGTTAGCAATCACACTATTAAACAATAAATAAGCAATTTGTTGAACAAAACTGGACGTGGCGTGTGTGTGTCTGTGTGTGTGTGTTGCTGTGCTGTGTTACATGTGTAAGCACTGGACTATGCAAAAATGCCACAAAGCACATTCGTGCAACGAACAAACGCACACACACATACTGTAATTTCATTTGATTATGGTAGAAAGTCGAACTTGTGCTGTGTTGATGGATAGATGGACAAGCGTACTCGATGAACAACAACTGTCTGCTGTCTACTGTCTGTTGACTGCTGACAGCTAGGATGCTTTTGGGAGCTTTTGGTGGCGCCACTTTGGCAACTGAGCGCTCAGCACGTTCAACTATGCTATCCTTAATTTTTCATCTTCTACTTGCCTCGTTTTCATTTTCTTTTTTTTTGTGCATGTGTCGAAAAACGCGCGCGCGTTAAATTGCATTGGTGCCTGTTTCCGTTTCTATCCATCTATCTCGCTCGCCCTTAACTCTTTCTCTGTCTGGGTTGGCAAGGCATTTGTTGCTGTCTGATTGCCCGCAAAAGGCAGCTCAACACAACACAACAGCACAGATAGAGAGCAAAAAAAAAAGAAAAAAAAATGTGTAGAAAAAAAAAATCGAATTTCCCGTGCGGACTGATTCGATTTGCCGTTGCAATTTCACGCTGTGTTATTGCAAAGTGGCTGCAACTGCCCCAAAAAGCCGCAGCACCAACTTCAAAAATAGCAATTTTCAAACGGCGCACAACAATGCCAGCCAGCAATTTTCCAAAAAACCAAAATGCAACAAGCAAAAAAAAAACAGAAACAGAAACAAGAACAACAACGGAAACACATACATACATGCATACAAAGATAGCAAAGAGGCATCCGAAAATCTCATTTAGTGACGAATTAAGCGCCAAAACAGACAGGCGATTCAGTATGTCAGAATGAAAGAGAGGGCAAGTCCCTGAGAGGCCCACAACCGACTCTCTCCCACCACTTCAGTATCGCTCACCGCCCTCATGCATTGTCAAGTGCAGGGTCCTGTTGCCCTGGCTACAAGTGCCGGACGCGAACCCGTACATCTAACCCATACTCCGTTCCACTCAGCCGTACTTAGATGACTATGCACGCTATCTATGGCCGGGCATCGATTGGTTTTTGGCCCGTTGTTTCCCCATTGTTCGTTAGCCCGTTATTCGGTGTTTCGGTGTTTTGTGTAACGGCCTTTAACGCCATTTTGTGTGCGCTCATTCACGCCATGTTGCCGGGACTTAACTGGCATTGTTCACTCTCATCCAATATTGTGTACCCCAATATCCTTCCAATATGCTTTCATTTAGTGTTCGCGCTGCTACATTTTGACAGATTGTCTGCAAGGGCAAGTGCAATATTAGAACATGATTTATTTATGCAATTTTTAAAACCCAAAAACGCTCACCCAGCTTTTTTTGCTCCTGCCACACTCACACACCTTCAAGCATTTGTCTATCATTTTTGGCCATGGCTAACAAATTTGCTGTTGTTAGTTGTTCGTTGTTACTCGTTCTGTTTGTCTGTGCCTCACCCCGCCATAGTATACGTGTCGGCACGTCAATTCTGTTTGTCAGTGTGTCTGCCGGTCTGTCCGACTCTATTGGCTCTCAGCTTTGAAATTATGATATGTTGCGAGCACGGATCGGGTTGTGGCTAATAACTGTTTGGGCGCCAGTATGAGTTCATGGCTGGCAATTAGCGGCCAGTCAGGCAGCCAGTTACAATCACACAAGAGTCAAAAATCAGCAGCACAATTTTTGGCAAACGAAATTTGTGTGTAAAGATTTAATTTCAAGTGTGCAGTCAGTCAAGTTGTTGAAATAATCGAATGTGTGGCTTTCAATGTGGCAAAACATGATGTTCGTAATATAAAGTCATTACAGATAAAATATTTATTGACTTTCAGTTTAATGCAAAAAAAAAAGTGTAAAAGTAAAAAAAGGATTCATTTATCCTTATAGTAATCTGTTCGCCATTTATGAAATGATTATCATTCAATTATAAACTATATGCTGTCACTATCGTAAAAATGATTATATCCAACAGCAATTATAATTCTTTGTATTAAATTGACCATTTTCAATGGGAAGATATTTGAGACTTTGGCATGTTAGATTTCACATCAAGCTGTTGAAGCTTTACAGCTTCTATCTTGGCACATTCCTTTTGCTGTTGCAGGTGCCCCGCATCAATGTTTAACTTATCCTCAAAGCAATCAGCCGCAATCAACACCACAGCCAAAAGCAATAAAATGCATAATCAGCATTTTTATAATTTTTTATCGTTGCTGTGGGCCCATAGACTATGCGAAAGGAAGTAGTATTTAAACAGGCCAGAAAGAAAGAGCTAGAGAGTGAGCGAAAGAGAGAGCGAGGGCGTGAATTGGGATGGCAAAAAGAAACGCTAAAATAAATGAGGCACATTATAAATGCAAAAGTACATGCTAACTACAACAATTATCCTTAATGTTGCCAGCAACTATGGACGCCATTAGTAAGCGAATGCCAAATCGCCCTCCACACCACTGCCCCTGTCCAACATTGTGAACGATGGATGCGTCCTTTTTGCATCTTCAACGTTGATCACTTGCAAAGAAATTCAAATTAAAATGCTTCCAATGCTATGCAAAATAGTTTCAATTTTGTGCCAGAGCGCGGAATGCTCATTACTCATCCGGGGGCCAGCTAGCTGGCTAGCTGAAATGCTGAAATGATGGGAGGTGAAACAAAAAAAAAATATATATATATAGATAGGGAGGGAGGAAGGTGGAATATGCGAGCAAGAGAATAGTGTGACAGAGAGGGAGAGTGACGACAATGACAGGCAGCAAATAAAGACATTGGAAATCATTGTGTGCAAATTTTTGCTGTCCCCCATTCGTTGAGGAAATTGCAGTTAATTATCAGGCAACAATTTTCAATTGAAACGAATGGGTGTATGTGTGTGTGTGTGTTCTGTGTGTTGCTTATTGATTTACGGTAATAAGGTAGGAGGCCATGCTGGTAGTAGTAGTAGTTATCGTTGTTGTTGCTTAACTGTGCACCATTAAAAGGACAAACGCATGTTAACAAGCCTTGGCACGCGATCAAACAACCCTCACAACGAAAGCAACGGCTGTAATCAGAGCCCAGCAGCTGTATCGGCTGTACGGGACACGACTGCATTCCATTTAACAACACTGCAATCCTTGTTGCCCACAGTCATTTTTCAATTATGTTATTAAAACACAGAGGCACAGGCGAAACAAAACACAAAACGCTCGCTCTCTAACTGTCTCAGTATTGCGTGTTGAACGTTTTGAACATAACTTTCGATAAACTTACCCGAGCTCATAAATGCAGGCAGCAAACATGGAAATTCAATTATGAATACTTGGAAGGTTGACGCCCTTTTTGAAAATATTATAAAATTTCTTTTCCCTCCCCACTCCATGCTTTTTTTTTTGCCAGTTTGTTAATGAAAATCAACGAGTTTAAGCCAAGTCTGTGGCTTAAGGCAATTTGCATGCGCAAATATTGCATATCTATTCGCAATTCGAGTGTATATGAGTATCATTTGCATTCGGTTACACAGATATACCCTCAAACACACACACACACACGCGAACCCAACCAGTTGCAGATACAGACGTCTAATTATGTCGAGAAAAGTTGCAAACAAATTTTATCCCTAGCAATGTTGCGGGGCGGGCAAATAAAAATAAATATTTACATTCCATTTGGCAAAACTCACGCTGCCAAAGGAAAATTGTGCGTAAAAAGCGTTTGCTTGCCATATTTGTTAACCTCAAGCAATAGCAAGCAGAGAATCCAGAGAATCCAGTATCCAGTATCCAGTATAGCAGAGAACTCGATTCCACCAAAAACGCAGCCAGACAAAATCGATTACCAACTGATTGACTGTATGTACGAAGCGATGATCGCCTGGGCGGACTCAATCTATAAGTGTAGTGTGTGGGGCAGAAGTAGCTGGGGAGGAGAAGAGGAGGAACAGCAACCGGCGCTCTTTCAGTTAAAATGGTAATTGACTTTTTCGCGTAACCGCAATGTGTTGGTAAACTTGTTGCCATGCCTCTATAAACACAAATACACAAACAAGCATCATATATATATATATATAGTATTTGTATGTTCATAGCTATCTTTACTCTTACACGCCCCCCACCCACTGTGTGTGTGTGTGTGCAATAATGCGCTGCATCAGCAAAAGCAAAAGCAACTCAAATGCAATTTTACAAAATGCTTGCATAAGCCAAGGCTACTACACTGCTGCTCCCAGCTCTCTGCTTCCTCCAGTTCTTACAATGTCATATTAGAGTTTATCAACTGGCAACGCTATGAAAATTTAGAGAGCTAGATAGCTAGATAGCAGCAAGGACAACAACGAGAATGACTATAGATGGGGAAAGGGGGGGTGGGGGAAGCAGTGTGGCAAACGCTGACAACCGGCTGCAATTTTCAATTTCGCGCACACTTTGCACAGATAATAGAAATTTCTTTCTTTGTTGCATCTGCTGCAACGTTTATTGACACAAATCGCAAACGCATTTGACATAAGTGTCCACCCCTTACTACACCCACTGCCACCCTCCTTATACACAAATACCCTGCAGCGACCTACGTTTTTTTTTCCAAGAATATTTAGGTTATGAGTAGCTTAATGGCCGCTCTTTTGTGTATTCACTGTCCATCTGACTGTCTGTCTGTCTGTCTCTCAGTCTTACTGTCCTGCTGTCTTTGAGCTCTGCTTGTTTAGTTTAGCTTTTCTCTTGAGAAAGTTTTTCGTTTTCTTTTTTTTTTGCAAAATGCTTTGTAAGCTGCTTAACAGCTGAAAACGAATGGACAATTTCCTATAAGAATTTTGAGTAGAAATTGCTTTGGAATAACATTTTTATGCTAAATGCAAAGAAAAATGTTCAATTTATTGTGTGATAAAATCCTTGTTGTTTTGTTATTCAATGTCTAAGTTGTTTGAAGAGGGCAGTATTTAAATTCTGTTACAAACTGTGTAAAGCCCCAAAGACTGCAAAGTTTACATATATATATAATTACAGTTTTCATTTATTGTAGCAAATGGCTTTTCATCTTGTTTTACCAAAGAATTTACAATATGCTGACAGTTTAACAGCTGTTCAATTTAATGTTGTGAGAAATGACTTGACCTATTACTAGCATTATTTATTAAATGCATTTCCATATGCCTGTTAAGAGTATTTTTCTTTTTGTTTTAGTCATCCTAAAACATCTCTCTCCACTTGCCCAGTTAATCAACGTTGCTAATCAATATAGTTTCTCGGCCCAAGAGTCTGTATAAAAACGGCACATTTTACTGATTAGCTTCTCAGCTGCTGCCTGCAATCGCTCTTCTGTCCGGCTAACACACTTTAGAGATATACCCCACACTCAGCATTTCTTTCTCCTGCAGCAGCAACAATGAAATATATTTTTAATCAAGCCAAATCGAATTCAAGGCAATACACCGGTGGCTCATTATTTAGGCAAATGTGCAGCCATTAACTACACAGTGCACGATGGGGCCTGAAGTGTTTTTGGGATGACGGGAGAGTGGGATTAAAGTTGACCCGGGCACAAAACGCAAATTGACAAATGTGGCCACTTAATGTGCTACAGGGCAAATGTTAAACAATTTTCTGTTATATTCGTATGCCAAAAATACAAACTAATTAATATCAGAACGAGAGAAAAGTCAGGGAAGTTGCCACATTGTGTGCGTTCGTTGCCAGCCAGCGTGCCACTTGGCACGCATTGAATTTGATTTGATTTTGTAAAAATTTAATTTCAACAAGGAATTCTTGTCAGCGTGTTACAACCAAACAAAACAACATCAACACTAGGCAGCAATTTCTCAATGTTGTGTCTTGTGAAGGTCTTGACTGAAAAATAAAATGAATGAGCGCACAGCTTAAACGAAGACTCACTGAGTGACTGAATAAGTGACTGAGTGAGTGAGTGAGTGAGTGAGCGAATGAATGAAGGAATGACTGACTGACTGGCTGGTTGGCTGAGTCGACTTGGCTGACTTCCTACAGTTTGTTAAGGGAATTTTGCATTTTATTTGAATTATTGCCTTCATTAAGATTGCGTTGTTGATTTGTTTTTTTTTTTTTGCTCTGTTCCCGTCACAGGCTGCCAAGTCTTGCCTTTGCTGTTGAGCGACAGCGTGATTCCCACCCTAGACATAGACTTCTTTGCCTCACTTTTCGTCACGCTGTTGTTGTAGACCAATCACAAACACACCGACACACCTAGGTGCTCCTTTCCCCTTCCAATTCATTCGTTTTTGTTACATATCTTGAACCGTTGTGACTGCACTTGACAATAAATTTTATTGTAGCTCTACGCACAACATGACGCAAAGGAAGACGAAGATGTCGTCTGGTATTTTTAGCATTAATTGTGAATGGAAGGTTGTGTTTCTTCTTTTTCCTTTTTTTTTTTTCATGTGCTGACATGTAAGGTGGTCTCACCCTAAACAGTTAATTGTGCGAATTTCATTTCATATGGCAAAATTTGCCAGACTGTAACCATTGTTGAAGTCATAATTATGCGATTGGTGGCAACGGCAGCCACTGCTGCCACCGCCGTTGAATATGAATATGTATTGTGTAATTGATTCATGGGCCATTGCGGTAGTGTTGGTAAATGTTTGACAGGTGGCAACTATGCAATTCTCTGTAAGTCTCTGCAATCGCTGCTCTATTTGCGTTGCATAATTAAAATTCTCTTGCTATTTTTACGCTCGTCTTGGCAATTTCACTTTTTTTTCTGTGTATGTTTCGCTCATATTCTCTGTCAATAGACCGCGGGGCATGCCCCGGCGCAACGCGTAAACTTTCCAAATTTAACGCTCTGCACAATGAAAATTGCTTTCGCCGCAGTAACAACAACAACAAGCAGTAGAACAATTACAACTAGTGAATTCCTCAGGCCAGGAGTTAGCCACGGACTACGTCTGAGCGGGTCTCTGGTTCTGGTTTGAGTTTATGCAAACAGGAAGCGCATAATGAATACTGGCGAAACAAACGAAACGAATAAGCGAACGGTCCGGCAACGCCGTCAGCGGCACACTGACTCACTCCGGCCACTGACTCCGTCTTCATCGCTCGACTTAAACTTGCAACTCGCAACTGGCTTTTATTCTTTTTTTTTGAGCGGTTTCGTGGTTAACAAGCGCTTCCTTATCCTTATTATTTTAATGCCTGCGGCTGCATTTCATCTTACTTACATTTTTTTTCCTCCCCCCCAGCCCAAAGTTTTCTTTTTATTTATTTTTTTTGTAGCATTTTTCATGGCATTTTCCTTGTTGCTTAAATATTTCAAATACCTCACGTCGAGTCCTTTGCATCCTCTGCTAGTTGCGTCTGTCTTGTTGTCTTTCGCTTTTGCTGCTGCTGCCTCTGTTTGGGCTTTGTGCGCATAATTGGGGTTAACTACGGCCAGGTGCAGTTCCCCATCCCTCTCTCTAGCCAACCCCTCTCTCTCTCTCTCACTTTCCGGTTAACAGCACTGGCAAGAGGAAGAAGCGACTATTGTGCCAAAGTGTGCTAAAAAGGAAAAGTAAAATTTTTGCCGCACTTACAAATTGTTGTTGTTGGCAACGGGAAGTTGGAAGTTTTTCGTGCAGTTGACTCCAGTTTTTTTCCGTCCGTTTCTGTTGCTGTTATTTAATTCGCTCTCTTTTGCAATTAACCATCTAACTGAAAGTGAAAATTTCTTCTGTATAGTTGTGCTAAATATATTTATACGAAATGTTCACAACTAAAACATTTGGCTGTTGAATTTTTCAGCACAAAATTTTTCAATTTCACATTTTTTATTTAAAAGTCAGCAAAGTTGACACGCAAATTGTGAAATTCAATTTGAGCAAGTTTTTCTTTTATTTTTGTTGGCAACACCCTTGGGAGGCGAGAAAGGGGCGTGGCTGCGGCAGTGTTGACACACAGCACACACACGTATTGTATATATATATATATATATATATCTCTTTCTAGCACGTGCGTCGTCTCTTAGGCATTCCACGTTTTCATTCACATTGCCATGACTGTGGACTCATCGTCAATTCAGTTGATAATTATTTTTACGCGACGCAGCGAGTGCATTAAAAATGCAAATGGCAACACTTTGCCACTTTGATGGCGTTGCCAGTGTTGTCACGTTGCTGTTTTATTAATTTATTAAATTAAAAATACACGACAAAAAAAAAACGTAAAAGAAAAACAAAGCGCAAAAGGCGCAAGCTTCTCTCGCATTCGCATCTGTAATTGTAAATTTATGAGGCGGTGCAAGTAAGGGAACAAAAAAAAAAAAACAGTACACATAAAAAACAAAAGTAAACAGCGAGAGAAAGAGTTCTGGTTGTGTTCAGCTGGTTCAGCTGGGTGCGCACTGTCAATCGTGTGGCATGAATTATTAATTATTTGATTTTTCGCACTCACATACACACGCAGCACGACAGATAGACAGGCTGTCACACACACACAAACACGCACCGAGCTGCCAACACTCTTTGCTGGTTGTCCAGTGTTGCATTGCGGCAAATGCCTGTCAGCTACGTTTGACAGCAGCCGCCATGCAACACTGATATGTTGTACAGTTGGCGCGTAAATAACGATAACTTAAAAGGGAAAAAAGGGAGAGAGAAGCCTAATAAAATTATTAACCAAAATGCGCAAAGCGTAACTGACGAGCTTGATTGCTAATAAAAGCAAAATTAGCTTAATCTAATTACCTGTCACACACACACACACGCGCATTCATTTTGCCTCTGTCTTTTGCGTAACGAAACTAAAAAAAAACAAAGTGCGCCTTGAAATAATTCAGCTGCCTCAATTTTTCTACGCTTGCTCTTTGTGTTAGGGGTGCATAGAATATAGTATAAAGTCTAGAACCGGACTCTCCTGAACAACAACCCTGTGGGCCCACGCAGATGCCCCTTATTTTGCTGTGTGCTGATTATTATTGTGCGTGCCCAGGGGATTCGATTGGGATTGGACTGAATTGGATTGCCAGCAAGCAAGCTGCATACACATTTGCACTGCCTGTGTCTATATCTCTGTGAATTATTCAGTATGCTCAATCGATAAGGCCAATGGCATCTTTCTTCTGTTCAAGTATAAATCTCCCTGGGTACCAGTTGTACTTCGGTTCACAGTTGCTGACAGTTTATTTGGCAAATTGCTTGCATGTAATATGAAACTTTACTTTTCTCTCTCCTGGCTAATTTTTAGTTTTGCCAATGAGTCACACACACACACACACACACACACACACACAGAGCCACAAAAAAGTGTATGTTTGTGTGTGCTAAATCGAAAATCTGAAACACGCGTCACGCATTGCTGCAACAAGGGTGGAAGGGCGAGAGGGAGAGGAGGGTTCCAGCCGAAAGGACCAAAAAAGCCACAATCCCAAAAATCGAAAACCCCAACTAATATGCCATGACTATGACTCACAGATTTTTTAGCTTAGCCTTGCAATCTCTCTGCTCTGTCTCATTTTTGCCTGGCTTATCTAGCTGCCTGAATCCGGCTTTCAATTTACCTCCTGCCAACCCCTTTTTCACTTCAGTGTCAGTGTCATCTGTTCATCTCGAGCATAATTCAAAAAATTTTAAATTTGAAAATCTCTTGGCACAACAACGTTTTTGTTGCATTATAAATCTAATTAGAATATGAGCGTGTGTGTGTGTGTGTGTGCCCGCCCCGTATCTGAATATACATAGTCTTGTTGTACCTCTACACTCGCATCGCATCCTGGCTCATTTCATATGCTCAGCGCATCTGGCCGCATCCGCAAACGCCACACACACACACACACACACACAAACAAACAAACAAAATTGCCAATGGCGGCGCCTGTGCGTCTGGGTAATAAATTTGATTTGTTTCAAATTACAGCCAAAAAGCAATGAACAATTTTTATTTCTCTGGGCTTTATTTTTGGCTCTTTTTTCTTTTGCTGTTCGGATTTTTTGGCTGCATTTTGTTAAGCCGCCAAATCGAATCTTACTTGCGGTTACTCTCTGCGGGCAATTTTCATAATTTACATAAGCAAATCAAATTGTAAATGGAATTTTGGGCACTCCAAGACCAGAAAACGAACTGATGCTTCGAACAGATGGGTGGGAAGAGGGAGAGCACTTTCTTTTATTGTCAAGCAAAAACCAGCTGAAAATGGAACTATGTTGAGTGTTTGACGTAGATTTGGTGTGCAAGTTTTTTGTACTTCTTTTCACATTCTTGCCACAAATTGCTTTGGCTGTTGTTGTATTTGGCGTGCTTTTGTGCGCCTTTTGTTGCCGATGCGTCAAAGAATTTAGCTCAAGTGATGCTTTAGACGAGCTTGTCATAGAGATACGTAGGAACTATTTGTACAAAGCGAGCTGTAAAGTATTTGAGCTGTGGCAAGGTAAATATATTTGAATGAAGAGAGAGCCGAGTTGCCAATAGGAGTACGAACATATGTATGTGTCTAAGCTTTTATTTTTTATTGATATATGTTTACAGTTTTCTAGCACTTACATAAGTTTTATTCGATACTTCCCGAATTTATTTCGAATGAAATTTTTGGTTATGCGTTTCGTTATGGTGATAAAAAAAATATATACACATTTTATTTTGTTTAAAAATTATAAGCTACATGAAACTAAAAAACAATTCCTATTCGTCACTGTAAGCCGTTATGAAATGATATTCAAATTGCAGAGTTGCATTTCGCAAGTTTTGTGTGAATTCCACATTACACAACACTGATGGCTAACAAGCTGACGACAATTGACACCTGCATGACATTTCCTTTTGTGCAAGCGTGAAATTGTATTACAAATTATAGATTTAAATTGTGTTCAACTGTGGAATAACTTTTAATAGTGGCCTTGCAACAACACGTGGCATACAATAGCAAAAAGTTACAACAAATGTGATAGGTGTGACGTAAAAAGCGTTTAAGAAAAAATGCTTTCGAGAATAAATGCGAATTGAGGATAAAAATTGTTCATTTATAAAGTACACAGACACACAATACACACAACAAATACACATATACACATACAAGCACTATTGAAGTGTTTGTGGTTGCCGGCGGTGAAAAGACGTGTTAGACTTAGTTGTCAAATATTTTGCTTAATTTCAAGAAACATTTCGTAACTCACACACAAGTCTAGAGCAATTTGGTAAAGCACACGTTCGCGCATTAGATACTAACGGAATTTTTTGTTTTTGTGAAAAATTCTGTATTTGCGTGAGCATTGAACCTATATGTCGTTTTAATTGTAATTGCGCCGCATTCGGTAGCAATGTCAACTGCGCTGGCAGCGGCGGCAAGCAGCGGTGCAACCAGCACGTCCACAACTGTCACACAGCAACCGCCAGCACCGATCACAACAACAGCAACAACGGCAACAACAACGACCCCAACAATACCAAAATCAATATCACCGGCCGCCATGTTGTTGGAACCGGCGATGCCACAATTTGTGAATCAAACCTATGACGACGATAGCACCAATGTAAGTTTATGCCAATCAACAACATCAGAAACAAAAACATTGCCCATTGATACTGATACAATGAAATGCCAATCACAGCATCAACACCAGCAGCAGTTACAACAACAACAACAACAACAACAGCAGCAAGAACAAGAAGACGGAGAATTGCAGTTGGAGCAGCAGGCGTTCAGTGCGGAAACGGACTCAGAAAATGGCTCAGAGTTGCTTCAATCGGATTATCTAGACCCAAATGAGTTTCCGCTGCCCGGCGAAAACAGACGGCAAAAGAAGAAGTTGCTGTTGCAACAGAAGACCGTTACACATTTGTTGCCACGTCCTCCTGGTGGCTACAAGTACTCGATGGGATTCCTCTATGGCATTGGTAATCATTTGGCTGGCGTTACTTTGGATATACCCACGCCGCATTCCATAACACCGCATACGTTGCGCACAACGCCGCCGCCACCGCCCCTGCAACCATTGTCGACTGCCATGCCACCGCTTGTGGCACGCTCAGCTGCAGCCGCAGCAGCCGCGGCGGCAGCAAATGCAACACCATCAGCGTCAACAGCAGCAGGTGGAGGAGGAGGACCAGCAGCAGCAGCAGCAGCTTCCAATGCAAATTTAGCCACAACGCAGCCGCAACAATTTCTCTGCCCTGGTTATACGGGTCCGCAGCGACGTTTGTGGCATGCCGAGAATGCTGTGTGGCAATTTGATCGCAATTATCCTTACAATCAAGCGTATGGCTCACAATATGGCATACCAATGATGCCATTTGGCTACGATCATCATTCGTACAATACGCAACGCTTTATGTATCCCAACTACAATCATACTAGTAGTCAGGCAGCAGCAGTGGCACGCGGCGCCAACAACAACTATCGTCATGGCTCGCCAAATCAGGCAATACAATCGGAGCAACAACAACAAGCACTGACTGTTAACGGCGAACAGCAGCAACAGGATGGCTCACAGGATGTGTATGTTAATGCTAACAATCAAAACTATCCGCAATTCGATCGCTTCAATCGTCATCGTGAACGCTTTGGATCGGGCCGACAGGTTTACAGTGCCCAGTCGTTTGCTCGGGAGTCCAAGACATTTTACAATAGCAGTGGCAATGTGACAACTGGTGCTCCTGGCACACGCATTCGACATCCCTTTGATACACGCTCGGGTCAGCAGTCGGCTGGCAATAATAACAACAACAATCATTCGAATCGTCGGGGTGGCTATCAGAACAACAACAACAGCAACAACAATGGTTTTCATTCTGGGCGCAATGCAAAAAGCTCTAAGAGTCAACAGCAGTTAACAGCCAGGAGCTCACATTCCTCGGGTTCCATATCACCCTCGTCATCCAAGATGCAGTTTGAGAACAATGCAACCGTCGCTCTGACCACCAATCACAATCATCATCAGCCGCGAAGTTATCGCAATCGTCCACGCTATATGGATCAGAATGGACAACAGCAACGTGCTGGTGGTCAGCAGCAGGCTGCATTCAATAATCAACGCACGCCCAGATATCTACATCAGCAGCAACAGCAGCTGCAGCAGCAACATCAACAACACCAGCCTCAACACTTCTATAACTACAGGCAGTTGGAAAATGTTGCGGCTGGCTATAATCTGCACTATGCAGAGGCCATGCTGCAAGAGAATGAGCAGGAACTGCTGGGCATGGCAGCGGCAGCAAGCAGTGGCACCTCCGATGTCGAATATGTTGGCAATACTGTTATGTCAGAGTTCGCATCGGAGGCTGATGCTCAAAGCAATATTCAGAATCGTGGTGGGGATTGTGATACTCAATCCTTGCCCAGTTGCTCAAGTGATAGCACGGATAGTGAGCAAAGTGATACATCACTAGAATCTATGGTGCGCAAGATTACAATAAGTTGCTTGGCTTTGGCAACCAGTGCTCAATTGCCGGACCTTAAGGGACCCAATTTGATACCCTATGGGGATATGCATCATTTGCGTGAATCGGAACGCATGGGACCACAAAGATTTCGCAATGGTTTCAAGTGTTCCTCACACTGCTGTGGCGATATGCTTGTGGAACCAAAGACTCAATCGTTGCATGGCGCTGATGTTGTGGACAATAGTTCCTTGGATGTATCAACTTTGGTATGCAATACACATTCCAATCAGACTGGCCTGACCAATAACAATTCCAACCGGGTACGATATAGGTTATCTTAATTTGTTCATCAATTAAACAATAAGTTCGATTTAGGATGAATCTCCACCCTTTGAAGATCAGCCGTTGACCATGCAGAATCGCTATTGGCATGAGTTTTTTGGCTATACGCCAGCTGATCGTTTCTTAACACGCTGCAGACATGTCGAAATGAAGCGTCCACCAAAAACTGTAGAGAGTTGGCACAGATGGGATCCGCTGACGGTTAACATTTGGCAAAAGTTCCGTGATGCGCAACAAACGCGTAGCATTTTCAAGACTAAAATGCGTCTCTGGCGTTTTATCTACAAGGTGACCATGGTAAGTGGTCTTAAGGGTAACACCGTTTACACACACACACACACGTTAACTTCACACCTTCCTTCAACAGGCTGTCTATCCACGTTATGGTGTTTATTTGGTTGGCTCATCCATATCATTTTTTGGCTCCAAATGCTCCGATATGGATATTTGCATGCTCGCCTGCACTAATCCCAACATGGATACACGCATGGAGGCCGTTTATCACTTGCAACTGATGCGCGAAATGTTGAGTGCCACCGAACAGTTCAAGGACTTCAATTTGATTGAGGCACGTGTGCCCATTCTGCGTTTCACAGATCGACGTCATAACGTTGAGGTGGACATTAACTTTAATAACTCGGTGGGCATACGTAACACGCATCTTCTCTACTGTTACTCGCAGCTGGATTGGCGTCTACGACCCATTGCCCTAACCATTAAGCAGTGGGCCCAACACCATAATATCAATAATGCCAAGAACATGACCATATCCAGCTACTCGCTAATGCTGATGGTTATTCACTATCTGCAAGCTGGCGTTAATCCACCGGTGCTGCCCTGTCTGCATAAAATGTATCCGGAAAAGTTTAGCATATTGCAACCCAATGATTTTGGTTATGTAGACATGAACGAGATTTTGCCAGTTTACAAGTCGGATAATCAACAAACGTTGGGTGATCTACTCTTGGGATTTCTGCACTATTATAGCATTTTTGATTATGTTAAGTTTGCCGTGTCTATACGCACGGGTGGTCTACTGCCCGTTGAAGCCTGCCGTGCCGCCAAAGCTGTGAAAAATGATATACATCAGTGGAATCAGTTGTGCATTGAGGAGCCATTTGATTTGACCAACACAGCTCGTTCCGTATATGATGCAGATACCTTTGAACGCATTCGTGCCATCTTTTTGGCCTCATTCAATCGGCTGGAATCAACACACGATCTTGTGTCAATATTCGCTGGGTATGATGGACCCGTTATAAATCATCCAGATGAATCGGATAATGATTCTGTTCATAAGTTGCGCGCCGGCACCTCATCCATGTCAAACAGCTTGCAGCTATCGCCCAGACACATGATGGAGATGACAGTTATGTGGAATGATATACGCCGCAAAGTGGAGCCGATGGCAACCATTATGGAGGAGCCAGCGCAACAGCATGATGTTCAATCAGATGTCAAGCAGAATGCAACAAATGCCAGCAAATAGTTAAATTTGCAATAATAATTTTGAAACCACCAAAAAAACAAAAACACAAAGAAAACGGAAAAAATCACCCAACACCAGCTTTAGACTTGAAGTAGCAAAATATTTTAGTCTGCTACTCACCGATAATTTAGTGTGTATAACACGTATAAAAAATGATAAAAGCCTAGCTTGCACCGGAATGACACATTTAAATT
Organism: Scaptomyza caliginosa; assembly: GCA_035044725.1. NCBI lineage: Eukaryota > Metazoa > Arthropoda > Insecta > Diptera > Drosophilidae > Scaptomyza > Scaptomyza caliginosa. The sequence continues at coordinate 1,538,264 of JAWNNR010000686.1, forward strand.
TAACGTTGGACACTTGACATTTGGATCTATTGCATTTGTAAGATTCCGTCGCAAGCGATTCAAAACCAGTAAAGCGAATTAATCTTTAGCAAATGCGGTTGCCAAAAAAAAAAAAAAAAATATGCTCTTAAGCATGTTTCGCACAGCACAAATATCAACAAAAAAGCAAATAGAAAAAAACCCAAACCGCCCAAAAAAAAACTATATAAATTTTAATAAGTTAAAAAAAAAATACAAAATCAGGATAATAACAAAAAGAACAGCAAAAAAAGAAACAATCCCCAAAAAGGAGCATAGGATAATAAATTATGCAAAAATATATAGTTAACAATAATTTAGAACATTTGAATGCCACGCATATTTTATACACTTAACACGCACATTTTCACACGTACGCGCCACACATACACTTTTACACTTTTATAAAAAATGACCAACAAAAATGCAAAAAATGCGCTTGTCTATGAAAACTTTGTGAAAAACTGCAAACATTTTAAATTTATTTAAAATGGCAGCAAAACTAATGAAACAAAAAGACAGCGCTGCCAAAAAAATTTAATAAAAAATCAAAATGTAAAAAATATCTGTAATTTTCTTTGATTTAATACCTAATATACCGTTAATAAGTAACTTTCAAATTTCAAATATTCTTACATCTTTATAAATAAGCCTCATCCCCAAACTCTTGACTGCGAATTATGCTCGATATAATTGAGCCCCTGTGGTCTGAAATTGTCGCACATGCCACACCAAATTAAATCACAACTGCATATGCAAGCAGCACATCTGCTCTTTCAATTCCGGTTGCAAGATAAGGTTAGAGTGCGTGGGCGTGGCACTTACTCCCACAGAAAATGACGAACGATTTGTTACATCGCACATCGAACACACATCACATCATCAAATCAGCCCAAAAATGTCAGTCGTGCTGAAATTATTACATCAAATGCATTGCTCGATTTCAGTGGTTGGTATTGAGTAATTGATATAATGTCACACTGCACACGCAGCGCATTGTCGCCCACTTAATGTCCAAATTGTCAACGGGATTAGTGACCATTACCCCAATACGAATGCGTAAGGGTGAGTTTTGAGGTCCAGTTTCTGTTGGGGTTGACGCGTTGCTAGTTATGTGAACGTGCTTTTGCTCGTTGCATTCGCATTGCAATTTTGGGCATTGTTCTCGGTTCGTGGCATCATTATCATTATCACAGCGTAGCATTTGAGTTCGTCTGTCTGTGTACAATTGTCGCATTAATTTCGAGCATATGTGCACAAATTTTTGGTAATTAAACGAAACAAGTACTCGTAACGACACCAAAATATCGTCCATCAATTTTTCATTTGTCGCATTTATCGTGGAAAAGTAATTAATGCACTCTCTCTCACACGCTTTGTCTTCGCCATTGTTAATGGCATTGCATTTGCATATTCGTTGTGGACCGAGGACAAAAGGCATATTTAACACCTAAAAAAATACCATTCAATTGCTAAAAGCCGTCGAAGAAAATTTGCAAAACAAAAGCCGACAGTGTGCGCCTATGAATGCTATGTTAATGGCAAATGCTGCTCAGTCACAGTCTTAATGCTGCATTCAAATTAAAATTTGGGTTAAAAATGAATTTTGCCAGCAATTTGCGGCGTTCTCCCTTACAATTTTGTCTTGCAACAGCCAGTGTGGCAGTGGCAGTGGCAGTGGCAGCTGCAACTGCCATTAAAATTCCTTCTGAGCTCTGATCTTTTGCACAAATAATTACTCATTGTCATTGTAATTGGCGTGCGGGCGCTAAACGGATTTAAAGGCAGTTGAAAGGGGCGACGCACAAGAAGAGCGAAAGGGGGAAATGGTTGCCTTTTGACAACTTGTGACATTTTTGCATTGGTCTCTTCTAACTTGATTATTTGTGAGCCATTCCGAACGAGATGACTAAGCAGAATACAAGGCAAAACTGTAGAGAAAAAGGAAAGATAGAGAGGCAAAGACATTGATGACAATGTGATGCTGGCTACGTTTTGTTTTATTTGGGGGTCTTCCCCTTTTTATTTACCGCCTGCTACAACTACTCGATTACTTATTGCTGGGGCACTTTTTCATTATGTAAACGCTCGCTCAAGCTTTCTGTCTCGCTTAGCTCACATGTGGTATGGCTTTGGTATTCTAGCTTGTATCCCCAATACGCAGATGCTGTTGCTGTTGATCCCCAATGGACATTGGGTTATATTGTGCGCACGTATTGGAATTTTCATTTTATGTCATTTCAATTTTCCTGCCTTCAGTTTTTATAGACGACGCAACAACGAAAATGAATCGAACGGAAAAAAGGGTTCAATTGAAAGATGCAGCAACAACAGTCAAGCAATTGCTCGTTGTCTATCCATTTTAGGGTATATATATATTTATATAAAAGTGTGTGTGTGTGTGTGTGTGTGTGTGCCTCTGGGACTTTGTTGACGTGCCATGAGATTGTTGTTTGTCTGTTTGTTTGTCTCTCTGGTTTTTATTTTTTGTTTTTTTTTTTTTTCAACTGTTTGTGCTGCGTTCCTTTCTACTACGCTAGCTGGACAAAGTCCAAGAGCCAGCAACTTTTCCAATCTGTGCCCATTGTGCATTAGTCATGAGCAACAAATTACCTGCAACATGTGAGAAACTACACACACACACACACGCACACACACTGTCTGCCTGACTCTAACCAGAAGCGTTGACAGCTCTGTGCCTTGTCCCCTTGGGTAGCAAAAGTGGCCACTGAACAACTTCGAATTTTGATGATGCTGTGCTTTGCTGTGCACTGCAGCATCAAACTAACAACATAACTAATCATTTTATTAAATTCTTTTTCCATTTCTTCTTCTAATTGCAGGTAAGCTTATAACTCAAAAAAAAAAACAGCTACAGTTACAACCACAATGTATGCGAAATACAGTTAGCGTAAGTGCTTGTCTACAATTTTAATTAGTATCCAAATGCAATTTAATGCATATGGGCTGGGCAACACCAATATCACATCTGTGCACTTAACCAAAAACTACACACATGCAATTTTAATTTAAAAACAATAAATCATTTGGCATTGCAATGCCGGGGCAGGCCAAAAGGACTCTCGACCAATGATAAATGCCATGCCAAATGTTTTGCTGCATAATTTAGGCATACAACATGTAATCATTTATACATATACGTAGGTGTGTGTTTGTATACACATTGCCGCACAATTAGAAACACATTAAATATTTAAAACACTGGCACATGAATTATAAACATTGTTTTTCAGCCGCTTTAGGCAAATATTCTCTGATTGGTATTGTTTACCCAGCCCGTTGTCCGATGTAAAATCCCTGATTAACGCATTGAACCACTTCATCATCATACATGAAACATTACCAACAGACAAACAAACAAATAAACAACAACAACAACAATGCACACCTAACACGAAACTAATTAAATGTGTAAACAGACCAGAGTTTAGTTATTAAAATATTTATTTTTCGATTTTTGATTATTTTTCATTCGAGTATTATCGAAAATGATCTAAAAAAATATCAACCAAAGACTTGTTATTGTCATACAAGCAAAAATAATGTAATGTTTAAAGATATATAGAGAAAGAAAAACTGTGAATATTGGCGAAAACTTGTTGTAGTTTATTCATGTCCATGTTATAATGCCATTTTATCATCGGACACTGTCAATTAGAGGCTTTGCAAACTAGTTGAGTTATCTTCGATCATTCGCATTTCAGTAGTCTGATTCCTGATGACACATCAACGCTGTTTCACATTTTTATCATCCAACATTTTATATATATTTGTATGTATGTATATACATATACCATTCGCCATTCGTACATTTATTTTATGACTCGTCGTATTTCTTTTTTTTTCTTTATATTCCAACTATTTTATTTCTTCAACTGTTACTATTTCAACACTATCCATCTAGTTGGATGTCAGCCACCCGGCTTTCGGTTCGCCCTCTTCGTTTTTGCTAGTGGAGAACGCCCCAGCAATAGCGCCAAAAATCAATCAGCCAATGTCGACGTCTATAAAAACTAAAAAAAAAAGTAGCAAGAACATAAAAAGCCGAAACTCAAACCTAAAACCTCTTATGTGTGTATGTTGCACGCTCTTAGGGTATGTGAACAAGCCATACAGCACACTCACACACACACACACACACACAGCCCGCTTTGGTCGCCAATCAAGCACATTTATTATGCATTTTTCATATGACAATTTTTTTTTTTTAGCACTCCAAGTAGACCCATTTAAATTCGACCGCATAAAAAGCATCGCATTTCATGTAGATCCATCTATATACAATAAATATATATATGTCTACACATGACTGAAGTTGCTGCATATTTGTGGTTGTGCGAGTGTGCATGTGTGTGTGTGCAAGTAAATAAAAAACACAAATTACCCGCATTTTTTACAAGCATTTTATTGAAAATTGAAAATTTATGCGTTGCACCGTGCGAAGTAACTGCGCCACTGATGTCCTGTAGGATAGTCCCTATACCAGTCTATATACGAGTATATATATTTCCTGTGCTGATCCCTGCCATATCGCTGTCATCTCTAGCTGATACCGCCACTTCACTTCAACGCGTATCGATAAAAGTGGCAAGGTTTTTGCTGTTTTCTTATTGATTTTCGACGAGACAACACACAAAATTCATACATTTAAATGGCTGCTTCACATGCAGCAGCAGCAGCGAGCGTGGCAAGTCGAAGCCAGGCACTTAAAGCAGCCCAAAACTAAGGCATAAATCATGCCACAGTCAGTTGCTGGCAAAGCTTTCATTTGTTTACATGCCACGATACTTGCTACTGCCTGTGCTGTGCACCTGTAGCAAGTGGAAAAGGGTTGCAAGGTATAAGCATAAGCAAAACTTGTATCGCGTATCGTTTACTCCCTACCGAAGTCAATTCTATGTCCACGTTCATATCCACGCCCATTGGCGACATGCACCACGTAGTTGTCCTTTGGCTTTTCACACATTTGCATAAGCGTAGTAGCAAGAGGGCTAAAAGGGGGGCGTGCCCAGAGTTGCTTATCGCTGCGACACTTGCAGAACTGCTACTGCCTACTATTGCCGCTGCTTAGCGAGTGACAGCGGTGGAGGGCAGGAACCGTGGCATTTCCGTTGCCTGGGCACGCGCTTGTTAGAGCCCAGAGAAGCGGTGGAGAAGCTCTTAACGATTTCGTGTCATTTTTTGCATTTCCTTGTGCATTGCTTTCAGCTTTTCGCTGTTTTTTCTGCTGGCTTTTTTTTATTTCGTCTTGGTTTTTTATTTTTGCGGTTGCCGCCCTCAAGTGTGCGGCCTTATCGCGTGCTACATAGTGGCACCTTCTCAGACGGTGGCAGTCAGAGTAGCAGCAGCAGCAGCAGCAGCAACAGAATGTAAGCAAGCAGCCAAATGATTTTGGCCAAAGCAGAATTAAACTCTGTTGCCGCAACTCGCCAAATAAATCACACAAACTAGACAGATAGAGCCAAGGCAAAGTAACAGACAGATGGAGATGGAGACAGACAGAGTTATAATAAATAAGTAGTAAATACACTGTAAGAAATGTTTTTGTGTTCAAGAAATGAGCATTCTACATACATTTTTTTTAGATATCTTTATAAATCTTAAGTTATATTCCATAGTTTAAATAAGAATTTCACAAAGAATATTCTTAATTTTTTTTAGCTGAGTGTAGTTAATATTTTTGCAAACCGTAAATTTGAGTGTGTACGTGTTAAAAACTTCTCACGTGTCAGTCGTTATGCCATGGAAGAAGCTTTATCTGCAATGCAGCAGCAGCAGCCGCAGCAAAAGTTGTTGCAACAGCATCGATTGCAGCCCAGGAATAAAATAAAGTGTTAAAGTAGGTAGGAAGCAGGGGAATGTTTGTCATTTGCTGTGTGTTTGTGTATGTGCAAGTGTTGGTGTCATTTGCATTTTCTTCTTGGGCGATTATGCAACATGATGAATGCGCCAAGACAGTGCCTGCAATTAGTGAACAGGACACTAGACTCGCTGCCACAGCGGCGAATCTCAACCTCTTACGCTCTCTCTGTCTCTCTACCGCCCCCAATCCATCTCTTTCTCACTCTCATGTCAAGTGTTCGTGCAGCTGAGAAGTGTGCTACATTAAATGGTAGATAACTTCGACTTGTTCTCTGTTCGTTTGCTGCTTCAATTAAAGTTTAAAACAGCAATTGCTACGCCTTGTTCCAAGCCACGCCCTCTCAGCTGCTGCTGCTATAATGCAGTGTGATTAATTTCAACGCCCATCGTCCATCGTTTGTAACCCATTTGCATGCGCCGCTCGTGCTTGGAGAGACTCGTGACAGGATAATCCTCGAGCTCGTTGTCCAATCTTCTTCCTTTCGCTCTCTTTCTGTTTGCTGTCTGCAGTTGCTGTTCTTCATCTTGCTTGTTGTTGGTGGCTGCTGTTTTAAGTAATTTTTTAAGGAAACCAAAGAAATTAAAAAAAAGCAGCGCGAACTGCATTCTTGTTATTTTGTCTTATTTTTCTTTGTGTGTGTCCGTTGGCAGGGATAAGACTTGAGGGTCCGATGCTGTGGCTGCTGCTACCTGGCAACCGTTGCACAACGGACATGGACATGCTGCTGGTTGCTGCAGGACTCGGCGTCGCCGTCGCCGTCGTCGTCGTGGCAGGCGAAAAAAAATATTACAAAAAACGTGCCAAACGTTTATTTAAAAGGATTTATGTGCGTTACGTGCTAAATGTGAAATAATAATTTTTCTTACTTTTTCCACCCTTTTATATATGAGTGTGTGTGTGTGTTATTTTTAATGCCATTTTTAATGCCGCACATTGTACAATGCAATGCAGCTAAAGCCAATGTGTCTGTCTGACGATGGGAGAGAGAGAAAAGCATTTTGTGGCCGGGCATTAACTCAAGTCCTTTGCCATTTTTATTGAGCTGGCCAACGCGTGAAATTGTTGTGGGCTTGCACAACTCTTCTCTAGCAGAGATTTCGCTGTCTCTCCTTTTTTTTTTTACTGTTCGAGACTTAATTGCATTTGAAGTTGCTGCCAGTTTTGGCTGAAGCAACTGTTCGGCTCTTAAGTGCTGCGTCTACAAACTGAAAGCAAAAGTTTCTTTCTTTTCATTTTTATTTTTATTATATTTTTTTTTCTTTTTTGCTTGTTGCTGTAGTTTTGTGGCTGCCATTGCCAATTTATGGCCAAATCGAAAATGCGTAGATACCAGCTAGGGAATATACTGCATACACATATAACTAGAGACAGACTGAGAGCTAGCTGGCCACAATACAATTCTCCAAACTTGCCTCTTCTTTTTCGTAGTATTATTATTTTTATTATATTTTGCTTCAGTCCGGGCGCACTCAAGTCGACTGGTTGCCATTTCTACGTTTGTTTTGCTGGCCCGCACGCATATAGCATAATAATTAGGAGGGTGTCCTTGCTCGCAGACGTCCTGGGCCGTTAATGCGAGCCTTCGCCTCACACCACTTTACTCCAGTCACACAGACAAAGAGAACCCAGACACATTGTACAGTTCATTTTGCGGCGAACAGAAAGTTTCTTAATTTTTTTCCTTCTTCCTTTTCCCCGTCATGCCCGCTCTGCAACTTATTCCCTCTCTGTCGCGCTTTCAACGCTTTGTCCCCAGCTGAGTGAAAAAAAAAGTTTTAATATGATTTGAGGCAGACATTGCCGCCTTAAGCTGAAATAATTAAAGTGTGTGTGGCAGCTCAAGTCAGCATAGCACAGTCGGCACATTAAAGTCAAGTTGGTGGCTGCAACACAGTGCTGCGTGGCAGTTGCATGAACTTTGCCAAGCATAACTTATGCATGTGCAAATGCAAAAACAAAAAAAGGCAACGTCTTTTTACATACTTGCAGTTCATTACACTTGAAGAAAACAAAACCAGTTACTTTTCATTAAAAACTAGTTTAAGATGGCAGAAAAACCCCTGTCTGTCTGTTTATTATATTCATGCCCATATTTTTTAAGTGTAACTGCATTCTATTTGGCACTCAAAAGGCCCACATGTGTGCATGCTTAATGTTTAACTTTTATATATTTCGAGCCAGCGTCTTGGCAAACTTCTCTTTTTTATATTTCTGTGCCAGTCTTATTACCTTAAACTTGGTCTAAGGTTGTTGACTGCTGCAATTTGTTGGCCCAGACGGGCAGGCGACCCCTAAACTGAGCAAGTACGTGTGCGTCTGCAGGGGTTTTTCTCCTTGGGGTGCGACTCTTAGACATGTGCAACGAGCAGCAGAGCCAAGCGTCAAGCATAAATTGAAATTCATATTCAAATGTGCATTTCTCTTTCGCTCTGCCTTGCACTCGCCGTCTGTGCTATGCACATTGGGGACGCCAGTTTTCTTCTAATTTTCATTAGCCGACAATGGCCATTTGATGTCCCTAGCTGATGATCGGACCTGCCTGCATATCCTTTTGCAGCAGACAAGTGTCGAAAAGCTCTTGCCCAAGCACTCAAGTGAAAGTAATCCCGAGCCGACGACGCGTCGCCCTTATTCTTTTTATGTTTTCTAATTCAATTACCAAAATGTGAAACAAAGCAATGCAGCTGGGTTGGGCAAAGGGGAAGCGTAGCTATTTTTAAATGCATTGCTAGACAGCTTAAGCGATAAATGTTCTAAGAAACCATTTGAGAAGCAAATGCAGCTTGTTAGAAATATAATACGGTGGGTAAAACGTAACGAACGCTATTGTCTAACATTGCTTAGCACTAACCCATTTCCTTTGTTGTGCACGAGCTCTTTCAAAAGGATAACAAAATCCTGGTGCCCTTTTGCCATTCTCATTTTGTCAGCAGCTTTAAACTTAAACGCTTTTCGGTTTTGCGCTTTTCACTCGACTTAGTGCCGCAACGATGCGTTCCATGAAACTTCAATTAAATTAAAATAAATCTCGGTGCAAAAACTGCGACCCGGCTATCCAGTTTATAGTACTTTCGTTCTCGTCTAGGACCAGTTGCCGAGCAATCAGCAAAAAGAGCCTGCGGTCATCATTAAATGTCTAATTTATTTGAAAACAGCAACAACAACAACTGCAACAAACTGAGCAAGCGATAGAAAATTCGTTATTACCAACAAGATTTCACATTTTTTTCCATTTGAGTTTGCTCTCTCTTTCTCTCGCGCGTTGTGTTGAGACATAAAATGTATTTAATAAAACAGGCACGTTTTCATTTTAAGTACTGTAAATTTTAATTTAGTTGTTGCTTGTGCACATCTGCGCCGCCCACATTTCAGCTTGGTGTTAGCCGGGTCCATCATCAAAGCCAAAAGAAACTTTCGATAGAGATCAGCGAGGCGGGTTTTCGCCTTCATTACCAACAATAGCAACAAGAACAACAGCAACAGCGAAAACAACGGAAGTGACTTGTAATGAAGCGCAAAGTATTTGCTTGATTTGATTTTTTTTTTTTTTTGCCTTTGTTTTCTTGAGACTTTTCCTTTTATTTTCTTTGCTTTACTTATGTATTTTGTGTGCGGTGCTCGCATATCGTGCCATGAATGTTCCGCTTTAATGAGTTTTATCAGGGCGACAGTTTTGACAAAAATTGACTGCCATTTTGTTGGGCCGCGAGCTGTAAACAGAACAAAACTTGGCCCTGGCTATCAAACAGAAAATATGTTTTACTTAGTGCTTATTTATGAATATTTATGAATGCGACAAAAGTTTTTCACCCCCTCATCAGCTACTTACACCTCCCCCCCTAACTTCGACCGTGCTCGTTCTACGTGTTTAGTTTGTTTATTTAAATGCGCCTTCAGCTATGCAATTGTATATTAATTCAGTCACAACTTGGACGACATGAACTTTAGGTTGATGATGGAGGAAAGAGAAGTAGTAAGTGGGGTGTGCTCCTGCGGCCAAAGTTGAGTTGAGACAGCGACAAATGCTAACTGACAAGCCAATTTTGCTATTCCAGGGGTTTTTCCACTCTCTGTTGCTCTCTTTATTTTTTTTTTTTAACAAACTTGTGTTGTAGACGGACCCTTTGCCAGCTGACACAACGAGCAAAGCACGGGCACAACTGGCAAAACTGGAAAAGCTGGCAAACTGGCAGCTGACATCAGCAGCCACAACAACTGACACACGTCGCGGCGTCGTCATCGTCATCGTTGGCATTATGCAAAACTGGCAAAAAGCCGAATTAAAAATGCAAATTTTTTGGTGAGCCATTCGAATGACATTTGGCTTCTTACCTAGCTGCTTAGCTGCTCGCACCCTCAATTTGGCAACAATTGTTACTCATAGTCGTCGTAAACCAACTTTATAGACAGAAAAGCTTTTTTTTAAGTCCTTATGCTTAAGCATCTTGTCTTTATGATCGATTTACGCATAGATATCATAACTACTGCTTTTTCAGTAAGTTTTTTTTATATTTAAGCTATATTTGAAAATATTTAAACGTTTTTCTAAGTTATTAAAGATATACATAATATCATATATAGTAGAATGTCCTTTGTTATCAATTTCTAAAGCCTTTAGCTGCGCTGCATGTATATTTATAAAGTAAATCTGTTGACTCTAGTATTTATATATTTGCATGCAGTCGCCTCTCTCTTTTGCTTCAATTGCAACAAAGACGCCTTAGCTCTTTATGATGGTATACGTGTAGAAAACTAATATACAAATAATACTCGTAACTTCGGATAAGAAAGCTGCTTACTTTCTATAGCTTTTCATACGTTTGCTTATTATATGTACAGACGTATATACCATACATACTTACCAACACATTTTGCCTGAATTTCATCATTGTTCGGTTTGCTGGCTGTAACATGGTAAAGAAATTGAAAAATGCCTGTGGTTTGCCTGCCTGTTGTGCTTGGCTCACATATATTCGAGATATTTTCACTTGATTCTTCAGAAGCAGAAGCAACAAAATTGGTGCTTTACTGCTTTGGCGCGACACTCTTGTCAAACTGACTGCATGCCCCAATAAGTATGCAGCGGTTGTGTGAGTCCCCAGCACATTGACAAGTTTGGCGCAGTACTCGCATTACGTATACGCCGTGTATTGCCGTGCCGTGTTACTGTGCCTCGTCTCTTATTTTATAACACGTTTTTTTTTATTGCTTTCGATTTTCATTTTGACAGCGCGCACGTGCGACACTAAGACGAGGATGCTCCACTAAACTTTCAACATTGGACGGCGTAAATTTTCCTTTAAGCATGTTTTTATTATATTCTCTGTGTGGCCCGTCTCTGTGTGCTTCGTTCGCTTCGATTGGGTTTGTTTTCGCTCTGCGTGAAATTCAATTTCCCATTTTCCACACACACGCATACACACACACACACAAGTTTCTACACAAACTATGTTAGTGCTTGGTAGCCGCATGGCGTGTAAATAATCGTGACTCTATTGAGATATCCTGGAAACCTTTTTGCATGCATACCTTATATATATGTGTGTGTGTGTTTGTTTGTGTGTGTATATTGAAAAGCCGAGCATAAAAGAGAGAAGCCAAAACAAATGTAGTTTAATCGCTTTCTGCTTTCTACGCTTTCAACTGTTATCCTTCGTGTGCCTTTCAATGGCTGCGCTTTATCAGCAGACGCCATCGACGCCGCCGATTTTCTTTTTCCGTTTAATACTCCTGGCAAAGTAAGGAGCGTGTGAGTGGCTTCCCTTTGCGGGCAAAACTCATGGAAAATATTCTTGATTTTTATTGCGTTCGCTCACAAGTGAAATTGCTTAAAATCTATTTGTAGATTTTATTATTATTTTTGCAACGGCGACAGTTCCGCCTTCTAACGTTTTTCGTGTCTCCTCGACAATATTATTGCCATTATTGTTGTTGTTACTCTTGGCATGCCATTCGGCTGCAAAACAATTTGTTCCCTTTTTGCTTGAATACATTTTGCTTTTAAGGCATTTTGCAGTTTTGTGTCTTGATTTTACTTATATGTCCACATACACCATACATTGTATAAATATGTATGTATATTTTTTTTGTATATTTGGGTTTATTATTTGGTTTTTTGTTGCTGTTGGGTTGCGCCTTTGGCTTGGGAAGCGGATCTATTTAAATTCATTCAGTTTATTTGGCCGGGCCATGCAAACATTTGTGCCGCATCCTCGGCATAGTTTTGTCCAGCCATTTTTGGCATGTTTCCATATCTTTTTTGTATTGTATGCCTTTGTTAAGCATTTCTGACATATTTTATGTGCATTATTATCTCATGTCCTTGTCATTTTTGATTGCAGCCGCAATCTCACATCAATTTATGTAGTTCAACTTTGTTTATACAACATGCTTAGCCAGCCGCACCGAACCCTGAATGTACTTTAATTGCAGGACATTTACATGTTTTTTATTCCTGTTGTTGTTGTTGCTGTTGTCTGCTTGTTCTTTCTAAATCAAGTTAGTGCTTGACGAAAGCAAAAGCAATTCCCATTCACAGAATAAAAGTAAAATCAACATTAAGAACATGAAATGGCATTGAATATAAACGTACAATAAATATATATAAATCATACGCACCATTTAACAATAAAAGGCATTGGGGTATTGCCCTTGCGTCGTCGTCATCGTTTGCCCAATACAATGGCCCATAAACGCAACGCTTTCAATATCACTTATAATGTGTGCCCGACCACCCAGCCACCTTACCAGCCAACCTTTTCATGCAGCCATTTGCAACGGAAATCAAGTCGCACATGCGAAAGTAAAAATTCAAAAACATTTTACTGAACACAAAGCAAACGTATGTGTATACAAAAAGTGAAAAAATAAGGAGCGCAACATATTTAAAGTGAAATTCTGCAACATTTAACATTTGTGGCATGGGGCAAATGATGATATTTGCCACTGTAGAAAATGAAAATGCAGAACAAAAGAACCAATCCTTGAAAAGCCATTCTCCTTCACTTGCCTTTTTTTCCACTCGAGGTCAGTTGGCAGAAAAAAAAAGAAGCTAATGAATGTTGAAAATCAATTACAAGCCAAGCCAAGGCAAAAGCAAAGAAATTGAAAAACTGTGTATATGTATTGGAAAGAAATATAAAAGCAAATATGCTAAATGAGAAAAAAATGTTCACGATGAGGATGATGATGGCAGTTAGCAACTGTCGCTGCCACTGCTGATGTTGCCGTTACTGTTGCTACTGTGGCGATTTCCGTTAGACAATTTTAACCATTAGATGCTGCGTTGCGCTAAATTCTCAATTGAAAACAGACAAAAAAAATGAAAATAGATAAAAAGGAAATAATAGAAAAGCAGTCGTAAAATTTAACAACTTTCGATTTTCAATTTACTTTACGCTTCCTTTTTGTTTCTTTTTTTCTATTTTGGCTGCCACGCACCTTCAGCCAAGTTAACTGAAGTTTAATTGGCAATGTGTATGTTGTTTATAAACTTACAATCCAGCCATTAAACTACTATATGTTTAGATATCATATAAATTACTAAGAAAGTGCATGTTGTTGCATACTTGCAGGCGTAGTCGGAGTTTAATATAATGACACATTTTATGATTGCATTTGTTTGCCACTTAGCATTTACCATTCAAGTTTGCAGCTGGTCAAACTCACGTCAAGCTCCGTGTTATATATTTTGTTTTCTGTTTCATTTTTTTCCCTTGCTTGCTGATGGCATTAAAAGAATGCCCCAAGTGCAGAGTCAGCAAATTGTGGCATAAGGCGTTGCTAACGAGCACCAGCCCCCAACATGAGCCCCCCGCCCCGATATCAGCCATGTCTTCTTCTGTCTTGTCCTGTCTTGTCTGCCTGTCGATGGCTCCTTGTCTTGTGTCTTGGTCTTGTGCCAGGTTTTGTGTGTCTGTGCTTTGCCATTGCTTGGTCGCCTGTTTGTTCATATACACAATTACCGGCTAAGGCGATTTGCAAGGCACAACAATAACAGCAATAGCAACACAGAGCAGAGCACATCAGGTGTGGCTGAGGCTACCTGGGCTGCGCACACTAAAGTGCTGTTATTTCATTGTCCGTCGCAATTTTGCTTTGTCCTTTGGCCGCTGCTTGTTTGACAATGTTTACAGGTGCAAATTTCAAAGTGAATTGCTTTTCTATCGTTTGGAAAAGTGCTGCAACACGCAAGCATAACTAAAGCCTTTCATTTTGCTCCACTCATAGACAAGGGCCAAATTAGTTTACACAAACACAGATAGAGAGAGAAACAGAGCGAAAGAGCGGGAGACCGAGAAACTAAGACACAGAGAGGCTTTGTGGTAAAATCTTTTTGCGCCGCTGGCACTTAGTAAAATTGCTAGAAAAGCTGAGTTAAGCGGATTTCTATATTGTTTTTTACTACTCGCTTTCTGTTCATGCCATTTTGCCTTTTGTGGGCGTGACAGTTTGTCATACAATACCTGCCACAACTTTAAGTGGCGCTTTATGTGTGCAAAATGATTGCCACAAACCTGCCATTAACTGAATGTGTGTGTTGCAGGTAGGCAAACAGGCTGGCACGGCAATTGACAGGTCATTGTCTGTATGCATGTGTGTAGGTGTGTGATATGTGTGTATTTGTGCATTTTAATTGAATTCTGTGCACAGAACATTTATTAACAATAATTGCATTTCATATGCCAAAAACCAGACTGTCCACAAGTGTCCAAGACTAATTTATCAATAAACTGTACGAGACAGAGCCACATAAACACAGCAACAACGATAACAACACACGCATATGTACCATTTTAAAGCCACACACACACATTTGTATACACTTGTTTAAGCTAAAAGTTTGCAAAAATAATGAAGCATAGCTTGAGGCGCACAAACAAAACGTTGCACGCACGCAAATTGCAAACAAGCGAAGCAAACAAAACTCATACACACACATGCACACCAACAACAACAACAACAGCACCCACCTGACCACAAAAAAAATATTCATGCAAAGCTCACACAGCTTGCCTTCGTCTACCCACTATTCCCCTTACTCCCTCTCGTTGGCTGCTGCAGGCTACATATAAGCGCAAAGTCACGCAGCTGTAGAGCAGTTTTTGCATAAAATGCTAGCTTGACCCCTCACCCATCCTTAACAAAAGTAAAAGGCAACCCTCTTTGCATACACACACACATACACACTGAGAACGAAAACTTGACAACTCTCTGCCCACATATTTTGACTGATCAACCAATTCTGTCTGTTACCCTCTATACGTCTGTCTGTATGGTCTACTGTGACCTGGACTTTTTGGGCGTGACCAGAGAGCTTGTTGTACCCAAAGGATTACCTGGACTTGTGCTTGTTCCTGTCACACAAAATCCACTTCCTCATGTTCCCGCTTCCGTTTCTGTCCCTCTCCAGTCACGCACTTGAGCTCGTTTGCTCATCAATGCGACAGTTGCACCTACAAACCCCTTTAACCCTTACTCAACTGGGCTATCTTTTGGTATAAATGCAATTGCCTGATGCTTGCGTTGTGCTTTGGGCTGGGTAACTGCAGGTTGCATGCAGCAGCTGCTGTTTGTACCACATGCTCTTGTTGCATAAAGTCAAGTAATACTTTTTTCTTCTCACATTTGGATTTGATTTTGTAGCTCGGACTTTTGGCTGCTCAGCTCAGCTCGTAAAGTTAACACAAATACTTGTGCAACTACTGCAAAACCCTTTTGCTTTTCCTACTCACCTCATCCTTTAAGCCTCAACTATTGCTCTTTTTATTGATTCGGCTTTTGTTAGGTGGCTTTTCATGTTATTTATGTATGTACATACATGCAAGTGGCTGAAGCAGCTCTTAACTCACATTCTCAAGTGTATCAACGCATTTTTATGGCCAAAAAGTTGCTCGAGTAAAAGTTTTGTGCACCTTTTTCTCTATCGTTCCATCGCTCTGGCTCTGTCTCTGAAAAAATAATCAATGTTTTGTTGAGTTATTCCATTTCGATTGCTTATGAGCTCTTTTGTTATATTTGCATATTGCAATTTTGAAAATGCAATTAAACTTTGAATAATATTTATGTTTATTTCTCTTCTCATTGCAGGTAAGCTTCGATTAAACACACAGCACCACTTAACAGCCTTCAAACAGGTTTGCTTCATATGTAATGCCATAGATATAATTATGTCGTAAGCAACGTATATGATGATCTAACTTTCAAGTTGACTTGCCCAGTAATTTACACTAATTCACCCATCACACGCCCCACAAGAGTCGAAAGCTGAAAATGTCAAGTACAAGTCGTAAGATCATAAATCTTAGCCACAGCACCAACACACAAACACTGTGTCTGAGTGTATGCCTTTTGGTCGCGTCATAATTTAGCACAGCAGCTATGTGAAAGGAATTGCCACAGGATTGCTGTTGCTGTTGCTGCTGTTGTTATTATTATTATTGTATAGGTGTTTTGTTGTCGTTGCTGCTGCGAGTCGCCGAAAAGAGGAAAAAAGCATAAATGTCCAATTTGCGAGCTGCGTCTGTGTAACTTTGGCGCCAAATGATTAACTTGATTTATGCGTGCGGCGACAAAACTTTGCGACTTCATGCCACGCCCACTACAAGCAGGTGTTTTTGAACAACAACAATATATATAAATGTATATATGTTGTACGCATAAAAAACTCATTCGCACCACACTTGGCAATCATTTATAGCAACGTGGCGTTAATTTCCTTCTTGCTACACTAACTTGCTTCCTCTCCATCATGCTCTGCGTATATTTCCACACTTTAACTCAAGTCCTAAGTCCTGGCACCCTTAACAAGCTGCTTGTGTGTGTGTGTGCAAAAAGCAAGAAGAAGAAAAACAAAAAAAAAACTACGCATAAGTCGTCTAACAAGCGCCATTAGTTTGGTTTCTGCCCCAAACGTTCGACAGCTGGCGACTTTCACAACGGTCGCAGTGGCCTCATTTGTTTTAATGTGTCAATTTGTTGACAATACTTCCCTGTTCGTAAAGGGGCTGGCTGTTTTCGGTTAAGGCCAAGTTAAGCAAATGTGCACACACACACTTTACCTGTAATCTGTCATTTGGTCGCTTTAATAAACGTTTAATGCCAGCTGCTTGCTGCCAAACCAGTAGCCTTGCCCAGCTTTGATTTAACATATTGTTTATAAACTTTGAAAACATATTTTTTATGCTTTTGTTCGCTGTTTTCCTGTTGTTGGTTTTTCTTTATATATTTGTTGTTGTAGTTTGGCGGCTGTTGCTCCTTTTTGTGGATTTTATCGCGTCGCCGCTGTTGGCAACAGTTTTATGGTTGATGCAAAAAATATACAAAAAAATTGGCTGTTGTTTGTGTTTTTGGCCATTTTGACATATTTCACGCTTTGCTTTTATGCTTCCTGTTTTTGTCGACCCAGGCTCAAAGTTTAGGCCTTCTGTTTTTTGCCCAGCCCACCTTCTCTTTTGTTGTTTTTACTCTTTTGGCCATAAAAAATTGTATTTTGTTCTTGTTATTTTCCGCTGGCGCTTTGAATTTATTACTTTTGATTTAGGCTTGTACAAAACAGCCAATAACCACAATTTTTATGCATTTATGTATTTTATGTACACTAGACCTAGACTTGTGGCATATCGTTCCCTAAAAAACGATCAAATTTTGCAGCTTTACGCGGATTTGATATGATTTTATGTTAGTTTCATTAAACTCCACTTATGGCTACAACTTCGTCTTGTTTGCAGCTCAACTTACTCTCGCCCTCTCTCAATCGATTTTTTTTTATGAAGTGCGAAATGTAATTGGCCCATTTCGTTTATGAAACTTTGTTCAAAACATAAATTTGCTACATAAAAAAAAATTCACACATATCCGTTCAACATTTATAACCTTTTTAAAATGCTATAAAAAGATGTTATGCGAATATATACTTAAATATTAAACAGTGTTTCTTGGCAATTGCGTTTTTTTTTTCGTTTAAACACGAAAGTTAACGTCATTGCATTCCATTGCAATGACATTAATTAAAGTGATTAAAACAAGCCATTTATAAAATCTACATATTTAAATGCAGCTTGTTGTGGTTTTTGTTTTAAGCAACCACTTAACAGCATGTAAGCTGCATTAAAGTGGTGGCAATTTTGTGTATAGCATGCATAACAAAATGTTTCTACACTTTTTGGTTCATTCTTTTTGGGCGGTTAGGTTGAGTTAATTGAGTTGCAAATGCCAAAAGCGAAAAGCGTTATAAAAACCTTAATTGCTGGCCATTGTTGTTAACGTAACGTAACGTAAACCTAATGCTCATTACGTTGCGCAACACTTAACATAAAGTGTTGAGCTTTTGCCAAAAAAAATAAATAAAAGGTGCAAGAAGGCCTGGCATTTAATGCATAATGTGTAGTTTGCTATCGCTATCATCATTGACTGGCGTTGCTGCAACACCTGTTAGCATTCATTAAAGCACTAGAGCGGCAGATATTCTCTACATCTATGGCATCCTAGTTTGCTGTCACTGCCTCTACAACATTCTCCTCTCGCTGCCCTAATTTCATTGACGCCCACATTTGCTGACATGGCTGCCTTCATCTCTGCCCGTTGTCTAACCATTTTTTTTGCCTCTCGTTTGTTTTTTTTTCCATCCTGTGCACGTGGTACGTTTTAGCATAGTGAAAAAAATTCGTCTGTACTCACACTTGATTCACACACACACCGGCAACAGCTAACAGCTAACTCACGACCCCTGATAGTAGCCTCACCCTTACCAGTTGCCACCTTTACAGCCATAAGTCCGCCTCAGTTTGTTTAGTTTTTTGTGGTTATGCGGCGTTTACATTGTCTAAACGCCCGGGCTTGCCCAACACATGCACACGGGATCTCATTTGGCAACAGCAGCCTTAGTCACTTCCCAACCTACTCCTCACCCCATAGGTGGTCCGTTTGCCCACCCTCGCTCTATCCCAGACCCAGTCTCCCGGCATCTTTTGTTGCGCACTTTTTTATGGCATTTTGTTGAGCTGCGCAAGCTTTTCTCCTCCCAACGTCGCATAGGTGTTTATACTACACACACACACAGACATGTCGATGAGTCCTTGGTGTGCGTGGGTGTGTGTTTTGGGCTTACCCCCCGTTGTACATTTAATGGCGTTGATATGGTTTTATGACCTTTGTGGTCTGTTACACATACGCCCCGAAAATTGCATTGTTCGCCTTTTTCTTCTTTTACTTCTCTTCCTCTGTGTGTGTGTGGGTGTGCGTGTGTGTGTTGTTTACTTTTTATTACATTTATTTTATGTTTTTTATGATTTTATGCTTTTGTTTCTTATGTTTAATTTTCGTATGAACTGTTTTAGCTCTGTTCTCTGCACCACCAAGGACCCATCATTTCTAAGTTGATTTTCTTGTTTGCTACGAGTGTGTGTGTGTGGATTGCGGGGCAAGGCATTGATTTGCTTTGTGGCAAGCTTTAAATGTGTTTTCTGTGCGAATGTGAATTTATGTATATTTTGCAGTACTTGAGTACATTCGGATCTTTAACATTTCAATGGTTTTACGATGCATTTGAGAGTAAGCTGAACATTTGCACAAAACGCCTCTCAACCCCAAACAGGAAGCAAACCAACATCCTTGCCACAACCACCCATCGAGCATTATGTCTAAAAATAACGCACGGCATTCGTAAATTCGCGCTTCGCATTGCTCACTCACCTCCCCTCTCTTTCTGCTGTTGAAGTGCAAAGCATTTGTAAATAAAAATGCAATTTGATTTCGTTTTGTTGTTGGGTCGTTTTTGTTTGTCATCGTATTTCAAATGTGACAAATTGAGTGCCCCAAAGCCTGGACAAACAACACCTGCGTGTTCTGTTGTGTTGTATCTCTCTACGAGTTTGTTGGCTGTCTGTCTGCGTTTGTGCCTGCCTGCATGTGCGAGCGAAATTTGTTTGCATTTTTATAAGCATCGTCGGGTTATTGATGCCAGACAACAGCATACACTCTCCGGCAACTTCCTCAACCCGACAAAACAAAAATGGAGGAAAAACGAATAACCACAAAACGGTAAATAGACACACCAACACACAGACAAACATGCAGACAACTTCAACAACAGCGGCGAGTGTGAGTTGAGTTTTGAAATTTTATCTCCATTTGTGCACAATGGCACTTAGCGAAGTACTACTGTATTAGCATAGCAGCTTGAATACGAGTTTTGTGTTTTTGTGCAGATAAGTTAATTATTCAGTTCAACTATGAACTAACTTTTTTTTATATGCAATTTTGCCAACCCTATTATTATTATTATTAATAACTTCCACTTGATTGTTATCAGTGCCAGGAGCAGCGACTAATGGAATACGAAGTGGAAGAGTTATTTAACGCGCCCAGACTTCTAGACTAGAAAAATAATATTGAATTGTTTTGGGTTCTTGTTGATTTATGCGAGCGTGGCAGACAACTTTATAAGGAAATTGCGTGACTGCTTAATTGAAATGAGAGCGCACTGCAGTAAAATGTAATAAAATTGAATGTCAATGCTATAAAAACTATAGTGCACTCAAGAATACCCTGTCTTGATCTTATCGCGTTTTATTGTGGTTACATATACCATTCCGACGATAGTATCTATATGCTCATAGGAGCATTTAAAAGGTTAAAGATATGTTAGTATACCAGAGATATCGTATTCATACCTACACTTTGAATAATGAGTATTAAAAAAGAGAATAATAAAAAAACAAACTAAAATAAAGAAAGAATGGAGCCTGTTAAGGCGGCCACTTAAAGCCAGCCCCAAAAGTAGACTACAGAAAACGCAGACATTTTACGAGCGCATGCAAAGCCCATAAGGCGAATATGGAAAGTACTACCAGGGTTATGGTTAGGTATGGGATGAGGGATGTGAGAAAGTAGAGAGAACTTTGGGGCCGCCAGCTGAGTGAAGTATGCTCCGAAATTCATGAGCCACGAAAACGCATAAATATCCCAAGTTTGCGTCGTTTTGTGTGTTTTTTGTTTTTGCCCATTCGCTTTTAGCTTATTCTTTCTGGCTTTATTTCTTGTTATTCTCGTTTTAGTGTGAGACACGAATATGGCAAAAAGCATGATATTAGCTAAGCTAAAACAGTGTGCCTGAATGAAAGAAAGAGAGGTCACAAAAACAAAACAAAACAAAATAAAAAGAGAGCAGAAAAAATGGAGAGCACGGCAAGCAATTTTATGAAAATTATGACAATAATTGTCATTAAATCAAAAATGCTCAGTAATTGTCTCATAAATTTTCTATGCAAATTGTGTGGCAGGCAGGCTGGTTGAGTTTTTGGCTAGCTAGAAGTAAGAAAGTAGACGGTGTTATGGCAGGGGTTGCTGCTGGTCTCGTGTTGGTCGTCGCAATTTTACGATATCAATAAAAACGTCGACAATATAAACTTAACTTTGGCTTTTTCGGCCATTTTTGGCTAAGGCATTAAAATTGTATGCATAGCATATTTGTAGGCGCACGTTCCTTGCTTAGTCCTTGTTGTGGCACAAAAGTTTTTACGATGCCTCATAAAAGCGACCAGATGAACTGGTCTTCAGCCTAAACAGTCGTCAGGTAGAGCGCGCATGCAAAGGATTAGATAAGCAGCAAAACTTGGTTCAACATTAAAAGCCAACTTAACTTTGCATTTAATGCCTATGCACTTGTAGTTATGCGCCACCTGGCTGTTAGCATACCGTGTGCTTTAAACAGCAACAAAAGCAAGCAAAACGATTAAAGCACCACTTGCTTGCTTACTTGCTTGTGCTGCCCACAACACATTTACACACAGGCACGCCAAGGGGCGGTGTTCGCAGGAAGCCGCAAAGTGGCTTTTTAATGCACACACAGCAGGTTCTGGCCACATCAGCCAATGCCTGCAACACCAACAAAAACAGCAACAATATTATATGCAATTATATAAAAATCAGAAACGGCTGGGCGCAAAAAAAAATTGCTTACTTTGCTGTACGCTTGAAGTGTGTGTTTGTGGGTGATGTGTAACGGTGTGTGTATGTGTGTGGTCTGCTGTGTTAATTTAATTAAGGTCTGGGCATGCTTGTTATGAAGTGCCAAATTGTTGGCCATTTGACTGCACAAAAGACGCTTCAAACACAAAAAAAAAACAAACCAAACATGACACTCTGACGTTGCGAAAATAAACATAATTACAAATGGCGTTTGCTACACTTTTTTTATTGCCCTAGCGCTTAACTCAAGGTCATATTAAAGTCGTGCATGCACACATGCCACACTTAAGTGTAAGCTGTTAAAATATATGGCGCTGCTGCTGTCGGCCATTTTGGCATTGATCCCCTGTGTCAAATTTCAAGCGGTACAGCAACAATGTGCCGCATTCAAGCATCTGATTTCTCACACACTTTGCGTAGGGGGAGACGACCGTGTTGTGTGCCTGTGCCTTCATTAATAATTCAAGAAGAGTCAGCGCTGGAAACCTTTTTGTTATTTTTTCTTCTATTTTGTTTGCTATCAATAGCTTAGAATCCTTGCATATCTATAGACATATCTCCATAAAGTAGAAGAAGGGGTTTGTCTTCCTGTCTGTCTGGGGGCTTAAACTTGTAAAAGCAACTCAAGTGCATTAAAGTTGTTTTTGCCATTCGAGTATTCGTTTCGTTTACATTTTTTGGCAAGAAATCTCGCTAAGCATCGACTGATTTATGTGCTTATTGAAACCCCGTCCACCTTTAAGCAGCTTTATTAATTTACACTTTACGCCTGGCTTTTCAGTGTGTGTGTGTGTGTGTTTTTTTTTTGCTTGGTCGTTGGTTGTTGTGATGCCTCTGACAGTTATATAAATTATTATGTTTTGCTTTTAGCATGATTGAAATGAAATTAAACTGCCTTTGTCAGATGGTATACAGCATATGTGTGTGTGTGTGTGTGTGTCGCCTAGCAGCTGCCAGGGACATGTGCAGACAAAACAACAACAGCAACAATCGACCGAATGAGGATAAACTAGAAAGCAGCGCCTTGGGGGAAAAAATTGCTGAAGTAGCAGGCGTTCAACGCTGAAATTTCATTTAGAAAATGAAAATTTAGTAAACAGCGCGCACAGACAAAAAAAAAAGCTCGGAGGGAAGAGAAAGCGTTTGGTGATAAACATATTTCTTTATAAACATAAACATACATATATGCTAGCTGATTTTTTTTTGAACAAATTTTAATCATGTGTGCTTAAAGTCAAGCTGAAATTTTTTTAATTTGATTTTGGTGCCTTTTATTGTCAGTCGCATAATTTTTTTGTTGCTATTGGCGTTCGTGTGTTTGACAGCTGAAACCTTTTAAATCCTTGTTAACTTGTCTAAATGTGCAGGTTGTTCTGTTGGCGCCCATTCATTTTCATACAAATATGTGCGAGTTTATTTATATATTCCGTTTTTTTTTAGAGTCTTTGGCGCTTTGCGTCATCAGCAGCTAAGAAGCAAACAAAATGTGAAGCATTTGAGTTTTTTCTTTATGCTTTAACCAGAGTGAAAATGATGTTGATTTGTTAAGTGAATGAAATGTAAGCTTTAAGTGCAATATATGCAAGTGTACTTGAGAGCTTTAAGCAGCTTATGGATCTGAGCAGATTTCGACTTGAGCCATCCAACTTTAAGCCTCATTCCGCTTTCATGCAAATTAACAGCTGCTTAAGCACTTAACAAAACAAAGCGAAAAACAAAAAGAAACTGCACTTAAATGCTGAAAGAAATCTATTTAATACTAAATCATCCCGCTTCTAGTTTTAAAACAAAGCGAAAAACGAAAAGAAAATGCACTTAAATGCTGAAAGAAATCTATTTAATACTAAATCATTCCGCTTCTAGTTTCATTTATAATTAGTATTATAGCTTGACTTATTTTCTCATCCTTTTTTTTTTTGTAATGCTCTTTTGCCATCTCTTTTATCTATCTATACATATATTTAGTATATATATATTTACTACTGATTAAAGGAAAACAAAGGAGTTTGAAACCACATTGCAGGGATTAAGTAACTGTCAGAACACAATGAAATGCAGCTTTGTTTCTGTCTGTTTCGCTCTTATTCTATCCACTTTGGCCCCTAGGCAAATGCAATTGCTGACATCAAATAAAAGTCCTTTCTCTCGCTCTATCTCTCTTACTCCCAATGCGGCATATAAATGAACTCATTATTATAGAAGAAAACCCATGGACAGTTGCCCCAGCAGCAGTAGGCAAAGATAATATTTATGCTGCGTCTTAGGCAAATTTGCAATTTAAAGAATTCTTTCAACGGGAGAGTATTTTTCATTAATTTCAGCATTTAAATATTTACACAGTGGCACATAATTAATTGTTTGGCGCCTGAAGTGGCTACAAAAATGCGTAAATTATGCGCACGGGCGAAGGCGACGCAATTCACACTTAAAGCTGACAGCCAAATGACTTGGTTGGCTAGAGGGTTTGGGGCGGCAGCGCCATTTGAATGGCCGAAGGTGAAATTTATGCGCCGAAATTAATTTCATGCAAAAACAATTAAGTTAATTTAGCAAGAGGCAGCAACAGCCAGCCGAGCAAAAGCGCAACACTGACACAAAAATCAGGCAAATGAAATATAATAAACTTTGTTGGGAAAAGCAGGCAAACGAGAGCGAGAGAGAGGGAGAGAATGAAATGCTGAGTCGAAATGGCTATGCAAAAGGAATGAGCTGCCAAGCTGTTAAACAAGAAGAGTGAGGGTGGGAAGGGTTGCGAAAAAAAGGGCTTTAAATTTCCATTGCTATGCAAGCTGTCTGAGTATGTACTAGTGTGTGTGTAAGGGTGTGTGCGTGTAATACAAACGCAATTAAAACACACTCAAGAGGCGCAAACAACAGACAACAGTGGCTGCTAACAGAACAGAACAGACACAGAAACAGAAGCAGAAGCACACAACTGAAACGACACCGTAAAACATTTAAATGCCGAAAAATAGACAAGGGAAGCTGTGCGGCAGTAGCCGAAAGAAAGAGAGAGCGGGTAGAATGAGGCATGAATGGCATAAGGGCTGGAATTTCGCTTTCAAATTGCGTTGGCGCGTGAAATATCTGTGAGGATGAGAAAGGATTGCGAATTTGTGCTCAGGCAAATGCACATTTATATAAGGCCGCTACACAATAATTTTAATTTGCCAGCAACAAATAAGGAAAAAAAAATACATACAAAAGTGAAATGTAAAACGCTTAAAACAAAAAAAAGAAACAAAAGCGAAATAAGCAGAAGAGCAAGAGAAAGATAGAGTGAAAGTTCAGTCGACAGCGCTAAACGAACTCATTGGACGATGTGCTCATTAATCACGCTAAATGTCAAGTCGACCAAGTGCTCAAAATGCTTTTTAATTGCATTTCAAATGACAGACAAGAGTGCTGCTATAGCTGGACCACTCCTGAAGAGCAATAGCAACAGCGCCATCTAGCGTTGCCAACCTGTGTTAGCGTGTGTAAAGTGTGTGTAGAGAAAGTGTTGAATTGTCATAGGGAGGGGGGCTGGGTGTTGTATGCTGTGTACTATTTGGTCTCACATTGACATTGACACAACCCCTAGGCACATTGAACAACCCTCTAAGTTTGTTCCCCTTTCTTTCTAAACGACGCTAGCAGCAGCAGGTTCAGCTTGCAACTCACAAGCGTGCAATAAATTTTTCAATGTCATGCGTCTCGTGCGCGCAATCTATATAAAAACAACAGCAACAACTACACAGCAATCGCACATGGCAAGCACAAACAACCAACCAAGCAACCCGTACCGCACTCCTCCCATTCCATCCAGCCGCCCCTTAATTCTGCCAATCTAGCAACCGCTAAGCACCCAACAGCAAAACAAACTTCCAATCAGACCCAAGCCAGGCTCCAGCTACAGCTCTATAGTTCTCTGCTAGCTCCTGCTGCCTTGACTTGCCTTGCCTTGCTTTGCTATGCCATGCCTTGACTGCTGACTGCTGCCGACTTTGTGATAAATGTGCTACAGCTTTTTGTCTCTTTACTTCATTTGAAGTTGTTCGTTTGCCTCAGTCTAGTTTTTGGCTTGAGTTGGCTTTGGTTTTGGCTTTGGCTTTCGGCCTGGCCAACAAGTGCTATCCACATGACAACTATTCTTCCAGCTACACTAAAAGAAATATTTAGTAAAATTTGTGTTCAGTTGTTTTTCAAGGTCATCTGTTGACATTTTTGCTGTCACTGATAGTTTGTTGTACCTAAAGACCTTAAGATTGTTTTTATATAAGTACATTTTCTTAGAGTGTACTTGCCAACTTCTGATCGGTTTTAGCTTTTGCTTAGTTTTTGAAAGTGTTGAAGCAGCACTTTGGCAGCGCATCAACGCCACCAACAAACTGCTTGTCCCTTGGCATATTTGCCTTTTATCTCTGCTTTGCATGCGAAGGAAGAGAAAGTGGCACAGAGAGAGAGAGAGAGAGAGAGAGAGAGAGAGAGCTAGATAGATGGGTAGCGAACGAGAGAAAACTCATCTTTGTCTGCGCTTTGCGTAGTTTTTCTTTGCGCGCACAAGTTACATTTTTAATCGCGCCTTTGAGACTTCATTAGTGCAAGCAGCCGGCGAACGAACGCAATATGAATGGCTAAAAGCAACTGAAACTGCAGTTTGAGTTTGGAGATTCTTCATTCTATTCTTTTTTTTGTGTTGATTCTGCTTTCTGTTGGTTTGGGCAGCTATAGTCTGGAACATGTGCGGCTCAAGAGCAGTTGCCATGATGTTATTACTAGTGTTGTGTGTTTTTGTTGTGTGTTGTTGTCGTCTGCCAAATGGCGCATGAAGCATACACAGCTAAAGCAACATTAAGTCTTGGCCAAGAGTTCTCTTATAGCCGCTGTCTGGCACTTGAGTGCTTCAAGTGTTTTTTATAACTCCTTTTCTGTTCAGGTTTAAATGAAGTGTGTTTGTCTTGAGCTTCAAGTGTGGCGTGTTTTGATTTTGATTTTCATTTTAACTAGAATGGCAAGCAGCAACAACTGCAAACAACTTTCATCAGCAGCCGTTCACTAAATGCCACTCAAACAATTTATTGTTAATATTTGTTCACGCACTTGATGCTTGCTGCTCTGTCAAAGTCAACGTCAACGTCGACGCCGCAGTCACAGTCAGAGTCACAGTCGACCGTTACACCTTTCACTTAGACGCGCTTGACAACTTCGTCATTGTTGTCGTCACACATGTCGTATGCGTGTTACGTGACTGTGCGCTAAAACATAAAATATGCATAAATTCCAACATGCTACTGTTTTTTTCTTCTGCTATTTTTTTTTTTTGCTGATTCTACTTTGACTTCGTCTTGGCTGTCATAAAGAAAACCCACGCACCCAACGCAACCCAAAAAAAGAAGAAGAAACAAGAAACGTGAAAAGACAAAATGAAGCCGGAAAATGTATTCCATGTTGCGGAAGTGCAAATGTTTTGCGACGAACTGGAACAAGCGACATCAAGATATAATATTTTCATTTCATTTGCAGCTTATTGACAATTGACATGAAAATGTGCTGTGTGCCGTTTCTTGTTTTTTATGCTTTTGTTATGCGACTGCAAATAAAGTAATAAAAAAAAGAGTGTAAAACAAAATCAAAGAACTGAAAACGGTAAACAACAAACCACGAATTCGACCATATAAATATCTAAAATTGTTTAAGCCGCTGAAACATAACATTGACATTTGCTTTTTCACTTCTGACTCATTTTTCAAACCGACAAAAAAATGTTGTGTGGAATTTTTTGAATGCATTTCATGTTGCGTGCTTCTCGGGGTAAATATTTCAACTTTTTGCACTAACCACAATGGAAAATATTTTATGAACCCATTGTGACTGTTAACTGTTAGTATTAAATAAATAACGCAACATCATACGTTAAAAGAGGGCAGCACTTAACGTTTTATGTGAAAGGCTTATACTATACTATTTATATATAGTTTAGTTGCGTTTCAATGTAGTACAAATAACTCTTGTTCTCTATAAAGCAAGTTTCCACTTTTCACTTTTTATTTATTCGAACATATTAAATTGTATTTTTATCACTTATTTTTCCATTGCCGTCTTATTTGCTGTGCGAGCTTTGCTTTGATATTAAATATGCCAGCAATCTGTCTGCATTTTAAATGAAACAGAAGAAGATTTATTGTATATGTCCAATGTGACCGGCCCCTCATCCCACTACCAACACAACACTCCGCCCCCCGCCCCCTTCCTGTCACGTGCCCTTTTTCGTTATTGTCCTTCGCGTCGCTAAGGTGTCAAGTTGTGTGCAGCGAAGCGTCGACGACTTGTAGCATAAATTATATTTTATTGAAACGGATACTTTGACAGCAAATCTGAGCGCAGACTTTTCAATCAGCGAACGACTTCAAACTGCTGCAAACTGTTGCTGCTGAATGTTGTTGTTGCTGTTGTTTGTCCGTTAGCAGTAAATGCATAAATCACAAGACGTCCCAAAGCGCTGACTAACTGCCGCACACTGGCTATGCTGAGCTCCATAATTAATTAGCTTTTAATGCTGCTGCTATAGCTGCTGCTGTTGCCTTCGGACGTCCTTTGGTAGGATATCGGAGATGAGATGTCGGCTCTCCTGTTGGCAGTTTGAGTGCATTTAGTCAAACGGAAAATGATGTTGCTGAGGAATGCTGCCAAGTTGAATGCCAAGGAAAATCCTCAAGCGCAGAGTCGTGATTCTGACAAGCCAGACAATCGCATAGACACACACAGGCACACACCCACACACACACACACACGCATACAGCCTGTTGGAATTATAGTATTGAGTGAGAGAAAGAGAGAACATAATGCTTGATCCTTTGTAGACATTTCGTTAAAAGTTAGCTAAAGCAAAGGCACTGCCAACAATCAAATCAAAAGCAAACAATGAACAGAAATGTAGGAAAACATAACCAAAGATAAGCGGCTTGCAGCGCTCAAGCAAAAAAGATGGCGACAACGACAACCATGTTGTTGTAAACGGAAACGCAGACATGAAAATAAGAAAAGACGAAAAAAAAAAACGGGGAAAAATAACAAAACAAAAAAAGGCAGTTCCAAAGAAAAAGAATACGATAGAAAGAAACACACACAACGCAATTGGGAGTGCGAGTGTCAGCGTGTCCTTGTTGTCCTGTTCTGCTGCTGCTATGCTGTGGTTGGGCACACTGCCTGTGTTGTCTGCTGCAAATACCGCAACATGTACTCAAGCAGATAATGTTAAATACCACTCGAGGACGTAGCACCAGCAACAACAACAACAACAGCACAGTCAGATCCTGAGCCAAAAAGGAAGCAGCAAATCCATGTAACAACAAAAGACATAAGCGAGAGAGCCAGCAGCAGCAGCAGCCGTAAAAAGGACACCCAGCAACAAGGACATAGCCAGCAAAATGCCAAATGCGAAAAACGAAACCGAAACCGAAAGCTTTGCTCTGCCCAGTCAGCGGCAGACACAGGCACAGACACAAAAGTTCAAAGACTGGGCCCGAAAAACTGTTGCAAAGCTAAAAATTGGAGGCTGGAGCCGGAAAATTTAAGCGCAACATTAAATAATTTACAAACAAACGGCGCAACGGTCGCCTTAATCGCCGGAAATACGCCAACAACACAAAAAAATAAAAAAGAAAAGATGAAAAAACAATACAAACAGAACGAAGCAGCAACAAGGCTTGGGCGCAATGGTCGACGCATGTGCAACTGCCGCGTTGTTGAAAGGAAAATCAATAAAACGTGCGTCTCTCTCGCTCTGTCTCATGCCAGCCTCTCTGGCACTTTTACTTTTTTGCAAGGATGCGACACGGGGGCAACGGCTGCCAGGACAAGCAGCTTCCGACGTTGGCGACGACGACGACGACGACGACGACGGCGACGCCGCTTTGTCATTTGTTTAGCCTGCAGCTAAATTCGCCTGTCCGTCCATCTGTCTGTATGGCTGAATGTCTGACTGTCTGTTTGTGTCGCCTGCCTTCCCCTAGTGAATACACACAAACACGTACTCGTTTATATGGGACTCGAATCGCCTCGGCTTAGGTGTGGCACATGGCAGCTGTTGGCTCCTCCAACCAGGGCTACAAAGTGCAACAAACCGAATTGAAATTGTCGAGGGCGGCATTTCCTCTTTTTTCTCAAATTTTTTTCTTAAACAGCTAGTCTCGCACTGTTGATCTGTGGGTGAAGGGGACAAACGCTGACAAGCGTTAATCTTGAAATAAAATATGTATTTGTTTCGCTTCAGAACAAGAAAGGCAAGAAAGAAATTGCTTTTCAAAAACCAAAAATTCAACCACCAAAATGCGTTGCATACTTTAGAGCGCAAGTCGCGCTCTTGTGGCATTTTGATTATCTTTTGACGCAAAGCGACTTTCCATAGACTTTGCATAAATTTTAGGCAGAGCAGAGCAGCATACACAAAAAATAAGAAAGAAAAAACTTCCACTTTCTGTTGGAAATAAACATGCAAGTGTTCGCAGGTGTACGCATCTGTCTGTGTGTGTGTGTGTGTGTGCGTCTGTGTGTGTGAGTAAGTGTTTGCATATCTTTTGGTATCTTTTACTTAGCTACACACTTCTAAGCTCTTGCAAATTGACAAAGAACTTCACATTGCCTTACCTTAAAGCCCACTCTTAGTCTGCCTTTCTTTCTCTTGAACTCCATCCCTCTCTCTCTCTCTCTCTCTCTCTCTCTTTCTCTCCCTTTCTGGTTGCCATCTCTATCACACTTGCAAGTTGTGTTTGATTTTTTGGGGCTTCTTTTTTATATTTTGGCCAGGTGCTTTTGCTTCGTTTCTTTCGTTTGCCTTCCAGTCAACGCTATTTGCATTTCAACTATGTCTGTGTTTGCCTGCATATGCCAGCTGCTGGTACACACACACACACACACACATACACCTCTAAGTGTGTGTGCGCCTGTCCATATGAGTGTATTTGTTGCCGCTCGCGCGCTAACATTTTGTTTGTATTTCATTAATATTGCAGAGGTGGCGTTGTTTGAAATCAAAACATAAATATTAACATTCATGAATTGAAACTGTGTATCGCCGCGAGCACATTTTCCCTGAAATACCCATACATACAACAAACCAATCTCTTCTTTATCCCATCCGCCCTTAACCTTTCTCTTCCTGTTCGTCAACCGCCAAACGGAGTGCAAAAATGATATAAATGCCGCCGCACAAGCCGCAAACCAAACAAATAGCAGACAGACATAGACACACACACACACACACAAACACAAACAAACGCACTCGTAAACACACACATGCAACAAAAACATTTTTTAACAATTTTCAACTCGATATAAAAAAAAAGTAGATGGTTAAAAAAAAAAGTGAAATTTAAATTATACTGTGCAAATTCAAGGCAAATATTTTCGTCTAGCCGTGGATCATTCTGTTGGACAGCTGCTCGTACATATGACAACCATTATGCTACACCCTTCGCCCTGCGCGGCAATATACGCTTGCTGCATGCAACATGCAATTGTTGACGTGATTTGCTTGTTTTTCATTTAACAACCACATTTTGTGGCATGCAAAAGTTTTGTTTTATAATTTTAAGCAAATATCAGAGATGCATGATTTGTTGATATCACGTGATCAAGCAGCCATTGTCTCGTTTTTGTTTATGTTTGAGTATACCTGACGTTGAGCTGTATGCAACATTTAAATTTATTGACAATGTTTAAATTATGTAAATATCGCTGACCTTTTAGTTGATTGAACAAACTTTTTGATATATTTCTATCTACAACTTACTTATGCATATCTATTTTCTTATATCTTTCCAGGTATGTGAACCTTATATCAAATATTCAAAGGCCAACTATACGTTCGATGTTATCATCAATATTTTACTCTGCACTACCAACAAAAATATCATTCATCGTAATCGTATCCATTATTATAGTTTCCGTAGTTTGATTTTTCTTTAACTACTACTAACCCGACACTCATAATTTTGGTATGTATGTAATCTATTTGTGTATGTATTTGTATGTTTTGCTCTTCTATTCATCAACTGTCTCGATGTCTGTTTAGCTGTTGTTATCTGTATGGGTTTGAGTGTGTGTGCCTGTGTATTGTTACAAATTGTGGTAAATATTTAAACGTTTTCATTATCATTTTGTTTCATGCCAACGCCGACAACACAAATCTGTCAGAGATTTGCCAAACCGCCGAAAACAATTTGTGTGCTTAATTAAAAATTTAAATTACATCAAATATGGGTGGGCGTTGAAAGTGGGCGTTGCCCCTACAACAGCAATTTGTGCGTATGACAAATTTACGGCTGGCTAGGGGGATGCACTGGGAAACGCTAAAGTGAGGGCCTTTATGTGTTTTGTGTGTGTGTGTATGTGCCTGCCAGCCTGCCTGCCATTACAAGTATGACATGCATTATGGCCAAAAATCCAACCAGGAGCTGGGTGAAGTCTGAAGGGTACGCAGCCGTGGCCACATGCTGCCACACTAATTTGTGCATTCCCAAGTTGCAAGTGCGAAAAACAAAACGCCGCCACCCCAAGTTGTGCTGTTGCGCTCGGCTTGCAAACTTTGCCCACGTCCTAGAGTCCTCTAGACCTAGTCCTCAAAAAGGCTCGTACTCGTTGTTGAGTGCAGAAATTAATTGCATTAGAAAAGTTGCACAGAGTCGCACATGTGGCAGGCGACGGCAGCAGCAACAGCAGCAGCGGCAGCAGCAGCAGTGTCGGCAACTCTGTCCGCCAAACTTGCGCTTATTTAAGTTTAGAAATGTCTTGGCAAAAGTTGCCAAGCTCTCTACACCTCCACTCCACCTCTCCTGTTGGGCGGCGTACTGTACAAACGTTTGTCAGCAAACTTAATTTCTGAACTTTTTCGTAGCCAAAGCACAAGCAAATGGCATCCGCTGCCGAACAAGCAACACAAATACATACACAAAAACACACAGTCGCACCCCTTCCGTGTCCTACAATCGACGCTTACAAAATGCTCGTCACCAACTTGGTCGCTTATTCAACGTCGTCGTCGTCCTTGTTGCCATCATATGAAGAGTTAGAAGGGTCGATGTTTTTGGTGGTGCTTTGGTGCATATTTTAAAGCGTCGAAACTTGCCAGACGCACATTTTACATAAATGTTGCACTTAAATGCACATTTTTTCATAATGCGCCAAAAGCAAAGCCGGGCCAAGAAACTTCAGGGCAAATTAAGATTCCTGGCTGCGGCACAAGTCCATAACAATTTTCAATAAATAACATTTTCTTGATATTTCACATGCATACGGCAGCAGAAAAAGTAACTATTGCAATGTTCAATGTAAATGTTGTGCATTCGCTTGGAAGCTGCTGTTCATGTGTGCCTTTGTGTGTGTGTGTGTGTGTGCGTGCTTGTTAGTGCACTTTCACAAAGACAAATGCAGCTTTTGTCTCCGCCTGGCATCTGGTTGTCAAAGTTACTTTGTATTGAAATTAGACACATTTCCGTGCATGCAAAATACCAACGGCTGCAAGCGCTTTTTGCGCATTGATATGCCAATGCACAAGCAGGTGAAAATGGTGAGGAATGGGAAAAACAGGCACTCAGACAGACAGACACTCTGAATGTTTCTGAGTTGGGTGCTATGGTGCGCGCTCTGTAAAGTATGCTATAGATTTTTTGTAGCTTGAGCGCCTCGCACATCCTGTGTGTATGTGTGAGTGTGTGCGTGTCCTGTGACAACGACACCCGGCGACACTCGTTGACATTGGGGCGACAATGCGTCAAGCTGGCGCACCCCTTTTTAACACACACATACCTACCCGTTCCCCCCCACCATCCCTACTCTTTACATGCACACATTCACAGTAATTTGCATATTTATGCAATTATACGTTACCTTTTGTGCCCTACGTCTATGGGGTTTATTTTCGTTGCTCTCAGCCGCTGCGCCACAGCCACAGTTCTCAGCCGTTCTTAACCCTTTTGTACAGGTTTTTGTTATTCGTTTTATTTTATTTTTTGGTGCCTCAACCCCTCTTGACTATTTCCCTGTTTCACTGTGCTGCACTCCAACTCAACCTCAACAGTTGGTCGGCCCCATCCAAGCAGCCAGGCAGGCAGCCGGCACAGCATGTCACTTGTCACGCCAAACACGAACACGTTAAATGTCAACAATGAAGTGACGCAGCAGTAACGGTTAACGGTAACGGTCATTGTCCTGGATCCTGCGTCCTATGCGCCTGTGCACCGAGACAAGAGCAGACGGTTACAGTTTCTGGGCCGGTTTCCACTTGCCTCTGACATTTGACACTGTCACAGCGTTTAGTGATTTATTTCATGTTGACATGCGTCGTTGTCATGACACAGAGGATATATATTCCCCGGTCCATAAACAAAATACTCTAAAGAACAAAAAAAATTATGCTTAATTTTTAGCTATTTCCATTTGCATTGTCACATAACTGAACGAATGCAAATGAAGTTATGAAAATTGCTCAACAGCAGCCGCCCTTCTTCAAAAGCCACCCACCCGCACAACCACAAAAATACTTGCCACTGTCGCGTGTCGCAAACTGGTTTCCCCTTTTATATTTTGTGGTATCTTTAACAAACGATCTCTTTGTCTCTCTCTCTCTCTCTCTCTCTCTCTCTGTGTTCATCTCAATTATGATGAGCATTATGAAAATTGCATAATATTTGAGGGGGTTGGTTGGCACTTCAATTAGAGTTGAGTAAATAAAAATAGCATAAATGTAAATAAACAAACAGAACAATAAGAAACCCAAACACACACAAACAAATATATAAACAAGTCTTATCGCTGGCACATCTTTTAACAAACATTGCTGCTGTCGGCTATACAATTATCAACTCAATGGCCTTTTGTGTGTGTAGTTTTCTACTTCTACTACTTCTACTACTACCAAAGCTGCAGTTTTGTGGACAAAGCAGGACATGTCTTGGTAGCTGTTAAGCATTTTGGCATTTATTGTTCGGTGTGGCATTACGGTATATTGGTATATTGGCTGAATCGTTCAGTTCAATATGCTGTCGACAGTTTTATTGAGCAAGCTGCTTGGCTTGGCTTGGCTTGACTTGACTTCGGATATTAAAGTCAATTGCCTCGCCATCATTTTGGCTTGTTCATTTTTGGCTCGCGTTTGCCTTTGGTCCGCCACGTACACCCCATCACACACTACCCTTCTACCAGGCCCAACTTCTCAACTAGTCTGTCTGGCTTGCACCAAAAACTTTCTTTTGACAGCCAGAACAGACAACATCCTTTTTTGCTTTGTGTTTGTCTGCTACTGTATGAGTGTGTGTGTGTGTATGTTACATTTTCTTGTTAGCCAAAAAATGCTGTTGTTGCTGCCGCTGCCTTTGACTGACATGATTATAAGTTGTGTTATATGTGTGTCTTTCGCAATGTTTCTCCCTCTCTCTACGTATAGAATGTGGCCTGCTGTTGTCTGCCGCTCAGTCTGTCTGGGACCTCTGTATCGCTTGGCACGTTAACTCAAACGAAACTAATTTAATGCGCTGCAAAAAAGTATTCAAACAATTGCACAAGGCGACGCCCAAGTGAAAGTCGAGCCAAAAGTACAAAACCCAAAAAAAAAAACCAACGAAGAAAACACAAACAAAAAAAGTGTAGAGAAGAGAAAAAAAGAAAATCGTGAGCACATCAAACGGCGAATTCCATTTGGCAGCCAGCGTCAGCGAAAAGGAAAAAGTTTTTATTCTTAGCTCGGTCTTAACTCAGTTCAGTGCAGTTCAACTCCTCTTTTATTTTATTTGTTTCCTCTTTCCCTCTTCCAATTCCTCTGATATGGGATACCCTGTAACAGCTGTGACATATGGCATGTAGATAAAATCTAACGTATGCCATCAAAGAAATAACTTTAAAGCTAAATAGTTTTGATCACAGCAAACTGCAAATATCTTCGAATATAGTGACAATTGTGCATAATTCCAACACTGAACATTCGACTGAGGAAAATCGTTTGTTTGTTGCATTTTACAGGGTAATACACAGTCGCCATGGAATATGGCTTGGGAACTTTTTTATGTGTTTCTTTCATTTTTAAGCAAATTCAATTGTTGGGGCGTGTTTGGGCGTGGCACAGTCGCAAAATGTTAACAATTTTATTTATGTTGGCTTTGAACTTGCGCTCATTATTTGCAAAAAACGCGGAAAGCGACGAGAAAATGCGATAAAAGCGACGCACAAACAACAACAAGAAAAATGCCAAATTGTTGCATATTTTTTTCTCTTTGGCTGGAATTTAATACACAAACATTTTAAGCATAGAAATATGCCACATGGCAAATGCCAGGCGAGCCATAAAGTACATTTCATTTAAAATTGGCTTAAAAAGTTTTTGCCCTAAAGCTATTACTCAAACACACACTCGCACACACTCATGTATGTGCACAATCATTAGGCACCTTTTAAAGTGCGCCTGTCAAACTGCCAGCCAGCCCACTCCTGGTTTCATTCTGATGGCAGACTATTAGTTTGGCCAACATTTTCTGGCAAAACTAAATACATTTGTGTTAATTTTCCAACACACACACACACCCAGACATACACTCATACACACACACACACACACTACGAAATGCGTAATAAAAAGGCTTAGTGGTGGCATTCTGACAAGGCAGCAAAACCCTGGCACCCTTCAATCCTCCCCCATCCCAACTCTTTTCACATAGACCTTGTGAAATTTACATATGTGCGGCTACCATATATGCGACTCATACATCAAACTATTAAAAGCCTCATAGCAAAAGCCTCTAGGGCATCCCAATGAGCTGAAACCAGTCAACCCTTCCCATTGCGCCCCCTCCTCCAACCACTTACCCACAAAGAACATGCAGAGCTGTCCTCTGTTTCGGAGGCATTTGTCAAATGTTGCGAGGGGCTTCAGCTGCCTGGCAAAACACTAACAGTAACAGCAACAGTTTCTCGGCGGACCAAAAAGTTCTACAACATTGTTGCGGCCACGCTTCCCACACACAGATCCCCACGCTCAGTGTGTTTTACTAAAGTTGAAGTGTATTTTGGTTACGGTAGCTGGGGAGCTGCAAAGGCAGCCAGGCCAAAAGGTTCTCCCCATACACATTCATTGTGGATCAGCAGCAGGTGCATATTTACATATTTTTATATGTGCAATTTTTTACCCGTATCCTGCGGTCCTCGTGTAGGTTTTCTTTTCTTCTTCTTCTTTTTTTTCGTTTTTTATGCGGGCTTTGCGGCTAAATGATTTGAAGCCGGCAGGCAGCGTACCCTGTTTAGATTTTGAGCTGTTCACTAAATTAGTTTCATTAGTTTTTCACTCCTGTCCCATTCTATGTGGTTCAACAAAAGTTCTGCAGTGCATTTAGCAAGTTTGAATTGCTTGTGCGAGGCAGGATTTTTGGGTTAAAAACTCACGTAAATTCTATGGCTAGACAACATAAACAATATGGCCGAAAGCGATGTGTGGGTAAAACATTTCGACTTCACCAGCCATAAATTGCTTTGGTCCAGGTCATTTTTTAATGCCAGAGCGCATCAAAGCATTTTCCATGAGCCATGTCTGAGCTCTTACTGTTACTCTTTGGGTCTTTGGGGGCAATTAAAATAAATTATGAGGTGCAGATTTACGAAAATTAAGAGATTGTTTTTCTCCACATACATATACAGACACACACACACATTTAAACTATAAAATTGCATAATATGAGCAAAGCGAAAGTAAAGCAAATCCAAAAAGATAAAGGATAAGTGAAATCAACTTGCAGGTTAAGCGCTGCTGCTTTTCAAACCACCAACACTGCCACACCCCCTTTAATGGCAGCCAGCACGTGTTTACTCTCTCATATGTGTGTGTGCTTGTGTGTTTGTGTGTTTTAGTATCTGTGCTCATCAGCAGTCACCTGGTGCGACCCACCCAAACCACACCCACACATACAGTTAAGCCTGAATAAGGTTTGGTTTGGGTTTTAGGTTGGATTTTTCATAGCATCCTTGGGCATTCTAGAGAGAGAGAGAGAGAGAGAGACAGACAGAGAAAGAGAGACAGCGATAGAGGTTTAGCAATCAAGAATTCAGGTCATGTGCATGTGAACTCAATTAAGCAGCACATAACTTACAAACCGGATTACAATCATCATCATCAACAACAACTGGGAACGAGCGAGCGCCTTGAACCTTTTCCACACACATACCCAACATCAACCTCAAGCCCAACTCCAAACCCCCTCCTTGAACGGTTTCAGTTCCTGCTGCGCATGCAAAGTAGCAAAATGGCGACTGTTTTGACCAAACAAAGAACAACTTCAAAAACAGTTACTGTTACTACGACTCCAACTTCGACTTCAACTCCATCTACATCGACATTTACATCTCGAAGTTTAGCTGCTGCTGTCAAAATGTTGACTTTTCAACGAGCCTCAAAAAATATGTTACTCATTCGCCCCCGCGCGTTAACCTTTTTTGTGCCCCGGGTTGCCGGGTGCAAAACAATTTGCAACCATAAATTTGCCACAGCAAACAAGGAGCTGTGTCCCTTCGACCCATTCCGGAAATGGCCCAGTCATTTGAGGTAAGGTCAACAGCTGGCTGTCGAAGCGGGGGATCTGCTTGGCTGCCTGACTTATTTTGTATGTATCGCAGGATATGAAAATTTTCACTTGAATAATTAATTGAACAGGCAGTTCTCGTTGTTGTTGTTGTTTTTGTTGTCGATGTTGGCCACGAGTCGACCCCTGCCGCATGTCCTTGTTGATTTTGTCTTGTTGCGGTTGGCATTTTGGGGTCTCGCCAGCATCCAACATCTCTTCATTTGCCCCACGCTTCACCTGCTGCCGCTGCCGCTGCCGCTGCTTCGACTGCTGTTTCCTGTTTACTCTGGTCTTGTCTTGCGGCCTTCCATCTTTGGTTGCGTTTAATTAAGCAATACATTTTCGACCTGGTCCCCGGCGAAAATCCATTCTAAAATTGCAAAACATGAGTAAATACAAGACTATCAGAAAAATGTATAAACATGTGTCTGTGAGTGTGTGTATATTTTTGTACAGTTGGGACTTTTATTTGGCATTTATAAAATCCACAAGCTGCCATTTTTTTGATTGTTTGTGCGTTTGTGCATTACAATTTTTCACATTGTGTGTCTGGTTTGTTTTGTGTTTTATTTTGATTTTAAGCCGCTTTAAACCGCTGCCGCAACAAGCAAAATAACATTTAAGCCTTTCGTGATAAGCATTTAAATAAATTAAAAACCCTCTCAGTTACGCTTCGTGCCATTGTGGCTTAGGCACAAACACAGAACGAACGCCAAACGGATTCCCTTTCTGTTAGCCTTTTGTGCCTCTCTCATTCTCTCTCTCTCTCCCACTCTTTCTGTGCTCTCACAATCGCTTTGCATAGCCGCATGTCAACAATGCAGCTAACCCACACGCACTCCCTAATGAAAAATAGCAAGAGTGTCGCGCATTAAAAAAAATATTTCAAATCTAATCGACTTTGTGTATACCCAGCAAAAGTTTCTTTACAAAAAACTTAGCTAGACTTTGCTTTAAGTTGTCTGCAGTTAGATCTTTAAAATACTTTGCTATGTTCTTTAACTTCTTAAATCCTTAAAAGCACTCTACAACTAACTATTTCCAACTCAATCTCATCTCAGCCTAAACCCCTTTAACCCATTTGTGGGTAAAGGGTATAAATAATAAAAGCAGAAAAAATAAAGAAAGAACAGGCGACGGCAAAATGAAATGAACGCATAAAGATTTGTCAGCGTTGATAAACAACAAAGCGAGCGACGCGACTTTACCACCAACCACCCACTCATACAAGCAGCCATTGCCATTTGTTACGGCTAAAGCAGGAAGCGTAGCGCGGGAACTCTGGGGAAGTTTTGCAAACCAGCAAATGGCCAAATGTGCAAGTGTTGTGGCTGTTGTTGCTTTGATGAGTATCGACTAGAACGCCGGGGCGGAAGAGTATGAGCAAAAAATGGCATTTGGCCAAACCACAGAATGGTCGCTGGCGCTGCTAAGTATGCTATATTAATTTGCATTGTGCACATTTAATGATGGCTTTTGTCTGTCTGCGGCTAAAGCGTTTGCAGGTTTGTAGCCATTAAAAGAGAGAGTAGTCACGATATCAATATCAATATCAAATTTACTGTTTAATTATATTTAATGCTCAAGCAAAAGGGGGAAAGTGAACAAATGCACTTGCGACGTGCCAAGGGAGCTGGTTTCAACAAGCAATGGCTAATCGCAGCAGCAATCTTTAAGCCATTATGAAAACATAATCAAATTTTGGCTCATACAACTCGTTACTGAGGTAGAGTAATATTTTGAATGCACATAAAATTATCATATTGATTTTTGTGTGTTCTGTTTAGCAAGTGCGCACTGTACTGGTATTTGTATTTGCCGCCTGTTGCCATAAAAGATAATCACTTTTGCATTCCATAATGTTCCAGCTGAATGTATATAAAATGAAATTGCTATATCAAAAAAAGTGCCAATAGCTTTGATAAGCTGCAATCAACCATGGCCAGGCCAGTCGAAGGTAGTTTGGGAATTGCATTTTGCCAATCGGAATTCGTATATTAGCATAATAAGCGCGGGAGCAAGTGAAATGGGGCGAGGGCTTCATAAAATTTTATTAATTTGCCAAACTCCTGTCAATGTTCTCAAACCCCTAGAGTAGCACTTAACAGCTTAACAGATTTACGGTACAAAAGCGTTGCCATAAATAGCCAGCAACAACAACAACAACAATAGCATTGCAATGACAAAAAAACAAGCCAAATGAACACTAAAAACAGACAATGGACTGTTAAAAAAAAATACTTTGGCCAGGGTTTGAGTGAGGAAGGAGGCGTGCCGTTCAGTGGCTTGTTTCTAGGTCAGGCAATTGGCAAGTGCACTAAAAGCCAAACAAATGACAAACTGTGTTTGAGTGTGTGCAAACGTTGACTGTCATCAAACACACACACACACACATATGTGGACTCAGGTATTCGCAGGTGGGCGTGGCAGTGCGCCTGTCAACAATGTGTCTAACGGCAAACTGACAAGTGTGTACGCCTCACAGATGGCCGTCGAGACTTGGGGCAAATAGCACGGCCTGCAACAAAACTGACTGACATACACACAAAAAATATTTGGCAAAGACACAAAGCTCTACAGCATGTGTTTTTTTAAGTTAAAAATATAAATTGTTTATTGTTGCGAGTTTAATCTGCCATTTGCAGTTGTAGTAAGCTGCCTAAAAGTTTTTTGAATATGTCTTTAAGTGCCTTAATTGTTTCGAGTGTAATAGTCTTGCTAAAGTTCTCTCTATCCATCTGTATTTCTGCAACTTTCGGCTGTCGCCGTGCCGTCTGCCTTTTTTTGGGCTCGAGAATGGGTTACTAGCGCTTGTCAGTTTGGGTTGCGCCTTTGGCTGGCTTCATTAGGAACCAAGCCATGTGCACTTGTCGGCTGTCTGTTGTCGTCGTCTCGCTGTCCATCTGTCCATCTGTCTGGCAGGCAGGCTGGCTAGCTGGCTGAAAAAGTGCCAACTGCCTGCTAGCTGCTGCACTTTCTGTTGCAGCTGCACAAACTATTTACGTTGGCACACACGCCCACTTTTCTTTCTCTCTTTTTGTGCACTTTTTGCCGCCTTGGGGCTGTCATTCTTTCGTTGTGTTTGTTGTTGCGGGTTTTTTTTTGTGTACGCGAGTCTCTCTTGAAAAGTTCAATGTACGCGCTTTTGTTTTGCCTACACAGTAGTTTGTAGGCTAAATGTAGCATTTGGCAGTTGGCATTTTCCAAACAATTTTTCTTGTCTCATCTCAGGCCTTCAGCAGGCTCTTTAGCCAAGCCTGCTTCCTCCTACGCTACGCAATTTGGCCCAGTGCCAGTATACAAACTTGGTCTTTGGGTTAAAACACATACAGGAAGATTGTAGATTACTGTGCTCATCCTTAGCAGGCTTCCTCAAAGTTGGAGTTGATAAAAAATTAAGCATAGTTTAAGGCGGCGCTTCGCCCAAAAAGCTGTTGACTTGATGAAGAAAGTTTTATTGGCGAAAACTCCTAAAGGAAAGAAAGATAGACAGAGAGAGTTTAAGTATTCGCTCGGCAAGGGCCTTCATTTGCCTTTTTAATTTTGTACAAATATTTTGGTGGCAATTTTTCGCTTTTCTTTTCTTTTTACTTTGCCTTTTTTGACTTCGGACTTTTATTAAAATGTTGACAGCTTGTTGGGCTACGCCAAAAAACTTTGATGCTGACTTTGCAACACTGTTTCAACAGCTGAAAACGATTAAAGTTTTTGAATGCGACCCTAATTGATGCATAGCCAGCGGTCTAAGTAGCGCAACGAAGCTTAATCTAACGCTAATGAAAATTGTCTCAGAAGTTAGCAATTTTACAAAAAGACTACTTAACTTGCACCAATGACACTTAATGGCACTGCTGCAAGACGATCAATTACGCATAAAATTGTTAATGATTGATTAACTATGCTGGTGTTTTCATAATAGATTGTTGGAAATTTTTACTCAGCTATTAAAATAAATATACTTT
Source organism: Scaptomyza caliginosa (assembly GCA_035044725.1). Classification (NCBI taxonomy): domain Eukaryota; kingdom Metazoa; phylum Arthropoda; class Insecta; order Diptera; family Drosophilidae; genus Scaptomyza; species Scaptomyza caliginosa. The sequence goes on from JAWNNR010000686.1 coordinate 1,580,677, forward strand.
AATCTTAACAGAGATTATCAAAACTATTGAACTATTAAGAGGGAACAAAACCTTTTGTTCTCCCAACACAATTCCCTCATAATCAATAAGTAAAGCATAAAATCAGATAACATTGATTGCTGGGCCCAGCCATTATAGTTAAATACAATTTTTCAGCTACTATTATTATTCATAAATTTTGCATTAAGTAAAGAACTTGACTGCCGCCATTGTCTGCCACAATCTGGGGGCTGTTTTAACAAAAGGCAAATGCGCAAAATTGGGTAAATAAAGGAAGGAAAATATATATATGTATGAATGTATAAAGGCAAAACTGACAAATACTAAGCATGATCATGAGACAAGAACATGGTGGCTTAACTGTTGGTGGTTGCATGCCCGGCAGTCAGCCAAATCTTGCCACATGCCTGCGCATATTAAGTAGCACGTGGTAGCTGTTGTAGTAGCACTGGCAACGTTTCACATGGCCATATGTGCGGCATAATGAGGACGTCGCCAAGGCAAGTCGTGCATGCAGTCGCACTCGCAGTCGCTGCCACAAACGCCGCCAACGCTGACAGCAAATCAATTCATATTCCCAACATGCCACAGCCCACAATCCGCCCACAACATATCAGTAGGTGGTGGGTGTAGCGATGAATTCATCAAAACGCTCCCGCCTATTGTATTGTGTGCGGTTAACTGCAAATATGACTCGAGGGTGCGACGCAAGTAAGGCTATTATATACAAAATGGACTCTGTCCAGCATAAGATGCCTTTGGGCGCTTTATCATTTAGTCTTTTGCTCTTTAGCTGGCTGACAAATGAAGTCAATTGGATTGTGCCGTGTGTCTGGCCAGCTAAAGCTCGCACTCATGGCTTAGGGCCGCATCAAAGAAAATTGTTTTAAGCGTCCAGAACGAAGAGCTCCCGATTAGCATCTGCTTACGTTTCGGCCAGAGTCAGACGCAGCCAAGCGTTGAGTGGGGTAAAATCTGATAGCCAAACGTGCACACGGCCATGCGAACTAAGCCAGAATGACAAAGAAGTTTGCGGCTTAACAAGCAGCTCGAGCAGCCACCACCCAAAATCATCCAACCACCTCTCTACTTTAGCCATTAGCGTGCTTCGCAAAAGTTACTTCTTGCTCGTTTCTTAGTTTGGCCTCGGCAATTGCAGTTTATGCTCAAACTTTAGACCATCGCTACCTCGCTGCAGACACTATGCCACGTTTATTACTCATTTGTTTTGTGGCGCCCCATTTTACCTCCCCCTTTCATCAGTGAGCTGTCATATTAAGCAACTTTGACCATTCCGTTGGCCTGGCGAATGAGCTGAGTGCGTCCGAGAGACCCTGATAAAAATCTTTTTGTTCATTTCATTTTATGTCTTCTTTATTGCACACACGCACACAGTATTCCTTATTTTTTCTCTCTCTTTTTTCTTGTTGTTGTTGCTTGGCAATTTCCTGGCAGCTCATTCGAACCGAGGACTGTGCCGCCTGTCGGTGCGATGCCTCAATTTGACATTGATGTGCCAAATGTGAAAATTCTCTTTCACTACTCTGACCAGCCGAGAAATGCAAAAAGTACAACATTGTGAAATCAAATAAGAAATTTCATTTAACTTGCAGAATACCATAGATTAAATACCCTAGTCAGGCATGTTTAAATGGTAGTTGATCAATATTGCCTATTTGTATTGAAATAATAATAGTAGCGTTAAAATAAGAATATCAATCTAGCTCTTTAACGTTGATAAAGTATGAATATACTAGCAAAATTACTCTGTGAAACAAGCTTTCTTAAAGGGTAACACATTGCTTGCAACTATCATGGCTACCCACAAGGCAAGAGTATCACAACAACAACCGAGCAAAAGCAAGAAAAAAAAATACGAAACATTGTTGCTGTACAAGCAAAAGGCTGTGTTGAAATGTAATTTGGCCAAAATTGTTGCCGCACTGCATTCGTTTGGCATTTGTGCTTCACTACTATTCACTTCTGTTTGGCCCTCTGTTCAACTTCTGTTTCGGGTTCTATGTTCGATTGTTTGATTGTGTCCGTTACAGCCGAATGAAACCCAATCTGTCTGCCGGCCAGTCATGCTAGCCGTATACCATTGACGTTCTTTCTATGCTTCCCTACCTCACGCATCGAAAAACCAAAAACCAAAACACACGAAACTCGTGCGTTAGTCATTTTGGCACTTTCTCATGCTGTCAGCTCACAGTGTAACGCCTACTTGTCTTCTTCATTTCCTTCTTTTTTTGTATTTGTCCTTCGTTGTTTTCTTGTTATCGTTGTTGCTGCTGCTGCTGTTGCTGCTCTGTGTTTTTTGTGGCAGATTAGTATATAGGGTTTTGTGTTCAGGCCTGTTTTCTCTCAACTTCGATTGTGCATTTAATGTCAATTTGCGAAGATGCCAAGTCAAAAGGAAAGGAAAGTAAAATAAATCATTGGGCAGATTGAGGGAGAAGCGTTAACTTGGGGCGTTTGGGGCAATTACAAGTCGTAATTAGACACCCTTTTTAATGTTGAATGGCAAGTACTAGGAAATATTTAACTAAAGGGTCGCTAATTAAAAAGCAGCGTGAGCTATAAAATTCTCAATTTATTAATTCTTAGTTACACTGCATAAGCACTTCTCTTGTGTTTTGAAGCGTTTATTACGTTTCGCAATGAAAGAGCAACAGGTAGAAAATTAAATGTAAATATTTGAACGGTAGATAATAAGTCAGAGTAAATTTGTTATTTAAATATTTAAACTCATTTTAGTTATATACATATTTAAAACCTTGTTTATTTATATGTTTTTAATCAAAAAATGATTTTCAGCTGGCTTTGAATAATTCGAAAATGTATTTTAAACAAAATTCAATTTCCTAAGCAAAGTGATTTCTTCCGCCCTCTTGTGATTGTCTGCCTCGTGCTCATTTCAAACTCATTTACAATTAAAACAACATTAATTTGCTGCTAATATGACCTCAAGCAGTTTGCCCACAAAATTTAAATTGCCACACACAGACAAATGGCCATGTTGCGTTCCCCTTCCGCCGCCCATCTGCTCTGCTGGCCACAGAAATGTAATTAAATTACGCTGAAAAGCAAAAGGCCCAAACTCCTCCGGTATTTGGAAAACAAAAACTTAAAACGCTTAGCCACGCCCAGCGCGCTTTCATGCTGTGCGAAAATTTCGCATAATTGCGTCGGCAAACGCATAAATTGCCAAAGACAGCAGCCCTCGGGGGCACGCAGCATGTGGTGGCTGTGGCAGCGGCATGTTGCACGTGGAGAATGTGTCCCATCCATCGAGCAAGTGACAGACAGTGAACGAGAGTGGAAGAGGTAACAATCAAACGGTGCACTTTGCCTGACGCATGTGTCAAATGGTTCAGGCGAACCCTTTTTGGTCCTGCCTTGAACCGTCATGCGTTGCGGCATTGTTGCATTGTTCTACCACGCATAGGATTGAGTTTGGTGTGGCATAAACATAGAGTGTGTTGCTGTTGTTGCATGGCTGTCACTTGCGTAGCTTGTCATGCATTTCAATTTGAATTTCCATTTTTTTTTTGTGTTCGTTGCCAACTTAAATTACATTAAGCATGAAATATTATGCTAATTATGGCTGATTTCATTCCATTTGCGCTGTGTTGCATGCCATGCCAGACAAAGGAGCTACACTCACACACACACACGCACACACTCAGACAAACACAGAGCACAAAGAAATGCATGCCGCGTGCAATATCGTAAAAGACAATGCAAATGAATTAAAATTAAATGACAAAATGATAAAAAATACAGAGTAGAAGTTGGAGTTAAATTGAAATGTAATGCACTGTCGCCCCGAGGCGACTCTTCACTGCTGCCAGCTGTCGCTGCAGCGTTGCCCATGTCATATGCCCCCTGATTCTACGTTGCACGTTGCCCTGTTGTTGTTGTTTCTGTCATTTGGCCATTTGACTTCATATTTACTCCCCGCCTGACTTTTCGCATCACGATGCGCAATTTTATGTCAAACGTGGCGTATGCGTAATTTTTCATTTACGTCCCCATCTGCTACGCTTATTTTTAAATGATTTTTTTTGCCTCCATCCATCCACTTTTGTGCTTGAAAATGAGAAATTAAATTATTTGCTGCTAATGTCTAAAAGAACAGCTCGTAAGGGTTGTAGAAAGATGGGTTGGGTGGTGTTAAGCAATGGCGTTGGGGAGGAGTGGGAGGTTAGTGTATGGGGCACTTGGTTCTTTTTCGAAAGTGCGCAACGGAAATGATACAGCAAAAGAGTGAAAACAGAGCGAAAAGCAGCCGGTACATAAACGAAGCGTGGCTAAAAAGCTGAAATGAAAACTAAAACTCATTTCTGCCAAATTAAACTGAAATGTGTGTGTGTACGTGTGAGCGTGTGTGTGCGTGTGTGCCACAGTAGAAGCAACAAATATGAGTTAAAAGCAAAGGCACACACACACATGTTGGCAGCGTTCGCTTCTCAAATGTAAAATTAAAAGGCATTTCCGCAAAATGTCAGCGTCATATTGTAAAACATGAGTATTTAATTAGAAAATACTTTCAGGCAGCAAGAGCAAAAGCAAAAGCAACAAGAATCATGGCAGGCAGGACCCGTGCACAGTTTCCGTTCACCCCTAATATCTTGTATATGTATATAACGTATATGTACACACTATATAGGGGCGTGCTAATGAATTTCGCCAGTGTGCACGAGTTTTGTGCTTTCTAACAACTTAACATCGCGTCGCATATGTTGTACAAAATACCTTCTTCCTTTTGCCGCGCAATACCTTGAGAACGTGAGTGGTGCAAAAGACGCGCAACAGCTGAAAGGAAACTTTGCATGTATGCCGCATATTAACACCGAAAAATCAAAAAAAAAAAAAAAACTAACAACTACAACACGAAGAGTGTGTTGGCTTAAAGTGCCAACTACAACAAGAAGGACTATAACGATAGCTGTGTGCTAATGGCCACGCATTATTCAAACTTCTCGCTCTCAGATTGTCAAAAGGGATAGGCAACAGCTGGGTGTGGGTTGGATGGTTTGTGCGGGTGGGTTGTGTGTCCATCGGGCATGTCAAAACTCATTTGCCGTTAACGAGCAGCTATTGTGCTTATAAAAGGATTATTTACAAATCACTGACTTTCAAAAATTGTCAACTGCAGGGCAAATGCCAGCATTACCAAGCTTAAGAGTGGCAGAGAGAGCGAGAGAGAGAGAGAGAGCGAACAATTTTGAGCTGTTGGGTAAATGCTTTGATCTACAATTTATGAAATTAACCCTTAAGTGCTGCCTGCCCCTGACACACTACTATACTCTACATTGTACATCATAGTAGACATGGAACGAAACGCTTCACTTCAAGTTGATTTCTTTTAGCTGATTACGCACTGTCAACGGAAACAGGATGCAGTGCCACTGATTGTTATGACTGAATCTTGGGAACAGAAAAATAGTCTGAAGCTGATTATGAATGTGACTTCAAGCGCAAATTGACTTGCATTCTATTTCGTTATGCTTTAAGCCATTTAAAGACTGTGGCTTAACACAAGACTAAAAGATTACTGAAGGGGACAAGACAAAGAGCCTAAGAGTGGGGAATATTGCGTTGTTGTTGCTGACTGGCCCTTAATTGATACCTTTGTTTGCATTGCGGTCACTCTAATTGGTGTTTGCATGCGGCTTGAAGTCTTGTGTAAATACGGGGCTGACCAGACAGAGGCATTTGCTTCTTTGTAATTTTGCGTGCGTTCTGTTTGCTCATTAAACGCTTGCAGCCACCAACAACAGCAACAACAACAACAACAACATCCAGAACGACCACAACAAGAGCAATGTCATCAATTAGCAGCTGGCCAACGTCGCCGCCGCCGCCGCCAAGTTTGCGCAAAAAATTGACAGGCTTGAGCGAATGTTTTTTTTTTGTAGCATTACTGTGCCCCGGCGGCACCTAATGAGCGCTATGTATTTGTAGCAGGCAAAGCAAAACCAATCTACATGAGTGAGACGCCTTAACGCCCCGCCTTCCGCCGTCCCGCTTACTACTTAGTAGCACTTGCAGGCGCATGTCAAAAGTTATTAGCCTTAGCTCAAATAATTTGTGTTGTTGTTTTGTATGCCAGAAAGCTGATTACTAAATGCGTCGTTGTTGTCGTTGTCGTTGTACAACATTTTCTATCTATCAACAAAGTCATTTGGCCAGCTCAAGGGGTCGCCAGCAATAACATCGAAAATGCTGTTGCCAAAAAAATAAAGGCGAAAAGTTTTCTAGCTGCTGCTGTTTTGCTGTCATTGCCAAATCCTAGCACGAGCATGCGCTTAATATCTGTATCTATATATGCTGCTGTCAATATATATATATATATATATATATATATATATATATATATAGATAGATAGATATATCTATGTAACCATGTTCTTGCCTCATAAGTAGACAACTTTTGCAGCTGTCCATGTGCCGATACGTGAGGGCGTTAAACTCATACATCACTTTAGCCTCTCTCTATATACATACACATAAATATATCCTTTCCTATCTGCTGCCAACCTAACTAACTGCTGCAAACTTTATGATTGTGTGTGTGTGTGTGGCTAAGCCACATTTTCACCAGCGATGTGTGTCAAGAGTTGCCAAAGCTTCTTGCGATGTTGTCGAACTGTGTTGTTGAACTATTGAAAATAAATTTATAACGCATACGTCATGTGAGCCGCGAGTAAAATATTTTTCTATTTGTATTGCAGTTTATTGCATTTCTCGCTGGCATTGCAAAACTTCAATAAATTATTTTATTGCGACAGCTATTTTCTTTTATAGATTCACTCGTAAAGCATATACTTTCAATAAATACATACATATATTCCCACACACTCACATAACATGTTGGTTGTCATCTCGTATTGGTTTCGCTTTTTGTAGCAAATTGAAAATGACTTTATGAATTCTCTGTTACGTGTGTGATGAACTGACAAGTCAAGCTGCTCGTATAATATAAGGCATCGCTTGAAATTGATTCTGTTTCTTGGTATTGCATAATAAATTTGTGCAGAATGCATAATGTATATAACATTTACTCGCTCATACATTCGAAATGAAATTAATAAAAGCTCTTCAAATGCATAGTCAAACAACAAAATTCCACTTAAACTTAGAGCTTAAGAAAGGAAAATACCCTGGCAAAGTTTCTTGCTTTAATATAGACATACTTTTCACCCACAACTTCAATTGCCGCATCTGAATGCCAGCAAAAGAAAAAAACACTTTACTCACTTTACAAACAGCATGACACTTTTGCCAGCAAAACGAGCGTTCGTTCCTTTATAATAAAAAAAAAATTATATAAGTCAAGCGGCAATAACAACAACAACAAGCAACACCTTTGGCGCCTCAGGCGTTCATTGTAAAATTACCCATGAAAGGAACAGAAAGACTGGAGGGAAAGTAAAAAAAAAAAAAAGGGTCTCGGCTAGAAAATAAAAAAGGCTTTATGTGGGGCGACGCCAAGAGGCAATAAGTAGCAAAAATTACGCTAAACGCAGCAATTTCCTGCTAAATTGCACACATACTTAAACACAGTCACAAACACACATCAAGCGAACTGTGCTAGAAACTTGGCCAGGTGGCAGCTAGCGGCATAAAATTTAACTATAAATAAGGCATAAAACACTGAGGCACAGAAATTTTGTATCATCAATGGCTCGCAGTAAGGTAAAGTTAAATAAGTGTGGCTGCCTGTCAATTTCCGTGCAGAAGCAGCAATACACACACACACTCACGCACATGCAATGGAAGGAGCAGTGTGTGAATTTTAATGCGTGTCATATTTGATTGATGCCACTGTGCTGTGCCGAGCAGAGCTCCTTTTTTCCGCTTGACAAGCTACCCGGCAACAATGTCAAGAGTTCAACATTGCCCCAAGCGCCACTTCCAAGTGTCGCGCTGCAAAAGTGGCCCCTGCAGGTGTGCAATGTAAAAGTGCGTGCGGGCCAATTTCCATGTCCTTGGATAAAAATCATTTGCGTGTCATTTCAACCTGGCTCTCGCGCTCTGTCTATCTCTTTTTCCCTTATCTTTGTGCACTTGAAGAAAAAATCTTGTGGAAATACACATCCCATTGATGTTTGTTAAAAACTTCAAATGCTATTCGTTAGACTATCTAGTTCAATGAGTTAAAGAAACGAACAAATCAATCAACACTCTAAAAGTACTTATCTTAAGAGATCTATCTGTTCTAGTTTTGAACTTGTTTGAGTTCTGTGAATGCTTTTACCTCATTTGAGTAATTTACCATTATTTTTGCAGAGTGTTTTGTGTGAATTTTTATTGTGTGCATGTTGCGTAATTTAGCGCTGCTTCTTGCTTAACAATTTTATTGTTCTCTTGCCTTTTTTGGCAGTCTGCAAAGTAGTACATGTTGATGGAAAACGGAGTAAAGTAAAAGGGGAGGCTGTTACGCAATTTACTGCCACTAGGCAAACTGCCTGCCAAGCTGTAAATATTTGCACACACAAACACATACAAAGCGGGCGGGCGGACAGACAGGCAGGGAGTCTTTTTACAGCTGTGCCGAGACTAGAGTACACACACACACACGCATACACCCATACTTGGGCCAAGTTTTGTGCCCATAATTTATGCCAAGACAAACGATGTGCGCTTCTTGTTGGCTCTGCTTGGGCTCTAAGTGCATTAGGCGTTCGCTTTTAGTGCCCTAAGGGGGCGTCGACTTAATAATTTGCGCGAATTGGCGTCAAGCGGCAAACTAATTTGAGTTAAGCGTATTGTACACACACACACACACACACACATACACATACACAGAGACTAAGTACAAACTGTTTTGTTGACTATAAGCTGTGCCTTTAGCTGGTCTATGACTAAAACGTAAGTCTCTGCAGTTTACTAACCCCAATTTTGTTAAACACTAAAACCCTGAATTTAATTATTTAGCACGCCCCTTTATGCATAGACCACGCCCACGCCAACATCAATAACCATCATTAACCAGTTCATTAAAATAATAATCGTTTAATACCCATCCGCAAGTAGACAATTTAAACTTTCAACTTTTGCACCAATTTCATAATAAAACAACATATGTAAATGCCAACACCAACCTTAACCCTCATTGTTCGCCCCATACCATTACCCCCCTATAGAAAAGAAGGAGGAGAAGAAGAAGAACAGAAACATATGTAACTTTCAATTTTCTTGGTGCTTTGTTTTTGCTGTTTTTGTTTGCAGGATGGACAACGCGGCCATTTAGAGGGTCTTGCATCCGTCTATTGTGAATTGTTAATGGCTCCCTTTGGAGATATTTTAAGTGCTTTAGAAAATGCTAGACAAGCAGCATGGGCGGAGCGAAGTCCGCTCCATCCCGCTGGAGGCAGCAGCGGCGGTGCCAGCGGCAGCGGTGGCAGCGGCCTCAGCGGCAGCGCCGGCGGCAGCGGCCTCGTCAGCGTTATGCAACATCGCCAGCAGCATGGCCATCGTGGCCATTCAATGCACGGCGCCGGCCTGCCCAATAGTCATAGTCAGCCAATTTATGTGCCAGGAAAGTACTCGGTATGTATGACCCAACACAACGCCACCCCCACCCCTATCCCCATCCCCTGCTATCCTAACTCCTTAACAACAAACAACAAAAGACAACAAAGACTTGGGCCCAACCAAAAAAGGCATTAAGAAAACAAAAGCTTAAAAATATTTACAGAAAGAATAAATTTATTGATGTTGGCGTTGATTTGGCAAACAATAATGAAGACAAATATCAAACCGAAAAAGAAAAGAAAAACCCAAAAACAAACTTTTTATTCTAAAATGTATAAAATTATCGAAATGATTTCTCGTAAATATTTGTGTTGTGTTTTTTTTTTTTTCAATGTTTTTTCTTTTGTATTTAACGCATGTTGCACGCTTTCACATTGAATACCTTGTTGAAACACAAATAAAATATATTAATAAACTTATTAATAAATTAACTTTTATCCATTGCAGCCTTCCAGCTGCTTATCCGACAAGGAGGAGGATGAGATCTATGGCTTTGGCTATGGCGTCTTTGCGCCGCGAGTGGCACGCGGCGGCTTAACACAGCAGCAGCAGCTGTTGCAACAGCAAACGTTGCAAACGCAGCAAGCCATACAACAGCAGCAGCAACAGTTGCAACAACAGCATCATCAGCAACAACAACTACCAATTGTGCCAGGCCAACAACAGGCGGGTGGAGGACAGCCCGGAGTTGGACCACAACAGCATCAGACACTCCCGCCAAATGTAGCGCATCTCAACTTTGTGCAACAAAAGTGAGTAGAGTGGTGAACAGCGGGCACAAATAAATAAACACAGTTTTTTTTTGAACAAAGTTCCTAAAAGGAATTTTAAAACGTTTAAAAACTTTTTAGCCAGACAATTTAATAATCAAGTGTTGTTTTTGTTGCTGTTTTTCTTATCTTATAGCTGCCTGAGTCCACGTTCTGCATATTTTTATGAATTTCCACCGACTGCAGGTAAGTTGCCACTTAAGAAAAACTCCTTGCCATACCAACAAAAAGCTAATTCAATTGTTTTGTTTTTTTTGTTGCTTGCAGAGGGACGCGAGACAAAGAAACGCACAACATTGGCGCGACTGTTGAAAGGCTTGAAAACTGTCAATCGAAGGGATCGCAACAATCAACAAAATGGCGCTCAAGCCAGGGTAAGTTATTATAACATCCCCTTCACTTCTCCATACAAGTGAAACTCATTTTCGTGCTTGGCTTTTATGACCGCAAGCAAATTGTTTGTCCTTTTGCCTTTCTTTCATTTAAATCAACTGTGGTAATTCTTTCAATTTATTTGCGCCGAATGCTGTTTATTTTTTATTCTTTCACTTTTTACTTGCCACCAAAGATCCCTTCGCTCATTTCATAATGTTTCGTTGCCACTTCCTCCCCGCCTTTCTCCACCCACTTTCTTGTCGTCATTTTATGACTTTCTGTTGTGACTGCTGGTGCTGCGTCTTGACTGCTGCTGTACTTAATCTTGGCCCCGGGGACATGTAAATTTTTATGCGCGCCTCGCGCTCTCTAACTGAAAAGGTTAAAAATGTGCTCCTGCTGCTGCTGATGCTGCTGCTGTGCTGCTGCTCAGATGCTACTGCTTCATGCTGTCATTGCCTGGCGGCCATGTCTCTATAGCCACTTCTTTCTTGGCGCTCCAGCATACTGTTGTACACTATAAAGTACTCTATACTATGTAGTCGGCAGTTTATCTGCACAGCACTCTCTACGGTTCACAAAGAATACATATTCAGGCACTGAGCGCCTTTGATTAGAGCCCAGCCACCTTTGGGGGAAGCCAAAGAGCATCAGCATCAGTTTGTTTTCTGTAGACAGTACTTCCCACTACTATTCTCTGTTGGGCTGCTGTGTGGATAAAGAGTGGGTGAAGGCAGCACAACAAAATGGGGGCTTTGGCAATGAAACTGTGGCCAAAGATAACGCTGCCGTGGCAGGACGTCGTCGTCGCCGCTCATAAATAAGCAAGGACATGCATAAATTTTTCAAAAGCAACCAGCGCAACAGAAGAAGCAAAGTAACAAAAAAAAAAGAAGCGAAATAAGAAAAGAATAAATAAAAGAAGCTGCCAGCTGAAAAATAAATAATAAAGCGAAGTAGAGTAAAGAAAGAGAGCCAAAAAGGCAATATAGGATGAGATGAAGGGGTAGTGCAGTGGTTTGGGTTGGCTTCGTGTAGCAGATAAGCGCAGGAAATGACTAAGGATATGCGCCTAAGTAGCAGTATCCTTAACCACACAGATATACACACATACATCTTGCCCTTTCAAAATATAATTAAACAGCACTCATCTGGCCCTGGCCATGGCCGTGTGTTCGAGCCCCAACCGCCCACCTGATTTGCTATTTATGATAAGAAAACAAACGTATTAGATGCCCAGAAAGCCAAAGGAAGTGTGAACGAGATGCAGGAAAGTACCTTGAATTGGGTTGAATAGGGTTATTATATTTTTCTTCTGGCTCATATACACTCGGCGAACTCTTAACACTTTGGGGTCGCGACCCTCGTTGCCCTGTCCTTGTTATTAATTAAAAATTAAAGCCCAGCTGAAAAGGTGTGAAATATACAAAATGGCGCCACGTAATGGCGATAAGGCACGTGGCTCCCGGTGTCCAACACTGATTTATGAGTCTCTTTACTTTGGGTCAACTCCAACTGCCTTCGGCCTTTGTGCTGCATACATTTGTGAAAGGATTGGAGTTCGCCTTGAAGTTTGCCTTCGAGTTAATAAGCTGAGAGCTGCACAAAAACTTTTTTGGCTTGAGACGAAAATATTGAAAATATTCAAATTGAAAATTGTTGTAATTGATTTTGATGCTATTACATCTTTTTGCAGGCGGCCAACGATCGACTGCGGCACTTTCAGATGATAAACGGCGGCGCCGGAGTGCCGCAACAGAGTTTCGAGGAGACAATCCATAGGGTGAGTAGCGCGAGAAAGACGAGAGAGAGAGAGAGAACAACGAACGGCGCGTATACGCAATAAATATGTATGGACTTGCTTGTGCTGGCAGGCAGCAGCCGTATAAGCAGCATAAATATTTATGCTGTGCTGCAACGCATTTGCTGCAAGCGGCAACAGCTGCCAAAGCAAACAAAATTACTTTAAAATTGTTTACAACAACAACAACAATAAGAAACTTGCACACCTACTTATGCCAAACACCACCCAAGGACACCACACTCCTAAAACATACTGCTGCTACTACTGCTGCTGTTGCTGGTATTGCATTTGCAATGCAATTTCAACACGAAAGCTGCAAGCGTTGCTTGCGAGCACGTTTACCTGCAGCACAAAGTAGATGCATGCAACATTTAAAAGTTCATTGCCGTCAACATTCATTATTAATGACAGCGCGAGCAGCGAGTAGAGTAGAAAACGCGCGCACGGTGCAACCAAAAACAAGCAACAAAATGCAATCAACGGGCGACAACAAACAGACAGCAGCAACACGACAGCTGCAAGAGTAAAGCGCTGCATAATGCATGCAGCCAGCCAGCCACGCCCTGCCTCTTGCTCAACGCCTAGTTTGTGCCATTGCACGCATGTTTTTCACACCAAGCAAACTTTTGCTCAAGCACCTAAAAGCAGACTTTAAAGTTTATAATGCCTTACTCCATTGTTGTTGTTGCTGTTGTTTGTTGTTGGTCGTTACTTTCTTTCCGATGTGTTGTAAACTTAAGTTTAGAGTTCAGAAATTGGCTAGCAGCACTTGAAAACAATATACATATATGGATTTTAACAATTCTTAAATAATTTTTAATATTATTATTTTGATTGTGTCACCTGCAGCTAAAAGTACAAGAAGCAATGCGTAAAAAGGAAAAATTTCAACGTGAACACGAAGAGGTAAGCAATAAATATTAAAACAAATAAACATAAGTTGATTATAAGTGCAACATAAGAAAAAGCAATTTGTTGCAATTGCAAACAATAAAATTATAATTGCAAATGTGAAATATACATAAATAAATCAGGCATACAAAAATGAAATGCGACCAGTTTAGTTAGTTTAACCAAAGGTAAATAAACTAGCCAGCTTGCAAAAGCATTTGCAACAAATTGTTATTACTCTTTGCATAAATAAAACATCAGCAGCTACTTTATAGCATAGACAAATCTAAATCTCTGCCAATTCATTCAGTTCTCTTGCAATTGCCTTAGAATGCATATTTAAATGCTGTAAAACTCTTAAATGCTCAGCTTCAATTTACAAAAGCTATCGAAATATTCCTTATGAAAAATAGCAATTATTTTTGTTGTAGATGGCCTCGGGACGTACGCTTGAGCTAACGTTTAGCAAAACAAATGTACAATGAAAACATGCAAAGCAGGCACAAGCCAACATTTATTTACACACAACACACACACACACGAAAACACTAGCATGCAAACACAAACAACATCATCTAGCTACAAAAACAATGAAGTGTAACGTGGCAAATGATAAACTTTTTGTCTGTCATATAACTTATTTTACACATTTTCCTAAAAATGTTCTACAACACCGGACCGTACGAGGCAAATGATAAACATATACATACTTTCTAAAGGTGGCACACTAATTGTTTTGAGTGTGTGTACGTGTCGGCAAGTTGAGGCATAACGTATACGCATTGAGGGCAAGTGTAAATGAACGGGCGTCGGTTAGGACTTGAGCAAACTCTTTTTCTCTTTGCCAAATTGCATAAAGGTTGTTATGCCAACTGAAGTTTAATCTGTACACATTAAAATGTCTTGAATCTTAAACATTATTTAAAAGGCTAGATTTGATGTTCTATAAGTTAATGTAATCATTTTTTAGCGCAAGCAATAATCCATCCACATGATTGATTTTTGGTATAGATTCTAAGGAAATTAATTCCAAAAATTGAGATTCAAAGCATCTTTGATTAAAGTCCTCTACAAAGCTTATGCTATTATGTCTGCATTGATATTACATTTTCGTTGCCTTAATTTAGTTAGTTGGTTCTCTTATTATGGCAGTTTAAATTTCAATCAAAGAACAAAGCAGATTGCACTGAATGCCAAAACAGCTGCATATCAGTTTTCATCGAATTTGTGAAAACTGTGATAAGGCTGTGTGTCTGTGTGTGTGTGTGAGTATGTGTACTTCGAATATTCACAGTTAATTATACAGAGCCGAGTTATCAGCTCCGACAAAAACGAGGCAATATTCCATATTTTCCATTTTCTCCAAAAACCTAAGCCTATAGTCTCTGCAATTTTCGTTGTCTGCTGTAGCTGCAGTCCAAAAACTGAAGTGCATAGTTCTTGCACATTTACCTAAAACACACATACACACACACAGGCACACTTATGTGTGCGTTGCCTGCACGACAATTTGTCTGTTTGCCTGTCGACGACGTGTCCGCCTAAGCAACGGCAATAATTTTTGTGCATAAATGAAAAGCACACACTAACGCATACACACACTGGCACACGTTCACGTATGTTTTTGCTGTCATTGTTGCTGCTGTTGTAGTTGCTGCTTAACTTGTGCAAACAACTTGCTGTTTGTCTAATTGTAATTGCTGTTTTTGTTGCCAGTGTCCCTCACTCTGCGGCACTTTTTTCGGTTTCTCTCTGACCGACTAGACATCTGCTCGGTCAGCAAACAGGCTGCTCATTTTCCATTTGTTCCAGGAGCATAAAAACACTAAATAAAAAAAAAAGAGTAGAGAATTGTTCATGCTTATGAAATATTTATAAAAGAGATGGGCTTGGACCTGGTCTGAAAGGCAAATGTTTGCTAGCCAATAATTTTGTGCCATCGGGCAGTCAATTAAGCACGGCTCTGGAGCAATGTGATTAGCCTTAAGCAACATGCGGCCCCACTCCGCCCCTACTTCCCCAACCATCTTGTTTCTACATAAATTTGCAAATTGCTGTGGCAGGCAGAGTCAATTGTTGCTGTTGTTAGTGCTGCTGCTGCCTCATGTTGCTGTTGTGGCCATTTAAATGCATTTTTAATGCTGCTGCCCCAAAAAAGCTTTTAGCTAATTTTTACACTAGTTTCTGTTGCTGCTGCTTCTGTTTCTATTTCTGTTTTTATTTCACTATGCATTCTGCCTGGCCCTGGCATCCTTTTTTAGACACAAACACACATACATACATAACATAGATGTATACATATACAAGTATATGGCCCTGGCTTGTTCTTAAATTAGTATGCAGCACATATTGCGCTATTATGTTTGCAGGACATTCCACCAAGCAAGCAAGCAAGCTAACAGTAAGCAGCAATTTCAGTTGTGCTTCTTTCTGCACTGCAAATTGTTTTAGTTTTCAAATGGAATTTTGTAATTTTAACGCCTTTGCTGTCGCTGCAGCTGTAAAAAGCCAGCAAGAGAGTAGAGCAGGGCAAGAAGTTTCAGCCAGGCTGACGAATAAGCTTAAACTTCATCGCCTGCCAATGCAGAGTCCCATTTTATTGTGCACAGCAGTCACGTATCCTTAATATAGACAAAGTGCTATCCTTGCCCCGTCCTTGAATACATACAAACAAGTCCGTGCCGCTTGTGACTCTGACTGTGCTTTTTTTATAAGCCATAAAGTGCATTCATTTATGCATTTAGCTGATTATAGCTGAGTCGAAGGCAAAGTGAAATCTAATGCCTTTGGCTCTTTGTATTTGGATTTGCATGCAAAGGGGGAAACATAATAATTTTATGATTTAAAGCAATTAAAGATTATATTTCAATAATAACTTTAATGAAGCCTATTAAAGCAATAATTATTAGAAGCTCTTAAACAACTCTAACAAAAATCATAATAAAAAAATATTTACATAAGCTACATTAAATTGTCTTTAAGCTAAAACATAAAGCCACTTGGGTTTTGTAAACTTAATGGCTTTACGTATACGTTTATTTAGGCCATATAAATATGACATTTAAATACATATTTCCATATTTCTGTTCTTGCAGATCTTGCGGGACATACGCCAAGGACTGCTGCAAATGAGTCGTGGCGAGGGACGCACGGGTAAGTTAACTTCTTGTCCTGGCTTCATCTCTCGGACAGCCTCTAAGCTCTGGCCAAAAATATTTCAATTAAATACGAGCAGCAGCAATTACATGGCCAACAAAATTGCCTGTCGGCCCTGGGCCACATAAGTGTTTTATGTTTGGGTTTCTCTGACTTTTTCTCTTTTTTGGTTGTTGGGTGCTTTAAAATCCCAACCGATAAAACTTGTATGTTGCTGTTGCAGTAGGCGTGGCACCGTCTGGCTAGCGTCACATGCATAAGCGAGCATAAAATCTTATGTCCGTTTCCGCTTGCAACAAAGGCAATAACACCAACAACAACAGCGAACAGAAAAACTTGAAGCACCAACTGTGGGCATGTGCATGTGCAACCTTTTATTTTTTGTGCAGCGCATGTGGCAAATGGCATTTCAAGTTTTTGTGTGTGCAACGTTGCGTATAATAATATCATGTTGCCGTTGCACATCATTTCGGCTCTGCCTTTAAAACTTTGAAAGCACCCCTTTTGTAGTATGTTGCTGCCAGTTTGCTTCACCCTCTACTTCCCCCCTTTTTATACTAACCCACAACGAAACGCCTCACAGTCTATCCTTTTGCAGATGATACGTATATGTACGATGAGGCACTGAGAACAGGACAGGCTGGTGCGGGCGGTGGCATCATTGGTCTGGGCGGTGGTGCGCACTATGCGGTCAGTGCGCTGCATCATCAAGGTCATTGGTACGATGAGCCGCCCTACGAAAGCGATCCCGATGACTTCCTTATGGCCGGTCTCAACTGTGGCCCAGCTGCTACCATTCAGGTAAGTCTCAATGAGAATGTCTATGTGTGTGTGTGTGTGTGTGTGCTATGTGTCTCGAATTGTAAGCTATATATATAATTTAGCTGTTTGTGCCTGTGATTTATGCACGCGGTTTACCAAACACTTGCGCCCACTTATTGGCATGCACTTTAAGGAGCAGACGCCGCGACGAGCATAAGGACATTTGGCAACGGATGTTGCTGTCGCAGTAGCATTTTCAGTTATCAAGCAATTTCACTTGCCTGCAAGTGCTTTTTTTCTGGATTTATGCAGCACATTCGTCTTCGCTGTTAATCCTGGTGCAGAGGCGGACGCCACGCCTCGTTGGCCGCTTGAAGCTGTAACTTTGATTTCTCAGCGGATTCGCTTTGTGCTTTGTGCTCACTCTCTTTTTATTTTTTACTTTTTCTTTTCTTCGGTTTATTTGCTTTATTAAATTATACGCTGAATATATTTTGCCAACTTCGCATTGATTCCCAACTTCGATTTGTATGTCCTTTGGCATTTTTTCTTTACTGTTTTCCTTTTTTTTTTGCCCTTTCTGTATGTCGATTCAAGTCTCGACAACTCTCGAATTGCGACTGCGACTTGAACTTCAACTGACTTTATTTTTATTGACAGTCAAAAAGTGCATAATTCTTGTTGACTTGACTCAACCCTAAGACGGCGACAGAGAAGTCGTCTTGAGACTTTTTTTTCTCAAGATTTGCATACAATTTTACTTCCTCTCTCTGTTTCTGCCTCTATTTGTATTCAAAGAAGTTGCGCTTTTGTCGCTGAGCCTTAGGGAATGTTCTAGGTGCGGGTGGTTTTGGAGTGGGTGTTAAGTGTGTACCCTTCGTTGCTATCTGAAAAACAAAATTTTGTTTTCTTAGTCAATTGAAATCACTCAGCATTTGGGGTTCGATATGCTTGAGCCGCCCTTTGTGGCCTTTCAATTTCATGTTACGCTTTGATGTGGCCAAGGGAAGAAAATTCAAGAGCAAAGGAAACCCAAAATTTGTTTTAGCCAAAAGTTCGCATTTTGCTTTGCGGTTTGCGCAGCACTTTACTTGAGGAGCCTGTTCATAAAAATGTGAATTGTACTGATTGTTGTTGCTTAGTCGACCGGCTTTTAGGCCCAAATGAGTGGCCTCTTCTCTGACCCTTTAATGATTCAGGCGCTGCGTGGTAAGTGCAACCAAATACATTATCTATGCCGCCCAAATTTAGCAACATTTTTGTTTCTGCCTTACCACGGACTTAATCAAGTATGCAACGGCAAATGTAAACGTTAACAAAAACTTTGCAATTTACATATTGCCACAAATTACGTCAAACATGAAATTTTCTGCTGCAATTGAGAAGTGTGTGTGTTTGTGTTTGTGTTGGTGTTTGTGTGTGAATCCCCAAATGCAAAGCAACAACTTTGCAATTTCCGCTGCGTTCAAATAAACTAAATTTAAAATTCCATGCGAAAAACACAAAAACCTCTAGCAAAACAACAACAATTGCGGCAGCAACAAAAAATCACTGCCAAAACAGCAACAACAACAAGACGCAAAAGAAGAAAATATAATAGCCACAACGGGCAAAAGTAAACTCAACTTAGCGCGGCGCATAAACTTTTATAACTTTGTTAATTTTTCATAATTTGTTGTTGCCATTGTTAGCGCTGTTGTTGTTGTTGTTGTTGTTGTGCCACAAATTCAACTTAAGCGCTAATCCCCATGTTTTGCTTACACATTTCTCTTACTACATTTTACAATACTCTCACTTACTCTCTTTCTCCATCTCCTTTCAGGGTGGTCGCGTTCGCTTCTCGAATAATCGAGAGAGGACGGGCGTAATTTCATTAAGATCCGCCGGAGATATTTCTCTGCCGCAACGTGGTCCGCCGCGACGAGGGCTTATCGTGCCGCAGCAGCCGCCAAATCCGCCGACAATAATACCGTTAACGCATGCCAGGTGAGTTTGTATAAGTATGTGTGTGCTGTTGCCACAGGGCAGTCGAAAAGTGGCTGGGTGTATGGGAAATCGGGCCAAAGAGCTGCCCTTGCTGATTGCCATTATTATTTGCAGTTGTGTTTATGACTGTGGGGGCCAAGGGCAACGCATTAATAATACACAAAGGCAACAAAACAGGCATAAAAAGAAAAAAATATATATATATGTGTGTGCGCACAGTTATATAAGTGTGTGTCCTGGGTTAAGCAGTTATCTTGTTTAATATTTGGCAATTGCTGGCACAACTTAAACCCTTTGACCACCACTTCAAAGTGAGTTGGGGCCAAGAACAACAATAATATAGAAAAAAAAATAACGCAGTCAAGTACAAAATGTGCCACAAATGTGTGCAGTGTAGCATGAAAAGGCCAAACATTTAGCCCTGTAAACAAGCCAACACTAATAGCTGACCGAACGCAAAACCCAACAACAACAGCCCCAACTCAAATCGCAACAAATCGAATCGAATTGAATCGAACCAAAAGCAAAGCAAAGCAAGGCAAAGCAATCAACCAGCTCAACTGCTTCTGGTCTTGTTCCATTCACTCCCTTTATAGAATCCTTGAATTTATTTGTCAATGTGAAAAGGTACGCAAAAGGATTGACCCAAAAAAAAA
Source organism: Scaptomyza caliginosa (assembly GCA_035044725.1). Classification (NCBI taxonomy): domain Eukaryota; kingdom Metazoa; phylum Arthropoda; class Insecta; order Diptera; family Drosophilidae; genus Scaptomyza; species Scaptomyza caliginosa. The sequence goes on from JAWNNR010000686.1 coordinate 1,600,623, forward strand.
AAAAAAAAACAAGAAAAGGAAAAGAGTGAAAAAGGTAGCCTCACTTCATTAGTGCTGTTATCAACATTCTGCAGCCACATGAATGAATGAGCTAAACGAATGGACGAACTGAATGACAAACTGGCTCTTTGACTGCTCTCGTCTCTGTCTGACTGTCTATCCGTCTCTCTGTCTGTCTGTCTGTCTGGGTGACTGACTGCTTGCAACATATCGTAACGCATTGAAGCGAAAGTCATCAATTTCATATTGTTACGCATGCCACAAAGAATAAAACATTGACTCAGCAGCAACAGCAACAGCAAAAGCAGTAAAAGCACCAACCAACAAAACGAGGTAGTAAGGGTGGTCTATTTAGGGTCCGAAACTAATAGGAACGCCAATACGTAGAGACGTTTGCAATATTGGCCCAAAAAGCGTAGACAGCAACGGCTACAACGACGGCGACGACACTTGAATGAAATGGCATTATTGCTACTTCAACGCGGCTCCAAAACGGTCCAAACAACAACAACAACAACAACAATGGCAACGGCTCGGCTCGTCAATCAGCGAGGAGAGAGCAAAGATGCCATAGCCAATGTCGAGTTGCCAGTTGCCAATTGGCAATGGAGCAGCGTTTTCCACACGTACGCACCGGCCAACTATACAAAAGACCTGCTGAAATAACTTATACGCCCTGTGCGCCCTTAGGGCCAAAACAAAAAACAACTTTCCATTGGACAAATAAGAAAGGAACAAAAATAAAAATAAATAAAGAAACAAAAATGAAAAATACATATATATACAATATGTATATAAAAAAAAAATATACACATACAGGCAAAAGAAAAAATCTCAACAGTGTTAAAGTCAAACGACCAACAACAGCAACAAAAATGAAAAGAATTCAAGGAAAAGGTATAAAATATTTATTTATATGAGAACTCAGGACCTTTGTGTCAAGTGTTATTATTGCTGTTGTTGTTGCTCTTGTGTACACATATTTGCTTAGCAGCAACAGAGTCTGGTTTGAAATCAAAACGGTTACCCAAAAGGCTCTTCAAATGCTACACTAGGATACACGATATCCATACATACATACAAATATATTCCCCAGTCAGGCAGCTCAGTTTTCATTCTTTGCCTACTGCTCCTCAAGGTGAAGATGTTTGGTATATAATTTAAATAGTTTGTTTTTCAAGTAACATTGAAGGGCAGTTTGAAAGTTGGCAATATGTTTAAGCTGCTGATTGGTTGAAGTTAAGCCAAGTTTAAGTATTTACCAAAAGTAGCTATTTCTAACGATTACACTTAAAAGCATCTCATATTCAACTACAAATCATTATTTTGTTTTTTTTTTTACCTCCACACAGGTCCCATGATCGTGAAAGCGGCGACTATGCGGGCTCCATTTCGGATATACAAAGCGTTACCTCCAGGCTCAGCACTGTGTCGGTGAGTAAAGCCCCAAAAGAAAACCCATTAGACCCAGCAGGCAGCCGGCTCATTTAAGTAACTCCTCGTTAACTTTCACACACACAAACACATGTGTGTGCGTCTCAATGCGTCGTCTAAATTGATTAAGTGCACTTAGTGACAAACAAAGTTCGCATTTTCGACAAACGTCCTTTTTTTTTGCAAGGAGCAAAAACAACAAAATGCACGTTGGTCGAGACTCTGTTTGGGGCGAGCATAAAATGTCGAAAAGCTTTTTAGCCAAAAGTTTTCTTTACTGCTTTACGGCTTTATGTTTTTGTTGTTTCTTTATTTTTTTTTTTTGCGTTTGAGCCACTTAAGCCAGTTAAACGATGTCGAAATGTGTACCGACTGTTGGCCATTTCATTTGCAAACTAGACTTGGCTCGTCTGCTGTTTGGTTAATGTGAAACGCATTTAACTTCTTAACATCTCACTACTTTTCCAACCCATAGATTGGCACCAACAATTGCACGGCTAGATACCGAACGCTAAGCGGTGGCGTTGGTGAATCGCCATCGCTGTCGCCGAGTCCTTCATCCGATTACGAGGACATTGGCGCCACACGTCACGGACATCCGCCGGGCTTTGGACCAAAGGGTAAAAAGAACGGACTGCCGCACAAGGCGAATACGATTTGTCAGAAGGCCATGGTGCATCATGTAAGTTAATTAATCTCGCTTGATGACAAGCCAAGCAAACTGTGAGTGTGTTTTGTGTGTATATATATGTGTGATTGCAATTGCATTTTGGTAACAACAACAATAACAACAAAAACAACAACGTAAGCATCAACGACATCAAGAGAACGAACCATCATTGAGCTTATTGACTTGCCGCAAATCTGTGAGCTGCAAAATGTAATTAGCATGGCCATTTACATATGCGCCTGATTGGAATTTGTGAGCACTTGCACACACACACACACACACACTCTCTCTATCGCCATCCCTGTCTGTCTAAGCCACTTGCAAATTTGTCTGCGGCCTATGCAGAAAATGTTGCCAAAACCAAAAAAAAAGTAAAGCGAAAAGAAAAAGCATCATGGCCAACGGGCCAGCGTTTGAGCATGCACTCTAAATGCAAATGTCAGTTAAATGAGTTTTTATGCGCGCCCGACACAAAACGTGTGGAATGGTTTGGGGTAGAGGGAAGGGAAGTGTTCGCATTGCAATGCCTTTAGAGCTGACCGCAAAAGTGAAAGTTTATTTTCGGTTTCATAGTGATGAAGATTACTTTGCGTTGCAATTCTCAATGCATATTAACTAAAGGGCCTAAGCAGAAGTTAATGTAGAATAAACTTATCATGCGAATCTGTTGCTACATTAGTGTCATTTTATTTTCAATCCCTATCCACAATACTACTTTGTTCCGAATTTCGATTCAGATCTTTGGGCTCATCGGGTCTTATGTGAAAGTTCTTAAAACCATACTCCCGTTTCTCCTTGACATTGGTAAACTCAGCCTTAATTATATTGCTAGCGGGACTGCCAGTTGTTTTAAGCCATTCCTTCATCAAACGCACCTCAGTGCTTGGACCCTCAATGTAACCCCTAACAGTCCCATCAGCGGTATTCATGCACCAGCCTCTAAGTCCCAGATTCTTGGCTTTCATCTCTGCATGGCGACGAAAGTAAACGCCTTGTACTTTGCCAAATACTTCAAACTCACAGCAATGTATTAAAGCCATAATTGTTTTCAGGTCCCAAAGTAGTTAATTTTGGTTTATTTTGCAAAAGAAGACTAATTTAAAATGTTATAAACTCATGGCAAACTAACTTAGTTCACATTGAAATGTTTTTTTGTGCGTATTAGCTCACTGATACGATGCATTTTGAGTAAACAACCAAAAAAAAAGACTCGAATAACATTGCTATGTGGCATGCTGCAATCGACTAAACGAGATATGAGAAAAGTTTTTTGTTGATGCCAATGCAGCTTTAATATTCACTGTTAAGCCTCCGAAAAAATAAAATAGACAAAGCTAAAGCCAAATCCAAAGCGGAAGCGCTGCAGCCAAATCCTGTCGAAGACCTGCAACCCAAAGGGGTTAGTCTTTCATAGTCCGTAAATATATTTGTGTGTGTGTGTGTGTGTTGGAATTTGTGTGGTTGCATTAAACTTTTTAATGATTTAACTAACAAAACTTTTTGACTCTTTTCTCTTTGCTCGGCTCGACTTGACTCGGACTTGTTCTGCCTCTCTCAACCCTCGTGCAACATGCAATTTATTGCACAACATGATGATGATGACGACGACGACGACGACAACAACGATGCTGGCTAAACAACTTTCACTGGTGTTTCTCTCTGACTCTCCATCTCTGATATACTCTGTGTCTCTGATGGTGTTTGCAGTCGGGCGAAATGCGTAGCTCGCCAAAGGAAATTGGCGCATTTAATGAGAATGGACGGAACTTTGTTGCCACAAAGGATACATCAAGGGATTTTAGCAATTCCCAAGATAATACCGACCGTGGCAGCATGAGCGATCAGGCGTTTGCATGTTCCGCCAGCTCCGTCGAAAGTTTGCCCAGTGCATCCGGTTCAAGTAAGTTCGAAAGCTATCTATCTATGTATATGTATGTATGTGTGTGTGTGTGGGGGGGTGTTGTTTTGTGTGTGTATGTGTGCTTACAATTTAGAGCTTTGATTTTGGTTTTTACTTTTGGGTTTTTCGTATTTTCTTTTTACTTTGGATAGAAAGAAGCATTTTGACTCTAGTTTCTGGTGGTTTGTTTATAAAAATTCCCAGACTACCAAAGCACAAACACACACACACACCCTTCCCGCTCAACTGCATATTGGTCTATTAACAGTTGTAGTTGTTGCTGCGGTTGTTTCTGCAACCGCTGCACAATAACTTGAAATTTCGCAAACTTAATGAATTTTTAATGCACTTGCGCACAGCCAAGTGGCAACTGGTAACTGGCAAACAGGCAACCGGGCAAACCGGGCAACTGGTAATGTGGCAAGTGCAAGTTAAGGGGAGGCATGAATCCTTGCAGTTAGTGCAATGTCTGGGGCGTGGTTAAATAAGGGGCACCATCGAGTCGTCGCTGCTACTGCAGCTCAGCTCAGTTTTTAATGAACAAAAGTTTTCGCTATATGCGCAAATTTCTACTCTAAATAAAACAAAAACAAAACACAAAAAAAAATCCCAACCAAACAACCTAAAACAAAGCAAAAAGCAAGAGCAGCAGTCAATGATTGGAGTGGGAGCAGTTGGGGGTTTGGGTAAGAGTAAGGTTAACTCTGTAGAGGAGCAAGTTTGCAAAAGTGCAAGAAAAAATACTTTATTTTTATGTGGCTAGGACACAAAGCAAGGATTAGCCAAAGCTTTGGCCAAAAACTTCAAGTGCTTATTTGAATATTTTTTGGGCGGACTTTTGCTTTGTGTGTATAACTCTCTATTCCTTCTACCTTTCTTACCCTCAATATATAACCGCTTCCTCCTCTCTATCTTTCACTCTCTATGTGTGTGTGTGTTTAAAAATATTTGAAAAGTTTTTAATTAACCAAACGAACTGTGTGTGTGCGTATTTTGGGCACTGCCAAAAATTCCTTAGCCCTTGGCTAATTGGCTGTGGGCGCATTAATTGGAAAATTTTCTGGGCAAACTTCCATCAGGATTTTGTTGAGACAAATATTTAAACTTGAAACCATCCATTTGGCAGGCACTCAAGCTCTGGTACGACCGGGCAGCCCTCACAGCTCCATTTCGGCCGAGGATCGCACTTCGCTGCCAACGATTTGCAAGGCCAAAGCGCTTGTCGACAGTCTGCCCAATCCTTACGACAAGGAGGCGCTTAAATTTAAGGTAAGCTGATACTTTAACCTATATAACTAACTATAAGTTGTAATAATTTGATTATACTTAAAAATCGTATTTCATTGTTTAATCAAACGTAACAGAAAGGCGAGCTCATCGATGTGCTGTCAATGAATGCATCTGGCATTTGGAAGGGACGCTGTCATGGACGTGTGGGTCACTTTAAGTTCATCAATGTAGAAGTGCTGCCCGAGCAGCGCATGAAGAACTCTAGCAGTAAAACACTAGCGCCTGCCTCTCGCCTGGCCAACAGCAACAATGGAAGTGTAAACAGTGGACCCAGTTCGGTGGAGGATTTGCTGATGCGCATTGGCCTGAAGGAGTACACCTCGGTGTTTGTGCTTAACGGGTAAGTGGTGTAGATGAAACAAAATTCTCAACAATTTTTTGTTGGATTGTTTCACCTATCGTTCCATTTGCAGCTACGAGGATCTGGAACTGTTCAAGGAACTCGAACCGGCCGATCTGGATTATCTGGGCATACTTAGTCAGGAGCATCGAGCCAAGCTGCTGACGGCCGTGCAACTGTTGCATGACATTGAATGTAAGTATAAAAGCAAAGAGATATCTTCAAATCTTATCATATATAAATACATATATGAATCCACAAAATCCCACTTGTAAACACACAAACACAAAAACACCTAACACCAGCTACAAATTTCGCACGTACAGGCTCCGATGTGGACATTGCCGGCTCCAGCTCGGAGAACGATGAGGCACGCCTCAATAACATCAACAAGAAGCATGGCGCTTCTCCATTCGGACGAAGACACTTTCCTCGCGACTCGGGCTGCTACGAAGGATCACCGCTGCCCAGTTCCCAAACACCAACGCAGACGGTCAACTCTACGGATGAGTCGAATAGCCTGGACGATGTGGTGTCCAAGTGTTCCAGTGAGATAATGAAGCGTGTGGAGAGCGCTCGTCGCTGCAAGGATAATCCGTTCAAGGCAACCCTTCCAGCTCGTGTCGGCAAGAAGTCCTTTCTTGGCGGCGGCGGACTTATGGGTGACGATACGCTTACACGTGGCGGACTTAGTGAGAAGTCGAGCGATTCGGGCGTCAGCAGCAGTTCGCTATCGTCGGGTCCACTAAAGAGCAGCACTTAACATTTGCCAACCATACTCGCCCAGGAGCTGCTTCTGGGCGTAGGTTTGGGCCAAGTTGGTGCCGCCAACTCCGCTGGATGTAGCAGCAGCAGCGGTGCCACATCACCCACCACATCGGTAGCGTCCGCTAGCCTTGTGAGTGGTGTGAATGCAACGGCGCCACTTGGCAACATATGCCACACACTGCCACATACACCAAGTTCAGCTGCAAGCAATCCGCTGGGCTTGTCTAGCAATCTGCCACTGAATCGAAATCTGGTGATGTTGCGCAATCATTTGCGCAAAAATACAAGTGGCAATGCGGGCACGCAGTCGCTGCACGATGACAAGGATCAATAACGACCCATTTATTACATACAGTTTTTAGTTTAGAATTAAGCTGTATTCGATTTATGTATGTATTTCAATTGCTGTGATTCGATAGTGAAAACAAAAGGCCAACATGCGTCTTTCAGTTCAAATGTATAGTGTATAGGAGACAGATAGCTAAAAACAGAGAGAACTAGAGAAAAAAAGATGGAGAGAGAGAGAAAGAGAGAGCACACACAATGCAAGAGTCAGTTAGTCAGTCAATCCTTCCTCCGATAATGTTGGCATTTATATAAACTGATTTATATATATATATATCTATATGTATATGCATAAAGATTTATATTTATTAACGAAACAATAAGAGACAGAGCTATATACTTAGTAATGTAATTGTAATCAAATCGTTTAACTATTTTTAGTTAGCCTGATGTAAACTACGTTTAGTTTGTTTACTCTATTTAATTTGCCACTTGCCAATTGTTTTTTATTGCTATGTGTATTTCGCAACGTGATATTGTCAAACGTCCAACTTAAATTGCAGTTTTTAATTAATTACAAAACTTTTACTTAATGCGCGGGTCACAGCGAAAGCGTCCCCAAATACATATATTTAACTCAAGTTGATTCCTATATTAAAGCACAACAGGTGCAAGCAATAGACCAATTAAATGTAAAACGAACAAAAAACAACGAACAAAACGAAAACACCAAACTTTCCAATATAAATTTTAAACTATTTATAATTGAAAAATAAATTATTTTAAATTGTGTTACTCTTAAGTAGTAATTTTTTAAAGCGAAAATCAAATCAAACACACACACACACAAACATGACACACTCAAACACTTGATAATCCGTCAGAATTGTAAATTTGAAAACCAGCTAAATAATTGTATGATAAGCAATATAAATTTGGAAATCTTAGACTCCATGCAAGCGATATGTACATAGTTAGGAATTATTGTAACTGGAGTGTATATTTATGCCATTTAATAATAAATTATACATATTTATAAGAATATATATATAAATATATTAAAACTATTAGCGACTTGCAAGCTATTAAGCGATAATCAAAACAAAAGGACAATGAAATTAGTCAGACAGTGCTGGAGATTTTATTGATTTCAAATTGAGTAATTAGTTTAATCAATACAAGCACAACAGAGATAAATATAAATATATATATATTGAAATGCATTTCTTGCATATATCATAGCGCGTATGAAATATTAAATACCAATCGACTTAAATGTACTTTTGACACAAAACAAATCGTGAAAAATTCCAAAATGCTTTTAGCACTTAAGAAGCATTACACACACACAAATATATATATATATATATCAATATTTATATAATAGAAATTTAAAAATACTCCCAAAAATTTAAATAAAATTTAACAGTTAGTCGGAAAGTAACAAAACAAAAACATTTAAATTAATAGCGCACGTGTTAAAGCCAGAAAATAAACATATTCGTATGTAGGCATTTTGAATTTTTATTTAACATAAAAACTAACATTTAAGTGTTTCAACTGTAAATTGTAATAGAAATTCAAAAGAAACAAATAATATACAAATATACAATTGCACAAAGGCAGCATGCAGCATGTGCTAACAGTTTCCATTCATCACTGTAAAATTATGTAATTAAAATGAATTTGTAAGCAATATTAAAGTTTAAAATAACAAAACTAAAACAAAATATGAAAAAGGAAAAAGAAATACCTAAGGCATCACACTGCAGTTTCAGGCAAAAAGCAAAGTTATTAAGTAAAACCTAACATTTTATTAGTACACAAACAAAATGCAGTTAGCGAACTTTAAATCTCCAGAGCTCTATACATTTTAGAAGAAATTTTCAGCAAAAAAAGTATAAGAAACAATAAAAAAATATATCGAAGAAAAAGCGGAAGGAGCGCACAACATGCTGATGAAAGTTTATGCATAAATCAAGTAAAAGTCTTAAATAAAAATGAACATATCTAAAAAGTAATCACTGAGTTTTTTACTGGCAAACGTTGATCAACAGGTGCGACAAGTTACTTTCAGGTGATTAATGGACAAAAAGGTTAAGTAACTGAAATGGAACATGCGAACATGCATTAAGCAAAAATAAACTGCGGCATACTTTAAGGAGCAACAAGAAATTATCAGAACACAAAATGCTAGCCGAGTTAATCAGTAAGTACTGGCGCTTAAATCGCAAGGACCTGCTCTATCGAAATGCTTTGAATACCAATGAGGAAACCTAAGAACCCTAACACTGTTGTGAAATATTCGAAACTTTTTCAGAATTTAAGTACGCAAAATAAAGAAATAGTCTTAATCAGATTAGAAAGTTTGTGTTGCACTTAGTCATTTATTAGCTGGCATAAAGTAAGTTGCCCTTATAATTTAAAAAGATAATCAGAGACAATCAAACAATAATCTTTAAGTAGCCATTCAGCCATTATATAATTCATTTAAGACAACTCTTTAAACTTTTATCAAACAAAAGAGACCGCTAAAATCGGTTTATTTGTCATCTTGACAGAACACAGTGTACCTCATAGGGGTACAATTTCACTGACATTAAATGAACGCTCTAGTTCAAATCAATTCTCATTATTCTACTTTAGATACACGTGAGCAATATATACGTAGAGCATGTATATATGAGATATGTTTGCACATGTGTATAATCTAATCTGATGAGGTGTCGCCCCAAACCAAAATGTGAATGTAAACAATTCATAAACCTACAAACTGAGCAAAGGCAGACGGGCAGTTAGATCTCAATGTTAACGACTAGTAATGAATGCTGGGATGGCTGCCGATGAGGCGAAGCGGCTTCTCCGTAATTTGCGATGATGCTGATTAAATTTACGACACTCATGAAATAGATCTAACTATCTTAAGAGAGAAGGCGGGCACATACGCATGCATAATGCATTGTGATGTTTATTCATAGCACTGTTACACTTGCCTACTTGTAACTAAACTCTGTTTTACAGCATTCTACGTACGTAGTAGTCGAAGGAAATTTTATGTTGAAATTTAGAAAAGTATTTCTCTTGTTTGGTTGGTTGTTTTCTTGTTTTGTATTTAGATGTCGCCAGCCCTCTTGACCGGGAAATAAATTTGCGCTTAAGTGCTTTAGTAGATTGTTAAATTGCTTTTGTCTTTCTTTTTACGAATAAGTAAATGAAAATATGAAAATTGATATTATTGCATTGGCACAAGCTACAACGTGGGCTTTATCTCATTTTGTGCTACATTTTGCGCTTTGTGTCAGTATCAGTTGCGGCGCATTCCGAGCCAGACTCGGAGCAAATGCGCGTAAATAATAAACTCTATAATCTTATAAGAAAAAAAATACTTGCAGAGACAATAGACAATGTGTAGTTTTAGTATTTGATACCTGCAGACTGTCATTATCAAATATTATCAAATATTATTTTAAACAGTGAAATGAAAAAACGCTTTCTGTAAGCGACTTGGTAAAATTTCTTAAGTTCCACGCCTACATTGACACTGAATACATTAAACAGTTAGCAAGCACTCTTTGGTAAAAGAAGCTATCTAATCGCTGTTTTGGTGTTCAAAATGTCTAATGACTATCATAAAAACGTTAACCAAATTTCACAAGTTAAGCTTACTTTTTCCAATCAACAAATCGTAATCGAAATCTGTATGCAAAAATAGAATATCAACTCAATCTTATGCATATGTCAAATATTTCTGCAGTGCATCAATACCACAACATTGTTTTATAACTTGACACGCTTACCTGCTTGATGACAAGTTGTTGAACCTTAACCACAACTCGACTTGAAAGTTCCCTTTGTATAGTTTTGATATATTTGTGTGTCAACTTGAGTAAATATTCAATCAAATTCGCCACAAACATAACCTGCTCAATAAAATATTTCGATTTCGATTAGAATTCATGCATTTTAATTATTGTGTGACGTTTATGTGGTGTTCTTTCTTTGTTAATCGCTGTCGTCTAGTACAATAACGTTGTAAACTAAAGACCCACTGTTATCAGCAATTTGTTTATAATGCTTATGTTCTGTCGCTCTGTCTCTGCTGCTGATAAGCCACCTGATACCATCAGAGCAGCAGCTGAGGGCCCAGCTCTTAACGCCGGCAGTTACCCGTGCGAACACTTATAACAACACCATCGAGTGTTACTGACGGTTGTTGATGAGCTGCCCCAACAGCCAGCGAATACTTGAAATATTCAATTTGCATGCGAAATGTGAGAAGTGCAATCGAATTGTGACTACATTCAAATACTATCATAATCATAATTGTTTGAGAATGAGCTTGACTAATTGTTACGAAAGGCAGAAAGCGTAAAAAAAGTATTGATTATAAATTAAGACAATTAAAAACCAATTAAGTTTAAAAGCAAAATCGAATCTTATCAAAACATATGTGTATGCGTGTGTGTGTGTATGCACAAACCTAATTAGGTTTTATAAATTTTCTACTCTGCATTCATAAAATTAATTATTAATAAGAAGTGTGTGAATCGCCGTGAGTTGTGAAATAATATCATTGATGGTTAAACAATTATCATATGGGAAAAACGAACTACACATAAATAATAAGTAAGTAAAAATGTGTTTTACTCAAATTGTCAATATTTTGAGTGCATTTTATTAACTAAAACTCTTTTTACATAAGCTCAAGTTTGTTGCTCTTGAAATCAGTCTATATATAATCTAAAACGTTTTTATTTATTACCTCTTGTTTAAAGTGCAATATAGTTTTTAATGACACTCAGAAATATTAATACGATCAAATAAAACACTTATCACATTCATAATTTGTGCGCAGTTTGTGAAAACAATTGGAATCGTTTAGCGAAATTCAAGTTTCAATAGTGCCACAATCAAAAAGATTGTAATAAAGTTAATTTACGTACTAATTGGCATTATGAATTTTCTAGTGAAAACCAAAAACGTTAATGACTACATAGTCATTTTCTATTTTCATAAGGCATGAGGCCTTTCATAAAGATAGGTACATCATTTGTATACTAAGACTTATAGCAATCTCCATAGATAGCAACAGCAGCAGCAGCCAAACACACAAATACAACAACATGAATGACAAGCAACAGGAGGCCGAGGGGAATAGTAGAAAAGTATCTACGACAGCATCGGCGACAGTTCATGAAATGGATATAGACGAGTCAGAGACGAATGATCCATTCCAGGCACTCATGGAGAAGGCAGGCAACCATGGACGCTATCAAACACTCTACAACTATATATTTGTTGCCGGTCTGGCCTTTGCCGGTGCCATGATCTACATGAATATTATATTGGCACTGAACATACCTGAACACTGGTGCACAGTGCCAGGCAGAGAGCACACAAACTACACAATGGATCAGTGGCGTGATTTGACATTGCCCAAGTGAGTTGGTCTTTGGCCGAAAGATTGAGCACACTACTAAATATTTCACTTAAATAGACAGACAGACAATCGAGGCAAGGAGACGCACAGCAACTGTGAAATGTACGATGCAAACTTTACGGAAATAACTGATTTTCTAGCCTGGAGCAGCAGTAAGAATCAAACGACAGGTGAGTGGCCCACAAGTAAACAGACAAGGGCGTCGACACGAGAATAACTTTAAGAACTAAAGCGCTCTTACAACTTAAGCTGATTAGAAATATAAAAATTTGTTATTTTTATTTAAATTGAGAACATAAAGTGTCCCTTCTACTACGCCCATGCTCACATATGTAAGCATACACAAATACCCATTAGATTGCCTGGCTTTTGTTTCAATTGAAGCGTATGAGAAAGCAAGCAGAAAAACTTGGAAAGCATTCGCATGGTGTTTGGTTGTCTTATAAATTTTTACAACTTTGCACTCTAATACGTTTTTATGTTCATTACGATTGTTTTGCAGTTTGCCAGCACGGTTGGAGCTACGACCAGACCTGGTACGACAGCACAATACCCACCGACCAGGACTGGGTCTGTGCCAAGGATTTGTTTGTAACGAATGTCTTCGTTGTTGGCCGCGTCACGGAGGTGGTTGGCTCATTTATATTTGGACAAATGGGCGATTCGTAAGTTGGGAAACCCAAAAACTAAATTATGGCGTTGCTGCGAGCGAACGAAATTGGCCAATTGGTAATTGAATTTGTATTTTTTTTTTGCTTGTGGCACAGCTTTGGTCGCAGCTTTGTCTACTACATAAGCGTTGTCTTTTGCTCGGTGGGTCGATTGGGCTCTGTGATGTGCACATCCTCGTACACATGGTTCCTCATCATGTCCGGCATTGTGGGCCTCACCGTCAACAGTCTCTTTCAATCGCCACAAATTATTGGCATGGAAATCTCACGGGAGTAAGTTTGACAGAGCGCATACGCAAGAAAACAAAAAGAAAGAAGTAACTTTTTTTTTTCCAACTAACTAACTTTATTTTCGCTTGGGATTGCACTTGGCCAGGGAGGATCGCAGTCGAATTGCCTTCTTTCAAAGCGTTGGCTGGTCGGTGGGCACAACGTTGATGCCTTTGCTGTACTGGTGGCTGCGCCACTGGGAATCCTTTATGTGGCTAACATCGTTGCCCACGGCGATGGTTTTAATTTTCTCCAAGTAAGTCACGCAGTCAATTCAATTGAATGAACGCTTCAACTATTCTCTCGTTTGCCACTGTCACAGCCCATACGCAATCGCATTCATTTTTGCTACAGCCTTTGTGCATACCCTTTGCTGGGATTGTCATAAGTCTTGTCACGACATTAATCTATAAGAGTTTTATTACGTCACTTTGATTATTATAGTTTATCAGCTGTTAAGCTATCTAAATTTTACTTAAGCGACATGAGATAAGTTGTTGTATAAGCAGATTCATTGGTCTTTATAAGGTCTAAGAGTGATAAATTGACTATATGTCTTTAAAAGAGCATTTAGCCATTCGCCTGGTGAAACTAACAATTTCATTTTACTCGTTCGTTTAGATACGTCATCGAATCGCCACGTTGGTTGATTAGCAAGCGGCGCTTCCGCGAAGCCATTGTGCAATTCAAGAAGATTGCGAAAATTAATGGCCGAACATTCGATGTGACGGAGAAAGAACTGTTGAAAATCTATAGTCTGGACAAGCATGAGGTTACCTATGGCATGGCTTCGCTGTTTGTTGGCTGGCGTTTAGCCCGTAACACCATCATCATGGGATTTAGCTGGTGGGTGATGGCAAAAACTGAGAGCCAAAAAACCAATTTGCATTTCTAACTGTTGGCCATTTTTGGTTGATTTCGTTTCGCGTTTTGCAGGTGCGTGGTTGCCGTTTCCTACTTCACGCTGGTTCTCTTCAGTTCGCGAATGGCCGGCAATCCGTTTTTGAACTTTTTGTACCAAAGTATTGTGGAAATTCCCGCCTACATGGTTGGCAAATACATGGGTGAGTGTTTGGCGGTGGTGTTGGGTTGTTGCGGAAGTTGCAAGAAAGCTTTGCATGCAAAAAACCGCTAACCACTGATTGCCAATCATCTTTACGTTTTTGGTTTGTGACTTTGGTTTCTATTCAATGCAGGCGACAAATACGGCCGAAGGTTTACCAATTCAACATCCTTTCTGATATCCTTTTTCACCTGCCTGCCAATCATTGTCTTTGCCACGGACGAGAAATACGAATGGCTAATGATCTATCTGGCTACATTTATTAAGTTCCTCAATGCTCTCACATTCTTCACGGCCAATCTGCAGTGCCTGGAGATCTATCCCACGTGCATGAGGCAAACAGGCATTGCACTGGGCACCATTTTGGCGAATGCCATTGGCGTGCTGGCACCGTATCTGGTTTATTTGGGCACGACTGTGAATATTCGTGCACCTTACTATATATTGGGCACCCTGTTTCTGCTGGGCGGAATCGGGGCTATGTTTCTGCCCGAAACACTGCACAAGAAGCTGCCAGACACCATCGAGGAGGCAAAGAACTTTGGCAGGCACGATGTAAGTATCCATAAAGCAAATGTCTTTGGCAGCAGCAGCAACAGCAACAGCAACAGCAGCAGCAGTTATCGACGGCATCTAATTTATAATTTAAATTATGCAAAGCAGCCGTAGCCTAATTTCATTTTTCACAAATTTAATTTACAGAAATTCTTCAGTCTGCCAAAAGCGCCTTTGGCACAGGATAAGAAGAAGCAGATGACGATGCCAGAGCCGGAGTTAACCAAGCTGAATCAGCCGGCATTTGCGCCATGAAGATGGAAGCAATTGATTTGGGTTGGTCCCGTTGTGATGTTACCATTAAGTACGCCCCAAGTATTACGAATAAAGTGTTGTTATACTTAATTTTGTTTTCATGTGTATGTGTACTTATGTTGGCAACTGTAATAAGCCCCACATAAATCACAGGAACGACGACGCCAACGAGAATGAATGAATGAATGAATGAATGAAATCTCTGCAATGAGTTTATCAGCGCATCTGTCAGATATTTACAAATTACCTGCGATACCATTTGCCGTTGCCCTTGGCACAAACCAGGAGGTGTGTGAGTGTGAATGAATGAAGGTAAAAGTGTGTGTGCGTTTCTGTTGCCGTTGCCGTTGCTGATGCTACTGTGGCTAATTTAATAAATTGCTTGGCAGACACACGCGTCGTATGCGTAATGCTCTCTGCTCGCCTGATTTATGCCAGTTATGTATCAATTTTTATCACCAGTTACAAAAATGAGCCGAACCCTCCGACCCGCTAGCCCCGCTCACTGTACCGTAGGGTTGGCAAAGTGTTAAACTGTAAGCAGACACTAACACCGCCAACACTAACAACAATTGTTGTATGAAGTAAAAGAAAATGACAAGGTAACAATACGAAAGCTTAATACTCTTTAAATTGAGCATATAATAAGTAACGCTAGTGGTAATAAATTGTTGCCTTGACTTTCACACAGTTCTATTTGTTTGTCGGCTTTAAATTACAAAGCTAAAGCCTACTTGCAAGTGGGTTTCAGTAACTAGCACTTGGCCAAGGTATTGCAACATTTTGAACAAAGATTCACGTTGTTCAGTTGGCCTTAACAATTTGGTCAAAATGCTATAGTAGCTATTATTCAAGCTCTTTCTCCCTCTCTTCCTCTCCCTCTTTACTAATTAGACCAATCTTAAACAATAGCTGTAGCAAACATTGCTTTCAAATAACTAAAGGCAGTAGTTTGAACATGTTTTGCATAGTTTGTACATGTGAATTTGTGTATTTGTAGGCTATAAGTTTTCTGACAATGGCAAATCCCATGTCGGCACATGTTGAAAGTCTTGTTGCCAAGTTGTGATACCCTCCAAATGCAAAGCAAGCTTCAACGGCAACAAAAGAAGCAACAGCAGCAAAACTTGTTTGCCCAGGCAGGCAGGCAGCAAGCAACGACGACGTGCAACTTTTATGCGGCAAGGTGTTTCGTTTTTCAAGTTATTTATTATGATTTATTT
Source organism: Scaptomyza caliginosa (assembly GCA_035044725.1). NCBI lineage: Eukaryota > Metazoa > Arthropoda > Insecta > Diptera > Drosophilidae > Scaptomyza > Scaptomyza caliginosa. The sequence continues at coordinate 1,616,787 of JAWNNR010000686.1, forward strand.
GCCAATGTGGCAGCAGCCTCTGAGACGGTGATGGAGACGAAAACGTTGACTGAGAGTGGAGCGCAAAGAAACTTAGAACTTCGACTCAGACGAAGTCGTTGTAGTCTTTGTCGGAGTTAAAGGCTTTCTCGTCTCTCTGCTGGCCTGCAGCAGCGATAAGTAAATTGTTTATCCTACTTGTGAATTATGTGCTGCGACGCTTTGGCAACGTTCTTTGGCCAGCCGGGGCAGCCAGGCATTCAGCTCTTGATGATCAGCTTGATGTTCGCAGCCCTCACTGTAATGGCTTTGGCAGTAACAGCAGCTAACATTGTTATGCTTTCATAAACAGCTGAGCGCAATTTTCTGATAAGCCAAAGTCCTGCCTGCACTTTCAGTAGCTTTGTGTGTGTTTGTATGTGATGAGTGTGTGTGTTTGGGTGGGTGTTGCTGGCTATTTGTTTCAATTTATCATAAAAGGCAACGCCGGAAGTCAGCCAAGCTGCAGTTGAATGAACGACAAGCGAGTATGTCTTCAGCCAGCTTAGCCCTAAGACGATGAAGGGCAACTTTCATCCTCCTTCTATGGCTTTACAAGGGATTTTGAGGCATTTGTTGCGTTGGAAGCCACTTTAAGGCATCATCAGTGGCTCACTGCATAAACATTATGCACAATTATCACTGTCTGGCTGAATCCCATTTTAAATATGACCCTCTATCTGAGACGTCAGCGCAGCGGCACTAATGAAAACAAATGCGTTTCACATTTACATTTCAAGATGTAATTAAAGCGAAGTAAAGCGTTATTTAAATGTTATTATAATATTGGTTACTTGGGTGGTTGTTGTTGTTTAAGTGAGCGCCTGAAGGTATGCAGCAGATTTTTTGTGTGAAACCCATGTACAATTTCTTGTGTTGAGTTCGTCATATTTCACTCAATTGAAGTATGAATAAGAACTATTTGCAATATTTCAAGCAAGCAGCTGCCACATGAACAAGATACAGCAAGTGGCAAAGGGTGACAAGGGGACTGAGAGAGTGCCACAATCGCTGTGCTGCGGGTGCAACAACAATGATTGCGCTTTATTTGCGATAATAAAACACACCATTGCGCCCTGAAGAGGGGAGGACAGGATAACAACAAGAATGCGGACTGGGGAGTGGAGAGTGTGGAAAGAATTTGGGGGCGAAATCGAACCGCGAAATTGTAACAAACTGCGCGTACATTGGCCTCCATGGCAGCGGTAATAGCAAAAGTCAGGACCCATGCATTCAGGACCAAAAGCGTTCCAAGGACCCGGATGCGAATGGGAGCGCGAAACGGCAACAAGCATCCGGTTGCAATGGTGGCCATGGTGCAAAATATGGCCAGAGTTGCAAAGAATATTTAAGCTGCGACGTTGCTGCAATTATTAAAGAAAAACATGTGAAAATAAGAATGTGCAGAGTAAGAGAGCGATGAGGTGGGGGATGTGTGGGTATATTGTTCTGGATGCTGGCAGAAGGATTTACTGCATATTTCATGTTCACAACGAACCAATTTTACGCTCTTCAAATCCTATTAGTCAATGGCCCTTTGGGGATGCAACAGCAGCGCTAGTCACGGCAGCTGTTCGACAATGTCTAAAGGGTTGACCGGAGGGGGAACGATGAAGTGGAGGGAGGGGTGCGGATGGCATGGGTGGCTTAACTTTTCTGCTGTTGCTGCTGCTGCTGCTGCTGCTATTGCACTCATTGTGTTTTACTTATGGATACACATATATATAAATATATATATACATACATACATATATAAGTAATACTCAAGCGACTGGGCCAGGTCAGCTTAGTGTGCCTGGTATTTCCGCACGATTATGCTTAGTGTACGTGTGTGTATGTGTGTGTGTATGGGGCTAAGCCCAAACTGTGAAAGCCCTCATCAATCTCGCTACTTGGAGAGCATGAATTATGAAAAACGTGCAAAATGCAAACGGAAATTAAAATCTATCGCAAAAAAAATAGAGGAAATCCTTTTTCCCACACGCACACACACACACACACACAAACGCTTCCACATGAGCTAAAGCGAGTATTATATATGTGTTTAAATAAAAAAGAAACAACAACAATAAATTTACAGTTCGTTAAACAAATGTACGCTGGTTGGGCGCATAAAATCAAACAAAGCAAATAACAAAACACATCAAGTCAAGTTTAATAGAAAGAGCGGGAGTTCCACTAAAAGATACCCCAAACTTACTTGAATAAACTAAAAAATACTTTATAAAAGGGTATCGTTAAATTTTTTTAAAGATTTAATACATTATTTTGGGGCACGCCTTAGTATACAATCCCTGCTGCTGTCTCCTGCACAGCTGCTGCTATAAAACAAACCTCAACCTTTTGGTTGCAGACAAAAATTATTCTGTCACAGTGATGCGCTCTAGGATCTGGTGTATTTTCGTTTTTTTCCACCACTTTTTTCGGGTCGTTATTAATTTAACAGGATGCCATAGCGCCGCCTTTGACTACAACTTGAACTACAACAGCAACGAAATTCAACAAGCCATAAAACATATGTGAGAGCCCATGCATTTTTCATGAGGTGTTGGCTTTTGTGCCCATCACAATCATCAGCAGCAATGCCATCCTTGTGCTTGACTGAGTCAGCTGCTCCAGCTGCAGCTCCTGCTGCTTTATCAGATGCTGCTGCTGCTGTTGCTGACGTTCTGGATACACTTGAACTTACAATGACATGTTCGAACTGTGTGAGCCCTGCATATTTGCTGTGCATATTTGCAAATACATGTGCAGAGTTGCATTCCATTTATTTTGTCCTTTACTCCCTCCCCATTCTCAGCAGTTTTTACAAATTGCTTTCATTAGTATTAATGGAACTGCTGCCGGTTAGATGGTGATATTTGTAGTCTGGTCTGGTTATTTTTGTGCATTTCTAAGCATATTTCATATTTACACAAACGACAAACGACTTAGCCAAAATGGCCAAAAGGTAGGCAATAACACAAAAACCGATTTATAAATTAAAATTTTGCAATATTTCAAATAAATAATTTAAAAGACAATTTAAATGTCTGATGTAAATACAATTTGTAGCTGAACCAAAACTATTTTTAATCGCTCTGAGCTTTGAGGTCATTTTCACTTCTATGCTAAACCAGAAAATATATATAGAAATTTCTATAAGAAATATTATATGCATGTATACATGTAACAAGTTGTGTTTGCCAGTAGACAAGTAGACAAAGTGAAAATTTCATAAACTGCAATCAATAAAATTCCAAAAGTGCTTAATAGCCAAAGACATGCTGCAAATTAGACTATGAGAAGAAAGTTTCAAGTGCTTGTCGTACAGTTTTAAAACACTTTATTCATTTTCATATGTATTTAAATATAATTTTGATTCAATTTGCTGCAAAAGTGCCACACACACACACACACATGTGCAAATTTCTCTCAATCCGTTTATTGCGTTTACCAAATCGGCCAACACACATATCAAGTATACGTAAATTTTGTTAGATTTTTTTCTCCAAAATGCTTAATTAAAGTACATATGTAATGTTTAGATATAAAGATATTAATATGGGTGTATACGTTTGTATATGTAAGTCATATTTTCAACACGCGCTAAAACAATACATACATATTTATATAAGCGGATGAGTAAAGTATTTGTTATGCATTTCGCAATCAACTTTTGCGCTAGTGCCACGCATTTCAAATGCATTTTTGGCATTTTGCTTAAACACTTAAATATGTAAATTGAAATGTATGCATGCACACAAACATACGTACATATATAGATTTCAGTTTTTGCACTAGTTCTATTAATTGTAAATATACATACGATAAATTTATTTACGTAAATGTGTATGTATGTTTTTGTGTAACTCATCAATATTTATGCATATCCAATAAATTTATATTCAAATATTATTTTTGATAGCCTTGTTAGCCATTTGGAAATTGGCTTTTTTTTTTGTTAGAACTCTTTGAGTCATTTGAATGGCTTTAATCAATTTGAGTTCTGTGTTGCATTTAGCTTGAGCTGATTGTGATTGATTTTACATTTGCCTTAAATTGTAATTACGCATAGAATCGAGTGCATGCTAATAACTTTTAACTACTCTACTCGCATGTTAATCAATACATATGTATTTGTATAAGGTATATTTATTAACAGTTCGTTTTAATGGTGAGCTATCCTATAAATTTGTTCGATTTCACAATTTATTGTTACACCTGGCACTTACTTATTGTAGCATATGATAATTGTTAACATTGGATGTATACATATATATAATTTAGTATAAACATTTTTTCAATTGCATTTAAAACGTATGCGATGTTTTCAATGTAAATACGTAGTTGATAACATTTAAAATGATGTATGTATATATTAAAATATATGCTTATGTAAATGCGTATGCTTAATATTTGTTTACTAGAAATAATAAATGAGCCTGCAACAAATTGATCAAAAACAACAAAGAAAGAAATAGAAATAAAAGTATAACGTTTGTTGTTTATTGTTGTTGGTATTATTGTAATCATGCTTGTTGTGTTAAGTATATATATGAAACTGTTTGTTAAGCAATTATGTACGTGTATATTGTATTTGTAGATATTTGTATGTATGTATGTATGTAGTATATTTAAAAATGGCGCACAATTTTACACATGACTGCCTATATTGCCTATATTTAATTTCACCTTTTTTCACTGTTTGCATTTTGTTTGTCTCTATACTATTTTCACTATGGCTGGTTGAGTTATTCGAATGAGTTTTCATTGCATTTAATTAAATTTAAATGATATAAAACGAGGAAAACGAGGCCGACCAATGCAATGCACTGGCGAACCAAGCTTAATTGCACGTTAACGAAAAAATTAAAAGCAAATAAAAAGCACTGCATAAAACATGATAATTCGCAATCAAGCTTAAATCCGGCATAATTGAGCACTTTATGCACACACCGCCGTTCAACAAATGTTTTGCAACAATTGCAATTAACGTGCAATCAAATTGTCACAATCCGAGATATGAACGTGAATTCGATTGCCAGAACGCTATAAACCCAAATCTTATGTCTTAAATCGTTTTCGTTTTTGGGTTCGTTTCTGGTCTGGCAAATGATAACGAGACAACCGTTTTCGGCTGCCAACAAAGTACTTTGGCTAATCACTGTGAGGGCTGTGCCAAAAAGCGGAAACGGAAACGCCGGCACGCAACCCGCATTAAATGGCCATAGTTTTTCAGCGTACACGTAGCAGCGAAATGTTTCAATTTTGGCAGCTCCATAAGGCGCCAGCAGACATTTAATAATAAATGCAGTCGCCAGCAAAACCGGAACTCACATTTGAAAACGGCAAAAGACAACAGTTATCGAGCATTATTTTTGTTGTTGTTGCTGTTGTTGTTGTCTATCAAACGTTTTGTTTTTTGGGTATGCCTGCTGGGCAAAAGAGCAAACAAAATTATAAACGAATTTCAAATGCTTTTGGTTGACAAAAATGCAAATCGCATTTGCTGAGAGTTTCTCGTACTGGCCAGTGTCAACTTCGTTGCATACTTTCCAGCGCGACATGCAATTAAAATGCAAAAAAGCCAACGGCAGCAACTCCACCTTCCACCTTCATCTGCCTCCCCCACCCACTGCAGGCATCCCATTAAGACCAAAGACCAAAATCGATGCACTCCAATGCCCAAAAACGAAAATGCCAGAACCCGAAGCGAACCCAGACCAGAACCCGGACCAAGGCACAACCTCAACCAGCTGCAGTTGCTGTGGATTGTCTATGCAGCGTCTGCGGTTGGCGCAAGTTTGCTGTGCGTGTGTGTGTTTGTGTTTATGTGTGTTTTTGCATAAGTGCGTGTATGCACGTGCTTGTGTGTGTGTTTGTGTGTGCGGTCTTGTTGATTCAGCGTTAAGCTTGTTGGAATTTCGCGTTTTGTCAACATTCCTTGGCAAGTTTTTGGATGCATTTGCCGCTAGTTATTTCGGAGTGTGTGTCTAAAAGCTGATTTTGCTGAAATGCGCTCTCATTGAATATTATCGAATATATGGCATGTTAGAAGCAGTAGAAGTTTCTGATTGATTTGTGTGGATGCTTTTACTTAAGTTGGCTCAAATAAGTGTAATTGAATCTTTTGGCTAGAAATATGCTAAATGAAATGAAAATATAACTTTTGGATCAACTGGCTTTTGCGTGTGGATTTATGAGATTTGCATGAGTTTCTTTAGTTCTATGTCTATTGAGTTGCAATTACATTGATTGCATTTGCATTATAACAGTTTATAAGCTAGCACTTAGACTGTTCAATATCACCATTACACTGCACTACAAACTATGTTATTGCGTTTATCGCACTTAAATTCGTATTGCTTTGCTTAACGTGTGTATCACCTGATCCCAACTAACTAAATTTTTTTGTTATCATATATCTTCTTTGTTTTTTGTATGTATACTATGAATGTATGTCTCTTAAATATGTGAAACTTATGCAGCATCTATGCTGATGGCCGTATCCTAGGGATGCTTTGTATAATTGTTCAATGGCATATCCTGGGCCAAGCTGTGGGCCACCTCCTTGTTTCGTTCATGTAGAGCAATATCCAAGGGTGCACTAGCTGGTTTCTTCTGTGCCGCCTTCTGAGTCTTTAGCTGTATGAAATATTGACAGTTAATTAAATGGAAATATGTTAAGTGTGGTATGGGTTAAGGGTTAGTTTGTGTCTGGGTACACTCAGCGAAACGACAAGTACAATCGATAAGCAACATTTCAAGCTGAGTTTCTTAGTACTTATTTTTCTACAAGTGCTTAACCCATTATGCTTACCCTCTGAATGGTCTTCTCAAAGTCCTGCGGTGGATCGGGTCGTTTCATTGTGCCGCAACTTTTCAAGCGCTCGTTGGTCTGTGAATTATAATAACACATAAATGCATGGAATAAACAAGTATTTTGCCTCATGATTACTTCATTAACTTAAGCAGTCAGAACTTTGTACACTCAAACCCAAAGCGAGCAGACGGCATAGAACAAATCGACACCTAACAACAAAACCACAATAAAAGAAAACGAAAGCACAAAACACACAAAATGTTAAATGAAATGTCAAATGAAAAGCGCAGGCCAACGTCGAGAATTATAATGAAAGACCAACAGTAAAATTTCCCTAAAGCAACATTTCCGCAGCAGACCGCATAATGAGAGAGCCATAGATGTAGCTGTAGCCAAAATGTTTAGAATTATACATACGCGTCTGCGTTGACCTCTTCGCCGGGGCTAACCATGGCCGGCAGGCAGCTGTTACCCAAATGACGGTTCTAAGAAAAAAGGTAATGAGTGCCAAAGGACAAGCACGCTCAAAAAAAAACTTGTTGTGGGCTTGGAGGGTCACAATTGTCGCCGGTGCTTAGTCCAAGTCATTTTCAAAATTGACCACAACACACACACACTCTCAAACTCACCCAAAGAGCTTAGAGAGTCTGTTGCGCTGGGCGACAGAAAATTGCGCTTAAATATTAAATGAACAGCAACAACAACAACAACAGCAGCAGCAACGTTGAAGCGGAAGTCACAAAAAGACAAAGCGTAAAAAGGCGAGCTACACAAATACGGTAAAGAAACACCGGACAACAACCGTAAAACACGAAAAGTTATAAACTCTCTCTCTCTCTCTTCGGAACACAAAAAAGAAACTTCACACAGAACAAACAAAAAGAGAAAGAACATTTTTTGGCACGCTTGAAATAATAAAAACAAATGCGATGCTGTCGTTGAATGTCCCCCCGAAACAACAACAAAAATAAAAGACAATCGTGTGTTGGGTGGGAATCACCGGATGCCAAACCGCAAAAAGCAAACGCGCAAAGGTGCAAATGAGTGGTACCCAGACCCCTGCACAAACCCATTCCGAGAATCCACTACAAAGTCCAACAAACGTGCTGCACAACCGACTACCAGTACAAGTCGACTGGACAAGCCGTTACCCAAGCCCAACCTCTTCTGGCACTCAGAGATTGCATTTGTACCTTGGCTGCACTATGCAATCGCCACGTTGAGTTCATATCTCTTCAGTCGTTTGCCAGTCGTTGTTCTGCCATTTGCATCCTGCACATGTCCCAGCAGCACTGTTACCCTTTCCCCATGCTCCTTTGCCCAACACCTTATCAATCCTTTGCTCTTTGCCCTCTCACAATTCTGTTTTGTCATCTCGTGCACCACCCTTCGCTCTTCGCGCAAGGCAACGCAATTAACGGTAATTGCCTTTTATCGGCTTAGTCCTGATAAGTTTTTTTTTCTCTCTTTTTCTTTTTGTTTGCATTCCATTTTCATCGCCCCAAACCAGTCTCTCTTGTCATTTGTCCCTTTCAACTTGTGCAGCTGCTGTTATTGTTGTTGTTATTTGTAGGTTTACGCGGTTTTTATATTTTAATTTAATTTTATAAGTTGCACACGATTGAGGGGGTAAGCCTGAGGTCAAAACTTTGTCTTTGGCAAAAATGTAGACATTAAACAAAGTTCTTTTTTAAATGTTTTTTGGTATTGTCTGTGGTCGAAATATGCTTTGAAGTGCATGTCATACGAATTTCATATGCAAACTTAGAAAATAAAAAACAATTAAACGTCAGAAACTAGAAGAAATAAAATGAGCTATAAAATTAAATATTCTCATAATAACAATGATGATTATATTCAAGAGCTGTAAAATGCAGGGGAACTGTTATAATCAAGTAGAGAAAGAAAATTTATAACTCAAAAGAAACTTTTGACTTTAACAACATTATTTAAGTATCTTCACCTACTTAAGAACATACCATATCCACCCTTCCGTTTGAACTCACCTTCAGTTGCATGCCTTCGGTTGCATTCAACTCGTCTCCACTCTGCCGCAGCCCCTGCAGGAAGCGTGCAAAGACCGTGCGTCGTTGTTTGTGCTTGTTGCGCCCCTCTAGAAAGACAACAAGCAGAAAAAGAGGGGGAAAAAAAGCAAATGAATCAAACCAATATTAAAAGCCGCAATCAAACAGTCAGTCCGTTAAATGAAAAGACGAAATGTAAAGTTAAAGCACAAACCAATTTAATTGAATTAAAAGCCATAAAAAGTCAAACAGCCGACAAAGTGGCAAGCCGCAGACTACTACATGATGTGGTAGCCCACAATCAGCACCCACCTCTACCCCTTACCTGTTGCCGAGAAGTCGTAAAAGAAGTTGGTGCGCGCGCCAGGATAACTGTGCTGCATGCCATTTAAATTGAGCGCCGACTTTGAGTCGATAGCATTGCGAGCCATGCGATTGGCCAAATCGTTCTGTGTATAGCTATAGATCTCGTTCTCCTCACGATTCGAGAGACAACTCGATGGCTGTGCACACATGCATAATAAACGAAATGAATTAGAACCTTCATCCGACGGCCTGATTAGCTCCAAACTCGTAAAAACATCGGAGCCAGCCGTAAAAACTCAATGTGCACTTTGCTTACCAAATACTTTCCAGGCACATAAAGTGGCTGACTGTGACTGGTGGGCATAACCGATGAGCCAACCAAACCACCACCACTTCCACTCGGTCCAGCGCTGCGTCGCGTCAACGTATGTCCAGTTGAGATGCGAACATGTCGCTCTTTCCACTTGGACAACCGCACCTGTTCAATGGCATCTAGCACATCCTCATAGGGCATATTTATCTGTTTGCTATAGTGAGCAGCCAAACCTTCCAAATAGCCTCGTTTGCCCTCCTGCAAATAAAAATATATATTTGAAAAAGAACGAATTAAAAAAATAGTCAAACATTATAATTAACCAAGTAACAGTTGTGTTTGTCATCAACTTTTGCAGCTCTTGAACTTAGAAACGTCAAGTTTATGACTCTTGTGCTATATAGCGAAATAATATATATATATATATATAATACGATTATCTCGCTAAGATGTCGAAGCGGGCAGGGTCATTATGCTGGGCATTTTGTGGGCCACACAACACACAAGTGTTAATATCTTCCGGTAATTAGCGTAAGGCTGCCACTTAAATGTGTCCTCCTTGACATTCAAAGCGTCCACTGAAGCAGCAGTGCATCCTCTTAAGCCATTCTTACTTTGAACAGGGGTGTGTGTGTTTGACTTGTATGTGTGTGTGTAGAACTGTTGTCTGCTGATGTTTCTGTGGCTGCCAGGCAAATTCATTTTAAATCGCATCCCATGCAAACATTTGTGCTGAAATGCAACTTGTCTGCAACTGTCAGTCAGTCAGTGATACATACAAACAACACACAAACACACACACACACACACACACACACATGTCTGCCTCATCAGCGCAAAGTGCAATTAGTTGAAGTTGCGCGCATCAACATGCCCCAGACAGGGACAAGCACCCCAGAAGCTAACAAGTCTAGCATCTATTGCCTTTCCCCGTCACCTCCATCCCAATCTAATTCTCATTGCTTTTGTAGTCTCGCACGAGTACAGACACCTGTCAGGCCAACACATACACAGACACACACATATACATATAGATATAGATACAGATAGAGATAGAAATAGATATGTATTTTTACTCGACTGCATTTCCATTTCATATAATTTTATTGCCGCATTTAAGTTGCATTTCAATTTGCGTCCGGAACGTGATATTGCACATACGTCGCGTTGCACAAACACAACGAGACACAAGCCGAAGCAGAGAAGCAGAGTGTTGCCAAAACAACTGTAAATATTTGTCTGCATTCCAGCAGGCAAACTATGTTAAGTGCAACTTTCCACCCAAAAAGAAGCAAAAAAAAAACCCACATTCACACACACAATTGCTAATTAAAATGCAAGGCGCCGAAAACTGGAGACAGCCTATGTCAAAGTTGCCACACATACGCATAAAACATGTCCCGACAAGTGGCACTCCGTTTCGTGCTTCGTCATCAAACTGCACACTTTGCCACTTGGACGAGTGTGAAGCAGATGCCAAAGTGTTGGGGGAAACGCGTCTGCATAATATGCCCACTGAGTAGTTCTCGGCACTAGGCGTGCTCAATAGGGCCACGCCCCTCCAGTCAGAGTCACAGTCAAAGCGCCTTTAATCTACAACTTTAAATAAAAGTGTCGCTCATTTTGCATTTATTTGCAACGCATTTGCTGCAAATGCAAAACGGCCCTGAACCAGTGACATCTTTTTTCAAACACAGCACAAAAGTTCAACAAAACTGCATGACAACTAGTATGAATGCCTGCAATATATGTATGCATGTGGGTGGTTGATGGGTTGGAATGTCAGCTGTGCATGCTAAAAATGCAGTTTAGCACTGGTAGCAAAGGTAAAAGGCACCGCTTGACACGCTTGCAAAACTCATCATCACATTTGAGCTGAAAATACACGTTACGTATACGTCTGCAGAAAAGAATATGCCTTCAATACAGACAGTTTGAAAATGCACACAGCACAGTGGAGAAAGATTATCGGGAGTAAGCATAAAGATAACTCTTCTGATGAAATGTTCTTAACAATATTTTAGAGCAGTCATTGTTAAAGAACTTACAATGAAAAACCCAAATCTAAAAGTTATAATACTAACATTTGCCAATACTAAAATAAAAAAAATATTCTTTGCAAAAATTCAATACATAAAAATTGTTCAACATCCATAACTGTCAGTTTCGAGTGTCATCATTATTATTATTATTTTTGTTTATTTTTATTAATTTTTTTCCAAACCATTTTCCAATTTTATATTTCTTTCATATTTTTCTATTCATATTTGCACTAAACATAAACTTTTATCTACATTCGTTTCGTGCAATTTTTTACCCACTGTGTTTTTGTGTTATTTTTCAGCATGCAATACTGCCTGCAACATTGTTGTATTATGGCGACATTGTTGCCACCGCCGCTTTATCGTGCGTGTCTAGTGCCAGCAATTTGGCAATGTTGCAAGCGTTTGCAAAATTTGTGTATTGGCAGATCATTAAATGTTAGCACGAACTGTGGCAGACGGAAGGGTTGTTACGACACGAGGTAGGGGGGCACTCGGCTGTTGCTGGTTCTGGTTCTGGTTCTGGCGACTGTTGCTCTAACTGTAGCTCCCTGGTGTCGTTTATGGCCCAATTTGTTTAAGGCCGCGACCATTTAGGTTAAAAACAGAAAACACTCGACAAAAATAAACAAAATTAACGCAAGGCAACAAACATTTCCCACGGCTAAAACCAAACCGACATATTATAAAATAAACTTTTTCCAGGCGCCAAACTGTACAACTCAGTGGGCGGTCAATGGGCGGGGCAAAGAGTATGGGGAAGAGCGAAAGCGTACCAGCAGACACAGACCCAGACCCAGAACTAAACAGAACCGACCAGACAGGCGGTTGGCCACTCGGTTTAACTAAATTAAAATCGTGTTAATTTCACATTAGAGCGCACACAGCGCACCAGGCGCCAAGTCCCCAAACGGTGGCCATTACAAACTACCAACGACTGTCACAACAACAGCTACAAAAACAACTACAGCAACAACTTATCCCCCGTGGACAGCACATGCAAATTGCAAGCGCTAAATAAAATGGTTAAGATAAGCCGGCGCTGCCAACTGTGAGGAGCAGGAGCACGAGCAAGGGAAATGTATACTCACCGGCGTTGAGTAGGGATGTGCCGTTAGTCTTATGCCATCTGCCTCCAGATGGCGCTTCATGACCGCCTCCAGCTCCTTCATCGTAACGGGCGTATCACAGTCCGAGGCAAGTATCTCATTGCTGTTGCTCAACGCCTTCGGATCATTGATGAGCACATAAACAATGGCAGCACCCTTCTCCCTTAAGGTCCTGATACTTTTAAGCAGCTTGCCGCGATGCGAGAGATTATCAACGCCAATGGCATCCAGATCGATTTCGCCAATCTGCTTGCATATCTCCAACTCATCATAGCCATTCTCCAAAAAGCTTTCGCCATATTGCGACAGACCAATTGTGCGCAGCCACTCGCAAACGATATTGTGCTGCGGCATATTCGCGTATCACGTGGCGGCCGACGATGTTGCAATATCCAGCGGGGCAAAGGATACCTTGGCCAGCCTTGGCTTCGAAATTGTAGTGCTGGTGTGGCTTGTGCTGCTGCTGCTGCTGGCCGCCAGTGGCTCCAAATGATTGCTGCTGCTGGCGGCGCTGCTGCTGCTGCTGGCCGTTGCCTTCATAGCAACGTGAAGTCTGTCAATAACAAGAACACAAAGGTATGTAAGAAGGAGAAAAGTGAAAGCAACTGTGCGTATGCTTAATAATAGTTTGCCTGCTTGCCACTTCCGGCACCCACAAAAGTATGCAATGTCTGCCGAGGCCAAAGGTATATGTATTTCAATTTGTGTTAATAGCCATCATTGTTCACTGACAGACGACAGACAGATCGACTGGCCTATAAGCACTTAATGATAATGCTCGGTCATGTACACGGGCTACTGAAACACTTGAATATGTTTAGCCCCGGAAGCCACTTGCATATGAATAAGCCACTTAAAATGACAGATGAACTAAGGACACACAAAACCAGAGAGAGGGGAAGACAATCACAGACTTTCTCTCTCGACTTCTCCCTTTTCCACTTGAACTAAAGACAAAAGGAAGTCCTCTAACTATTTATAACTGCTCTCCTTAGCAGACAGTTCGTCCTGTGCCTGCACAAATATTTTTGGCTTGTCGAAAAATGAAATGCAAATGGCTGACTAGAAATTGTGCTGCCATTTCCCTTTTCTTACACCTTCTGCCACCAACCCGAACACATTCATCTCTGCCTAAGCTCAGGTGGGCAGTCACACACACACTAAATGATATTATATACACAAAATCATTTTCTACATTTACCGCCTTTAAACTTAATGCTCTAATGAAAATATGTTCTGCAGCTACACAGCATTTTTCTGTATACACTTGACTGCTGCAGCTGTCATTAAGTATGGAGTGGTGCGGTGACATTGTCTGGGCGTTGATTTATTCAGACAAACTTATACATAAGATATTTGTTGTTTTGTGCCACTTGGGAGCGAGCACATTCCGACTTATTGATCAGAATATGCGCTGCTTCAGAAATACCAAAAGTCATCAGCACCACTTCAAGTGCCACAATTCTTTAGAGTGTTTCGGTTACAAAACAGATTTCTTTGTTATAGGCGCTTGCAAAGCAAGTAATATTAAAGCTAAAGGATATAAGGTCTTTGGTTAGTTTAGTTGAACTTAATAAGTTGTTATAGCAAAAAGTTCTAATTGCAACTTCTTTTGCATCTGCTGACTAACAAGCCACATGTTTAACTTAACAGCAAGAGCACATATTTTAAATATTAATAAACAAATGTATGCATGCACTACATGAACTTTTCATTATGTTTAACTTGGCAATGCCCTGAAGAACTACGCCACTGTTTACACTTGCCACTGTTGAAGCTGCATACATGCACGCATTTTGCCTTAAACTTTTCTTGCATTGTTAGCATAATAAACACGTAATAAAATGCGAAAGGCAAAATCAGTAAAGTCAATGTTAGAGTGAATGTTTTTGCATGCGAGAACAGTTGCCAGGCAAACTTGATATCCAAGATGCTGGCCAACAAAACACCAACAACAATAACAAGTAGCGACAGTTAATAAATCTGTTGTTGCTGTTGCTCTTGCTGCACTGACAGATAGTAAACACGCACACACACACATGCAGAGATGGGCATAAAATTTGTGATGCACTTGAGCGTTGAGTGTAATTACTTGCATGACTGTAATGTCAAAATTTACATAGTATGTCTTTGCTTTGCAGCCTGAACGACTCGTTAGATAAGCGTCTTAAATTTTCAAATTTCATTGTTATTAAGTGCCATATTAATGCTGTGTGTATGTGTGTGTGTGCATATTTAGGGCAATTGTCAAAGGTGTTTTGCTTTCGCACGAATTCACTTTGTAATTGCTTATTGTGTACATTATTTTGTTCAATTTCCTGGCAAAAGCTGCATGTTTATGTCACATCCCTTGCAATTACGGCCCTTAATTATATGCAACCTGTGATTAGATCCCCAGTGCGAATATGTGTTAAATTTCAAACATTAAATTCATAGAAATTCCAACAGAACTGTTATTAACAAGCAAAAAAACTAGCTATCTGTAAAAATCAAACAATGAACGGGCTTTAATAGAATTGTGTGCATATCTCTAATGTTTATACAGTGCCCAGTTTTATGCAAGCCAGCCCAAGTAATTAATTTTAATATGAAAGTCAAACATGCGCTCTAACAATTGTCATATAATTTGCCGTCTAGACAGTGAAAATTTAGTATTTTCAATTAACTGCAACTGTTCTGTTCTATGCTGCTCGCTGCCATTCAGCCCAACCGTCAGTGGCACTGGCACTGGCACTGGCAATAACAATGCACACAAAAAGGCGCACAATGCAGGAGCTGGAGCTTCAAAGCTAAGGCTGTAAGTTAGAGTTGGAATTGAAACGGGATTTGCCTGACTGCCATGTTGACAAAACACACACAGCATGCAATCTACACTTGAACAAATAAATGGCTAACAAAATAATACAAATATATTACTACTAATTTTTTAAAACAGTTCTACCTATAAGTAAAGTTATTTTGCAGCTTTACGCCAAACAAAACAAAACAGTTTTTATTTAAGTGTACTGTAGAAAAAACTGCACAAAATGCGAACTGAATGGGTGGCAAGGGATGATGGTTAAATAAATGCAAGCGACTCTGGAACGCCCTTGCAGACGCTGATGTTGGCGAACAGGCGCACAGCAAAAAGCAGACGAGTTTGTTTTTAGCTCAAGGTTCGTTGCGTGAAGCAATCGAAACAGCTGGCTGGTGATTGTAGTCGTCCTACCCCATTTACTGCTGCGTCTGTGCTGCGGGTGCTGCTGCTTCTGCTGCTGGTGCATTAGTGTGCGTCAATGTCAGTGGACCTGATGCTGCTGCACTTGCAACTTTCTGCCTGCTGTCTGCTGCCTACTACTCGGCACTCAGACATTGAGCCCCGACTTTGACGTTGGCTACGCACTTGCGGTCGCTTGGTTTGTATGGTTAGTGGATAGGGGATAGAGGGGGGGAAGCCGTACAAGCTCTTGAAGTAGCGTCTTTCCCATGCAGGTTCCCTTTTTACTAAACAACCAACTCATCCCTTTGGCTAACAAACCGTGTGATGTTAACGGATTCAATTTCACTTTTTTTTACATTTTTCCACGGGGTTTGTTTTTGTGACAAGTTTTGTTGTAGCTTAATTGAAATTGCATTTGCTGCGTTTGTTTGCACATAATTACATGTAACGAGTGTGTGAGTTCATTATAACCGAATTCGAGACTTGTTTTACTTGTGTTGTGCAAATTTAAGACAACTTGTCAAGTGGCAAACCTTTAGACAGACATTTCTGCGGTTTCCGTGCTCTTATAATACGCTCTCATACGTTGTATATTCTTTTGATATATGCATTTAAGACCTGCCTCTTGAACAATATTCACATCCGTTCGCTGCTATTCATGTTTTGAATATGCCAGTAAATTGAGAAGAGTCTTTTTTTCAAGCTTTTAAATCCCCTACGTGCTCCATTGAAAGAAAACGTTATAGACATACAACAAGACAAGTTGGCGAAATGAATTGAATACAAAAATTCTAGACAGCTTTAAAGTTTAGTTTTCATTTCAAATTTTGGGTATCTTTTACTAGTTTTAGAATGAATGAAGTCAATTACAAAATCATTTTTAGCATACTTACACTTTAAGTTCAAATAGAGTTTTCAGATTATAATCCTTTTTGCTACTACTTTAGTGCCTCTTAATCCTTGCACAATGTAAATGTTAGATTTCTTTTAATAGAATGTTATTGTTAATGCAATAATCAAATAATGCAACACCTAATTTGTAAGATTTCGTTGGGTTTATGGCGCCCATTAAGACGTTATCCGTGAAGCCAATAACAGCCCACTTGTTGTCCTTGTTAGCTGTATTCTCTAAGCTGTTGTTGTTTATGTTATTGTTACACCGAATCCCGATAAGCACGCAACACGCCAAAGCAATGGTCCAACATGCACAATTATGCCCGGTGATTTATGGCGACGGGCATTAGACACCTCGCATAACAACAATACGAATGGTAACGATTCGACTAGCCGGCTAAACAAAAAATTGGCGCGCAAATGGTGGACAGAATAAAAAAGCACCGGCGGAAATCGTTGACACCACCAAATGCTGCACAAATTGGCAAGTTTTGTCAGAGGCAAGAAACAAAGCGTGTGCTGTTTTCGCTCGACAATTGCCAGGCGAAGGCAAAACGAACCGAAATCGAAATCGAAAAATAAACCAAACTAAAATCGCACGTCGTTCTCGATGATGCCACAGCAGCAGCAGCAGTGTTCAAAAAAACGCAACCAAAGTATGCAAAGCACGCGAACGTACTGGCAAACTGGCAGACAGGCAAACCATGCTTGCCACATGCCGCACATGCAACCGAGAGGAGAGAGACAGAGAGAGAGAGTCGGAGAGCTCGGCTAAATAAAAAAAATAATACTTCTCGAGGAAGTAAGGCCGTTGTGAACGTAGTAGTCGTTAACGTAAGCGTTAACGTTAACGTTAACGCCGCCGTCGCCGTTGCCGTTGTTGTTGCCGCCTCCTAGCATGGCCAACGACCGTGCGGCGGAGCAGAAGCTTTGCAAACGTTGCAAGTGTTTGTTGTAAGCGATACCCACAGACGGCAGCCGCAAGGGAGCAGCAACAGCAGAGCTTGCAGTCAGCGCAGTTGGGGAGGTTTTTTTTGCACTCCTTTTTTTTTTGCATTTTGAGGCAGCCACCACCACTGACTGCTGCCTGACTGCCTGACTGCCTGACTGCCTGCTGCATGTCTAAGTGCAGAAAGTAGGTGAGGCAGCTGCCAGTCAGTGAAACAAGCGCAAGCGAGACAAGAGAGACGAACTGTCGAGGAGTGTTTACCTCGGCTTAGAGCAGCAGCAGCAGTTGCAGTCGCAGTGGCAGCAGCAGCGTAGGCTCAACACAAAACATGAATGAGCTGTGAAGCAAATGAAGTGCTAGCAGCCAACGATGATGATGACGAGCTTGCAACCCGCAGCGTATTTAAATATACCTAAATACAAAAACAAGAGAGAGAAAAAAAAAATATATATGTAGAAAAAAAAACGTAAAAAGTGACGTAAAAATGCAACGCATGCAGCCGGCAATGACGACATCGTCTGCAACGTCGACGCTGCAGCGGCAGCGGCAGCAGACCAACGTGCAGCAGTGGCAGTAGCAGACGCTGCCAGGCTCCCAGGCGGCTATCATGTCAACGCCGACTCATTCTCATTTGTCTGTTTGTTTCGAACTCTTTTGCTTGGATTTGTTTTTTTATTTTGTATTTTATTTTAATTTTCTTTATACTGTTGCTGTTGTTGTTGTTGCCGTTGTTGCAAGCAGCCAGACAGCCAGACTGTGACTGTGGCTGTGGCTGTGGCAGAGCGGCAGTCAGTTTAGTTTTGACTACAGATGGGCATATTTTTGTGCCTCATCATCATTATCGTCATCACCACTGAGACGCGCTGGTGGCGACACATGCGAGTGACTGCAAATAAACGTCAGCAGAGAGATCTCAGCATCCCAACAGTTCTCTCTGCATCTGTTGTTGCCGCTACTGCTGCTGCTGCTGCTGTTGTTGTTGCTGCAATATTCAGCATTTGTTGTAAGCTGCGCTGTCTGTTAAACCTTCCGGCGGCAGCATTTGAAGACAGGCAGCGTTTTAAGCTCATAATGCTGAGTATTTCAATGCAAATCCTATTTAAAACTAATCCCAAATACTTTTTAATTAAAGTAATGTAGCAGCTTTTGCATTATATAAGCTTTACCAATATACTAAGACTTAAGCCTTCTAACTTATAGTTTAAATATTCAGAAAAACTTAGCAAACATTTATCATTTGATGTTTGAATAAAATAGTATTCGTTTTGTTCTTGTGTGATGAATATATTCTAAAGTCTGAAATCATGGTGCACCCTGCTTAATTACTTGTCTGGATTTCCTATGGGCATTGTTTGGAGCATGTGACCAAAAATAAAAATACAAAAAATTAATCAAAAGAAAATTATAAAACAATGGCAATGAGGACGCGTTTGCAATTCCAAGTCAAGCAGGCAGGCAGCAAACATTGCATGCATTTAGGCGCCGCAGCACCCAGAAATAATGAGAGAGAAGGAGAGTCATGTTATATGTATGCATTCTGAAGACCCCAGACACAAAACGTAGCCCAGTTGAGAGTCGAGCTGCGTTTGACAAAGCTGTTTGCGTGGCAATTGGAGCGCATGCATATCATATGAAGTGTGAGTCTGACTACGAGTGTGTGAGAAGCGATGTGTGTGTGTGTGTGCGGTGCTTTTATCGGACTTGTTTTGATAGTTGACTCAATGCTAAGCCTATTAAAGCGCTTGGGTCGCTCAACAATTGAGCGGCTTAGCACGGAGCGGGTTTCCAGCTACAACACAGCGCGAACAACTCCGCACCGTAAATGATAGGCAGCAACAAAGTTAAGCTTTCTCTCTTGCTCTCTCTCGCTCTCTCTTTCTGGTGTTGCTGCTAATAATTACGCCAGCGACGCGCTCGTTAGGCACATCCTTTTATAGCTCCATCTCCGTCCCTCCTTAACTGTGTCTATCTCTTTCTATTACTGTATGTATAAGTGCAGCTTCTCTTACCACAACGCTCCGCTTGTCGCGCCAGCAATTTTCTCAAGAAGCCGCACTTAAATGGCTTCCCGTGCGGGTGCAAACAAAAGCTGCCTGACTGCCAGCCAGTCCACACACATGTCTATGCCCCAAACGAATGTGTGTTGCTGTATTTGTCTCCGACGGCAGCAACAACAAAAAAATATGGCTGCAGCAACAAAAAAGAATCTCAGCTACTGCAGCAAGTCGAGTGGCGTCGCCTGGTGGTTGATTCTTTTTTTTCCGTATTTTGCTACTTCTGCCAACGTGCAAATGAAAAAAATAAAGAGTTGCAATTTGCAGTTGTTGTTGTTGTTGGTGTTGTTGTTGCTGCCGCTGAGCGCAACACATGCGCCATTATGCAATTGATTTTCTTGCTTTTTTTTGTGCATTCTACGTTTACCGCATTGTTTGTGGGCGAAGCTGCTTAAAGTCAACTGTTAACTCTCTTTTTTTATTTCTGATTTTTCGTTGTGTAGGATTACGAGTTGAGCTGTGTTGGGGCCAAGGGTCATTCAACCCGCTTAAGGGACTAACTACTAATTTTTGTAGCCCAAGCCAAGCCAAGCCAGTTACACAACACAAACACGTTTGTGCCTAGGTGTGTCTAATTAGGCGCAGCAGCAAACTAAAGCAAATTCTGTGAAAAGCCCAGTACAAGAGAAAGCCAAATGGAAAAGGTGTCTAAAGTGACGCTTCATGTGGAAAATGGCAAAAACAAACTGTGTAAAAAAAAGCAGATAGCAAATGCATACACACATACAGGCATAAAGACTTGTACGTATGCAAAATGAGAACCGGCAAAATGCAAGCTGTATTTCTATAGCGTGCCCTATCTCATTTGGCGTTGCATGCAACGCGGCGCGGCTTTTAACCCTGAATGCAATTCATGAATGCAACTGCGGGTTGCACAGACAACGCACAGACGTACCCATACCACAATATGCAAGCATACCATTCATAGAGAGAGCGAGATGAATCCTGCTGAGCCGCACGTCAAGTCAAGGCAGATTGCGTATACGCAGCAATGGCCACTTGCATTATTAAGCGCTACTCGAGCGCTGTGATAAGCTGTCGCGAGTGCGTGAATACATGTGTATATGTGTGTTGCTGTTGTTGCTTTTGTTTGCCTTGCATTTTCATTGTGAATGTCAAGTGTTAGCAGCTGTTGTTGTTGTTGTTGTTGGGGCTTCGAGGCAAGATGTTTTGTTAGCCTAACATAGTCGGCACACGTGCGAATCTAAAGTTAACTGCACGCGTTTGCTATGTCAAGTGGCATTCACGAGTGCATTTCACATGCCGTGTCTTTGATTGACATTAACATATTGCGTTGTCTGGTTTCTCACAACGATGACTTAATGTCTGCAGAGACAGTCGATTGAGTGTGTTGCTAACAAGAAGAAAGTTTTGTGTTTTTTTTTTTTTGTGTTTGGTGTTTTTGCCAGCCACTCAAAATAAAAGCTGTAAAACAAGTCAAGCGTAAGATTTGCTGACCTTACGATCTCTAAAGTCACATTAAGAAACCCGAAAATTCGGACCGGTTATGTTAATGTTGTTTTAAATATTTTGATTTATATGCTTTTTATTAACAAATTTCGTTCAGAGGCTTTCGTCAAGCTGCTAGTCGAATTAAAAATGCGCCATATCAGCTAATACGAATTAATGATGCTTTAACTGTAACCAATTAATCAGAAAACCATTTTATGTTACATTAAACCAACATTTAAGTGTTAAAAACATGATAAGCAAATAAGGGCCAAACAATCAGTTTTTTTTACTCCCCTCTTATTTTTTTTAGTCATTAGCTAAACTATGTAAAACATAAAGTTAAGTCGGTTATTTACCTTTTCCCTTGATGAAATCACATTTGCGTCTCAACATTTTAAAAAACAAACACATTAGTTATGCCTATTTGACTTCAAGATACTCCTTACAATTCACTGGCTTCAACTTTAGTAAACTGTTTAACCAACTTTCAATAGGTATGAAACCAGTTTTACACGTGAATTGACATTCAAAAATATATATAGCTATAGCAACCTTTTGCGTGGTTGCCCACAAACGAGCCCACAACAGACTTTGAAATATATCATATCGCATGATTTCGAAACGATATTCAAATATTCGGTTGAATATAAACTTAATTGCATTGGCATTAATCAAATTTAAATTGTATTTAAATTCATTGTTTACAAAACCAAACAATCATTGCAAAATTTATTTTATAAAAAAAGAAAGATCTCCATCGTTAGGGCCAGCGGCAATGCGGCGGAATCGCACTTTTACTTTTGATGGATCAACAACATGATCATGAATAATGAATGAATAATGAAAATTATGAATGTGCAGCAATAATTGTGTGACTGTTAAATTAAACAGAAACTACCGCCAAGTGATTAAGAGCGGAAAACATTTTCACGGCCCTCCTCGACATTTGATTTCTTCTGCAGCAGCAAAACAAAAGTTGGCTCTTTAACGATGACAAAATACGACGATGTGAGTGATAGCAAAATTATGCCACGAGCAGACAACAAACATTGTGAAGTGGAGAGAAAAAATAAACATAAGCAAAATATATGCATAAAAAGAAATTATGAAATTTGTTAAGTGAGAAAAAATGATGCTGCTACAATTACAACTCAATAGCCAAACAAGTTTCTGCACTGTCGCTGCTGCTGTTTCTGTTGGCAACTCTTCTTCTGAAGTAGTCCAGGCATATGTTCAACGACACAACGAGCTCAATCTATTGCCAGTCGGCAAAGCGTGCACAACACAATACAAATCACACAGCTTGAAACAAAGTATAGATTTTTTTATTTAATGGCCAACATGTTGCTGCTAGTCTTGACGGTAAGCAGTGAGCCCATAATGCTTAAGCCATTTATATTAATATTTGTCTTGTGTTCATAGTTGGCGTTAATGAGCTGCGCCCAGTCGCAAAATCATTATCATTATCCGCGCCCGCAGATTCCATTCCACCTGACGCCACAGCGTCCAGTACAAAGACCGCCGCCGCCTGCCAAATTTATTGTGCAAACATTTGGACCACATGGACGCACATATGAGCTGCAATCACACCAAGCGCCAGCGATTTATGTGGCACATCAAACGCACTTGGTGCCTGGAGTTCAACAGCAGCAACAATATCATCGGCAAGTGCCACATCAGGTGCAAGTGCAGGTGCAAGTGCAACCGCAGTACCAGCAACAAGAGCACCACCAGCAGCAGCTTCAGCAATTCCCACCAAGTTCGCTGTACAAAAATCCGCTATTGGTCAACACCAACACCTATCCACAAACGGCGACAGTGGGTGTAGCGGCACCACTACCACCACCACCACCACCACCAGCAACCAATAGCTACTACGTTCCACCTCCTCAACAGCCGCAGGCTCAGGTTCAGCTTGAGGTTCAGGGACAGGCACAGGCAGAGGCGCCACTGCAGCAGTCAGCTGACAGTTACTATAGGCAACCGCAGGCTTTGACAGTTGCACAGCCAACTGCCAACTATGGTCCACCTCAACAGCAGCAACAACAGCAGCAACAGTTGCATCAACCACATGCACACAGCAGCAATCCACAGCCATATGCCGTTGTCACGCTGCCGCATGGTCAACGCGTTCAGGATGCTGGTCATGGCTCGGGCCCATCACCCAGCGAACCCGCGGTGGCGCCACCACGTGTCGGCGACTATAGCGCCCAATCACAGAGTGCCACGCTCGACACCTACAACTACAAGCAAGCGATCCCTGGCGATACGCGCGGCTATCAACGCCATGTCACCAACTGTCAGCCCAATGGTCAGTGTCAGCAACTTGATCTGAACCCAGGGCAAATCGATAACGATCATAATCAGTTGTTGCAAGCGGCGCGGGCGCAAACTCAACCAGCCAAGGGCAATTGCCACAAGGAAACCTATGTGCCACCAGGTGCTCAGCCAAACGCTCAGGGACAACTGCGTCCGAAGAATAGACGCACTTATGGCAATGTTCAAGAGCAGGTTGCCAAATATCCTTATAACTAGGATAACACACAAAATCAAATCGAATTTATTAGTTGTAAATGTTAGCTGCGTTGTTTAAGCATGAAGAAGTATTAAGAGTAATTGTTAAAGTTTGCTTAGAAAAAGACCTTTTAACCTCTTTCTGGAAGATTTTGAACTAGAAAATATATTGTTTTTCTAATCAAAACCATATTAATGTTGTTGGCTTAAAGCAGTTTGCAAAACTCATCTATTTGACATAATTTTAAACATCAGGTGTAGTATCTCGTGTTCTTCACTTTACTATTAATTTATTAAATGCCAAAAAGTATGCAATATTTTATTGAAATAACTTTAGCAACATTGTTGCAATGTTGTGGGATGTTATGGCCCTAATATAAAACTTGTCGAATATCTTCATACGATGCGTATTTAAAAGTATCTTTAGAAATGCTGGTAATAATTAACAAGTATTAGGCAACAAGTAATTATAGTTATAATCAATTTGTAACTAAGAAAAATATTTACAATAAACCTATGTTAATAAAAAAAATATATACCAAATAATTTAAAATATTGTATGTATTGTGGCTTTTGTCGTTATCGCAATCATCCGCTATCAACCCAATTAGCTAATTAGCCATAATAGCTCTTATAGCCATTGGCTAAGATATACCCTAGAGAAAGACTAGCGAACCCGGATGACTAGCTAAGTTAGAAAAATGAATTTCAACTTGAACAAACAGAATTCTTCATTCCTTACTTAATTGGGATATATTCAGCATCAGTTTACTGCAAATCACAAGCAAATCAAAACCCGTCTCCAAACGACAAACACTAAACAAAAAACTTTTGGCTTAGTCATTTGTTTAGCAACCGACTGAGAGATATTCCGCAAAGAAATAGCTCCATTTAAGTTGTTGCTGATATGTTTACAAAACACCAAACGAGTTTCTCGTTTTGACGTCAAATGTTTCAAAATCCGTGACAGTGACTGTGAGATGAGATGTCACAAGCACTGCAACGCTGAGGCGCCACCAAGAGTCAACAAAGTGTCAACGTACATACAAGGGTCATTATGATTACGATATAGCTAACGTTGGCTTCCGTTTTAACAACTTGAACTTAATAGTAAGAAAAGTTTAATAAAAAGTCAAGAATATAATCAAATCGATTTACCTTAAATGAGCCTTGAATTTGCTTCTACAAATAGACACGAAGAGGCGATTGACTAAATGATAATGACAAGCGCACTTAAACAAATTAGGCAATGTGCAATTTGTTTTAGCGACAAGTTGTCGAAAAGCTTTTTAGAAATCGCATTCCATTCACTTGCGCAATAATGCATTATTACAATAAATAAATAATTTATTTTCAACAAACAAAAACAAACAACAAACGGGAATTCCTTTTGACTAGAAAGTTGTCCCCGTTTGCTATATTTAGAAATCATGATTATACTTTTTGTTATCTCCCGGATTGACGCTATAAAGATCGTAATCAAATTGATCCCATTCCGCATAACCTGGACCACGCGGCTTTGTGTTGCCCTTCTTTAGTTTCTGCAGCGCCTTCTTCTCCCGGCTGATGTCAACTGGCGCGATTGCCTGACGTACGTATTGCTCCTGGGGATTAAGCGGCTGTGGCGCACGCACTGGTGTGCTGGCTAGAAACTGCGATTCATCCATGCCCAGATCAAAGCCCGGACTCATGTTAGCCTCATCGAAGTTGGCAAAGGTTTGCAGTTGCATTGACTCCGCCGGATGATGATCATAGTAATCGGGCATAATGAGATTATAGTTGTCAGTCAATGCCATTGGTGGCTGTGGTCTCGAAGCATACGCCAGATATGATTCACTGCCGGCGGCATTCAAATCAGAGGGTCTCTTTAGCGTGTTTGCACTGTAGCGGGGCAGCGCTTGACTTGTGCCCAGCAATAGGCCCAAGCAGCAGCTGAACAGCAGCTGTGAATGGAGTCAAAATATATAATTAATCTATGTCTTAAGCATAAAGTATATCCAATGCTTACCATATATTTAATATTGTGAGCGACCATGTTTTCTTTAATTCACTTTCTAATAAGCTTATTGAGCATTAAGTGAAATGTAATTTTTTTTTATATATATTTTTAGCACGTCAATTTTTGTTATGAGAAACGTTTTAATCGAGCTCTTAAACACATCTAATGTTCTGAGCGCTTGGTGTTTTTATATTTAAGGCGAACATCACAGTTCAAGTCGTTAACAACCAAAGCAAAAACATTTTGCTGCGTTTGTTTTTATTGTTTTGTTGGTTTTTTTATTATTATTTTTTTGGGGTAAATCCGGTTCGCAAAAGCAACGATTTTCAACTGAGCGCGACCATTTAATGATGCTCTTCGCTGTCGACTGCTGCCGGCTGCCTTTGACTGACGAGCGGAGTGACTGACACACGCAGCAAACGTCAGGGCAGGTCAGGCGGCGAATCAAGCTCAGAATGCAACTGGAGAGATTTGAGTGTGAGTGTTTCAGAAAGCAGCTGGCGTCATGCATCAAGTTGCATGTCAAGTTCATTGAGCAGAGAACAATACAAAACAAAAGAAATGTGAAATCCACCTGTTACAAGTTGATAAAGTTTGTTGCATCTTAATCTGGCACACATTTTACCTTATAATTCATTTAAATTTGGAATTACATTTTGACTGGGCTTTTGTTTAACTGTATGTATATGCACAGATTGCCATAATTTAATGAACAAATTTAATACAAAAATATTAAATGTAAATAACAATATTAATTACAAACAGTTTGGTGTACCAGTGAACTTTACGTTCAGGTTGATTTGAGATTCGCATTGTCATATCAATCAAAGGGTATTTAAATGCATTAAATTGAAAATTGTATATTGTTGTTTAATTGCAATGTTGGATGCACATTGCCATTACATTTTGTGGTAAAAATCAAAGTTATATCATAAGCCCAATTAAATTGTTCCATTTATACAAGAGTTCAGCGTGAACTTTGAATCGAAATGTATTTTATTATGGGCAAAGTTCTTGGAATTAGTTGTTATGCTTTAACAAGACTATCATTGATTTATTTAATAAACATGTTGTTTTAAAATTTTAATAGTGACTTAAATTATTTACTCATTTGCGTTTAAAAAACTTTGATTTTGGTTATATTTCACTCAATACTCCTACCTTATTACCCTTTTAATTAGTATTACAAATAAAAATCCTGCCAAAATTTACTTTCTGTCAAAGATACTTTTTAAAAAAGATTTTATGATCGAAATTTAAAATAACAGCTTTGCGGTTTTTTTAACAAGGCTTTCGATAAGCCTTTGTGTTCTGGAAAACAAAAAAAAAGCAAAGCTCTTCACTCCAAACACCTCGAACTGATGGCTTTATTTCCATTACATTACATTCAGGCGACAATCTGCCTGGCACTGATGTATGAACAAATAATTCAGAAAGAAAAAAAATATAATTAATTCCGCAAATAATTCCCTCAAACGGCGGCGAGTAGCTCTGAAGCTTATTATGCACTTACATTATTCGCGTATTTGTTTAATTCTTTTTTGGTGTAAATTGTATTTATCTTGTATACGTGTAAATTGTTGTTTGTGCTTAACAGAAACTTTTTATTGTGCTTTGTAGCTGCAGGGCACCACCCACCACCCTCTCTTTCGAACAGGTTTGAGATCAAAGACATGTTTTTGAAAGCGAGTCAAAAAAAAGTATTCAAAAATATTTCGTTGGGAATTCATGTCAGAAAAAAAATCAAATAAAACTCTGGACAGCAAGAGCAGAGAAAAATATAATAAAACAAACAACAGGAATTTGACTTTTAACTCATGTTTATTGTTTTGAAATGTTAATAACAACATTTTCAATTATTTGATATGAGAAAAAGAGAGAGACAGAGACAGCGAGATTCAGTAAATTTCAAAGCTTTACCTCCGCTCACTTTATATATTTGCCTGGCTCTAGAACTATTTGCTGAGCTCATGCAACAAACCCAGCCAGGCAAAAGCCTCAAAGCAACGTGCCCCAAAACTCAACCACAACATTACATCAACTTGCCTGAAGATGGATGCATCAACGCCCCATCAACATTGTAAGCAGCACTCCTTGCGGTTCCTGCTCCCACCCAAGCCCCCAACATCCGGCGCCTTAATAAAGCCCTAAAACCTCAATGCTGCTCAATGCTGAAGCGTCAACCCATGCTGTAAATCATTATCCAATGCAATGGTGGTGCACGCAAGCAAGCAAGCAAGTAAATGCAAATCGAATTAGATTTAATATGCATTTCAACCACAACAAACTGTGCACATAATTTGTATGCCTCATTCTCTAATAATTTAATCGCAGACTTTATTGAGCATTTGCTCGGTCAGTTGAGCCAGCCAGGCAGCAAAAATATTTAACCAAAAAGCCTCAACATCTTCTATGTGCTATGTGTATGTTTAATTCACATTTTGTAAGCTGCTCAATTATCTTAAATAATTAAATTTTATGCTTATCTGTTTAAGTGCACTTTAACAAAGCGTTTCACTTGAATTTAAATTGTATTCATGGCTTTTGAGAGTTATAGATAAATAAGTTAAATAAGAGACAAAGGGTTAATAATATATAAAGAAATATAAGTACTATAAAGTCATCAGCTCGCCTTTAGTATATATGTCTGTTCATTTAAATATAAATTTAAACATATTTACGACCATATTATACGATTCTTTATCGCTCGACTCGCCGAAAAGTCATGAATTATTGGCTCAAGTAAATGAGTAAACCAATTTATTACGAAGATATATGAAGTGCCGAGGCAAAATGATGTTTTTTTTAGCACTTGCAACAGACTGTTGACCCAATTAACATCATCTTCCGCTGACAACTTAAAGCTTGTGCAATTATTGAATATACAATGTGAAATGCACTTGCAACAAAAATCTGAGGCACATGCACAGCCATAATATGGGTCATTAGCGCGCGGGCATTATTGCAGAGTTTGGGCAGATGGCCACGCCCATTTAATTGTCATTAATTACATTTATTTCATTGATGGGTTTTACTTAATCTGCATACTTGCAACGCCTCGCTGACATCCACAAAGGTGCGGTGCAACAGCAAAAACAACAATGACAGCTTCATTGAAGCATAATTAACAGCAAATTTCACACACCCACACACACATTAATTGACAGCTGACATAATCAATACTCATTGAATTAATATCAGTGTGGAAAATCAAAATCCAAATCAAATTTACAAATCCCAATCAAAATTCCAAAATTCAATAGATCTAATCCAGATTGTAGTTTTGTTTTGTGTCCGGTTCAGCTAATCGTTCATAATTGTAATGCATTTGTATTAGTTGATATGTGAGTGTGTGTGGGTGTGTGTTATGGGATTACCCGTTGACAGCGATAAATCAGCACGTGTGATGAGTCAAAGGCGAACGCGCAACATGCCACATTAATCACATATCCAATTACGAGTACATTATTTCAATTCCAATGCCATACGTATTGTAAGATGCATGGGGATGTTTGAAGTATGTTTTGGGGTATGTTAGGCTGTACTTTGTTCATTAGGGGAAGCGAACGCTTCTAAGGCCTTGCGATTTAACTGTTTACCCGCGCGCTAATTGTAAATGCCAATCAGGGCGGGCAGTACCAAGGATCTCCCAGACCCGGGCTGCCATCTAAGAAGACAAAGCCAACTCAGTTGAGTTGAGTGGCAGCGGTGGCATCGTTGTCTCTCGAAAGTCGCTGCCTGATTGCGCCAATTGGCAAGCGCACAAGGCAAGGGCCACACGCACGACTGGCTCATATAAACTTGAAACTAAACAAGAAAGAAACGATTTCTAAGCTATGACATAGTTAAGATACTCTTAATTACAAACTGAGGAATTGCTTTAATTTAAGTATTTATTATTTCTTATTTCTCCGAAAGAGTTCTTACTACCCGATATATTTACTATACCCTCTTCCGTAAGGGTATATCTCTGGGCAACTGGTGAAAGATAGACAGGGAGTACGCTGATGTAACGAAACGGTTAATTTAGATGGCAATGACAACGACAGCAGCAACAACAGTGAACAACAACAAACGAAGGCAGTTCAAAAGCTGTCAGCACAATCTGAGAAACAGGCAAGAGCAGAGAGAGAGAGAGAAGTCGACTTTGCCATTTGCATAGGGGCGTGTGTGGGTCCAGGATCTGCAATTGAAATTGTCATTGCGAATACGGGAGTTGAGGGTTAAGGGTTAGCAGGTCTAGAGTGTAGAGGGTTAAGCTTGTTGGATTTTGCTACACTGTTTGTCGTATAAAACATTTTTTAGTGTTTGTACTTTGCCGAGCTGCTGGCAAATGCTTAGAATTTAATTAGCCACGCTCCTCGATTATGGTCCATTTTAAGCAGCAAGCATGAAATTACAGCTGTCTTCCTAAACACACAAACAACAATATGAAAGTTACAAAGCATGACGCAGCTTTTGGAGGCATCTTTGAAGATTGCATGGAAGTTGAAAAGGATTAATACTCTCTATAAATATTAAAGTTATTTGTGTATAGCAATATGTTGTCTAACAATTAGACTTTGACTTAAAGATCTCAAACTTACTCCTTTAAAATCTGATGCCACATTTAGAATGCATCTAGGAGATAAGAGGTGGATAAAAATCACGTTTCGCCACCCATTTCTCGCTCTTGTCATCATCATCATGGTGATGTCTTCGTTTCACTTAGCTTTGGCCATTGTCATTGTTTGTCGCAGTCTATCCGTTTGCGCTTAGCGTTGACACAAAACAATGGAAAACACTTCAGCACTTTCATTTTTGAGCTGAAACACACTCAAACACCGAGCGCATTCACACACATACAGCATGCTTTTTGTGGATTTTTATTTATTATTTTTATGCTGACAGCGCGCAGCACACACACAGAGACACACACACAACAAACAGTGGCAAACAATTTGCAACGTCGCACTCAACATGAAGTGTTGCGGTTTTTTTGTTTGTTTCTGTTTTTGCTCTAGCATGTTTTTGTATATTTTTAGAAATTGTTTTTAGTTGCATGAGTCGCTTTTGTGTTTCAAGTTTGGAAAACATGGCAGCGGCAACAACATGGCAACAGCAACTTCAGCCAATGGAGTCATCTGAAGGCGTGGCATCCTTGATGACAGATAAGACACATATTGTAAAAACTTTGTTGCCCCCACACACAGTCTTAAACACATGCGCCAGCTGCTGCATTCAATTAAATGAACCACTATCCAACCACCCAACCATCGAATCACGCACACAGAGACAGCGCTTAAAAATATGCAACACTTTTTTGTGTTGATTTTCTTGGTATTTTCTGCAGCCGTTGCACATCTTTATTAATCAGGCCAAGCCAATTTTTAATTAAAATCTACTAACCAGCTGTCGCCTTGAGCAGTGCTGCGCTCAACAACGGCTTCGATCAACAGCAGGTACAGGGCGTGGTTGCCGCCCCCTCCTCCCTGCAGCAGCGTTCGCACCACGCATCCGTCGCATTATTCGCATGAGGTGAGCTAATTAAAATGCATTGTTTGAGTGGCAATAACAACAAAACAAAAACAACAGCCAAAACTGGCTAAGATAGCTCGAGTCGGTACTGACCGACTAGCAGATACCATATATATACCTATTGCAATCGGAAATGCTTGCCGCAGCTTGTTACAAACTAAAGAACAACTTTTTGTTACCCTTTGCAACTTGTTTGTGGTAGGTAGATGGTATGTAAAAAGTGTTATGCTTGATAGTTATTTGCTTACATAGGCTGAAAAGTGTTGCCCGAAGTTCCGATTGGCGCCGCAAAACCAACTGCTGGCGGCCAAGTTGCTGCTGCTGCTGGCGATGTTGCTGCTGCTGTAACTGCTGCAGGCGGCGCCAACGCGATTTTTGGCGCTGTTTGTATATATTGTATGTGTTGGTGGTGTTTTTGCTGTTGTTGTTGCATTTGTATTGGCTGCTGGGTGAATTGTTTTTGTTGTTGTTGCTTTTGTTGTATAGATGTCGATTGTGGTCGCTGTTGTTGTTGCTGCTGTTGCTGCTGCTGACGTACATTGACGCCATTGAACTCCTGCAATATTTGAGGTTGTTGACTTTCCCGCCGCTCAGGCTCTGAGTTTTCATAAACAAAAAAGTGTTGTTGCTGCTGTTGCTGTTGTTGTTTTTATTGTTGCTGCTGTTGCTGTTGATGTTGCTGCCAATTTGGCATAGTTTGCCTGTGCCAATGTATCGTTATCCTTGATTTCTTGCAGCTCCGTTGCTTTAGTAATTTGTATTGATGGCGCACGTTGAGCAGTCACACGATTTGGCAGCTGTGTGGCGCCACCAACGCTCCGTCCATCACGTTGTAAATAGGTTGTGTAAACCACACTGCAAGTAAATAACTGCTCAATAGATTGACCCGCTTTTTAGCTAAGCCTATGAACGACCTACTTAGACGTCGTCGTCGTTCTCGACGATGCCGGCTGTTCAAACAACTGTGCCCCAACTGAGAGACTCCAGCAACAGCATATCAGATACGTCCACAGCACGGTTAACAGCACTGTTTGCAAATGAAAAGACATATTTGGTCAAAACTAGAGAACCTGCCACTTGGATGTTCAAATATTAACTAAAAACTCGCTGTACGAATTATACAGTTTTGTATTATAGAAAAACCAGCCGCAATGGCTGTAAATTAAATAGATTGATGCTTTACTATGAATTAAATTATTTTTTTTATTTTTTTTTTGTCATTCATTTGTATAAATAAATAACATATTGTTTGCACATAATTATACAATACATAAACATGTGTGTTCTCATAAATATGCATATAATTATTATTAAGTGCGAACAATCTAATTAGCATATTAATTTTTTTGGTGTAATAAAAATCAAAACTAGTTTCAAGAAAAATCATTAAAGTCACTTTGTGTAATTCGAATTAACATTAAGCAGCTTGAAGACCACCCTGAACTAATCCAATTCATATGCAAATTTTCATTTTATTAAGTTTTAAGTAACAAGTTTAGAGATTCAGGTTATTTAGATACCCTGTAACAGGTTTTATCTGTGAATAAAGCTTTGATTCTTATCATCAAACCCATTAACTTTATTGAGGTTTATAGGGTATGAAAGCTAAGCTTTAATTAGCACAATTCCTATGTAAACTTTTACAAACAACCATTATGTAATTTTGGGGAATGGTGACAACTTAATCAAGATTTATGTTGCTTATTCAGATACAGCTTTGATATCTTGGGTAGAATATACTCTATTGTAAAATGACTCGAATTGGCGCATCAACTTTTTAGCTTCAGGTGTATTTATTATGTTAACAAAAACCGATCTACGAATATATTTTCTTTACTTTTTCCATACACATGCGAGCAGTTCAACGATAAATCTTTCATATAATCTATTATCTTTATGCCCATCAAACTGTCACTTACTAATACTTGACAGATAATGCTTGTAATTCAGCATGTTTGAGTACTGTTAGTTCAAGGACTGGTCAGCTCTCTTCCCTCTTTCTCTCCCTATCTCTGTCTCTCTGTCTTGTTTTGGCGACGGCTGTCAATCTGTTAAAGGGCAAACGCTGATGGGCATCTTTCACACTGCACACGCGTACGTGTGTGTGTGTGTGGCAAATGTTTTTCCATTAAATTACATGCGTCCTGTCTGCCACACACTCACACACATATATATACTAACGCACATCTCGACCACCAAAGTCATGAAATTTAGTGTTGGCGGCATAATTAGACCATCAATTGCGGAAAACTCATGACAGTCATGAATGGGTGTTTGTGTGTGAGCCGTATAACCGCAGACCAACAGTTCCACCCACAATCACACACACACACACACACAGATAGACACACATAGCAATGGAGGAATAAAGTAATATAGCCCAAAAGCATAAACTCATCAGCGTCGGAAATGCTGACAACAATAACAACCACAACAACAACAACAACAACAACTGGCCAAAAGCTAAAACGATGTCTGTTGATGCTGGCCAACATCGCTTTTTGGCCGACTGTTGCTTACAGCTATAACGTAGGGATAATATCACCAACAACAACATTCTCTCTTTCTCCTTCTCTCTCCATTTTTGGGAAAGCATGAATGCAAAGCACAAATGCTACTTTTGTCGCTCATAAATATTCACTTGAATATATTTTGGGCTGATGTTCTTGTTTTTGGTTAGTGTTTTGCTTGGCTGCTGTTGCTCGCTTTCATTTTCAGTTTTTGGCCAAAAGGCGCAAAAGTGTGAAAATTTTTATTACGACTTTTTATTTTTCGCTTGTAACCATGGACTGTGAAAGTTAAGCACATAAATTACATGCGAATTGTTGCACGGTACCCAAATTAAGAGTGAGCCAGCGAGAAGAGGAAAGGCAGGAAATTAAAAGCACAATGCCCGGTAAAAAACATAAGATGAAAAAACAAAATATACACTTGCGACGCGACGTATGTGAAGTGTGCTCTCTTTTTAGTTGAATTACACGCTCTAATCCACAACTTTTGAGTGGACTGAAAAACCTAAAACGCAACCGAACACAGCAGCCAAATAAACTCTAAACATAAAAGGCGACATTTCGTAAAGGCGGCAGAGGGCCACCGAACGGAAAACCACAGCAGACAAGCAGACAGCGCCAAAGACCTAAGCTCAACTGAACTCATACACACACACACACACACACATGCATGGCAAGCAGCTGAAAGTATGCAAGGCATAATTCATGCCGATGGAATTGTATGCACGAATATAAGGATGAGAAAATAGCAAGTGAGTAAAGTCTTTCTCTCTCTCTCTGTTTTTGCCCTCAGTGCCTGAAAATCATATGCATCACGTGATTAAACGCGTCATGCATGAAAATGTAAAATATTGCGCTGCATACTGCGAACGAGGGAGACAGAAAGAGAGAGAGAGAGAGAGAGAAAGAGGTAGTTAGGGGTAGGACAGGCACACGAAGTCAACGACTGGCTAGGGAGAACGAATGTATATATATGTATAAAAAAAAATTAGACATCGCACGTCATGTTTACTTGACTTGACTGGCAAAGCCGGCAACAGCTCAAAAAACACAAAAACACAAAAAATAGCTCGTGACCAGCAAACAACAACAAAACGACTCAGTTACAAATTTTTCACAATTTTTTCTCATTTAAATGGAGAAATTGTTCGCTGACTGCCACTGACTGAGATGAATCTGGGCAGCACGTGCTGAGACAGACGCCTTCAGCCATCATCATGCCATGAACTTGGCCAAAAAAAAAAAGTAGTATAGAAGGGGCTCTTGCCGGTTTGCGACAGCATGGCTAACGTCATCAAACTATGCTTTTGGCATTTTGTGTATTAAATGCAAGTCAAATAACACAGTTAAAATGTGGAAAACTATTTAATGTCTTTCGTTGAAGGTCGTAAGCAAGGGCGAAAGTGCAAAGAAGCTATTTCAAACTTAATGAGACTATAAAATATAAAAATAAACAATAAATTGTTAAGCTTATTAAGGCAGAGTACTTAAGTATTTGGTTAAGTATTCGAAAAATTTTAATAAATTGTTTTACGAGTTAAATTTAATTGAAGCATGAAGCAATTTTGTGTTCTTAGCTATATATAAAATTTATATTCTAGCCACTTAAAGTATTACTAAATTAGCAACTGAGCTTGCTTATTATTTGAATAAAAGCTATCTACTTAGGTGCAGCCACACTTTAATACGCATACGCCGCATTAGCTACTTAGCAGCTTTTCTTGCCACACGCACACACATGCAACTCGCTAGGTCTGACGTCACCCCACAGTGAAAAAGAAACTTTTTAGTACGCTTTGTGAAAAATTTATTACTACATTTTCTATATATCATTCAAAGGCTCACGCGTACAGTAAAATTATGTCAGGCAAAGCAGCTAAAAGTTTAAGTTTAACTACTTTTCTACGAGTTTTTCGTAAAGCTGCAAATGCACAAAAAAAATATAAAAAAAAATAAAACAGCAAGCAAAGTAGGTTTACCCTAGAGAAAATTGTTGGCTAAAAAGATACTCTAGCTCAGGAATGTAAACTTTAGTATAAACTATAGTTTAAACGTATAATTGGATTTTAGCATTCAGCTTTAACAAGAACTTTAGCTAACTTACCAGCGAAACTAAAGTAATTAAAAATTAAACAAAATATTCTATTAAGTCTAACAAACAAATTTGCACTGCAAAACAGTTTTATGAACATACATTAAAATGTTAGGGTAGTTTTTATGTACAAAAACACACACATTAAAAGATAGAGAAAGAGATACATATAGTGTAGAAACTTTCTTCATTTGGTGCATGCACGCTTTGTCGCTGCTTCTGCACTTAGCTTTAGTTGATTATTTTCTACTTTTTGCTTTTAGTCGGCTGCTGCATGCCACATCCACTGCTTTTTTTTTATGGCCAGTGCTTGCAGCAGCCTACGAATTGTGACAAATTCTTGTGTCGCTCTTTGGCTCAAATGGTAAATGCTGTTGGCCACGCGTTTGGGTCTGACACACTTTTAGTTTCTTTTAGCATAGTTTTTTCCTTTTTAGTTCCTTGTTTTTTTTTGGTCGTCAGCGCAGTGCGGCTAAAGCCGAATTATAGTGGACACGTGCGACATGCAACCCAGAGAGACATAAAGGGGATAAACAAAAAAAGAAAAGGGGTTCAGTAAGATAAATGTAATCTGGCTGCCTACTTGAGAGCTCTTCATTAGACGCTCCATTGAAAATTTAGCAATGCATTTTTCCACTGACTTGTTGGCTAGCTACTTTAAAGCAACTGCTTAGCCAGAAAGAAGTAGGAAAAGAAATACCAAATACAAATAATGTAAGAAATAACAGATACAATAACAACAAAGCTACAAAAAGTTTTGCAACAGCAAATCAGCGAAAGCGCCAACAAACTATTAAAAACTTTACAACAAAAGAAAAAGAAAAACTTACAGACAGAGAGCATAGAAAACTTGGATATGGACTTGGATTTTGGATTTGGCTGCTGCTGCTGCTGCTGCATATCTGACGAATGCCAAAAAGCAAAAGTTTTTCCTCATTGCTGCAACTGGACGTTCGAGACGAGGAGTCGTATACACAATGTTTGTGCTGATTGCAGCGCAGCAAATAGCTTTTGATTTCACAAATCAAAAGTTTCTTGTGCGGGGCGCACGTGATTTATGCCTGCAGTCCTCCTTGTCCAGCCCATTCCTGGCAGTCCAGTGCAGACTGGCGACATGCACGAGCGCTTGCTGGCGGCACTTAAAACTTGCAGCCGACATTGTTTGACTGGCCGCTTAATGCGTGGCATGCACTAAGGAAGAATAAAAAACCATTTGTGGCAAAGTTGTCTTAAGACCAAGGCAAGCTTTTCAATTAAAATCAAACAAACCGCTATTGCTATTGTGGCTAAGAACATTTCATATCATTATTTCTATACGCAGTTTTCCTAAGTGTTTCCAGTTCTATTTAATTCTTAGTGTATTTAGCCGTTTTTGTTGGTTTGTATATTTTAATGTTAACCTTAGCAATCCACACAAAAGTTGTAATGAATGCAGCAATGCTTAACATGCTTGCATTTAATTGCCAAACACTTGCAACTTGCTTGTTCTTTGGCCAAAAAGTAAACGCTAAGTTATAACGCAGTGTTGTTGTTGTTGTTGTTGTTGTTGCTGTTTCTGTTGCCTGGCAATGAAAATAAGATTGCACACCTTATGGAGTACGAAACAGCTGCAGCAGTTGGCTAAAATGCGTTCGCTAAGCGTCTGTCAGTCATAAATAACATCAAATAATAGCCAAGCCGCAAAGCAGCTAATAAAGTGCCGCAACAAGCCGAGCCAGGGGGTGGGGAGGGCAGGTAGTGTACGGGTGTGTTAAGGAGTTTAAGTTTCCGCGTTGCAAATGCCAAAATGCTTATGTGCACTGTGCTGCTTGCGCTTAGCGCAATTAACAGGCAACAATAACAAGCTTAAAACAACACTAACATGTTATTGCAGGCTTTAGCAGGTGTAAGCGGACTTGGCCCGAAAATCTAGGCTAATTAGTTGCACTTAAACGTGCCAGATGGTTGGGGTAAAGTGTTCGTAGGTGGAACTTTAGATGCCACTTACTTGCGCATGCTGCGTCAATTACTTTTTTTTGCCATGCCGCCACAAATGGTTAACATATTTTTTGGGCCAAGTGAGCTTTAAATAGACGCATTATCCTAGAAGCTGTTTTAAAGGCTTCCGTGCTAGCTGACTTGGCAATACTGGCTGTTGCTGCAGTTGTTGCTGCTACTGCTGCTGCTATTGTTGGCAGACAAACGAACAAAAAAAAAATGCTGCCAACATTTTTGCGGGTGGCACAAATTGTCAACAGACCGCAAAACATGCGAGCAATAAAGCAACTTTGTTGCCAACGGTTAAACACACACACACTGGCAGACAAATATGCTTGGCACGCCTGTCTGTCTGTCTGTGTGTTTGCCTGGCATTGCCTGTCGCATCATCGAAGCGTAAATGAGACATTTGCGACGCTTGTTTAATTAAAATAAATTTTAATTTAATCAAAAGTTGTCTCTACATAAAAACAGCAGCAGCAAATAAAAACAACAACAACAAAAACAATAAAAATAACCACTAACACCGGCTGGCACTTAACATTAAAATTGTTGGCATAGTTTTAGTTAGCTCCTACGGCAACTTTCCCCATTTGACAGCTAACAGTGATCCTTTGTCCTTTGTTGTAAATATATATATGTATGCATATAGCTTGTGGCAAACGTGTGCCTTAAATAATTGTTTAATCGTTGTCGTTTTGTCTACGTGTCAATTTATGCAGGTGTTTCACCCTGGGCGTGGCACTTAATTAAATTCTTACACGATTTGATGAATTGCAAAAGCTTTTCATCAAACACGTAACTTTTAACGATAATTACATAATATGCAACATAAACGCTTTGACGATTAAATACGTGTGCAAAGATTTACTCTAAATTGCGCTCGAGATTAAGGCTTTACTCCAAACAAAGTTCAGTTTTAATATTCTTTATTTTGCAAACTTTTAATTCTCTTGCTAGTTGTTAACAAATGCCAAAACGTATAGAAGTCTGCATTTCACATTTAAATGCAATAAACACGCGCACACACTGACAAAAACAATTGTTAGCTACTGCCGCAAGGATATACAATATATATTTATGTATTCTCTGTATTCGCACACTAGCACACACACTGTGGATAAAGCAATTCAATTAAACTGCTTGCTTAAAAGAAAAGTTTGTAATTTAATTTGGCCTCGTTTCGACAGACGACAACAAGGCAGAGAGTTCGTTTGTTCAGCGTTGGCATTGTTTTCATATATTTTCTTCAGTTTTTTTTTTTTATTTTTTATTTTGCGACAGTGAGCGAGCTTTTTTATTAGATTGTGAAAGCGAAAATCCCGCCAACATGACGGATGAGCTATCTACGTATACGTACTATATAAAAAGCCAAGCAGCAGCAACAGAGCTCAGAACCAATTGGCAAACACAAATGCAATTTAAATCGCGTGTGTATGCCCAACAAATGTTATTACAATTAAAAAGAAATGCAACAGGAACAATGCAACACGAAAAACGGAAAAAATAATAATAATAATAATAATAATATTGACGGCCAACAGAAAGAGCACAGCGGGCCCATGAAAAATGCATATTTGAGCTTAACCGAAAAATAAACAAGGCCAACAGCAGCAACATGAATGCTCCAAACATCATGTGGCAACACAAATTTATTTTTGCATGCCAGCGCGCTGAGCCGAAAAGTATGCAACAATAAATTTTACCACGATGCGCGCCTTTTTTGGGGCCATTTTGTGTGTTTTATTTGAACACCCGCGAACAACACACGAATAAATAAATACAGGAACGAAAAAAAAAGATAGAGAGAATGTAATGAAAATAAAGGAAAATAAATTGTTGAAAAAACTAAAAACACTTTGACTGCCAATTTTCTATCAATTTTGTTGGATGGTGAGCACATTGAAAATTGTTTGCAATTGGGCTTTTGTATAGCTCAAATGGCAGCCACTTTGATGACCATGTGGTGCATGTTGGCAGCATGGTGTGGTGTCACTTAACGTTGTTATTCCCATGCACCATGCACCAAACAAAAATTGAATGCCCAGCAGCGACTTTTTATTCTCATCTTCCATTTGCTGTACATACAATCAAAGTTTCTTTTACCAGCCATGTATAGATTGCAATAGTTAACTAAGCTAGGCACAAACAGAACATCATGGCTGGCCACACAAAGAACCACTTGCCTTAGATATGACATTGAATTGAGATACAGCACCTGCATTTTATTGCTGTCATCTGCATTACTATGTGCACCAGCGGCTAACAAACCTATTTGAAAGCATTTTTGAGATGCATTTTACAATTTACGCTTTAGTTTTCTTGCTGCTAAACTGTAGTTAAAGGTATGCACGACCTTTATACTCTTTTTCTGCAAAGAATAACATAATAAAACTTTAAGAAGTAAGGTTTTTGAATACCATTTATTTATATTTTACAGATCTTTCCCTTTTCTTTTTTTTTTTTTTTGTGCATGCTGATAAATATCATTTTTTGTTTTGCCTGACAGCAGAACAAGTTTACTGTCTGCTACGGATGCAACCGGGCGTGGCATGTAGTTGTTGCTGGGAAGCCATAAGAATGCGTTAGGCAGCTGAAACCGAAGCTGTTGCTGCTGTTGAGTAATAACAAAAATATGATAAGGTTTTAACGCTTGAATAAACTCTGTTTCAAGATACTTCAAGCTGATGACATTATCAGCAACTTGATGAATATTTTTGCAGGCAAAAATATATATTTAATAGGTACAGTTGACAACAAAGCCATTGCAATCAAATAAAAATTATGAAAATAGTATTTTATCATATTGGTATGCAATTTTAAAAATATTGTATTCCATGTTAAAGAAATGACAAATAACAAAAATAATTAAGAACTGTGCATATATGAGAAAATGCAATAGCCGCAAATGAACGAACAGAAAATAAGCATATCCAAAGCAAGAAACTGAGACTATTAGCTTGTATTGGGTTTCCAGAAAGCAAAAGTTAGCTTAAATTAATGTTGCCTGACCAGAAAATACTGTTTATTTATATTGCTGACGAATTTTTGCTGATTTTTTTGTGATTAACAGGGTATTTTAAAAGGCTGTAACGTCCGATTTAAGCTGCATGCAACAAAATGACATATGTCAAACAGTCAAACGATGCAAATGAGCAAAGCCGCCGACTGAGCTACATCAATTGAGTGACAATCGCAGCAATAATTACTGCCAGAGACAATCATTTAACTTATTCCAAGATCAGTTTGCTCCAAGCACACAAAGCTGTAGGGTTAGCTGCCGCTCTCTCTGTTCATCGTTCTGTTCATCGACATGGATCAGTTTTATTGGCGTAATAAGGTGGCTGTGATTACTGGCGCTTCGGTTGGTATTGGAGCAAGCACAGCGGTTACCTTAGCCAATGCCGGCATGGTTGTAGTGGGTCTGGCCAGACGTGCAGAACTTATTGAGGTTAGCATTTACCAAAAGAAACAATAAGCTTTCTAATCATGCACTGCCATTGCAGGCACTCAACAATCAAGTGACTGGTGAGGGTAAGATCTTTGGTCATCAATGTGATCTTACCAACGATGAGCAACTAATCACTTGCTTCAAATGGATCATAGAACGTTTCCATTGCATTCATGTGCTCATCTGCAATGCTGGCATTCTAAAAGCCAGCTTTCTAACTGGTAAATCAGTAATCAGTCTATACAAAAACTAGCTGATATAATTGTATGTTCTTTTAGAAACATCTACCAAGGATATTAAGGAGCTGTTCGATTTGAATGTGGTAGCCACAGCTAGCTGTTTGAGAGAGAACCTAAAGCATATGGCAGCGAGCAAGGTACGCTGTCATATTGTTGTGATTAACAGGTAAGACTTTTGCATAACTTTACCAAACAATTACGAAGGCTTTAACTAAACTGTAAAATGTTAAATTTAAAATGACAATTACTTGAATTGAATTACTATCTCGTATGTTAAGTTTGTTGATTAGGCTCGATGGTTAAGTAGGCCAAGCTGCCGTCACATAACCAATAGACTTGACTAAACAAATGACAACAAGTAAAGTTTGCATACGAAATTGGCCTAACTACACTCGCAGCATTAGCACAATTATCGCCCAGCTTACTAGAGAGAGAGAGAGAGAGAAAGGAAGTTCTATTATCATTTGGTAAATGATGTTTGTCTAGCTAAAATAGCAAAATTTGTGCCAAAGCTTTAATTGGCGCTCAAGCAACAGCACAACACAATGCACTTACTACCAACAAACACACACACACACGCACACACAGAGAAGAGATTTGCATATGCATTTGCTTTATAATACTAGTAGAAGCAGCAGCTGCAGCATTTGCTTGCAATGAACAAACAAAGCGAGTAGAATGTTGCCTTGAGTGGCAAAACATTTGCCCAAAATTATGTGCTTGCAAGCGTTTGTGCGTGTGTTTGGGGACTTTCCCACTAATGAAAGTGCAAATACTGTTACAACTGCCAGTGTTGTGCAGCGCATGCATTTTTTATCATCATTTATCGTGCGTGTGTGTGTGTGTGCCGTTGCCGATTGTACGTTATTTAAATTAAATTAAAAGCCATCGCACAAACAAACACGCATTTATTGATATTTAAATGTTGAAATTTTCGCAGAGACGCTGTTCGGTTGTTGTTGTTGTTGTTGCTGCTGTTGCGGTTTTTGTGTGCATTAAAAGCTTTGCATTTGCATTTGCATGCACAAAGTGTTTGCACAAACAGGAACAACAACAACAACTCAATTATTCAACATAATTAAGTATTTTGCATTAAGCAGCGCCCACACAAACACACACACACCCTTATCGACAATGTGTGCCTGTCTGGTGTTGATTTTTATTTCATGAATTCCAATGCGCAACGCATTTAAAATCAAAATGTTGCGCATTAATTTCGCATCGTTTGATTTGCTTTGGCTTTAATTGAAAACTGTATTGATTTTGTTCAAAGGCGCAAAGGCACACCAGTTGATCAGATTTATATTAAATTATTACACATACGCACTGTGCAACTGCAATTGAACTAAATTGCAACTTAAACACAAACAATTGAAGCTAAATAATATATAAGTAACTAAATATATACTTACAAAAGCAGGTCAAGTCAATCAAAAGATGCAATTCGAGTGCAACTAAGATACAATACTATGAAATTAGGCTAAAACCCTCTTATGTTGCTTAGTGTAGTTGAATGTTCAACCTTATGACTTATTGCATTCAAGTTCAAAATGTAAGCAAAAGATGCAACACAAATTTTATTATTTATAACTCAAGTATTCCTTTTCCACATGCATGATATGAATAATTATGGATAAAGGTAAATGTCGTAGCTTTATGGCAATTTGGTCAGAATGCCTTTTGCATATGCATTTAAATAAACTGCCATGCATAAATAACAGTTTTAATGAGCACAGAACGAAGAAAGCATATTGAATGCGCCTCGGCTGTAATTAAATAAAATTCAACAAATGAGAAAAGCGGTAAATGCAAAAATTCGTAACTTTATTGCTCAACAAAAGACAACTTGCGAGCTGAAACGTTAATTAATGATATAGTTCGGCTGCAAGCGTTAAAAACAACAATGACAAATATAAAAAGCAACGAACGGGCGTCGCAAAAGGCGTTACTAATGAACGGATATGGGCTGGGCAGGTTCGTCAATATGCATATCGCTTAATGTCAATGCAATAATATTAAGACTTCATTAATTAAAAGTGCCAGGGCATAATCTGGTGGGGGTTGGGTAGAGTACCGAAGGAACCGCTGTTTGCACTTAAAACGCCAACTGCTTCAGACTCACGGTACAAAATTAAAAAGAAGTTTGCGCAATGTTTGCATAAAATGCACATCGACAGTTCAGCATGTCTGCCAAAGGTCCTGCATTTCGTTTGGTTTTCTTCACACGCAACGACAGCTGTTGGCCTTCATCATTACCATCGTTGATGCTGTGTTTTTTTTTTGTCTGTTGTTTCGAGTGGGCTTACATTGCGTAGCAACGTTGACTTTATTTATTTACCCAGCCTCATGCGTAACTCTTAATTCTGCCCTCGTCAACCCACTCTAGTGTGCTTGGACATCGCATACCGGAAGTGCCGGTACCCTTATTCAACGTTTATCCGGCCACGAAGCATGCAATTACAGCACTTTGCCAGACGGTGCGCCAGGAAATACATTTTCTCAAATTAAATATTAAATTAACGGTAAGTTAAATGCAATGCATACATTGCACCCAATTGTAACATGTTTGGGTATGGCTAAAGGGTGGTGGGTAGACTTGCCATACCACCTCCTCCTCCCGTATCTTTGCAAATATAAACAATTGTGACGCATCTTCTTTTCCGCCCGCATCGTAGAGCATCTGTCCGGGACTTGTGGACACCGATTTTCTGAATGTTTACTCACAGGCTGTCGATGAATTGCCCAAACTGCAGGCAGACGATGTGGCCAAGGCTGTACTCTATGCCCTCGATACGCCCGATGGAGTGCAGGTGGAGGATATTACCTTGCAGATGATGCGAAAAGTTGACTAAAGTTCGAGAATGAATTTTATATGCAACAGATTTTTGCTGTATTTAAACTAATATATATCAAACGGTTTCTGATTGAAAGCAAAGATTAATTTTATAATAAATAAATTATATGGCAAATAAAAGAGAGAAACAGCAGTTTTAATGTCTTTTTTATTTTAAGTAAGTAATTTTTGCGCGCCTATTTGCAGTGCTGTAAAGGGTTGTACGCGCAACCTATGAGGTTCACTGGCTCCGCGGTAAGTTCATTTTTGAACCGCAGCCAGCTTTGTTGTCATTCAAAGTATCGTCTTGCCAGTATTAACAAACTTATCGATAGTCTTAATTTTAAACTTAACAAATATGTACAACAAAATCCAAATCCTCGCAGATATTTCAAACAAGGAACCTGGTTGCTATGACAGCCATCTTTACCTTTAATTCTGTAGCTGAAATGTACAGTTTTTAAATAGTAAGTGGATTACTGTTAATAACAGAATTTAACTATGTTATGG
This sequence comes from Scaptomyza caliginosa, assembly GCA_035044725.1. Lineage (NCBI taxonomy): Eukaryota > Metazoa > Arthropoda > Insecta > Diptera > Drosophilidae > Scaptomyza > Scaptomyza caliginosa. The sequence continues at coordinate 1,661,594 of JAWNNR010000686.1, forward strand.
GTATAATTTCCAGTGTTATCGAGCTAAATGAACGGCTATCGTTCATTCAATTTAGTGAGTCGTTCGATTGAACTTATTCCGAACGATTCGATACAACGTGTGCAGAAAAAGTAATAAATAATAATAACTCGCTAAGAATAAACGAAATATGCATTTAATACATATACACAGTGCCTAATAGAATACAGAGCTCCATAGCCAACACAGCTGTTTAGCGACAAATTGTGCAGCGTACCATTAAACTACTCAAAAGGGGCAACATAAAATGTGTGTCCACGTAGTGCAAAATCAGATTGTCATGTCTGCTGTTTTTATACATATAAACCCCGTCCAATAAGTGGTGCGGTGCGAGCGTTAAGGGTGCGGCAAACTTAATATGATTGTGGGGCGCATAGTATGCCTAGCTCCAAAGTGCGACATTACGAAACTCAACAAAATTTTGATGAAAATTTAAATGTACTATGCGTGTTAACCACGTACACACATACGCATACACAAGCCGTCGTCGCTTACACATACAAACGCAAACACACACGCGCGCATAGAAAGAAAGTGTAGTTCGGAGAGCTTGACAAAGAATTAAAACAGGTTTTTAACCTAATTACATATGATCAAAACTTTACTTCCTGTACCGCGATAATTTTTCCTTAGTATTTATGTCAAGGCTGCTGGCCCCGTTTATGTTTTATTTTTTTTTAATTGGGTTACGCGAACTAGAAAATTGATTATCAATACCAAAACAGAGCCGCGCGTTCGTCGTGTGAACATTGAACTTGTGCTCATTTCCTCATTGTCTGTTTGTATTCATTGTTTTTCTTTCTATTTATTTTTACAGCATAGCACCGCACTCTTTCCCCCCACACACACACACACAGCCTTTGCTATTTGAAACTCACGCCCGCAGGAAACCACAGCACAAGCCAAGATGTTCATTTGGGACTGGTTTACGGGTGTTCTCGGATACTTAGGTAAGCGTCTGGTCAAACAGAAAAGAAAAAATTTAATTTGACATTGCTACATGAGCGCATTTCTTGAGCGTTTGCCAACAGCCAAAAAGAAGAAGCAAAATAAGCACCAACAACAATGAGCAGCAGCAGCAGACAACAAAAGAAAATGAAATCTTTAATGCTGTATGCGGGCCGGTTGTGCGTGTGTGTATATTAGAGAAGCTGTTGGATTTTTAATTAATGACGCTTCAAGTCAAGTCGGAACAAACGTGCAGCTTGACCTTAAACGTATGGCATTGAATGGCAAACGCTACGATCGAGCGATCATTTTAAGTCGTATACATTATTATTGTTAAATTATATGTTATATTGAAATTACTAGGTCTATGGAAAAAGTCCGGCAAACTATTGTTCCTTGGCTTGGATAATGCTGGTAAAACCACATTATTGCATATGCTCAAAGATGATAAGCTAGCGCAGCATGTGCCAACACTGCATCCCAGTAAGTAAACATATTAAATATATAAACAACAAATCGTATTAAATAACATATATCTTTAACTTTGTTTAGCTTCCGAGGAGCTGTCCATCGGCAATATGCGTTTCACTACATTCGACTTGGGTGGACACACTCAGGGTAAGTGTTTGAATTATCTACACTTTGAGAAGAGTTGTGCTTTAAATCATAAATATTGCGCATATTGAAACGTGCTGCTTAATCTAAATATAGCGCAATGCATACACAAAAGCACAAAGAAGACTCAGCGACAAAAAAAAAAGAAATATTAACAATCAGCGTAAAATATAGCACAGCAGGTCACACATACCATAGCTATGGTATGCCATACACACACACACTTGTCATGTTAACGCATTGTAATATTTTGTCATTTGTTTGTTAGTGGCAGCAACAACAACAATTCACTTGCAGTGGTTATATAAGTTTAATCTATTAAGATAACATATTGCACAACTAAATACATGTTATACATTTGAATTGTAGCATTCCAACTTTTATCTCTTGAAAAACTATCAGTAAAATGTTTCGTACTTTATTTGAAAATTCACTTAAGACATTTCAATGTCCTTTAGTAAGATGATAAAGGTCATGCATGCTTATAGCTCTAAACAACAAATGAATCCATATAGTCTACCCAACCACTGCGAATGAAATAATAGTTAAAAAACTAACCAAACACGCTGTCTAGTTATTAAAGGTAATAACGAGAACGTAACTGCACAATATCAACATTGAATTAAAATGCATACACATGTGTACAACTAGTATATGTACGTATATTTTAGAAAGAAGAAAAACAAAAGGCTTATTTATATGCGCCTATATAATGTAATTAGAAGCGTGAGATGGCGAAAACTGTCCATGTATATGCATGTGTAAATAAATTTGTATATGCATGTGCTTTTTATTGATAAGCAAGCAGCGAGACGTTGCTCACGTATATTGTATTAAGTAGCGTTGTCAGCGTTACGCTCGATTTTCGAGCAGAGAGCAGAATTAGCGCAGTATTTGGGTTTGAGTGAGACGCCAAGTTGTCAGTGATATTAAAATCGTACCTGATAACAATTGGGACTCTTTAAATAAGTATGTTGTTCTTGAATATAACTAACTAACTATCTTTGCGTTTTTACAGCGCGTCGTGTCTGGAAGGATTATTTCCCAGCAGTAGATGCCATCGTTTTCTTGATAGACGCTTGGGATCGCGGCCGCTTCCAGGAGAGCAAAAACGAACTGGATTCGCTGCTCACAGATGAGGCGCTCTCCAACTGCCCCGTGCTCATATTGGGCAACAAAATTGATAAGCCCGGTGCGGCCAGCGAAGATGAGCTGAGAAATATGTTTGGACTGTATCAGTTAACGACCGGAAAGGTATGTTTGCTTTATCTCCAATTTAAGTTCCTCAATATATATAATAATTGTTTCTTGTTTCTTACCGAATATGCAGGGTAAAGTTGCACGCAGCGATTTGCCTGGTCGCCCATTGGAATTGTTCATGTGCTCCGTGCTGAAGCGACAGGGTTATGGCGAGGGTTTCCGTTGGTTAGCGCAGTATATTGATTAAGTCATGATTAACACATTAAAACACAACAACAATAACAAACATAATTCAACAACACAAAACTGAGAACATGGCTTAAGCAAATGCAGAATGGACAAATACAAAATCAGTAAAACCGACAGTAAGCAAAATAAAGCTGCGAGCGCAATTTTCCAATTTATACACAATGATAAACAACAATAAAAAAAAAACAGAAAAACACATAAATGAAAATAGAAGCAACTAAATTAAATAAAATAAATATTTTTAAAAAATGAAATTTAAAGTGCAAAAACTCTTCTAATTAAGAAAAACAATTCAACGAAGACAACAACAATTCATAAACGGGAAAATGCTTTGAGGAATGCGTGGAAAAAGCTTTTAAAAAATTTAATTATGTATAAATAATAAAAAGTAGCAAATTAAAGGTGATTTTTTTAAGGACATGTGCTTGCTTGTGTTCCATAAATAAATTTTATTATTTAAACATTTTAATTTGTCTGTCAAATTTATAATTTGTTTCATTTAATGACGTCACGTCAACTTTTCTTTTGTTGCTACATTTCCCCTTAAGTTGCATGACAAACCATTTATAAAAAAAAACACAAACTCTAATTCAAAATAAAAAGAGTGAGAAACTTTTGAATAAAAAAAACAATTTACGTGAGTTTCGAAACATCAGTTGAAGGAAAGCTATATTTTTTAGTAACTTGTTCCCAATTTATATCCTTAGCAACAAAATGCACATACGGTTTTTTACAAATATATTGAATTTATTTATGTAGCAAAATGTATAATTATCCTGAGCGAATCAACTTGAGTCTAAAGCAAACTCAAATATGGCTTTCACGCGCCAGGAATAATTACAATTCTCACAGTATTATTTTGACAGCAAAATATTTATTAGTTGTCTATGTAGAAAAATATTACTAAACATGCCAAATAAGCTGCAGGATCAGGATTTGCGCTGGGTGCGACTACACGGACGCTTTCGCCGTGGCAAGCGGCGACAGAACAACAGTTGGCGTTGGAACAACCTGAAAAGCAGGCCATTCCTTTTGGCTTTGGGCCGACATCAAGAACGTGAGGAGCCCATGGCGCTGCCGTTATCTCCGCTGCCGTTGTTACTACCGCCCATGCGTCGCTTCTTCTTTTTCTTGGCCGTAAGACTTTCCTGGCCGCTGTCCGTGTTTGAACCAGCGTCTGCCTCACTCTCCGAAGATGAGGAACTGCTGGACGATGATGACGAACTGGAATTGCTTGAGCTATCGGAGGCAAAGCCAGTGCTCTCGTTAATATTAATACTTTCGGCTATTTGAGCCAACTCCGGACGCTGTTCACGCAGCACCCGTAGCCATTTGCGCGACAATTTTGGGCGACCACGCACAGTCTTGTGCCACACGCATGGAAAGTTTGTAACACTGCAAAAGTTTTGCGTTATTGCGATAGTATCGTCCAGATTGAGCACCACATGCCACCACCCACCCGGCACAAAGACCGTTTCGCCGGCAGACTGAAGCACCTCAATGGGTTTGTATTCTTGAGGCCAAGATGGCAATTGAGTGCGCGGATAGATGGTGCTAAACCAAGTAATGGCCTCATCGCGCTGCTTCCCACCCATAGCACTGGTGACCTTAAGCAGATCCTTGGGCGTATGAGTGGGAAACAAGCACCAGCGCTTGTGGCCGCGAATTAACGTATTCCAGGCACTGGTACCTAACGGATCTATGTGAATACCGGTACCGGAGCGTGCCGGACCCATCACAAACCAACGATAAGGCGGTCGACGCTCCTCGCCACAGTACTTAAAGAGATCATCGCGAAAGTATTTGGGCACAGTATAGTCCTCAAGCAGCTTGCGCCGGCGGTGATGTTCGCCGAAGCTGCTATCAAATATGTAAAGTGGACTATCATCGCGTGTTCCTTGCATGTACTCCACATAGTATTTCATTTTCATTTTGACACTGTATCCCTCGTTGTCCTCACCGCACTTAAATTTCTGATTGCGATACTTTTTGGCCAAGCGGGACATAGTCCACTTTTCCTGGGCCAACCAGCTATCGGCACAGCCAGTTATTATCACGGGCAAATATGGACGCTCAAAGCGTTCAATAAATTCATCACATGTTACTGCAGCTTCGTCGATTCTTTCCAGGTTATCCGTAAAGTCCCAAAATGTCTCAAATTTTTCAAAATAGCGCATTGCAACCCATGCGGTCTCACCATCTAGTTCTGGCCGGGCCTTTCGCTTCACATCGCGTGTTCGCTTTCGTGATCTTTTCGGCAGTTTAAATTCTTCGCTCATGCTGGGAAAGTCAAATAAATTAAGGGAAATGGCAATTAAATAAGTTTGTGAGTTTTTGCACGTCGTCTTCTGAGTCAATATCGATGAGTTGCATATAATTTTTCGATGTATCGCTTTTCTTACAGGGTTGATTTGCCCATCGATGTTCTGATGCCAATTCAGTGTAAATAACAATCAGAAATTTTACTAACACCATCTTTCATAAATCGTTATCGTTATCGTTGAGTTAACTCATGTGACAAAAACAGAAGGGGAGGTGTTTTCGTAAAAAAATAATGATAAGCCAAGTTGGTCGAGGTACGTTTCTAAGTAAAAGTTTTAAAATGATCTATTGACTATTTAAGATTCTTACAGAGCTCTACAAGGTGCCCCATCGCATTTTAGACCATCGTGTATTTGTCAACGGCGAAATTGAGTTATTTCTCGACAACTTTGAAGTGAAACGTAACGACAGCGAAGTCGAGAATCTTTTCCAGGTCACCGAAATTGTGGGGTCGCTAAAATACGATTTATCCGAACGTTGTGTGGCATCAGGTAACGAAGCCCTTTCTCAACTAGCTACTAGTGTTAACGATTTGTTAAGCGGCGTTGAAGTGTTGCTGGAAAAAGCAAAAGTTGAGCGATTGGTAAGTGTAAATATGCTGCCCTACAATAAAATTTTGTAATAATATTTGTGGCAAACAGCCTAGTGCCGAATTGCTGGAGGCTCGCCGTGAACGAGAGCAACGTAAAGCTGAATTTTTCAGCAACTTGCAGCACGATTATCAACGTCTCGAAAGTTCATTTGAGGAAAAGGAGGAAGAAATCGCTGAACTCTACTCAGATCTACAGTTAAAACTTAATTTACCCAAATAAAAAAAGACCAACGACTTTCTCGTCATGCTGAAAACAACAATTGTCGACACTCGTGTGCGAGTGCGACCATCTAAGAAATTGCTGGAATTGCTAGATGTACATAAGGAACACTTTAAGGAGCTGCCAGCGAATGTGGCCAAGATTCTTAAGGACAACGGGCATAGTGTTCCAACTAATATAAAAATATTAAAAGAAAATGATTTAGTCTATAAGCGACCCACAATTGATACTAAGCTTTTAGCGAAACTTACGGAAGATATTCCCGATGTACCTACTAAATCTGAAAAAGAAGAAGTAGAGGAGGAGGAAGATGAACAGGAACAAAAGCCTGTTAAAGGCAACTTTTTGTATTTAAACGATATGCACTGGCTGCGGGATGCATTGACAGATCTGCGCCAAAAGAATAAAACCAATGTATTTCTATATGAGCTACTTGAAAGCTGTGAGCTCATATTGCCGGAAAACGAGTACAAGCCACGCAACCCGGAGCTGGAGGCACGTTGCCAACGTTTGCGGAATGAGCAACAGAATCGTGAATATCACAAGATGACAAAGAACGTTGATGCGAGCCTTAAACACATACCCGAAGACACCATAGCCTATCAATGTAAGTATTTTTGTTCATGAGTGACATTCAATGCTTAATTCGAACTCTTTTACAGTGAAAAGCCTTAATAAACAAATTATTGCCGTCGCCCAGTTCATATTCTCTGTAGCAGCTGGATTTACATTTGGTTTCTTTGGTGTTAACTTAATGGTTGGTCCACTGCCATTTGGATTTCGCATATTGCTGGGCGTGATTGTGGCGCTAGTCATAGCCCTGGCGGAAATGTACTTTCTGGCCAAGAAACTGCACGAATATGACGAAGTCCTTGATGCGCCCAAGCGCAAAAAGCCAGAAACGCCCAAAACAAGCGGTGTTCAAAAACTTAAACCTCATGCTGATTAAAATTTCGGAATCGTTTTGTGTTAAATATTGTTTGCAATGTTTTGGTTACATAAATAATTGTTGATTTTAACAGAAGGAAGGGCATTGTGGCATACATATGTTGCACGATACACAGACACACATACACTTATGCGTAATGATTCTGGTTGGGATTCGGATTGTTCCAGCTATCGTCGACATCATCGTTGCCGCTGCCACGTCCTAGCAGCGCCATCAAATAAACAAACATAATAAAGGCCAAAATGCCGCTGAGTACCAGAAACCAGGTGCGACGCCAAGGCGGACGCGACGATGGAGCATAAAAGCGACGCGTCCATCGAGAGAATAACTCAGCCGGAGTACGGCGCTGGTACTTATTGTCATCCCGATCCGTACCACCAATGGGCGACTGTCGCGGCAACAGTGGACGCCGACTGCTGGTGCCTGTTTAAAACAAAAGAAATACCTTAAAAACCTTAAAAAATGGTGTTTAATATACATAAGAGATTATACCATACCATGTGAATCACCAGAGCTAGGCGGATTAAATGCATCCATTAGCAGCACGGAATGTGGACTGGAGCTGTCGATTCCTCCATTTGGTTTCATACGCTCGCGTTCGCCAGCGGAATGATGATGCACTTTGGTTATATTGCTAACTGCCGCCTGGCTGCCAACAGGCTTTGCCTTTAAGCTATTGTTTTGATCATCTGGGAGCTGAAATCAATGAAAGGATTGTTATAAACTGTCTACAAACTGACAAAAACGTGAATTTACCAAAGCAAGGCCCAGTCCATTGCGACCCCAGTTAACTGCCGCCAGATAGTTTTTGAGTGCATCGGCCACGGGTGAGACCAGATTCGAAGTGGGAAATATCTCCACACTGCAACTAGGGCACTGGTGGCCACTAGGCGCTGTATTGGCAGGCAAACCGGCTTGACGTGCATTCAAGCAATCCCAATGATAGACATCTGAAGATAAACAATCAGTTGAGGTTGATATTGTTGGAATTTCATATGCACTTACGATAGCAAACAAGGCGCACGCATTCACCCTGTTCCAGGGTTGTGCCGCACAGCGTACAATTGGATATATAGTCGCTATCACGTAGCCATTGTAGATACGATTGCACTATGCACTAAATAAAAACTGATTAATAAAAGAAAATATGATTTTAATTTTCTTTTAGCACTCACCTTCGGATGGCTTTGGACCATACAGTGCTCACAAACATTGACTCTGTGCTCAAAACAAAATTGGTTTGTGACCAATCGTTTTGGACACTTGCAAAGCCCCATTTCTTTCTTTTATTTATTATTGCTGTTGCGGCAGTCGTTTTTCTTTTTCTCTGCGGCGGTGTAAATAATTATCGCATATTTTGTTCGAGTGTGTATGTATTAATTAATTTTTATTTTGTGCTAAGCTTTTGTCGGAATACTTTGTCGAGACAATCACAATATCGTCAGCCACGTATTTATACTAATTGCAGGGCATACGACATTCTTATCGGAGTTGCGATTAATCGATAAATGGTTTGTGCTGGTCGTTATTAATGAATCTTTTGTGTTGGCACGGATCAAATAAAATGTAAAAGCCTTTAATAAGAATTATTTTTAATCCAACCAATCATTCATATATTGACAATTAATAGCTGTTACGTCGCCACAGTTGGAACAGTTCTTGATAACAGGACAAATGCCACAGGGCATTTGAACCAAGCCGGGTGCTGGCAGAGGTAAATTAACGGCACGATAAACGTAGGATCCATCAGACTGTAGAATGCGTTCAGCATTGCCATCATAGACCACGGTTTTCAGTATAGTCTCTAAATCATCCTCATCCAGATTGACTTTACTTATTCCCAAGTCTGAAATAAACTTGTGCACCTCTTTAACAGTACAACAAGACATTTGCTTAAACGCTAATGGGCCCTCTCGTTTCTTTTCGGCACCCTCACGTTTCATTTGCAGAAAGCGCAGGCATTGCTGATTAAGCACATCCACAAATTCAACTTCGAAGTCCTGATCCTGGTACCAGGCTCCGCCTGTTACTGATCGATCTGCCTCCATATTGTACAGCATGTAGACTTTCTTCTTGCTAGCCTTATTTGCAAAAAATAAATCTTATTAATTAAAGAATCTTTGAAATGGACCAAATACTTACATTAACTGATTTAACGGCCTTGATGAGCTTTTTGGTTTCCAAATTCTTTAGTATTTTGTTCAATTGTGTCATATTCAAATTGGACTTTATTCTTATATCACGTATCCAGATGCCTTTGTTGCCGCCCTCTTCCACTATGCTATAGACAATTTTCTCTTCGTTATCCGCATCTTTGGGCAATGCACTTTTCTTCTGTGGATCCTTGGCACGATAAATAAGTTTTTCGCCTTTCTTTAGAACTTCTATACCGCCCTGTTTTAATAAAACATTAAGACCTTCAACACGTGAAGCAGCAGGCATATCGGATAATGCTTTGGTAAGATCATCATTAGTCGCTCCTCCAGGAACTCCCTGTATAACAGCAAGGAGCAGATCTGCAATCTCATTAGCTGCCATTGTGCGATCTGCCAAAAAAAAACTTCAAATCAATTTAAAACACAACTGTTGTATGTGTGGAGCAGATCTGTTAACTGGAAGCAATTCTCTAGTTGGACTGTTATGCTTGTTTCAACGTTAACACGCGAATTGTATTGTTTTCAATTGACGGAATATACGTCTGCTGTTGTATAGTTTTATGAACTTACATTTTGTTTGCTACCAACAATGTCGGAAGGACACAGCTCAGATGATGAAACAGATTTTAAGACCGTCAACACAACCAATCAGCAGCGAATACAGGAAAAAGTAGCTAAGGTAATTAAAAACCGGCCTTTAAATAAGAACTTAATGCCTTGACTGTCGCACGCTGTCTGTTGAATGTGGTAAAATCTGTTATACGTTGAGTTGTTCTGAAAACACACTGTTAAAAAAATCAGCTGTTAACGAGCATATAAATGTATTCGAATAATGAACACACTATTTTTTATCAATTGTAGATAAATTATGCAGATGGCATTGCCGATGGACGCGAAAAGGTCTTTCAACTTAGCTTTGATCAAGGCTATGTCGACGGCTTAAGGACGGGCATAGAGATTGCTAAATTTCAAGCATTTTATGACACAATCAAAGTCGCAAATGTTTCCGATAATTTGATAAAAGAAAGTATTGAATACCAGAATATGAAACTAGCCAATGCAACCGGTAAAACCCACTTTAAGTATTTGGAACATCAAAATGAACCACTTAGCGTAGTATCCGAGAAGCAAACTGCCTATATTGACGATTTATTGCAGCACTCAGCCGAAATCCTACACACAACCACAAATTTATTTAAATCACAAGCAAAATGATTTAAGTATTAACCTGGTTTAATGCGTGTTTTTCTTGTGATTAGGAATTATAATATGTGTTAACTGAAAACTTGATTGACTTATAAATACAATCCTTCGGGCGTGCCCTCCTTTTTGCGATACAAGACGCTCTCCTTTGATTTCTTGAAGTCCTCGTTTGTGACCTTCATGCGACGCTCACGCAGCGCCATTAGACCCGCCTCTGTGCAAATGGCCTTGATGTCAGCGCCTGATAGATCATCCTTGGCCATGATCAACTCATTCAAATTCACATCCTCGGCCAGGGTCATGCGAGAAGTGTGAATAGTAAAAATGCGTCGCTTGGTTTTCTCATCGGGCAGTGGGAACTCAATTTTGCGATCAATACGTCCAGGACGTATAAGCGCAGGATCCAGAGTTTCGATACGGTTCGTTGCCATGATGACTTTTACATCGCCACGGGAGTCGAAACCATCGAGCTGATTGAGCAGTTCCAACATGGTGCGTTGAATTTCACGCTCGCCACCGGAATTGGAGTCGTAACGCTTTGTACCAACAGCATCAATTTCATCGATGAAAACAATGGATGGTGCATGCTCCTCGGCAACGCGAAAGAGCTCACGCACCAGCTTGGGGCCATCACCCAAATATTTCTGTATCAGTTCAGAGCCCACAACACGCAAGAAAGTCGCAGAGGTTTGATTGGCAACGGCCTTGGCAAGGAGAGTTTTGCCTGTGCCCGGAGGACCATAGAGAATGACACCCTTTGGAGGCTTGATGCCCATTTCCTCGTAGTATTCGGGATGCGTTAGTGGAAGCTCGACGGACTCTTTAATTTCCTGGATTTGAGTGTCCAGTCCACCAATATCTGCATAGGTTTCTTGTGGCGCCTTCTCCAGTTTCATCACTGTAACCATGGGATCTGTATCGTCACTAAGAACACCCACCACAGCGTGCACCTTATGATTCAAGAGCACGGAGCAACCAGGCTCCAGTTGGTCCTTGTCAACAAACGACAGAATGCTGACGTAGTGCTCAGAACCCACGGATGTTGATACAATCGCATGATTGTCGTCGATAATCTCCTCCAAATTGCCCACAGACATTGGAGTGCCACGCAAGTCATCTACCTTAGAACGCTCCTCCTCGTTCTTCTCATCTTGAGGCTTAAGGCGCTCTTGATTGCGGATAAATTCATCCTCCATCATCAGATAATCCTTAATGCGCTCCAATTTAAGGAGCTTTAGGCGACAGCGCGTATGGGGCGTCACTTGTGGCAGTTTCATTGCTGCATCTGGACCCTTTGCGCGACGCTTCTTTTTGCCAACGCGAGTTGGAATTGGTGGCTCATATTTCTTCTTCTTGTCTTTGTCATCCTTTTTGTCTCCAGCTCCCCCCTGTGCCGATTGGTTTTGGCCCTGAAATGCACAAGCACGTAATTATAATACTTACAAAGCAATAGCATTTGGCTAAGAAATTTACCATTTTGCGTTTATACTTTTATATTTTCTAACAGAAATGAATTTATTTAGTCGGCAACACAAACAGATTTTTACCAGTCATAATCGACTTGAAGTTAGCTGCGGCTGGGTTGTCAGTGTGTACACACTGTCCCAAGCAGGGTTGCTATTTTAACAATGTATTTAATTGGACTATTGGCGCGATTAAATAATTTAAATGTAACATGATAAGTATCAGGATTATAACTATTCATATGTTTCTATTATATGAATTCAGATCACCAATTCAAGTATTTAAAGCTGTTTTAATTTAGCAATGTGGAAACTAATAATTAAACGAACTACATTATTATTAACATGAAAATATTGTTGTATTTTATAAATTTACTTACGAAATTTATAAAAAATGTGTTTGCCAGGTGCCGAAGGAAGGTATTAATTCTTAACATGGCCTTACTATTAACATAGCCTTATCATATTACAGGAATGTCACTTTAGTCAACATATTTACCATTAGAAAAAGAGAGTATGTAATACAGAAGAAGGACAATGTGAGCAGAAAGATCAAAGTGCAAAACAGTGCAATAGGAATAAGCAAATGCTTAAAAACGATAAACACTGTCAATGTAGAGACTAGCTACGAGTAATTAACGTTAAGGAAGTATTAAAAGAGCATTAACATTTTTTTGCGATCGGCGTTCTGTTATACGCTTGTAAGCAAAAACTCATACATGAAAGTTGTTCTTGTATGCATGCACCTGCAGTTCACCAACCTTAATTTTTTTCTGTTAGTTGCTTACAGGTGCCTGCAGAAGCAGCAAGTGGATTATTCGAGAGACAGCAATAACTAGAAACAACTTACAGCTCAATTTTAAAAATGATTTACGAAATATTTTATTTGATCTTCGCAATATTAATAATAGTGATCAGCTCGTCATATGTTTTAATAACTATAAGTTGCAAACGCAAAGCAATTGTGGAAATATTAACTTCAAACGGCGAAAAAAACAAATGTAAATATGTTCAAGCCCCAGGGCCAAATCCGTGGCCTATTATCGGTAACTTGGACATCATTGGACGGTTTGCCAATCCATTCCAGGGATTCGGAAGCTTAACTGAAAAATATGGCGACATTTACTCCCTGAGCTTTGGACACACACGCTGCTTGGTCGTCAATAATTTGGAACTAATACGTGAGGTTCTCAACAAGAATGGCAAATTTTTCGGTGGTCGCCCAGATTTTCTGCGCTATCACAAACTATTTGGCGGTGATCGCAATAACTCTTTGGCATTATGCGATTGGTCGCAACTACAACAAAAGCGTCGAAATTTAGCCCGTCGGCATTGCTCCCCGCGTGAAGCGTCATCATATTTCACAAAAATGTCGAATATTGGTTGTGATGAGATCGGCATTTTAATGGAACAACTGCATAAGGTAATTGTGCCTGGTCAACCTATCGATTTAAAGCCTATTTTAAATGCGACATGTGCAAACTTGTTTAGTCAGTATATGTGCTCAATGCGTTTTGATTATGATGACAAAGATTTTCAACAAGTTGTCTGGTTTTTCGATGAAATATTCTGGGAAATTAACCAAGGACATCCATTGGATTTCTTGCCATGGCTTGCGCCATTCTACAACAAACACACATCACGCATCGCATATTGGTCAACCACAATACGCAAATTTATTCTGGATCGCATCATTGATCAACGGGAGCTGAATGTTGATCTGGATGAGCCTGACAAGGACTTCACAGATGCCCTTCTAAAGAGCTTAATTGAAAACGAAAATATGTGTCGCAATACGATTATCTTCATGCTGGAAGACTTCATTGGTGGCCATTCAGCTGTTGGAAATTTAATAATGCTTTCACTAGCCTACATAGCCAAGAGTCCGGCAATTGCCAGAAATATACAAAATGAAATAGATGCGACATCGAACAATGGCAAGCGAGCTATCACTTTGGAGGACATGGAGGAAATGTCCTACACCATGGCAACAATATACGAAGTTTTACGCTACTCCTCATCCCCTATTGTCCCTCATGTGGCCTCTGAAGATACTGTGGTTGCGGGTTATGGAGTTACAAAGGGTACAATCGTCTTTATAAATAATTATATACTTAACATGAGCCAAGAATATTGGAAAAGTCCTGATAAGTTTTGTCCAGAACGATTTTTAGAAGAAAAATGTAAAACACTCACGAAAAAGCCTTCAGCTAATGACAAAAGGAAAACCTTTGAAGGCTCTGACTCAGGTATAGAGTCTGAACAGTATGATGAATTTGTGTTAAATTTAAGAAATCCAAACAAGAAAGCAGATACAGAACCAAACATAAACGAATTAAGCGAACCAATTAAGTTTCAATTAAGAAAAAATCTTCCACATTTCTTACCATTTAGTATAGGAAAGCGTACGTGTATTGGACAAAATTTAGTTCGCGGCTTTGGTTTTATTTTGCTATCTAATATTTTGCTACGATATAATATAACCAGTCCAGATTTAACAAATATGAAGATTTATCCCGCTAGTTTAGCATTACCTGCCAAATGTTTTCCACTAATACTTACATCAAGAATATGACTTTAAATAGTTAAAATTTTACATTAAAGAAATTTATATGCATTTACTCGAATATAAGAATATTGAACTGACACTTAATGTTTTCAAGACTTTTACAAAAAAATAAACCTAATAATCATTAATAATCAAGATAAAAAAAGTTTGCGCTTACTATCGATAAGCCAATTTATATGGTTACAAAATCGATATTTTGTGGCCTTTCGCCAGCGAACTAGTCTGAAGGTGAACTGCAGAAGCGACTGTTGTTTGTTGCTTGTTGAAAATAAAGCCCGCGAAATTGTTTACAATTTATTATAAAAATGTCACAAAACCATAAAAACGTGGAGATTCAGCTGCAAGACGTTGATGTATTAACAGCGGGAGTCACCGCTGAGATTGTAAATGGCATCCTTGACTTCTTGCTTTTCCATCGTAGTCAAATTCCATTTGTATATAAAACATACAAATATTATGTGGAAAAATGGGATGAGGCCGATGAGACACAACCGATTGAAGAAACATTTAAATATTATCAACTGCAAAAGCAACGTTCTCTTGCGAAAGACACCAAGATTGCCATAAGTAATATGCGAGAAGTAAGTAGTTAAGAGTGTGAAATCAACAAATAATTAAAATACAAATAATTGCTTTTAGCTAATACGAAATGCGTTTAAGAGAAACAAAGGAGTCAAGAGTTTACGCTTTCTTTTTGGCAGCAATAGGTTTATGCCAACAGAATGCTACACGATACACATACCACACACCTCCATATCCAAAAATCAATGCGATGTTCATGCCATAGCAGAGGGACAAATGAATAAAACACTTCTCCATCTGCTTACCTGCGAGGAGCTCTATGGCCTTTGGTCAACAGAGCTAAAGGCTACCAATGTGTTTTTGGAGTTAGAGCTGCTTACACGTGAGAAGAATGGGGTACAGTGCGAGTCAACAGAACTGTTTCCCAAGGATGTTGTCAGTCAGTTGCCTCGAAGTTGTAAAAATGTACATTTACATTTACTGCATGTGAAGGAGAATGCAGAATTGCAATGCCGCAAGAACATGACTATATACGAAGATATAGCACTGTTAAGTCTTGAACAAACAAAGCAAGATGAAAAAGTTAGCATAGGGGATAATGAGGATTTAAGTGGTTGGTGGCAGGCCAGTGTAATTGTTCGTGGATTTCGAGCACCCAAATTTGATCTATGGTCTAGTTAGTGGGCTTTTAAGCTTAAGCCATGTACTGTAATACCAATTTAAGTTGTATTTTGTTCAATATATATCTACAGTATGTGCATTATTTGAAAAATGTTCGCCTAGCGTGTGTCATCTCTAAAATACATGCAACCACTTGTTGAATAAAATATCGATGACACTTGTTCGATAAAATAGTTCACTGAGCTGAATGAATACAATTCTTCAGCCCCGACGCATCGTCTTTGTATTTGATTCGCGTCCCGTTTACATATATAATTTAAAAGGTTTTGAAACGGCACAGCAGTACAAGTGTCTAGTCATTCGTCGCATTCGTTGCTTAACGTCGTCGTTGCAGTCATGTCTGAGAAACCGACTGTATTAATTTTGGGCGGTAAGTATATGCAAGTGCATGGCAAACAAGCAAAGCGATAGCGCTACAAACTTATCTTGACTGTATATCTGTGCACAGGCTGTGGATTCATTGGACGAAACTTGCTGACTTACTTGCTAAAGAATGAGCTGACGCAGGAAATACGCATTGTTGATAAGACGCCGCCACAGATGGCCTGGCTAAATAAGCAACAAGCGGAGGAATTTGCAAATGATAAAGTCGAGTTTTGCAGCGCAAATCTCATCAATGCCGGTATGTACAACAATAACACAACAGCCCACACAGGCTAAAACAGGTTTTTTGTATGTCCTGTGTATGTTTTTGTTGTCGTTGCAGCCTCATGTAAGCTGGCATTTGCACCACACCCAACAACGAACCGTGGCTGGGATGTGGTCATCAATTGTGCAGCAGAGACGCGTGCCAATCAAGACGATGCCGTCTACAAGGAGGGCATCTATAAGCTGAGCATTAACTGTGCTAATGAGGCCGCCAATCAAGAGCAGACCAAGCGCTATGTGGAACTTAGCTCGGGCTGTGTGAACAGCAGCGAAAAGACGCCGCTCAAAGAAGACTGCAAACTGGAGCCGTGGACGGGTGTGGCCAAACAAAAGCTCAAAGTAGAAAAGGAACTAGCACGAATTAACAATCTCAGCTATACGGTGGTGCGACTGCCTATTGTTTACGGCATTGGCGATAAGCGCTACTTGAGTGAGTACGAATATATACATAAATAACTGATTATTGTTATGTACATTACAATATGCAATACAACCCAAAACTTTACAGTGCCACGCATTATAATCGCTGCCATATACAAATACCTTGGGGAGACAATGAAACTACTGTGGAACGATGCGATGCGCTTGAATACGGTGCACATAAGTGATGTATGTGCGGCGATTTGGCAATTAGCTCAGAGTCCAAAAACGGCTGGACAGGTCTACAATATTGTAGATGACTCAGCATCGACGCAGGGCAGCATCAGCGATTTGCTTGTGGATATTTTTCAAATCAATGTGGAATATTTTGGCATTGTTATGTCCAACTTGACCAAGGTATTGTAGTTATCTATGACTCATCATTTAGTTAATTAGTCACTAAATATGCATTGCGTTGTTAAGCTCTATCCAAGCGACACAGTTGGCGAAATAAACGACAAGCACATGGCACCCTGGGCTGAAATATGTCAAAACAATGGCATTGACAATACTCCACTGACGCCCTATTTGGATGAGGAGCAGCTGCATCATAAGCATCTCTACTTGGACAATACGAAACTCAAAGACTTTGGCTATGTGCTGCAGCAGCCACGACTAACGCGTGAGCTGCTTATGGAAATGATTGATGATTATGTAAAGCAGCAGTTGTTTCCCAAATCTTTGGTCATCTAATTGAGAAGGATATTGGATACGGATGCAACGTTTAAAGCACACAGTTAATACGCACATTTTAATTAGATAAGACATGAAAGTTTTGATACTGCATATTGTATAAGGATCAAGCAATCTTCCAATTTTTTATAGCAGGTGTATTGTCCTGCATTTTGATACGTAGTTTTTTGCGATAAAAGTGTACTTATAGTATTATAGACCCAATATTTTTTTATATACATCGTAGTGTTTGCATACGTTCGACTCAATTTTATACAATTTATACGTAACTTTTAACTAACTAACTAAAATTAACAATTGTGATAATTTTAGTGGCCAAACGACAATTAAAAAGAAATGCATTTTGTATAATGTTTATAGTTTATGTGTATATTTGATTACTTTAAAAGTTGCGACAACGGAGCGTTTCGTAACATTTACGATACATAATTGAAAAATGCAATTGCTTCACTTTTACGCTCATTAAACTTAAAAACTTACAGAAAATCAACAATAATCTTATAAAAAGCAATTGAAGCTCGCTTTTTCCTGCTGTTGCAGTTGATGTTGTTGTTCATCTTAATACAAAAAAACACACACGAATGAAGTTGAAAAAAAAAAATACGTTGAACATGTTTTGGCTAATATTAGAACTTTGTTGCCTAACATAAATTAATTTGCTTTTGTGACTTGTTCTTTTCTTTGTTTAAGTTTTTGTTTGCTAAAAACGAAGGTGTGCGGATGCAATAAGTTGATTTGCTTTTTGAGTTTGGTTGATTAATAAACTAGTTAAGTTTTCTTCATTTTATGTAGCTTAGCGCTTAGAAGGCCAAACCGGCGTCACGGTATGTGGTGAAGATCTTCTCAATGGAGTTGACATAGGCAGCGGTTCTCAGGTCCAAGCCCAAGTTGTATTTCATGGCTGTCTTCATGATGGCACGAGCCGAACGCTCCATGGTGTAATCCAGACCGGAGTGCACAATATCCTTCTCCGAAGCGCCAGAGATGCGCTTCTGGAACGACTCAGAGGGTGTGACGGGAATGCGGCCACCGACACGACCAAAGCGACGCTCCAAAGACTCTTGCACGGATTCTAAAAAAGGTGACCAGGCGGGTGTACACAAAATAAAAGAAAACCAGACAAAGCGATTAGTCAATGAAGCCACATGCTGGACATAATGGGGGCTTTATGTTTTGTATCACAAACAGTTAACTACATTTAAAGTTAGATTTAAGAATTGATGGAAGCACAGTTAGAGCATTTAGGATGTGGTCTTTTGTTAGTGACATGATATATGTGTAGATGGTAATAGACAGCTTAACCAATGGACAGATGGAATGAGTATAAGATAAAGCTTACTTAATATACATATATATATAATTAACATACATAGAAAGGAAGAAAAAAAAAGGACTAACAGCTACAAGGAACATGGAACAAAAGTAAAAAGTTGGAAAGACTTAAACAAGATTAACAAGAACCAATGCAAGGCGTATTTGTTGTGGCTTTGTGTTCAATTGCATGAGTAACATTAAAAGGATTTTGTTTGTTTGGTTTATAGTGTAATAAACAGTAGGTGGAAAAACAAGAGAATTAATAATAAATGTACCGTCGTTAATAATTCTTTCAATTGACTGTTGGACTGAGTCTACATTGGTGATAGAGAAACGGAAAAAAAGAAGAAATAGAATAAACAACGAATTACTAAGATGGCATTATAATTAAAATTACGGTTTTATTTTTTGTTTTTTTTTTTAGAGTTTTTCTGTAATATTTGAGGAGCGTTTTAATGATTCGAGCCAATAAATAATAAGTAAACCAAACCGGAAGAGCAAATGCTTTAAAAGCAGCCGCTTTTCTGTAAGGGTTTTCTTGCAACTGATACTTAAAAATAATCATAGTACATAATTTTGAAACCATATACCCTTATATATATGAATTGTAAATGATATGGCACGATTGATAGTACAAGCCAGTGATATATATATATATATATATATATAAATTTATATAAAGAGCGAAAAGAGTTGATATCATACACAAAGAACTTACCGAGCAGATGATAGTTGGACTCACGCTCATACTTGAAGGTCAGGCGACCGTATGAGACATGGTTCAGGTTCTTGAGCCACTCGAAGAATGAGACAGTGACACCACCAGCATTGATATACAGATCGGGGATGACCAGAATGTTGCGATCAATAAGGATCTTATCGGCAGCAGGTGTAGTTGGACCGTTGGCAGCCTCAGCAATGATCTTTAAGAAGTTAATTGAACCGAATAATAGTTGCAGTTTACTGAAGCCTAACTTCTACATACTTTGCATTGGATTCTGTGAGCATTCTCGCTGTTGATGACCTTCTCAATGGCTGCTGGAATGAAGATGTCGCATGGCTCGAACATCAGGTTCTCACCCTCGTAGGGCTTGGCATTGGGATAGCCGACAATGGTGCCGTGCTCGTTCTTGTAGTCCTCCAACAGTTTGGGATCAATACCCTCTGGGTTGTACAGAGTACCATCGTGCTCAATGACACCGACACAGGTGGCGCCAGCACGGGTCAGATAGCGGGTGGTGTGCAGACCGACATTACCGAAGCCCTGAACAATGAATGTTTTGCCGCCCCAGCCGGGAGTGGTGCCTGAAATCAAAAAGAATCATATGTATAGCAAAACTTGATAATAACTAAACTCCAATTACCGACTTACCAATCATGCTCATGTAGTTGGCCTCATTGATAAAGTTCTCCAGGCCGTGGAAGACACCGCGTCCGGTAGCCGAGACACGTCCATGAATACCGCCCTGGTTGATGGGTTTGCCAGTGACACAGGCATGTGCATTAATGTCCAAATGACCAATAGTCTTGGCATAGGTATCGGCAATCCAGGACATCTCACGCTCGCCAGTGCCCATATCGGGTGCGGGCACATCAACGCCGGGGCCAATGAAGCCCTTCTTGGCCAACTCAAGGGTGAAACGACGTGTGATCTTCTCCAGCTCATGCTCAGAGTACTCCTTGGGGTTGATCTTCAGACCAGCCTTGGCGCCGCCAAATGGCACATCAACGCAGGCGCACTTGAAGGTCATCAGAGCGGATAGGGCTTTGACTTCATCGCGTGACACATCTAGCGAGAAACGGATGCCTGCAGAAAACCAAACCAAATTGCATAACAATGAATAAAACACGTTACGTATGCGACAGGTGTACATTAGTAGAAAAACCTTGAATAGCAAGAAAAGTACATTCCTCCTGTCTGAGAATTTTTTTTGGATCGAATCCAATTGCACAAAATGGCTAAAAATACCTTAAAAACGAACACGAAATGTTTGTTTTCTTGTTGAAAGCAAAAGTTGATTTGTTAGTTCTCACGTGTATTTTACCCGAATGCCAATGTGGGTCAGACATAGAAACCTTTTATGAAAACTTTCCATTGGAAAATACTTTGATTTCCGTTGCAATGCAGTTCAAAACTTTATGTAATCCATATCATCATACCTTTAAACCAAATTAAACGAGAACAAAAATATAATTCTTTTTTTCTTATCTTTGTTTTTTCGTGCCACATTTATCTTTATATCGTTGGAGGAGGTAAAACCATGTCTTGGCGATTAGATAAGCAACTTCCTTGCTTATATCGCACTTGCTTATCAAATCAAAATGGTTGCTTTTTTAATTCTACCGGGTTTTTATTAATGCAAAATTATGAAAAAATAGGTTTGGAGACAAGCCCCCGCGTTGCTAGAAAACATAGCAAAATACTTTCAACTAATTAAATGCGGTTGTCAAGCATTGATCTTGATGTCTTGGCCATGAATCCGTTGAACTTTGTCACACGAAATTCACAAACATTCGATTGCTGCATCGACGTATATATACAGCGTACTAGAATCTTATCAGCGGTAAATATTAAATTTAAAAATACTATAAGGTTAAAGTTTAAGCTTTGACAAATATACATATTGCGTTAATTGCCATTTTCCTTTCGTTTAAGCGATCGCCTGAATGATATAAATTGGTAAAAAGCTCTGCTCTTTTGTGATCCTGCTCACAAAGCTCTGCAAGCTTTTCTACATATTGCAGCTTCAGCGTCTGTCTATGTGGTGAATTTGAAACCGTGAGGAAATAAACAATGGTAAAAATAAGCAAACGAAATATTTGCATAATTCGCAGTTTGAAGTGTATAAGCTTATTGTTATGTCTCTCTTTACATGCTCTTTCGTCTTTTTTGAATGTATAGTTGTATTAGTTTAAGTATACGAGCGCATAACAACAGCGAAAATAATCTGAACTCTATTATTTGTTCTTTCGTTTCGAGTATTCTCAATGCTCAACAAATACTTAAAATACACAAACACACTCACATAATACAAAACGTAGTTGCGAACAACCGGCTTTATCGGCTCGTAGAGGCCAAAGAACAGGGTGTTGTTAGTTTGGGAGAAATAAGCAAACGCGTGACTTTTTTTTATTTGGCATATTATGAGAATATTTTTTGCAGCGTTGAAATCAATTAATGCGTAGTAGCAGCTACCTATACGAAGTGAATGTATATACATACATCGAATACATGTGTATATTTGTTGCTTATACAATCAATGCGATAAGTTTCTTTAGCTTTTTTTGGGGGCTCGATTGTGTGTATATAAATATATACTGCCACGTTTATAAGTATTTCGACGTATGAGTTGGCAACAGGCAAATGGCAAATCTTTAGCAGAACAAACCGGTTGCTACCCCTGCTCCCCGCTCCCACGTATAACAGATGTCAGCTGACTAGCGTATTAGCCATATGATGAGGATTTTTATTTTTTATTTTTTTGTTTTTCAGCGTGGGCTGACGGCATCTTATGTAGTTGCTGACATTTGTACACTCGAAATGGATAAGATATACTAGAAATCAGGGGCGTAACTGGCTCAGTTTAACTGAAGTACCATTTGGTATTTTATTTTTTTTGTGCCACTTGAGCAAGACACGAACACAAACAAAAGCACATTTCACACAACAGTTAAATGTTGACATAATTGCTTGTATATAAACAAATAGCATTATATAGTGCAATGTGTACATTGCTTACATTATTAGCTGATTAACCAATTCCATTTTCAAGCACTTGATTAAGTTTCAGTTTCAATTTGATAACTCAGATTACGTTATTTCAACACACACACACACACACAAGCAAATGCATGTGCAAGAAGTAAATGAAATCTATTGACAGAGAGCAGTTCAATGACATAGAGAAATGGATAACTGTTACAGTCGATGCTGCACAGTGTGTCTGGTGCTGTAAAACATGTGACTCATATGAGCATCACGTGAAAACGTGAAAAACAAACAAACAAAAGAACGTACGATATTGACAGATACAGTTTTCGGCAACAATCAAAAGCGATGCGAAACGAAACAAAAACTTGTTTTTTGCTGTTGCCTCTAAATTATTTTAATTGATTTTTTGTGTTGAGCGGCTGAAAATGAATCCGTTTTGTAAGCTAAGCCATGAAGTCATATGTGCACAAAGTAACGTACATCAATATAAATATTGACAGCAATTAACATTAATTAGAGCAGCAGTCAACTGTCGAAAACAGGCGTATTTAGAATTTCAACTTAGAGCCTAAACCATTCGAACAAAATATGAATAAAGTCAATTTAGCACCTCGGACTATGTATAGAGCGTGCTGTTTTCTAGGTAAAATAATATCATACTATTTGAAGGCATAATTAACAAGCTCAAATGGGTTGGCAACAGCAGAGCAACAAAAAAAAGAAAAACAGTCACACTTGTTTACAACCAGTTTCAATGACGATCAATATCGACAATAAAATCATAAAAAAAATTATTCGCCCATTTATGCTCCTAGGCATGTGAGGGTTGATAGTCCTCAGCAACAACAACAAAAACTAGTCAATAAAAACAAGCAAAAACAAAACATATATGTATGTATATATATATATAGCTGTTTTTCTTCACTGATACGTTGTATGAAATATATTCTGTTTTTGACACAGCTATTTATTTTTTTGGCCCAACCAAGGTCAGATAAGAACCATGTCGCTTTGTATGATTTTTAAAGAGTATTTTTTGCAAATGGGTTTCTAGTGAAATTGAATTTTATATTTTCTATGCATTATTTCAGATTTTCCTTCGTTTCACATGTTGGACACACTGTGCACTATGTTTTGTGCTGTTCTAGTTCCAATAAGAAAGCAAAACAAAAGGCACAAGGAAAAAATAACGTTATTATAAATAGAACTCAAGCAAAACACAACACAAATAGCAAAACAACAAAATATTTGCCAACGCGATAGGTGACAAGTATTATGAACATTTGGTAAGAGAGACAAAGACAGAGAAAAAGAGATAGAGAGAGAGAGAAGACGAAATTGAATTTAACACTTAAAAGGTTTTGGAAATCGAACAATGGCAACACGTGAAGCATAATAGTCCAGCTGCTTATGCAATTGGGGCAACGGTAAAGTGAAGTCCCAATTAGAATACATATACCCGGGCAGTGGCAGCAGTAGCAGTAGCAGCAGCAGCAGCCTCAGCCAACGTAAACAAATTTGAGTATGCGCGAGAGAGAGACAGAGAGAATAGAGAGCGACTAGGAAAGAGCGGTGAATACGTATTTGTATGCAGTGCAGTTACATAATTTGGGGAATGGCAAGTAAGAAACGCAGAAATTGTGTAGAAAAATCGATTTTTTTCTTGCCAACAGTTGGTAAAAGATGTTTTCTCACATACAAATGCCGGTTAAAAAGGAGGCAGGACAAAAAAGGGCGTATAAAAGAGAGTCCCAAAAAAGGTCTGTCTGGCATTAAGTGTTTTTTTTTTTTGTCAAATTATGACTTACCTCCTTTGGTGGGGATCCTGTGTGTGCTGTGCTGTGCACGATAGCCGGTAATCATCTCGTAGTTGCCAGCATCACGACGCAGGGGAAAGGCAATCTCGATGATGTGATCGCAGGGTTGCATAAGCATGAGAATACCCTTCACCTTTTGCTTCTTCTCGTCCAGCGACAGTTTTCCCTTCATGTCATCGATGAGACGATCTTCGGAGATTTGGCAGCCGCGATGGAAGAAGTACTCAACCATGTCAAAGAAACGTGGATCCTTGGCGGTGGGCACATCCTTAAGGCGTTCGGGAATCTGATAGTTGCGCGTCTGGAGCACTGCAGTGGGCAAAGCCTTAGCCAATGCGGTCAGCTCCTGCTGACGCATGGCACCCTGGCGGGCCAAACTCTTCAGGTGATACATGGTTCTATATACTACGTACACGAACACACACACTCAATTTAAATTCTAAAGTTGTTAGGTACTGCTCCTCAACTGCTGCTGGGCTAATGCACAACCGTTTGCTTCTCGACGCCGCTCCAAACTGGGTACATTGCGGTGCGCTCCCACAACTCGAAAGCTTTTTCTCATTAAAACCGCGCGAAACTCAATGTGGCCACCCAAAAAGCATTAACATTACGTGGAATGTTAATAGAATAGAAGTCTATCGACCGTTACTTTTTATTCTCTAAACAATTATTAGGAATAACAAAAGTATTATATTATATTTTTCTAGCCATTATTTGCAGATATAAATAGAAGAGACTAAATTAGGCCAACTCCTACAGCAATTATGTAATTTGCACATGCTTATAGATAAATAACCAAATTGCAGTATTAACAATTATCGAAATATGTTTACAATCGAATAGCGGCAGTGTAGACCATAGAAATTGAACTAGGTGGCAGCGCTGTTATACGACATCGACAAACTGTGCGTGCATTTTGGATATTGCAAAGGTTAAGCTGCACATAAATTCCAAATTAGTTACACACAAATCGACAACATCAACTTAATATGTTCCGTAAACTGGGAAGGAATCTGGGCCAGCAGGTAAGCCGGCAAGTTCGCTTCACAATTGCACGCCGCACATTGGCTACCACAAATAAACTGAACAAAGGTAGGTAAACAAAATGTGACATAATGTTTATAAATTAATTATCAATGCAATTACTGTTATTACAGATGCCACAACAAAAGCAGAAACAGAGCAAGAGCCGCCAAAGAACATAATTGTTGACAAGGACAAGAATATCACATTGATCGGCATTAATCGTCCGCAGCAGCGCAATGCAATTGATTCGAGCACCGCCTCCCATCTTTGTGAAGCTTTTTCAGCTTTCGAGGCTGACGATACGTCGCCGGTGGCTGTACTTTATGGTGTGGGTGGATCCTTTTGCTCTGGCTTTGACATCCTCGAGATCAGCACAGATGAAAAGGAGGAGATTAGCGTGGATATTTTAATGCGACCCGAAGGTTCCGTTGGCCCCACGCGTCGTCAGATCAAAAAGCCAGTTGTTTGTGGCATTAATGGTTATTGCATAGCCAACGGATTGGAGTTAGCCCTAATGTGTGATTTGCGTGTTATGGAGGAGTCTGCTGTGCTGGGCTTCTTCAATCGTCGCTTTGGTGTTCCCATGCTGGACGGTGGCACTGTTCGTCTGCCCGCCATGATTGGCTTGTCACGTGCATTGGATTTAATCCTAACCGGAAGACCGGTGGGCTCACAGGAGGCTCACGATATTGGTCTAGTCAATCGCATAGTGCCCACGGGCACCGCACTGGGACACGCCCTGGAGCTGGCCAACTGTTTGGCCAAATTCCCGCAACGTGCACTCAATCATGATCGCAATTCTGTGTATTCGGCAGCCTTTGAGACATCGACGTTCCACCAGGCGGTGCAGAACGAAGTTATGTACACATCCCGTGAAATCATTGAGGACATGCAAAATGGCATAAAGTGGTTCAATAATAGTAAGAAGTTTCGGTGTTCAAAGTAGCTGCATATTTATAATTTATGATTTTTCAGCTTTTAAGGCTGACACCACACACTCTTGGTTAAAACGTGATCGCTCCATGGCCGATTGGGATGATGAGGATGTTGCGGCGGCCGCTGCTCAAAAAGAGACCAAAAAGCAGGAAGAAGAGGCAGCTGTGCTTGAGGCGGAGAAACAAAAACAGGCAGAGAAAGCGCTTAAGAAGTCTAAGAAAGCTGCTGAGACTAAAGCTGAGGAAAAGTCTAGTGAAAAACCCGATTCGACTGAAAAGCCCAAGGACAAATGAAAAACAGAATATTAAACCTAAAATGTTATGTATATAGATTAACATCCTAACATGCAGTTCAGAACTGGTTAACTTGAAATTGCTTATTTATTTAAATACATAAAATCATTAACTTGAAAGCTGCTGCGACAAGGCTATCTTGCCAGACTTGAAAAAGCGTGCGCTAGATGTCGCTTTATACGGCTACTTGCAGAGGGCGCCGTTCACATTTTCATCCATTATCAGTAACGGCTTGATCTAAAGTATTGCAGTGATAATATAGCGGTAAAAGCCCTTGGACATAATGATTCACAGACAAACGACGTCCAGACTCTCATCAGATTAAATGATCTTTCCCTGCACTTTGCTCCCCCCACGAAACATGTGCTCGCAACCACCTAAAAGAGTGCTTGTTCACAGTTCAATGAGAATATTATACTTTTTAGTAACTACCTAACACTCATTAAGATTAAGATGCAATCAGCAGTTTTAAGGGCATATATTCTAGTGAAAACTAAAGATGATTATTTTCTGTATAAATACAGCGAGCAGTCGACTTTACTGTTTCAAACTAATTCATCCATTTTATACGTACTGTCTAGTCTTTTCCAAAAACTTGCATACAAATCACCTGCAAATCCAAAGGTAAGCAAAAACCCTACACATACTACTGCATTTGGTACAGTGAACTCACACAAATGGAGGAAAAAAAGGATTTGGTGTGCACGGAACTATTTTACCCTTTTCTTTGGATATTGAAAAGAAATTTTTTCGAATTTTCTGATGGAAATATTCAACACCAAAGTTCAAATAGACAATTATTGTTTTTTGTTGTCGATGTTATTTTTGGTGCACATTCTAAGCGAATGTTAGGACAGGTCAATGATTTATTTATTTATTTAAAGATTTGTGTTGAGTTTTTAATTGTGTAAAAAAAGTTTCCCTAACTAAATTTTACTTACTTTATCGCGTGTATATAATTATCTGCACCTAATTGCATTTGTTAGTTAACACTAAAGCGTTTAAATTAAATCGCGGATAATTATAAGCCACGTAGGTTAATTGAAGTCTACGAACCAAAATCCATTGGGATCGGCTTAGTTCAGAATATACAGAAAGGCAGATCACACGTAGCAGCAACAGCTATAACTGATAGGGAAAAATCTTAAGCGATTCTTGGTAAAACAGATGATTAATAATTATACTTCGAATATATATTAAAATTACAGACAAAGCGCAAGCAATGCCACCAAATTCTATAACCAATCCATCGGATGCACTGCCCACGTGCCCCGAGGATCAGGTGCTGAAAGCCAACAACAACCAAGTGGGTACAGGAGCAGGTGCATCCAAACAGACTGGTGTGCTCTTTGAGGCCGATGCGGATACCAACGATGGTGCCCTGGATGTGGATATAACGCAGTTTAAGAAGGCCGAAAAGCGCAAATTGAAATTGGTCTGGCGTAATATTTTGCTATTTGGCTATTTACATTTGTCGGCTCTATATGGCGGCTATTTGGCTCTGACCCAGGCCAAGTGGGCAACACTTGCTTTCTGTACGTATGATTATGACAAAACAACTTCCAAGTGATTCTAACATTTACTTTTATAATTGCAGCGCTCTTTCTGTATAACATTGGCATGATTGGGATTACGGGTGGAGCACATCGTCTGTGGGCACATCGTGCCTATAAGGCCAAGTGGCCATTACGTGTGATCCTAGTGGCATTCAATACGGTCGCCTTTCAGGATGCGGCCTTCCATTGGGCACGCGATCATCGTGTGCATCACAAGTTCTCCGAAACAGATGCCGATCCTCACAATGCCACACGCGGTTTCTTCTTCTCTCATGTTGGCTGGCTGCTGTGCAAGAAGCATCCCGATGTTGTGGCCAAGGGCAAGGGCCTTGATCTATCCGATTTGCGTGCCGATCGCGTCTTGATGTTCCAAAAGAAGTAAGTTAGAAACAAGCATAAGCTCAATTTGTTTTACTTATACATCGATCCTTATATTTGCAGGCATTACTTTGTTCTTATGCCTTTGGCCTGCTTTATCTTGCCCACTCTTATACCCATGTTTGCCTGGAACGAGTCCTTCTTGTGCTCCTGGTTTGTTTCCACAATGTTCCGTTGGTGTGTGCAGTTGAACATGACCTGGCTGGTGAACAGCGCCGCTCACAAGTTCGGTGGACGTCCTTATGACAAGTAAGCATTGCCACAAACATACAACAACACTTTCACTAATGAATCTCCTATCACACAGAAACATTAATCCGTCACAGA
This sequence comes from Scaptomyza caliginosa, assembly GCA_035044725.1. Taxonomy (NCBI): domain Eukaryota; kingdom Metazoa; phylum Arthropoda; class Insecta; order Diptera; family Drosophilidae; genus Scaptomyza; species Scaptomyza caliginosa. The sequence continues at coordinate 1,690,421 of JAWNNR010000686.1, forward strand.
GTCCCTATGTATCGCTGTTTACTCTGGGTGAGGGCTGGCACAACTATCATCATGTGTTCCCCTGGGATTACAAGACCGCCGAGTGGGGCAATTATTCATTGAACATGACAACCGCCTTTATTGATTTCTTTGCCAAAATTGGTTGGGCCTATGATTTAAAGTCCGTGGCACCGGATACCGTTGAGAAGCGAGTGCGACGCACAGGAGATGGCAGCCATGAATTGTGGGGTTGGGGCGACAAGGATCTAACTGCTGAAGATGCCCAGAGTGTGCTACACGTGGACAAGAAGGCTTATTAGTGTCTTTTACTAAATGTCTATGTGCATGATACTTACATAACTTAACAATATTATAAGCAAACATGATATAGCGGTTAAAGTTCTTTATAGAATGTAATAAGAAAATATATAAATACATACATATACAATTTGATTAACAATGATATCGCAATTGAAACGGAATTGATGTGTCTAGACGGTTCGGGTCTGCAGGTGCGTTGAGTGTTGATAAGCGTAATCTTTGATGTAGCTGGTTACTCGGTATAGTTGGCTATTGTTTATGGCAGTAAGGGGCCATGTTCCTCCTCGAGCTTCTTGTTCTTGACATCCAAAATGTGCAGTACGATTTCGGAGAGTATCTTTGGATTTACGCCAGCCTCGATGAGTACCAGACAATGTTGGAGTGCTTCGGTAGAGAGACGCGTATTAACTATTCCGGATATCGTATGGACCGCTACGCGTAATGGTACGGATTTGAACAAAAAGTTAGGCTTCTCTTTGTCGCTGTTTGGCACCAATTCGGAGCCAGCTTCGCTTTCCAGCTCGTTTTGATCTTCATTTGGCTGCTGAGGTGCTTCCTCTTGGTGCGACATTTTATCGCACCAGCTGATAAGTAAAATGCTTAGCTGGGAATAAAAGCAGCGATAGGTCACAGAATGCACGTTATTATCGATGAATAATTTTAAACAAACAATTTGTTCGTCAGGCCTTTTTACTGTTTGTTTTTGACAAGTAATAAGATTGTATGAATATGAAAAACACAAATAAATGTAAGTAATTGTGAAATATTTTTATTTGTTTACTCTATATGGGCACCTAGCAGGAACATATTTTATTTGATTGCTGTTAAATATCGATAGATTTTATCCAGTTGCATTTGGCACTCGATTTTTTTACTTGGTTCATGTACCCAATATTTATCATCTCTAACCAGTAACACAATAGCATCAGTTGCAAGAAATTTAGAGATTTCTCATCTTCTTGGATTTACCCACTGAACTTTTTTAAAAGTTAATCAAGTAAGTTGTTTTTATTTGTATGCACTCTATTGAAAACATGTTGCAATAAGTTGACACAACTGTAGCAGCAAAAGTGTTCGGGTTCGGTGCTCACAACGCAGAACAACATTATATTGTGGAAAAAAAAGCATTGCTCTTAAGTGGCTCTTATTTGATTAGAACATTGTTTTCACCATATTCTGATGCGCAGCACATTCTTGTGGTGACATCACTATGCATTCAATGACGGAAGGTTACGAATGAAAATCCCTGTCGTACGTTGGTTTCATCACGTGTTTAAAAATATAATACATTTAATAGAATATATACATATTTGGTTTATTACCGAAGGGTCAGTCGATTGACGTCCAGTTGTCAAGAACACGTTGAACAGGCGTTAAGCCGATTAGAATCATGTTTAATCTGTTTGACTCGGCGAGTTCATCTGCTCTATAATTTTCCATGCTGCGCAATTGTTTTGCAAGCTTGCATTGCTCAAAAATCTGCATGTATGCAGATTTTCCATACAATCTGCAGCTGATAGCAACAGAATATCGTTTACGATATTCGACGTATTACAGCAACAGCTGTGCATAACGCTTTACGTTCTTCCAGCAAACGCAGTTGATTTACATTTAAAAGCATTTGTTACCTAGAAAAAGTTTCCATCTTGCATACACATTATTAGTTTGTATTTACAAAAATGCTAATATGTGTCATTAGTTAAACTTGTTTGGATACGCAAACTAAACTTATTTGTATAACAATAGCATACCGAAATACTAAAGTTAACATAATTTCTGATACTCTATATAAGAATTAAAAAACAAACATGAATAAATATGTATAAATTAGTTAAGCTTTTAGGTAGAATTATGTGGTTTTTCTTTCGGTTGCATACTTCACAACAAGTTTGAACATTAAACATTAATGCTACTTAAAAAATTCAACTTGTAAACAAATGCTGTAAACAATTTGACAGAGCTTTGTCATCTACTATTGGACTTGTTGATTAACTAGTTTCAGCTGGCCAAAGTACAATGAATTGAACACGTTTGTATAATTGACTAGACATAATAGCCACTTGCACAAATGAATTATTAATAGCATTTCTCTACCCTGAACCCATATGAAAGATTAGCAAACTGGTTATCTTATAAACGATACACTTTTCCAGAATAAGTATAGTGCAGAGTGCAAAGCGATTCATTCCAAAGTATTTTTGATTGGCGTGTTGCTGTTGAAATTTGCGCATTGTGCAATTGGTCATTTACTGATCTAATTGCTCTTATTACCTCTGTAAGTTGTTTTTAAAAGGACAAAAATTTAAGTTAAAAGCAACAATTGCAACCATTAACATGACAACAAATTGGTCAAAAAACTTCTAAAGCATATGCATACGTGCAAAGCTTGTTTTTGCTCGTTATCTTCCACGTGTGTGTTTGTGTGCATGCATACGTATGCCATGTGGAAATACGCAAGCTTCACCTTGCCGTATCAACAAATATACCTAGAAGCAAAGAAAGGGGCAGTATAAGTTTTGCGTCGCTGCCAACGTCGAAAGTCTGCGAGCAAAAAAATTGTTTAAATTTTTACCACTCTGCCCAAGTTGCTCTCAGTTCGAGTTGAAACCGTAGAGCGTGCGGACGTGTTAACGTTAAGCTGCTCGCTCGCCTTGTGCTGAAACAGTGAAAAACTACAATTTGTATATTTCCCAAATAGAAAAGCGCGAAAAGAAAAACTTTATTAGCTTTGTCAACGAACAGGTTAGTAATATTTGTGTGTGTAGTTTGATAACTTGCAACGCGACAGGATTTTCAAGTGTTTACGTAAAAGTATTAAACAACATAATAAGAGAAAGAAAAAAATCTAGTCAAAAAAACCTAACCACTGATCGTATCTTTATTCATGCAAACGCCTGATTATGTTTTTTTTTTTATTAAGCTTTACTCTTTAAATTGTGAAGGCTGTACTTTAACGGTCAAAACGTCTACTTCTACTAGTTGCTGAAGGTTAAAGACCTAGGCACACACAGGTCTTTTATAGAGTTAGCTTGGGGCGCTTTGGCAATTCGGCCATGTATTTAACTATGAGTCGAGACTATTCAGTCAATGATAACTACATTAATACAATGATAACTCATTCTTATGCCGAACAAAACTCACTTAATATGTTAATTTGTATACATATGTATATGTATTCTTAAAAATAGCCAAGGTACAGAGTAACACTTTGTGTTAACCCAAAAACAAAAATCGTCCACACTTTCCTTTTTACAAAATTTGAATCACAAATTAATGTAAAAACATTTAACTTTTATGAACTTAGTTGGATCCTGCCTTATTTATAATTCATTCGTCTTAGTAGTAAGCAGAGTAAATAAACATTTGCTTACAGCGAATTGCGTGTCTAATTAAATGCAGTACATTTAACATGTGCTAAATTGAATGAGCTGCCGGAAAGCTTTCTTTTTTTTTACTATTTAGGCATAACACACAAAAGATTAGAAGCATCAATAGAAACTGACCGAGACGACCCGATTATTTACGCGCTGTATAGAGCGAGTCACGCTGTTCGAACGTGATGCCGGTCGGCGAAATGAGCTTCCATCCATTACAATTCTCTCAGTTACATTGTTGTTTTCGCTCTCCCACGCGTTGCGCTCTGCTGTGCGCATTGTCGCCAATGGGGCTGCGTTAACACACACATTTCAAGTTTAATATCAATAAAAGTGTAGAGCTTATCAAATGCTGCGAGGTGCGGCCATGTCATTGGCACATACACTTTGCCAAAAGGTTCTTGTGCCGGCATAGGCTTTGCCGGTTTTTGCTACATTTTGTTGTGCACCACTCGTCGCAAGAATAAACAGCTGTTTATTTAACATGGCGAGAGAGTGACAGATAGAGCTGTGCTTACGCTCACGTTCACAATTTTGGGCGCCATGTTAGAAAAGCTTTCGTTGGTGATCGGTTCTTTTTCTTGCAAATTCGATGTATGTGTACATGCAAATAACAAAAATTCAATCGGATTTCTTGTTCTTTCTATCTTTCTGCCTCGTTCTTTTAAGCAGCAGCATTGTTAGTGTAATCGCCTTTTTCTGGCGCAGACGTCGTATGACTTTTAGCACACGTACTCACATGGTTCACATTTCACTGTTATGATATACTATACATACTACATACATACATACTGCAGCACAATATGGCATTGCTATTTACAACTAATAATAGCATGCATTTGTTTATTCACATGACTTTCTTTGTATGAGAGTTAAAGCTAACGTGTGGTACAATTTTTATTGTATAATTAAAAATTGCATCAGATTTATGACTAATTAGCAAACAGCCATTAGACGCGGCGCAAGCATCGAGCGATAAGTCTTGAATAGCTTTAAATAGTATTGGTTAAAAATGTAGACGGTTATCGGTAGAATATAAAAAAGAAAAAACCCTGACCCTGAATAATATTTAATCATTAGACATTTTTCGATTCGTGTCTTTTTCTAATCGCTTAACACATGTACAAAGCTTTGCTGCCGGCACAGCGAACCATTCAAAGAAGAGCTTGCGAGAGCAAAAGCTTAAGCTACACACAGCAGCTGGCTTGGTTGCTTTGCGCGAAATTTGTACTCAACAGTTTTATACTTAACCCCCAATTGGCAGGTTGTAAAAAAAAACGTGCTTGCCCAACGTTGAAAAAGGTAAAGCAATGATGCCATTGTTCAGTTGTATATATGCACAATATATATATATATACAATGCACATACATAAATAAATTGTGGCAGCAGTGTAAAACATAAATTTTCGATTCTTAATTACTTTCTAATTGTTTATTCTCGCGATGTTTGTATACATATATATGTGTGTGTGGTGAAAAAAAATATTTGTTTGAAAAATTTTCCATTGCCAGGCACGTACACCAACAAGCTAATCTCGTGGCCTTCACACAAGGCGCCCAGTGACCCATATGTGTGTGTGTGAGTGATTGTGTACGCACTCTCACATAGAGTGCGGTTCACGCTCTCTTTTTTCTTTTCGGGAAGCTTATGTGTATTGGTATTGGTGTATTTTGTGTTGTTGTACCGGCACTTTAATTACTGTAATGACAAATGGCCTTCAGAGAAGGGGCAAATAAGGTGTTAAAGAAGTAACTGGATTAAAATTCTCTTAATAACTTGCGGTGTTAAAAAATGGCTGTTTATTAATAGCAGCAGAACCATTTTTAACGAACACCGTATTGATTATTTTCATCAGCTTGACTCTAGGGTCAATGCCTACAAGTTGTCGCTTGCCAAAAAATTTACCACACGTCGGCATATTGCAAAGTTAAAACTGTGCACAAACACAAGGTGACAACATCGAAGCTTTATGTAAATAAGCAAAAGAGGGTAAAGAACATGGTATTTTTTTCTCTAAGTGTACATAGGCACTAAAGATAGGTGCGTCAACGCGTCTAAACAACCAAAAACAAAAAAAAAAGCGTGTCAAGTTCAGCTTAGCCAATTTGCTTAGTTAATTGTCTTGCCATATTAATTTACCAAATTGTGTGTTTGTTGTTGTCTTTGTCTTTGTCATTTTAGTAGCTGGTACAAAATGCCGCCCAACGCCACCGCTGGAGGACAGTCGATTACAGACTCGCTGATCTCTGCCGCTGCCAACGCAGCCGCCGAATCGGAGCAGAATCCAACAAAGCTACAGCAGGACTCAACTGGCGTTCTGTTTGAGTGCGATGCAGAGACCATCGATGGTGGACTCGTCAAGGATATTGTGTCGATGAAAAAGGCCGACAGGCGAAAACTGAAACTTGTCTGGCGCAATATTATTCTATTTGGCTATTTGCATTTGGCTGCACTCTATGGCGCCTGGCTGATCTTCACCTCGGCCAAATGGCAGACAATAGCACTGGGTAAGCGCATGGCAAACTGAGTATAAAGTGCCTTTTAAATATGTGTATATACATTTGTATTTCATTGTTTAACATCATCTTGGCGTCGCGTGCCGTGCATATCAATTGCAAGGTTATCAGTTAGTTGTTTATTTCAAATTTGGCGCTGATAACATTGAACAAAGTCAGTCGAACCGTTCGAAGCAGAAGTTAATAAGCATAATGCCTGTATATATGGAGATGTTTTGCTAACTATATATGATTTAGATTATGGCTGCCAGTTCTTTGTGCGATATTCTTAAACAGTATTGTTTCTAATGCGCAAATAATTATTCAATTGTAATGTTTCGTACATATAGTATACCATGATAAACTAGTCAACATGTTTTATTGTATGTCCAAAAAAATTTTAATAATACTATAAACACGTAGGATAAACAAATAGTTGAACGTTCTTGAATAAATAATGGACGATTTTCAAGTGCCTCGCAAGGTAAATCGTCATGTACTAAAAGCCATTCAATATATAACCGAAACTCGCAAAATTGAGTATGCAGAATACGCTGATATTCAAAAGGTTGTGAAGCATTCAATGCGTAATTGTAATCCTGTTCATCGTCTGGACAATTGCATAAGGCAATCGTTACATAACTTGACTCTATTGGGGCTATTAACTGCTAGCAAGGATAATCATGCTTATGCCATACGCCATGTCTTGTATTCCTAGGTCTTCCAAATAAATTCGTTGTTAGCTTCTTAAATATAGATGATTATAATAGTTTTCTTATTCCTATTGCAGCTTTTATTCTTTATGTTGTTTCTGGCTTGGGCATCACGGCTGGCGCTCATCGCTTGTGGGCCCATCGCTCCTACAAGGCTAAATGGCCATTACGTGTGATTTTGGTCATTTTCAATACGATTGCCTTCCAAGATGCCGCTTACCATTGGGCGCGCGATCATCGTGTGCATCACAAGTACTCGGAAACGGATGCTGATCCACATAACGCAACGCGCGGCTTCTTCTTCTCTCACATTGGCTGGCTGCTATGCAAGAAGCATCCGGAGGTAAAGGCCAAGGGCAAGGGTGTTGATCTATCTGACTTGCGTGCCGATCGCGTCTTGATGTTCCAAAAGAAGTGAGTTGACTATTGAAACAATATACTTAATCATGATCTAACTAATTGTTGCTCTCTCTATTCGCAGGCATTACATGATTCTGATGCCTTTGGCCTGTTTCATTCTGCCAACTGTGGCGCCCATGTATTTCTGGGGTGAGACTTTGATGAATGCCTGGTTTGTGGCCACCATGTTCCGTTGGTGTTTCATTCTGAATGTGACCTGGCTGGTGAATAGTGCTGCACACAAATTTGGCGGACGTCCCTATGACAGATTCATCAATCCATCGGAGAACATTTCTGTTGCGGTACTTGCTTTCGGTGAGGGCTGGCATAACTATCATCATGTGTTCCCCTGGGACTACAAGACCGCTGAGTTTGGCAGATACTCGCTAAATATGACCACGGCTTTCATTGACTTCTTTGCCAAGATTGGCTGGGCCTACGATCTAAAGAGCGTCTCGCCGGACATCATCAAGAAGCGTGTGAAGCGCACTGGCGATGGCACCCATGCCACCTGGGGCTGGGGCGATAAGGATCAATTGAAGGAGGAGATTGACGATGCAGTTATCACACACAAAAAGAGCGAATAAATGAAGAACTTAGTTTACACGAGATAGCCAAGATGAATTGATTCAAACTCTGCAAAAGAAAAAGAAAAACAGTTGTAATTGCGAAACAGAAAAACACATTTAATGAAAGATAGAGAGAGCGAGAAAAATATCCATTTTACACACACGCCAGCTAAAGAATATATAAAGCAGCAAATGATGATGATGAATGAAGCAAGAAAACCCTTTAAATAATTTTAAGAAATGATAATGTTTATGATAAATATCTGTTGTTTATCGATAACTGTGTACCGTCTGTGTTAAACGAGCTCTGGAAATGTTTTTTTTTTTCGCTCCACAATATTTGTAATTTGGTTCTTATTGTTTGGAGACTCACACATTATTATGGATGCACGGTCGCGGAGTACAGAGTAACCCCATCCATACCCCTTAAACAGCAGCCGGCAAGCGGATAGCAAAATGTATCTTTACAATTATATATTTACATACTTACAAAAACGCATACCATAAATATACTACTACTGATACTATTATTATATAAACATTGTAACATTATGGTTCAATTGGAAATAGTACTTGGAGTCTTTTCAGTTTGGCACAAGCAAAGAGATTCAGTTGAATAAGTGAAAGTGATTATATTTTTTCTCAGTTTACCAACGCAACATACCTGTAAAACACATACAAAAGAGATGATTTTAGTATTTATAGTAAACCAATAAAGAGAAGATGAAAAATAACACCACACTCAAGAAATCAAATAATATATATCTATACATATATTATATGTTTACGATTTAATAAACGATCTATGTTAGAACTCAAACTAAGCAAGAGAATCTTTAAACGCTAACACGCACAAACTCCAAAAGATCGCAAAATTGTTATAAATAAAACCGAAAATCTCTTCGTTTTAGATTTTAAATCCAAGTGATCTTTTCCTTTCAATCACACATTTGCTTGTTTTCCAAATGTTTTAACACATAAATGAAGTTAATACCGAACAGAAAACAACTACACAAACCAACATAATAATAAGAACTTTTCACAAAAAATTATTGTTCAAACTCTATACAATGGATCAGTTCCATGTGCCCAAGTATATCAATCGGATTGTCTACAATGCCGTCGATGAGTTGCAATGCTTACAACCTGGTTTTGTGTCCGGCGAGCTTATCAGTGAGACTGTTAAGAATCAATTGCGCCGCACGAAATATAGTAAATTACCTAATTTGGATGAAGCCATAGATAAATCGCTGCGTAATATGGCACATCTGGGTGTCCTTTCGCATACAGGCTTTCCGGAATATGCCATACACCACAACATGAACTTTACCAAGCCCGAAACAAATCGGTTAAATATGCGGCCTAGTAGGACCAAATCAAACAAAGTCAAGTCGACCAGCCGAAAACGCCAATCAAACACTAAACACTCGACGATGGGGATAATGTGTAAGGAATGCCACTCAACCTGTTCAGATTTGCTTAAGAAATACAAGTCGATTAAACTGGTGAATTCCAAGGAGGCTAACGAAACTGATGCACCTACAGCAACTACGATCCCCAATGATGATGCTCCTGAGACCATTTATTCTTAAATCATAAGCTTACTTGCATTTTGAGTTAAAATCTCAAGCCTTAAATTATTAAACTGTATTTATCGATTATTTTAACCGCTTTACAAAACTCGATAGACAAAATACTTAATTGTGGTGGTCGGCTAATATAGCCGAGCCCATATGGGTTTGACAGTGCCAATTTGAGCATAACATTTACATTTCTGCATTGGAGATAACATTGTGTATATTTACATTCGACAATTTCTCTTTTTGGTTTCAATCCACTCTCAAACCTCATCACATACGCATTGGTCCAACGCCAAACACTGGCGTCTTTCGGTTTAAATTTTTCGTAACTCTTTTGCGTTAATTTCTATATGCATATTTTAACCAAATGTTTTTAATCTATGCAAGTGTTTCAGTTTTGATTTTTATCCGCGCTTAACATTAAACTCGCCGTCGCTATCAACGTTCTCCGTCTTGCCGTCTTCTTGTGACGTCAAATGCGTTGCGTCTGATATGCACAAAACACAACTAAAGTAATTAAATATAAACTCTTTAATCTTCAAACGTACAACAAACAACTTGACTTCAAAATGGATATGAAATTCGTCATGATTATAATACTCGGCTTTGGATTTATGTTTGTCTTTACTGCATTTCAAACAATGTGTAACATTGAGGTGAGTTCCGAGTGTAACTATTATTTGTGTGTGTGTGTGTATGTATGCGTGGGCGTTGTGTTGACAACCCTCCTTCCTGCCCCATAGGGTTATTTTCGTCCTTGTCCTTGCCAATAGACGTTGTAGTAGCCTTGGCATACGTGTCGTCGTTTGCCAGTCGCTCATCCACACACCCACGCACACACACACATTTACTTACGCCTGTGTGTATGCATGTATATCTGTTTCAATTACATTGATGTAAATGTATGTATGTGTATATTAGCTGTGCTGTGAACAAGAAAGCGCCTTACTCAATTACCAATTGAGTAAATTATACTGATTTTGTGTATGTTTTTCTGCAAAACAAAAACTAACAGATTGCTCCGAATTTTATTATTGTTATTTGCTGTAATGCTAGCCTTTTGAGCATCATAAATCAAATCAGCATCTAATAACTTATAGTAGTAGAGATAATGTTTGCCAACTGATAACAAAAACATTTTACTGCTTCATTTTACCTATCATTTATGGTCAGACCCACACAAATACCAAGAGTATATAAATCAATTTGATTATTGCAATTTGAGTTTCTTGCATCTAATTGATGAGCTCAAAAGTCAACTCCCCTCGTGTCAAAGGGCAGATGTCGGTTAACTGGCGTGAGGGCTTTTATTGACTAGAAAAGGGAAAAAATGTTGCTGTTGATAACACGAAAACGCCCACATACATGCATTAACGTATGCACTGAGCGAAATTAAGCTCTATGCCAGCAAATCTTATAGTTTTTATTGAGCTTTAATAACACATATGAAAAATGTTAGCTGTAAGAGCAACCATGTTAAGTAACAGTTATTATGTTCAGTGTGTGCCATGGTGTCTGGCTGTCTGTTTGGTGTTCTTTGTGTTTACGTTGCGCCCCCTTGCACCCCCCACCGATGATCATTAAAAACCTAGAATATGTAATTACAAAGATTAAATGTTTGACCGACCTACAGCATTACTTTCTGACTTACAAATGTAAATATGTGTATGTATGAATGTGTAAAGCTTCATTAAAGCTTCTATTCATTTGTTAGTAATAACGGTTTATTCATGCCTTTCTCGGGACTGCGTTAACAGTGTTAAAATGAAGGTCATTTCTGTATAAATATAGAACTGGACTGAGCTGTCACTTAAACGAGAACATTAAACAGGATTTTTATTTTAAGGCTTAGTCATGTCTTATGACAAGTTCTTTTATACTCTGTGTTCGCTGGCGAGCATTACCTGGAGTAAAAAATTGTTATGGTATTTCAACGTCGAGTCGTTAATTGAACTTTCAGGTTTTTGTTTTCGTTGTGTATCGCCCTTGTGAAAGCGATATGAATTTAAAAGCGTATTTTAATTCAGTGATTGCTTCTATTTTAAATTAAAGACAAATCATTAATATTCTGTTATCTATTATCAAGTTGAATGAACTGTAACCAAAAACTGTTATGACACACATTTGTTGGGTTTTTTTTTCGACTTTTACCTAAGTTTATATGAAAAAAAACAAACATTGCTAAAATAATTTGATGTATATCGCATAACACGCTCACTTTTAAGTTATAGCCATTTGCCCTCAAGTTAGTTTTTTTTTTTTTTTTTCAAGCAATTTACTACGCTTTAAGCCATATCAAAGTTAGCTGGAATTCCACACTGGGCGTTCACCAAATCGCTTACCAAACTTATGGAGAAGTAAAAACAATCGATCGACAAGTTATATGTATATTTGTTACAGGTTAGAGCGTAATTTTGTAAGCTAAAGGCCTTGGCTTATGCCGCAATCTATCAATAGTTAACGTTGTTTGCTACGTTACGTTAACTACGGTTGGCTTATCCAATAGTCCAGTGTGTGTACATTTCTTATAAACCGACCTAATAATAAGTTTCGTTGGTTGCGCTGCAAAGTAGAACAATACAGCAATCATTTAGCGGAAGTGCGCTCTCTTACACGCTCAATATAGCGGTTTTATCTATTATTTACAAATACATACCGATGTAGACAATGTAAACATGCTGTTTGTCATAATGTTAACATCACACGCAACTGTTAATCTTACGTTAGGAGCTTTAAACTTGTTAGTAATGTTGAAAAGTGAACCAGTTCGTTTGCTTATCCAAATACCTAAAAATTTCCAATATCTAACTAAATAATTAACAGCATTTTTAGTACGGTCATATTTTATACATGATTGCGCAATTCAGAGCAACACTTCGCACACAATTTAGGTTGCAAACGCATCAAAGCCAACTCTTTCAATGTCATTGCAATTGCAAGTTCGCTGCACACACAAAAACACACGTACACACACACACACACACACCGATGCATGTCAGGCTCAAGGCCAAGCTGACCAGCCTATGTGTGCATTTGTTTGCACATGCATACATACAAATAGCAATAAACATATGTACCAAATGTGTTAGCGAAACGGCGTAAAACAATAATAAATTTCGACTGTCCCACTGGCGTAGCATAAAAGCCGTTAGACGCCAAAACAGCGACGTCATTACTCAACCAGCAAGTGGGTGCGCCACTAGACGAGCCCACAATGCCGCCGCACACCTTACACCCCCTGCACCGAAAAAAAAAAAACAAACTGGTTTCTGCATTTCGTTTTTGCAGTCCTTTTTTGCCAGCGCGTTTGTATTGTTTGAGAGTTGTCGCACCAGTTGATATTTGCGTAACAACTACCAAACATACTTATGCACATGTATGTATGTGTGTGTGTACATGCATACCTGCATAAATAACAGATCTTTGCAAGCCTTTAATTCCGGCTCACGCAATTTACAGTTTTTGCTTCACTTACTCTCTTTTATTCATATGGCCAATCATTGACTTTCACATTGTTGCATATTTGGATTTGTTTTTTTTTTTCTTAAAACTGCGTTTAATTCCAAGTATTTGCTTAAAACTTAACCCAGTTTTTTGTTTAACTGTGTCTTTTTTTTAACAACACTTTAATGTTTATTAAACATGTGCTCCAAAGCTTTTGAACTGATAATAGTTGAAGCGTTCTTATCAGTTTATTGTTATTGTTGTAATCAATAAACATTTGAATTGGCATTTATGATTACAACAATAACATACATGCTTTAAACAAATCTTCATTTTCACTTCGATAACAGATATTTAGAATTTGGGTTTTCTGTTTTCATATTCCCATACAGTGGGAAAATTCTCCAAAAATTTCTATATAAGATAAAATGTGAAACACCTTTCTTTTTTCTTTTACGAAAACAAAAACATGCGTGCGGATAAATTCCCGTGAATTCGCATTATAAACAAACAAAATTACTTTCACTTTTCCACTGTCATTGACACTTGCCCCGTGCTTATAAATATCTGTCTATCCCTCTCTCGCTTACTCTCTTTGTGTTTCTGTTCACAGTAAAGTGCCGTAATAATAAGTTCTTGGAGCACTATAGAACTGATAACTGTCAATTGTCTGTTAACTATGCTGTTAAAACGAGCACAAGGACTAAGCCAGTTTTTAAAGTAGTACAAAATGCAATCAATGCAAATCGTATTGCGGTCAGAGTCAAGTTGAGTCGCGATAACGATATTAATATTAAATATTTTTCTATTTTCTTGTTAGGTGCTTTTTTTTTTTTTATACACAATCCTTAAGCGTGGAAAATTTTGTGCAAAAAAAACACGTTTGCGTTGTATTTTTCCATTTAAAAATGCAATAATTTAATGCATAAATCTGGCTAAAACGTAGCCATGCAAGAATATTTTGTGTTTTTTTCAGATATGGCCTGCCATTGCACTTGAATTTGCCAACCGTAAAACTCGTTTACAGCTGCGCCAAGAATTGATTAAAAAACATACATACGAAAAAAAAACTAGTATATGTGTATGTATATGTAGAAATATGTGCTAAAAGGTTGTTGGAGACAGATTCAGCTTTATGTATGCATATACTATAGTTTGTGACAAAATCCGGACCTAAATGAATACGAAAAAAAAAAAACAACGCCCACTACCGCATCCGCATAGGAAATGCTCAAGCTATATACATATATATAAACCTATATACATACAGACAAAAAAAAACCCTGAAATACGTTTCGTGCTTAGCATTTGTTTTGGCCAAAATTTATTGGTTAAAAGTTTATTGACGTCAAATACATGTTTTTTTGTTATATTGAAAACTGAATGAATTTGTTTTTTTTTTTTGTTTATTGCACAGAAAACGATATTGGACAGCATATCGCAGGAGGATGAGAGCTTTAAGGGTGATGGCTATACCAGCCTGGCAATTCTATATCTATTCTTTTCGCTATCCAATTGGCTGGCGCCATCCTTTATCTCCTTTACGGGACCACGGGTGGCAATGGTTGCCGGTGCTGCAACTTACACGTAAGTGTTTTAAAACTTAATCTGTTTTATCTTATTTTAATTAAAATTCATTTTTCTTCTTCTACCCACGGCCAGCGCCTTTATGATCACATTCCTGTTTCCATCCACGTGGCTATTGTATGTGGCAAGCGCTTTGTTGGGTCTGGGTGCATCGATTACTTGGACGGGTCAGGGCACGTATTTGGCGAGATGCAGCAATGCGGATACAATCTCACGGAATTCGGGCATCTTTTGGGCATTGCTGCAGTGCAGCATGTTCTTTGGCAATCTCTTTGTGTACTATCAGTTCCAGGACAAGACGCAAATTGATAAGGAGACACGTAATCTAGTCATTGGTGTGCTCACTGGTGTTGCCATTTTGGGCATTGTTTTCTTGGCCGCACTTCGTTTCATGGCCAGCAATGCGGAGCAGGATAATGAGTTGGAACAACAGCATACTGGCTGTGGACAGGCTCTGTATGCTCTTAAGTTGGCTGGCAAACTGTTTTGCACCAAGCGAATGCTTCTCCTTAGCTTGGCTTTCTTCTATACAGGTAAGTCAAAGGGCTTACTTAACCAATCCTGGTTTCTAATCCACTACTCGTTGCTTGCAGGTCTGGAGCTGTCTTTCTTTAGCGGCGTCTTTGGCTCATCCATTGGCTTTACCATGAACATTGCCTCAACGCCCAAGGAAATTGTTGGTCTTGTTGGCATTTGCATTGGCGTTGGCGAAGTCTTTGGCGGTGGCTTCTTTGGCATTTTGGCCTCGAAGACAACACGCTTTGGACGCGATCCGATTGTTATTGCCGGCTATGTGATGCATATGGTTGCCTATCTGCTGACCTTCCTCAACCTACCGAATAGTGCACCGTTTAAGGATACCACCGATATATCGTATTTGGATCCACCTAGCGCCGCCATGGCTCTAGTCTGCGCCTTCCTTTTGGGCCTGGGTGATGCCTGCTTCAACACTCAAGTTTACTCCATGCTAGGTGGCGAGTTTGTCAATAATCCCGTTGGCGCTTTTGCCTTATTCAAATTCACACAATCTGTGGCGGCGGCCATCAGTTTCTTCTACTCCTCGCACTTTGGACTGTATGTGCAGTTGGGCATTCTGGTGGTGACTGGTACCATTGGCACCATTGCCTTTATCATTGTTGAATGGAGCTTCAAGCGGGAGCATAGCGAGCAGGAAAAGTAGGACGAGGAGTATGGGGAGGAGGAGGAGGATGAATGGGGGGCAGACGATGATGATTTTGATTGGAGTGTAGAATATTAATACGTTATTTGATTCCAATGCTGTTTTGTATGTAAGAAACTAGTATTAGTATTGATGAGATTGCTTTAGCCTAAAAGCACACGTACATATGTGTATATGTGTGTATATATATATATATAGATATATAGATATGTTGAATATGTTTGTTAATACCGATGCATGTGGCATTTATTTGGATGCACTTGCGACGGCGTCTTCCTATACATATGCAATAATAGTTGAATTGTTATTGAGCGCTTAATGTTGCTATATATGTATGAATGTATATGTATATCTATATGTATTTTAATGTTGATACATAAAAAAAACACACGCGTATTCGTAATTCTAGTTGTAATTGTTTTTATATATATGTATATGTATGTATATTGTATTCGTATGTTTATTTATTTTAAGCACAATATGGTCGCTATTGTACATTTTTATTGTCTACAATAACAACAGAATGCAGCAAGCGTGCATTAAATATACACAACGTATTTGAAGATAAAAACGCAAAAGAATTTTCTCTTGAAACAATTTGTTTTCAATTTCAAATTGTAACGAAAACGCGCGCAGCATCTGGCGTTTACCAACACTGACGGCAGCTGCTGGCACTGCGCTTTCGTCAAGTTTCGTTTAGTTTATCTTTTTGCATTTATTCCGTATTCCGTTTTGTCGTTCAGCTGACGTTTCATTTCGCTGTCTCATTGTTGTTGTTGAGCAACACTTGTCGAGAGCGGACGTGCTGTGTTATTTGCTGCGCATATCGGTTGGGTACGCATTGCGGGTGTTTGTGTTAACTAATTGCGAATAAAAACTACTTGAAAGTCGGTCGCGCCAGCACCGACAGCAACAACAACAACAGTAGCAACTACCGCTAAATCCATTGAAAAAATTCAATAACAAAATCGTGTGTAAAGAATTTTAAGTTGACGCTCTACCCGCGCGTGTTTATGTGTATGTGTGTGTGTCTTGTGAGAGTGTGTGTAAAATTGAATATGGCAATGCGAAAAAGCAGCTAGCAGATGTGTTTGTGTATTGTTTTTATATGTAGTTATTAAGTGCTGCAAATTAGCATTTCTTTAAACTAAACAGTGCTCATAAAGTACGTGAAGCGGGACCGGGTTTAAATAGAGGTACACTACAACTGCTGCTCCAATTGCAACGCGTAGGTAACTTTAATAATTAGCAATATAGTATCTGTTTAATTGTGTGTGTGAGTGTCGAAACCTTGAGAAATTTGTTTGGAATGTGAGCCAAAGTGCTCAGCATAAAAACAAAAGCCCATTTTCAATTCAAACTCATATGCAGGCGCGCAACAGCGCAGCTGCAGCGAACAGAAACAGAAGCAGAGACAACGACAGTGGCAGAATCGCGACGCCTACGCCAGCGACGACGTCATTTGAACGCATTTCGCTTTTCATTTTGTGTTTGTCGCTTGTTATTGTCGTTGTTGTTGCCTTTGAAGTGGTGGAGGAGATGAACAAACGCGTTAGTTGTCTTCTCTCCCATGTGACCGTTGTATATGTGTGAATGTCTCTTTTTTCTGGGTGCCTTTGTCTGTGTGTGTGCGGCTCCTTGATGGCTTTTGCTTGGTCATTGCTGCTTTTACGATTTTCCCGTCTCTGCGCTCAAGTGTGTGTGTGTTTGTGTGTCTGTTGTTTCTCCTTTCATTCATTTTCTTCAATTTATTGAATGCTCTACGCTTGGGTCAACAAACCAAATGATTGCGACTTCGTTTGTGCTATGTGTGTGTGTGTGTTTCTTAGTGTTTTCCTTTGTGCTTGTATTTGTGTCTCTTCTGTAAGTTTAGCCATTGATCGCGTCCGGTGATTTGTTGTTAGTGGAGAATCAACTTTGGCTGTTCACTTCACTTTGCCTTTTGTTTTTATTGGTGTCATTAAAAATTGTTGCTTTCCGTCTTTTTGATGGGAAAGGTCGTATCAGAGTTGCCATTTCGAAAATTTCAAAGCCTAGCTGGACAGCCGAAAAAGTTATCGGAACTATTAGTTCTTTTGTCGTCCGTAGTCAAACTAAGAATTGTGTGATGCAATTTTTCTTATTGATTTTATTTACTGTTAAGTTCCAGAAGCTCTAACATACACTTAGCGAGAGATTTTTCTATTGGACCGCTGGACCATTAGACAGAACCGGTTCTTTTTTGCACGTACAAACTTCATTATCTCAAAAGGCACTTAGTTCTTTTTTTTTGCTCTTCACTAGAGACATTCATCTTCATTTGCCTTTCTTTGGCGACATGCGGCTGGTTTTTTTTTTGTTTTTCTTTTGGCATCGTGTCAATAGCCTAGAACTTGAGTGAAAAGAGAAACACACAGAAATAAGTGTTGGCTGGTAATGAATGTTTTTTGTTTGGTTGCCGGTTTCGACTCTCACCTTGTGGCTAGCTATGCAGCAGCTGCTAATCAGGGCCAACTCAAGAGCACAAATAAACTTCAAGCTTCAAAGCGTTTTTTGTTTTTTCTCTCTGCTGTCATTGGTGTTAATGAGAAAGAAGAGTCATAGATAAACACTTGTCTCTGGGTGGCCGAATTTATTTGGCCGTTAAGTTAGTTACCTTTCGAGATTAGATTAGCCAAAAGTCGACTTTGGTAAGTTCCATAAATAGTTTCAAGTCTTTATGTGAATTATATATTCAGTCAATATGTTTGCACTTTGTTTAATGCATATTTTCTCTGGTATTTAAGTTGATGATTAAATGGTCATTGAACATTTTTGCTTTAACGGTAATTTAATTAATCGACAGGTTGTTGTGCCAAAGTTGTTGCCTTTCGCTGGCGCAGCCGCAGCAGCAAAGAAAAGCAAAAACTTAATTCACTTTCAACTTGACTATGAAGTGGCAAGGCCTTTTGCCGGCACACGTTAATACGGAATGGCAACAGCAACAAGCAACAATAACAACATTATTCACAGCAAAGTCTACTTTTTCGCTCGTTAACGCTTGTACAGATACAGATCTATGGCATATATGTGCGTACAGTGATGGCCAAATGATTAGGTACACTAATAAACGTATGTTTGGCTTTTATATTCGAGCTGTGTTTCTAATTACATGATCATCACTGTACACTGCATAGTTGCATGAGTTGTGTATCTATCAGTTACTTTTTGTACTTAATGAGTATTTTTTTTTTTCATTTCTTACAAGTCTTTCTCTATTGGCTTAACGCTCTCTCTTTCTATCTTATTTTTGTGTGTTTTTAATTTGTTTTGCGTCTTGGCATTGGCTCCCACACTCCCACACACAAAAGGCATCTTTGTTTAGTATTTTTATCTTTGTAACGAGCGTGGCAAATGCAAAAAAAAACAATAAAAAAGCGTCGCTTTACTTTCGTTTCGCCTAGTTTGGCGCTTTGTGATACGTCCAAACTAGTTTTTGGCATCGTGTACATGCATTCATCTATTTAACAGTTACAATATGTAATTGCCGCTAGCGAAGCGTTAAAGCGTAGCAGCGCTCTGTTAATTCTCTGTTACAGAATAACAGTTGGGCGCATATGTATGTATGTAAATTTACTTTACAGCTAACGTCTGGGCAATTATGCTGTCATAAATGAGCTGCAAAAGAAGCAGCCACATTAAAACAAACCAAGCATATTCAAGTTGAGTTGTTTTGCTCTTTTAATGGCATGCAAATGTTTTGTTTTCTGTGTTGTTGTGTTGTTGTTGCCAACAAACTTTCTCAGACATTAAAACGGACAATGTAAAAACGATGCAGTTAAACTATTAGACTAATGATACAGTCATCACATACTTATGCATATAAGCATTTGTCTGACTCTTGTCTAATGTTAGAAACGTTAGCTTTGAGAAGGGACCATATTGTCTCTGACAGTGCTGTAAAACACCCACCAAAAAATAAATCCCACAGCTTTACACTCTACTTTAAACATAATCTTGATGTATTTTCTGAATGAAGCTTGGCTTCGAAACCGCTTAAAATGGTTTGCCAACAGCAGCTGCATTCGAAACCCAACAAATGCAAATTGCATACAACAAGTGTACTTCATTATCTTAAGATCACAACGTTTCAGTACTTTGTCTAAGGCGTTGCCACCCTTTCCACAAAAAAAAAAACTATTCAAAGTTATCTGTCTCCTGGTAACTGTTACTCGGCCTGTGTGTGTGTGTGTGTGTGTGTGTTTGTCTCTTTCCTAGTTTGCATTTCGATAAAATGCTTGTTTACTTTTCATCAATAAAATGTTTGTGCACTGCCACGGCTACACAAACACAACTAGCAACAAGATCCAAACAAGTTGCCAGCAATAAGATAAATAGACAGGTGTTTTCCGCCATTGGCAATTCCCTTCTTACTGCCAGTTTCGGTATTTATCGTATCAGTCTACGTCTTCGTTCTTTAAACCCTGCACCAGCTACAGCAGCAATGTAAACATTTTTTTACATAGTTAACAGACCGCTTGATACCCTGTAACGCTTAAAGTGAATAGGCATGACTGGGTTCAAAGTTCTTTCGATAACATTTCTATGTCTGCCTTAAAAGAAGTGCTTACAGCATATTAACTATTCGATCATTTTCAAAACAAAACATTCTAACGTATGCCTCTTTTGTTTGGCAAGCTTTTCACGGTCGAACGCCAACGTTGTTGCACAGAAACTGACAGACAGACAAACTGTGGCAAGCCTTGAAATGAAGACAAACCAAATGCCCCATTAAAACCAAAAAAAATATATATACATAACAAAACTCTATTCTTTACTTTTTTTTGTTTTCAGACGAGTGACGAGCATAGAAATGACAACCACAACGCAGGTGGAGATCAACACAAATGGAAATGGTAGCAACAGCAGCAACTTGGAAGCCAGCGCCATGACCACAATGGCAACAACAAGTGCCACAAACTGCAGCAACAATGGCACAGCAAGTCCAGCTCTCGCCAAGAATCCAAACGGCAGCGTGGGCGTGGCAGGCACACAAAGAGGTATAAGACTAGTCAAAGAACTTTTAACTAAAAGTTTCGAATTACAAAACAGCTTGAAAAAAGGGATGACAATTGTTGTTGGGTTCTTAAGATTCCAACACTTGTTTTAGTTACACTTGAGTGCCTTGAGTCCCACTAATACACTAGTGGCAAAAACTACTTTCAACTAAATGCTGTTAATAATTTAACTTTTTTAATACACGCGATGTTGCTTTAGTTGACTAGCTAAAAACATTAATGCATCGCTTAGAAAATATCTACTTTTTCGAATATGACAAAATGCCACACGCAATTTACGGCTTACGGACACGTTAAGGCAGCTGTTTAAGTCATTTGTCAATGAGTTAACCAAGGAAAAACACCCACATGAAGTATCTTTAGCATATGTATATATTTAGATATTGGAGTTTGTCAATGTTGTTTTTTATAAATAGCTCAAGTTTTTTATGACAATTCTAACAATAACTCATTAATTATTTCCTTAATTAGTTAAACACACATTCTTGTTAAGGTTTGTCAGGAATCAAGAGCTTATTGTTGAATTAAATAAGTGTTTGTTATTGATTGTTGCATATTTCTTAGATCTTTCAAAAACTTAGAAAACTTTCTCCAAAACTTCATAGACTTTTAATAACCTAAGAAAAGACGCTGCGAAGATCTGTTCCTAACTTTAAATCACTTTTTCCTTACCTTGGGCATGACTGAAGTTCATTTAGTTATGCGCCAAATTGCATAGAAAACTTCAACTCTTTTGATTTATAGCTTAACTTAATTTAATTCCATTTCAAACTCTCATTGCCTAACAATGTTTTCAAATTTCACACATACATTTATCTTTATCTCTATTTATAGATTTACATATAAAAAGATTTCCCATGCCCTTTGAGATCTTTTGCTATCTTGGGCATCTCAATTTGCATATTTTGTATTTTTTTTTCTTGTGGTTGTTTTTGATTTTCGTTTACCTTTTTTTTATTTTGTCTCTGATAGTTTTCTCTTTTATCTCTTTCAATTTCCTTTAAGCATTTCCCCCCAAGTCTTTTTTTAACGATTGCAAATTGAGTTGCACAACAAATGAAATTGACGTTAATTTCGGTGTTTAAGTTTGAAGCCCCAAAGCATCTGTTTTTTTTTTATTGTCTGTTGCAATTTCAAAATAAACTGCAACCGTTTGGTGTCAGTTTTCCCAACATGTGTCTATTTGTAGTTTGTGTATATATATTTTTTTTTGTGGGCTAAGTTCACGGTCAGTGATTGATTTAATTTTCGGTTTGATTCGGCTGGCGACTGTTATGAAATCTATACACGCGATCTGACATTGAAATTGGGTAAGCGATGCGAATGCGATTTAAATTTGGAACAATGTACTAAATGCTGGCTAATTAGGCACCAACTGTGCGACTGTGCATGGGTAATTGTAAGTGAGCCCAAGCTTTACCTGATAGTCGTAATAATACGTTAGCTGTTCATGGAGCGGAAGTTTAAAATGCATGCAATACAATGTAAAGGAATCGATTTAAGTGATTAGCAAAGTAATTGTTTTAGTAATTAAAAGTGTATTCTCGGAATAGATTTGATTTTAGGTCACTGCTACTTACTAACCGCTTACTTGACTACTTACCTACAGCTTACTGACTGCTTACCTACCGCTTACTGACTCTTTACTTACCTTTTACTGACTACTTACCTACCGCTGACTGACTGTTTACCTACCGCTTACTGACTACTTACCTACCCCTTACTTGACTACTTCCCTACAGCTTACTGACTGCTTCCCTACCGCTTACTAACCGCTTACTTGACTCCTTTCCTACCGCTTACTAGCCGCTTCCCTATCGCTTACTGACTACTTACCTACCGCTTACCAACTACTTACTAACCGCTTACTTTACTAGTTACTACTACAAATTTTTGCTTCTCTTGTATTCCCCTTTTGGTTAAATAATGATCTCATCTGTCGTATTCTAATTATACACTCGAATTTTCAATGAAATTTGATATTCCTACTGACAGTTTTCAATTTCCTGTTTCGAAAATGAACAATTATCACAAATCTTTCATTGCAATGTGACTCGAGTGTGGCATAGTTATAAAAATACCCAAACAAAGAGTTCACACAAATGTATTTATATGTTTAATAAGTACCTATATACATATATATGTGTCTGGTTTCTTGGAAAGTATCGTTTTCAATGGCTCACGATTAGAGCTTCAGTTTGTAAGTCACCACCAGCACCACCACCACCGCCATTTATGTACTTCATTCCTTCGGGCTGCTCCTTGTTTTCTGCCACATCCGCTTTAATGGCTAGCTCGCATGCTATTTATAGCACCCTCATGGCCACCCTGCGCCGAAAGCGCTAGCACACGCCCCTCTCTTTCCATCCATGATCGACAACGACAAAAAACAAAGAATTCAGCTCTTTTGCTAAATTTAAACTGTGGACTGTGGTTAAGCCCCTAGGGCAAGGAGTCATCAACAGTGGCTTGCGCATGTCGTTGGAATGTGAGGCATATGGATTCCAGTTGAGAGTTGCAACTCATTGGCTCTGTGAATAAATATTAAAGGGGGTGGGAAACGAGACACACCACATGCCGCCCACATTTACTCTACTCGGTGCATACAATTACCGGTTTGCGACTGAAAAACTGTAACGCTGACAAAAGGCAGGCAAAGTGAAAACGTTACCAAGCTTCAATTCAAATATTTTTGCTAACTGAAACCAAAACAAAAACACCAAAAACTAGCTTTGGCTATGAACGAAGTTTCAAATACTCTATATACAGAATACAAATCGAAAAACATGCTTACAATACCTCATTTTGCATTGGGTATGGGAAAGGGGAGATAAAAAAACCGAATATCACTTGCGAGAGCTTTTCGAAACTCGTTTTGTTTGTGGGCCAAAATGAGTCGAAGCAGCGAGCAACAGTAAAAAGCTTTCATTATAAGCCTGGCTGAGTCATTTGTGTTTTCGCAATGTTCAACTGCAGTCGCTGCTAATTGATAATGGCCAATTAAAAGAAGGTTACACAACACAAAGCCAAAATAAACTAATTGAAATTAATTCATGTTTTGTTTTCTTTTAGCTATTGATGCCAACAAACGCAAGAAACTGAAATCACGCAGCGCTGCTGCAACAACAACAGCAGCGACAGCAGCAACAGCTAAGAACAAAAGCAGCAGCAGCAATGGCAATCAATATTCCAAGGATCATTTAGATGCATGGCTAGAGAATTGCATGAGGGATGCAACGAATGCACAACTATCATCATCATCCGAGTTTCTGGACTTTAATCCAACAACGGCGACAGCCAACAAAACGCTTTTGGCAACGCAAGCAGCAGCAGCAGCACAACAACAACAACAGCAGCAGCAACAACAGCAACAACAACAGCAGCAGCAACAACAATTTCAAATGCGTTCGCATTCGCAACCGTATAGCATGGGCAGTGCCACGCCCTTTAGCTTGGGCATACAACGCGTGAGTGATGGCCATTAACGACTGATTATTGTTATTTGATGTATTATTGTTAATTGCACAGCACTCGCAACCGTTGAGCTATCGTTATCCCATGCTGTTTCCGCCACAGGCCAATAATGGTTACGGCTTGAGCTTTGGACTGCCGGCCATGCACGGCGATGGAGCACAGGATTTTGCCAGCTTGCCGCCGCTGGTCAATATGCTGGGTGGCTTTGGTGCCAGTCCGGAGCATGATCAGAACTCGACAGATGTGCTCGATGGCAGCGGCAGCAATCCAAACATAAGTCGAGGGTAAACTTATTAACAAATCATGATTTGATTTTAGCTAATTGTGCTCGTTTCTTGCAGCTTTCGCTTTAGTGATCCTTGTTTGCTAAATCCCTCGGATAATGATTCCAAGCTGAGTGGTCAGAATACGCCGGAATGTCGCAATGGCAATGGCAACGCCACCCTAACAGCCAATGGCAGCAACAGCGATGTGGAGCATCAGAATAAGTTCTTTGCCGCTCTCATGGAACAGATAAACATATTGCATGAAACGAATTCGAAGATTTGTCGCAATTTACATGAGACAAAAGGTGCGTGCGGAAACATAATATACTTAAATAAGGCTAATCCGGCCAGTTGTACATATATATACAAATCAAAAGAGTGTAAAATCAATCTGTTTGTAAAGTCGTCTAAATCAAGGCTCTGTTTTAACTATATTCTATGTCAAATGTCTACGGTTTCTTCTATTGCTCTCGTTTGTTACGTATACATAATTGTTGTTTGTTTTTTTTTTTTAAACTTTCTGTATTTACACACGCTGTTCCTTCGATTATGTAATTCGTATGTACTTGTATTTGATTTATTTTGTGCGTATATTTGTTGCGTATTTTTCTTTTTACCTATATTTTTCGCCTACTATCTTTTACACACACACACACTCCGCACACACACACGTATATATAAACGAACACACACACACAGTCGATATCGAAGCTTTGAAGCACGCACCCAATGGCCAGCCGTGGGCTGGAGGCGGGGGCATGCGGCACCGTAGAGATAGCTTGAGCGGATTAAGCACACAAAGTCAACCAATGGTATTTGGCGGCGGCGGCGGTGGATTCGGTGGCACACACAGTCCAGCGCCCACCTTTCATTCAGGTATATATATAAACAACAGTAAACAACTTTCCAAGCAAACAGAAAATCATATATATATGTTATGTACATAATGTTGAACTGAAAAGTAATTGCCATTGGCGCTTGTTTTAGGTGCCTACACACCCGGCATGATGACGGATGTAGTGCGTGAGGTCAAGGAGGCGGCACGTGTACGCGAAGATGCTTTGCTTAATCGGTAAGTCAAGTCCCTTAGAAGTCAGAATCGTATTTAATCTTAATTGTTTTAGCGTCAAATCGATGGTGGAGGAGCGCCAATGGTCCATGAGCGAGGGAAACGTGCGCATGCTGCGTGATATTGATGAGCTAAAGGTAAGTTTATTTCAATACTTTTTGTGTATCCATATTAGACGAATAAATGTTTTTCCTTGGCGCAGTCCCATGTGATGCAGTTGCGCGTGGAGCGCAAGGATACAAACAAGCGACTGTCACATCTTGAGGCGGAGAATAAGTATTTGCGTCAGGCTCTGGCCAGTTTGTACAATCAACGGCAGGCGTATCATGATATTATCTACGAGAATGAACGTGCGCGTGGAGCACGCGGTGTTAAGGCGCCATTTCCCTTTCCCAATGGCGGTGCACGTCGAGCACATTCCCTGAATCTACACTATGGCACTGTGCATCAGGCGCCGGTGCCAGCTACCCAATTGCTGGACGAGGACGATGAGGTGGAGCTTGAGGCAGAGGATGATAATGATGAGCTGGCTCTGAGTGTGATCAACAGCAAGCGCCTCTCCAGTTCCAGCAACGAATCTCGCACCAATGGCATTGCCACGCCCACAGCACAACAACAACAACAGCAACAACAACAACAGCAACAACAACAACAACAAACGCAACCACAGCTTGTACAAAGTCCGCCAAAGTTTGCATTGATTGGGGAGCAGGTGGCCAGTGGAACGCCACCGCCACTGCTGCCGCGTAAAAAGGAACATGCCCAACTGAAGCGCGAACTCAGTGAAGCGACCAGCGCACGTAAGGAGGCCAATCAGCGTATCATTGCGTGGGTGTAGTCTATGCTCTATATGGTTGTTTTCTGTATATCTATAAACGTCTTTGTACATATTTATATCTATGCTAACATTTAACTCAACTTTAATCTGCACTATTTCATATCGCATGGAAACACTTCATTAATTTGATTTTTTTGGTATTACTTGTTCCAAAAAACATTGTTTTTTAAGCAAATTTGGTGACTAAAACCCAATGAATTCACTCACAATTCTACTCTTCTCTTTTTCTACGCTGCGTCTGTTGTTTGTGTGGCTTAACGAATTTAGACTCGAAAAATTGGTTAAAGACCTAAGCGCTCGGGTGGTGGACGGTCAAACAAATTGGAATTTGGATTCTGTTGCAGCGACAACAACAGCGCTCAACAAACTCAGCGTCGCTGGCGGACCAATTACGGACTTATAGTTCTAGCTAACCGGCTGCGCCCCTCAACCTGCAACCGTTTCAACAACGAAGAAGACGGCCAACTTGCGTGTTACCCATTTATAGCAGGCACCAAATACTTGGGGCAAAAACCGGCAACTGCACACATTTCGTTTCAAAATTATTTATAACTCATTGACCTTTGCATAAAGATCACACACATAAGCCAAAAGATCGTTAAAACTTGTAGCCAATATTGAAGATTCTTTTTATTGCTTGGCCGCACAAAACACAACACAATCCATTCATCGAATTGTTACTAAACACTACAAAAAAACCTGCATATATCAACATATTATTAACTATGTAACTAATAGAGAAAATCGTGTACCTACTATACCATACCATATATATATATTTACATATATATAAACAAGCGAACAAAAATCAAAACTAATATAAAAACACTTGTAAACGTTTTGTTTTAAGAGATTGAAAAGAAAGAAAAAAACTTTATACGTAAGTTCATTAAAACTTGTTGTGCAGTGTCGTAGTAATATAATCACTATTTTTATTAACATACATTAAATGAAAAAAGAACAGTTTTGGGTGCCATTTGATAAATACATAAACAAAAGATAAAGAGAAAATATTTGAAATTGTTTTATTTTGTTGACTTCTTGCCTTGTTGAAAAAGAGTTTTCTGTTTTAATCATACATATATTACATACATATGTGCATTTTATTGACAACATTTTCGTCACACATATACACACAATCATACATAGGAATAAGGTAAAACTAATAAAAATTGAATATGTTAAATAAGCTGTCAGCCGTTGCATTCAAATTGACTCCCAAAAACGTAGCTAGTATCGCCTTCTGTAGCCGAGTCAAAACAAATTCTATAACGCATCTAAGAAAGTATACAATTATTAGATGACGGTTTCACAAGTTTTGTTTAAATTTTGATTAATTGAATGATTGAAAATGTTTGTGTCTGTGTGGGGGGTGTGTGTGTGTGTGCGTGTATAGGTGTATGTGTGTGAATGCTGTTTACATACATTGTGCCGCCATATCACTGGTATCAATGCCCAGCATGGCCAACTCATCCAGCTCCGCTTGTCGTCGCATTTTCTCACTATTTGTGGGCGAGGGCGGCGGTTGCGGTATATCGGCAACGTTTAAGAGCTCATCGCTTTTTGATTTGATTTCCTCAATAGAAGCTACGGCTGGTGGCGAACAGGGCATGGGTATTTCTTGGGCGGTCAGCTGTTTGGGACTAAAAGAGTTTTCGGACTTGCCATTGCCATTGCCATTGGACAGTGGTAGATGATAAGCTGCGGCGGCGGCACCTTGGGATGCCTCATCCGCACTGATTTGCATGGGTGATTCCAGAGATTTTGTTGCCTCCTCATTTGCAGGCATTGAATTGGATGTGGTCTCTTCGATGGACACCAGATGTATGCCCTGTTTGGCCAAATCCTGCAGATTGTTCTCGTCCAGCACTGGCTCATCCTCCACAATTGTTGTTATTGTTTGTGGCACGTTCGCCAATTGACTGGCATCATTGGATGCCTCGTCGTCTGGACGATCTGTTGGGAATATAATATTGAGCGCATCAGCCAAATCCTGGGGCAGTTCACCGTCACGTGGAGGCGTCGTTGCAGCCATTGATGCTGGCACCAGATCCGTTTCGGTCTCATCAATGCCCGGCGGCAATACATCCTCTTCACCATTGTCCTCGTTGTCCAGCTGGTCTGTGTTACTATGGCCGTCGATGCCATCGGCATTTGTACTTTCGCCAGGTGGCGGCGGTGGCGGACAATGGGTCATTAGGTTGGCAAATTGCACGGGATCCGGCATTAGCTCATCATAATCCATCATCATGCCAGCATCGGGATGAAAAGGTGGCGCATTGCCAAAGGCATCCTCCATCATGGCCATTTGAATTTGTGCTGCCGTCGGCGCATTTTGGCGCACTACAGCGCCCGACATTGATGGCGGCGGCGGTGGTGGTGGGCCCACCGATATACCGTCAAATGCGCTGCCATTTGTGTAAACGTTTGGATCACTGTAGCCAGGTGTCGGCGTTGCAAGTGGTTGCTTCTTAAGTACAGGCATCTTGCCAATGAAGGGCAACTTTTTGCCCGTACCAGCTGCCGCTGTGCTTAAGTTGCTCTTCGAAGACTTCAACTTGGCGGCCGTGTCCTTTTTGTCACGCTTGGCATCGGGCTGCTTGCGCTCTGGCACTTGCCGTGGCCGAAACTCGGAATGCTTTACCACTGGCCGTTCGACGCGCTCCTCCGCCGAATGACTGCGACGCCAGCGTGCATCCCGGGACCGACTACGTCGATTACCGCGCATCGGTGAGCGTGAGTTGCGCCTGCGTCCGCGACTCCTTGATCGAGTGCGTGAGCGACGACGATCGCGATCACGATCCCGCTCCCGTTCCCTCTCACGATCACGATCTCGGCCACGATCACGATCTCTATCACGACGATCACGATCGCGATCTCGTGGTGAGGGACTGCGACGCCTAGAACCAAGACGTCGAGACTTATCATCGGCAGCTGCAGTTGAGTTTTTACTATCGTCCCCGGGACGTGATGGTTTGCCCTTCAGCTTTCCCTTGAGCTGCTCAAGCAGTTTCTTCTCACTCTCACTTATCACTGGCTGAACAGTATTCCACTGTTGTAACATAGCTTCGTCGCGTTTTTTTTGGTCCTCGTCTTTTTCCTTCTCCTTTTCCTTTTCCTTGACATCATTGCCTGCCGATGTCCACTTGCCACGTTCAACATTGTTGAGGGCATCCTTAATAAAAGGCGGTGGTGGCGGTTCAACCTGAGCATCGTGTTTACGCATTGTGACCCGTATTGAGGCTGCATTGGCTGGTGCAGTTACTGGTGCGATATCCGTTGTTGTGATATGTGCTTTCTTTGATTGCTGCTCATCCGCCGCCTCATCTGATGAGGAACTGTCCGTTGATGATGATGTGCTGTGACCAGCATTTGAATTACGTTTGTGTTTCTTACTGTGTTTGCTACGCTTCTTTTTCTTTTTTTCACTGCTGTTTGGATAAAAAGAATAAAGGTTTTAATGACACATAGAAAAAGGTATTTTATCAAATACATACCTCTTCTTCTTGCGCTTCTTTGAGGTCTTATCTTCGTCTTTCTTGGTCTTCTTAGCTTTCTCCTCATTTTCTTTCTGCTCCTGTTGCGCACGTTGCCGTTTGCTAAGCCACTCGCTTTCATAGTTGGGCTGCTTCTTCAGGAACAACTGCAATTAAAAACACAAAAGTTGTGATTATAAATTAAAATTAAACTAAAAATTCTGCCACTTACATCATATCTATTGGCATGCGTTCGTGATTTCAGATGCGCTGAGGCACAGTGGAGATCGCCAATCCAAACGCTGCACAGTTTGCAGTACCAGGCACTAGCGGGAACCAAAAATTGTAGTCCACGAACGGGAACACGCTTGACCTGCGCCTTCTCGTGAGTGGGAAAGGGATCATGATCAATGCCTACATGCCAAGGCGTCTCCATTGTCTCTCGATTCATGTGCTCCTCCTCGTGCAAATGTTTTAGATAGTCACGCGCTGTCTTGGGAAAGACGCTACAGCTCTCACACCAATGCTGCTCGGGATCGAAGAACACATAATTGCAGGTTTGAGCTTGAGGCGCAGATAGTTTTGTTGGAGCCGCTGTTGCAGCCTGTCGCTGCTTGGCTTTCATTGATTTCATGGCCCTATTCTTGAGACGATTTGTGGGGCTACCATCAGCGGTGCCGTTCTCCTCATCGCCTTCATCATCTGTGGATGATTCCGATGAACTGCTTGACGACGAGCTAGAATCCGAACTTTCGGAGCTCTCGCTTGTTGTCGACGTCGATGCAGCGGCACCAGCAGCAACAGTTGTAGGAATTGCTTTTTCTTGATCCTTCTTTGGCGTTACGTCAAGCTCCTCGTCAGCTTCCTCATCGCCAATAATGCCATTCAACATGTCTATAACGTTTTCAATGGTATCCACTTTCTTTTTAATTTGCACCTGCAAGTTTTAAATGTTTTATTAAAGATTGGCAAATGCACTTAAAACTTTTTATAATCTAATGAAAACTGGGAATTAATATATTTGGTTTAATATATTAGTAATGAGCTCAATTAAAAGTATATTTCTTGAGAG
Source organism: Scaptomyza caliginosa (assembly GCA_035044725.1). Taxonomy (NCBI): domain Eukaryota; kingdom Metazoa; phylum Arthropoda; class Insecta; order Diptera; family Drosophilidae; genus Scaptomyza; species Scaptomyza caliginosa. Next base: position 1,721,294 of record JAWNNR010000686.1, read on the forward strand.
TTATTAAGTTTGAAAAGGTGTTCAAATGCCTACTAGATCAATTTAGTAACATACCTGAAGACGATCGTTTTCCTCAATGAAATTCTTTGTGGTTGGCGAGGGTGGTGCATCTCCAGCTGTCAAATCGTTTCGCTGCTCCTTGAGAACTTTCATTTCCTTCTTGAGTAGAGAAACCTTTTTCACATAGTTGGTGCGTTGCTTCTTCAGCTCCTCCTTTTGATTCTCTGCCTCCTGTGCGACGGCTGCCATATATTGGGGGGTAAAGAAGAGAAGATAAATTAGTTTACATTCTCGTTAGCGGATTTAAAGTTCAAATTTCATTTACAAAATGCAGTCTCGAGTGCATTTCACGGCTTTGTTACACACACTGTTGGGCAAAAGAGACCAACGGATGCATACGCCGGAACGGATCGGTTCGGTTTGGATCGAAGCTTAGCGGGTCTGACTGCTTTCTTTTCGGCTGTCCTCGTTGGTTTGTTGTGCGTGTGGATTGGTTGGGGCAGTTGAACGGTGCCGACGTAACTGCTGACTGTGTGCTGGTCTCTCCCCCCAGAGATGAGAAGTTTTTGCTCTTAGACACAAACACACACAATAACAATTGAACTCAATATTTCAGAAGCCCGAGTCCGCGGCCGGGTCCGGGTCAGTATAACATTTTGCTGCGATTTAATAGCTAGATTCTGAATGTCTTTACAATGCATTTTGAGTAGTTCTTTGTATCGTGATTAACGCATATTTTCAATTTACAATTACATACAAGATTTTGATTTGGTATTTTCGTTAGGGAGCGCGTTATCGTGACAACAATAAAATATAATGTGAGAGGTTTGCATGTGAATTGTCGTAAGTAGCCAAGAGAAAAATTCATTTCCACACTTACCGTCCTGTGGCGGCAAACCTGCGCTCTCAAGCGCTGGAGTTCCTTGATCCTCAATAATTGCCGGTGGCACAAGTTGCTGTTGTTGTTGTTGCTGCTGCTGTTGTTGCTGTTGTCCCACTATTTGCTGCTGCTGGGCTACCAGTGGCTCTGGTGCAACTACAGGCGGCACACTGGCAAGTGGCTGCGGTAGCCACACTTGTTGTCCATATTCTAAATAAATCACATAGGCATATTAACAATAGTTGTTATTGTGGTATTTTGATTTAGATTAAATGAAGACAAATGCTTACTGAATATATTTTTAAATGAACTTTGACTTGACAGACCAAAATGCTTTGAAAAGCACTATCAAAAGCTAACTTACCATTTACGCCCCATGCGCCATAACCTGTATTAAATGGTCCCGCCTGCGATGGTGGTGGCACCTGCATTCCGTAGCCGGGTGGAGGTCCTTGCGGTGGAAATGCATTCGGCGGCGCCATGCCATACTGGTGACCATAGACATCTGGTGCACCATACGGTCCTTGGGCGTACATTGCCGGCGGCATTACACCGTACCCAGACGGCTGACCAGGATGCGGCATGCGTTGCTGTCCAACAAGTGCTGATTGTTCTGGCAGCGGAGGTGAGGCGGGCTTCTTTTTGGGTGACCACCGAGACGATGCTGGACTAGCTCCGCGACCACCGCCACCACGTCTGTGAGGAGAGCCACCGCTGCGAGAACGTGATCTGGATCGACCATACCGATCTCGTCGACCACGGCGCGGTGGCGAGCGGCGCCGATCACGATCTGGTGAGCGTCGACGATCAAATCGGCGCCGTGGTGGATATCGCCCATAGTCCGGCGAATCGTAGCGTCCTCGTCCTCGCTGAGGAGGTGGTGTTGGTGAACGCGAATGTGAGCGTCGGCGTCGTATAGGTAGCGGTGAATTGGAGCGGCGACGCGATGATGAGCGACGACGAGAAATTGATTTACTTTTACTGCTTTTGCGGGACGCTGCACCTATGGTAGACTCCTCGTTTTTTTCACTCGCATCGTTGCCGTCCACACCGGGCGGCCCGTCATCCAGTGAAGTGCCCATTCGCTTGTCTGTTTCTTGATGCAGCGCTATATCTGCATCCATTTCGCAAGAGTGGAATGATTTCCACTAATTACGAAGGCGTTTAAATTACAGTTTTCTATTTTCTTAAACGTTTTTACTTTTTTCTTCGTAGAATTTGCCAGTAGTGCTGCAAAAATAATGACGATACTATCGATAGTAAATGTAATTATGGTAGCTTCGATAGGTTACGAGTCTTATGCGGATATGGCTGTGACATGCGTTAATTATATTTTAATCATATTATATGCACTTAAAATATCAATAAATAGGTAATATACTTTTAAAATACAAGATTATAGAAATTTAAAACATTGCAATCTAAATTAAAATCGATACTCGAAAAACAATCCGACAGTGTGACCCCATTTGTAAAATATGAATGTTCAAATTAACAGAATATTTTGTTTCTGATTTTAATTAAAAGAATTTTGTTTGTTTTGATTTCTCACATAAACAATTGATTGCGGGCGTCTTATTTGTGTTCTACTCTGAAGCACCAAAAAAGGTTAAATGAACTCGAATTAATAAAGCACTTGTGCTGTCGATGCCTATCGATACTTTTAATTTGTACTCAAAAGCTTGTCGTCTTGAACAGAGAGCGGCACAATTGCCATATTGCAAAATTAAATTAAGACAATCTGTTTATTTTCCCATGTATAACGAAAAAACTGTTTGATAAAGAGGATAAAAATGGACAGAACAGTGATCGCGCCCTGGAAGGCAGAAGAAAAAGAGCAAAGTGAAAAACTGTATAAGAGACTGCAAGGCCTTTCATTGTTGCATCCAATGAACGAGGAAATGCTAAAGTTGCTCTCATGGGACATGTTTCTGAAGCCCAATCAGCCTGCTTTTTTTCAAGTGATGCACTATCTCTTTCGTATACTGGATCCGACCGAATTTAAACGCCGCTTTTTTTGGCCAATTACCGACAAGAAATCGGAAGCGAATTTCCGATCCTGCACCATTGATTACCTGAAGCATTTAAACGAAAAGCATAATCTGCATTGGACAAATATCAAATCCTATCTAGTTGTCATGCCCGGAGGAATGAAATTTATTAAATTTGTTCTAGACCTTGTCGGCTTTGTAGTGCAGGAGTTGATCAAACAAAGGGAACACGCTCTGACTGCAGACTCGGATTCTGCAAAATTCAGAAATTACAGTGCAGAATGGATGTTGGAAAAAAGTGCTTTCATGAAGGAATATGCGTCAGCTTACATAGTTGAACTGGAGGCTAATGTTGCCTTACTACGTGATTGTACCCACAAAATTAGTCAAAAATTTATAGAAATCTCTACCGGAACAGGCATAAATAAGGCGCTCCTCCAGGACGATGCGTTTATTGAGGAATTCGAAGCGCACAATCGTCACAGCTGCGAACAAAAAATAACACTGCCTCTCGCTCGGATTGCGATGCTAAAATCACCGCTCTTTGCGCAAAAGGATGCAATGGATCAGTTTCAAGCCAAGCGCGCCGAGCATAAGCAAAACAATGAAGCGGCCGACGAAGCTCTTCGGAACATACAAAAGTTGTTTGGAAACGAAACAAACAGTTCAACAACAGGTTAGTTTGGATTTGAACATTAAACTCAAGAGTTTAATAAACATTTGATTTCGCTTTAAGGACACACCGTTAGATTCAATGCACTGCTCTCTGGTTTCAATAGCATAAGTAAAACAGTTGCCGAGCAGTTGGATGCCAACGATCATTATAGTGAATGCGATGAGTATGTCGCGTCCGATTTGGAGACATTGCGCAACGAGCTGCAGCAGATCGAACTACAATTGAGTGAGGTGCAAAAGAATTTGAACGCACGTGCCAAGAAGCACACAAACAATAGTAATAGTATCAGTGGGAATGCATCACAGGCGCCAAGCACTCCACTTCGCACTCTAGAAACATGGACACAAGGAACGGTCGGTGCTGCTGGGCATCCGCTGCTTATGAAGTTTGTGGCGACACCACCCATTCGACCAGAAATGTCTAGTGGTGCACGCAGTGTGCAAGTGCGTCTGCCTCTTCAAGATGACTACAATGCCAAACAGTTTGAGACCAGTTTGTTAGGTAAGTGAGCAGTTTTTTGTAGGAGATAACAAAATAACAATTTGATTATTTTAGCACCTGCATCTGCGCTTGCCCCACCACGTTCGGTGCGCAAGGTGAACACTACCATGAATCGGTCAAGGATAGTTGATCCCTTGCAGATGCTGCGAACCATTTCAAAGCGACCGGCAACTAGTGTAAACACACAGCTTAATCTATCATCCTTGGGTAGTAAATGGAAGCAGATGCAATCCTCGTTTGGCATGGACGATATTACAACAGGCATTCCAATTTCACCCAAGTCCAACACACCCATTGCCTATTCTCCCTTCACACCATTAACCAGTAACGATCGCACCCGCATCGAGCGACTACCTCCAGCTGATGAAACAACAAACACTTCGCTGTACTCTAAAAAAAGTGCTGCCCTAATGAAAGTGCTGGATGCCTCACTTCATGTACAGAACCTAAGCACATCGCCGTCTGGACGACTGGACGCACTGGTGCCCGGTCCATTGCCAGAGCAACAAGCCTTACCCCGCATGCAGCTGAATGATCAAACTCTTAACGTGAATATATAACAATCTTTTTTATGTATTGCTTCATAACTGATTGATTTCCCTTACTCCCAAACAGGATTCACAACAGCTGCAGTGCAGCAACAACGAGAATGATGCCAATCAACTGAATATACTTCCACCCAAGTTTAGTCTTGATTTTAGCGACTGTGCAGACAATGACGACTTGCAAAACATTAGCGACACTGTGCTCAAGGATATTTCCATTTAGTTTTTATGCATTTGATGTTTATTTTTTAGTAGTACATTTAAAAACTGTAAAACTTAGCTACTCAACTAATTTTATTCATAATATATAGGTTTTTTTCTGTTTATTTGAGCTGCTAGATAGTTACAAATAATTGTTTATGTTGAATTCAAATTTATTTAATTCAAAAAATATCTTCACAAACAAGATCAAACAACAATAAACTCAATATGTGCATAAATATTAATAGAAAAAAATCAAAAATAAATACCTTATGTTTAGTTTTCTCAATCTAATTATTCATTAAAATCATATTAACTTCAAGTTCGTTGAGAAAACATTGAAATTTCTGAGATTTGAGTAAAGTATCATTCGTATTTGTAGTATTTACACATGCTTTTGGTCTGTCTTTCGAAATTTGTTAGCCATGTCTCAGCGGTTGTCACAACACTTTTTCATTGAGCACCTCGTTGTTTGCGCTGAGCCACAAAGATTTGTATAATATATGTATATGTATGTGTAATTCAATATTGTATTATATACATTTCAAGTATGCAAAGAATATAGTTTAAAGTAGAATACATATTGGCATTTTTGGAGCAGATGAGTTGATTACATTTAATGTAAAACCTATTGCAGCCGTGCCCAAATGTTGCCATCTAATCAAAATGAAATATATGAGCAATAATCGCGCACAACCTGTGGCTTATGATAATATTATGCATAAATATATGAATGCATGTTTATATAAATATATATGTATGTCTTTCACAACTTGCTTCATTCATTTTGTATATTGCTTTCATTTAAATCCTTATTTACTGCGTCGCTGGCGTGGTGGCAATTTATTCTTTTTACCCAAAATCTTCATGAGCTGTTTGGACATGAAATATGGTTTCTCAGGTGTGCCATCATTGCGCTCGCAGTCCTCCAAGAAGCACAGGAAGAGCGTGTCCACGGCCATCGAATAGACGCCGAAGAAGACGCTGGTTATTAGAAAAGAACCAATCACAACAACGGTGGTGGGCACCGCTTTGTGGTTTAACTGTATACGATCCGGATTGTTGCCCAGAAAATAGAATGTGGATACGCCCGCGCCGGCAGTAAGCAGTAGCTTTGACAAGAAGAATAGAAAATCTGTGACCTTGTCCAGTGTGACGACGCGCAGAAAATTACGCATAAGCAGATTAAAAGCATCATGAGCACTGGAACAGAAGTTCTTGCCGTGTATGGCGCACATAATGTACGCATTTTTATTGAGAAACCTTAAAAAGGTTTCCAGCAGCCAGAAGAAGCAGCGCATACAGCAGAGAATCGCACGTGTCACAGCATTATCGTACTTCTTCAACTTAGCATCGATGTATTCCAGCACCAAACGTATCATACGACAAATAGCCAGAATCAGTGAGCCAAATGCCAATGTGCCCAAATGATAGATGGCCGTTTGGCAGAAGGCATGCGTTAGTGTAAAGTAGGGCACATCTCGCTTCTTGAAGGTCCAGTACCAGCGGGCAAATGTTGCTGCCAGCACCATGTCACTGAAGGCGGATATAAAGAAGGTCAGCCAGAAGAAGCCGAAAATATTATACGCTATGGCCCAGCGCACCAACAGTGGATTATTAATTTCCAGGAAACTGCATGAAGTTTGCATACAGACATCTCTGCTATTACGGTTGTGGCAATACTGTTGAAACGTTTGTGGATCACAGGCAGCGCCTAATGTATAATTGATGGCGGGTCCTTGGCACTCGCATGGCTCGTTGGTTAACTTGCCGTCATCAGTCACACGTTGCACCATGCGGAATGAAAGCGGCCCAATCGAGCCCAGGTAGAGACCGACGCCAATTGCAAATGCAATCGCCGCAATGAACAAAACCCAAGAGAATATGGGAAAGAACACGGTGCTGATGACGGTGCTGACAGCTTTGCTGCCCTCTTTGGTCAGTGCGATGGCAATCCGGATGCGTTTGCGTAGCACGATCACTAGCAAGAAGATGATCACAAAGCAGATGCACACAAATATGGACAAATATAGCCATGTATTGGCATCCTGCAGTAGATTCTGGACCTGCTTTTGGAGATTAATATCGTGATGTGGCACTGTTGGCGTTTTACTCCAGAATGTATACTGTTTGATGGTGTAGTAGATGGCCACCAGAAGGCCGACAAGAACGCCAACGATGGAGAACCAAAGTATGGGTGCCGCAAGCCAACGCATTAGCGAGATAAACACCAGCGATGCGATTAATGTGACAAATAGCGCTGAAAGCACCACATACATTGAGTTGACCAGATCCTCGACAATTTCCTCACCCAGTCGCTGGGCATCGTGGGTGCCATTGTAGAAATGTGCCACCAGATTGCCCACCATCTTGGCCAATCGTGTATCCGTTTGCATTAACTTCTCTTTGATGACCGCTCCATTTAGCTTCTGGCGCCCACATTGTACAGCCTTTTCCTCCTGCACCTCAATCAAACGCCCATTTTTCGGGGTCGAAATCCACGCATGCGGCTCCGACTGCATTGTCAGGGCCATTGCCTGAATTTGCATCTGTAACTCCTCCGTTTCGCTGGCATTACCTGGCAACAGTAAATGCTCCGAATCGCGCCGTGTGCGGAATAGCACGCTTGGCAGCAGCTCGCACAGTTGATCGGAAAACTCAAACATGCAGCGATTGAGAAACGGTTGACTCTTTATGTAATAACGTGCACAGTGACCATCACTTATAGCTTGCTCGATATCTGACTTGTCTCGAATAGCTGCTTTAATTGCTTCCGTTTTGCATATGAGTCGTGGCCTCAGCTGCTCAAAGTTCATATTCTTCATGCTATCCCAAACAAATGTCTGGCTAGGACAGCTCTCTACGCAAACCTATAAAAAGTGGGCAAAAGTTATTAATGTGAAACGGAAGTTTATATTTCCTATTAACTATGAACTAACCTGCGGTGTTTTACATCCTGTAATCGGCACCAGCGGATCAATGCATTTATCCAAATTAAAAAAGAACAAATATTTCTTGTTAAGCACGCCGGAATCGATGCCGCACTTCTGGTTATACATATCCGTGGGCACCATCAGCTGATTGAGATCCCCATTGCGTATGGCAAAGTGAGCAATGAATGCCCAACCGCCCAGAAAGAGCACAAAGAGGATTAGGCAGGGCACATCTGTGCAGCTACGATCTCGTTGACGTGGTCCCTGAAAATTGCGATCATAGCGCAATGGTTCACCATATTTATTCACCAGCTCCATGTTCTCCGTCATCTTAGTCCAATGATCTCAGTCTTTCTCGCTGTGTAGGGATAAATATATAGATTAAATTTGTTTTAAAGAGAGAATTTTGAAACTGTTCATTATGTGTACTGTACTGTAGTTAAACTAAGTTCATTGTAATTTATTTCAGAACATTCGTCATCATTTCATCTTTAAGATAGCACACACACACACACACACGTACACACACTCATACATATACCGTTCATCGAACCACTCTCACAATGACAATTGCTTATTAGTCTGCAGTTTAAATACTCTAACTGTGCCCTATATGTTTTCGAAATGATAAAACAAATGCCAAATCTTACACAAGTGGAAATATGAAACAATTTAAAAACACATTTTTGAAGACTAAAACGTTGCATAACTTATTTACTTGCTTGGGTTCGTTTGCTGTTACGACTTTATTTCATTTCATGCAACTGAAACGGACAAATGGGCAAGCAAATGTTCTACAAAACTGCTGTTGCTTCAGTACGATTTTTATATTTATAAACATATGCAGGTATGATTTTTTTCAAGTAAAGGAAAGAAATCAAACACATAGCATAGCATAGAGTCTTTTGCTATAATACGTCATAGAAAGAAACATGTGATCTTAACTTTTGGTATTTGTGTAGCTAAGAAATTATTAAAAAAAAATAAACTACCTAAGTACTCTTGCTCTTGTATAAGCAAGAGTATATAACATTCGGAGCTTTTGGGAAAACAAGTTTCCTACACGTGTTCAATGTATGCATGTATTTACATGTGTATTGGTCTATGCTTTTTCTAGTTATTTATTTATATGCATATAAGCAAATGCGAATATTGACTTTACGATGCTGCGACTACTCCCTCGACTGGCCGTTCAACGAAGCTGCCGGCGGCAACAACAACGACAATAATAAAACAAAAACAATTGTCAATAATGACGCATATAAAAGCGAATTAAATGTATTTTTAATCGTTTGCACATACAACGACAACTTGTTGCATGTTGGTATTTTATGTTTTGTTTTGTCTTTGTTGTTCGCCTTGCCACTGTTGCCCAAATTGAAACACAAAAAAACCAAAAACCGGTTGTGGGCCAAAACGGGCAGCAAATGATTTGTACACTGTACACTGTGACATTTTCATTGAAATCATTCGCGTTTTTCCATTGAAAATGAAATTTGTAAATCAAATTTGGATGGCAAGGCGACAGAAACATAGCCAAAAGCGACAATGGATGACAGCGACACTTTCAAGGTCACTTACCGCAAACTTGTTGGCAAATAACTGCACACACGAAGACAGGTGCGACAGTGGCAAGCTCGATTGGTAGCTGCTAAAATGTGTGAGTTATATACATAAATGAAGTTTAGTTCTTCGACACATTGTACAAGATAGCAATTTTCTTTCTACTTGTCTTTTTATCTTTTGCTTTATCACAGTCACCACAACAAAACAAACAACAAAAAACCAAACCCTAAGATCTATAATGAACTACATACAAATGGCAAATAGATAAGAGTGCAAATGTCGCTTTTGCTGCTGCTGCTGCCGCTGCTGTGGATCCTTATCGATACAGGTTGTGTTGTCTGAGTCTTTAATGTCTATTTGTTTTAACAAATAGCAAATACAACGGGCACAAACATTAATTACTTATGAAAAGCACATTTGTATGTATGAAGTGTAAATATATTACTCACCGTTGTCAAGCCCTGAGTGTGTGTGTTTATTTGTATTAAGTTTCTTCTCCCGATACAATTGTAACAATAAACAAGGCGGACTATTTATTGTCTTGGCTACCACACTGTCTTCCACATATCTATATGGTGATCCAGGTGTGTACCGTTATATATGCATGGGCATGTATGTATGTTTGTATGTGTGGAGCGGATGGATGGTGTGTGTCAGTCGCTTTGTTAGGTATAAATGCGATTCCTGCAATGTTTCTCCGGTTTCGTCTCAGGCGAAAGTCAGTAAACGAATAAAGTGGCTGTCTTTGTGTTGGACTCGCGTTCGTTGCTCTTTGAACGGCGGCGGCAACGGTCAATTAATGTCAAGGGGGACGGTTGGGAGCTGCAAGAATAAAGGCAACATAAATACTCCAGAACATTACACTCAAACACACACACACACAAAGGCACACACAAACAGTTTGTTAGACCACAAGGCTCTCGCAAAACTGCAGGTTAAGCACAAATAATATGCGTGGCACACATTCTCACTTTTTTATTGCACACTATTTTCTGATAAGGCTCACGGGTCCAACAATTTGCCTAAATGGCTGCTTGCACATTTTGGCCCAAATTGCTCTGCATGCAACTTTATTTCTAGAGTTAACATACACACGAAAACACACATGCATAAAAACACAAACACACGCACACGCACACAACGCGTTTGCTCTAAAAACAAATGAATTAATAATACAAATTATTTGTAAACACTCAGCGTTTCGTGAAGCGTTCAGCTTCGAAGCACGCAATAACACTGAGAGGGCAACACAAATCAGCTCCCCACTTTCTTTCAGCTGTTTCTAGCAGTGTTGAAGAACGCACTAATTGGTAGCCAAAACAAACGACAAAATATAGTTCCACTGAAACGCGTTAGTGCTGGGATGCAACTGTTGGAAATTTATCGAACAAATATTTATGCTTCGATAAAATTGTTACCCCAATTGGAAACACAGTTTATATTAAATATCATTTGTGCCTGACCTGCAGCTGGTGGCAGTGGAGAATTTTATAAGAAACTCTTCGAACTTGTTTTACGGTAGGCCGACATATACTTATATAAAAAAGGTAAATAAATTGGAAACCAGAATCTAAAGTTATTGTAAAAAAAAGTTTGCAAGAAATCCAACAAAAAGACTGGATTTAATTTGAGTTTTCCTAAAAATTCCGCATTGAAAATGTTTATCGCTTAAATTCCACACAAAACTCGAAAACTGCTGAGCAACAGTTTCGAGCGCCAAGTGTGAACATACTTAACAAGCGAGACAGCTATATTGCGAATTCGGCAGACAGTGCTGAAAAGCGCTACAAATAATTAATTGCGGGGACGGCGGCATGAGTGCAGTGAAAATGTTTAGCGTTGAAGACGGCACACGATTTGATTAAGAAACAAAATACAAAACTTTTCGTAACTTTGCAATAGCTTTACGCTAAATTTTAATTAAACGCATACGCACACGCCGACAGCGATTCGAGTGAAATAATTATTGTGTATGTTGACAAAAGTCTTTGTGTTGTTTGCGCCGGCTGGACGCCAAAAATTACAAAATTATTTTCTCATTTGCAGCAAAAAAAAAAAATAGTGTTAAATATTTGCAGTGTTGCCTAAATGCAATTAGCTAAAGTGAATGAGTTGCACGTAAAACTAAGCGCATGCAAAAGAGAATAAAGTGCTGATAGCAATGCATTTGTTTATGTTTTTAGTGCTGGACACATATTCGTAAAAAGTGAAAACAGGCCAGGAAAGGAACTGGTGTGGTGTACGTGTGCAAAGGCAGAAAGCAAAAAACAGACATCGCTGACACAGCCAGCAGGAGGTGGGGCCCGACGTTGCTGTCGCCGTCGCCGTCTCTGTCGTCGTTTCTGCCTGCCATTGTTTTTGTTTGACACACAAAACACGCGGCGTGCCGCTTAGCAAAAGGGCGGGAAGGCAAAATTAAATAAAAAAAAGTTACATTTTAAAACGGTATCGTATTCGATATTCTTCGTTGTGCTGGTATTATCTTTGTAGTTGTTATTGTGCTTGTGCCGTGTTCCTGAATTCAGCTTCACGATTGGGGGGCGACGGCGGCAATGTCGAAGCTGGGCGAGCACAAGCGTGTGTCCCTTACCACAATCAGCAGCCAACGTAGCATTTTCGATAGCCATGAGACGGGCTTCTCGCGTTTTGGCGTTGATCTCCTGGACCCAGATGCAGGGCAGTCCAGCAAGAGCAGCAAGGCGAGTAAAACAGTGCGATTGCAGCTGGAAATGTTCGATACGGACAATTTTCGCTATCCCGAGTTTAACTATTCAAAACTGTTGCACCTGGAGAAGGTAAGTGTATACTCAATTATTTTTCTGCATGTTGGCTACTTTCTAAATTCCGAAATTCCGAAATTCCTTTAGAAAAAGGCAAAAATGCTAAAATCAAAAGCGACAAACAATGGAAACAGTGATCCTTTTGCCGATAACGATGATGATGTGGCGCGCATTGCCAAAGAGCTGGAGGCCAAATATGGCAATTCATATGCTTTGGGGCGTGGCAGGCGTAAGAAAGATGAGTTTTGTGACATTGGCATGGGCTACGATGAGAGCGATTCTTTTATAGATAACACTGAAGCGGTAAGCTCAATAGGTACCTTAATATAATAAACAATTTAACATATATGTATCACATATGTATTTTTTTAAGTATGATGAAATCCTGCCCGAAGAGGTCGAGACTTTGCAGGGTGGCTTTTATATCAATTGCGGTGCACTGGAGTTTAAAAACTTGAGGAAAAAATCAAACACGAGGCGCACCGATGCCATTATCAAAATGCCAGAGCGTTCCCGAAAACGTGTTGTGTCCAGCAGTAGTTCGGAGGACTCATCGGACGATTCATCGGGTTCATCTAGCGAAACGGAGCAGAAAGAAGCCGTCAGTCGAAAAGTTCACAACAATAATAACAATGTCAATAATAATAATAATGATGTTGCCGAGGATGAGGACGATGATGACGACGACGATGATGATGATGATGAGGACGACGACGATGATGATTCCGGCAGTGGCAGCGGTAGCGGCAGCGACAGTGATAGTGAAAGTATTGATGGATCGGATAGTGACAGTGAAAGTCTGGATGATGGCGTTAGCGGCACATCCACAAATACGAACAGTAAGTTTAAACAAAGTGCGTTGAAGCGTACCAAGCCAAGTGTTGCTCTCAAGCATAAGGTGAACAGTGCCAAGAAGTCCAGCAAATTGAATATCATCACGTCCTCTTCTTCGAACTCGCCACGTCCCAATGCCATAGACATCTCTGATACCGAGGACCGACAGGCTCAGGCCCAGGCTCAGGCTCAAGCACTTAAGAAGGTGGTCAAGACGACAACCGTCAAAGATATGCTAAAGGCCAAACGAGATAGTTTCCTTAAATTGCAGGGCCAACTTGATGGTCCCACAAAGAGTGTGGTAAATGGTGAGCTTAAATGCGTAGCGTCAACAACTGTGGAATCCAGCAGCGATAATAATGACACCGATTCGGCTAGTGAGCAAGGCAGATCCGAGAAACTACCCAAAGGCAAGGAAAGCAACGACAGTAAGGGAATAGTTTAATTTGATGGTTAAGTTAACACTTTAATATTTCATTTATAATTGCAGATCTACGCACTGTAGATACGATTTTACCTGCAACACTCGACAAGGACATACTTGCAAGTATAAACAGTTTCAAGGAAATGGTCAGAAGTAGAGACTTGTGCGGCAAGAGGTTCCCCCTAGACAGCAAGCTGACAGCAGTTTTATTAAAGTGAGTTACTACACAGATGCATTAAACAATATGCAATTTGTAATAATAAACTTTTAGGGTTTACGAGGCGTTGCTTTGCACAGAGCGCAACGATCGAAACATGGTGTTTGCCCATTTGGAATACCAGCTGCAATTACCCAAATACTTTATACTGCGCAAGGCGAAGGTGGTGCGAGCACGAGAGGAGAAAAACAAGACAACGAACGCTTTGGAGCGATTGCGCAAGGCAGTTGCCGAGGTTATGCCCAAAGCGATTGCAAACTACGAGATTGAGCTGCATAAATTTGCAGAGTTTGCGTAAGTTAAATAAAGCATTTTGCATTTTCTTGTCACTATATTATTTTTTTGGCCAACAGTGCTGCGGATGTTAATTCGGAGCTTCCGCCAAAAATGCCGCGCAAAAAGTTTCAGTGGAGTAGTGAGCTACGCGAGCGACTGTACGATGTGTATCAGGCACGCTGGACATCTTATGCTGTGCTGGGCAAGCGCAAGGAATCACTTGAGCAGTTTATAAATGGCTACCTTAAAGACAAAGTTGTCGATCTGTGGGCTGCTGGCTGGATGCGGTACGAGGAACTGCAGCGTGAGATCGTACGCTACAAGAATGCCAGCAAAAAGGTGAAGGAAAAGGCAAAGAAGACTCTGATAGCCAGTGAATTGAATGTAAACAGAGCAACCACAGCAACCGCAACTGCAACTGCCATCAATTACCTGAAGCAACTCGACGAACTAACGGCCAACGAACCGAGTCGATCTCGTGCCAATTCCGATACGGATTCAGCTACAAGTGCCTCATCAAATAGTGTCAAGCGAAAACTATCAGTTCCCGCCATGGGGGCAACAACCTCAGCTCAGAATCAGAACCCCAAGCCGTGCGTTAAGCCACCTAAAATAAATCTTCAAAAACAATTGGTAGCCACGCTGGCACAAATGTCACAAGTGCCACATGTGCCGACATCGCAAGCAATCATGGAACCACTGTCCCTGCCCATTGTTAACAATTACCTTAAGCAATTTGATGAACTTAGTGTGACAGCCGTGCAGAGTCGGTCGCGTGCCAATTCTGATACAGATTCCGTTAAGAGTGCCTCATCGACAGGCCTCAAGCGCAAACTGGAAAAGCCACCAAATGTTGGTGGCATGGACATTCAGTCAAAGCAGAGCAGTAAGCCGGCTAAAAAGAAGAAACAACTGCCATCGCCTCAGCCTCAGATGATACAGCTCGATACGCTGATGTCACAGCCAAGCACATCCGCTCAGGCAGCGGCATTAAATGCTGCAGCTGTGGCCGCAGCAGCAAGCATGCTGGAACTGGCCTCACCCACCAAAACGGATCACAGCATTAGCAATATTATGACGGCTGCTGCCACAACTGCCAATACTGCGATTATCACCGATAGTTCTGCGCCTATGAATAGTCAATCCTTGAATGCATTACATTCCACGACAAGCGTGCTGGCAGCAACACGTCCATTGCCACATATTATCAATCTGGATGATTACAAGAGTCCCAGTGATATATTGCAGACATCACAACAATTGGCAGCTAGCAAATGGCAGCCCATCCAGGCACAGCAGTCGCAAGTGCCGCCACAACCACAGCCACATCTACAGCCTGTGCCCGACAGCGTGGAGCGTTGTGAGAGTAGCAGCGAATCTGATGGTGTGGAAATAGTGGGTGTCTATCAAGCTGTGACCAAAAAGGCAAGCATTGCCAGCCATGCCGCCAAGCCTAGATCCAAGGCAAATAATAATAATAATAATAATAATCAAAAGAGCAAGGTTACATCGGTTATCAGCAAGACGGGCATTGTGCCAAATGGACTTAGCAATGGTCTGGGTTTTAATCTGGAAAACATGTACATCTATAATAATAATAATGCAACGGTTAAGACTGCACCAAGCGTGATTCGCGGAATGACATCGCCTGTGACGACGAACTCATCCATTGGCTACGATCTCAGTACCAAACCGCCAATAATAAAGACATTATCTGAACTATCGGCGTTCGAGAAGCAATTGAAATGGTCACAGTGCTCGCTCTTTAAGGGTGCCGGGGCGTCTACGACTGGCACTGGAGCAGGAGCTGGAGTAGAAGGAGGCACCGGAGCGAGCGCCAATGCGGGCACATCATCGCATCAATGACATTCGTTGAATGCCACACCAACAATGCCCCAATCGGTATCGGTGTCGGCATTCTACAATCATGAGCAGGCCGTCGCTGCAGCACTGGTGCTCTCTTCGATGAGCGCATCTGCACGCTATGATGCATACGATGCACAAATGGGTTTGTTTGACGGCTCGCTAACGGCCGCTCATATGGCAAGTGCCTCATCACAAATTGGAACTGCAACGGGAACAACAACAACAAAAACACTGCCACAAGTATATTTGAAGCCCTCCCCGCCGCCGCCAGCGATGGTCTCCTTGGATGGAATAAGCGAGACAACAACGGCGACGGTAGCCAGCACAGCGCAAGCATCGCCACTGCCCACAAAATACGTATAGCTTCGATTATTAGACTATTGCACATAAATCACGCTCAGGATAAGCGGTTCCACGCTGCAGTTGAGAGTGAACTAAGACGTTTAGCTTGTAGGTTTCATAAGGATTATTAGTCATTAGAACCCTTTTATCCAACTATTGGCATTAAATAATTATTAAATCTCTGTAAATTTATAGATTTATATATATATATAGATATTGTGCGTCTGTGTCACTGCCACGATTAACGCCTCATCTAAAATAAGCTAGCAACGAAAAGGGTATGCTCGATGTTCGGCATTCGTACTGTGTTTTGTTCGTTGCTCATGATTTTGATGAATATCAAGTCCACCAACTTATAGAAAGTACTTTAAAAAAAAATTAGATCATGATGATGATTAAGAATCAAGCGAGTTGTATCTAGTTATTTATAGTGAATCAAATTTATTAAATAAAAGAAAAAATAAGTTATATATAATAAAAAAATTAAACAAAAGCGCATAGTCCTCTACACACAATCTCTATACATAACCAAAGGAGAAGCCGTAAATAATACCCAAATACCTGTCGTACAAATTTTTGCTGATCTTTGGGGTTTAAACATTGGGTTTTACGGTTATTTCTCATGGGCGTGGTCCATAAAATAATGCCCATCGTTCCGTCTAACTTGCACCTAACCTACATTTGTAAAATATAACACACACATTACAGGTAAACTGATTTTTTACTTAATCCAGCGCAGCATTGATGTAAAACGATTGGCTGCCATTGCTAAGGTAGATTGTTGTGCCACCGCTGGTATCGCAATCGACTCCGTTAGCTCTGGCTGCGAAACGCTGACGCTTGGCACAGCCTCCCAATCCAGACGCAGTGAACCTTCATCTGTAAATACAATCACTTATTAAAAATTGTATATTTTCTAAGAACAAAGTATAAAAAGCAACCTTCAGATTCCGATTCCGTTGCTGTTTCAATGCCAATGAGAAGTGAATCTACAGATTTCATGAGCGGCGCATTTGTCACATCCAAATGTCCAAATCTACCCAAATCGCTGCGATCCAAATCCAAAATGGCCAGGATATTCTCAAGCGTATGCTGCTCGTTGAGGGCACGCAACTTTACCTGTTGCGTATACGCCAGATACATTATGTTATTGTTGACGCGACATACTTTGCGCTGGAACTGCTCCTCGTTAAGCAGCTTACGACAGAAGTCACCGTAGGCCAGTTTGTGTGGTAGTCGCACATTCAGATAGAAACTGAGCAACTGTGTCAGCTGTGCCGTATAGGTGAGTGCGCCCACAATGCGATAGGCCTCGAAACGACTTGGCGTTATTTCGTTGGCCGTTGCCTTGGGCACATCGTCCTTGTTGTCGGACAGCCAGTCCAAATAGGCGGAATAGTCGCCATTGGCTGGTAGCGAGGGTCCCACAATTCGATACTGCACCTCACTGATGCCGCTGCCATGGAACACCCACTTGCCACGTATATACGAGGTGTTCTTGGCATCTGCAAGGGCTGCAATTGTATCCGCATCCTCGCTGCGTTCGGCGGACATCTTGCGTTGCTGCTCATCCCGCAGCACTACCTCTGAGATGGGGAATATATAAGTAACCAGCTGTTGTATATCCTTACGCGCTGTTTGCTTGATGCTGTCCAAAAGATTTTGATGTTGCATGCGCAGCTTATCAATGCGCATCGAGCGATCAATAACGTAATCCTCCAGCATCTTAACCATGGTGGGATACTTAGGCAGATGCTCGCTTTTCTTTGCATTCGCCTTGCGTAGCTCATCCCGCTTCTCGCTAAGCAATTGCAGTCGTTGCCTTGTGCTACCAATCAGCTGTTGCAGGAGCTGCAGCTGCTCCCGTTTTGCACGAATCGCAATCATGCGATTCTCATTGCATTTGTGCTGCTGTATAAGATGCTCATAGCGGTTGCTATACGTCTTCAAACCAGCCTGCAAGTTTATATATTTTTGCTGCTTCTCTGTTAAACTAAAATATAGATAGATTTGTAAGTGCATTGGTTTTCTTGTTATTGTTGTTGTGTAAGCAACCTTTCACTTATTTCCGCTGAGCTATGAGTAATGTTGCCATTTTTAACACACGCCCGACAGTGCAGTTTCTGCTGCTGCTTGCAGCATAGTGGACAGCGTAGCCCGGAGCTTGCACCATCGCCAGCCGAAGCAGTTGCTTTGGATGCAGCCGCAGCTGTTAGCTTTACGCGCACATCGCAATTTTGATGTTTCTTTGTGTTGTAGTTGATGCCGTCACAGATATCAACATCGTCATCATCGTCGTCGTTTGTGGAGGCGCTTGATAATTGAAAGTTTTCAGGTGCTTTGGAGCTTTCATCGGAGCTGGAGCTATTTGCCATTACAGTCAAATCATTGCAATTAATATGCGTTGTCGATTTTCATTGATAATTGTTTTTGTTATTGATACTTTTTCGACCCTGTTTAACAACACAAGAGTGCTGTGTAATTTAATTTACCAGATGGCAGTGTTGTAAAATTCCTAAAGCAAACCAGGGCTGCATTAAGCACC
The DNA here is from genome assembly GCA_035044725.1 of Scaptomyza caliginosa. NCBI lineage: Eukaryota > Metazoa > Arthropoda > Insecta > Diptera > Drosophilidae > Scaptomyza > Scaptomyza caliginosa. The sequence continues at coordinate 1,739,871 of JAWNNR010000686.1, forward strand.
TGTTTCTTTTGTGAATGTACGCTGTAACTTATAAAACGACTGTAAAACAAATCTAATGTTAATTAAAAAATAATTTATGAACTAAACTTAATTTTTAATGTTTTTGTAATTTAAAAGACCAGAAACGATTTAAATTAAGTTTTAACAAATCTGATTATCAAACGATTTTCCATGACATGATAGATTTGAATTTTATTTTAGGCAGAGATTTCGGTAATCAAATAATAATTCATCTAGGTGGTAATGGGAATACACGATACTTTCCCCATTATTGATAAACAATTAAATAACTTCACTTTCAGTATTTGTCGCGCAAATGGTAAAATTTTGAGACAACACATGCCTATCGTTGAACACTGTACATTTTTGTTGAAGAAGCATGTGCGTGGTGATTTATTTACTTCTTGCCTGCCTTGCCGCCAAGAACCTTTAAGGCGGCAGCTGTCACATCTTTTTCCTGGGGAATAGCGTTCAATTCCAATGTCTTGGTGTACGGCATGGGAACATCAACGCCACAACAGCGCCAAACAGGCGCATCCAGTTCGAAAAAGTGCTGATCCTCCATAAAACGAGCGCAGATTTCGGCTCCAACGCCTATTGAAAAGAAAAAACATACATGTTATAGCTGATGATTTCTGAAAATCTCCAATCTTACCATGCTGAGGCCAGCCGTTTTCAACGGTGATCAGGTGATGTGTTTTACGGACTGATGCAAAAATGGCTGCCATGTCCAGGGGGCGAATGGAACGCAGGTTTATGACTTCAGCTTCGATGCCTGAAATTGGTTACAAGATATTTATAAGACTTGCATATAAGAAACAATAGGGATTACTTGCCCTTTTTGGCCAGTTCGGCGGCAGATTGCAGAGCTGTTTCCACAGCCTTGGAATGTGCCACGATTGTAATGTCTTTGCCTGGCTTCATAATCTTAGCCTTGCCAATGGGCACCAAGAAATCTACATCGGTCACTTTATCGTCGACGGGGAATGCAACGCCATACATCAGTTCGTTCTCCAGCACCACAACTGGATCGGGATCACGAATGGCTGATTTGAGCAGGCCACGTGCATCTTCCGTATCGTATGGCGAAACCACTTTCAATCCGGGGCAGTGAGCGTACCACGCAGCGAAACATTGCGAGTGCTGTGCCGCAACACCAGCAGATGCTCCATTTGGGCCACGGAACACAATCGGCACATTGACGGCACCCGCAGACATGTAAAATGTCTTGGCAGCTGAGTTAATTACCTTAAGTATAAGAACGGATGGAATAGATTGATATTGTTTGTAATGTATCGTTTCTGTATGGCTCAACTGTTTATCAATTCAAGTTTGTAGACTCGCATTTTATTGGTTTAACTTTATTACTTAATGCCTAACTTTTGCTTAATGATAAATGCTGGCAGGCGACGTCCCTTCCAGAAGCGTGGCAGTGGCACTTCGTTAGCCTGCTGCAGAATTTCGGCAACATGTTGTTCGGCATTGAAGCTTTCGGCTTGCTTGATCTGTGACATTAGTTGAGCCTGGAACGCCTTCTCCTTGCGCATTTCGCGACGCTGTCGCACCTTTGCCCACTCGAACTTCATCTTGCGACGCAGCTTCTTTAGCTTATGCTTCTTCATCTTGCGCCGTCGAATCACAATCAGACGAGCGGCTTCCATCTTATCAGGTTTACTTTTGTCCAGGGGCGGCGCAATTATTTCGCCAACGCGATCTCTGTGCAGTATGTCATTGATTTCCGTGAGCCAAGTGGAACGTGGACTCTCAATAATCTTCGAGTGCCGCAAATCCCCAATAGGTTGTGGCCTAGACAACGTGCGCAGCAAAAGGAGTCTATCGTTTTGCTTGCTGGCGGATTTAAGCGAGTTCGCCTGCACATAATTGGATAATATGGGTGGAATTAGTCATCAATCAATCTTTGAATCATTTAGACTGTACTACAATAGCAGCAGCTCAACTTGAATTGAGAACCCATATTATCCCATTACGTTAAAATTGAAGCGAACTGGCAACAAACTTGAATTGATATTCAGCTGGGCACACATGGTTTAAATATGTTTTTCTTATTTCTTTGGTAGTTCATGAGATAATATGAGTAGTTAAGCTACTGCTTGTTCAAGGTTGTGTGGGTGTGTGTGCGTGTGTTTGGGTGGGTGGGTAAATGCAAAAAGATACTCACATGATCGATGGCCTGCATTGAAAAGTTAAAGGTCATGAACTCGCAGATTGGACGTAGACCGGCCATTGCAGCGCCGACCGCAATGCCAGCAAAACCCATTTCTGTGATTGGCGTGTCAATGATTCGTTTATCTCCATACTTTTTCCACAGTCCACGAGACACCTAATAATGTTAAGAAAAATATATGTCACATTGTTTTTCAGTAATCAAACCACTTGCAAGAATGTAAACAAAGCAGCTATTAATCGATTGCGTGCAATTATCGAGCGCACGCGTTATCGGCCAATTATTTGGTCACACCAGTTTCGCGTGACCTCTTCCAATCACACAGATTGCACTGACTACCTGAAACTGTAATCAGTAGATGGAATTCACAACACCAACAACTGTTTACTGTCGCATCTGCCCACCTCCTTAACCCGCTCGCAACCCTAACCGCATCAGCTGTCATTGCGTGTACGTTGCGAACTGTCATTTAGCCAGGTTTACGTAATCGTCAGAAAAGTGGCAAAGTCAAAGGATTTACTCACCTTGTAGGCGCCATCGTACTGTGCCACCTCCTCACCAAGCAGGAAGACACGCTCATCGCGGGCCAGCTCATCGTCCAGGGCGCTGTTGAGGCCATCTCGGACCGTCATTTGCTTGACGGCCAGTACTTTTGGGGTCGTGGAGAACGCACGCTGTGCGGCGCAGGCTGCCTGTGTAAGTCTTGAACGCAGCATTTTCGCTTATTTGTTCGACGGTTTTTTTTATGTTTCGTTTGCTGTGCCTGTTTTTAAAGTTTGTATTTAGAATTTTGTCATTACCTAATAAAACTAAAACAAAAATTTAATACGCACCGACGAACGTCTTTTCGCCCCCAACAGAATGTCAGAATACCTCGTACGCTTTACAGCACTGTTTTGACCCAGTACCAAAACGAGCCAAAGTTTAGCGCTGCCACCCAGTCGTACTATCGTTGGTAAATCCATAATGTTCAAGTGTTTTGTGGCCCGGTCTCTAAGTCGCTATTGTAGCTTGAGTTCAATACCTAACTGGAGAAATAAGTTGAGTAATGTTATTTCATTAAAAAGCTAATATATTTGTTATGTTTTAACTTACAGGTCAAGTAACATATCGAAAGTTTGGTTCACACCACTATCGAATGTCTCGAAATTCATTACACCTTACCAAATGCACTACATTGAAAATGGACGAAAGAAATATAGAGACATGGTTAAAGTTCTTGATAGTGTTCTGGTAATAGTGTACAATGTTTCAAGACAAAAGCTGATTTATGTACGCCAATTTAGACCAGCAGTGTACAATTCTATAATAACGGGTAACACTCTCGAAATACCCAAGGGAGAAGTTGATGTTATCAAGTTTCCACCAGAGTTGGGCTTCACATTGGAGCCGGTTGCTGGATTGGTTGATAAAAACAAAAGCATGGCGGATATTGCACGCGAAGAAGTGCTTGAAGAATGTGGCTATGATGTTCCCACCGACAGCTTACAATTTGCCTTGAAGTTCAGATCTGGTGTTGGAGCTTCCAGCAGCGCCATAACAATGTTCTACTGTGAAGTTTGTGATGCACAAAAAGTCTCCAAAGGTGGTGGCATTGGCGATGAGTTTATAGAGGTTGTCGAACTATCGATAGATGATGCCAAGCGCTTTATCCAAACAGGCACAACAGTTAATAGTGGTCCTAGCACAGTAATAGCTACACTTTGGTTTTTATCAAATAAGGCACTAATTTGAATTTTCAGTGTGACCGTTATTTGTAAAATGACAAATGTCAAATAAAGCTGTATTGTATTATTTTACTTTGTAGTTCAGTTGTTTGCGCCGCAATCAGCTGTTGTTTTATCAGTCTGATTTACTTCAAGATGGAAAACATTACAAAAATCTGGTTGGGTCCACTGCCCGCAGATTCGCCCTATGTGAAACCATTTCGCATGTATTACGTACAAAATGGCGTTGAAAAGAACTGGGATTTGCTAAAAGTACACGACAGCGTTGCCATTGTGTTGTACAACACAACACGACAGAAACTTGTGCTTGTGCGTCAATTTCGACCGGCAGTCTACCATGGGGTGATAAGCAGTGAAAAGGAGGGTGGCTTTGACAAGGTCGACCTGCAGGCCTTTCCACCATCCATTGGCGTGACCTTGGAATTGTGTGCCGGCATTGTCGATAAATCAAAGAGCTGGGACGAAATTGCACGTGAAGAAGTGCTCGAGGAATGCGGCTACGATGTGCCTGTGGAGCGCATTGAGCAAGTCATGCTCTATAGGTAAGTAGGTGGTGTTTGAGTACGCCCAAATCCAAATGTAAAGCACACTAATACCACCCCACTTACAGATCCGGCGTGGGCTCATCCGGTGCCAAGCAAGCCATGTACTATTGCGAGGTAACCGATGCTGACAAAGCTACCAGTGGCGGTGGCATTGATGATGAAATGATTGAGGTGGTGGAACTGTCACTGGAGGAAGGCAAACGTATGATACAGCAAGGTGCCGTTAACAACAGTCCACCCAGTTGTCTAATGGGCTTAATGTGGTTCTTTGCCAACAAGGCGCCCAAAAGCGCTTAGCCCTCTCAGTATCTGTTTAATCGCCTCTTTGTGTTATCTAGCTGATAACCACTTCACGATGATAACACCCTGAGGCTGCCTTCTTCTATTACCAAACAAACACACACACTCAAAAATTCAAATGCTTTCCACACCAATCACACACACACACACACAAAAGACGCTTAGCGTAACCAAAATTTCAATGCCTTTCGAGTCTACACTAAAGTAGAATGTACTTATAAACCATAAATAGCCAAATTGTGTGCATCTATGTATGTGTGTAGCGTATATGTAAATTCTTGTATTATATGTTTTGAGAGAATAAACTGCATGCAAATGATTCTAGCTGCAATCAGTGTTGCCCAGCTATGAAATTCGATGGAAAAAAGCTAAAACGATAAGCAAAATGTTTTTCTTTTAGTTATCTCTTTCACAATACTAACAAAGTTGATAAATGTTTCGTTTTATATTAAGTGCAACCGTCTTAACTACAGTTATCGTCGGTATAAAATAAATGTGTTACTTATTAAAATATGCAAAAAAAAAATATACGTGAAGCTGACAACACTGCTAAAGCGTCATGTAGGGAAATCGGTCAAGTGGATGCGCGAATGTGGCTAAAACTTAATATCTTTTAAGCGCACCGCCTACTCCTCACCTCGCCGAATACCCACCCACCATTTGAGTTGAACGGGGCAGCTGGGCTGGAAACTGACAGCGGCAGCCAAGTGCATAAATCGCAAATAAATCAAAAAGCCGCCAGGCGCGCACACGCGAACCGCTGGCAAACTGCAGCAGGCAGTAGGATGAAGGGTGCAGCGGGATTGGGTTTGGGTTAAACAGGCAGCTTCTGCAGCGGCATCTAAACAAGTTCCAAACCGATCCAATCCGATGCGAGCCCAGCCAAGAGCCGTGTGCCGTTTTTGGGGGGCTGTCAGGCAACGTGTTGCACAGCTCAGGTTACTTATTTATACACGGCGATGGCATTTTAGCTGCCGCTGCCGCTGCCGCTGCAGCTACAGATTCAGATTCAGTTGCTGCTGGCTGCTGGCTGCTGCTCCTGTGGGTAACTCTCAGAGACTTCGTCAGAAGTTCAGCGGTCACGGCGAGCGGTGGCGTGGAAATTTATTTACTTCAAAGCCATGATTTGGCAATATTTCAACATTCAACGTGGCAATAGAATTTCTTTTTCTCACCCTCTCTCTATCTGTACCTTTGTCTGCTGTTTAAGCTGTTGCTCCTGTTGCTGTTGTTGTTGCAACCATTGTTGTTGTTGAGTGTGCGTGCATTCGATTTACAGAAGATAATCAAGGCCAGTTCCACAGTTCCACAGTTCCTGTTTTGTTCTGCCTTGTTGCGTGTTTGCCTCATGTAAATTATTGAATGTACCAGCAAAAAAAAAAAAAAACATATTCAAAAAAAAGGAATCAACAGAAATGCGAGTGTTGAAATTATATTTAATTTGCATATGTGTGGACAAACGAGCAGTAGCTTGAGGGAATATTTCAAAACCCAGATATGGCGATACCAAACTATGATCTCTTTTTTCACATCCGGCAAAACTGTACACAAAACTGTTATGAATGAAAAATAATTCTATTTAGCTCCCACTGCGCATTGAGCAGCATCGACTGTTGTTGTTGTTGTTGATATGGCTGTCAGAGGCATCAACTGTCGCTGCTGTCATGGTGCTCCTGTTACGTGTCAAGGTCCCCAAGGTGTTCGCGTTTGGTTTGGCTTTCTTGCGTTCTCATCATCATGAATCAAGCGATCTTAAATCAACTGGCGACCGATTGGCCGGACCATTTGTTGTAGTCCATTGCGCAAGTCCAAAGTACAAAACTACTAAGAAATCTGCAATTATTTCATAATCACGTTCCAATTTATGTTGCCAGCAACAACAAGAACACACAGCAACAACAGCTATTTCAAATCAAAGCTTCTTTCTATTTCTGACCCCCAGACGTTGGCTGTTTGCAGTTTGCAGTTTGCAGTTGCTGAGAACCAAAGCTCAAAATGGCGTACACTGTCGTTTGTTAGCTGGAACAGAAAGGGAACGGAACGAAGAAATCGCGATCATGAGCTCGGGAGTGCGCATGCGAAAATTAAGTGCAGCCAGCAACAATCATAACAGCAACAGCAACAACAACTACCAAGATTACCTGCAAAACAGTTATGAGCGCTGCTGTTGCTGTTGCTGCCGTTGCTGCTGCTGCTGCTGCTGTGGTGGAGCAATAATGAAATTTTTTATCGGATTTGATTATAAGTTGGCTCGGACTGGCCACCCCGCTGCCGTAATCTGCCAATAAGAAGAAAAGTAAGCAAGGAAGGCTGTGGTAGCTGCTTTGGGGCCAACACACTGAGAGAAAAATATGTGATTGACTTAAAGTCAATCGATTCTCAGTTCAGCAACTTCTACAAGTGTAGTTCGTCTTAGAGCGGGTCGGGGACAGGGGTCAGGGCAATGACTGCATCATCTCAACTATGTAGCGGTTCGCTCATTGATTCCGCCAAACCGTCTGTCGTCCATCGTCCGTCGTGATGCACTTTAATGAAATGAAATCTTATACTATCATAAGCCGCATGAAACCGAACAAAACTGGCAACTGGTAACAAAAAAAAACAAAAACTGGTGGCCAGTAAGCCAGCGCCAGTTGGCCAAACAGTGCTGCTGTAGCTTGGGCCACTCAAAATGTATAATTATCTGGCGGTTTTATCCGTTTGCCAATATTAAATTTCTCATCACGCCCCAGACACTGAGGCAAGCAGGAAAACTCAGTACGCTATGCGATGCTTTGGTTCGGTTTCTCGGTTTGGGTTTTGGTTCGGTGGGGTTCTGGGAGCGTAGTCGTTGGCAGCTTCATGGGCACGGGCGCCGTCAAACAATTAATAAAAGGCCAAATGTCTGCAATGAGTTATATATATTTTCAAGTCGGCTGCGCTTTAACAAAGTTTTTTTTTTGTATACTTCTCCTTCTGCTCGCTGTCCAAAAGGAAAAGGCTTTGAGTGCGACTTTGGCAACGACTTTACCGTTTTAAGCGCAGCGAATTAATTTCTTGCAACGACTTTCTAAAATCGATGCCACCGTTTTGTTGGGCTTAGCTTTTGAGGGCTTTCAAAAGGCGTTGTCCACCGAAAGTGGACGCAAACTCTGCTGCACCTTGCAACCCGTCAACTGTGCAACGATCAGCCGCAAGGTGCGCCAATTTGGTTAAGCCACAGGCAAAACTCGAGGACATTTGGTATAAACTAAACAAAAAGCTCAATTTAATATTAATCTTGTTAGCTATAAAAGCCGTTGTGTTGTGTTGCACGTGTTGCCATTTTAATTGGCCCCAAAGTGTCAACAAATAATTTGGCCAAATACGTATAATTGAAATTAAGTCATAAATGGCTAAAAATGCGCGCGACACATATAAAGTTGCTCGGTAAAAATTTCACACTCTTTTGCCCGGCTCTTGATTTATGACAGCCACAAACCATGCTGGGAAACCTGCTGTCATTTCCAGTGGCTCTCAAACTGCAATTGCCAACCTGTGCACCTGTGATTGATTTCTGCATTGCATTTGCTAAAGCAAGCTTAATTATGCGAGAGCAATGTCTTTCGATCTCTCTCTTTCGCTCTTTCTTTCGCTCTCTGTGTGTGGCCAAAGAGCAAAGCTTTGTGTGGCGCTCTTTGGCCTTAGCTTTTGCTCGCTCTTAAATGGTCGCTAGACAAATACTTACATAGATACTATGCTCCGCCTCCAAGCTGTAGCCAAATGTACAGCAACATTTGTTGCGGCGCTTTTCAAAGCACAGCCTGAAGCAATTTTTTTCCCCGTTGTTGTTGTTGTTGTTGTCTATGTAAATTGCGCAGAAAGTGCCAAAAATGGGCGCATACAAATTTGCACCACGTTTAATTAATATTTATGATGTGTTTGTTACACTTGAAAAAATCGGATAAGCTTTTTTTTAGTTTTTACATACAGTTTGCTTAGTGTTCTACTTGTATGGCAAACAGCAGCAGTTTTTCTTATAGTGCACTTCTTGAGTATGGCCAAGAGTCCATTCCATTGTGAGTCATATGCTATTCTGACTTAAGCTGGCGCTGCTTGCTGTGTGGTCGCAATACTTAAGACGTCATTTAGTCGTTACTGACGTTGGGACAAGCGTTTAAATAGAGATTTCCGAGGACTTAACAAGCCTCAAGCCACACAATTAAAAATCATTTGCATACGGACCAGGCATATTTGATAATGAAGCTCGGATCACAGGAGTAACAGAGAGAGAGAGAGAGTGAGAGAGAGATGCCGGTAAGGCATTAAAAGTCAAAGTCTAGATGGCCCAAACAAGATCCTGATAAAGAACCAATGGCAATCATGTACGGCAATCGAAAAAAAGGGGCAGTTGCAGCTGCCACCGGCGACGTTGAAGACGAAGACAAAGAAGAAGAATAACAACAACAACAAAAAAAAACAACTTTGTTGCTTCAAGTTGTTGAACTTAACGCGAAATCTTGTCCGGCCAGCGCCTGGGAAATTAACAATTACAACAACAACAGTCAAAACATTAACAGGAACTAAACACGGAGAAAAATGTTTTGACAAATTTCCAAAAATTATTAAACAAAACAAAAAATGGTAAAAATTAATAAAAACATTAAAAGTCTTTCAATAAGCTGCTTTCAAACTAGAATGTTGATAGTTGTATTTTTGTTTTCAGTGTACCAAACAACAGCATTTCCTTAGAGCCACTGGGATTGCTGAGAGGAGATGACAGTGCCGAACGAAACGCTTGAAGATCGCCAGTTCGAATGGATTGTCTTAAAGGAGTTGAGTTAAAGTTTAGTTTGGTTATCTGATTTTAATTAAACGGCATCGCATAATAAATTATCTTCATTAGGGCGCTGTGTAGAGCTCAACTAGTAGAGCGTCCAACTGGCCAACTGACTGACTAAGCCATTCCCAACTGCCTGCCTGTTGCAACCCCTTAACTAGGCCCGTATGCCTATAAATCAAATGGTCATAGCCATGGCCATAGCTGTCGCTTTCGTGTGCGTGTGTTCTTCAGGTTCTCTCTCTCTCCTGCTCTCTCTTTGTTTTATGTTCATTAATGAAAAACCGGATCGACTGTCAAACAGAATCTGCGAAATCATTCGACGACGACAACTTTGGTACAGCGCCAGCGTTGACAGTTGGGAAAAGCGACACAAAGCTGTGGAAAAATCAACACATGCTTATTGAAAAAAGATATATATTAACGAATGTGAAATACCCTAAGAAAAAAAGGGATTTGTTTCTGATGAGTATTTTTATTTTATAGTGTTCAGAGGTTATCATTTTAGCTACAGATTATACTCGTAGCAGCGTGTAAGATTATGGCTCTGACAAATGACTTGAGCCTTTTGATCACACTTCAAATCATTCATTTTGAATGTGTTATCCCTTAGCCACAAATGCACACAATGCTCATTGCCACCGGCATTATCCGGCTGTCCGGTAGACCATTTGGTATAGGGCAATGGCAAGCCGTTGGTAATGGTAGAAAAGTTATGATTATGCACAAGATCATTGCCGGATGTCCATAGCCAGGCGGATTGACCATAGCCCTGATTTATCAGAAAGCTCGATAGGAGCTCCAGTTCCTCGGCTGATTCGATTACAACCAAATCGCCGCCGTAACGTCGACATATGTGGGCGGCTTCAAACCAGGAAACTACCGAATGCCATATAAAATAGAACTTTTGGCCAATCTTAACAAACGTCTGCTCACGATCCGCATTACAGCTAACTGAAATGAATTTACTTTTTTTTTGTGAACAGCTTTGAATATAGTTTTCATCACTATTACCTGTTAGTATAGAACAAAAATTCCCGCTTATTAATAAGCTAAACAGTACAGCGATAAGAACAGTTCGCGATTTGAACATTTCACTGGGATGATTGAGCGACGATTCAGAGATTATTCAAATTGAATGCTGCTTATATGGGAAAAAAAACAGTGAAACAAATATTTTAAAAAAACCCAAAAATAATGTTTACCAATTGCTTATCAAAGTAGAATGAATTGAGTCAATACATTTCGTTTTAGAGGGTATACTTAAAAGTAAAAAGAAATGAAGAGTGCGTTGCAAGTGTAGCACAAACCGGTTGCAAGCTTTGGTCTTTGCTTAATTGATTGACGAGCTGCGTGCCGCAAATGTGCAGACAGCACACACACAAACACACACACACAGGCCAAAGGAAGCGCATGTTAGATGTCCATGTCCATGTTGGCTCCTAATGATCTTTAAGTCAAATTGTATTAACTTGAATTAGCATTGAATGCAGCGGCAAATTGTTTCAATTACAGAGAAAGAGAGCGAAACAGAGAGAGAGAGAGAGAGAGAGAAATATGTTTCTAAATCTATACTGAATAATCGAGCTCATTAATTAGACCTTAATCTCTTGTACATAAGCGGCCACAATCTCTTATTTATGACTTTCGTAGCGTTTTGCTAATGAAGACATAAAAACGGCAATCAAATTAAAAAATATGTTTTTCACTATTATTTTTTTATATGTTCGTTCATGGGAACGTAACATGTAAACGAATCCGTTAGTCATCAACGTTTTGGGCTTTTGTCTGTTTTGGGTAATAGACAATTCAAAAGGTTTCACCAAATGTGGCCTTGTCTGTGTGCCCAAAGTGGAACTAAAGTCTTTGGCGCCCCAACAGCCCAGCCCAAAAATACTTACACTAAAACAAATGTGATCTCTAGAGCTAAGTTATTAAAGAATCTTAGTGGCTGCGTTTCTCTCAGTGTTTGGGCATTTAAGAGATTAAACTCTTTGGCTAGAAAATGTGAAAATCATGTTAAAGAATAAATTTGTTGCTTTGATTAATATCAGTTGCGGCCAAAGATCTTTATTTATCAGATTCAACAAAAATTAGTTGCGCCTCGCTCGATTAGGCATATGAATTTGGTGCAGCCTTAATAATATATGGCCAGAACGCTTAAGTTTCAATGTTTTATAGACTTCTTTTAAGTCCCTTTTCCTGGCCAAGATTAATCAACTTTTTCATTCTTTTTTATCTCCAAATAGTTTTTTAATATGTCAATTTTGTTAAATTGTTCCGGTTTTAAATCTGATCTGGTTTTTAATCGCATTGCCCCTTACCAATTAATTTTTTTCTTCTTCTCATTTTGGCAAAAGTTTTCACCAATCCAACCGAAAAAGATGCGTGGCACGCCTTCCATTTGGAGCAGCTTCCTCATTTCACATAAGCCAAACGAATTAAGTTTTTTCGCTCCAGATTGTGTTCGTATTTAGCGGGCAAAAGCCCAAATTAAATTGTCGAATTAAGCCAACATTTTAACAGCTGGCCAAAAGCGAGACGCTGAAAGTGAAGAAGAGGGGGAAATATATATAAAAGCTTAAACTTAAATTAAAACATACACACAATGAAATGTAAATCCAGACGAGAGTTTGCCGAGGCAAATGAAATAATCAACGACTGTGGAATGACTTTAAATGATGTAAAGCCCGCATTTGTTGGACCAAAGCTGGGCAATGGCAATTACGTTTTTTATATGCCTTAAGTTTTCGAAAGGGAGATCAACACACGAACACAAATTGTTGTTGTTGCCACAAATTATATGGTGTGGCGATGGCAAAGTTGCGAATTATTATGTGGCTCGGAAACTGGGCTCGGCTTAAGTAAAATATGAATTACGCATGGATGACTGAAGGGCTTAGCCAAGTCTGCTGGCATGGTACTGGCCAAGAAATTAAGTTAAAAATAAAACTCAAGTTGAAGACCAACTCGAAAGGCAGCAACAAAAACATGCGGCATACAACTACTGTAGGTAAACAAAAACAAAAACGAAACGAAGCAGAATCAAAAAAAAAATTTACAAGTCACTCACACTGATTTGTAAACACACATGTACACTGAAAGAACAGTATTGAAGTCAAAAGCAACCTTGCAGAATAACGTTGTTAACTTCATCTTTCTCTGTGTAGTTTTGTATGCAGAAGCTGGCCGGGTCATAAGAAATCAAATTATGCTTCGTACAGGTTGCCGCATGTTGAAGCTGCGTTCCAAAGCTTACAAAGTCCAAGAACCGGAGCACATAAAACACACACACACATACTGAGTTACTGGCATAAGCCAAGCAGCCCAGCACCAAAAAGCGTATAACAAAAAAAAAGAACAACAAAACATTTGTGAGCCAAGCAAATAACACTTTATTTCATTCATTTAACAGGTTTCATTTATGAGCAGCAAGCAGCACTAGCTGCGAGGCTTGGCCACAACGTCTGTCAGTCAGTCAGTCAGTTGGTACGTCAGTTCTTCAAAGACTTAGAGAGGAAGAGCGAGAGAGAACGAGGGGTGCATTGGTCAGGCAAACGTTGGGTAGTGTTGAGCGCGAGCCGAGCCAAGCCAAGCCAAGCTGCTCGAGTCTTAGCCGTGTGTGCAACAGTCAGTCGGAGTCAGAGGTGGAGTCAAGACCCAGAGTAGGCAATGTTCCCACGAAACAGGTTGTTGCTGCTGCCGTTGCTGCTGTTGCGATCCTGGAGCCCGTGCAACGCTCAAGTGTTGCGCCTTCGTGCATGGCCGAGAGCTATGGGCCAGGTACTCTACACTTTGGCTTAGCACCCATTACAAATTTGTTACGAAGGGGTATGATGTTTGTAATAGAGGAAACACAGCAGTCGGGTGGGACAAAGAAGATTTTCCTTCGGTTCTCAGCTAGGTGCTGGGTATGTACGCGTCAGGCAAGCCTTTCAAGTGCTTACTTACTTGTTTTACAGCTATGTAGTATGTGCGCATTGATTTGGCCAGGGGCAAGGCAAGGCGACGACTGTGTTGCACACTGCACACTGCACGGCTACTACTTGCAGCAAGCCGCAAGCGGCAAGCATCAGCAACAAACTCCAAATCAAAATCTGTGCACAATTATGGCCTACACATCTGGACAAGATGCTGCAGCTAAATCTGTATACATATATATGTGTTAGTATGTGTGTGTGTGTGTGTGTGTGTGGTATGCATGCACCTCGTGCTCCTCATAAATATTTAACAAGTTTCATTTGAAGGCAACAGAGTGCTTGCTGCCTGCCCCAGGCTCAAGCCTCATCTCTGGTCTGTGGCTGCTGCAGCAGTGCCTGCTTTTGGCCATTGTCTGGGGCAGCTGTCAGCCGCCCGTTGCTGCATTTGGCATTAGACGCCTCATGAGCGGCCAATTAGTGTTGTATTACATTTGCCACTCATTGGCATAAGCCCAGCCATTTGCAACTGCAACGTTTTGTGTATCCTAATGGCCGCATATAAATTTGCAACAAACTTTTTCCCTCGAAATCTAAGCTAGATAAATGTGCTGCACTTCTAAAAGCCAAGCGTTAAAGTCTACTCTTTTAAGTACTATCATTTACCACATCGATCTTCGCTGATTCAGCATTAAATTGTTCATAAAACTATTTTTGCCTTAAACTTTTCAACAGCAAATTGTTTAACATGATATCCATCTATTTGTATCTTTATCGCCAGTACACAATTTTCCATCAGTTTGTGAAATTAACGCTGAATGAATCGACAAATTCATATATTGTACAGTACAATTTAATGCTTTTAAATTGTTATAAATCAACTGAATCCGTTGCTCCTCCACAGACAGCTTTATGGTAAACAAAGTTTGTGTATGTAAAGTGTGCTGTACATGGAAATAAGATTTGTCTTCACTTATATAAGGCGCTCGAACGCTCACACACAATGCAATCGATCAAAGTATGCGCCTCGAGTTTTGAAACGGTTTACAATGATCGACATTGAAGTACCCTAACTAGAGCTTAAAGGTGTAAGGAAAGATAAATGACAAAAGCTTCCTTGACATAAGTTTTTAAAGGTAAGGTTTAAAGGGTTAAAGTTAGTTAGTTTAAAGTTAGAAAACAAGAATGTACGACAGAGTTCATACTCTGATTTTTACACCTTATAGTTAGGGTATTTATAAAAAAAATTATCTTTTTTTTTGGTTGCTTTTTTGTTAGCCGCGGGTCGTCCATCTCATTGCTCATTGCGTCTGCTATTAATTTATTGTTGTTATTATTGTTGCTGGTAATCAACACGTCTTTTTGATGACCTTGCACTATACATTCATTTAGTAGATGAAAAATTTGAACGGAAATCATTAATAATCGCCTCGAAATAGGCACAAACACATGGACAACAATGGTTAAAAATCGTTTGGGTTTAATGATCATATGTAAAATATATACGTATATACGAGCTAAACCTTATTTCTTGCAGCCTTTTTACAATTTTTTCCATCATTTTTTAATAAATGATTTAAATGTTAGCAATTGGAAATCGGCGTTCCAGACACTTGACACAGTCGGCGGCATTATTGTTATTATCGATGAAGTGTCTACGCCAGCCGATGAAAGTTTAAATCAAAATGATGTTGATGATGATGTGTGCACACACACCAACACACACACACACACGCATGGCTCTGAAGTATTTGATGGCAACTGTCTTTCGGTCGATTGCCGGCGCAACTTGTGGCGCGTCTCTTTGGCGTTCTGTTGACAACAAAATTGCAACTTCAGTTTGAATGTTCGCTCTCCTCGCTGACTGACTGAGTCGCTGCGGCATTGTTTATTGAGTTTCGTTGCTTAAATTATATGGACAAAGAAGCAGCAGCAGCAGCATCAACAAAAGTAGGGGAAAAAAAACAGCAAAATTGTATCGAGAAATGCATATTTATAAGCAGCACAAATGCTAAAAGTACGGCTCACGTTTTCATTTGGCCAGCAAGCGAAAACAAAACAAAAAAAAACATGCGATGACAAAACGACACGATATCCTTTCAACATTCGCCTTCAACTACAACTCGAACGTACTTGTTGCTGTTGTTGCATGCCCCTGTCCCTGGCCCTGGCCCTGCTGTTTTGTTTTTGACATGCACAGACATTTTCACAAGCCCATAAAGCCAAGGAGCATCAAGTGCAGCCCCCAAACCGGCAACGTTGTCTCTCTGAAAGTTTTTTTTTTAGTTTTTTTTTTTGGGGTTTCGCCCCATTCTGGCGTTGCCTGTTCTGAGTTTCCAGCCCAGTCATGTCCCGTATGTTATTGTTCCTACTTAATGTCTTTAATATTCATGACCAAGCGAAAGTAAGCGACTTTGTCTTGTCTTGATCGTGTCCAGCACATCGTTGGCCCCACCAAAAAAAAAAAGAAGAGAATCCAACGAACCTATCACAATGTCAATGACATCAAAATGTCGTAACAGAAATGCGTTCAGTTTGATTTGAGCTGTTTTTCTTGTAACTCTTAGTTAGTCATGAGCCATTTAATTTAAGTACTTTCTACTAACTCTTAAACATGCAAACTCTTTATAATACACACATCCTTATTGTTGACTTTACTGATTGTTATTGCTTTACTTTCAATACTATTAACAATATATATTACTTTCGTCTACCTGGACAAATGTTTTTATATCTGTTTAAAGTCAATACAATAAATTATCGGTTTAACGTTAAAGCTGCGCTTGAATTGTCAATAAACTGAGCCATTGTCTTTTGTCTCTTCAATCCTGCTCAAAACTGAACGCATTAGTCAACACAGGAACTGACTTCCCGCCGCCCCACCCTCAACCCCTTTTCCTTGTTGGCATATGCCTATTGCATATAAATGAGCTTACATGTTGGCATTTGTATCTGTGCATTCGTATCTGAATAATTACTGACACACTGATACGTCCATGGCTGACAGACTGTATCATCTTTGAGCAGTTAACAAGCTGATTACAAGTTTTGACCAGTCTAATAAAAAGCTGTTGCTGTTGTTGCTTATGCTTCTGCTTTGGCTGTTGTAAACTTGTTGGTTGGGTTTTTTATTTGTTGCTATCGTGAATGCGACTATTTTCAATGGCAGGCAACGACAGCAACTTCCGGTGGATGCGTTGTTATTGTTGTTGCTGTTGTTGTTGCTGTCGTTGTCCGTTTGAATCAATCGATTCAAACGTTTTGGTAGTTAACGCGTTGTTTCGAAAAGCTTTCCAAGAAGCGTGCTCTCTTCAAGTGGCCAACTGTTGGCCGTTCAGCAACTGAAAGCAGCAGCAGCAGCAGCAGTCCGGTGGTCAGAAACACACCTACCGATTGCTGCCTGTCTAGCCGGCAAAACAAAAAAAAGCAAAAGAGAAGTAAACTCAACAACGACGTTGACGTCCATTGGCAACTGTGGCTCGGCGAGCGACCTGGCCAAGTCACGACTTCGGCGAAACATAAAAATATCGGCGGCAATAAATAATAACAACGATTTTCCAGACTATCTACCCAGGCCGACAGCGGCAAACGCTGGCCAGCAACTATGCCAGGCTTCGGGTGGGTTGAAGCAGTGGCCATGGGGATGCGGTGGCATAGAAGGCTTAAACTATGCCCATAGACGTGGTTAGATGGGGTTAAGCTGGATGGATAGTATCCTTTTTCTAGCCTAAATCCTTACTACGCCAGTGCTTGGCACTCGGCCTTTTCTATTATTTATTACACACACACACATATAAAGCTACGCATATGAATTCATATATATTTGGCATTTTATTGCCGCGACTAATTTGCTTTAAAGAAAACGCCGAAAAAATATGAAGAAAACATTTTTTAATAATAGCAATAATAATTTGTTGGCTACATTTGCAACTAGTTTGCATTGGAAGTGAATGTGTGTGGAATATGAGCGTGAGAAATTCTCGATTCAGACACATATTTGACATTTAAGACCGCACGCAAATAAACTAGAAGAGTACTGGATTTGGGGGAGGGAGGCAGGGAACACCCGCTGTGTTGCATCTGAATGAGGTGTGAATTATTTGATTTGATGGCAACAACGAAGGCGGCGGCAACATTAAGACAGCGCCTTCGGCTCATATATTTAAATTATATAAAAACCGAGAGAGAGAGAGAGAGAAAAAAAACTTTTATGCAAATGCACACATAAATAAATATTTGATGAGTTGTGTTTTGTGAACATTTGACAGTTTGTCTCCCGTTAACTTACTAACTTTATTGGCCCTATCATATGCAGCGTTTGGGCCATAAAGTTCAATCTGAACTTGTGCTACTTTCTTCATTTAGCTGAACAGCTAAAGTTGATATAATTCATGAGCCACTTGGTCCGAACGCCATTTGGGGCGACATTTGTTGCTTGTTTCCCAATTTCAACTGTCACATAAATAACATTAAAACATATCATCTACAATGCGCTTGCATAATTAATAGATGCGCAAAATTGTTTTTAGCAGTTTGTATTTTGTGATTTCTGCTTGAAATTTATAAACATTTTGGCAACATTTGAATACCTAATGGCATTTAGTGTCCAATAATGAGGCACATTTGTTTAATAATTTCATTAGACGCTTGTCGCATACGTCCCTCCCTCCCGCCTCTCTCTTCAGCATTGAGTCAACGCCATTATTTAGCTTTTGAATTTTATTATAATTGCTTTTTGATTATAATTTGAGCAGGGCGCGCTAAAGTTTCAAAAGATTTACGCTTCAACAATTTGCATAAACAGTTTTATGGTTAATTTAATAAAACAACAAACAAAGCGACCAAAATATCGAAACGACAACATTTTATTGCTCTTTATAACAATTTCAAAAATTGGCTTTTCGTATTGATCTTTATTGTCTGTCGACTGTGCTGACAAGTGCTACATGTTTTTTCGCTCGTTGCTGTATTTGGTTAGATTTTATGCATAGTTAATGTGATTAAAAATTATGGCAACATGCTAAAAAATGTTTCAACAAAGCTGTACTTTGCTTTATTTATGGCCTATACGATAAATAAATTCTATTTGGCTTTTTAGTGGCTTTTGTTTTTTGGCATGTTTGTGAGTGAGGGCGGCGCTGTGTCTTAACCCTAATAACCTTGTTGCATGCTGCACAGACTGAAAGAGACAGCAACAACAACAACCACAACAACAGCTACAAGCGCTTGTTTCTGCTTAAGGAGAAACAAATTGACAAATAACATAACCTCACTTAACCCAAGCCCCAACGCCTCTTTGTCGCCAGGGAAAACAGCCCAAAAAAATACCAGTAGCTAATTTTTTCTAAATGCCTCGAAGAGAGAGAGAGAGAGAGAGAGGGTGACGTTCGACCGTTTTAATTAGTCGTCTTTGTGTGGGGTCTCTATGCCATGGTGGAGCTTGGTTATAAGCATTTTGTGGCTTTGTTGCAACTTAACCAAAAGATTACTGCAATTTGCCATTTGCAATAAATTTGTTTTCGTGAAAAAAAGAACTGTAAATAATTCTTAGATTTAAGATTGAAACTCTTACTTATAGATGTTTATGAATAAGTTGAAAATTGCTAGTTAGATTAACTTGGCTTAATCAAAGTGCTCATAATAACAGATTGTTTAATAATAATAATAATAATTCTAAAAAATGATAATTGCCTGGGAATAAGCTTTTTCAATACTTAATTTTGTGTGTTCGTGCCTTAATAAGTTCTAGAAAGGTAATAAAACATTCAAAAAACTCAATTTACGTTTTTATTCCTTTTGTTTTGAAAGTTGTTAACTTTGCTTGCGACATCCTCTTAAGGTCTTGTCTTGAATTTTCACCAATGTTTTGCACATTTCTATCCAGTTTGCCATTAAAACCGTTAACGGTTTACTTAACTGTTTTCTTCCCAGTGCCATTTCAATTTAAGCCAAGTCAAGTTTTTTTTTTTTACTTTTTTATGTGGCTTGTTGCGCAAAAATTTCTATTACCAATTGGCGCGCAACATAACAATTTTACTCTTGTTTTTCTCTTGTGTGTCTGTTGCCAAATAAAAAGAGACAGCAATGTGTAAGCTGACTCCGCGCCTGGGCCGGGACCTGAACCAGCAGCAGCAGCAGCAGCAGCAGCTGCAGTCATGTAATGGCGACAAATGCGCATACGCCCCGTAACTCGAAATGAGCAACAAAAACAAAAGGAGGTTAATTGAGGAGACATCAACGAGCGGGCGTGATGCGAGAGTCGCCCAAGAAGCGCATGGAGCACATTTGCAGGAAAACCAAAAAAAAAAAAAACAAAAACGACTCGATTTGATTTGAGCACAACATCAAAAGGTCAAAGGGTTAATACACACACACACACACATACAGTCAGAGAGTAAGATAGAGAGACTCTTTAGCGGGCGTGCACTGTATGTAGCCTGTGGTCGACATGCTTGCCGCTTGTCAGCGCCTGTGCAGTGGCAACTTGAACCAACAGTTGGGGCCATCTGCTCAAGTCATCTGTAGAGGGGCGTTGGGGTAAGTTCAAGTGAGCTCCTCCCCTGCCCATTGGCAATTGGAAACAATACCGTTTCGCTTGTTTTGCTCAGTTCCGTTTGATTTACAATGCAGCAAAGAAAACAACAACAGCAACAAGCTTGAAACTTTTTTTTTGTCTATTGATTGTCGTCGCTGTTGTTATTGTTGTTGCTGGCTAGTTTTGTGGTAGGTGGAGTGGAGCACCAACATGGACGCCATCATCGCTATACAAAAAGTGAAATATATATATAATATATATATATATCTGCGTTGCCCGGCACGAAGTGAGCTTCGGCTTTAAACAACAACAACAAGAAAAACAAGAAAACTGTAACACAAAATACGTGATTTGATTCCCTACAATACGAACCAAACCCACTCCCCCAATTGGCGATCATTCGCTATTGCTGTTGCTGTTGCCAATATTATTTTTATGCACCCACAGAAAAATAAAACAAATTTTATTTTATTTCGCTTGGAACGTGAGCTGGGCGGCGATTTACTTACTCATTTTTATAGCAAAATCCAATCGCTAGCGATTTTGTCGTTTTTTCTCTCTTTTTTTTTTTGGTTTCTTCTCTATAGCAACTGGTAATTTTCGGCCCAGCGTCCATCAGAGCGAGCCTTGCTCCCATTCTCCAATTGAGCAAAAGTAGAACCAACCACTAACGGTGCCCCCCCCTCCCCCCGCCAGCCAACGAGTTCATTGCTCAATCAAAAAGCGTTCACAGTGCGCACGATTGTGCCACTTATTGTGGCCAGTGGATAAGATGCACAGATAGATGGATAGATTGGCTTTTGGGATGGGCGATTGGCTTACAATTGTTGCTGTTGTTGTTGTTGCTGTCAAAAAGGTTCGCCCTCAGCAAAACAAAAAAAAAAAAAAAAGAAGCTGCAAAGCATTTATTGGCCTGTCGTTCGTACACATTTCAAGCTACAGATCCATTCGATTAAATTTGCAATTTTAATGAAATCATAAATTGTGCCGCCATTGCGCACCTCTTAACGAATATATATATAGCTGCAGAGTGGTGTTACCACAAGTACAGTGGGCTTAAGTTGATTAAATTTTTACTTACTTAGATTGTAACTAAACTTACTATTATTGTCTCCACTGTTCTTGGCTGTGATATCTTTGACTGGCCGAAGTCATAGGCCAGCTGATCGCCTGTTGGCCAAACCTATTTGTGGTTTAATCGAATTTACTGTCAGCCCCGGCCATCATCTGGGACCACTACTACTTAAAAAAGTAGTTGTTGCTACTTTTAACTGGACATCATCTAACATGTTGCAATCGGTAGCTTGTTGTTGTTTTGGTATTTGGCCAGTTTGGCTGTTATTAGAAAAGAGAAAAAAAGCCAAATTCGGCATTTTTGTAAGGTTTCATGAGCTCTCTGCATGTGCATAATTCATTTTTGGGGCATGCTGCTGTGGCAGTTTGGGCAGTTTGGGGCAACAAGATCGACACATTTGCAGTGCAGCTTGTAACGAATTTTCCGCCTTTTCGTCATTAAATTTTAATTGTGTTTCTCTGCACGCCCCTTTTCAGTATTTGAGACATGGATTATATTTGGTTTTAGCTGGGATTGGATTGATGCTGGACTTGTTGTTGTTGGTTCATTTGCGCAGTGAGTGCGTTGAGTGCCAACTGTTTGCGCAAACAACACAAACGATGCGCTGTTTGCACGATCAACATTATGGCCTTTTGTTTTTCTTTGCAATTTGTGGCAGCCTGCAAGAGGCTAAGAAAGATCTTGAGGGTCTGGGAGACTGGGTGCGAGCCCAGTTGTTGGAGTCTTACTTCTAATTAGAAATTCTTTACGCTTCGTTCTGTGCGAGCTTCAACGCAGCGGAGTCTTTAGTACACTTGAAAAAATCAGTTAGCATCATAGCAAATTAAGAAATCAGTTTTCTTAATAAACTTTATACAAACTCAAGTTTATTTTGTATATTTTTAAAAATCTAACTTAGTTTTCGATTCAAATTCTTACTCATATTAATTTTTTCTTAGTGCATTCATACCTTTTACACTGTCAATGATTTTTAGCATTTGAGCGTTAAAATCTGTTTACCCAACGATGGCGGCGACAGCGACAGCAACAGCAACAGCAACAGCGTGTAAATAGAAAACACAGCAAACCGTCAGTCAGAAAGGCAACGACAGAAAGAAGCGTGAAAAATGTTTTTAGTTACGTTTTGTTTAACACACAAACAAACACAAACACACGCACACACGCACATGCTGGGAGACACAACACACGGTTAAATTCCATCAAACGCAACACAAATATGAGTTTTATAAGCCATGAAATTATAATTTGACTCTCGAGTGGTAAGTGGCCAACTGCATATTTGCCTAACACATTAGCTCATCTTGCCCACAAGCCAGACACACACACACACACTCCATTGAGGGAGAGGCAGGCGTGCGAACCACGCGGCGTCAACTGCTTGTTAAAAACAAAAACAAAAAAAAAACAAACCTAGCCCAAAACGAAACATCAACAACAAATGTGACAACCAGACACACAGAAATGAAGAACAAGTACGAGCGAATGTAGAGTGTTTGACTATAAGTATACGTTTATCGAAAACACAAAACAGGGCAAAACGACAGCAGAAAAAGAAAAACGTTTTGTTTCTAATTAAAATCGCCACCAAAAGTGTCAAGACCTTTTGTGGTCGACACATTTTGTAGGTCGACTGATGCAAAGAGTTTCGGCTTGAGTTCTTCTGTTTGGCTCTGTGGCCTGGTCTCTTTCTCCCTGTGTCTCTAATCTAGCTTGTCATCGCGTGGCAGCTTTCTGTCCAGGTTCAGGTTTGGGTTCGGGTCCAGGCCGGGCTAAGCGCAAAAAAAAGGCTTCCACGAAAATGTGCGACAGCCAGCTGACTAATGAGCCGCCAAAACCGCGGGAAAAATGACAAATTTTCTGTGCAGCAGCAACAGCAGTCGCGGCAGCAGTCGAAGCAGCAACGATTTGTAGACCCGTTTAATATTTAAAACAAAAGACTAAGGCAACAAACGTGGCCGCAATCATTTACAAGCGACAACACATAACACAACAGCAAACAAGCAAAAGGCAACAAAGAGGCACGAATGATGGAAATAGGTAACATTTTGCAGCGCATGTTACTGCCATTTTTAACACTTAAATGAGGCAGATATCCCCACAGCAGCCAAGCAGCCGAGCAGCCGAGAGTCAACAAAATGCAAATGAGTCTCGTCATGCCACAATTGCATTCGAAAATACACAAAAACCAATGCAGTCTGGGCAAATGTTCTGCAAAACCAAAGAGCCAACAAAGCACAACAACAGCTTTTAACTAATTTAATTGATGATTCCCATTGTCAGGCAATGGAAATGTGGCGGCCAAAGGTGTCATCGTTGTCGTGGTTTTGACTCGGCCACCATTTAACTGTCTGTGGCTGTGAACATGTCAACGCTGTGTTCATTAATGTCACAGGACAACAACGAGCCAAATAAATTGAGGCCGGTGTCTGTGGCGACGAGACGTTTAATTAGCTTCGCTTGTACTACACAAATGTATAAGCACTTTTGCTGCTGTCTAGCGCCAAGTTTGACTTCCGCATGGACGAACAACAGCAACAGCGAAAACGAATGAACAAAAATACAACAAGAAACAAAATATAATAAATATCCATGTATAAATCTTAAACTGGCAACGCAATTCGATTGGCCGATAAATGCAATAAATCCAACAGACGTTGAACTTCAGCTTGCAGCTAAATGTAGAGGCCTTGGGGCAGGCTTCTTCTGTGGGCATGCACTTAAAAAAAATATTCGTTACATATAATATTAGCTTAGCTTATTCAAAGTTCAAATTTTTTTTGCGTGTATTTTGGCCTCTGGCTGCTGCCTTTGCTGCTGCTGCTGCTGCTGCTGACCGGCAATCATGCGTTAATTTAGTTGCATGTGAAGATTAATTAATTTTCAGCATTTTTACGGCAAGCGTCGGCTGTTGTTGTTGCTGTTGCTGCAGTGGTGGTTTCTGCCGTGCTTGCAGCGGCTAACAGCGGGTGTCGTCAGGGTTGCGAATTGCAGTTTATGGCTGCCATTGCCAATGCCATTTGGCCATAGCTATAGCCAATTGGCCAGACTGTTAAAGCAAATGCAGCCAACGCTTTAGCTCTTTTCACTCGAGCCCACCGCAGGTTGAAACAAAAACAGAAAAGAGCAGCGATCAGCGTTAGCCTCGTCATTGGCCATAGCTCTACAAACTGCCGCTTAATGGCTATACTATGGCAACATTTGGTTTGATCCTCATAAAACACAAACATTTAGCTAGCAGCCATATATAAGTTCGACAAACGTTCAATAAAGTTTAACAGTCAACTTTAATACGGGCCACTAAAAAGTTACAAAGTTTTTTATTTTTTGTTTTTACTAACGTACACTGTTCTTTGTTTGGTATACAGAATTTAGCAAAATATTTAAATCATCGTAGTTTCCTATTCATTAACAGCACTTAAATAAACTGTTTCTTTTTTTAATTACACACTTAAGAGCATTTCGGATACGTTTTCCACAGATGTCTTCTCCATCATCAACCGTTCAGTTGTGTTATATCATCATCAATTTAATGTTTTGCAAATCAAAGGAATCAAAGTGTAATTATTTTATTACATGGCTACATTTGCATAGTAGACAGGGTCTTACTGCTAGATTCTGTTCCCAGCAAACGCAATTTTCAATCCACAATCCAGACATTTACACGCACGCTGTGAGCTGAAAGCTATAGAGACTGGAAGCTGTTGGTGTTGTATCCACTGCTGCTGCTGCTGCCGTTGGGGATCTTTCTTTCTCTTGAGGCCAATCGAACCTCTTCAAAATCGCATGTTTGCAACTGCAATCGAGCTAAATGGCAAAATGTTACCCATACGTCTATATGTCTGTGATTGTTGCTGATTGTCTGTTATATGTGTGTGTGTGTTGTGTCTATGTGCTGCTCCTGTCGGTTGTGGCTTGGTTTGTGGCATGCACTCAATCCAGCAACGCTTGCCTGGCTTTGTATTTATGGCTATTCATTTCGTGATCTACTGATTTCGCATGTGTTGCACGGGAATTCCAAAGCACCAGAGTGCAGCAACTGTCTGTGGATGGATGAGCCAGTTGCTGTTGCTGTTGTTGTTGCTGTTGTTGCTGTTGCTGTGGCTAAATCTGAACTTGTAGCCTTTGCCTCGGCATCACCTGGCTATGGCCACGTACTGTGCTTGTTGTTGTTGGGTTGGCTAGCGGAGTCAGTGCGGCAAAGTATATGTATACATATATACGTGCCACATGCAGATACATAGTATATAAGTGGTGTATTAATGAATTCAAATAGAAATCATTAAGAGCGCAAAATACACATAGTTAATCTCATCAAGAATTTGTAGCAATTTCCTGTTCGATGGTTTTTTAATACCAAAAAAAAAAAAGAAAAGAGGAACAGAAAAAAACAACAAACCTGGGAAACAGAAACCTTTTGCTAAACTCCAAAATCAAGCCAAAAGTCAGACATTGGAAACTGAAGGAGACTGAGTCATGTTGCCGCCCAGTGGCTGGCAAACTGCGGATCGTGTGCACAGTTCATCATGGAAACATAAAAATTCACTGCGTTCATAAAAATCTTCGTTTCATGCTGATGAGGTGAGCTCCAGTTTCAAACGCAACACCAACAACAGTGAAACAAAATCGAAATCGGTGAAAAAAAGCAATGCAAACAACACGTGAGAAAATCTCACCCGAAAAAAAGTTCAACTCTGACGCTCAAAGTGAAGAGACTCTGGGGTTCTTTTTTTTTTGGTTTGTTTTTTTATTATTTCGTTTTCTTCAGGTTCCGGGCTCTACCGTTTTGAGCCATGGCAAAGAACTTGAACGATTTTTATTTCTTGTTCAGCGACAACAACGACGATGGCGACTAGGGCGACGATATATGTGTGTATCGCCAGATTCTTTTTTTTTTTTTTGTAGTCCGATGGCTTTTTGTGTCGTTGTTGTGTTGTGTTTTTTTTTTTCTTTATTTATATTCTCATCACAACTGATTGCGTTGCGCTCGATGCGATTAGTGTTAAAAGGTATTAAAGCGGCAAATGTACAACACACACACACACAACAGTTGTGGACAAAAGGAAGGGGAAGCAAAAGTTACTGGTAAAGGCAACAAAACGTTACAGTTGCTTCAACTGCCACTGTCCCACTGTGCCCCGCATTTTTTTCTTTTTTTTTCGTGTCGCCCATTGTCGCTCAATTTGACACTGCGGCTGCGGCATCATCTCACCAATCTCCTCACTACCTATTCCTTCCATGCTCTCTCTCTCTCTCCCGCTCTTTTGCTGGCTGTCGTTTAAGTCGCGGCCAGCGTCTGGAGTAAATTTGATATGCGAGTCATGAGGATTATTAGGTTGAGCGACAAAAAAATAAAATATATATATATAAAAAGCCATGCGACCAAGTCATGTGACGAGGGTTGGCTCAAATGTTTTGTATTACGCATTGAAATGTTTCAAATCAGTTAAGACAAAGTTAAGACTATAATTTGTCAAAAATGTATTACTTAGACCAGAGAACTCTTAAAACCCACCTCGCTGTCTTGACCGAAAAGAAAGACATTTGCCTGTGTCATCGTGCTGCGTGTGTGCGTAAAAGACAGCAATCCGTGTCCCATCCCAATCTCAATACCCATTTCCCATTACCCATACCATATACCCCATCGTCATCATCCTCATCATCATCATTATCATTATCATTATCATGGTCATCAACAACATGAAACGATGGTCGTTGTCAGCGTCAACGCGCTGTCATTATTGTCGTCTTTATGGTTTTATACATTTTTAATTTGGAGCAAACTGTCGCTGAGCCGGGCTTTAAATACGTATACATTTTGTATTTTCGTTTCGTTACGTTACGTTCTCTTTCCATGTGATTTTGGCATTTTCATTTTTGGATTTGTGTGTTCAAATTGCTTTTAATTTGACTTAGAACGTAGGTCTTTTAAGCCAGCATAAATCGCTCTTGGAATTCTTTTGTACATATTTATATTGATATTTATTTTACCATATAATTTACAGTGAGACGACACAGTCCATTTGGTTGGCGTTCACGCACTTCATTAAGGCTTTGTTTGCCAAAGGTGTCGATTGGCTGTGGCCTAGAGTGCTCTCTCTTGCTGTTCCTCTTTTACTGCTCAATGTCCATATTTGTCATCGTAAATATGTTGTGGCAAACAAAAGACTTAGGCAACGAACTTATGTCAAAGTTATGCATAGATTTGTTCTTTTGGATAGACACAAGGCACACAACTTTGCATTTGACACCTGTATCTTGATCAGTAGGGGGGAGAAGGGGGGGGGGGGGATAATTTCTCAATAAAGAAAACACAGACAAGAAGCTGCTGCGTGGGCACGCATCAACTTGTTGTAGTTTGCCCACTCTGACCATGTCCAGTCATTATGCAGACCACCACAGCCGAGCAGCAGCCAGAGAAAGAGAGAGAGCGAGGGGGGGGGGGGGGGGACAGGCAACATGCAACGTACATGCACTGAACGTGGATAGATTAGATCAATACCAAAAAAAAAAAATATACAAGTGCCACCGTCTGGCTAAAAAGAAAGAAAGAAGCCCACAGCCCAACGGTCGATGGCGATGGCGATGCTTGATCTTGATGCTGATCACAGAGCGAGGAGAGAGCGAAAGGGCGGTATGAAGAGCTATTCTCGATGTGTCGCTGCGATAGGCATTTAAATCTCAACGCTGAGTAATATGCTGTTTGTGTGTGTTGATTTTGCACTCGAATGTGAAACGTAACGCAGCTCAAGTGGAGCGCAGCAGCAGCGTAAAGTGCTTAAACGATTGTTGTCCCTGACCAGGGACAGGGCTAAAGCCAATGCAAACAGTAGGCCGCAACTGGACAACAACAGTGCTGTGCCTGCTGTCAGTCAAAGCAAAGTCAGTCAGTTTAGTCGACATCGGCGGCATCGTCTTCGTCTTGTTTTATCATTTTGATGAAATCGGCCTGGGAATGCGTTGCACTTGTAATTTAGGCACAGCTCCTACTCCACCTTCTGCTTCGCCGACTGACTCCTACAATGTCATTGCGGTTTGGCTGCTTTGCATGCGCAGACAGCACAGAACTGTGCTCAGCTTGAGTGAATTATGTGCCCGTTGTGACTGACATTCGCTCGGAAAAATGGCCCATAATGAAGTGTATTTGTTGTGCATTTTTAATCATTTTTGTTTTATACACTGGCCGAGCCAAGTTTGTACTAAATGAAAACCGGCTTGCACCCATACAACACACACACACACATATACTAAGATAAATTTGCAATTAAAATTGAAATGAAAATAATACACAGTTAAAGACACGACTTGTGGCAGCAGCAGTCTTTGGTCTCGTTTTCAACAGACTTTAGCTTTTTTCTTTAGTTACTAGTAGCAAGTAGTTAAAAATGCGGCTGCTCCACTTTTTTTCGCCTCGCGTACTCGACATGCATGTTAAAAAACAAAAACGAAAACAAAAACCAACTTCATACAAATGTTTTTAAAATGGAAATTGGTTTGGACAAAAACAAGTTGAAATGTTTACAAATCTTGGACAGTTGTTGTTGCTGCTGCTGTTCACTTTTATTTTGTTGGTTATATGGTAATAAACTAGTACAAAAGTTTATAGGCGTAAGCTAAGCACATTTACTAAACCACTAAACTTTAACACTTGCATATACGAGCGGACATACATAAAGCATTAAACATTGACCATATGTCTTCAGGCAACAACGACGACATCTCAAGGTAAGAATTGACCATGTTGCTTGGCAAAACATTTTTCAGTGAGTGACATAAATTAATTGAAATATTTTTGCTTTGTCGAAGGTCAGCTAAGTAGTTCAGCTAGATATTGTTATTAACGATTGGCCATCAGTGCAGATTGTAGATCTTTCACACAAGGCAAAGATTCATATGGAATTCGGCAAAGTTTCGTGGCACAATTGATTGTGAATGGAGGAACGTGGTTTGGACGCCTTCGTAACTTAAGCTAACTAGTAATTGCTTGAAAGCGTACATGTTACGAATACTGTTTTGTGTCAGCTTCTCTTCACAACAAGCAAAACACTACGCTTGTTTCCCCTCGCCGCCCCCTCGCGTTGTTGTTGTTTTCCCATTTCGCCTTCATTTACAAAATCTGTGCGTGCGCATTTTTTCACGCCACGCAAAACTTAAATTTATTTGTATTTACCCTTTATATGAGGCTCATTTTTCTTCTACTTAGGCGACCGACAGACAGACAAGCTAAAGAGAAACTTAAGGCAGCTTAAAGAAGAAAAAAAACAAAACTGTTTTCTTATTTGACACATTTTGCATTTTAAATATTTACAATTGCCGCAAAGTGTTTGCCGCGTTTATTTGTTGTGTAAATACTGCAGACAAAGAGCTAGAGAGACGAAACGAGAGAAAACCCAAAACACAAATGAGATGAGTCTTTCAATTGTGGATGCTGTGCACGTGTTTTAGTCGATTGTAAAGATTGTTGCAACGTTGCCACAGATTTGTCATATGCGGCACGTTGACAAGCAACGATTTGGGGTAGACAAAACAGACAAATTTATTGGCAAAAATCGCGTGCGTGTCTTGAACTTGTTGCTAAATTTGTTGCAACAACTCGCGTCGCTTTGCATCGTTGTCTGCTTACCCCATTTTGTGGTAATACCTGTTTTTTTGTTTCTTCTTTGAATTTGTATATCAATTAGTCATAATTTACGATGATCAATAATCAATGCGTTGAAGGCAATGAACCCGAAATACTTAAAGATTGCTGCACTTGTTGCACCAAATGTGCGGCGGTGTGTGTGTGTGTGAATCTGTGTGTGTATGAGTGCATGGCAAACACATTTGCCACAAGCGCTAATGATGCATTGTGCTGCATGTGTTTGGTGGTTGTTGTGGCTGCTTGCAAAAAACGACTTAAGCGTTTAACACGATCTTCAATTTGCGGCCACAAAATACAATGCGAAAGTCAGGGTAACAAAGCAAGGGGGGAAGTGGAGTAGAAATGGTAGTGTAGTCAACACATAACACAACCAAACAGGCACAAAAAAACCAAAACACAACAGGTATGCATGATTCAATGTAGAGTAAGCGACTAAGTAATACCCTGTAGAACTGAAAGTAACAAATACATGCCATTGCATAAACTAACCCGTTTGAACTGCCTTTAGAGGGTATAAAAAGGCCAGACAAAAGTCGTGCGACGATCGGGCATCGGGTGGAGTCGCGCCAAGCAATTGCCTTAACTATATACATATACATATTGAGCACATATTATACATATGATACGAGTCCCAGCAGCAGCCAAAATAGTCATGTGTGCGCCATGCTGTGTCGTAATCGCAAAGTTCGTTGCTTAAGTCTTTCGTTTTGCCTGCCACTAAATATATCATCGATGCACCCCCGCCACCGCACCCACTGCCAAATCTCCACCTCCCTCTCTCTCTCTCTATCTCACACTCTGTACGCCGCTGAGATTGCGACTTAAAAATATGTTGAGTTAAGCTAAACGACGCAGCAGAAGCAGATGCAGCAGCAACAGCGAAACAAAAAAAAAGTGGAAGGCATGGAAAGAATCGCATGTATACGCCCATCAATGCTGCCACCGCAGTGGCAGGTTGAAATGTTGCTACCCCGAAGGGAGTCCACTCCGCACTTGGGCACGAAAGCGAAAATGCAACGTTGCCACGGACTCAGCCAAAAAAAAAGAAGAGAAGAAAACAAAAAAAAATCTCGGCACCCTTTGCGGCATTGAAATCGGATCTCGTACTTTCTGCTGTTCTACACGCATACAACAAACAACAACAACAATAAAATGCAGGTGCTTATGCTGCAGTTTGTTGCTACCTCGCGTCACCCACCCTCTCTTGTCCTTGGTTGCTGCTGCCACTTTGTGTGCCTGTTGTTGCTGTTGTTGTACAAAATTAACTACAAACAGCAGTACAAAATATTTTAATTAAAAATTCCTAATCGTGTGCGAAGCATTTTTTATCTGATTTTTGTGGCTGCCGTTGCTGTTGCCCCCAAGCCAGTGGATCCTGTGTCCCTGTGCCTCTGACAACCATGCCGCCAACACCACCGCCACCAACACCACTCTGGATACGCTTGACTAGCAGATACTCTATTTGCGATTAAGCTCTTCTCTTGCCTCTTATAGTTTCTATCATTATATATACCACGTCTATTTACAGGATATGCGAATCGTATTCATAAGAATGCAGCAAAAGGCTTGCGTGTGTGAGGGAACGCTTGGGTTCGATCTCTACGTTAGTGTTCTTCTTGGCTGCATTCAAGAGTCTGGCCCGGCTCAGACGTATAATAAATTGCATTTGCCTACCAGCAGCCGATGCAGATATGAGGCAGGCAGTAGGCAGGCAGCAGGCAGCAGTCAGCAGTCAGCAGCATTGCAGCAGTTGCATGCAAAGTGGCAAAACGGCTCAACCACATATACATACATAGATATATGTGTATATATATATTTTCGCATCTAGATACTTTTGGCAGTAATGTGCGAAAATTTCATTGGGTGTCGAAAAGTTAAGTAGTGCTCGCTGCTGCTGCTGTATCCCTCCGGCTTTCAAGATTAACCCTCTTTCTGGCTGCTGGTTGCTGGCTGCTGGCTGCTGCTGTTTGCCATTTAATGTGAGAACCAAACATTTGGCTTTTGAGCTTTCAATTTGTATTAAGTTGTTAGCCATTTTTGTACGTTTGCATAAACGTCCATTGGCCCCATCATGTTGGTCTGTACGTTCCCGGCGGATTACCCGGTTTAACTTGATGTGCATTGTGTCAGGCAAAAGAAGAAAAAAAAAAAGAGGAAAAACTATTTGATGGCAAAATTGTTGTAAATTGCTGCATTCACAAAAACGACTCTTATCAATTTCCACTTGGCTAATTGGTTTCAAATTTATGGACCTGTAATTGATATTTATGTTTGTGGTCTTTTACGATGATGCTGCGTGGTTCGCAAAGCTATTCCTGTTGCCAGTGCTATTGCTGGATGGCTAACAGTTAGCTGACAGTGGCATAGAAGCTGAACACAGGCATGCCTGCGTAATTGGTCGCCTATTTTGCTATAAATCGTTGTCCAAAGCAATGCGACATACAGACAGACAGGCAGATACATTGTTACCTAAGAACTTACTTTGGCAAAGTGCCTGGTTGAATAAATATATATATAAAAATACCTAAGAATTACTTACATACCTGTAAAGATTATTTGAAATCTGTGATTATGATCTATCATAGTTCGTCGCCCGACTAGAATAACTTTTACTCATCAATATATATCTTAAGCTTTAATTAATAATACATACCAAAGACTTGAAACATTTTCTTGGAATTACATGCATGCTTAGCATTCTTCTAAATAAACACAAATAGAATTAGCATGCAAGCAAAAAAAACCCAAATCGAATCGAACTTGTTGTTGTTGGAGTGTTTGAGCGTGTGTAAAACGCAACGAATAACGAAACGAAAACAAAGAACGCGCTAATTAAAAATGCTAAAGTTTTAAGCTTCCATTCCAACCGAAAACGCAAGAAAAAAACAAAAAACATTCCAGCCTCCTTTTCAGCTGTCCATTTGGGCCAGCTCAACTGATGCGCTGCAGCAATTTCAGTACAAGCTGATCTTCAGTTTAGTCTCGTTTTTTTTTTGTTTTCTTTGGCCGGTTTTGTTGTTGTTTGGTTTTTTTTTTCGGCTCTTAAAACAAAACAAAACAGCGCTCGGCTGTCGATTCTGGTGTTCTGCTGTTGCTCTGGCTGTCAGTCGGACATGGACGATGAATCCGCGGCGGGAGTAAAAGTCAGCCGAGTCGAGTCGAGTCGAGCCGAGCGGATTGAGAGCTACAACAACGCCCAAAACCTAAAACCCAAAAGCCCCAAACCATTCATCTTTTGCCGTTCGAAGGTCTTCGGAAACTGGTCTGACAGTCATTTGTTGGCTGGGATCGGGTTAGCGTGTTGCTTATCCACTAAAATTTCCAATGAAATGCTGAAAATGCTGCCCAACTGCTGCAGGATTCAACATGCAGAGCTCTTATAGTTATTTTAATTAGTTAAAATTCTAAAGGCACTAAGAAAACAAGAGAGTGAAAAGAGAGAGAGAGAGAGCGAGAGAGATCGAGAGAAAGAACCCAATTTGGGAAGACCACCAAAGATCGAAACACAGCTTAAACATAACTCTTAACTCCCCAACGATCTGCAGTAATTCTTAAATGTTTGATCTTTAAACTCGATTAAAGACCTAATGAAGCCAAATAAGCTTGGAAAATTCCAATAAATGATGTGATTACAAACCACATTTGCCATATAAGGATTATGATTACGATCTTTTCTATTTTTTCTATTCGAGTATTTAATTCAATTTCCAAAGCTAAATTTAACTGTCGACTTAAGCCGAGTAGAAAAACAAACGACACTTATCCGGACAGTGACAAGTGTGTCATAAACCACCACCACCACCACCAAAACCACCACCACCACGACAACATTTTTATTGTTTTGTTTAATTGCAAACAAGTGGGCGTTGGGTTGTTGTAGTTCTACTTTTTTTTTGTAGGGTGATTCACTTGAAAAATGGTAACAAAATAAAAAACCGAAAGAGGAAAAATGATAAATGATTGTGCGCACACTTAACCCCTTGTTGTCCCGCACAGCTGTTGGGTTTTCCATTTGGCCGATGCGTAACATTTTTTTGCTGTTTGAAATCAAAGTCGAGCCGCTGTTGGTGGTTGCCTCGATGGTCGGTGGTTGGGCGCACTTACAGCCACGAAAATGTAATAAAAACGTGCGTCTTCCTTTTGGTGCATCTCATGTAAATCATGTCAAGCGGCGAGTGGCGCAAAATATTTTGTAGCTCCACTCCAAATGAGAGTTGTAGACAACAACGGGCAGCTTTACCATCACCATCAGCAGCAGCAGCAGCAGCCGTTCACAAATGAGCATCCTGGCGTATAACATACACACTCCCGGCTGCTGATCGCAATCAGGCAAAGGTAGCCAAAGCCGAAGCCAAAGCCATACCCATAACCATACCCATAGCTTAGGTTATAAGCCATAGCTTTAGCCAGGTTCGAGGCAGGGCGTCTCTGGCGTGAACGTGCAAACATGTTGCACATGAGAGAAGCTGCCGCTAAAGTACTTGTACTTGTCATATTGTTATGGATTTATGGCAACACGAACAGCGCCATAAAAATGACATATGCACGTGTGCATTGGAGCAGTTATTGTTGTTGCATTTATGTTTTTTTTTTGGGGTGTTTGGGAGGCCAAAGACAAACTAAACATATCACGCATATAAGTACACTACGAAAAACGAGACTCAACATTTTTGCTACACTTAATTTCATTACATTGCTTGTGAAGCACCTTTTTTTTCTCTGAGTGCAGCCTGTCTCGCACTCATATATATTCATAATGTTCATAATGCTCGTACTCGGTTGCAGTTGCACATGTTCACGCTTGCCAAGTGGCATCAACGGCTTGCCAACACGAGCACGCGCAGATAAATCCACAACAACAACAACTCCCTTCCTCACTTCCAGGCTGTTTCCATGCGGTTTCGATTACAATGCGCCGACGCCGAGTCCTTAGCCAACGCTGTACAACCACAAAATCCAACCCTCTTTGCCAGCACGAGGTCCTATCGCTAATTAATCGCCTTTGTTCGTGTTATAATTTTGATGCGTATGAAAAACATGTTTGCCTTACTGATTTGCAATTACATTTTCATGTACACAGCATAAAGATTTTAGGGGCGGTTCTTTTGTTAACTAAGAGGAGTAGCGCAGGGGGAGGGAGTTAAATGAGGCGCACATTGATCTTGTTCTGATGAACTGTGTCGTCTGCAACATGTGCCATTCACAGACACGACACAAGTGCAAATTGTCGGATCAGGTGGTTTTTTTTTTATTTTGATGAATGATGTTATCTATCTACATAAGTTTTCATTGGGGTGGTTCAACCTGGTGCGTTTCGAATTATTTAAATTATCAATTTAAATGTTAAAAATATATATATTTTTTGAAAATATTTGTAAAAATTGCCATTAACTCTCTATCTTCTGTAGCTTTCCCAACTGTTTGTTAATGCCAAAATGCAAAAAGGAAGCAAAACCAAACAAATACTTACTGAAAAATATAAAAATATGGCGCATAAATCTGTAAGACCAACAGAAGGCAACAAAAAGGTACATAAACAACTAACCTCAGGCAATGTTTTTCTTTTACTGGCCCGCTTCTGGCCAGCCCTCCAACTCTAACCACTTTGCCTGCCTTCCGCTAAAGCCACAAACGCTGCCACAGAAGCAACAAAAAGATAAGGGAGGTGTGAGAAAAACGACTGTAAGATATCCTATATACAATTGTTATGGTATGAATCTACTCTCTAGCTGTTTGCTTTTGTACATGGCATACCCATTCTGATAGCTATAGGGTATATGAAACCACAGCAACCGCACACAACCGAACACTTGAAAAATCTGTCATAAAATTTGGAGTTGGTGTAAAACCAACAACTGGTGAAAATTGCCAACATATTTGACTGTTTGCCTAATGAGCCCAACCCTGCCAGGGTTTTCACTATCTATTTGTGCTGTCGCAGTTTAGTTTTTGAGGGTTGGGTGGGTGGCGATGGTGGTGGTGGTGGTTGTAGGGCGCGTTTAATTGCGCGTCGGTCACATTTTTGATTACTCAATATGTTTGATTTCGGGATTTATGGCGCGAGTGTGTGTGCTTGTGTGTGTGTGGCAAGAATGTTTCGAGTGCCACTTGTGCAGCTGTCAACTGAAGATGCAAAAACGTTGCATGTGGCAACAAAAAACACAATAACAATAATATGTAAAGTACAAAACAATCAAAATGAAAGCTAATTTTAAACAATGAAATGACATTAAAAAGCGCCAACGCCAAAAGTAAGAAAGCTATAAACTTGGCTCGCAATGAAACACCTGTAAACAGCAAGTTGTTGTTGACTGAGTCACTCACAAAGCCTATACGGCTATTATTAGCTGTAAGCCGAGCCAAAAACACAATGTAAGCCACAGTCAGATACAAGAGACACCACCCAACAACAACAATCATCCGACAACTCAGTGCAAAAGTAATCCCTGGAGTCTGTTGGCCAACTGGTCACAACAAGAGCCACCAACGCAAACGTTGCCC
Organism: Scaptomyza caliginosa; assembly: GCA_035044725.1. Taxonomy (NCBI): domain Eukaryota; kingdom Metazoa; phylum Arthropoda; class Insecta; order Diptera; family Drosophilidae; genus Scaptomyza; species Scaptomyza caliginosa. The sequence goes on from JAWNNR010000686.1 coordinate 1,776,092, forward strand.
GTGTTATTGTTACTGTGGTTGTTGTTGTTGTTGTTGGTGGTCGTCGCCTTTTAGCCAATTTTGATATAACTGAAAGCGTCAATTATACGTGAAATTTATGATGCCGTGTGAAGAATAACACCAACTTGCAACATATTTGGACAGCGCGCTTTGTTTCTCTCTCCCTCTCTCTCTCTCTCCCGTTGTCTTGATCTCTTCTTGCTCGTCTTGTTTGTTGTTGTTTGTTGGTTGTACAATTGTCGCTCTGGGATTTCGTAGATATGCTGCTGATAATGGGCATTGTGGTGCAGTTTTCTCACTGCCAAAGATGACAAAGGAACCAATGCTGAAGCGGCTGCCAGCGTTTCAAGTTGTTAGTACGCCCACCGCAGATGCGGCATGGCTTACACTAGAAGAAAACATTGTGTATATTTGTATCTTGAACACTATAATTTTTCGAAATATTTCTTCGAGTGTGTTAACTGAAAACTTTGGAACTTATAACTTGGCTAGTCAGTATGGCTAGAGAAGACATTTTGGGCACACACCAAGTCAATTTGTTTTATCTATTGTCGAACAAGAGTCATGTCACAACGGCACAATGAGATTTAGTGTGTGTTGTTGCTGTTGTTGTACCTAGTTGCTGTTGGTTGGTTGGCTCTTGCAGTTACAGTTGGCTCTCTCGTTGAAGCAACAATGGTGCTGCACAGCAAATCAGCGACATGATTCGATATTTAGATATGCGAGCTAAGAAATATGAGCCGCTAACAACACACAACAACACTGCCACCAACGGCAACAGCAACAGCAACAGCAACAACAATAGCAATAACAACAAAAGATGCTGCCGCGTCTGTTGGCTGTTGGCTGTTGACTGCTGTTGTTGTAGCTGCCTTGGTTGGCATGTAATTGCCAAGTTTGTTGCTTAAGTCTTTTGTTTTCGGACATCGATAGGCAAAGAGTATTGCATTTAAATTTGATTTATATACACTCGCATTGCATATAATTGGGCAGAGTCGCCACGCTGTCTTTCTCCTCATAAGTATGTGTGTGTTTGTGTGTGTGTGTGTGTGACAGCAACGGTAATAATTGGCTGCCCGAAATGGGCAACAAAACCACGCAAGGCTCTCTCCCACTTCAACTGTGTCGCGCTCTCTGTCTCTGTCTTGAACCATATATTTATATATATATATATGATTCCAGGTGTTAATTGTGCGCTTGCAGCAATGCAACTGTTGCAACTGTTGCTTCTGTGTTGTGTTGTTGTCCCCGAGGCATGCGCTGGCCACGATCTGGCCATAAAACGCTAATGAAACGCCTGGACGACGACGAGGCAATTGCAGACACGTCTGCCTCAGCATTTTAACTAGATCTAGAGCAAGAGCATGTGCGCAAGCACAAAAGGCACAAGCGTTTATAAACATAATTAAGTTGAAATCATAAAAAAGCGCCTCAAGACAAACACACGCATGCGTGTAGGCAGCAGCAACAACAACAACGACAACAACAATTTGCCGGCCGACCGATCGACAGACAAAACAACGAACGCCACGAACGACTTACACTTCGTAACGGGCAGCAACTCCATTAACAAGTCATAGAGGCTCTGGCTGCAGGCGACCAATCAGCGTCTGGCTAAAGAGTGCACTGCAAAGAGAGTCATCGTGTGAAACCGGTTAAGATGCTAAGAGCAAGAGAGAGAGAGAGTGTGTGTGCTGACAAAGCTCACGAGTGAATGTGCCCAGCGGCAATGCCAGTCGGTAGTTTCCCAATCAGTCGTAACTTGACGCCTGAAGCGCACGCAAGCAGCAAGCGGAAGCCTACATCGTCGTCGTTTATATTTACAGACGAGATCACGATATCGAATTCGAATTCGAACAATTGCCGGTTCGTGGCCACTCTCGCTTGGCTCTTGCTCTTTCTCTTTCGCGTAAGTTGCTCCGCCCCGTGTGGTGGTAGTGGTGGTGGTGGTGGCTGTAGCTACTGTGGCTGCAGGGTAAGAAGCGCCGCAGGACTCGATCTTAATGTGGCCACACGACGTGTTTAGTCGAATGTCGTGCTTCAAGCAGTGATGAGCAAACGGTAAACGTTGATTACCAATTGGATTATGTGTCTGTGTGAGAGTGTGTAAAAGAGTGTAATACAAATAACAAACAACAACAATAATTATTATAATCAATGAAAATGTGATGGGTTGTGAAAGTGTTAAATGTGTTACAATTAAATTGAATTGCTTGCTGATTACAACAAATGATGGCAAAGCAGAAAAGCCAACAAAGTACATAATCATCAAAATAACAATAGCAACATATATACACCAACAACAACCACAGCAACAACACAATCGACAGCTGCTTATTGTGAATGTGTAATTTATAGGATTTTATTTGTGTGTTGTGTGTGTGTTTTTTCTGATTATTTGTTTTTTGTTTCTTTTTCTCTCAACTGTCGATTTAACTTAACATAAATCAAAAAGCTTCGAAAAATCTTCGACACAGCGTGAGATTCTTCGCGGAGATGCGTGTGATGCAAAATAACGGAAATAGCGCTCAATTACTCGTACAATACAAACACACACACACACACTCACATATATACAATCAGGCTACATAGTACAATAAATTTGTTAATAAAAGAGCTAAAGTAAAAGTGCAAACAATGCGAATGTGAATTTGTGATTGTGAATATGATTGTGAATCTTGCCCCACTACGCAAAAGAGAGAGATAGAGAGAGAGAGAGCGCAGAGTAACCGCAGAACGCAATGCGGTTTCATTGATAACGCAGACTCACCCACACACGCACACACACACACACGCAACAAAACAGCAAACAAAAAAACATCAGAGTCAAACGAAATGGAATTGAAACACACAATAATCGAGTGAAAAAGAAAGCAAATAGCTATTTAAATAGCGCATAATGCACGATAACAACAACAACAACAACAACCGTTCAGTGATAATGACAAAAGTGAGAGAGAGAGCGAGAGTAACATAGATCGAGGGCAAAGTATACGCGTAGCAATACAACAAGAACAGGGAGAGAGAATGAGCGTTTAAGCTTCGAGCAGAAAATACAAATGATAAATGCTTTGGCAGGCTCTGCTTATATAATTAGCTGATAAAAGCAGGCAGCCGAACACTTGTTGCGAAAAAAACAGCTGATGCAGATGCTCAGAAAGAGCCGAGTGCTGTGCAATAAGTGAAAGATACTCGTTAAATTAGTTTGTTAGCTATTATTATAAAGTTCCAAGGTGTTAAACTTTTGCTTGATGGATTGAAACATTTAATGTTTCTGTTGTCATATTGCATTTCCTTTCTCATTTCGCATTTTGCATTTCTCATTGCAACTTCAATTGCGCCAATTGTCAAGTGCACCCTTTGGTCCACTTCCGGTCGTGCCAGTCTCCGTACTCTCGCTCATACACACACACAGTCATAGTTTGCCGCATCAGTCAAGCATATAAATATATGCACAAATTTTGCCTCAAAGTCAACGACTTCCGTTCGTGCAGGGACAGAGTGAGAGCAAGACAGAGATAAAGGGATGAGGATGGGAGAGGAAGCGTAGCAAATTACTTAATTAAATGGACAATTAACACCCGATCATCAACATATGCATGTGTGTGTGTGTATGTGTGTGGATATTTGTGGCAAGGAACGTGGGGAATGTGGCACAGGCCAACTTAAGACAGAACCAAATGGGGGGCAGTAGCATAAATAATGTGGGCAAGAGTGAAAATATCTGTAAATTAATATGCGCACAAGATGCAAATTGCTTGTGGCCAAAGACACGGCAGCAACAGTAGCAGCAGCAACTTGCAACTGTGCAACATCAGCAGCAGAAGCAGAAGCAGCAGCAGCGTTAAATTAACATAAATTGAATTGCATTTGCATTTGCTGCACGTTGTGCCGCTTTGCGGTTGCATGCTGCTGTTGCTGCTACTGCTGCGGTTGACTGCAAGCACTTGTTGCAGCAGCAACAGCAACAACAACAAATGCGTGTCAATTAGTGTTGATGATGCGTGCTTAAAAGCAATGAGAAATGGATTTTACAGACACTTGTCTCAGTGTGTTTCAATTCCATTTTGTTCGACAATTGCTTTAACAACAACAACAACAACTATCAACTACCCCACAGCAATATCAATAACAACAACAACGGCATACCAAGTGGAAGTGTTAAGTGTATAATAAAGTACAGATACAAAGTAGTACAACAATAATAATAGCAACAACAAGTTCGTGATAAATACAACAAAAATGTGCCCTGACAAAACAAATCAAAAATCAAATCAAAACAAATAGTTATCCAAGCATGGGCTAATTAATGGCCACGTTGTGTGCGTTACTGGTGCCAAAAAGTTGTGGGTAAACCAACAACAACAACAACACAACAAAAGAAACTAAACTGCGGACCAGCATCGTCTGCAGCAAAAGCAGCCGCAACAAAGGCAACAAACACGTTGAAAAACGCGCACAGAATGTACAAAATGTTTAGAAAACATTTTCGCCGAAAATCAACAACAGTCACAACGACAGCAACACAAACAACAACAGCAACACAAACAACAACAGACAGCTTGAGAATGTCTGCAACAAGGCAAAGGCAACGGCAAAGGCTGCGATCACTGATCGACGATTGTCAATCATTAAAGTCTGCCTGCAACTTAATTGCTTTAATTTTAATATTGTTAGTCCATAAGGTAAGCAAAACAAAAACCAAACCCACTGAATTTACCAGCTTGGTTCACATGCAAAAAAAAGACCATCAGAAACTTTAGTCTAAATATGCGGGTGTTTCTTTTGTTTTTTTTTTGCTTCATGTGCTTCATTTTTATAGCTGTTGTTGATTTCTCGTTAGCCAAATTTCGAGTTGATTAAACCTTTGGGATGCCCTGTTGTTGCCCCAAGGCAAGACAACCGCCACATATGTACGATTTCTTGTTGCTTGGTGTGGGAATTGATCGATGAGGGTGCTCAAAGAAAGAATTGCACACAAATAGAAGAGCAGCAATTTAGATTTGAACTTCATTTATGTCAAACGTGTGGAATGTTAATAATGAAGGGAATGCTTGGAAAAGTGTTAGATATATCAGGAAGCAGGTTTAGATTTCGGCAAAACAAATTCTTCTTTTTGTTCATTGCTGTTGTTTTCTAACTCAAAGAAAATAAACAACAATCTGTTGTCTAGAAACTGAATTAACACTCCAATTGCTAACGTGAATAACTTAATTAAGCTTAAAGCAAAGCCAGGAAATTCTTTTTAAAAGTATGTTAATCATCTATGACAAGTTCATGTACTAAAAATACAACAGTTAATATTTAAACTTCCTGCACTAACTTTTGCTTATAAAAGTTTCACTTTCTTATTGAATAGATCAATAAAAAAATCAAACAGTTTTGCTAATGCATATGTATCAAGTTTAAGCCAATTAAAAGTTAGTAAACTTTACTACTGTTATAAAGACATTAATGTGGAAAAGCTCTAAATCTAAATTGTTAACAGTTTGTGGAACATATAAACTCAATTTCACCTCACTTCCATAAAACCACACAGATCATAGCAATCTGAAATGTATTACACAATCTTTATATGCTCATTTACAATTTTTTGTATTTGAGCTGGAAAGGGGGGAAAGGTATCAATCAAGGCATCGTTTGGTGTTTTTTCCAAAAAAATACAAAACAAACAAATGAGAAATAAAATAGAAGTGTTGTTTGTTGTAACCCTGCCGCTGGGCTCTGCTGTGGGAATTTGTGTAAGCGGCAGCAACAACGGTAGTTGGGGCGTAGACATCATAAAGTGTTACACAAAGTGCCTAAACATGTATTGAGATGCCAGCGGATGCCTGTGGGGCAATTAAACAGGCAACAACAACAAATAACCAAACCGTTCCAAGATACATAAAAAATTTATCGCTATGCCGGCGATCAGGAATATATAACCACAAAAACACACACTCACACACAGAACAATTTGATTAATACGAAACCCAGGCAGCCAAAAGCAGGCATTAGAATACTGTGCGCCCCAAAGCTGAGGCTATCAAATTGATTATACACATTTATCTGAGTCCCCGCGGCAACAACAGCAACAGCAACAGCACCAACAACAGCAGCAACAGAAGTTAAGTGCATTGATTTTGGTTAAGGCTGGCGATAAAAGTCAGCCTGGTCAAATGAGAAATTACCATCTAAATGGGCACATTCCACTTGGTTTGGGGTCTTAAGCTGAACATTTTTCTCTTGCTTGCAACTATTTAGTTGTTAATTAAGCAAATAAAACTTTAAACGATTTATGTTGTACTACCAAGAAATGGAAGATACTGATCAAAACTGACGTTTGCAGTGATTACTGCTCAACTGCTCTTAACTGCCTGGTGTCATTGGTATTAACCCAGTTTACTTTGGCCCAGGACCAACCATATTGCTGCTTGACATGCGTAAAAATTTTAAAGCCTCTCATAAGGCTTGACATTTATTGACCATAAGCTGCGTATTAAACTGGCAGCAGCTTCACCAGCAGCAGAAGCAGCAACAGCAGCTTAAAGCGGCGGCAACAACATACAAAAAAAAAAAAAACAAAACAAAAACAAAATCAAATCATATATTCATAAAGATTTTTATATTCAGTTTGCCTCTTTCGAAAGTCAACGAAATGAGTTGGCAAAACTCATTTGCTGTTCGCAATGAGCTCCCACGATCGTTTTGTTTGCCTTTTGTTGTTGTTGGTATTTATCGCAAAAGGCATTAAACGGCAACAAAACATTCCGCACTGCAATTGTCGCTCATTAGGGTACAACTTATGATTGTGTCGGGCGCCAGTCAATAAAAATATAATTACATTTTTGTTCATTTAACTTCATTAACAGTCAGCATTAAAGTATTTTCAACAAGGCCTTAAATTTTGTTACAAAATATTTAACTAAGACTAAGAAACCAATGATAATCGAATTATGTAGCAGCAAATCCAAAAGATTCTTTGGGTTTTATAGCAACACCGTTGAATTCGTTACGACTTGCAGTAAAAATTCGTCTTGGCTTATTTTGAGCAGAATGTGTTTGTTTTTTTTATGATTTTTTTTGAGTTTTTTGGTTCTGGCGCCGCATTACAAATCGAATGTTTGGTGGCATTTCATGGGCATTATCTAATCGAATTGATAACGTCAAAGTTTGTCTCGAATATTAGCGCTTGATTGCGAGAATCTTGAAAACTGAGCAGCTGCACTTGTTTGACGCTTTTGGATCTCATGAATGAAAACCGAGGGCTCCTAAAAGAAATGTGATAAATAAATAGTAAGCAGGCACACACACACACAAACAAACATAATGTATGCTGGATGGCTGGCAAACCGGTTCATGAGACCCGATCAAGAATCCAATCAACTTGCCGCCGGGGCACTGACCAAATGTGCTGCTGCACAACGTTGCGGGCCAAACAAAAGACACAAAAAACTGAACATCAGAACTCGAGCTCGAACTCAAACTGAAACTCAACTGAGAATTGAAGTCAGGCAAGTGAGGCAAGTGGCAAGCACTGACTGACTGCATTGATTGATCTATGGCATGATCAACGATGCACGCGGCTTGAAGACAACTTTAAGAAATCAGATAACCAAGGCACAACGAAGATTGCATACACTTGGAAAAGTTAGGTTCTTTAGCAGACCAATATAAAAAACTCCTTTGATTCCTTAAGCCCTCGACTTTAATACTTCCATTATGTGTTACACACTTTACTTAAAAACTATTATACCCTCTGTCAGCTTACTTATAAATACTCCAAGCCACGACAACTTCAACTCTTAATGTATGCTCAGTTTTTGTTGCTCTTGAGCCTTTTGTTGGCATTATTGCACAGGTGCAGGCAGCCAAACAGCCAAGCAGCCAACCGGCCAAGAAGAAGTGCGTCTGCAAAACTGGCAACTGCCGTTAGCCAGGTCCACAGTCAGGGACAGGCTTAAAGCTAAATTGCAATTTATTTCTAATAAACTTATCAACGCTGCCGGCTACCAAACAGCGGCTAAAACCAACAGCAACAAAAAAAACTGCCGCCTTTGACAATAAATTTACTGAAATATGAAACCATTAAAGTTTTGCTTAGTCAACTTAAAAGTTTTCATTAGCATATTTTTACTAGCAGCGGCAGCAGCAGCAGCAACCAGTCTTTCCCGGCTTTCTTGGCTGGTCTTGTAATGAACCCTAAACTACATAGTTGATGGTTAAGTGTTGGGGAAAGGAAAGGAAACTTATTTATGAGCAATCATTATAAAGAAATTGTTAAACTTTATGTGCAATTTCTTTGCTCTTTCTCCCTCTTTCTCTGGCGATCTAATGTGTTATTAATTTAATGGCAAATTTTTGGCTTATCGATAGAAGTTCTTGAGCTTGGCTCTTGATTTGCTTTCCAAGTGGCAAATCCAGCTGTTTTTTTGGCCAACAAAGGCATTCTAAATTATACAAGCAGTTGGATATCTCGTTTGATTAAGTGACCTGAACCACAATCTGTGTGTGTGTGTGTGTGCACAGTTAAAATGCCTTTGTGTTTGGGTTTTCTCATTATTTTCATGTTTCATTTGCCGCTAGATTTATCAAGACAGCAGCCAAAGAGTCCAACTTCAACTGGCGTTCCTTTCATTTGCCTACGAAAATCCCACAACAACAGCAAATAAAATTCCATCCATTTTGAATTTCTTTCTCGTGTTTTTTAATTAAAACCTCGACCATAGCCCAATCAGAACGCCCTAGGTGGCTTATTAGTTTTTACAACAAGCAAACGAACAAACGAACGAACTCTGCAAACTAAGTTAATTTTTTTTTCTTTTCTTGTGAGCTACGGTGTTGAGCATATTATTTGATATTGGTACGTTTAAGAATTCGGGTAGGGGAGCAGGCGGAGGTTTGTTGTACGCTCATTTAGCTTATGGCTTTGTTATGGGCCATGATTGATTTGAACGATTCAAATTTTGTGTTTACATGTTTTCTTGTTATGTGTTGTTGTTTATTGTTGCGGCTTATTGCTGATGATGTACCTTTCGTTTTTGCTTACAGATATCCGCAGCTGGTAACTTCGAGCTGGAAATATTAGAAATCTCAAATACCAATAGCCATCTACTAAGCGGCTACTGCTGCGGCGTACCAACAGAGCTACGAGCCACTAAAACAATGGGTAAGCTGCAACTATCTATAAGAATACCAACATATATACTTATTGTATCAAGTGACACACATTTTGAGATTTGACATACACTTCGTTGAAATTATGTATACGCTTATCGCTGTCCAGCTGAAACTTTGTACAGGGTCAAGAATATGTATATGCGAAAGACTATGACTCTTGCAATTGGGCTATCTCGTACGACAAATAAACAATGTGTGTTCGGGGTAGTTATTGTATTTAACTTTTTTATTAAAACACACACAAAACTTGAAATGAATATGAAAAGAAATGATTATATTGCATATTGAAACATTAGTATTTATCTTAATATTTAAGTGCTTCTTAATCTTAATCTACCAAATGTTATAATTCGCTTAACGTTTTCTTTCTATCTTTCTGTGTTTGTTGTAGGCTGTTCGCCGTGCACAACGGCATTTCGGCTGTGTTTGAAGGAGTATCAGACAACGGAACAAGGCGCCAGCATATCGACGGGCTGCTCGTTTGGCAACTCAACAACGAAGATACTTGGCGGCTCTAGCTTTGTGCTCAGTGATCCGGGCGTGGGTGCCATTGTCTTACCCTTCACATTTCGTTGGACGGTAAGTTGCTGCTTCCCATTATTGTTATTATTGCTGTTGTTGTTGTTATTATGAGCAACGAAACGAAACGAAACCGAAACAGAAACCCACTTGCCTGCTTCCAAAAAAAAAAAAAAAAAAAACCACAAGCATTATAATGGAATAATGAAAACGCACACTTTTGGCACGAGCTGGCGGGCGCATTGATAGCGCAAAACTGTTTGTCGACTCTGTCGGATGGTTCCGACTGTTCCGCATGGAGAGCTCAGCACAGACGACGACGCTGCTTTGTTGGCACGGCGTCATCGTGGAATTTCTATGCGATAAAAAAATAAACACAACGCTGCTGGCAACAAGTGATAAGCTGTTGGAGCAAAGGCTGTTTGGTAGTCTATTGCTCTGGCGATCTTTCTAGAGTCTCTGGAGAATCTAGAGAGTGTTTCCGGTTTACTTTTAAGGTTCACCAAAAACTATATCCAGTACAAATACCCTAGGCTATAGTGTGAAGATGGTTTATCCCTTATTTGCGTTGAAAATGTTTCCTTCTGCTTGTTACACACATTTGTTTAGCTTTATGTTAAACCTTTTTGAATATTTCTCTTCCCTGATGCGTGGGCTATCTTCTTGCTAGCCGTGGTACGGAAATTGTGTTTCGCCTCTTTACGGCGGCTTATTGGACTGCCTGAAGTGGTAGCACATAAATGTTGACTCATGATGCGTCCTAAACCTTTTGGAAAATACCATGCTATACTTGTATACAAGCATCTAGAAAATAAATCATGCTTGAGCTGGCACTAAAAAAAAGCCGCTTACTCTCCGCGGTAGCCGAATATCAGTATAAAAAGCAATTAAAAATTATGTTTTATTTTTTGTAGTTATACATATTTTTGTTTCTTTTCTTTTGTTGTTAAACCTCTTTTGGCTCTTTGGGTTGCCTTCACCCTCGTCTTGAGGTTGGGGACTGGGCCTGGGCCTGGGCCTGGGCATTAATTAAGTGCGCATAATGCGGGCTTATGACTGCTAAAACGTGGCATATTTCGACTGTTCTCGTTCCGTCGCGCTATAAAACATAAAATAACATAAGACACAGCTGCTGTTGTTGCTGCCTCATGCAAGCCAGTAAATGTAACTTGGCCTGGGCGTTGCTGCCAGTTGAATTTAGCGAATTTTTTTATATTTTATTGTTAGTTGAGTTCTCGTTTTTTTTTTTTGTAATCATTCTTTCAAAACGGCAATGTTTTGGTAATGTACAAGCACACAACTAACTTGGTTAACAATTACACGCCTTCCTCGACACTGCCAACCAATTCTCTGCTGCTGGCCATAAGCCAGACGCTGACAGCAATGCCAACGCTAACGTTAACTCCAACTGCGACTGCGACTGCGACGTCGGCATGCGCATGCGCCGTCGTTTACATTAAGCGACCGACTCGCTAAAAGTTGCTTATGGCCACAAAGAGTTGGGTAGCCGGCGCGCATGCGTCAGAAAGCCGGCTTGACACTGAGAGAAAAAATGGTTTATAGAACTCTTCACTTAGTGAGCTCAAGCCTTGAATACACAGCTCATAGATAGAAGCATTTGCAAACTTTTCTTCAAGAACATCTTACCCTAAACTAAACCATTTGCATCTATAGTTTGTTTTATTTTTTTTCTGAGTGCTAGGGGCTTGTGTGTCTTTTGCCACATTCTGTCGGTGTTCTGTTCTGGCTTCGAGCCACAATCATAGTCCGAGCCCAAGTCTGAGTCCGATTTGGTCTTGTGTGTTGTGGCGCACAGCGGGGCAGGGTGCAGAGTGCCGTGGTCGTGGCCTGAAGTGCGGACAACCTGTTTCGTGGGAACATTACCTTGTCGCGCTTGTCGCTCGCTCGTTTGGCCCGATGGCGATACGTTACGTTACGCTTCGCTATGGTTTCGCTTTAATCTTGCCCTGACTTGACTGCCTGCCTGCCTGCCTGCAACTCTCACATATGTATGTGCCACTATGTGTGTCTGTGTGTGTGTGTGTGTGTGTTTGTGCCTTATGCCTGGCACCCAAATGAAACCTGGCAAATGTTTGAACTGGCGTCGGCATTGGCAAATTCTGCATACGAAACGAACCAAACAATATTTGCTCAATCTCAAGAAGCCTTTCACAAAATCACGAAATCTTCAAAAATCAAGCTGCCGATATATATATGTATGTAGGTATAAGCGACTTGTTACTTGTTGTCTCTCTGTTTGTTTATACTATTGTTGTTGCTGCTGATGCGTCGCAATTGTCCCACTTTTTATTGAATGACTTCTTTTACTCTGTGTATGTACTTATTCGTCTTCGACAACGACTGAGTTGATTGAGTGAATGGCACGTTAAAACTTATAAACATGACTTATGAAATACTTCAAACACTTTAAGATAAGTTGAAGCAGCAGCTACAACAGCAACAACAACACCATCAGCAGCAGCAGCCAACAACTTCAATGTAACTGTCAAATACAAACTCCAACACGGCCCATCGAACAATTCAAAACACAAAAAAAAATCTACGAATTTCACTTGACAATATTTTCAACTGTTTTTGGTTTAAGTGCGCGTGCGCAATCATCTACAAATAATTCTCAAGTGGAATTTTCTTGCTCTTGCTCCACTTTTATGTATATGTATCTATGTGTTTGCCAGATGAATGGCATTCCCATAGTTCGCTTAGGTTCCATTTTCAGCTGAATCTGCCCCCACACATGTAGCTATATTTGGAGTTGACTTCTCAATACGACAGAAAAAAAAAATTAAAATGAAAAAGAGAAGATCTCTCTGTATGTAAATGTATATAAATACTCGAAAGCTTTCGCTTATAGCACATACATAAATGGTCCAATGCCATTGATAAAGACTCGAATGAAAGTGGGTAGGCTATTTGTCCAACTCAGTCAGTTGTGGCCGTAGAATGGCTGCCAAGTATGGTCAGGTTCTTGACAGTTTGTAAACAGTGGCCAATTGAAAGCTCAATGATGGTGTCTTGATTGCTACTTGATTTTGGCCACAATACAATAGATTGTGAAATGAGTAGAATATTAAATCTTGCTCTTTTAGAATCTTTTGTATTTTGTATTTTATAGGAATTTAATCAGATTTAATATATGTTGATTACTCGATAAAAATTAAGAAATGCTTAAGAATTGCTATAATAAACGCTACGAATCATAAGCTTGTTTAAATACAGTTGCCATAAAGTTAATGCTAATAAAATTAGCTTAAAACAGCAAACAGCAGTGAAAGGTGTTTACAAAATGTTAAGGGGAATATTTTGTTTAGGTGTTATTTTGTTAATATCAAAGCTGAGCTATATGATCATATGAATAGCAACTTGAGGATAAATACTTAAACCATTTTCGCATGTATTTTGATGTTTCCTTGTGCTTTTTCCTCACATTTCCCTTTAACTCTTAGAAAAGCTGCATAGCATAGAAGCAATTAAACTGCCATTAGCCTTTTTTTTGACGTTCTATAGCACACTTTTTGATTAGTGTCACTTGATGGCGCGTGTCTGTTTTGAACCATATTGAAATCCGAAACCAATTCAACGTCATTTTCAATTGAAAAACTTCCGCTGTCAAGCATTTAAGACATGATTTTTAGCATGCGCCCGCCCGGCAGAAAACTACAAAATTATGACAGCGGGAAATTGAATGGAAATTCGAGCAGTGGGCAGCAGCAGCAATAATATAACAATTGCTGGTTGGATTTTGATAAACTGTGTCAAGAGTTGCGAGCTGAGTTGAACTGTTTTGTAATTAGGCGATGTCTGCTTTGGACTGATTTAGTGTCGCGTCGCCAGGCCAATTACATGGGAACAAGCCAACAAGCCAATGGATTCTATCTCTCCACCTATCGCCCCCTCAGCCAGCCATTGAGTTTGCTAAATGAGCATTTCCTGGCATCCAGCGGTGCAGACGACAACGTCGCCGTCGTACTGGACGTTTAATTGCTTTTTGTGCCACGAGAAATCTTCTGCTCAGCTTGCCAATTACAACAACAACAACAACAACAATAGCGAGTCTTCAATTTTTATGCGCGCATGCTAAGAAAGAAAACAAAAAAAACAGCTAAATTTGTTTTTCTTTGGCCAATTGCAAGGCGAATGCTTTTGCACTGTTTTTCGTAACCAAAATGGGAATCCACTCCCTGGCCATGTTTAGAAAGTTTTTTTGTTTTGCGTGAAATTAAAGTGTTTGTTTGTGCATTTGGATATGGTTTTTGTCTTTGTCTGCGCCGTTTTGTTGCAAGTTTGTTTGTTTGTTTGCTGTTCGTTGTCTTCATTTGCATCATTTGGCATTGGCTGCGAGTGCCGCAAAGCCAACTTCAGATTAAACTGTCCATTAGCGTCAACATGGCGACGGGAGACGAATGCCAAATTGTTGCCTCGAATCTTGGCCTCCATGGGCGTACTTAAGATCTAAGCAAAAGGGGTTTAGCACAGTAATTCCCCTTAGTTAGCCTACACCCATGAAAACATACTAACCGTTTTTTGCTTCTTTTCTTCTGTTCTCTTGTTTTTGGTTGCTGCAACGTTCAATTACAGAAGTCGTTTACGCTGATACTTCAGGCGTTGGACATGTACAACACATCCTATCCAGGTAAGTGCGGTGGCAATTGCAAATGCAGCATGTTGTTGTTAGTTGTTGCTGTTGTAGTTGTGTCTGTTGCGATCGTGTGTTGTTGTGCGAAGCATTTGGCTTAATTAGCACAGCAGACGCAGGCCATAACAATAAGAGACAACAACAACAGCAGCAACTGTTTGCCAGCCAATTGAGCGCAAAATGTTGTCAGCCATGTCTAAAGCAATGCCTTTCTTCTCCACTCCACTACACACCACCACCATCACCAAAAATCCAAATCCTTGACAACGTTTTGCTGTGCGGAACGCCAACGTTGATGCCACCATCGTCGTGGCTGCTGTCCAACAATTGTCATTTGGGATGCAAAACCCACAACAACAACTACAACCATGACGACGACGACAATGCCAAAATGCAGATGCGGAAAGGTTAATTGAAGAAACATCATACTCGGGCGTGATACTGCCGTCGCCGGAGTGGAAGACATTGGACCACATCGGTCGCAACGCGCGCATCACCTATCGCGTCCGGGTGCAATGCGCCGTTACCTACTACAACACGACCTGCACGACCTTTTGCCGTCCGCGGGACGATCAGTTTGGTCACTATGCTTGCGGTTCGGAGGGTCAGAAGCTCTGCCTAAATGGCTGGCAGGGCGTCAACTGTGAGGAGGCCATTTGCAAGCCCGGCTGTGATCCCATCCATGGCAAGTGTGATCGACCCGGTGAATGCGAGTAAGTATACCATATACACTAAACACTATATGCTATAATTATCATTCCAACACATTCCTCCCTTTCTACTCTCGACGTCTTAACGATGTGATTATGACACTTTGTTTTTACGTTGGTTTGCTGCGTGTGTCGTACAACATTGGGGCGCTTAATGGCCTGGTCTTGCCCCCTTGGGGCAGATTGCAGTAGCCGTGTTGACCAGCCATTGACAGCGACTCAAGCACACAGACACAGTTATAATGGGTTCGCTTTTCTTTTTATAGCACGATTAAACACACAACAACATCAACAACAACATAGTGAAATGGGGTTCTTTGGGTGGTTTTTGTTTTTTCTTTTCTTCTCTCTCGTTTGCTTGGCTTTTTGCCTTGCGGCCTGAACAATCATAATACTCCCAGCGGATGTGTAAATAGTTGTCAAGCTCAATGTACCACATTCATAGTTAGTAGTTGTTGGGAAAGTTTCTTGCATCAGTTCATCGCAATAATTTGCAATGGTGACGCTATGTGTCGCATAGACATGGGAAATAAAAACAAAGACACTCATTTATGTGGCTATCGTTCAGGTAAACCAGGATGTGTATCCTTGAGTATCCATCGTTATATGAATCAGCACCAATTAAGTGCTGCCCATTACTAAGTAAAGCCACCTTAAAACAAATTATAAATTCCCCTAGAAGGAATTTAAACTAGCAAACTGTCCATAACAACAACAACAAAAAAGAAGAAAATCTTCAATGCTATCGCTATGAAGTTGTAAGCAGCTATAATCTGCAATCAACAGCCATCGATGTTGCACTTTCCACAGTTCGCAATACACAATTCTTCGTCCAAGTCTCGGTCTAAGTCTGGCTTGGTTCGGATCTAAAGGAGGCACTTAGCTTTTGCCTGCTAATCAAACACCCGCACGATGCCCAAATGCTATGGATGGACCATAGCATTGCTGTAGCTACTTTTCTCTCTCTCTGTTTCTCTCTTTCTCTGTACTGGCTTTGAGTGCCCGCCAAGTGAATGGTCATGCCCGCTGCCAGAACACAACATGGCACGGTTGCATTGCCATGCCAACGGTGGGGCAGTTGGTAGAAGGTAGGAGTCAAGCTGCAGAAGAGGAGCAACAGTTGAAGCCGCAGGCGGCAGCAGCACGAAAAAACGTTTGTGGTTTTGTGGAATTGTTGTTGTTGTTCCTGTTGTAGTGGTTGTTGTTGCCGTTGTTAATGTTTGAGCGTAACACAGAATACGTGAGCCATCGGCCATGATTGCATTTCTCAGAGTGGCCCAAACTGCAACAGATTCGCCTCGTCCGTCAGCCAGTCAGTCAGCAGCAAATGTCTGACTTTCTGCCCCTCATGCTGCTATCCCCTATTCATATGGCTCGCCTTGGCATTGGGTCCTGGCGCGCTGATTCTAAATAGCAATAATTAGCGTGGCCTAGAAACCATCAAAAAAAAAACTAGTCAAATGTTGCAACAACTTCTCGTCGTCAACATTGTTGCTATAGTTGTTGTTCACAGATTTTGTTGTTCGCACAGCCTCGTTTTAGCCAACTGAGCAACAACAATTATAAGCTTAAAGAAAAATTACTTTTGCTGTTTGCACGTTGCTGGCCCATTTGCGCTTGCTGCGCCAACCGCCTTGCAATAGATTCGTTTACAGATAACAACAGGCTGCTGTTTTAATGAAATCATAAATTATAGACATCGAACAACGTCGCATCGCTGCTCTCTCGAACCACTCCACAAGACTCTTGAGTCTTGTTCCTTTGCTGGCTATCTGCCTGCAACGTCATGCCCAGCTTGTAGAGTTAGCACCTCAACTGGCGGCTGGCAACTGGCGGCGATAACTCGATGGCCAAGCAATTTAACTTTGATCCCTGCACTTTAGCGTGTTGCAGCGATAAAATCGCAAACTACAACAAAAAATGGCATCAACGGCCCAAAATAACACAAATCCATTCGATGGTTAGTGGAAATGGCCTTTTCCTTAGCCTGCATAGGCTGCATTTATTGGATTTGGTTGCAGCCCAAGGCTAAAGTTCACAGTGACCCAATTTGCTGATTAGAATGACTTTGACATGCGTTCCCATGCAAATTGACACATCGACGGAGATTTATTGAAAAATGAGTTAACAATTCTCTTTTCAGTAATGGTAACAAAATCCACATACTTCCTTGAAAATCAGTTCAAGTCGAATTTGCTTTACTTCATTTGCGATTAATATGTAGATTATCTGCCCCATTTATTACATTGACTAAACTAAACACCTGATTTTCTGTTTTTCCCATCTTCCCAACAACCAGGTGTCGACCCGGCTGGCGTGGTCCGTTGTGCAATGAGTGCATGGTCTATCCGGGCTGCAAGCATGGCTCCTGCAATGGCAGCGCCTGGAAATGCGTATGCGATACGAATTGGGGTGGCATATTATGCGATCAAGGTAAGTGACCCAACTCGAACGGAGAGCCTAGGCTTGGGCAATTACTGGCTAAGCGGCAACACCTGGTGCTGCATGGCGAACGACATACAGAGATGATAATATCGCTCTGGTGTGGCTTATATATTTTAAACCATACTATATCGCATTGATTTTCTGTTTTTTATTTTTTTTTGTTGCGCTTTTGGTTTGCTCACACAGATTTAAATTACTGTGGCACTCATGAACCCTGCAAGCATGGCGGCACCTGCGAGAATACCGCACCGGATCAATATCGCTGCACATGCGCCGAGGGATTGTCTGGGGAGCAGTGCGAAATAGTGGAGCATCCATGTGCCACACAACCATGCCGCAACGGCGGCACATGCACCCTCAAGGTAAGCCCTCAATTTATAGATTTTGCTCACAGTGCCATAAAATAATTTCGCAATGACAACAACAACGACAACTACTACTTGGTTTGTTCTACTTGGCAGGTAACGAATGCAACCCGGCCGCCAACATATCGCGTCATGCGTGGCATGAGCTCCTCCATGGGCAAACCGATAAGCCGCCGCAATTCAATACGCAGCCTCGCTGGACTGCTGCAGGATGCGCACAACACGAGCAGCACAAGTGGCGGTGGCAGCAGCAGCGGTGGAGGAGGCGGTGGCAGTGGCAGCAACAACTCCAACGGCGCCTCCCAACAGCTGCCGTCGCTGGCCGCCGAGTTTACTTGCGGCTGTGCGGCCGGCTGGTCGGGATCAACATGTGAAATAAGTGAGTTTTGATTTAATTTTTCGCATTTGCTGCAGCACGCGATTAGCCACAGCCACAGCCAAAGTTAAAGCCAAAGCCACAGCAACAGCAACAGCAACAACAAGTTGTTGTTGCCACTCGATCATGCAATTGAGCACACACGCATTTGACTGTAGCGAAATGAAATGAAACGTAGCACGCACGCAGAGCCAAAATACTTTTTACTTGTTGTTTGTGTTTGTTAGTGTTGTTGGTGTTGTTTGTGCTGTTTGTGTTGATGTTGCCACGGTGGTCTGGCAAATTTGATTTTGCATTCCAATTGGAGCACGACCAACAACGACCAACAACATACATTCACCACACATTTTTTGATAGGCACTGCAATAAGCAGTAAGCTAATTAAGTTTGCCGCTCTAATATCAAAAGACTTAGGCAACAAACTAGCTGATCAACAACAACTGGGTAATACAAAAGAAATATTTATGTGTGTGTGTGTTGATTTGCTTTTGCTTAGCTTTCGTTTGGGATGGACAAGTATGTGAAGCAAAATATATAAAATGATAGGTATAGTTCAAATAACATAATACTTAAGCAACAAACTTAATAGCTTAGTTTTGTAGTCTTTAGCTTCGAGACAAACTATAATGTGAGAACAATGTTGACCTTATTTACTGAAAAAAAAAACTGGCCAAGGGTCAGACGAACACATTTTTTTGAGGGTTTAACTTATCGCCGCTTTATCAGCAAACAAACAAATGAGTTGCGTGCCAAGGCAGCTTCTCCTTGGGTGATTTCCAGCTAGTGATAAGGCAATGCACGCAGCTACCAATCCGCACGTCAGTTTGGCAACAGTTCAATGATCTTTAAGCCACCTGCTGTTGGGACAAGGGCCTAAACTGAAGTTGAGCGTGCTCAACAACAAAATCAACACATTTGCACTTGAGTTGGCTTGGCTGCCACTTAACCAATACACCAACTCTCTCGCTCTCTCTTTCTCTTGCTCGCTTACTTACCACATCCGTTCTCTCCTGTCTCTCCTGTATCTCCCCCTCACCTTTTAGATATTGATGAGTGCGCTGGAGGTCCATGCGAGCATGGTGGCACTTGTGTTGATCTAATCGGCGGCTTTCGCTGCGAATGTCCGCCCGAGTGGCGCGGCGATGTCTGCCAGTTGGACGTGAACGAATGCGAGGCATCCTATGCAGCAGCCCTGCATCCCGCTGCCACAACGCTGCTGACCACCACAGCCAGCGCCATCATTGGCAGTAATCTCAGCAGCTCAGCAGCTTTGCTCGCGGCTTTGACAAGTGCCGTCGCTGCCTCGAATAATGCTGCGGCAAATGGACCCTGCATAAATGCTCGCGAATGCTTGAATCTGCCCGGATCCTTCTCGTGCTTGTGCTTGGAGGGCTGGGGCGGCGCCACCTGTGCCGAGAATCTGGATGATTGTGTGGGCCAATGCAAGAATGGCGCCAGCTGCATTGATTTGGTCAACGATTATCGTTGTGCCTGCGCAGCCGGCTATACGGGACGTGATTGCGAGACGGACATCGATGAATGCGCCACATCGCCGTGTCGGAATGGTGGCGAGTGTGTCGATATGATTGGTAAATTCAATTGCATATGCCCGCTGGGCTATTCGGGCACGTTGTGCGAGGAGGCCAAGGATCATTGTACGCCTTCACCCTGCCTGCAGGGACGTTGCCTGAACACACCCGGCAGCTATTATTGCCACTGTCCACCGGATCGTGCGGGCAAACACTGTGAGCAGCTGCGTCCACTTTGCTCACAGCCACCCTGCAATGGTAAGCGAATTAGCTAACAAATAAACTTTATAAAAAATGCCGCCAAAAATAGTTATAAGCCTAATCCACAACTGTCTGTCGTTTTTATAGAAGGCTGCTTTGCCAATGTGACAACAACAACAAGAGCCACAACAACGATGACAAAGACTTCAACGACAATGACAACGCCCAGTGGACAACCCTGCAGCGGTCATGGCAGCTGCGAGATGAGCGACGTGGGCACCTTCTGCAAATGTCATGTGGGCCACACCGGCACCTTTTGCGAGCACAGTAAGTAATCTACACACACACACACACGCACACTTATGCTATCGAGATAGAAAGAGAAAAACAGCAAACTCATTAACTTTCTGTAGATCTCAACGAATGCTCGCCGAATCCTTGTCGAAATGGTGGAATTTGCCTTGACGGTGACGGCGACTTTACATGCGAATGCATGTCGGGCTGGACAGGTGAGTCGTCGATGCAGTCTTCTTCTCCTGTAGCTTCTTCACTCGTCGTTCACTTGCTGCTGCTGAGCGGTGTGCAGAGTCGTTCTGTCTTTCATGCGCTGCTTAAGTGAACGTCAAAAGCCAAGCGCAACAAGTGCCAGTGCCAACATTGTTGAGAACATAGAGACTTGATTGCTCTATCTCTGAGCAAAATATATATCTCTTAAACTAATATTAGTTGATTGTATTAGGATTCGATGGGCATAACTATACATTCTTAAGAATCAACTTCATACATACTCTTCTAGCTAGTCGATGTACTTTTTGTTAGTGTATTAAAACCTGCTATAAGCTGACTGTCTCACAGGCGCATTATCAACGCTTTGGGAGCTTTAAATGAGCGCGAGACGAGAGTTGAGCACGTTAAGTGAGCTACACACAAACACACACAGACACATCTAACACACACACTCACACATACACAGAGCAAACATTCACACACTTACTCAGTTGCTCAAATTGTCGGTCGCATTTATTTGAACATTGAAAGTCGGCAGTCATTACAGCCTCAATTTGTGGCGAATGCGGCAAAACTGTGAGGCGGTTATAATCCGCGCATTGGTCTCACTTTGCCACATGTGGCACCAAATGCGCTGTGGGACAGTGACGCTTTCGGTTGTTATGTACGTGAATCTACCGTCACCGAAAACACTAAAAACGCACTGAGCTTGCATGATTTATGTTTGTTTTCGATTAGTGCGATTTGCATATTTAACGCTTTTCGCTTTTTTGTCACACATCGAGACACAAGTTAAAGATACAGATACATTAGTTAGATGGCAAAAAGATACAAGTACATCGATCTATGTCAGCAAACTTTTACTTTTCAATTTCAGTTTCAATTAGTTGCAGCCATGAATTGGCCTTGGTTTTCTGTTTGCATAGTCAACATCCTGTTGCTGTTTTTAAATTTTTTCTTGCCTCAAGTTCGTTGCCTAAGTCTTTTGTGTTTTTTTTTATCTTTATTAATTTTATTAGGCAAACGCTGCTCGGAACGCGCCACAGTTTGTTATGCGGGTCAGTGCCAAAACGGTGGCACCTGCATGCCCGGAGCGCCGGACAAAGCGTTGCAGCCACATTGCCGCTGTGCACCCGGCTGGACGGGTCTCTTCTGTGCGGAGGCCATCGACCAGTGTAGGGGACAGCCGTGCCACAATGGCGGCACTTGCGAATCGGGCGCTGGCTGGTTTCGCTGCCTGTGCGCCCAGGGCTTCTCGGGACCCGATTGTCGCATTAATGTGAACGAGTGCTCGCCGCAACCGTGTCAAGGTGGCGCCACCTGTATTGATGGCATTGGCGGCTACACTTGCATCTGTCCCCCGGGACGACATGGACTACGCTGTGAGATATGTAAGTAAACTCGGGTTGTGTTTAGTGAAAAAAGTGTTTTCTTTCTTATACTCAAGTCTATAGTTACCATTCTTTCTCTGTTCTTATCTATTATCCTCAGTATTATCCGATCCCAAGTCTGCCTGCTTGAATGCCAGCAACACCATTTCACCCTATAGTGCTCTGAACCAGAGCCAGAACTGGCTGGATATCGCACTAACTGGACGCAGTGACGAGGATGAGCATTGCAACGCTTGTGTCTGTGAGAATGGCACCTCGCGTTGCACGAACCTTTGGTGTGGCTTACCCAATTGCTTTAAACTGGATCCGTTGTCGAAATCCTCGAATCTATCGGGCGTCTGCAAGCAGCATGAAGTGTGCGTGCCAGCTTTAGGTGAAACCTGCTTGGCACCACCTTGCAACGTGCGCGGCGATTGTCGCGCCTTGGAGCCATCGAGACGCGTGGCACCTCCCCGCCTGCCGGCCAAAGCCAGCTGTTGGCCCAATCAGGCGCTGGTTAATGAGAATTGTGCAAGACTTACCATACTTTTGGACCTGGAGCGTGTGGGCAAGGGAGCTACCGTCGAGGGTTTGTGTTCGTTGGTGAGAGTTCTGCTTGCAGCAAGGTTAATCAAGCAACCAATAATGCCGCAGGCGAGTCCAACACCGGAACAGGGTCTGCTCATGGTGCTCTGTGATCTTAAAACGGGCACCAATGATACTATCGAACTGACAGTGGTAAGTTTTTTATTTATACACAAGTGAATTTAGATCATATTTGCATATAAGTAAATCTTAATCGAATTTCTCTCTTCGCCTTTCTTTCTCTCTTTGTCTCTTTTAATAGTCCTCCAGCCAACTTAATGATCAACAGCTGCCTGTGGCAGTGGCCTTGCTGGGCGAATTGCTCAGTTCACGACAACTGAATGGCATACAAAGACGCAACGAGTTGCAGCTGCAACATGCAAAGCTCGCTGCACTTACGTCCATACTGGAGGTCAAGCTGGAGACGGCTCGTGTGGCGGATGGTAATAGCCATAGTCTGCTGATTGGTGTGCTCTGCGGCATCTTCATAGTGCTGGTGGGCTTCTCCATATTCATCAGTCTCTACTGGAAGCAACGATTGGCCTATCGCAGTAGTTCGGGCATGAATCTGACGCCACCACTGGATGCACTGCGTCACGAGGAGGAGAAATCGAACAATCTACAGAACGAGGAGAATCTGCGACGCTATACGAATCCACTGAAGGGCAGCACCACCTCGTTGCGTGCCGGCACTGGCATGGAGCTCAGTTTGAATCCCGCACCCGAGCTGGCAGCAACTGCGGCAAGCAGCTCAGCGCTCCATCGCTCTCAGCCTCTCTACCCACCCTGCGATTTCGAGCGGGAGCTGGATACGAGCACAGGGCTGAAGCAGGCGCATAAGCGCAGTTCCCAGATCCTGCTGCACAAAACACAAAACTCTGATATGAAGAAGAACACCGTTGGCTCGTTGGAGAGTCCGAGAAAGGATTTTGGCAAGCGTTCCATTAACTGTAAGTCGCTGCCTCCGCCGGCAAGTGATGATGGCGTCGATGTCCTCACCACTGTGGTGGTCTAAGGCAAGGGCAGACTAAAAATGGGCAGCGATCTCACGACCCAACAGCCCTCGGCTCAATATCCGCTTAAAAGTTCCTGGCATTTAGCATGGCATTTCCGTTTTCGTTTCCGTTTGATGATTGATGTTGCAGCCAGCCATTGCCACAGCACGGGCGCGTTTTCCAAGTGCATTAGTAGCATATTTAATTAGTTGCATAGGCATAGTTAGTTAGTTAGTGATCGTAGTTAGTTAAGCTAGCTTAGGCTTAGTTAGTTGTGGCTGCGTAGTTAGCATTTTGTGTTGCATTCTTTGTTAGTGTAATTTCAAATTCTTCTCTTCATCGCTAAGCAACATCCTACACAGTGTGATATTTAGTAGTATAGATCCAGAACGCGCATATATACTCGTTTATATATATTATATATTAATGGCTCCCAAAATACACAGAGGAGGCCTGTACATAATAGCATAGCTCTATTTCCATCAACCTCTCTTTCGCTCTAACTCTATCTTAGTTTAGAGATTATTAAACGTTAGGCAATCAGATCTTAAGTTGTATATACAAATTGTAAAGTTGTAGTTACCGTTATTGTATTTTGTCTATACTAAATCGAAAGATAAACTTAAGCCGCAACAGGTTAGACTTAACAGAGGAAAACAACAACACATTGTTTATATTGTTTGCAATAATCAATTGATTAGACATTAACTAAATAGCTGTGTAATTTAAGTATCTAATAAAAAAAAGAAACACAAATTAATTCCATATGCTGTATATGTATTATATAAACTATATATAGTAATATTTATTTATTATTATTTTTATATAGCGCCAGTGCATTCATTTTGTAAGCAGTTACCTTTGATCTAGCAGCAATAAAGCAATATCAATTATGATAGTAAAAAACATAAAAATACAAATAATCAAAAATCGTTTTCATAAGTGCAGTAAGTCTGGAAGTTATTTATTCGGAGAATTAGTTGGTTATAGCATAGCATACTTCGAAATAATTCCAATAACCCACTTTATAAGTATTGTTCGAACTGTTCGTTGGTCCTATCGATGCCATTTCCTGTGCGTTTTGTATTGTCTTGGCATAACTGAAATATTCCCAGCCGCGTTTTGCAGCGAACCGCATTTGAAATATGCGCTAATTGAATGTGAAAAACAAAACGAAACGTTGGAACTGCAGGACAACAACAAGGCAACAACGAAAACAGCGAAACAGTCAGACAGCAAGAAGAAAGCGAAAAGCTGGCCAATGAAGCAATGCATTTTGTGATGTTTGGTTTCTAATTAAAATACCAAAAAAAAAAACCAAAAAAAATAAGGAGCTCCAAAAACAAATTTAAGCTCAATTGCTGATCGAGTCGCGTACCTTGAGGAACTGACTGCATGTTTGTATTTCTAAAGTGGTGTGTGTGCTTGTGTGTGCTGTGTGTGTGCGTAAATTTCACGAACAAAACGAAATGGCCGCGTTGTGCGTTGTTAATGAAGCAGAAAATGCCAGGAATTTTCGCTTGATTGTGCCAACGACGATCGACGAAGCTTCGGCTTTAGCTTTTGGCTGGCTTGAGTGTTTTATTTAGTTATTGAACAGCTAAACCGACGAAGCCAACAGCTAACACACAGCCACTGGGCCGCCCTTTTTTTTGTCTTCTTGTGCAGGGAAACAAGAGAGCAAAGAGGTTAGGTGCGCAAAATTTAGCAGCATTTTTGGCGCTTTTGTTGTTGGTTTTTTAATTAACGCGCGCTACGTTTTCAATCTTTTTGAAGGGTCCGCGAGTGCACATGATGGGCATATAACTCATTGGAATTATGGAAGGAGAAGCTAAGAATTGGCAAGAAAAAAACGTCGAAGAAGAAGAGGTAGAAGCAAAATAAACGTCCACCCCAAGATTGAGGCTTAAAGGCAGCGTCAGGCTGCAAGTTGAAACTTGTCTGAGGCTCAGAAGAGAACAGAACCGAACAGAACAGAACGTACATAAACTTTATCCGTCTATAATCTAAATATGTTTCGGTGTATAGCGTTGCTGTTGTTGTCGTGGCTGTTGCAACAATTTGCTGCAAATTGAAAGCCAATTACGTTGTTTGCAGCATGCCACGGCCAAACGGCAACGTTGCCCCAGCACTCACTGGCCAGGCAAACGGACAAACTTACAGGCCGATGTTGGCCGCTCGCTTCTCAGCAGACGACATAAATATCAAATACAGGTCCATAAATTTGAAACCAATTAGCCAACTTAAATTGATAATAGTTGCAACAAGCGGCTGCCGCTGCTGTTGCTGCTGCTGCTGGTGATCAGCAAGCCGAATTGCTGTCCTAGCATTTGCCTACTAGCTACAGGAATCCAAAATCCCAGGTACACGGAGAGAAAAACTGCAGTTATATCTCAAGTGGGTATACTGTAATGAAAATAGTTGTTTTCAGTTTATATCTTGGACTTTCTTTCGGTGTAACCGATTTGGATTGGCCGCTAATGGCAGTGCCATTTGTTGACATACGTCGCTCGTGTTGACTTGGCAATTTTCGTCGCTGTCTTCGGCTGTCGTTGTTGTTCGTGTTGTTGCTGTTGTTGTTGGGGGCAATTGTTGTCCATATTCGTAAGGAGCAAACAGCGTCATATGTCTTGTGTTGCCCTGCGCTCATGTCGTGCCTGTCGTGTCGTTCTAATCACAATTGCTTCTGTTGCCTCCTTGCTGAACGCTTTGGGGACAGTGTGCGTTTGCCATGCGGCCTTTTTATGGCGCTTTTATGCAAAACAACTTAATTTCGTTTGCTTCGCTTACAGCAGCAACAACAGTAACGATGCGATGCAGCGCGTAAAATATGCACTGCCAAACAGTTAGCGTAAAACGAAAGACTTAGGCAACGAACTTGCCAGCATACAAACAAGCATGCATATAGAAATGTATGCGATTTGCTGTGTCGCCTAGTAGCTGTTATAGAAAATTATCTTTAACTGATTTGATATATATTCAAATAGGCGCTGTGCGACACATGTTGAATGTTGTTGCATGCAACAATTGTAGATGCATTTGTAGCGCCAGAGCCAGACACGCAGCCGGTAGCCACTCCACTCCACGCCACTCGACTGTGACTCGCCTTGTTTGTTAGCTTGCAAAACGGATAACATCGCTTACAGTAAACGTTTAGCTTTTGTATTTTAATTAAAATATTTTCCATTTCCCTGCCGCTGGCAGACAAAGCGCTTGGCAGAGAGAGAGAAGAAGAAGAAGAAGCCAGGAGCCGGATTGAGATCGAGCCATGTCCGTGTTTGTTGGACAGGTGGCATTTACAATATACAGTATTAAATGCTAATTTGGGATGGGAATTGATTGGCATACATAGATCTACTGCTTCGAACAAAGACAACCACTCGGAAACAGTTTTTAGCTTATGGCAAAAAAAATTTCCCCAGCAATTAATTGTTATGAACGGTGGCAAGCAAAAACAAAACCTAAGAAACCAACAACAACAAGTTAAGTTAGCCATCGGCAACGCTTTATAAATGTCAGAGGCGACATTAATGTAGCGCATTTATCTAATTAGACAAGCATTTTAGAAGCCAAAGTCTACGCTTAGCTTAGCGTCTCACGCCAAATAAATTAATCAGCTAATTGATGGGCATAAATTAGGCGCATGCAAATGAGGCACGATCTTTGGCCATTTGGTGTTCGAACTAAGCCATTTGCCTTATTGATGACCAAACTAAATTAGATTGAGCAAATGAACAGCGGCCAATAATACATTAGGCCACTTTTGCGCTCGACCACCCACTGAGCCAGTGAGAGGTCTGTTTTTGGGGCCATCTCAATACTCGTATAAGTTCGTATATACAACTCAATTAATAACCATTTCTCAGAACAATAATGCAAGCTGCGAGTCCGTTTTGGCACCCAAAAAAAAGGAAAAAAAACTAAACATTAGATTATCTCATTTTTTTCTCTCTTCTTGCTTGGGCAAGTGCACTTTATTCCTGGTAAACGCTATCGGGTGCTGCAATCGTCGCAGCGGTGTTGCGAAATTAGTTGCAAGGCACACAGGCAAAAGGCACACAGCTACACTAAGAAAAATCAGTTGCAGCTCGTTTAAATTGTGGCATACAAGTAATAAACTATTGTTTAGGACAAGTACTCTTATGCTCTATATTTAAGAACCCCTTTTAAAAGCTTCGGAGCTAAAAATACTTTTAGCTTGTTCTGGAACTGATTATGATTTGTTTCTCTAGGTGCATGAGCCCAGGAACAGTTGGATACACGCTCTGATCTGCAGTTTTGGCCTGAACTTTGGGCGCGCGAGGTCGCATGTTGTTTTAGTTTGCTTTAATTGAAAACCGTACGAAATGGAAAATGGACTTTCGCGCAGATGCGAGGCAGGGTGGCCAAAACGAAGGCAGATGGGTTTTTTTTTCTTTCTTGCAGACAAGCAGCTCACTAAATTAGCTAACCGACTGTGTTTGTTTTTTTTTTCTCCATTTTCGTTTTTCTAATTTTGCGGCTGAGAGAGCGCGTCGAGTGCATTTCAGGGCCCCGTGACGCTGGCTGGCATTTGGCAATTTATGGCAGGCCAAAGCAGTGTCGAAAATAGCGCCAAGCCGCAACAACAGCAACATCGAAGGCAAGCCATAAGGATGATGACGATATGAGACTGTGATGCTGATAGGTTTTCTGCAAGTTACTTTCTAATAATGCAAAAGCAAAAGACAACAACTGCAACGAAAGCAGGGAAGAGCTAATGTTGCTGCTGATGTGAATGTGGATGCATTGCACACGAAAGTCATAAGCGCAGCCAAGGCAATTAAGTTCGAGCGACAAGTTGCGCTGCTGGAAGCCAGGATAGCCAGACCAAAGCAGGTGGAGCAGTTGGTGGTGGTGGTGATGGTGATGGTGGAGATGGAGCTGGAGCTGGTTGCTGTTTCACTGCAGCTGCAGCAACATGTTTATAGCTCGAAACGGATTGCACGTAATGGGATTTACGCTGAGCGACAGCGATATAGCCAGGCGACAACGTCTTCGTCTCCGTTTCCATCCGCTATATAGCTTCAGTTACAACACCAACAACAGCACGGTAACAGTTCCAACTGCAGCGCCTGCGCCTCAATAAAGCCGATCGCATTACCAATTAGGCGTGCACACTTGGCTAAACAGCCGCCACCTTCCTTGTAGCATGGCAAGTGGGAAATTGAATTAGTTGTCGCTGCATATGCGTGACTTGAAGCGACTCGCCTTCACACCAGGCCCGATCTAGACTTGAGTGTGTGGAGACTGGGTGTCGCTGTACTTTAAACAGATTTTTTACACTTTGCCACATTCCTCTGCCGCGCGCATAAATCAAGCCTCAAGCTCGAGCCTGTCAATCGATAGCGTCGTCGTCCACGTTGCAACGACTCTGGGAGCACTTGCTCTCGACAAAAAAAAAGAAACAACACAAACACAGCTGGCTAGCAGCATTGTGCTAGTTTCCCCATAGTGCGAATTATGTTCGCAATGATTTTAAATCCTGTTTTGGGCTCCAGACATTCGTTGAGAGGCAAATTTATGCGTTGTAATTCTAGTCTAGACTTTGAAGTGAGAAAATTAAAGACATGGATCATTGTTTATGTGATTCTGGGTCAACAGAAATTGGAAGATCAATTTCACTCAACTTAGACACAGTGCATTTCAGCCAATTAAAACTATCAATTTCTTTAAGCTGCCAAGTTCAAATTGATTTAACTTTGGATTGGCTATATATTTGATAAGAAGATTTTGGATCGTAAACTGTGAGGTTCAAATACCAATCACTTGCAGCTTTATCTTAAAGCACATGGAATTTGCACCTTTGGCAGTTCAATAAGTTAATGTGACGATAACATAAAATGAACTGCAATAAATTGCAATCACAAACAAACATTTGATTTGAACTATTGGCGCTTAAGTTGCGAACAAGTTCAACGAACCAAAGCTGATTGCTATAAAACTAAATTGCTCATCACCTTAACCAACACCAAAAAGAAATAGTTGGTCACACTACAAAAGCAGCTGTTTTATGTAAACCAAAACAATACATTTTTGTTGCCGCATATTGAATTTAATTTATTTTAAAGTCTGCCAACCGAATTAATCGACAATTAAGTTTAAAGTTTTAAGATTGAAGAAAGAACAGTGTAACATGTGGAATTTAAAACACGCTGCAACTCATTTATATCGTCAATATGAGCTGGTCACGTGCATCAATATGTTTGAACCGTGGGAGAAGAAGCTAATAAGTAAGTATTAATATTTATTGCAAAAACAACAAAGTAATAATCGAAATGTATTTTTGTGATTGCAGATAGCTTTGTCTTGATTGTGTTTATTCTATTGATGTTCTCCAGCTATGTCTATTTGCCCAGCTATATGGATAGCCTGCTGGAGGTTATAAAACCAAAAACTTGGTCCAGTCGGTCAACAGATTCTGCGTATGTGCCACTAAGGATGAGCAGTTTTTAAAAATTTTATGACCTTTTAATACTCCAACATCCACAATACACATACACAATGCAATATATGAGTGTAGGTGCATATAGTACTTGAGCAATTGGAAGATAGCTAGAATTTAATGAAAACATTTTGTGATTTACTTTAACTGTAACAAAATCTTCTGTAAATATTTTAACGTGCCAATGTAGATTCTTTTTGCCCACTTAAATGCCTCTTTTCTGTACTCTAAGCATATAAATATAGTCTCCACAAGCCGCAATGCCGATACGTTGAAAAACAGGCTAATCAAGCCGCCAAAGGAAACTAAAACAAAACGTTTAGCATTAGACTGAACGAATTGGTTAGAATGTAGCTTACTTATCAGGTCCAATGGCGTTTTGGATACGCGACGTACATAACGCTGTTTGGGCAGCTCAACCAAGGCTACATGTATGTCAGACACATCCCTATCGGCATCTTGTTTGCTGCAAACCAAGATTAAGTAAGTAATAATATTAATTGTGCTTGCAACTTACTCATCTGGTGTATTGTAGATAATGTTGTATTCTGGCTCCTCGCAGGAGCTCATACAATCACAGGACTTTCGCTCTGTCATCAATCTGTCATGGATGTGCGTCAAACAGATCAAGCCACGAAAGTCACAGACAGGCAGCGAGTTTCTGCTGGGCACAGCCATATAGTGACTGGTGCAGTTGCAGTACAAAAGATGTAGAGCAACCGTACACTCCACAATGCAACCAGAGTAGCTGTAGAACTCATAGATTCCCATACTTTGCTCAACGTGTTCATCTCTGAAGCGACATTTGCGTTGTTCATAGCTCAACTCGGCGACATTGTCGTGATTGTACACCTCGATGACATTCAGGATGAGCTCCTTATTGTTGCCCAGCAATACTGTCTCCCGAATCATACCCTCCGAGTATTGAAAGGGCACATCGATGGGCGCATGCACATTCAGCTGTACATCCGCTGTGGCATGAAACTTAAGATTCCCTGCTCCAGTCATGCGATTGTTTTTGTACTGCACCTGTGCCACCTTTGTGGCCTGATATGAGTTGAAGGAGTAGCAGAGACCGTATTCGGTTAATACGGGCAGAAACTGATCGCAACACTCAAAGATTGTGTTTAGATAGCGACACTCCACTATTAGCTCATGGCACTTGCTACGAAACTAGAAAAAACTATGTAAACACTTAAGATATTATAGGCCTGTAATAGCTCGTACCACATCTAATAGCAGCGTAAAATTATCCGGACAGTGTAGCTTATGGCAATTATCGCAACTAATGCAAATGCCTCGAAAGAACGCAATCTCGCTGACAAAGTCATCGATATGCAAATCGTGTTCAACGCCAAAGTGTATGTCACTAACGTCCCAAATCTTCTCGGAATTATACAGCTCACAAACGGTTATGGCCGGAAAAGATGTGTTCCAATTGAGGCTATAATGTGTCACAAATTAAACACATATAGCATATTTATCTTTGATTACTCACTATATTGTATCCAAGTTGAAAGACACCGAAGAGGAAAAGTAGCTTGCAATAAGCGATGTTGATACGTTGCCAACAAACGGTAGCGTTTTGTAAAATGTACCCAAATACAGTGACCTATTTGTTTTTTTTTTTGTTAAATATGTGAAATATATATGCGTATTACATAATGTGTAACACTTTACCATTTAAGCGCTATTAGGACTGTACGTTTCCAATCCATTGTCGGTAAACCGTTCGCCAGCACATCCAAAACTCTTCTGCTGCGCAGGACAACGCTTTTTGGCTACTTTCAGTGGTTGACGATTGCATACAAAAGAATTTGTATTGTATGTAGATAATATCTATGCATTGTTCCTATAACAAATCAATTTAGCTCCTTAGTTGGCATATACTCTGACAAACAGGCAGATTACTTATTGTAAGGGTATATTTACATCGGTACTATTGTTTGTCTTCAGTATGTGCTGAACTAAATTAAATGTTGTATAGTACAAATCAGTTGATGTCATATATAAAGCAGTTTCACAACCATATGTAAGTTGAATCCAGTGTGTTTTATATAGGGCTGAACGCCAACGCTTACGCCAAGCAGACCGCAATTTCATTGTTGACCCGATGCCGTTGTGGGTTTGCCCCGCTTTTTAGCCAAGTTCTGACACGATAGTCTGAGGTTTTCGCATTGATTTGAAATTGCTACGATTAAGTGCTAAGCTATATTGACAATTAGTTGCTGGGCAAGACAATAAATACAAAATACTAAGCTGCATACCAAAGTTATGAGTCCGATGAGTAAACGTCACAGACAAAAGTTTCAGACTACAACTGCCACAAGTAGCAAAAGATCTAGTGAAGGTATTCTTATAGTTTAAACGGTGTGAATCATTTGAGTTGTGGTCAACCGTGATTGGACATGAAGTCGGTGATGTACCTTATCAAAATAAATGCTAATAATTTAATTAGCACTGCGGTTAGCACTTAACTACAAAGTCAGCTTATGAACTTGTAGATCTCAAAATTAAATCAAAATTACTTATGCATTCCCTGATTTCATTTTAGTATCTTGAAGACAATTAAAACTCATTTAATATAATTGCAGATTATTTTTTTAAGACAGAAAACATAAATTTCTACAGAATTTTCAGAGGTGATTCAAACTTCTCAAAATGGACTGGATTAAGTGATTATAATTATTGTGAATTAAACTGATTCATAATGCTAATCAAGTATTTCGACAGAACCCACTGAACATGATGTTTTATGCATATTTATATCAACACTTTGATTACACGACCTAACATGATTGTTATCTTAATCTGTCAATCGCCAGCAAGATAATATTACGTCACCTATAAAGAATATTCAAATGAGTTTATTGATGTTAATATATAAAACCAAAAGTATCTCACTGGCACGGCTCGCTAGGAGAAAGCTAAGAAAGAACTAAATATCGTATATAGGGTATTAATATTGAGTTCTATCCCAAATAATTAATAACAACCTGACAAAATTAATTTAAATATTGCAGTAATGTATACATATATTTAAAAAGACTACAAACTAAGACCAATAATCTATAAGTATGACTATTGCAATGGCATTGATAACTACACTAAATATTAAACAATAATGAGTATTTGTAGGCATTAATAAAGATTTTGTGTAATCCAGGGCAACAAGTCCAAAATAGAGGAAAATATGCCAGGCTGATTTTGTCGCTGACCACATTGCTTTCCTCCATAGGACACAATGCCGTACTGTATATAACGTGACGTGACGTTACGTGACTTCTCCTTGAAGTAATTCCGAATAAAGAGAGGACCGCCGGAGTCGCCACGGCAGGTGTGCAAAATGCCTTCTCCAACGGCACAGATATGATTTTCGCTTAGTATCGCACCGGCATAAAAGTTGCGGCAAACATCCAGATTCTGTCTTCTAACCACAGCCTTCAACAGCACAGAGGATGCAACATTCTTTTCAGTGCGTCCCCAGCCCGAAATGAAGAAGCTCTGATCGTAGGCTATACTCTGGGACTTCTCATTGATGGGCAGACAAATAGGCTTGATGTGCCATTTGAACTTGACGGGGCGGTCAAGTTTAACGATAGCAATATCATTGTTGATACCCTGATAGTTGGGATGCAAGCGTATATCCTCAATGCCAAATTCCTCATAGGGTGGCAGACAAATCCTTCTTCCGCCCAAAAACTTACAATCCTCCTCCTTATCTAGATCATAATCACCCATGCGAACGGCAGTGCTGTCGGGGAAGACAAGTTTAGAATTTATAATAATAATAAAGAAAATTATGAAACAAATTGTAAATGACTTACGGGGTACGGTCTCTTACACAGTGAGCGGCGGTCAGGACAAAGCGGTCGGTTATCAAGGAACCGCCACAGAGAAAAGGCCTTCCAGACTGCTGATACTTGAGCAGCACCAACCAAGGAAACTCTCCGAGTGATGTTATATCTCCATCGGAGATTTTACTGGTTCCCTTCTTGCCACATTGGTCTGAAATGGACTCAAGTACCTTCATGCCACGTGGATCAATGTATTTGCTATTCGTTGATGTTTGCCGTGTAACTATCGCATTGGTGTTCTCTGTTGTAAATGAATCACGACTAACACTCCCATCACTATGAGCCGTAATCAATGAAGCGCTGGGGCAGCACAAATAAAAGACCTGTAATGTGGAATTTTGATTAGCCTTCAGCTAAGCTTGATTAGTGTGTTTAAATTAATTACCGTTTGCTTTGCCAGATTGCAGGACAACTGCCGCAGTTGAACCTGTAAGTATCGAGGAATACTGTGACCAAATTTGTTCTGTATATCTCGCACTAATTGGCATTGCGGCGCTGGCACACAGTATCCCGGCAGCCCGGAGGGCAAGTAACAATTGTCCGCTGCCTCTGTAAGTACACAAAACAAAACATAAGTTTAATTTCATATTTATTGATTGGCGTTCAACTTGTTAAACTGGTTAGATTGAAAAAGAATATATGAACTATGTGATGATCGCTCAAGTGTGACTCAGTTAATCAGTTAACTTTGCTATTTACTTACGCGAGGAGATCAGCGATGGAATGACCCATAATATAAGGCCCAATGCGCCTATAAATAGCTGCATCCTGTATAATTCTCGAAAATAGTTAAGGTATCTTCGCAATTAAAACCTCTGCTTGTGCTTTGTGATCGGTTGGATCGGTTGTTGATCTTTCTCCCTCTCTGATCTCTCAGATCGCACGCTCAAACTGTGAATGAGACACGAGTCGTCGTGTGCCGCCTTTTTTATACCTTATGTTCGCGTGCTTGGGTAAAAAGGTGCTTATTAAAATGCATAAATGATTATTTACCCAGAGCTACCTACAGTTGTTGTTTGTATTTATTTCATTGCACAGCACAACAGACTGACCAACGGAACCGGTTTAACACAAGCGTCAATGCAGCACGTGCGATTTAAGCATCACAAACTTAGCATTTGTTTTTACCCACAACAATGTCAACTGTTCTAGTGGCTTATATTGTATTGTATTAGTCTATTAAATTCCAGGAAAGCCCCCATCTTTCAGACAGTACTCGTTAAAGTTTCTCGTTTTGGGTAAGGTAAGTTCGCTAGATGAGGGACTTTTTTTATGGATCTAGATTAATGAGCTATTTCTAATTGCAAGTTTCCCAACTTATTATATACGCCCATGCAGCAGCATCTGAACTGAACATTTGTCTAATTGCCCAAAACTTCTTAGTGTGAAGAACCCAAGGCTGGGAAGCCCGTTTGAGTGGACCGTTTCTTTTTCTTTGCTTTTTTGACGCTGTTTGTCAAATCTCAGATAATGAAGAACATGTATAACTCAAATTAGCTGTGGTTCGCTGTTGTTGTTGTTTTTTTGAAATCCCCAAAAAGCTTGATATGCAGATACAGGCCGTAAATGAATGTATGATTCGTTTGTTTAATATACACTCAGAAAAAATTTGAATGCAAATTACTGCAATGATGCATTATAATGACGTAGCTATGTTTATGAATAGAAATAAAGTCGCAAGTCAAGCGATTAAATCAAGAATATCTATTAATTGGCATTGTAACCGCAACAACTTAAGCCTATTGGTCTATTGTTAATAACGGGACTTTAAACTTTCCAGTCATGTTACTGACAGCTGTAACCAATGGCGTAATGTCTAGAAAATATAGAAACAATTATTATAAACAAGCCCATTAGCACTTAGCGTTACATCAATTACTGTAAGAGACAAATTATGATATTACATTTGAATATGAATAAGTTCTATCGTGTTTGATGTAATAGTTAGAAAATTTGAATTTTTATAAACAGAACTTTATGGACTTGCAACTATCTTTAACAACAATCTTAAACAAGCATCAAACTGCGGAAAACTTTAAAAGACTCGAACACGACCCAAGTTGTTGCAAAAGTTTTAAGCTTCTTAGCAAAGACACAAACCACCGATACAAGCTTTTATGTAACTGGCATTGAGTTAGTTAAACTGTTGTACACTTTAAATTGAATTGTGGAGCTGTACAAAAATCAGGATTATAAAGTCTTAAGAACTTAATACTGAGGAAATGTTTTTTTTTTCAATTAAAATATATGTAAATGAATTTGAACGCATATTTTTGTTGTTACCAATTAAAACGTCTCTACCGATTGACCAACGCCTAATCATTTATATGCAAAATTATAATCAACAAAAAGAACACAGCCGGCTGATCGAGTTCGCTATGCAAGACAAACCTAAGACTCCGCAAAGCTGATAAACCGGTAATCTAACACAGCGCAACAAAGATATTGTTCTCCGTTAAAGTTATTCAGCTGAGAGGGCGAATGAGAGCGAGAGAGAGGGAGTCACAAACTCTTGGGCTGCGAATACCATCCACAAACCCTCTCTGCCTCTACCTACCTGTGCAGCAGCACCTTCTAGCAGCTGGTAGACAGCAACAGGTACTTGTTGAAATTCTCTCTTTCTCTTTCTCCGACTCGCCTACCTGTGTGATCGCAGCTGAGCGGCTTGAGAAGAGCGAGCAAAGCCAAGTCTCTAAGTGTATAAGTGTCTTAAAAATACCACGTAGGCGCCGTGTCGTGCTCACGTTAATGGAATTCATTCCACAGTGAGACGCCGTCGCGATCGCAAGTCTCAAGCGGATCGATACCTTTAATTATACACTTAAAAACATAACGAGCCAAGGCAAAGCTTTGTCAAAAGCCAGGCCCATATGAAACGACTTTCAATCAAAACTCAATTGCATTTGTGAACGTTTTCAAAGTGCTTAACAATGTACATCTGATCGCAACGGCATGTGCAAAACGAAAAAAAAAACCGCAAAACTCAGAGAATCCCATGACGCCATATTTGTTTTTTTCCAACGCTGTTGTTGTTGTTCGTGTGTAGTGTGTTCCCAAATCGAGAATCATCTGCTAGGCGGAAACGTAACGATTCTGTGAAAAAAATTCATTTAAATAAGTGAAACAAAACACAATACAAAAAAAGTTCTTTCCAAATATACAAAGAAAAAAAATAATAAAGCTGTTGTCGTTGTGTGTGTTGAGCGCGTGTTTTATTTTGCTGTCGCTGTCGCTGTTGCCATTGCTGTTGCCTGATATTATGAGTTCAGTGTGTGATGATGCATGTGTATGTGTGTGTTGTTAGTGAATGCAGTGACTGGCAGTGTAAGAAATATCCGCTTACCTAAGCGAACTACAAATTCTCTCGCAACGGCTTAAGAACCAAACACACACACGCAGACACACATATATATTATATATACCTGTGTGTGTGTTTGTACGTGGCTAACATATAAAGCAAAACCAGAAAATCCACATTGTTCGGTCTCGGTTCGCGCCTACGTTGCCCCTTACGTTACGTTACGTTACGTTACGATACGCGACACTCAACGTAAGACGTTAGTCGTAAGAAGTTTGTGTTTTTCTACATCTTTTGTTGCTGTTGCTGCTGCTGCTGCTCTAACTAAGAATGGGCGATTCGACGCCCATTTGCCGCTGCCGTGTGCTCTATTTGGGCAGCGCTGTGCCGCGCCAGAGCAAGGATGGACTCCAGGGCATACAGGAGCCGTTGCGCAGCCTCTATCCGTCAGAGGGCGCTGTGGGCGCCAAGGGCATTGATAGCTGGCTAAGCGTCTGGTCCAATGGCATACTACTCGAGAATGTGGATGAGAATCTAAAGCAGATCACACGCTTCTTTCCCATCGAATCGCTGCACTATTGCGCTGCAGTGCGTCAAGTGTTGATACCGGAGCGTGGCAATTCAAATCCGGAACCAAAGTTTTTGCCTTTGGATTCGCCATTTGCGCGCATGCCGCGTGCACAGCACCCGCCCATCTTTGCAGCCATATTGAGACGCACCACTGGGATCAAGGTGCTCGAGTGTCACGTCTTTATTTGCAAGCGGGAGGCGGCTGCAAACGCTCTAGTCAGATGCTGTTTCCATGCCTATGCTGATAACTCATACGCCAGGCAGC
The DNA here is from genome assembly GCA_035044725.1 of Scaptomyza caliginosa. Taxonomy (NCBI): domain Eukaryota; kingdom Metazoa; phylum Arthropoda; class Insecta; order Diptera; family Drosophilidae; genus Scaptomyza; species Scaptomyza caliginosa. The sequence goes on from JAWNNR010000686.1 coordinate 1,813,963, forward strand.
TGGAGACGGGCAGCACAGCTGGTGGCGGAGGCAGCAGTGTCTATGGCACTTTGAAGAGCGCCGGTGCTGGCAGTAAATCCAATGGCGACCTAACCAGCGTTGGTCTGGCCAACGGCCATGGTAATGGTCATCATCATCTGGCCGGACAGGGTGGCTGGAGATCGCGGGCAGGCAGCACCACAACCCTAAATAGCTTGGGACGCACCTCAAATGGACATGTGCTGAATGGTGGAATGAACGGTAGCAGCACTGGCAGCAACGCCGAGGGCTACACATCAGTCAAGAATTGTAAGTGCAAGTTTCTGGCCTAAGTCTTTCGTTTCTGATGATAGCCTGAGAAAAGTCAGCGAACAGAGGAGTAGAGTTAGATGTACAGTTGTCTAAGTATAGCTGGCGTGTCATCTAATTAGCTGCATGTGACCGGCACAAAGCACGGCACAGCGGCAATAAAAACACTTCAAGCTAGAACGCAAACTGCTTTTGTCTCTCATCTTAGCAATGATCTCAGCGGCTAGCAACTAGTTCCTGTTGTTATGCCCTAGCCGAGGGTGGTTTTTGTTTTGATGTAAGCTATTTTTCCCAATGTCTTATAAGAATTTTACAACGGTTTTTAGTTTATAACTTTAAATTGGGATGCTTTAAGTTTAGAGTTTTTATGTTGCTTACCTTTGTTGAACCTCAAGTTGGCAAGATTATTTTTTTAAGTTAGAAAGCTGTTTATTTAGCTGCTTTAGTAAATGCGCAATTTAATCAATTTAAGAACTAAGCATTTATATAAACAGCAGCACAGTTGAAGGTTTTAGAGATAGCCACATAAGATGAGCCTCACCTTGAAATCTCCAACAACAATACAACACACACACACACTTGCTAGCTAACAATATGTGCAAAGAAAGAAAAGACATTTTAACACGCCTCAGACATCGTTTGTTGTTGAAAAAATAGAAAATGTTGTTGTCAGAGAGTACGACGAAAGTATTTGGGTGCAGTACAGGTATATTCAGGTATTTTATTGTTGCTATTGACAATTTTTATGCACGTTCCGCGCCAAGTCAAGGAATGAATGATGGAGGGCCCGGCAAGTGCCAAACACGAATGGAACGTCAAAACTTTTGGCTGATGACTCTGCTGTTGCTGTTGCTGATTGGGTGTCTGGCTAACAGAGAAACAGTGTTTCGCTGACTCGTCGAATTTTTTTTAAACACTTTCCACTTATTTAAATTTCGTCGACATCAAGTCAAACACACACACACACACATGGCAACGGTGTTGTGGTCAATGTCTGTCTCTAGAGTTAAAGTTGTCGCTGTTGTCGGTTATACAGCCAACTTATGATAATTAGCATGTAAATTGCTAGAGTTGAGGAAAGCAGCAAATAGCAAACAGTAAACAGCAAACGGCAGCAGCCATGTTGAGTTAACTTAATTTCAAATACCGATCTCTAGTCATGCCATTAAAATTAGCCGCATTTTGCTTTCGACCTGCCAACTCCTCCCATGGCCAGAGCGCTCTGCATGCCTAATAACTATAAATGTGCCTTAAAAAGCTTAACTCGCACCACTTTCTAAGCGAACCAGATACCCACCAACCAACCATCCAACTAACCAACCAATTTGTTTGTAATTGTCATAACTTAATGCATGAAAGGAAATTACTTACTTTGCCATTGCTTTTTGCTTCAGCTTCTGCTTCTGCTTTTCCTGTTACTGTTACTGCTTTGATGGTGCCTTCTTTGCCACTTTGGCTTATCATCGCAACTAAGTATGCAAATCGGGTGACTTGCACACCAAACTCTCTAGCTAATTAATAAAATTCTTACCGCTGTACACTGTAAGAAAAACAGCCCAGCTGGGCGTTAGTAATTTAAGGCTCAGAAAGAATATTATGTTGCATTTCTTCGAGTGTCTCTGATTTATAATATAACCATTCATTTTGCTTAATTCTCACATTCTTGGCAGCTGCGGGAACCCAGACACACTCAGCTGGACAGTAGTTGTCATTCTCAAGTGCAGTTCCTACGTCTACACACAAACACTTACACACACATACAGGTTGAATAACTTAATAATTGTATAGCCGGGGCTCTGCAGGAACTGTGGTCGCGTGCAGATTAGCGGACGTCGTTGGCGTCGCCAACGCTAAAGCTTCATCTTGAGCTTCAGACAGTTGGGGGCATAGACACAACACATGATCGCATATCGTGTGTGTGAGTGTGTGTGTTCAGTGAGTAAATTAAGATGGACGCGTGAGAAAATTTTGGGTTAGAGTTTTATTTTTGTTATGACTGTTTTCCATTTGGAAGGTTTTGCTTTTGGTCTTGGTCTTGGTCTTGACTTGGCTTGGTTATTGCCCTGCTCGGCACTTTCTTGTTTCAGTGGTGGGAAGCAACATTCACATACATATGTGTATAACTATAAGTGTAAAAAGTTGGCTGGGAAGTGTGAAATTGAGTGGAAGTAGAGCCAGACCTAGAGCGAGACCCGTGACTAAGTGGCGAATGGTAGCGGATGGAGGGAAGAAATTCTTAAATTTAAGCGTGTGAGCAAGTGAAACTTTATTTAGATATGTGATAAAATCACACACGTGTGTATTTTTGTTTTGTGTTTTTCTTTTTTTTTTTTAGATTTCCTATTAATTAACATTGTTACATTGCAAGATAAAGCTTCTCATTGTTTCTTCTGCCACACTTTGAATTGAGGTTGTTGTCAAGAATATCTTTGTTGTTTCTCTAAAACGTTTAGTTTTTAATTAAATAAACTAATTTTAATATCGTTTTAATGGCTTTGAAAGTGTGCTAAATGAAAAACATTTACTCAACGGCTCTTAACTCTTTGCCACGATCACAACAGCCAATGGCTTATTTGTTATTGGACAAGTTTGTTAGCATGCGTCCATTGATAAACAACAACCTGGCCAAAAGCACACAGCACAACACAGTTTTGAGTCTCTAAACTTGAGCATATCCGTTGGCCGCGCCTCTACTCTGTTGATCCAAACAATTTGCAGGTGGCTTTGTCGACAGATTTGTGGTTCCATTTAAATGGCAAAAAAAAAAAAAATACCAACCGAAAACCCAAAAACAAGTTGCACATTGTTCAAGACCAGATTCCAGTTTTTATTTTGTTGCTATTCAACTGAAAGACAAAATTTGACCCACATAGCTGGGAAGTAGCACTAAAACCCAAAAAAAATATATATCTTGTTTTGGCTAAACAATTATGTAAGCAGCTTTGATGAAAATTCTATTTGAAAATCAAGTGAAAAGTATTTGGACAATCAATAAGAAATCAGTAGAATGATCACTTGACCATGACTGAAATATTGAACAGGCTGAGCTGTTGAACAAGAGGAAGCTGAAGCAGAAGTGATGGCAACCGGCTTTAACTTCCGTTGGGGAGCGGCACAACAGTTTTTTCCTCTGCTATTACAAGCAAACGATCTGCAGTTAACATTGTTGTTGCATCGGTTGCATTATTATTATGCAAAGAAGCTGCCAAGAGCTGCCAGAGACTGAACGTAAAATCGTATATGTATATAGACAGCTAGATAGAGACAGAGAGAGATGAAGAGAGAGAGAGAGAGAGAGAGAGAGAGCATGAGCAGTATGCAGATCAAGCATAGAGACTGGCAAAGGCACATTAACCGAAATCCAGTTGCAGTTGAATGACTTAGGCTTCATGTTGCATGTTGAATGTTGCATTTTTGCACAGTCGATCGGCAAAAAAAAACAAACAACAAATTTCTTGTTGACTTGCAACATTTATTGATGTTTTTTTTCTTTAGTTTATGGTTTTTCATCGTTTTTCTAGCCATGTTGAATTGCATTTGAGCACGGCTCGATTACGGAAATTTGATTTTGATAATTTTCAATGCTTGCCAACCAAGTTTTTCATCAAACTCAAACGAATTCCAGCTTTTAACCTACTTCTCTTGCCTACTCTTTCTTAGTTGCGTTTTAAATGCTAGCATTTTTTTGTGGAATTGATGGCTATTTGGCATAATTGAGTTATTATTTGAATGAGTAGCTTTAATAAATGAATGAATGCCGTGTTTTTATTACATTTTTACTGCACACTTTATGATAATAGTATAAATTAAACACGGATATGATGATTAATAGAAGATACCAAATACCTTATAGACTTTAGTATTAATGATATGTGTGCTTTAGTTGAACTCTTTCCAATCACGACAATTGCTACAGTCACGTCTAGTGACAGATTTCTCTCAATGGAATCTTTTGCACCAAACGAGATATATCTTTACAATCTTTATATTGTCTTGACTCTCATGTTGTGGGAGACACATGCATATCAATATTGTGCATTCACATAAAAGCTATCTATTTATGGGCTTGAAGCTGCCTCCATTACTCATTCGTCTGGCATTCTACAATGTACACGTTGGCGTCGTCGTCCCAGTTCAGCTCTAGCTCTGCAGCTGCAACATTTTTGTATGAAATCGCTTGGTGGTTTGCAGCATTGGGCCAACTGTTTGTTGGGGCAAGCGTGCTAGCGGAAAACGAAATGGCAAAAAAAACAACACAAACCCAACAATGAAAAAAACAGCTAGTAAATTCCAAGCCACATGGTTGAGGTATAAAAAAAAGGTGATGTTTTTTTTGGGCTTCTGGCACTCCTCTTGCCGCTCTCGGAATTTCGATTTGGAAAAAGGTTGTTGCTTAAATGCCAACTGTTTTTTGTATTGCAGGCTATATGATATTTGGGGCTTGAGTTCACCCATTCGCTTAGGCCAAAGTGACTCACCGCAATGGAAAACAGTTAAACACAAAAACAAAAACGGGGAAATACAATTTTCACGCACGCATGCGCCGAGGCCGCACTTGCCACGTTAAGTGAGAGTATTAATTTTACTTTTTTGATGCGGCGGCGAGTAGTGAATCGACAAACTGCACATTGCTTATGACATAAGAAAACTTCGAGAAAAGTGTGTAGAAGGAAGGGGGGAGAGGAAGTGTTGAGAGCAAGAGGCACTCGTTGAAACAATTTCACGTAATTAACGAGTCCAGTGAAATGTGCGAAGCAAAAAAAAAAACTAAAACAAAACACAATTAAAAATTATAAATCCAACTTCCACGCTGAGCCATAGCAAAATTAGCGTAAATTGCAACTGGAAGTGTAATTACGCTAGCGAGATATAAATATATATATATATATTTTTGCACTTTTGCAGTCGAGTGGCCAAAGCTCGGCCAACGATACGAGCATTGTGCAGGAATTTGATTGACTTCCGCAAAACATTTACGCAGATTATGCTCATGGCGCGGTAAAAGCCACAAATCGATTGTTTAAACTTTAAAACGGGCAAAACAAAGTGAAATCGTATGCTGAAAGTTTCACCTGATTGAATTGCCTCAACGCCTAGGATAAGATATAACAAATCTTGTATAAATGAATAAATACTTTTCGATTATGCAATTCATTGGGTTAAGGTTTATTTCAAATGATTTTAAGCCGTTTATGATTTATTATAGCCATTCTAAGTTGGCCAGCAAATCTAGTGACCCGCAGAATTGTTTCACATTTTCAGCTTTAACGCCAAATCCCATTAAAATTCACTTTCGAATATTAGCGTTGAGCTCGAAACCAAAAATGAAAGTTCGCCAAGATACAAATCTAAATTTATAAATACAAAAACAAAAAAAAATTGTATCCATAAGAAGTTATACATGAGAACTGAGGAAATGGGGCGCCAACTCTTTAGTATATGTACATACATATATAATGCATTTGACATTTGGGCATGTGAAAAAGAGGCTAATTAAGCCACAGCTGAAACGCCTGAGCGGTTCTCACAAACTCCGAAACGTTTCTTCTCTTATTGCAATCTGTGCCGCTTAAAACAATAAATTTACATACTTTATATTTTTAGTTTTTTTTTTGGTTTTTTTTGGTTCGCTCTCATTTTCAACGTCAGTCATTTGAACACACATACGTTAGCCAGTGTCTTGTTGGAGGGGGTCAATAGACTCTAAAGCTAACCGTCGATTTCTCATGCTTCAAGCAGCGACAAAGCCACAAGGCAGGCAGAATAGCAAAAAGACAAAAAAAAAACAGACGTTGGAACAAAACCAAATTATGGCATGGCTAAGAGGCAAAGATACAAAAAAAAAACGTATAGCAAAAGAGACGCATAAACAAAAAACAAAAACTACGAAAGAAAAACTTGCAAGAACAGCTGTCTTTGAGATGTTGAAATTCTCGATACCCTTACAAGAATATATGTTTAGTGATTACAAAGGGCTTACTGGCGTTTAATTCCAGTCTTAAAAGAAATTAAAAGATAACTTTGCTTGTCATTGCAGTAGTTACACAATCAACAACATACTTATAATACCTTCACTGTTAGGGTATACAAAAACATAACTGTCTCGTCGCTTTGTTGTCGTCTGCCGGACTGGGCTTAGACACTGACTGCGACTCTGACTTGGGGCTGGGCTGGTTTTTTGTTGTGTGCTTGTGTGTGTGGCAGGAACAGAGGTGAGGTTGCAGGTGTACCCGCAATCGCAATCGCAGCCACAGCCACAGCCGTGGTCGCTCAAGTTATTAAATTACCGTTATTTATTACAAAACCGTTGCCGTTTTGCCATTGCTGCCATGGCCCAAATGCGCTAAAGAATCGCGCCAACCTTCATTGGCATCGACAGACCAACGGCAACGACGACAACGGCAACAAAGGCAAGAGTAACGGCTTCGCACATGTCTCTACTATATATATATATATGTTTGCATTGCCTAACTGACCAGGCCACACATTCGTATATATTTGTATACTTGGGCACTACGTGCAATGGGAACTGTTGAGAGTTGTCAAAGTCAAATCGAACGAATCGCAACGCATTCAAAAATTGCCTAACAATCGATTCATTTGAATGCGGTTAACGTCAGCTGTTGACGGTCGCGGCCCATATTTTTTTTGGTTGTTTCGACCGTTGTTGTTTGGATTAGACACGCTCTGGCCAATTTTCTAGCCATTTTGGTTAATTTAAATGCCATTTGCCTTTGCCTCTTGAACAGCGCCCTCTTCTCTCTCTGTCTGTCTCTGTTTCTCTCTTGCTGTGCGCATGAATCAGCGCTTTAACATCAGCTACAAATGATAGTAATGTGAGACAAGTGCGACCATGGATACTACACCCCGTTCTCCCCCATCCGCTCTCTCTCTCTCTTTAGCCTTTGGACATTAATAGCATTCAGCATCCATTGGCCGCGAAGGTCAACTAGCTATCGACTGTAACTTAAGACAGACCTGCATTCCAGTTCACTCGATGGCATGATATCTTTTACTTTTCTTAACTGGTTCTTAGCTTTAAGTTTGTCTTTTATATTTTTCTTGTGCGTTTGCTTTGGCTATGCATAATTTATGGCTTTATATAAGCGTATATTGCGATACATGCGTTTCTAATTTATTTAATAATTATTAACATCGAAAGCTCACTTGTTAAAACTAATTTAACTTTCAAATCTGTAATATCAAGTATACGCTAACGTGATTGCTTTCTTTTGTTTTCTTACAGTTTATGGCAGCAGCGCCGATTTGAATGTTACTGTGGATGATGGTGAGGCTTCTGTGTACAATGGCGATGAGAATCACAAGGTGTGGAGCGGCTCACAGGATCAGCTGGATAGCATTGGTGCCGTGGAGAGTCCCTACGAAATGTTCTCGGGCAACACCTCCACATTGGGCAGGCCATTGCGAGCGCGCCAGATAAGTGCGCCAATTGAAGTGCCACCGCCACCAGTCAAAGAGGAGCGCAAGACAAAGAAGGACAAGAAATCTTCAAAGTCAAGTGGCAGCCAGAGCTTGTCGGGCACACTGATCAGACCAAAGCCCATGCATCCGGCGGCGGCAATGCATCGTTCCCAGATACACGCTGGGCCTGTACCTGGTCCGGCCAGCGTCATCTATGGCCCGGTGTCGGGACCACATGCAGCACGCCAATATCACACAATTAGTCATCGCGGCTTTCCACCCGGACCGCCGCCGCATCATGCCCATCCACATCAGCATATGCAACAGCATGCACATCAGCAGGCACATCATCATCACATGATGCAGTTGGCCCATGCACAGCATATGGCTGGCATGCAGCCGTTACAGATACCCATGATGATGCCACAGCAATATGCAACGTTGCAACCTGCACGCTCCACCACCAAAAAGAAGAAGAAGGACAAGAAGAATGGTGGCAGTGGTGGCGTCCCTGTCGGCATGCCCATTGTGCCACCCATCTATGCCTACCATCAGCAGCAGCAGCAACAGGCAATGGGAGGCATACCACCGCCTCCAATGGCACAGTCAATGATAGGCGAACCTCGTCCACTGAGCATGTCCAGCCGCAAGATGGCTGCCTCAATGGGCAATGGCTTGGATGACTCGGGCGCCTCGGGCGCAGAGTCACCTTCCCCAGGCGGCACTGGCATCTATCGTCGCAAGGGACATCTGAACGAACGTGCCTTCAGCTACTCCATACGCCAGGAGCATCGTAGTCGCAGTCACGGTTCTCTGGCCAGCCTCCAGTTCAATCCGCCGGACATGAAGAAGGAGCGTGAGATTGCTCAAATGGTGGCCGGATTGGATTTGAACGATGGCGAGCGACGCCAGATGGCGCCAGGTCCAGCCACGCTGCAGCGCAAGCAGACAGGCATGGCAAATGGAACCGCAGGTCCTTCCGCTCACCCAGCACATCCACATCATGCTCATCCCCAGCATCCGCATGCGATATATGGACCACTTGGACCTGCCAGCAGCTTTGGCAAGCCACGCAGATAAAAAGCTGCTTAACGCACGCATCCGATAACAGTTTATGCCGATATGAACTATACATATATATACTTATGCATATATAGAATTAAACAACATTTTAGCGATGCTGGTCAATTTAGAAACGGAATCGAAACAACAATTGAAAAACTCACAAAAATGCGACCAAGACAGACTTTAAAACAAAAACATTAAAATGGTTTATCGAAATTAGAAAACGTTATCAATTTGAGGAACAATTGACAACAACAATGAATATGTGTGCCTTATTAGGTTTATACTTTAAGTATATATATTAGAGAAAAGGAAAATGACAAGAGAAATTTATGACAAAAAAAATCAATAACCGATTTATAATAAATAATGTAGAATAATATAATAAACTGCAACACTTGACAATCTAAACAACATGTTAGGTTAATTCTGATAGAAAAGAATCGAACATAGAACTGTTGTTTTTCGAGCACAAATGTAAAATATATATATATCTCTATATATAACTTCTTTGAATGAATGGAGCGAATGTTTGAGAGCTAGTAGTTAAAATTTCTTACTACATTCTATACGAGTTGTCTTTCATTCTGTCCATATTAGTAATTTAAAGCACAAAATGTAACTGAAATACATATTGTGTGTATGTGTATGTACGTATGTATAATCATAATTACAACAAGAATATATATATATATGTGTACAATAAATATAAATAAAATGTTAACAAATTAAGCTTTTATCCTCTTTCTGATTCTGCCAGCTATTTTTAAAAAAGATTTTCATGTAACTTCAGCGACCGCCAATAGATATTTTGTGTAGGCTTGAGCACACCTTAAAGTCAATTAGCATGCGAAGCCATAGGAAGAATAAATATGCGACCATATGTCAGTCAGCATAAGACTGATTGACACTGCGTTTGAGGGAGTCAACAACAAAGAGCTAAGACAGACTTTGGCTTGGAACTCCCACAAGCAAGGTTTTGTGGCTTATGCAAATCTAAAAGTAGACTCGAACTATGCATAAATGATTTAGCAAAGAGACATTCCATGCATGTTTTCAACTAACTATGAATGCAAATGAACTGCAAGAAGGTTGCTTTGGTTGGCCTTTTCGAATGCAACAAATGGTTGTAAAGCTGCATAGTTTAAAAATTTGTTCAAAATAAGCGAAAGTTGCATACAGCCAACCTAAGCGAATGGCTTTTCATATGAGTGATGAAATCACAGTAAGCGAGTGTCGAGAATTTCGTTAAGACGTTTTAGAGTTGAAAGCTGGCGATTTCGATTTCGATTTCACTTCCAGTTTGTGTTTGTTGTTTTTGGCTTGACGCTACTTACTTATAATGCCGAAAGCAAAGATCATCGCAATTCAACTTCAACTTTAACTTCCACTTCGTAAAGGGGCACATCGTATGATTCGTATATTAAAAGATACAGATACACTCACACTCACAAAGGCTGCACAATTCAGTTGAACAGGTTAATTTTAAAGCAGTTTATAACAACATCCAACATAAAAGTCTCATTGCATCAGTTGCCGGCTTGCGGGCTCTGTCCTCGTTTACCATTTTTTTTATTATTATTTTGGCCATAATAAGTAATTACAGGCAGAGATGCTTTATGCCTATTACTTATACCTGCTGTACCTGTACCTGTACCAAAGCCATTTACCTTTATGTGCGTATTACCTAATTGCAGGCAGGCGTTAAGCGCATATAACATACTACATACTACTATATGTAAGTAGTTTCGATTGCAGCCTTGCAGCTTGTCGCACACATATAAATCAAATATTGGCAGTCTCAGTTCCAGTTACCAGTAACCAAAAATAAAACTGTTGCACGCTCCTCAATGGTCGATTTCTGCGCTGTTGTTGCGTAAGAGATTTTCAATTAAAAGACACTCCAAGCTGCGGCGCTTATGCTGACAAGTTATGCACACCGCTGCCATTGGGATATGGATGTGGATGTTGATGATGTCTTGTGACGAGGACAGAGACTCTATTCCTCTTTTGGGTTTTGCTGTAGAGCTGTGTGTTGGGTAGTTTTGGTGACCGCACTCGCTGTGTGTCATCGGCACAGTCTTCGGTGTTTGTTGATTTTATGGAAATTCCACATTTATGCAACGTGAAAATGCGGCAAGAAACACATTTTCCATTTCCAGTTTTACTGGAATACAACAACACGCCGACTTTGGCAGCTGGTCAAGCAGGCAAATGGCTAAACACACTATATACATTTTATATAGCTGGCCTGGTCTGCTGTGCTCTTGCCTGTTTTTCCGCATTGGGGGAAGATCACTGCCGCCTAAAAGTGTGGTGAAAAATTCACTTGAGCCTTTCAATTACCATATCACAGAGCATATATATAAGCTTAGTTTTTATTTCAAGCAATTATCGTTAAGATTTAAATACATATATTAAAGTCAGAATATAAGAACTTAAACTAGATTAAATTTAATAACAATTTAGCCATAAATGCTGTCCCAGATACTTTTGAAAAACAATAACAAAACGATTAATCTGAAGAGTAAACTCGTTTTTTTTATAACCTTATCTAGCGGATACATAACTTTAACGTATCTCACGTTTGTGACACCTGAATGCATATAAACCAAATCATAATTGGCTACAGCAAAAGCAAACGTGATACGGATAACGAGAAAAATGTTTAGTTAGCGATAATGTTAATTTTCAGAGCAGGTTTTGCTATTTATAGACAATATCATTGATGCTGATAGCATTATTTAGGATCTTGTTAAATGTTCTTCCATTACTTGGTGACAAAATCATTGAGCCATTTGAATAGCGTATAAGCCCGATTGAAAGAACCACTCTGTTGAGTTGCTATCGCAAGAGACCTCGAAACACCTGCAAGACTTGAGTATCAAACACAAAAAGCATACAAAATAAAGACTGATTGTAGTATTGGTGGTGGCCGAAACGGCCAACAGCTCTCCATTACCAGCTTGACCATTACCCATCGACCAAAATGTGCCGACTACGGCCCACAAAATATCTTGTGGACTGTGTCTTGCTTCTAATGCTTGTCTTTGCCATAGACTATTGTGTTAGTGTTGGTGTGGGCATGTGTGTGTGTGTTGGTGTTTTGTTTTTGCACAGAGTAGGTTTGAGTTGAGACTCTCTGGGTCGCGAACGTAGCTTGGCGACTGGTTGTTTGGAGTATTGACAACTTGAGTGTGTTGTCTATGTGTCTGCGCGTGTGTGAGTGTGTGTGTGTGTGTTGTGTCCAAGTCTACAAAGTCTGCTGCATTGGGCTGCGACTGAGACAACGGCTTTGGATTGCGGTTTGTTTATTGATAAACTCGTAGATACTTTTCTCCATAGCTGTTAATTTGGTCTTCTATGTACCTCTGTCATGGTGTGAGTATGTGTGAGTGTGTGTGGTTGTCGACTATTCGATTGAATCTTTGGAATGCGGACAATCCGGTCAGCAAATGGAATTCTTGAACACAACCACAGAGACAGAGACAGAGGCAGAGCGCAAAAGCGGCTCAATGCGGTCAATTGGAGGGAGTTAACACTTGACACGCCAGTCTCTCTTGACCAACTTGCTCAACTTGGAACATGGCCCATTAGTGAAGTGCCTCTGACGACACACATTTAATTAAAGGCCATCATCAATGGAACCTACCAAAAACCACAACAACAACAAAAAAGGGCTCAAGAGCTATGTATCGTCACGTTAACATTGCGACGCCTTCAACAGAAATTTTATAATTGATCTGTTAAGAAATTGTTTGTTTGAGGCTACTTAAGAATGCTGTTTAGAGTTGAAAGACAAGCCGAAGCGTTGATTTATGTAGATTATGATTTGTTAGTTAAATATTCTTTATTATCTTGGATTGTTGTTGAACAATAAGTTTTCTTGACATAGGTTTTGGCTTATTGATTTAAACGCCAATGTGAAAATACTTGAACGTTAAGACAATAATATTTGTGCAGAAAATTTTGCTATTGCTCAAAACTCTCGTTTTTTAAATTTAATTATGTGCAAAGCTGTGTGGGATTCTGTTGTGATGATTCAATCATGTCAATCAGCTGTCAAATTATAGCAACGCCAGGTGAATTATTAGTTGAGTCTAGTCAAAGGATAACAAGGCAGAATGCAAGCTATAAAAGCTGTGGCAACTGCTGCCAAATGGGTATTCATTCAACAGTTGGAGTACTGTAAAGATGTTGCCTTACAGCAGATACTGCGGCGTCCTATCGCTGTTGGTGTTAACCGCCTACTTGCTGTTCATTGGGCCGGTCTTAGCTCAGGCTGGCAGCGTGGAGTCAGGCAAGGAGGATATGCAGCTGGGCGAACTGGAGAACAAGATGGAGATGGAAACTGGAAATGTGGCAGGAACAACGCTGACACGTTACAGCAGCAACAAACGTAACCAGAGATCCGCAGGTTTTGGACGCAAATTCTTTCCCATCACACGTAAGATACCCATTGAATTGGAGATGCTGGTGGAGAATGAGGAGATTGAGCGACCGAAGAGGTTTGATGACTATGGCCACATGAGATTTGGCAAGCGAAATGGTAAAGACCAGTTTGACGACTATGGACACATGCGTTTTGGACGATAAAATTAATGGTATAACATACACATAGGGATCCTGGAGTGATATGCTTTTGTAAATAGCACATATTTATGCAGAACTATATAGAGCCCTTGTTACAGCTAGCCATTCTGAAGTGAATAAATTGTATTTGCATGACACAAAATCTAACTCGCAATTGCTTTTTTTATATCCTAACTTTATTACGAAAGTGACCATATGGAAACTGAAAGGGTTTTTGCTGAAAGTATTGCATACCTACAGGCTGTTATTAAATTTGTATAGCTAGAACTGCCTTACCGACCAAAGAAAACATTTATGCACTGCTTGCAATGCCATGCAGAATCTCACCGTAGGTTATGTAAATTAATCAAACACGTATAAGCTATAACTTCACCTAAGAAATAAACAATATAACTGTGCATTTTAGGCAACTTCATAGTACAATTGGTTAAAAGGTTATTTATTATGCAATAACGAAATGCATCAAAGAGACATCGGCTGTGAAAAATGGTCACTCTGCAATATATCTTTTAGTTGTATAGATAAATTGGGTTGCTGGATTGGCTAGCATAGTTTTAGAAAATGGTCACCTTTTATCACTTCCCACATAGGTTAGAATGTACACACACCATTAATACATTGATAGATGCGTTGGCTAAATGTCAAGAAATATAAAAGGAATAGCATACTTTTAAGAGCATACATTTTGGCAGCTCCCTATGTTAAACTCAACAGTTTAGCTAAACCACCGCTTAAGTTTGGAAAATGCATAAAATATGAAGAATGTTATCAAAGCAAGACGTCCACATCAATATGTTATCCAAGCCATAGTAGTCAATCAGTTTGATATTTGAGGCAGAGACTCGCATGTGAGGTGCTCCACTGTAGCGCAGGACATACTCTGTCCAGTAGACAGCTGTGTCCAAAGGATGCATCAGCTGATCCCTAAAGCGAATGGAAAGTGCTAATCAAAGAACAATGGCATCCCAAGCGCTGGTTTCACATAATGTGCAGCTTCAATAGCGCTCAACATTCCACCATGTGTGATGAGCAGTCGTACATTGGGATGCGCCAGAGTAGCTTGTTGTGGAAATCATTTATCTATATAGGTCTTGCTGCTTACATTGAAGGGCGGTGTGTCATCCTCGTACTTCCAAATAATGCGCTGTGGCAATGACTCAAAAGTCCCCAGAATCAAGGACAATGTTTCATTTGGCAAGTCCTTGCATGGTAGCCACTGTTTGGGCACATGCATTCCACCTACCTCAACCATGTTGGGCGCATTGGGTCGTGCCTCGAGACGCTAAAATGCAAATGTCTCCAAGGGTTCCATTACAAGCGCATCGTAACTAGTATTTGAACGCATTAGCTTTTGAACCTCCGTGTTCTCGAGCACATTGAGAGCCATTTTAACAGCAACGCTGCATATGGACAAAACCTCAACCCATTTACGATGTCTTCCCGACGACTCGAATGGCGTAAAGCAAATCAAAGATTACATAGAATTTCATTTACAATTATATATAACTTACCTGATGTACTATTGTTACGATCTTGTATGTATATAGTTCAGTCACTCTAGCATTGCGCAATCCGATAAGGCTTGAATCACTGTTAGCTGATGTCCATGTTGCCACAACGCCTCCACATATGACGTCAACAGGTTGCACTGAAATGCTGCAACTTATGCAAAAAACAATCAAAATCTTGGCTGCCCACAACGGACCGAAAGGCTTCGTCTCCTAACACCGAACTGTTGGCGTTGCATACTAATTAGATACTAATAGCCAAGTGCCAAACTAACCTGCCCAATGGTTGTGTGTTTAGTGTTATGACTGATAATCGATATAGATAACAAACCTATTGATTAGCATTTGCTTTGTGATTTTAACTTTACAACTGTTGATCAAGTTATATTCACCATTTAATTAAGCCTACTTGCCAGCCAGTTATACCCATTAAATGGACAATCCCGCTTCAAGTGATTGTATTTACCATAAATATTAAACAGTGACCCAATTAAAATCAAACCTAACAAGATTCTTTCGCCGTGCAATAAATACAACAAACAAACCTCGATCGACTGACACAATTAGCCAAAGCACAGCAACAGAAAAGAGAAGAGCTCACGAGCAGGAGCCCGCATAGAATCTTTTGTGGGACTTGCGGCAAGAGACCAACACTTGTTTGCTGCTGCAGTTGCCAAAGATTCTGACAACAGCATTCTTACAGATTGACCCATTTTTGTTTTTAAAATGAATGCGCGTAGCGCGAACCTGTTTCCCATTCAGGTGGCCATGTCTATCGACGGAGTTGGTCCACACCGGGGAGCCTAAGCGAATATATATCTGAACGGACTGGCCACCTTGAGCTGCTGCAAGCGCCTCTGTCTAACGGTTCACTAAAATATTGGTCAATTCGACTCGCTTCCCCCTCCTCCCCAATGTATTATAACCAAATGAGCACACGCCGAATCGAGGGCAGTACCCATGCGGGATTTTACACTTTTCGGCATCTTGGGAAAATTGGGTTCGTTGGTCAAGGTGGACAGGAATAGAGTAAGCGTCTGACTACACTGACCTGCTTCAATTAAAACCAAAATAATGTTATCTGTCAGCTTGTTAGCCTGATTTAAACATGCCTCGTTCCTAGTTGCATATCAACATGCGTATACTTGATTTGTGAACACTTAAATTAACTCACTTTATTTTTTTTTCTCATCAGTTATTCCCAAAAACTCAAACAGCGTTGACATAATATCCAAGAAATTGTTGCTATTACTGTCTTAATTATATGGGCATAAGCCACAAATTTATTTTCGGCTAATCCCAGTCAGCTGTCACCAACTCCAGCCAGCCGGCAAAGCGATCACACAACGCCTTCAGCGTGATGAGATTACGAATAAGTGATTTGCACACAACCCGAAGCCTCAGTGCCACTGCCACTGCCACTGCCACTATCTCTGTCGCTGCTAAAGCATTAGCTTCAACTTTGGTTAGCTGCGTTTGCTGAAAAACTAGCTGGCGCATTGCTGGCCGACGACGCGTCGTCGACTCGATGGACGCTCTGGACGCTGTTAAATTGCTTTCGAGCAGTTAGTCTCGTTATTGGCTTCACGCGCTTCGGTCGCATGAATCGGTTGCAGTTTTGCAGCCACTGCAAGCTGTTTTTCGATTTGTACAAACGCAAACGGCCCACGGAGCTTGTGTTTGGAGAGTGTGTGTTAAGAACGACTTTAAGTACTTTAAGTGAAGTCAATTAGTTGACCAAAGATTAGAGCTTCATGGAGAGGATCGTATCGATTGAATTTATATTTGTACAATGAATATTGGAATGTGATAAAGAAGAATGCAAGTTGGGTAAGTTTATTTGTTACAAATATTCATATAAAATATTGGTGAAAACGCAAAAGAAACCAAACTGAATGCTTAGCTCGAGCTAAGTGCTTGTAAATATTATTAATCATACGACTGGTTGGCTGCTTATTGATGTGTTTAGTGTAGACTTGTATTAACAATTGAACAATTAACTCATGCTGCATCATTAAAGAGTGTTTTTTGAAGAGCTTTTCATAAATTAATTAAAATTTAACTCTATTAACTCTATTTCTTTTACAATATGAAAATCGCAATAAAATTACAAAACAGTCACAATAACAGTAAAAATAAATCAGAAGTTGCTTGTCTAATCAATAATTGCTATTTGCTGTTCAGAACTACTTACACGTTATCTATTCTTCATTAATTAGTCACTGTCATTAGATACAAGAGCATAACGATTCTGAGCACATGTTAACTGTACATCTGTATCAAATATGGATGGCAGAAACAAACACACACACACACTCGCTCACACACACACACACACACACACACACATACAAATACAATCATTCAATTAGCGGTATATTTTATGCTACTGCTACTCTCCACACTCGCCCAATTGTTCATGAGTATTAAGATCGACAAGATCGACCATTTTTCCTGCTGAACGAGTTCAGTTTTACCCCTTGCCACTTGCCACTTGCCACCAGCTACTTGCAGCAACGGCCTCCTGCTGCATGGCCGCGTTTGCTGTTGCTGTTACTGTTCGCGCTTCTTTCAAGCAGGGATCTCGAAGTTTTCATGCAATTATTTTCCGATTTTCTCCTCAACACACTCTACACTGGCCGAGTGTGTTTGCAGCGGCTGCGTGACAGGTCTCTGGTTTTGAAACTGGAGCATCGATGCTCTCCGTTAGTGGCAGCTGCTGCTTGTGTTTGGCCGTTCGCTGGCTTCCAGTTCTAAAGGTGGGTCACTGCCATAACTTCTCGCCTGTGCCAGCTAGAACGCATATCAATACAAAGTTACAAACACACACACACACACACAGTCGTACGAGTTCTACAGGCACGTTGAGGCATTTCCAATCACCGCTTTACTGCATCTTAACTGTTGTTTATATCAAGCTTCTTATAGTAAGTAGGTATGTGCTAATAAAAGCAGGCAAAATTGGACTTACAACAACATCTACTTATATTCCTACATGTATTATAACGGCTTTAATTAATTGGCTAAACAGCAATTCTACTTTTTTACATGCGTGAAAATTCGAGCACTTTCCAAACGATATGTACATTTGACAACAGGATAAACAAGAAAACTGCATTTATTTCTTAAATAAAAGCTAAAATTCTATACAAAAACATTCTCGAAAACTGCTATCAGTTTTTATTTCCTGTATCCAAAGTCAAACCAATAGAATACATAAACAAGGTGAACAAGCTAAGATGTCTCCACTTGAATGATCTTCAATATTTTAATATTCAAGTTTAAGTCTATTGTTCAGTCACAAATATTATAATTAAAACTGATGCGCGGGTGCGCAGAACTTTCGCCATTAAATTTGTGTGTGATAAACGCTGCACAACAGTCCATAAGCAGTTGAATTATGATCGTGTCTAACTGCAAACTGACAACGGCACAAAGAGGCCCAAAAAGAAGACACAATAGGAGAACAGTTAGCAGACAATCTGATGGTGTCAATGAGCAGCTTTAGCACCTATAATTTTCAACTTTTCAGCTAGAAGCAAGTGCCGCCTTCAATGAATGGGGAGTGGAGTACACCACTGACCCACAAAGCACGCGCCATTTGAACTCAGCTAACCGAAATAAATGAAAGTCGCTTGGTATCCAAAAAAGAGGAAAGACAGAAAGAAAATTGCTAATGCTCTAGCTCTCTATGCTACTGTGCAATAAAAAAAAAAACAAAAACAACAATACCAAACATTTTTATTCTTTCATCAGGCAATTATGGCAATAAAACAATTTGAATTACCATAAGAATTTTCCTTTAGTGTGTCTAGATACCGCTAAGGCTTGCAACTATTAAATAAAGTCTATGCATAGTACATATACATACTCTTTACAATTTATGGCTCAGAGTTCATCAGCAGCAGCAGCAGCGGCAGGCGTCACGCTTTTTTGAGCAATTTCTTTGTTGGATTTCATTATCTACGCCGTAATGCTCACCTTATGGGTGCATTGTTCGACCGAACCTAACAACTGTTTAGGGTTTGAGTGTATCTTAAGGTGTGCCTAAGTAAGGCAAAGGTATAATTTTACACAATAGTATAAAGTTGATTTTACTTTGACCGAAGAGTCACTTGGTTAAAGTTTCTGTAACTGTTAAAAATGCTTTGGATAGATAAGAACTTTATCTTCTATCTGTTTCAGTTTGAAGTTTTAATAATCAATCTCAAGTCAAACGCGCGTAAAAAAGTATAACTGTATAATTTAATAGCAACAATTTCATTATTTCTGAACACTTGATCACCGTTTGATCTTTAGTTTTCACTATTTTCACACATAACAATCATGAATGGTTTTGTTTATGCATTTTTATACTTTTTTTTCGGTATTTCTTCAACACAATTGTAAAATAATTTTCGCGAGTTGTTGAAAATAAAGAAAAAACAAATAAAAACCACTCGAATTTAACATGCGCAAAGCCAACGCGACGCCTCTTGACTTGCACGAATGTTGTATTCGTATTGTTATTGTTAAATAGTGGAAACGTGTTAAAGAAGAAGTAATAGTAGTGAAATGCCGTAACGCCAAAAGCATAATGTGACAATTGTTGTGGAGCATTTTCCTCGAGTCCCATGATGCAATACAAATTTCAATACAATTTTGGGGTTTAAAGTTTGAATATAAGCTAAGTTTAAGTGTGACAACCAAAAAGTACTTAAATATAGTTTATAGAAAAACAAAGATCTTGATAAGTAGCATAATTTGCTATAATCGTTGGGGTTTCTACTGGAAGCAAATGCTACACAAGATTCAGATTGTTATTGCAGGGTAATTGCAGATGTATCATGTGATTTATATTTCCTACGAATGTTATATAATGCTTAATACTGTAGACTATTTATTGCCTTTATTACTCTCAGAGTCTTTGCTAATACGAAAGTTTCTCAATTCTTCAAATTTAACGCCATATTAAAGCGAATCTGTATCCCAACCCAACTGGCATAGATGCTCGCGTTTCGTGTCACGTAGATATTATAGTTTGGTATTTCTCACATCTCTGCAAGAGATGAAATTCAAAAAATGATATGATATATTAAATATTTAATTATAGTTTATTTATTGCTACTGGGAAGCATTTGCTTTGTCTTCATGACATGTCGCTCACAATAGAGATTCGATACGATCGCAGCTCTATTGAATGGCTTTGTTTAATCTGCGCTTGAAACACATTTCAGATACGCAATGCTAGACACAAGAGCCAGCCAAGTTGAAGGAATCAACAGTATCCAACGGAGTTCGAGGGGGGCTGTTACAATATATGCACCATTATACTATTTGTACATAAGTTGTGCGTTTGGGTCTCTGAAGATACAAAGATTTGCGCAGCTGTATCTGTATCTTCAAGCTTGCCTGCATTCGCCAGAGAGTACAGCCGGAGTATAATGTATGACTAATTTTTTTAAATTGCTGTGCTTGCCACTGCGATTAAATGAAACAAACCTTAAAAAACAATTAAAGACAGACAAACAGCTACACAGCCATACAGAATTGGACAGAGAAAGTGTTGAACACGATCATGTTATGTTTGTTAGATACTAAATCACATTTGTGGCGCCCAATGTGTTCAACACTTAAAAGCATGGCGCAGCCATTGCCATTTTCCAGTAAACTATTAGACGATGGATTTTAGCACTTAGATACGCATAGACATAACAGATACAGATACAGTTAAAGTGTACATGTTAGATGAATAGAAAATGATACAGAACTTTCTCAGTTTGGAGCTTAGACAATGTATATTGTTACGCGTTTTCTTATCGACTTTGAATTCATTAAAAGTAAAAGCCATTTGAAGGTTCTATACATGAAATAAAGTATAGAAATAACTGTTAAAATCTAACAACTACAATGTCCAATGCCCTTCTTGTATCAAAGATACAGGTTTTTCCTATCAGCCTTGTTGGCATCTTGGCATCTTGTTTACTGTTTCACTCGGCTAAACAAAATGAAAAGAAAAGCGGCATACATTAAAAGCATACACAAACTGAAGCTGAAGAGTATCTGGGCCTCGGGCAAAGTCAACGTCTTGCCATCCGCCATAAAAGTAAGAGTTTATTAAGGCAGTCACACAATAGTCGGCTATTAGCTGTATTTTTGTTTTTGTTTTTCATATGTAGACATAATTTAATTAGTCGTAACTTTTGAACTGTTATCTGATGAATACACAATAAATAAATGACAATTTGTTGGAGGCTCATCTCAAGCTAATCAATTGCAAAACAAACAGCCGCAAATTAAATTATGTAAATTTAACGAACAGAAATTAAATTTAGCTCGTGTCGACTTTATGGATCTGTGGGTTAAGTTTCATCTAATGGAAAATTTCATTTGCCACTTGTAAATGAGGCACGTACTGCTCTTATTAACAATTATATGTTAATGCAGTCCGAATTGATTTTGATGATCATTTTCTAATAATTTTACGATCATATGCGCTTGTTAAACAAAAGAAATTCATGAAGAAAGTTAAGGATGCATAAAAAGAAAGATACTTACAAATGTTTTAAGCTTTTGCAGCTTTTTCTAACTAATTGTACATGAGTTATTGGACATAAATAATGTTCTTAACCAAGCAGCTCTATTAGTTTTAGTTTCTAAATGCATAACAACATTGGTAATTAGTTTTCTTGTCTTGCCCAAGCTTCATTCATTCATATTCTCATATTCCTCTAAGGTTTCATTTATTTCAATGCTTGAGTGCACTCAACTAAAGCTTTAGCATACATATATATGGAATGCACTTCAAGAGATTGCATAGTTAAAAGCAAGTCTAGAAAACGTGTCCACTGCCAGCGCAATTATTGTATAAACTTGACCACGGTCATTGATTTCGAAAATGCCGTCTCCTCCAACGCGACTTCGTCACAGATATTTGAGCTTGCGCAAATGGCCAAAACGAAAAGCAAAAGCAAAACCGGGCAACATCACCAAATTCACTTGTTTCATGTCGCCAAACCCAACCATCTAAACTTGGCATCTTGATATTGGGATGACTGCATCATCTGGGGCGAGCACAGAGGGCATTGCTCAAAAATAAACCCAAAAACCTTTTGCGTAAATACCATTTAGCTATGCAAATTGCTTCAATGCAGTGTGTTGTTGTTGTTGTTTGTTGTGATCATGTCGTTGTCTGCCAAAACACGAGCAAATGTTAATAATGGTAACATTGTTAGTTGCATATAATACCACATAAAGCACCTATTCAGCCAGGTTAGCCAGATGATTGTGTTGATGTTGAAAATCCGAGTTGTCTCGTTCGTCTTCATCAGCAACAGCCACATAGTATTAAAACTTTGCTCGTTGTTGTAACTGACAGCATTCAGCAAAGGCTTAAATTGTTGCTCATACACAAAAAAATATACACTTCGAGAAATGAGTGCCCTTGATATGAAATAAGTATCTTAACATCTTGCATAGACTTTGGAAACTTATAACTCCTTCGATTCTAATTACAGCATTCGCAGCTGCACATGTACTCGAAATCTAGGTCATTCTTTTCGCTGAGTGTACATACTAGATGTGTGTAAAATAGATACATATACATATGAAGAGGTGAGCTGCGCAGCGCTACCCACTTACGCCAGAGATAATATTGTTATTGTTATTGTTCACACTCACACACACACGCACACACACCGCCGTTACGTTTGCTAGCCGCCTTGAGCTTGGCCATTTCTTTTGGCCACTTCACTTCGTTCGGAGCGTTCGCAGTTGCGGCGCAGTTGGCTTCAAATAAAGTTGTGTTTTGACGCTCATCGACATTTGAACGTACGCGGCGTTCGCGCAGTCGCCGTGTGGCATTCAACGAGCCCAGATGCCTAGCTTACGCTAATGGAGAGCCGTATATAAGAACTGAACTTTACCGGGTTAATTTTGTGCAGTGCAGTTAATTTTGTGTGCGTATGTGTGTGTGTGTGTTAGCGTTTGTGTGGTGGCCACAATGGAGTTCCAATAAGGCAAAAGTAAATGTCAGTGCCAAGTTTATGAACGTATGTGTGTGCATTTGCTAATTATAGCAAATATCTCTCGCTATAGTGAAAGTATCTAATAGATGCAGCCAGTGCTGAAGTCACACACTGAGCGTTGAATTCACGCGTTCGCTTTGTTGTGGCGTTTTATATTTAGTGTCTGCAACTGCAACTGCAACTTTTGTTTGTGCAGCGCAAATTGTTAACGTTTTTCCAGTACAACAATTGCATTTTACGTACCAATTTGCCAACAATATAACAAAAATAAACACAAAACACAAAACACCAAACATAATTCGAAAACATCAACACGAAAAATAGTTTTTCCTGCAGGAAAACAACACGATATAAATACATATGTATGCGTACTCTGTTTCATCAACCGATTGTAATTTGTTTTGTTTTTGGGCCTTTTTGTTTTATTTACTGTCGGTTTCAGCTGTTTGCAAGCAAAGTAATTAATGAGCCAACACACGCCAGCCAAAACACCTCCTTCAAATAACAGCAAGACGACGTCATCTCTGCATTTTGTACTATTCAACGGGCTATGCAAAGTGTTAAATATATATATATATATATATATATATGTGTAAATCTCGTGCGGTGCTTACGTGTAAATCTACATGCTAGTGCAATGGTAACAATTATTTCGCTAAAAAAATGTGGAAAATTACCATTCAATGTGCATAATTGAAATTCATTTGCCGCTAATTGCACACAAATTGCACGGGCCAAACGTAAGAGTAGCAAACAAAATTAAACAGAAAAGAAGGAACTGCTTAGAAAAGAAAAACACTTAAGTGGCATGCCACATCTACTGCCACTGTATACTACGAAGACAATTGCATTTCGCGTGGATCTAACAGCAGTTCTCGATCTCGATGATGGTAACCTCCTGCAAGATCGATTCGCAATCAGTTGTGGCAGTGCCAAAAATGAATTCGGTGCACACCCGGAAGCAGGCAGCAACAAGCAGTAATAGCAACTCATCCGGTTTCCGGCTACTGGACGGCGATCAGCTCGAGAACAATTCGAGTGTCAGTCGCAATTCGATATACAAACTGAAAATCGATCTAATGTTTGACGATTCCAGGTGAGTGTTGAACATCCAATCAAATATATTCAAATCTGAAGGTTGATCCAAATATTTTAGCCATTTAAGTTAAAACACAAAATGCATAAAACATTATATCGTAAACACGTAGCTGAAATATTAAAGTTATGTGCATATTTATATAACTGTTAGCAAAATTAAAGGTATCAAATGTTTGCACATATAATTTTAACGGTTTTTTAATTTGGCACATTCCCAAGACACAAGCTATTTAAAATATGAGTTATTTAAAGCGACTTACAACTGAAACAACACATTAAGCACTTTCGTTCTCGAATCTTCAAAGAGCACAACACGCGAGACAATTCAACACACAAACACACACACAACAAACTCACCAACCTAAAAAAAGACATTTCATAAAGAGTCGCCGCATCAGCGTTTATTTTACCGTTTTCAATTTCCATAAGCAACAAATTAACCGTTAGTTTTAAAATGTTTAAGCAAAAGCTTCAAAGCAACTGCTGAAGATACTTTAATGAGCTTCAAAGAGAAAGAGAGAGAGAGAGAGAGAGAGAGAGAGAAGTGGAAGCTGCAGATATATAAGATGGAATCAAAGCGACACTTGCTCTAATGTACATTCATATATGTTTGTATAAATATTCATCGATAGCTTTGACATACATTCGCTGCGTAAAGCACTTAATTGATTAAAATAAAAATATATATGAGAAAAAGTAAAGAAAACGTTTTTCGCTCATCGCGCTTCATCCAAACGAATCTCGAATATCATAATGCTTTAACTTACGAGCACGCTTGGCACATCTTCATTCATATTCAAAATAGTTGGCCGCACCAACGTTCTTCCCAAAAAAAAAAAAAATAAATAAATAAAATTAGAAAGAGCAACATTTCCGATTTGATGTCAACTAGCGGTAAATCGAATGGCTTCTATTGGGCACACTGTGTGCGTCTGCAGCTCATCAGATATGTATATTCTCCCGGTCAGACCAGTTGAGAGTGTGCCATTTGTTTATCATTTGTCCCATTTTGGTAGTTTTAAGGTGAGTGTGTGCTGGTTGTTCCCTTCTCTTCCAGCAGGATGTTGTTGTAGCCAATCGACGACAAGTTGCCAATAATTAGCATACTTTGTGCATTAAGTTAGTAAACAAAAACTTGCAAATTATTTCAACGTCGTTTACATTAATCAGTGGAACTTTCACAAGCAGCTAAGGAAATTACTTCTTATTCAAGCCCAATTGGTTTAGATCAAAAAAAATTGTTAGTAGTTGTTAGTTTTAGAGAGGAAAAAAAAAACATTTATTTGATTATATATGAGTGTTGATTAAGTATATAGGTCCAATATTGTGTATCATATCATTTCCGTATGGTTGGAAAATTCGAGTATCTAGAGATTTCTGTGTAAGATTTTAAGAATGTATTCTTCAAGATTTATTTTCGATTATTTATATGGTTGATTAACTTTAAATACCAAATACTTTTGGTATGTGCGATAGTTTGTCCGCATTATGGGAACATTTTGTCAAACTTGCTGTTTTTCTTAAATATAATAATAAGTTACTTAGCTGCTGATAATGGCCTCCAGTTTAGATACTTCAAGTCAATAGTTAGTTTTGGCCGCTTAAACTGTGGTAGCATTAGAAGATCGTTGATCATTTTGAGCGTCACACAGATAACATTCTGACCCCTCCAGTATTTAATCATTTTCATGGACTGCAATGTGTAGATAATGTCATCCTGGGTAATACCACTTGCTTCACTCAGCTCCTTAATGGTGGCACGCCCCGCCGAGATTCGTGACTTCATCAGCTCCAGCAATGTGTAGGCCCAATAGCTACGATAGCTAAGCCGTCCCAAGTCCGAGAGTGGTTTCTCTGGGCTGCCAATGACTCCTTCCTTGCGCGACAACACATAACTAAAGGCAATCAACAATTTGCCATAGCCCTTACGCTGATGTGGTGGTAATACCAAAATACATGCAACATTGTTGTTATCCATCGAGACTTTCTCCTTGGAAAAGTAACCAACAACATGACTGCCCTCCTTGTCGACCTCGCAGAGAACATAGAATAAGAAGGGTTCCATATCAAAGTACAATACCTTATGATCCAAAAAAAGTTTAGCCGTTAGGCTGAGCAGCTGGCAATAGAGTGATTGCTCCTTGCCAATTACTTCATATATGGCAATTGTACCATTGCGATAGATCTGCTTGCCAGGTGGTTTTCGCTCCTTGCAATCGAACAAATGAAATTCGTAGCTCTTCAGCAATTTCATATATTTTAGGCAATACTCGCACACATATAGAGTACGCGCCTTGCCATACTCCGCCGGAAAGGGGCTGAAGTACCAGGTGTTTATTTCGTAGTATCCAAAGATCAATTTATCAATGTACTTGATTTTCGTA
The DNA here is from genome assembly GCA_035044725.1 of Scaptomyza caliginosa. NCBI lineage: Eukaryota > Metazoa > Arthropoda > Insecta > Diptera > Drosophilidae > Scaptomyza > Scaptomyza caliginosa. The sequence goes on from JAWNNR010000686.1 coordinate 1,840,327, forward strand.
ATGGACTCGTGCTCCTTTTCCAACTGCACCATTGAGGCCGTCAACTCTGTTTGGCTTTTCTGAACGTGATTGACCTCATCGTAGCGTCGCTTCTGGTAGCGTGTCATCTTTCTATCGCTGAAATCGTAGCGATTGTTTTCCATTGCGCCTAAATAGTAGTCCCTGTTAACCTGCTGATTGGGACGTAGTGCTGCGGCGCCGCGGCTGGTGCTGGGCTGATCGCTGTAACCCGGAATGTCAACTTTTATTCCATCCAAGTCATCTGGATTTTTGGAAATAAGATGCCTAGCAACCCAGCCATCTAGGCGACGATTGAGGCCAACATAGTGCACATAATACTCTTCGGGATAGTCGCCTTCTTCGGTGGGACGGGACTGGAGCACGTGGCCGGCATGAACAGTGCCATCTTTGCGTCGGATGAAGTAGATCTTTTCTTCTGGATGTCCACCGATCTCAATCTTCTTTAGCTGCAAAACTGGATTGGTGCCGTCTTTGTTCTTTGCCTTGTCATTCTTTTCCTTGTCCTTCTCATTATCTTTCTTCTTATCGTCAATGTCACCGTCGTCCTCTTCGTCATCATCATCACTACTGTCGTCGTCGCCTTCCTGCTCGTTATCGTTGCTGCCGGCCTCTTCCCCAATTGTAGCAGAGATGATCTTCTTATTTCTTTGCGTCAAATCATCATGACCCTCGTCATCCTTTGGGTTTTTTATCTCCATATCTTCTGCCATGGTTCCGGCGGACTCTGCGTGTGATTCGAGTGCTTCCGTTAGAGACGCCTCAGCTTTTGGCTCGCCTTCTGTCTCAACTTCAACCTCATACTCTGGCGGAGCGTCTTCGAAAGCGTGTTCCTCATTTGCTTCTTCAGAAATACGATCAGCATCATCCTCGGTGTCTTTTTTAGCTTCCTCTTTTTCAGCTTCTTTAGCTTTTTCTTCAGCTTCTTGATCAGCGTCTCCCTTTGCATCGTTCTCAACTTCCGTTAACATTTCATCTGGTGGATCTTCAACATGTTCAACTGCTTCAACAGTCTCATTACCTGCAATATCCTCGTCATCCAGCATTTCGCGAAACTGCTCCTCTGCCATGACATCGCTTTCAAGCGAAATGTCAGAATCGCTTGGCTCGCTGCTTACGTTTTCCGTGCTGCTGCTTTCTTCCTCTTCCTCCTCATCTTCATCTTCTTCATCCTCAGATACTGGTGCACGAGCTTCACCCATTACACTAGTTCGCGGTATCACTTCGGTTTCAGCAATAGTGTCGCCCTGTTCCAATGTACCACTTGTGTCCATCGACTGTTCTGCATCTACTATATTGCCATCCGATTCCTCTGTTGAACCACTTATTTCCAGAGTAGCATCAGGCTCTGCGGACGCATCTTCTATTGGTGTCTCCGGCGGATTGCCGCCCATTTCGTATTTTTGGTTTTTAAAACAATTGTTTTGTGTATACGCTGTAGCGGTGGTACTTTATCAATCGATAAGTTGCAAAACATATCGATAGCTTGTGACTGCAAGCACCACCAAAAGTGTAACAAAAAAAAGAATCACAATAACTCACGAACTTAGCCGCGATAGATGTGTTGATAAACGTCAACTAGGTTTTTGGCGCACACGTATTTAAATGTACACATAAGCTAATGGATAAAACACAATAGTGTTAAACTTAATAATATAGTCGAACCAATTTCTTTTTTGATTTGTTTAGATCAATGCGTAGCAACCGCCTCGACGATCCGCGGGGATCGCAACGCACACGTTCCATCATCATGTATGGACGTAGTGAGCTGGCCAGCACCTCTGGTGATAAGCCGCGCTCGCTGAGCAGCTTTCTGCAGGAGACAAGCGAGTCGGCCAAAGTGCTGGCCGAGGCGGCCAAGAATGATGTGCAGCGCATAAGCAACAGCGTTCAGGCACAAATTGAGCAACTTTTTACCGACGTGGCTAAGGATGCCACGAATAGTTTCGATGTTACATGCCTGGGTAGCCTGCCCCTTAAGGATAAAGTGACCAGTCTGCAGGGACTACAAGAGCCACTGCGTCAGCTTTATCTAGCTGAGGTTACAAAAAAGGTAATTATCTATTAGTTGATAGGTTTTATGTTTGCTCAATATTAATTCAATGACTCTTATGCAGAAGCTGAAATCTGGTACTTTGGATATATGTGCAACGGGATTGCGCATTAAAATTAGCGCCATGTCAACTTCAAGCAACAGCAGCACTAACAACAACGAAGATTCTGACTCAAATATAACACCATTTCACAATATTGCCGTGTGGTCGGCAGTGAAATTTGTTATATCAGATACGGATGGAGGAGCGGCATTTTTGCCACTCATTACCGATCCCGATAATATTGACAAGACTGCATTATATCAGCCACTAAGGTAAGTTAACAAAGTCTTTGAACTTTGAAGTGGCTTTTAATCTTCACCTATCAAATAAATACATTTAAATTACCTATATTTTCAGCGACATTGAGCAAATGGCTGTGGAACAAAGTGAGCATATGCATGCCCCGATCTTTGCTGTTGTGATGCGTTCGGCCAGTGCGCCAAAGATTTTGGAATGTCATGGATTCATTTGCAAGAGCACAGAGGATGCAATTGTTATTGCTGCTACACTCTATCAGAGCCTGATGGCGCACGTGAGCACCAATTCGCATCGTAGCACTAAACGGAGGACACCGCGACAGCAAAATGGTGTTAGTTGCATTAGCATTGCGAGCAGCTCGGCGCTGACCAGCTCCAATTATTTGTCCCGATCACAGATAGTAGCGAGTGGTCGTCGCAGTTCTTTTCGCAGCAGTGGTGGTAATAGCAGCGCGGCAGGCACAAGTCCCAAGCTAATGGGCGTTGGGTCAGCAACTCCCTCACGATCTACACGCAAGAAACGCGTCTCGAGCAGCTCACTTAGCTCTAACAGCAATGTGATCAATGAGGCAGCCGAAATTGAGACCTCAACGGAGGAGCGCAAGCGCAAGTCGCACAAAACGAAACGTGCACCACCTGTTCCGGCTCCCAATGTGCCAGGGAACTATAAGAGTAGCTCTGCAAGAATCAACAGTAACAGCGGCGGCACCAACATTGTGTGTAGCAATGGACATGTAAATCGGTTGCATCACCAACACAACGGACATGTCAAACGATCCACGACGCCAACGCCCAATGGTCGCAAAATAAGCGATCTTGTAGGTGCAGGTGCAGCTGCAGCAGCCGCCGGAGATGGTGATATATTGACCCGTGTAGCGATACCCAGATCGGGTAGTTTTCTTAACACAGGCGGATTAACGCGCTACAAGTCGAGAGCAGCAAGGCGCACTAACTCTGGCAAATTAGGCGGTGGTGGTGGAGGGTGAGTATCAATACTAACCAGCGGGGCCAGTGTCAGGTCGCGTTCTGTGTTTTAATGTGAACTGTGAAGTGATGTGTAGCTGACGCTGGCCCTTGGGTTGGCCTTAACATACTTGGCATCCTGGGTGAGAAGGTTTGGTTTGGTTGATTGGCATCGTTTGAATTGTATTTCTAGTTCCCCACTTGGTTTCAGCGAACTGTTTAATGAATTTCGACTTCATGAGAATCTGCACTCGCTCGATGATATTCTGTATGCCATAATCGATGCCGATGGCATGTCCTTCAACGATTTGAAGCCCATCTATAAGGAGTTCCTGTTAAAGCTAGCCGTTACGCTCACCCAGGACGAACTCTTTCAGCGCTCGAAGAATATTATGCGACGCCAGAAAAAGAAGAAACAAAAGCGCAAGGCAAGCGTCAGTGGATCACAGGTAACTAAAAGATGCTAATACTTGTCTCACAATTAAACCTTAGCTTTTTTAATGATCTAGCAGAAGAAGCCGAAGAGCACGTTCTTTGGCACCAAGAGTCTGAAAAAGGTCTTTCAACTGGGACAATTTCGTTCCTGTCGAGGCAAACCAACACGCACCAAGGAGACGCAAGCCAATATCGAAGACTCCAACAAGCGTCGAATAACGCCACCCATCATCATTGGGCCGCCAACTATGCAAGGTCATTTGCAGCAGCAGCAACGCAATCGGGCGGCAACAAGCGGTTCCGATGTATCCGTGGTGCGCAATGAGCATGCATTGCAAGGGCTCAATCGGAACAGCAGCAGTGGGTAAGCATAAATAGTAAGGATTAACATATTGACACATTAGATACGAGATCTTATTTTTAAATACATTTTATCTAAGACTAACTTCTAATCAGATTTCTTCCAATCCACAATAGGTACGTCTCTTGTTCCGAGTGCAGCTATGATTCGGAATCTTGCACGTGTGCTTCGGCTGATCGCTGCTATTGTAGCCTGCGTACGGAGCATCTTAATCATAAAATGCGACAGAAGAATGAGAGAAATATGGTCATGGGACATACACGTAAGCCAACTGGCAATGCCAGCACAGTAGCTGCTAATCGGCATTCCTTGGTCTCGTGCAAATCGGATGATAAGTGCTACTGTTCTATGGTGGAGGAGGAGCCCAACAGCACACTGGAGCATGACTCGGCCAATACGCACTCGGACACAACAACCTGGTGCGATACGGATAGTTGTGTGAGTGCCAGCAAATGTTATTGCAAACGCTCACATCGCCGGCAGCGCTCAAATGCCGCAAATGTCAGTGAGGATTCACTCAATCAGCGACCCAAATCGCGGGCAGCAACGAGAAAAGTCAAGCCCAGTGAGAAACTGGGTCTGGATTACGAACTGTTCACCATTGGTGGCAATAGTAAGCCGGTGCAGCCCCATGAAGCACTTAGCGTAAAAAAGAGTGTCGAGGCGGCAGCTGTGTTTGCGGACATGAAACTCAGCCAGACGACGGATATCAAAAGTCTGTGTCCGCCGATGATCAATCAGCAGAAGCAAGTGATGCGCTCCAGCAACGGTAGTTGCCATTCCAATGCTTCCTCCACGCGTCGATCTCTTTATCGCACACGTGAATCGTTTAGCACCGATCGACTGATGAGCAATGGTAATGGCATGATCATACCCCTGTCCTTGCCGATGCATATGAATGGATCTCAGAAATCGTGCAGTACCGACGATCTGTTGATCAACATCAAGGCACTGGAGAAGGCCGCCTCCATTCGGAGTAGTGTGAGCAGGAGCCGCATGGCTAGCTATCAATCGATGCGTGCCGTGAGCGCTTCTCTCGAGGATTCGTTGGGGTATTTGCCATAGAATTTGAATACAATACATACTCAAATCCATTAGCTTATAAGTTACATACATCTTACTCAAATACGCAAAAGCGCATATATTAAGGATATTATTTAGATATAAGAAAGCTTATGTTTCCCAAGATAATTGTAGGCAATAAGCTGTGAATAATTATCTTGCGAAACGTAATCATTAATTGATATTATTAAACTTGTATGCTATTTTTATACGAACTCGTGACATTATTCTCTAAGAAATGCAATTTTAACTAACTAAAAAGACAACGTGCAATACGAAATACCATTCAAATATATATATTTAATCCTAGTTTTCAACGCAGTGCAATATTTATTAAGCTTATTGAAATAAAACGAATATATATGAAAAAGTTGCCTTGAGAGTTATAACAACTTATTCGGGGAAGGCATATCTATTAAAGATCCCTTCAAAAGGACTTGATTTTGTCTTCACTCCGCAAAATGTGGCATGACGTATTGTTATCAAATAATAATTTTGATTATTTTGAGTCAGTGTAGTTGGAACTAATCACAACAAGGTCAGTGCCGGGTCAAATAAATACGAAAAAAAAGCAGCGGAATGTGTATGCTTGCAGCAGATGATGCTTTTGGGGCTCGCGATGCAAAGCTTTATAGAATCGTTGCCAGCGTGGTTCAATTTTGACACCAACTGATAAGATTAAGAGCAAATATGTGTGTATGTGTAAAGCAGCTTTTGTTGTCGGAGATTTTATGGGAAGTGGATCCGCACTGAAAAGTTATTTGTGTTTGATCTGCTGGCCAGTGCGAAACGTTTTGGAAGATGACTACCTCAGCTGATAGTGTGTTCGTTACCCGATCGGAAGGCATCTCTGCCGAAGGAGTGCGCGACCAGTATGCCGATGGCAAGGCAGCTAAGGTCTGGGAAATCTTTATTGGTGATAAGAACTCCCGCACGGATAACTACAAAAACTTTCTGGTCGATCTGTTGCGCCAGAAGGGCTGCAAACGCATCCTGGATGTGGCCTGCGGCACTGGGTAAGAATAAAAATTTATGTGACCTTATTTATATGGAGATTATAATATGTTATCATTTAATTCAGCGTTGACTCGATAATGCTGCTGGAAGAGGGCTTTGAGGTTACATCCGTTGATGCTTCCGATAAAATGTTAAAATATGCGCTGAAGGAACGTTGGAATCGTCGCAAGGAAGCCGCCTTCGATCAATGGAGTGAGTATTCAAAGTTCTAAAGCGTTGACCCAGGTCTGATCTTCTCCTTTTTCTGTAGCTATTGAGGAGGCCAATTGGCTATCACTGTACGATGACATTCAGGAGCATCGTCAAGCTGGCTTCGATGCCGTCATTTGCCTAGGCAACTCCTTTGCCCATTTGACCGACAGTTTCGGTGATCAGCGTGAACACAAACAGGCCATAAAGAACTTTGAGAAGTGCTTGAAACCGGGAGGCATTCTCCTCATTGATCATCGTAACTATGATAATATCCTGGAGACCGGTTCGACACCTGCCAAGAGCATTTACTATAACGTAAGTTTTCCCCTACTTCCACTATTTCCAATTAAAATCAATTAAATGACAAAAACATTCTGTCCAAACCTAATGTGAAATATGCAACGTCATTGTCTTACTGATAACACATTTCCAAATCGCTTTAAATAGAGAAACTGACAAAAACATCATTATACTAATCGCCACTATATAAATGACTTGCATATTTAATATATATATATTATTTTGTTTTTTTAGACAAGTCACACGGCGGACATCAAAACATCCGTACTATTCTATTGCGGCAAACCAGCTTTGGTTTCCATGGACTATCAGATTGAGGGTAACAAGTTGGCCAGCGAATTCCGCCTCTCCTACTATCCACATGAGCTAAAACGCTTTACGGCCATTCTCAGTGAAATCTTTGGCAGCCAGGCCAAGCACAAGCTCTTTGGCGACTTTAAGGAAATGAATGTTGTGCAAAATCCCGCATTCTATATACATTTGATTGAGAAGCCTAAACATTAGAATTATCTTCGTACTTTCACACACACAAACACAAACACAAATACAAATACAAACTTAGTTCTATTTAGAGGAAGTTGTTGATTTGTCAATTTATTATTATTCACATGATGATATTGTGATAGTTGAATAACAGCTACAACAGCACAATATATCGGCTTATGATAGCACCAAAGCACAGTGACACCATTAACGCCTCAATCACAAAGGGTGAATTGGTTTTGATATAGTTTGACATGTGTGTACAGACCACAGCCAATCTTCGCAGAAATACCGATGTCATTTCTGTAAGCCACACCTAAACGCGACATCGACTCCAAAAGGTTCGCTTACAAACTGGCGTCGGACAGCAAACTGAAACGCAAAAAAAAAATAAAAAAAAGAAACTAATTTAAAAAACAAATCTACATAAGCACATACTATCAGACATTAGATATGTACATTTTTTTGGAAATGATTTCGAACGAGGTTCAATAAACATACAAATGTATGAGTACTATGTATTCAATCCACTTGTGGAATGTCTGATTATAAGGCTACTTTACAAAATTATATAAAACACGAACAAGTGTAAACAGTGCGTAGATCAAGTCGAGCCCTTCATCTATGACACATAAGTTGTTGCGCTTGTAAACTGCCGTAAACACAAATAAGAATGACGAGTACAATTTATGAACTTAACTTACAATACATAAGAGTTTTTATGTGCCCATTATTTTGTTAATGCGCTTGGCATCAGTTATTTGACGCTCAATTTCACTGGACAGCTGGGTAAGGATCTCAGTGATGGTACGATGTTGTTTCTCTGGCAGCTTATACGCATTGTTCTTGGCACTCTCCTGAGACTTGGCAATATGATAATGCTGCTTGTTCAAATCCCGTTTGGCTTTCTCCAAGGCTGCAGCCATGCTCTTGGTGGCCGTATTTATGCGTGCCACCTCTGTGGAAAACTCACGTTCAGCGAGAACGCTGTTCGGCAGCACTGCATTTGCAACCTGCATTAACTTTTGGCAACGGCGCACAAGCCGCTCCTGATTATCGCTGATCTCCTCAAAACGCTCAGCCAGCTTGTGTGCTCGTTCACTGATGACTTCACGTTCGTTCTCCAGACTCTTGATCTCCGCCAGCTGCTGTTTTTTCTGCAGCTTAATGCAATTGATGCGCTTGGCAAACTCCGAACGCACTAGCTCATGTCGCTTTAGGTATTGAGTACGCAGCACTTCGATCGCTTGATTCAGTAGCTCATAACGCTCGTGAGCAGATTGCGATGAAAGCTTGTCCGCGAGGATTGGCTGACTAACGCTGCGCTGTAGCAAAGCTTTGATATCGTCTGCAAATGAAGGAGCTCCTGCCTGTTGCTCCCCCGTAGAGTCGTATGCAGTGTATTGATGTTGCTGCTTAGCTGTTACTAGAAGTTGAGCATCGACAACCAACTTTAAACTAATCACTTGACCGCTGCTTAGCAACAGAACAAGTCCAGATGGCATTTGCATAAGAGCAATGCCAAGAACAGCATTTATGCGCTCACTGGAATCAAACTTGGTGCACAAAATGTATTCAGCACTCGACGGTGTCGTTAGAACCAGTTGATTGTCTTCCGCCTCGCTGTCCAGAAAACGCTGAAGTTCAGATATAAAATTGACAGTTATTGTGTGCAAGCCTGCATTGTGATAGGCAAAATAACGCATCTCATTGATAAGATCTCCCTTAAGGTGTATTGGGCAACTGTAAGTATCGCCAGTTGCTGCCGAGAGCCCCAATTCCAGCTTCACTGTTTCAGTAACGTGTAAAGTCCACTCCGATGGCTCGATTAGCAGAAAATCATCCACTTCGCTAAAGGAGAGCTCTGCAGCCTCCGCCTCCAGCAACAAGGCATGATGCAATTTGCCTGTCGACTCCGCAATGATGACAGTTGGCGGTAGTGAGGGTATTATCAGCAGGGCACACGATTCCAGTCCATAATTAGCACTTGTCTGTGGAGATATCGTAATGGGACCCTGGAGACGCGTTATAGCAGAATCAATGCCAGCGAGCAACATGTAAATATTTCCATTTTCACGCAATATGACAATGGGCCATTCAACTTTATCCTTTTTGACTTTGCCATCCAGAGTAGTATTGTTGGACAAACTGGCATCTGTTTTGTTCGCTGTGGTGCGTGATTTAACGGCAGGCGCAATGTCAAAATCAACCGACATCTCACCGAAATCTTTAAGAGAGCTGTTTGCAACTGTTTTAGCCGTATGCGGGCCTACTTTCCACACATGTCTCAGCTTGGCATGGTCATAAACTCGAATTGTATTGTTCGAGAGTAGCACAAGGAGTGTCGAATCGGAGACGGAGTCTGGATGCCAACGCAACTGCCGTACTTCTAGCTGTGGATTGTTCTTAAACAGCTGTGCATCCAAATTAAAAGTGCGACACGTGATTTGTGGCTTTCCATCCATAAAGTTACCATCGGGTCCGCAGCGGCGTGGAACTTCCAAGATAGAGATACCACGCGGCCCACTCAATGCCACCAGAGAGCCTTCATTTGAGGCGGTCACACGCTCCACATGCAGGCCAAGTGTATGTGATGGAATCAGCGTCTGATAGCTCACTTTTGGAAGTTTTGTTGGTTCCTGTTGCAGTAAAGATGCGCGCCAATTTGTGACCAGCAAGCAGGACTCATTGGAGTCCCAAACATACAACAGATCATCTTTGCAGTCTAAAAGATTTTGTGTGTGTTGCAGAATTGAAAGGCTATTGCGTATTTTTGCAAATAATTCCGTTTTATTCAGATCCAAGACATCTGTGAGCGACGACATTGCGACACAATTACAAATAAATAGAATTTTTCGTAGACGGCAAGCAGACAAAAAGTATCGATACATCGAATAATGCGATATCTACGCGCTAAAAGTATTGGGCAACACTAATAATATCGATAGCAACTTAATATTGTTTATTTTTAAAAACCTTTTTGCCTTAAAATGAAATCGTAAGCAATTTGCTTAAGTTTCCATTGGAAAGAAGCAGTATTGAACAAAAGTAACATCAATATTTGTACAGTTTAAGTTGTAATTGAAACATATATGAAAAGTATATTTTATTTTAGCAGGAATATATAAGATTTACATAACTCTGCGATGTACTTCCAGTAGCGGCACTGTCTCTAGTTTAATGGTTATATCTTCAATAAAGACAAGATCTTCAAATTTATAGCTGGTTGAGAATCTATAATTTCTTAGCAATTTAGCAAGAGTCACTTTGGCCGATATTAAAGCATATCTCCAACCTGCACAAACGAAAACCAAAATCAATTAATCTTAACAAAAGTGATTGTTGTAATTTATGGTACCTATGCAATTGCGTAAACCCTTTGTGAAGGGTATATAAGCGTAGGGATGCTTATCTTGAAAATGTTGAGGTAGAAAGTGATCCGGATTAAAAGTCTCCGCATTCTCACCCCAAATTTGTTTACTTCGATGCAAATGATAAATATCAATGCCAATTTGAACACCCTTTGGAATTACAATGCCACTTGTTAGAAGTAAGTCCTGTGAGGTCTGGCGCGAGACAACTGGAACTGGTGGTATCACTCTCATCGATTCCTTTAAGATCAAGTCCAAATAAACCATTTCCTGTGTATCAGCATAGGCGACATCAAAGTCTCCACTGTTTGGAAACAACGCAAGAATCTCTTCAAATACCTTCTCCTGATACTGTGGAAACATCGAAAGGAGAATCAATGTGTAGGCTACCGTATTAGAAGTTGTCTCAAAGGCTCCAAAAACAATCCCATTCGATTCATTCTCAACAGTTTTACAGGTAAATATGCCACGTCTCATAAGATCTATTGCTAGGTTAAGAAATGTGTTTTTATCTTGCGATTGAGGGCCCACTTCCATATCCCTAGCCATTTTCTTCTGAATAAGCTGCAAGATGAGAAAAGTTAACAAATTGCATTCCGAGACTGACTAGATGATGTTACCTTTCCGACAAATCCACGTATTTTTAACTTGGAGCAGGAGTATTGCTCTTCCTTACCACACAGTTGTCTGAATGCTTTGATAGTCAGCCAAGGGGAAAAGCACATATCTGTGATGGTTTCCAAAAGACTAAAAACGAATAGCAAATCTTATTTATGCCAACTTTCAAAGGACTTACCATTGGTAATCCGCCAATAGATTGCTATTATTTATGTTTTCATCGATCTTAGCATCATTGCCCATTGTGGTTTCTGTACGTAAGTTAAATAAAAACATTATAAAGTGCTTTTTGTTAGAAAACAATCTATAATTATAATTTTTAGCTTACGAGTTGCTATTCTTAGGGTCATGGCTTGCAGCATCGGTATTAAGTCCTTTTCACCCTCACCAACTATCTGATCCAGCTGCTTAAGCAGATATCCCGTCTCATTGTTAAAAATGGGAATAAAACTAAGAAGCATCTTGTGTCCAAATGCTGGATTTAACAATTTTCGATGCACGCTCCAGCTGGGATCTGCACTTAATAGGTTTTTTAAGTAAAACTTTTTTCGGCTTGTAAAATGTAATTCATTTTTATACCTGGCAAGCTAAATAATGTCAAGCCAATACAGTCATCTAAGGCCTTGTAAATAATGCCCTTGTTAATGCAATGCGGCGAAGTTAAGATATCCTGTATGACTTGAGGATCGCTCGAAACAAAGAAGGGTATTGGACCTAGCCAAGAAAATACTGTTGGTCCATGTTTCTCCAAAATCGTACGAAATTCACGCAACACATCTAATCATACATAAAATTAAAGCATGCCACATTATTGTTGTTAGTTTAAATTCTTCCTCTTTTCACGTACTTTCTCTGCGAGCCAGCTTATGGGCCATGCCAACTATGGGATATCCAAGTGGACCTGGTATTTTTAAAGTTAACAGATAGAATCTGCGACGCGTCCATAAGAAATAGAACCACAAAACAAACAGGAAAGCGATCCACAATCGCCACGTCAACATAATTAGAGCCTAGATTGTATGTTGGCTTCCGATCGAACTAAACGAACTGAACGTTTGCAAGCGCGTCAATACTATAATTACAATTATTTGTTAGCAACGACTTTTTATATGCCGGACGCGTTGACTTTTTTAAGGAGAGATATACCTAGGAAAACTGCAATGATATATGAACAGATATGCAAAAAGATCAAGTTTTCAATCTACATATGCACATGAAATCAGAAATTAGACATGCAAATTATTTGGAAATTATTTCGAACAAGGTTCAACATACAAATGTATGAGTACTATGTAGGTACGTTGCAATTCAATTCACTTGTGGATTGTCTGATTATAAGGGTACTTTACAAAATTATATAAAACATGAGCAAGTGTAACCAGTTCGTAGGTCAAGTCGAGCCCTTCATCTATGACACATAAGTAGTTTTGATTGTTAAACAGATTCAATTGCCGTAAACTCAAATAAGTCTCAGTTTCAGAATTCGAATGCGGTTTTTTCTCAGTTTTCATTCTAAAAATAGGAAAATGCTTAAATATTCAACAGCATGACGATTACAATTTATGAACTTAACTTACAATACATAAGAGTTTGTATGTGCCAATTATTTTGTTAATGCGCTTGACATCAGTTATTTGACGCTCAATTTCACTGGACAGCTGGGTAAGGATCTCGGTGATGGTACGATGTTGTTTCTCTGGCAGCTTATACGCATTGTTCTTGGCACTCTCCTGAGACTTGGCAATATGATAATGCTGCTTGTTCAAATCCCGTTTGGCTTTCTCCAAGGCTGCAGCCATGCTCTTGGTGGCCGTATTGATGCGTCCCACCTCTGTGGAAAACTCACGTTCAGCGAGAACGCTGTTCGGCAGCACTGCATTTGCAACCTGCATTAACTTTTGGCAACGGCGCACAAGCCGCTCCTGATTATCGCTCCTCAAAACGCTCAGCCAGCTTGTGTGCTCGTTCACTGATGACTTCACGTTCGTTCTCCAGACTCTTGATCTCCGCCAGCTGCTGTTTTTTCTGCAGCTTAATGCAATTGATGCGCTTGGCAAACTCCGAACGCACTAGCTCATGTCGCTTTAGGTATTGAGTACGCAGCACTTCGATCGCTTGATTCAGTAGCTCATAACGCTCGTGAGCAGATTGCGATGAAAGCTTGTCCGCGAGGATTGGCTGACTAACTCTGCGCTGTAGCAAAGCTTTGATATCGTCTGCAAATGAAGGAGCTCCTGCCTGTTGCTACCCCGTAGAGTCGTATGCAGTGTGTTGATGTTGCTGCTTAGCTGTTACAAGAAGTTGAGCATCGACAACCAACTTTAAACTAATCACTTGACCGCTGCTTAGCAACAGAACAAGTCCAGATGGCATTTGCATAAGAGCAATGCCAAGAACAGCATTTATGCGCTAACTGGAATCAAACTTGGTGCACAAAATGTATTCAGCACTCGACGGTGTCGTTAGAACCAGTTGATTGTCTTCCGCCTCGCTGTCCAGAAAACGCTGAAGTTCAGATATAAAATTGACAGTTATTGTGTGCAAGCCTGCATTGTGATAGGCAAAATAACGCATATCACTGATAAGATCTCGCTTAAGGTGTATTGGGCAACTGTAAGTATCGCCAGTTGCTGCCCAGAGCCCCAATTCCAGCTTCACTGTTTCAGTAACGTGTAAAGTCCACTCCGATGGCTCGATTAGCAGAAAATCATCCACTTCGCTAAAGGAGAGCTCTGCAGCCTCCGCCTCCAGCAACAAGGCATGATGCAATTTGCCTGTCGACTCCGCAATGATGACAGTTGGCGGTAGTGAGGGTATTATCAGCAGGGCACACGATTCCAGTCCATAATTAGCACTTGTCTGTGGTGATATCGTAATGGGACCCTGGAGACGCGTTATTGCAGAATCAATGCCAGCGAGCAACATGTAAATATTTCCATTCTCACCTTTCTCCTATCCTTTTTGACTTTGCCATCCAGAGTAGTATTTTTGGACAAACTGGCATCTGTTTTGTTCGCTGTGGTGCGTGATTTAACGGCAGGCGCAATGTCAAAATCAACCGACATCTCACCGAAATCTTTAAGAGAGCTATTTGCAATTGTTTTAGCCGTATGCGGGCCTACTTTCCACACATGTCTCAGCTTGGCGTGGTCATAAACTCGAATTGTATTGTTCGAGAGTAGCACAAGGAGTGTCGAATCGGAGACGGAGTCTGGATGCCAACGCAACTGCCGTACTTCTAGCTGTGGATTGTTCTTAAACAGCTGTGCATCCAAATTAAAAGTGCGACACGTGATTTGTGGCTTTCCATCCATAAAGTTACCATCGGGTCCGCAGCGGCGTGGAACTTCCAAGATAGAGATACCACGCGGCCCACTCAATGCCACCAGAGAGCCTTCATTTGAGGCGGTCACACGCTCCACATGCAGGCCAAGTGTATGTGATGGAATCAGCGTCTGATAGCTCACTTTCGGAAGTTTTGTTGGTTCCTGTTGCAGTAAAGATGCGCGCCAATTTGTGACCAGCAAGCAGGACTCATTGGAGTCCCAAACATACAACAGATCATCTTTGCAGTCTAAAAGATTTTGTGTGTGTTGCAGAATTGAAAGGCTATTGCGTATTTTTGCAAATAATTCCGTTTTATTCAGATCCAAGACATCTGTGAGCGACGACATTGCGACACAATTACAAATAAATAGAATTTTTCGTAGACGGCAAGCAGACAAAAAGTATCGATACATCGAATAATGCGATATCTACGCGCTAAAAGTATTGGGCAACACTAATAATATCGATAGCAACTTAATATTGTTTATTTTTAAAAACCTTTTTGCCTTAAAATGAAATCGTAAGCAATTTGCTTAAGTTTCCATTGGAAAGAAGCAGTATTAAGCAAAAGTAACATCAATATTTGTACAGTTTAAGTTGTAATTGAAACATATATGAAAAGTACATTTTATTTTAGCAGGAATAGATAAGATTTACATAACTCTGCGATGTACTTCCAGTAGCGGCACTGTCTCTAGTTTAATGGTTATATCTTCAATAAAGACAAGATCTTCAAATTTATAGCTGGTTGAGAATCTATAATTTCTTAGCAATTTAGCAAGAGTCACTTTGGCCGATATTAAAGCATATCTCCAACCTGCACAAACGAAAACCAAAATCAATTAATCTTAACAAAAGTGATTGTTGTAATTTATGGTACCTATGCAATTGCGTAAACCCTTTGTGAAGGGTATATAAGCGTAGGGATGCTTATCTTGAAAATGTTGAGGTAGAAAGTGATCCGGATTAAAAGTCTCCGCATTCTCACCCCAAATTTGTTTACTTCGATGCAAATGATAAATACTAATGCCAATTTGAACACCCTTTGGAATTACAATGCCATTTGTAAGAAGTAAGTCCTGTGAGGTCTGGCGCGAGACAACTGGAACTGGTGGTATCACTCTCATCGATTCCTTTAAAATCAAGTCCAAATAAACCATTTCCTGTGTATCAGCATAGGTGACATCAAAGTCTCCACTGTTTGGAAACAACGCAAGAATCTCTTCAAATGCCTTCTCCTGATACTGTGGAAACATCGAAAGGAGAATCAATGTGTAGGCTACCGTATTAGCAGTTGTCTCAAAGGCTCCCAAAACAATCACATTCGATTCATCCTCAACATTTTTCCAAGTAAATATGCCACGTCTCATCAGATCTATTGCTAGGTTAAGAAATGTGTTTTTATCTTGCGATTGAGGGCCCACTTCCATATCCCTAGCCATTTTCTTCTGAATAAGCTGCAAGATGAGAAAAGTTAACAAATTGCATTCCGAGACTGACTATATGATGTTACCTTTCCGACAAATCCACGTATTTTTAACTTGGAGCAGGAGTATTGCTCTTCCTTACCACACAGTTGTCTGAATGCTTTGATAGTCAGCCAAGGGGAAAAGCTCATATCTGTCATGGTTTCCAAAAGACTAATAACGAATAGCAAATCTTATTTATGCCAACTTTCAAAGGACTTACCATTGGTAATCCGCCAATAGATTGCTATTATTTATGTTTTCATCGATCTTAGCATCATTGCCCATTGTGGTTTCTGTACGTAAGTTAAATAAAAACATTATAAAGTGCTTTTTGTTTGAAAACAATCTATAATTATAATTTTTAGCTTACGAGTTGCTATTCTTAGGGTCATGGCTTGCAGCATCGGTATTAAGTCCTTTTCACCCTCACCAACTATCTGATCCAGCTGCTTAAGCAGATATCCCGTCTCATTGTTAAAAATGGGAATAAAACTAAGAAGCATCTTGTGTCCAAATGCTGGATTTAACAATTTTCGATGCACGCTCCAGCTGGGATCTGCACTTAATAGGTTTTTTAAGTAAAACTTTTTTCGGCTTGTAAAATGTAATTCATTTTTATACCTGGCAAGCTAATTAATCCCAAGCCAATACCGTCATCTAAGGCCTTGTAAATAATGCCCTTGTTAATGCAATGCGGCGAAGTTAAGATATCCTGTATGACTTGAGGATCGCACGAAACAAGGAATGGTATTGGACCTAGCCAAGACAATACTGTTGTTCCATATTTCTCCAAAAACGTATCAAATTCACGCAACACATCTAATCATACACAAAATTAAAGCATGCCACATTATTGCTGTCAGTTTAAAGTCTTCCTCTTTTCACGTACTTTCTCTGCGTACTTTATGGGCCATGCCAACTATGGGATATCCAAGTGGACCTGGTATTTTTAAAGTTAACAGATAGAATCTGCGACGCGTCCATAAGAAATAGAACCACAAAACAAACAGGAAAGCGATCCACAAATGCCACGTCAACATAATTAACTACTTCCAAAAAGGTGTCGCAATAGATATCCACTTAGAGCCTGGATTGTGTGTTGGCTTCCGATCGACCGCAATCCGATCGAACTAAACGAACTGAACGTTTGCAAGCGCGTCAATACTATAATTACAATTATTTGTTAGCAACGACTTTTTATATGCCGGACGCGTTGACTTTTTTAAGGAGAGATATACCTAGGAAAACTGCAATGATATATGAACAGATATGCAAAAAGATCAAGTTTTCAATCTACATATGCACATGAAATCAGAAATTAGACATGCAAATTATTTGGAAATTATTTCGAACAAGGTTCAACATACAAATGTATGAGTACTATGTAGGTACGTTGCAATTCAATTCACTTGTGGATTGTCTGATTATAAGGGTACTTTACAAAATTATATAAAACATGAGCAAGTGTAACCAGTTCGTAGGTCAAGTCGAGCCCTTCATCTATGACACATAAGTAGTTTTGATTGTTAAACAGATTCAATTGCCGTAAACTCAAATGATCTCAGTTTCAGAATTCGAATGCGGTTTTTTCTCAGTTTTCATTCTAAAAATAGGAAAATGCTTAAATATTCAACAGCATGACGATTACAATTTATGAACTTAACTTACAATACATAAGAGTTTGTATGTGCCAATTATTTTGTTAATGCGCTTGACATCAGTTATTTGACGCTCAATTTCACTGGACAGCTGGGTAAGGATCTCGGTGATGGTACGATGTTGTTTCTCTGGCAGCTTATACGCATTGTTCTTGGCACTCTCCTGAGACTTGGCAATATGATAATGCTGCTTGTTCAAATCCCGTTTGGCTTTCTCCAAGGCTGCAGCCATGCTCTTGGTGGCCGTATTGATGCGTCCCACCTCTGTGGAAAACTCACGTTCAGCGAGAACGCTGTTCGGCAGCACTGCATTTGCAACCTGCATTAACTTTTGGCAACGGCGCACAAGCCGCTCCTGATTATCGCTCCTCAAAACGCTCAGCCAGCTTGTGTGCTCGTTCACTGATGACTTCACGTTCGTTCTCCAGACTCTTGATCTCCGCCAGCTGCTGTTTTTTCTGCAGCTTAATGCAATTGATGCGCTTGGCAAACTCCGAACGCACTAGCTCATGTCGCTTTAGGTATTGAGTACGCAGCACTTCGATCGCTTGATTCAGTAGCTCATAACGCTCGTGAGCAGATTGCGATGAAAGCTTGTCCGCGAGGATTGGCTGACTAACTCTGCGCTGTAGCAAAGCTTTGATATCGTCTGCAAATGAAGGAGCTCCTGCCTGTTGCTACCCCGTAGAGTCGTATGCAGTGTGTTGATGTTGCTGCTTAGCTGTTACAAGAAGTTGAGCATCGACAACCAACTTTAAACTAATCACTTGACCGCTGCTTAGCAACAGAACAAGTCCAGATGGCATTTGCATAAGAGCAATGCCAAGAACAGCATTTATGCGCTAACTGGAATCAAACTTGGTGCACAAAATGTATTCAGCACTCGACGGTGTCGTTAGAACCAGTTGATTGTCTTCCGCCTCGCTGTCCAGAAAACGCTGAAGTTCAGATATAAAATTGACAGTTATTGTGTGCAAGCCTGCATTGTGATAGGCAAAATAACGCATATCACTGATAAGATCTCGCTTAAGGTGTATTGGGCAACTGTAAGTATCGCCAGTTGCTGCCCAGAGCCCCAATTCCAGCTTCACTGTTTCAGTAACGTGTAAAGTCCACTCCGATGGCTCGATTAGCAGAAAATCATCCACTTCGCTAAAGGAGAGCTCTGCAGCCTCCGCCTCCAGCAACAAGGCATGATGCAATTTGCCTGTCGACTCCGCAATGATGACAGTTGGCGGTAGTGAGGGTATTATCAGCAGGGCACACGATTCCAGTCCATAATTAGCACTTGTCTGTGGTGATATCGTAATGGGACCCTGGAGACGCGTTATTGCAGAATCAATGCCAGCGAGCAACATGTAAATATTTCCATTCTCACCTTTCTCCTATCCTTTTTGACTTTGCCATCCAGAGTAGTATTTTTGGACAAACTGGCATCTGTTTTGTTCGCTGTGGTGCGTGATTTAACGGCAGGCGCAATGTCAAAATCAACCGACATCTCACCGAAATCTTTAAGAGAGCTATTTGCAATTGTTTTAGCCGTATGCGGGCCTACTTTCCACACATGTCTCAGCTTGGCGTGGTCATAAACTCGAATTGTATTGTTCGAGAGTAGCACAAGGAGTGTCGAATCGGAGACGGAGTCTGGATGCCAACGCAACTGCCGTACTTCTAGCTGTGGATTGTTCTTAAACAGCTGTGCATCCAAATTAAAAGTGCGACACGTGATTTGTGGCTTTCCATCCATAAAGTTACCATCGGGTCCGCAGCGGCGTGGAACTTCCAAGATAGAGATACCACGCGGCCCACTCAATGCCACCAGAGAGCCTTCATTTGAGGCGGTCACACGCTCCACATGCAGGCCAAGTGTATGTGATGGAATCAGCGTCTGATAGCTCACTTTCGGAAGTTTTGTTGGTTCCTGTTGCAGTAAAGATGCGCGCCAATTTGTGACCAGCAAGCAGGACTCATTGGAGTCCCAAACATACAACAGATCATCTTTGCAGTCTAAAAGATTTTGTGTGTGTTGCAGAATTGAAAGGCTATTGCGTATTTTTGCAAATAATTCCGTTTTATTCAGATCCAAGACATCTGTGAGCGACGACATTGCGACACAATTACAAATAAATAGAATTTTTCGTAGACGGCAAGCAGACAAAAAGTATCGATACATCGAATAATGCGATATCTACGCGCTAAAAGTATTGGGCAACACTAATAATATCGATAGCAACTTAATATTGTTTATTTTTAAAAACCTTTTTGCCTTAAAATGAAATCGTAAGCAATTTGCTTAAGTTTCCATTGGAAAGAAGCAGTATTGAACAAAAGTAACATCAATATTTGTACAGTTTAAGTTGTAATTGAAACATATATGAAAAATACATTTTATTTTAGCAGGAATAGATAAGATTTACATAACTCTTCGATCTACTTCCAGTAGCGGCACTGTCTCTAGTTTAATGGTTAAATCTTCAATAAAGACAAGATCTTCAAATTTATAGCTGGTTGAGAATCTATAGTTTCTTAGCAATTTAGCAAGAGTCACTTTGGCCGATATTAAAGCATATCTCCAACCTGCACAAACGAAAACCAAAATCAATTAATCTTAACAAAAGTGATTGTTGTAATTTATGGTACCTATGCAATTGCGTAAACCCTTTGTGAAGGGTATATAAGCGTAGGGATGCTTATCTTGAAAATGTTGAGGTAGAAAGTGATCCGGATTAAAAGTCTCCGCATTCTCACCCCAAATTTGTTTACTTCGATGCAAATGATAAATACTAATGGCAATTTGAACACCCTTTGGAATTACAATGCCATTTGTAAGAAGTAAGTCCTGTGAGGTCTGGCGCGAGACAACTGGAATTGTTGGTATCACTCTCATCGATTCCTTTAAGATCAAGTCCAAATAAACCATTTCCTGTGTATCAGCATAGGTGACATCAAAGTCTCCACTGTTTGGAAACAACGCAAGAATCTCTTCAAATGCCTTCTCCTGATACTGTGGAAACATCGAAAGGAGAATCAATGTGTAGGCTACCGTATTAGCAGTTGTCTCAAAGGCTCCCAAAACAATCACATTCGATTCATCCTCAACATTTTTCCAAGTAAATATGCCACGTCTCATCAGATCTATTGCTAGGTTAAGAAATGTGTTTTTATCTTGCGATTGAGGGCCCACTTCCATATCCCTAGCCATTTTCTTCTGAATAAGCTGCAAGATGAGAAAAGTTAACAAATTGCATTCCGAGACTGACTATATGATGTTACCTTTCCGACAAATCCACGTATTTTTAACTTGGAGCAGGAGTATTGCTCTTCCTTACCACACAGTTGTCTGAATGCTTTGATAGTCAGCCAAGGGGAAAAGCTCATATCTGTCATGGTTTCCAAAAGACTAATAACGAATAGCAAATCTTATTTATGCCAACTTTCAAAGGACTTACCATTGGTAATCCGCCAATAGATTGCTATTATTTATGTTTTCATCGATCTTAGCATCATTGCCCATTGTGGTTTCTGTACGTAAGTTAAATAAAAACATTATAAAGTGCTTTTTGTTAGAAAACAATCTATAATTATAATTTTTAGCTTACGAGTTGCTATTCTTAGGGTCATGGCTTGCAGCATCGGTATTAAGTCCTTTTCACCCTCACCAACTATCTGATCCAGCTGCTTAAGCAGATATCCCGTCTCATTGTTAAAAATGGGAATAAAACTAAGAAGCATCTTGTGTCCAAATGCTGGATTTAACAATTTTCGATGCACGCTCCAGCTGGGATCTGCACTTAATAGGTTTTTTAAGTAAAACTTTTTTCGGCTTGTAAAATGTAATTCATTTTTATACCTGGCAAGCTAATTAATCCCAAGCCAATACCGTCATCTAAGGCCTTGTAAATAATGCCCTTGTTAATGCAATGCGGCGAAGTTAAGATATCCTGTATGACTTGAGGATCGCACGAAACAAGGAATGGTATTGGACCTAGCCAAGACAATACTGTTGTTCCATATTTCTCCAAAGACGTATCAAATTCACGCAACACATCTAATCATACACAAAATTAAAGCATGCCACATTATTGCTGTCAGTTTAAAGTCTTCCTCTTTTCACGTACTTTCTCTGCGAGCCAGCTTATGGGCATTGCCAACTATGGGATATCCAAGTGGACCTGGTATTTTTAAAGTTAACAGATAGAATCTGCGACGCGTCCATAAGAAATAGAACCACAAAACAAACAGGAAAGCGATCCACAAATGCCACGTCAACATAATTAACTACTTCCAAAAAGGTGTCGCAATAGATATCCACTTAGAGCCTGGATTGTGTGTTGGCTTCCGATCGACCGCAATCCGATCGAACTAAACGAACTGAACGTTTGCAAGCGCGTCAATACTATAATTACAATTATTTGTTAGCAACGACTTTTTATATGCCGGACGCGTTGACTTTTTTAAGGAGAGATATACCTAGGAAAACTGCAATGATATATGAACAGATATGCAAAAAGATCAAGTTTTCAATCTACATATGCACATGAAATCAGAAATTAGACATGCAAATTATTTGGAAATTATTTCGAACAAGGTTCAACATACAAATGTATGAGTACTATGTAGGTACGTTGCAATTCAATTCACTTGTGGATTGTCTGATTATAAGGGTACTTTACAAAATTATATAAAACATGAGCAAGTGTAACCAGTTCGTAGGTCAAGTCGAGCCCTTCATCTATGACACATAAGTAGTTTTGATTGTTAAACAGATTCAATTGCCGTAAACTCAAATAAGTCTCAGTTTCTGAATTCGAATGCGGTTTTTTCTCAGTTTTCATTCTAAAAATAGGAAAATGCTTAAATATTCAACAGCATGACGATTACAATTTATGAACTTAACTTACAATACATAAGAGTTTGTATGTGCCAATTATTTTGTTAATGCGCTTGACATCAGTTATTTGACGCTCAATTTCACTGGACAGCTGGGTAAGGATCTCGGTGATGGTACGATGTTGTTTCTCTGGCAGCTTATACGCATTGTTCTTGGCACTCTCCTGAGACTTGGCAATATGATAATGCTGCTTGTTCAAATCCCGTTTGGCTTTCTCCAAGGCTGCAGCCATGCTCTTGGTGGCCGTATTGATGCGTCCCACCTCTGTGGAAAACTCACGTTCAGCGAGAACGCTGTTCGGCAGCACTGCATTTGCAACCTGCATTAACTTTTGGCAACGGCGCACAAGCCGCTCCTGATTATCGCTCCTCAAAACGCTCAGCCAGCTTGTGTGCTCGTTCACTGATGACTTCACGTTCGTTCTCCAGACTCTTGATCTCCGCCAGCTGCTGTTTTTTCTGCAGCTTAATGCAATTGATGCGCTTGGCAAACTCCGAACGCACTAGCTCATGTCGCTTTAGGTATTGAGTACGCAGCACTTCGATCGCTTGATTCAGTAGCTCATAACGCTCGTGAGCAGATTGCGATGAAAGCTTGTCCGCGAGGATTGGCTGACTAACTCTGCGCTGTAGCAAAGCTTTGATATCGTCTGCAAATGAAGGAGCTCCTGCCTGTTGCTACCCCGTAGAGTCGTATGCAGTGTGTTGATGTTGCTGCTTAGCTGTTACAAGAAGTTGAGCATCGACAACCAACTTTAAACTAATCACTTGACCGCTGCTTAGCAACAGAACAAGTCCAGATGGCATTTGCATAAGAGCAATGCCAAGAACAGCATTTATGCGCTAACTGGAATCAAACTTGGTGCACAAAATGTATTCAGCACTCGACGGTGTCGTTAGAACCAGTTGATTGTCTTCCGCCTCGCTGTCCAGAAAACGCTGAAGTTCAGATATAAAATTGACAGTTATTGTGTGCAAGCCTGCATTGTGATAGGCAAAATAACGCATATCACTGATAAGATCTCGCTTAAGGTGTATTGGGCAACTGTAAGTATCGCCAGTTGCTGCCCAGAGCCCCAATTCCAGCTTCACTGTTTCAGTAACGTGTAAAGTCCACTCCGATGGCTCGATTAGCAGAAAATCATCCACTTCGCTAAAGGAGAGCTCTGCAGCCTCCGCCTCCAGCAACAAGGCATGATGCAATTTGCCTGTCGACTCCGCAATGATGACAGTTGGCGGTAGTGAGGGTATTATCAGCAGGGCACACGATTCCAGTCCATAATTAGCACTTGTCTGTGGTGATATCGTAATGGGACCCTGGAGACGCGTTATAGCAGAATCAATGCCAGCGAGCAACATGTAAATATTTCCATTTTCACGCAATATGACAATGGGCCATTCAACTTTATCCTTTTTGACTTTGCCATCCAGAGTAGTATTGTTGGACAAACTGGCATCTGTTTTGTTCGCTGTGGTGCGTGATTTAACGGCAGGCGCAATGTCAAAATCAACCGACATCTCACCGAAATCTTTAAGAGAGCTATTTGCAACTGTTTTAGCCGTATGCGGGCCTACTTTCCACACATGTCTCAGCTTGGCGTGGTCATAAACTCGAATTGTATTGTTCGAGAGTAGCACAAGGAGTGTCGAATCGGAGACGGAGTCTGGATGCCAACGCAACTGCCGTACTTCTAGCTGTGGATTGTTCTTAAACAGCTGTGCATCCAAATTAAAAGTGCGACACGTGATTTGTGGCTTTCCATCCATAAAGTTACCATCGGGTCCGCAGCGGCGTGGAACTTCCAAGATAGAGATACCACGCGGCCCACTCAATGCCACCAGAGAGCCTTCATTTGAGGCGGTCACACGCTCCACATGCAGGCCAAGTGTATGTGATGGAATCAGCGTCTGATAGCTCACTTTCGGAAGTTTTGTTGGTTCCTGTTGCAGTAAAGATGCGCGCCAATTTGTGACCAGCAAGCAGGACTCATTGGAGTCCCAAACATACAACAGATCATCTTTGCAGTCTAAAAGATTTTGTGTGTGTTGCAGAATTGAAAGGCTATTGCGTATTTTTGCAAATAATTCCGTTTTATTCAGATCCAAGACATCTGTGAGCGACGACATTGCGACACAATTACAAATAAATAGAATTTTTCGTAGACGGCAAGCAGACAAAAAGTATCGATACATCGAATAATGCGATATCTACGCGCTAAAAGTATTGGGCAACACTAATAATATCGATAGCAACTTAATATTGTTTATTTTTAAAAACCTTTTTGCCTTAAAATGAAATCGTAAGCAATTTGCTTAAGTTTCCATTGGAAAGAAGCAGTATTGAACAAAAGTAACATCAATATTTGTACAGTTTAAGTTGTAATTGAAACATATATGAAAAATACATTTTATTTTAGCAGGAACAGATAAGATTTACATAACTCTTCGATCTACTTCCAGTAGCGGCACTGTCTCTAGTTTAATGGTTATATCTTCAATAAAGACAAGATCTTCAAATTTATAGCTGGTTGAGAATCTATAGTTTCTTAGCAATTTAGCAAGAGTCACTTTGGCCGATATTAAAGCATATCTCCAACCTGCACAAACGAAAACCAAAATCAATTAATCTTAACAAAAGTGATTGTTGTAATTTATGGTACCTATGCAATTGCGTAAACCCTTTGTGAAGGGTATATAAGCGTAGGGATGCTTATCTTGAAAATGTTGAGGTAGAAAGTGATCCGGATTAAAAGTCTCCGCATTCTCACCCCAAATTTGTTTACTTCGATGCAAATGATAAATATCAATGGCAATTTGAACACCCTTTGGAATTACAATGCCACTTGTTAGAAGTAAGTCCTGTGAGGTCTGGCGCGAGACAACTGGAACTGGTGGTATCACTCTCATCGATTCCTTTAAGATCAAGTCCAAATAAACCATTTCCTGTGTATCAGCATAGGTGACATCAAAGTCTCCACTGTTTGGAAACAACGCAAGAATCTCTTCAAATGCCTTCTCCTGATACTGTGGAAACATCGAAAGGAGAATCAATGTGTAGGCTACCGTATTAGCAGTTGTCTCAAAGGCTCCAAAAACAATCACATTCGATTCATCCTCAACATTCTTCCAGGTTAATTTGCCAAGTCTCATCAGATCTATTGCTAGGTTAAGAAATGTGTTTTTATCTTGCGATTGAGGGCCCACTTCCATATCCCTAGCCATTTTCTTCTGAATAAGCTGCAAGATGAGAAAAGTTAACAAATTGCATTCCGAGACTGACTATATGATGTTACCTTTCCGACAAATCCACGTATTTTTAACTTGGAGCAGGAGTATTGCTCTTCCTTACCACACAGTTGTCTGAATGCTTTGATAGTCAGCCAAGGGGAAAAGCACATATCTGTCATGGTTTCCAAAAGACTAATAACGAATAGCAAATCTTATTTATGCCAACTTTCAAAGGACTTACCATTGGTAATCCGCCAATAGATTGCTATTATTTATGTTTTCATCGATCTTAGCATCATTGCCCATTGTGGTTTCTGTACGTAAGTTAAATAAAAACATTATAAAGTGCTTTTTGTTAGAAAACAATCTATAATTATAATTTTTAGCTTACGAGTTGCTATTCTTAGGGTCATGGCTTGCAGCATCGGTATTAAGTCCTTTTCACCCTCACCAACCATCTGATCCAGCTGCTTAAGCAGATATCCCGTCTCATTGTTAAAAATGGGCAAAAAACTAAGAAGCACCTTGTGTCCAAATGCTGGATTTAACAGTTTTCGATGCTCGCTCCAGCTGGGATCTGCACTTAATAGGTTTTTTAAGTAAAACTTTTTTCGGTTTGTAAAATGTAATTCATTTTTATACCTGGCAAGCTAAATAATCCCATGCCAGCACCATCATCTATGGACTTGTAAATAATGCCCTTGTTAATGCAATGCGGCGAAGTAAAGATATCCTGTATGACTTGAGGATCGCTCACGATAATGAAGGGTATTGGACCTAGCCAAGAAAATATTGTCGTTCCATGTTTCTCTAAATACGTGCCAAATTCACGCAACACATCTAATCATACACAAAATTAAAGCATGCCACATTATTGTTGTTAGTTTAAATTCTTCCTCTTTTCACGTACTTTCTCTGCGAGCCAGCTTATGGGCCATGCCAACTATGGGATATCCAAGTGGACCTGGTATTTTTAAAGTTAACAGATAGAATCTGCGACGCGTCCATAAGAAATAGAACCACAAAACAAACAGGAAAGCGATCCACAATCGCCACGTCAACATAATTAACTACTTCCAAAAAGGTGTCGCAATAGATATCCACTTAGAGCCTGGATTGTGTGTTGGCTTCCGATCGACCGCAATCCGATCGAATTAAACGAACTGAACGTTTGCAAGCGCGTCAATACTATAATTACAATTATTTGTTAGCAACGACTTTTTATATGCCGGACGCATTGACTTTTTAGGAGTCCCTTGGAGAGATATAACTCTATGCGTGTATTGACAAGCGTGCTGCTAAATTGTGACTTAAAATTTCGATAGATATATGTACAAACGTATAGCGAATACGATCAAGAGGGTGCGGGTGTGTTCGCATCAATGAACTCGAATAATAGTAATTTTTTTTTATTCGATTTATTGATCAGCGACTGCATACAAATGGCTATAATTTGTACTAATCGGTAACAGTAACAAGCCAAAATACTCTCTCTATCTCTGTCGCACTGCTATGCGGACCTAAAAGTCATCAATTGGCCAATTCCAGTCAGGTAACACTTTATATTAGCTGACTTGTATAAGCCAGCAATTCCAACTGTTTAAATTTTTTTTTTCAAGCCATGTGTATTGCCACATACATATGTTATACAATGGAGGTCTAAACGTTCAACAATCATATTGTTTTGTTTGTTTTTAATTAAAATATATTATATTCTCCAATCATAATATTTTGGTTTTTTTTTTTATTGTTTTGTTTTTGATTTGATTTGATATAATTCTTAGCCTATAGTATACATGTATGAAAAATAAGTATTACATTATTATGTACAAGAAGTACACAAGTCTCTCTCCAACAAAAAAAATGTCATATTCATAATTTGTACATTCTCACATCCACTCACATCATGTACAAAGTAATATCAAAATGAACACTTTTCTTTATGCGCTAGATACGTTCGATAGCGATATGATATAGAAGATTAAAATGGCAGAAGTTTTCAATGGTAAAGTTTTTCTATTTTCATTTGTGGAATTTTGAGTTAGTAGACGACAGCGAATTTATCTAGGATCCGGGCCTGTCGGAGAGTGTCTCTGAAAGATGTACATGTTACATTGTTAAGGTTAGCTTATATCGTTTAAATCAAAACAGCTTTTTTCAAGTTCCATGCAGGTTTCAAAAACAAAAAATGCTTTTAAGCATTATTTAAAACAATGTGCGGCAGTAAACTAGGTATAGTAGTATATATAGTTTATCAAATATTGTGTTGCATATATGTTTATTTACAAAAAGGTTTTTCGGTGCAACTTAAGCTCTACAAAGCACTTAATACTAGATCAGTAAAATTTGTATCATACAAAAGAAGAAATAAAGTGCATATTAGGAAGATGAAAGTGAAAATAGTTCTAAGAATGAAAGAAATTTGAAATGTGGCAGTCGAAAAGATGATGAAAAAATAAAAAAAATTAATGAAAATATCAAATCCGTTCCTTTATATAAATGATCACAAGGATGCAAAAAATTGAAAGAATTTGTTAATAAATCGAATACTTATAACGGCGTTTTTTAGTATCATCTAGCGCAGTCTGAGATCTAAAACTATGCTCAACCAAAGCAGTGTGAGATGAGTTGGGAAACGAATTGTGTTTGTTAGTCGAACTACTGGGATGAACGCATAGGTCTGAGGAGCCGCAGGCAGTTATACTATTTGGGCGTTGACCGAAGTCGTTGCTCGATGAGCATAGAGATTCATGGTACGAACCAGTTGTTGGATCAATCGTTTCCACATGTCCATTAGACATTTGGCCATTGCTTCCATTTGCACTTGCCATCAGCGGTGAACTGGATCTCACAGCTAAATGGTTGGGTAAGGAACACGTTAATGGTTAGTTAATCCATAGATATGTGCATAATTGAGTACAAACCAGTTGCAGATCCATTAGAGATCACATGTCCATTAGACAGTGAGCCATTGATTCCATTCTCGCCCATCAGAGGTGCACTACACTTAACGCCTGAAAACGAAAACAAATGCTTAAAACTTCTTTTACCCACCATATACTCTAAGCTTACCATTCATGCGATAATTGCCATTGGATGAGTTTTCAATGTCAGCGTTTTGAGGAGTAGAAACTCCATTCGTTTTACTACTAGCATCATCCTTGACGCAGCGCATAAGAAACAGCAATGAAGAGCCAACTAATGGCGGCAGTCCAGCTAATATCAGTGGCAGCGTATACGATCCCGTGCTATCGAAAATGTAGCCAGCAACTGGTGGACCAATGGTCAAAGGAAGCGAGCACAGGCCCAGCAGAAAACCAATTGCCTGCGTCGCACCCGACGGACCACAGATCTCATAGGCAATCGGACCCAGCAGCGAAATGAAGCAGCCATCAAAGAGACCCATGACCAGGGCGAATGTGACGAGTATTGCATAGGAGCTGGTCAAGGGAAGTAGCAATGTGACCAGACCTATGCACACCAGCGACAACTGCTGCAAATACATTCGATTCACTCCAGGCATATCCGCAATGACACCAAAGATTAGGCGACCAATGCCAGATGTAATGCCAATGCACATGACAGGTAAATTGACATCTCGTCCCGGGAATGAGGTCTCCACAAACTTCATCATGTGCACATAGGGCACAAAGTAGCCAAAGAGCGCGAGTGGCACACACAAGGCCCAGATGACATAGCGTTTCTTCTTCCAGATATCCACATTGACAATGGAGCGCAAAAAGACATTAAAACGCGAACGTCCGTTCTTTTTCTTGGGCAGATCCAAAGGCAGATGCAGTGGCTTGTACACAAAGGAACAGACTATAATAAATGCGGCCATAAGACTCATTATCTATAAGAGAAAACTTATTAAGAAACCACTAGAAAACTGAATATGCAGCTACTTACTCTCAATGTTGCCTCCAGACCATAGTTTTTGAGCAGAGTATCCAAGCCAGGTGGCAGTATAACCGTAAATACACTCGAGCCAGCTGTAACAAAGCCGCTCACCTTGCCCAAATAGCGTTTAAAGTAATGTCCCAATATGGCCAGCGTGGGCGTATAGGCCAAAGCTCCACCCAATCCAAACATAATGCCATATGTAAAATACAGAGCAGTCATATTATCAGAGCAAAACGATGAGAGCAACAGTCCACCCGAGGCGAGCATGCCACCCAAAAAGGTGGTCAAACGCAGGCCAATCTTGTCGGTTAGCACGCCAGCAACCGGTGACAGAAAGAATGTGGTGCCAATGGCCAAGGAACCAACAAGAGCTGCAAATAAAAGAAAATACTTTCAGTTAAAGTCGTCATATTACATATTGTTTTAAGTTGTGGCTTTGACGCTTGTATATTTTTCACACCCATTCCTTTTGCATTTCCAATCATTTAACTTTACATCATCGGTACATAAAAGCCTACAAGTTGCATTTAATATGAATCGAATCTCACGTAATTGCGGTTAATTGTGAAATGAAGTGTTTTTTCCATATTCTGCCTACCGCCAGCAGCTGAAAGCTGACAGTTGAAACTGAAGCTGTAAAACGCATGAATGGCAATCAAAGTCGATTGTGCAATTTGCACATTTGGCACGATCGGGTGACTCAATGGGATTAGCTATGTCAATAATTGCGGGTGGAAAAGAGTCTGAAATCTGTTGGAGAATTTCAAAAGAATTGGAATTTAACTATCAAAAATACCGCCACTACAAATAATATTATTGATTTCTTATAATAATTTTTAATTGACAATAGCAACTGCATTCTATTATTTAATCTTATTTTGCTTGCAATCGATGCGTGAAAAGAAAAAGTCAACAGTTATGCACGTAGTTTTAGAACGTGAATAACACCTAACTGACAGATTTGGGTTAATTCTTTGTTCAATGGATGCATTGGCGACCCACTTTTGATAAGAACCCAAGCACCCAAGCCGTGATAATGTATAATTTAATAAGTCAGTTGAAGCGATGAAATCAAGAGTGTCAACGTCCGGTATCGCTAAATGCAAATGACGCAACTGTGAAAATTAGCACAAAAGATCAACAATTGTGCACAGCATAGATTACTTGCATTAGAAGACATAAATTGCATTTGAATATTAGGTTCAGCAGCAAAACAAAGCATAATTTGTATCTTATACATTTCTCTTATGCTAAATTTAGACATGACCTACATTCACACGAAGGCCAAGCAAATCATGTCCGCATTTTGCCAAGCACCTCTGTGTAATCAATACTGCCAAGAACAAACACACACACACACTAAGTAGCTCGGATATGCACTACGATACTGTAGTACTCTTTGCAATTTGGGCAGCTATGAAAAACCCGGCAACGAGAACAAACACACAATTCAATGTCAATGCCAGAGCCGGCGCCCGATGTCGCTGTCTCGGTTTATGGCTCGTTAACGATGTCGGCAAAGCAACGCAGCCAGAGAGAACGAGGAAGAGAGAGGGAGAGAGTCTGAGAGAGAGGCAGTTAATAGGAATTGAGAGAGCTGAGCGAGTGCGAGAACGCTTGGGCAAAGAACTAAATACTATTAGATAATAGTTGTCTGAAACATTGCCAAGGGTCTTTATAAATAACAAAAGCGTTTAACTGACGGCAGACATGACAAACATTACATCAACTTTTACCGGGAAAAAGAAATGATTGTGCCAAAACAAAATAGCCAAAAAATCTCATTCAAACCTTAGAGGGAAGCTCTTTAAAAACAAACCATATTTGTCGTTAGAATACATACAAAACAACACATTTGATATTCATTCATTTAAATAGTGACGTCTTTAAAATCAATTTGAAAAATCAAAACAACGCCGTTGTGGTATGTGCGAAGTCCCTGAACCCGAAGCTTAAACTAAACTAGAAACATATTATATTTATGAATTGACTTGACATTCTTCATGTTTCGAAAGAAAAATTCAAAAGTTGATTAGGTTATCGGTTACATACTTGATATCAATAAATTTTACACGAGCTGGTTTAAACAACGACTTGCAATTAATACGCGTGGATAATTTTATTGATATTATTGACACTTTAAAATGTGTGTGTGGGGCGTTCGGATGGAGTGCTAAGATGTAAAGTTCCTAATATGGCGGGCTTGGATTCGGATTACGAGTTAAGCTTTAATCATATGGCGGAACTAAATCCACTCAACCAATCGGTTGAGCTAGCTTGAGCTGCTCTAAGCTGACTTGGGTGACCCAACGCTTGGAGGATCGCTGTCAAGCGGCGGGCGGCGATGATGCACTTGAAGGGCTTCCAAGTCGTTGCCAAACGCCAGTCGACCAAGTAACTGGGTCAGTGGCATGTGGCATGCGGCCTGCACAATTGTGCCATTCATTATGTGGCGTCTTTGGACGCGGCTTTTGTCCATCGTCTTTGGGCCAATGCAACTGGTCTTCTTCATTTAAACAAGCTGCTAAACGTGGCGTATGCGCAATTTCGCCGAACCCCCAAACAAACGAACCTTGACAAACAAGTCTTAAATCAATTGAACTTTGCTTTTCTCTCACACGACGTCACCAGTTTCTTTTTCTAAGCTGATAATCGCATAGATGCGATTCACATAAATCATATATTCCAAACATGTTCCGGTCCAGACCACTTCATACTAAGTATGAATGAACTCTCAGATATTTAACACTTGTAAAAAATCGTTGAACACAGCTTAGAAACTGAGTAATAAAAATATGGAATATCTTTCACAGATAGTCTGGCTTTAGTTGTTTATCAGAAATTTATATTGATTTATAGTTTGCAGAGCTTTAGCTCATCATTTTTGTGCCGTGTAGATAATTTTAATTAAGCACGCAAATTTATTTTGCTGCAAACGACCTTTTTGCTGCTGCTCAACAAAAAAAAAAAAATAATTCTCAATTTCTCAACTCTCATCGACTCCAGCGGACTTGACATCGTCATTGCCGACGCCGTGTTGAATAACGTTTTGTGATCCAATAAAACTTTTAGCAATTTAATTCACTTGACGTCGACAATGTTGGGCTCGCATATGTGTATGTATATGTACATACCCTACGTGCACTCACATGTGACAAGTTTTATTGAACTCAAGCGACACAGGAATATCTGTAGGGATCGTATGTCCGCAAGAGTCAAAATTCTTAAATGACAAATTCCAGAAAAAATATTTTGTCGAAAGCCGAGAACTCAGATCAATTGATTTCGAGAGTGAAAGTTCAGATTTTGCTCATTTCATTCATATAAAAATACATAATTGATACGCCAAAGTCAGCAAAAATTCATAACTCTTATCATCAGACTCAAGTAGGTCTCGGATCATAAATAAATCAATGTAGTATAATTAATTAAATGCTGTCAATTTGATGAGCAAAACAACTGTTCAGTTCCCAAACAATACAACTTAATCTGTATTTTTTTTCGCCTTCTGCATAATTACAATCAATTGAAGATTGTCACGAAATCCGAATCAATTTGCCTTTGGCCCTACTCTAAAGGGATTAAGTACGTTGCGCAAATTGCTTGTGTACACAGTGAGAAAAGTGTTGTAAGTGAAATGAAGGATTAAGTGAGACAAATTGTGGCTTAACACTCGCCTCTTCTGATATTGCTTACCCGCTTTGCTGTTGGCTTCCGTATCGCCTTGGGCCGTTAGTCGTTCGGTTAGGAGCTTGTGCAGCACGCCGTACGTGTTGATAAGGCCAAAGATGACGCCGTTGCATAGAAAGGCACTGATCATAACCAACCAGGCGCGAGCACCGCCATCCGGTGGCTCCTTACCGTGTATATCTCGACAGCAGGGTGCCTCAATGTGCTGCTGTTGTGCTCCATTCTCGTGTGCCTTGCCATTTGACAGCTTATCCTTGTGTCCATGTCCATTGCTGGCTGTGTGTCCATTGCCACGCTCCGCAGCGCTCAATATGCGTCCATTTGTCTGACCGGCAGTTGTGTCTAACGGTTCGTTCTCAGCCATTGCTTGGTGCGGTTTCTGAAATTTTAAACTGTTTACAACTCGTCTCGCTGTCTATCTTGGCACTAAGAGATATGTGGCTATGCGGTTTACAGCTTGAACTAGTTGACGTATCTCAACAAAACACTACAGTCGCTTAAGTGACGCGATCTAAGATTTAATTGTAATTATCTTTTTTTTTGTTTTTGTTGTCGCATATTCAACTGCAATTTAGACAAAATGTAATTTAAATCTTGTTTTTCGAGGACTTTGATGTGACACCAAACTAATGGAAGTACTACATAAGAATCAATTTGTGTAGATTTGTTCTATGAGAAACTGTTTTGACTTTCTTTGCATGATTTTTTAAACTTTCAATATTAAAAACCAATTTTTTCTTTGTAGTTTAAGAATGAAACCGTTTTTGAAACAATTTTAAAGTTAAATGCTTTGTATTTTGAACTATTGATAGAAGGTTTGAATATAAAATATTATTATTATTGATGTTAAATAAACTATATATAGTAGACGAACTCTAATTTATTTGCATATTGATAATTATTGCGTTCATGGACAAAACACAATAAATGCGCAGTTCTTAAACATTTAATATTGTTATAGCACGTTTTTAACTGGTGCATGAATACAATTTTGCAAACATAGCAATTTTTTTCTTTCGAAAAAGAAGGAAAAACGAATAAGATTTAATGATGGCCATGTCCAATGGAATTAATTAAGCTCATAATTAAAGTTATATAAATAATCAAAAAGTCAGGTAGAGATTATAAGTGTACAACTAGAATATGCAAATATTATCTGCAAGAATTTGGGTTATTGTATGTCTGCGATAATGGTATTTTGACAAGCATTACATGCCAAAAAGAAAATATGCACAAAGCTCAGCGAAAAATTAAAAACTAGACTAGAACAACAAAGAGAAGATATGTGAGAGCTACAATGTTGTAAATCTGTTGATGTTACTCTATTTTACAAGCGGTATCTGTTTGCCACTACAACTGGATTGTTTGTATGAGGCAGTATTATCAATTTGCACGTGTCTCTCCCTCGCAAGACGTCCCAAACGCGGGGGGTCATGCAATCAAACTACAATCAAAAATCGAAGGTACAAACTCGCGACATTGCTTACGTAATGCAAACTTATTGCATAGAATTATAGGTTTCACCTACATGGCAGCGTGTTTTTATTATTTAAGTTACGTGTCTTAATATAAATGCACTGTAGTAGAAGTTAAGGAAAATTATTTCAAAGATCCCGTTGGGAAATTGCGTGGCGCGTTAACCGACGCCACTGAATGGACGCTCACAAGTGACGAAGACGAAATCGTTACGAACTGGGAGCAGAAATAAAAACACAACCGAACGCTTGCGTTGCCGGCAACGGAGTGAAAAATAATTCAATTATTTTACACGAGTCGTTGCTGTGTTGTGGTGCAAAATCAAAAGCAAAAGCAAAAAAAGAATACATTTTGTCACTTACTCACGAGGCGCCGTCTAATCGGAGCACAAGTTCAAAACGTGAAACGTTCTCTTTCTCTCTAGTAAACAAATATGTTTCTAGTTTTGCGGTAACCGTTGGCAACGGCCAAAACAGCACAGATGACCACAAAAACAAAACAGAACGCCACTGAAAAAGTGAACGCATTTCATTGCTCTTGTTGCTGGCCCTTAACAATTAAATTTGCTATAGTATATAACTGAAATGCATCCACTGTTTCTTTAGTTGGTTTTTTCTTAGTGAAATCACATGATCAATTGGCAGGGCAGGCATCAATTTTGTTGCTGTGCATTTTTTTTGGTCAATTGATTCCAATTCTCAGAATTAGAAACTGAAGCTGTCGACACTTTTTTATGCTAGCACATAAATTGGCCATATCCGTTTCGGGTCCAAGCATGTGTACATACTTCAAAGCAGCAAGAGCAATCAGCGAGCATATTATCATCATCAGCAGACAATTCGTCTTTATAAGATGACCCCCGGTGTTGAAGTATCATCTGCGAAATTATTATTGTTGGCGCCAGAATCGAGCAGACAATGCAAATGTATATAGAGTTTACTTTCGTTTTATGTATTTAAAGGCTACATACAAATGTAAAATGTTTAAATATATTCGAATAATGAAATGCATATGTATATTAACTTACGTGTTAGTGGAAGATTCATGTTTCAGATTAATTTATAATAATACTTAGATATAAACTTTATTTTATCAACTGCTCCTCTATGGACATTGCTGTGGGTAGCGCACAATTCGGTTGATCCACTATTAACTTGAAGTTCTTATCGGGCCAATTGAATTCCAAACGTTGTGTTGGCTCAGTCTTGCCATCAAGTTGTGCATTGCAGAATGCCTCCATCATGCGAGGCACTAGATCATCGGGTATTAGTACCTGAATCCAATAGCCCAACACGCCAAACGGTTCATTCACGCTAACTGCAGCTCCTGTTACTGTTTCAGCAACAAGTGTTAGGGCCAAATGTTGTGCCTTGAATGTAAAATGACGACCATGACGTATGCGATCCTGAAAAAAAATACAACATAGGTTAATCTACTGAAAACATAAACCCTATGTTTAATTTACTTTAATGGCCAGTAAAAGATACTTTGCAGCATAGGGCGCCAGCGTGATTTCAATGCCATCTAGGGATATGCAGTCGGGCGCTTGTGGCTGATTGTCGAGTGGACAGGACTTATGCAAGGAGTTGCTGCTCATTGACATAGATTGTGGAAAGCTTGGTTCTTCACGCTTCATCTGAGACTCCGTCAGTGGGCGATTGTTCTCCTCGATGGCACAGCGCTGGTTTAAGGTCTGGAAGTCAACCTCTTCCTTTATCAAATTGGTTGGCTTTTGTTCCCTGAATGTAAACTCTGCATTAACGCCAGCTAAATCGGAGCCCTGCTTCTCCAGATCATCCTGCAAATTGAGCAGTGTTTCGGGAAATAGTTCGAACACGCTCATTGTGCGCTGCATGTTTGTGACCAGCCAATCGCCTCCAGTTTGAACATCCTTGGAGAGAAAATTTAAAACGCCACGACCATTCCAGCGTGAGGCCTGCTCCACTTCCTCCTCAGTGACACCGACTATCTGGCAAAAGTCTACAGTGCCAAATGGTGTGTCAATGCAGCCCAGCTGGGGATCTTGTGCTACCAGCAAACTTTGCATTCGCGAATTTGTGCTGCCATCCAAACACTTTCGCCATGGAATATTGTCCCCAAAGCACAATCCGTTGCCTGTCTGGAAACAATAGCGTGCAATAGATTGCAGCAAATTTGCTGGCCAAGTGGGTGGCCTGACAGATTTTTCTGGGTTTTCTCGCTCTTGTTGCAGCTCTGCTTCTGTTTTGGCCAAACGAAAGGTCAACTCAAAGCCCATGCCTGATCGGGTCGTGTGTTCCTCCTTTAGATGCACCCTTTGGTCGCCATGCAAATCACTGAGTCCAAAGCTAACATAATGCCAGTGTGGAAGGATTCTCAATTCGTCACCTTCGCCCTGACCATTATTGCTGTACATGCTAATGTAGTCCAGCGGATCGGAGCCTCCCAGCCAGTATTTTAACAATGTCGTCACTTGCAATGGGTTCGGCTGATCCGGATAAACGGAGATAAGGTGATCAATAAGAGACTTTAAGCCGGGCGGTGGCTGAAGTTCTGGTTTCTTTTCCGGATTTGTTGATGCAGCCATAATATTAAAATGATTTTATTAAAAACAAAGCGAAACCATCGATTGAATGGTCGATAGTATCGATAGATAACAAAGGCGAGCAATGTATGCTGTGTAAAGTACGGACAAGCAAAATTTAAGCCGCAGTGTTAAATAAATATGCAACAAAAAGCTTGGACATCATACTAAAAAGACATAATTAAAAGATAAGCACAAAACAAAAATAAAATTAACCAGTTTTTAGAAACATTTGCTTCAACAAAATTTGGTATTTGCACTTCACACACGACGCGGTCACATTGCACACGACACCGCGATTTAATAAGAAAAATTTGCAATACTTTTTATAAACGCACAAAATGGAGCCTTATGATGTCGTCGTCAATCAGCCTGTGGTCATTGATAACGTAAATATATATTAGCAAAAACATATAAGAAATCAAAGATCCAATTGCCGCTCCCAAGACATCTGGTCAGCAATTTGCAGCGACAAGTGACATCACCAAACTAACACACGAATAAGCCAAGCTGCCTCCGACCCTCGTCCCTTTGTGCATAAAACTTTCTCAGCCAGCATTTTAACTGTTTATATATGTGCAAAAGAATGACTAATTTCCAATAGATGAAATTTATTCAATTTTGGGACTTCAATGCAAATACTATACAATTTAATTGCGAAAATATTCAATTTTTCTAACGAGTCCAAACAATGGAAGTTTTCGGTGAAAAGTGAGCACCAATTCGAATGCGTCCATCCAGTTTCATGCGGTTATTATATTTTTCTTGATATACTACAGGCTGGCGTTCCCTAACCCATTTGCATTGTTCCATTAGCAATTTGACATTGCGATCCGGCATAATACCACATTTTCCATGAGGTTGACAAAATAGTTGAGGACGATGCATTTTATGAACTGGATCGCGAAAGTAATCCCTGTAGTTCTGGCATTCCAAGTAAAAGTTATCTACTTCACCCAGGCTTCGATAGTTAATACATGAGAGTGTAATTGGTAGTGCATATTTTAAAATTGACTTGCGCTGGAAACGTGAGCTCCTTGACACCGTCAACATGTCCACATCGGGTATTAATCTCTTGTCCATATTGTGCGCGAATTTTGTTACTCAAATAAATATATATATATGTTACTTATGTTAAATTAAGATTGTAATGTTTGAAAACGAATACTACAGTAAAATGATTACTTTTGCAGGGCTCCGGTGTGATCAAAGCTGGTTTTGCTGGCGAGCACATTCCAAAGTGCAGGTTTCCCAATTAGTAAGTAGCTTTTTAAAGGATTATAAACGACTGGCTAAATGGTATTAAATCATGGTGTTTCTTACAGCATTGGCAGACCAAAGCATGTGCGGGTAATGGCCGGCGCTTTGGAGGGCGACATTTTTGTCGGACCCAAGGCGGAGGAGCATCGAGGCCTGCTAAGCATACGTTATCCCATGGAGCATGGCATAGTGACGGATTGGAATGATATGGAGCGCATATGGAGCTATATATATAGTAAAGTATGTATTTAACTTCAGTCCATGGTAAACAGGCATTTAATTGATATGCGTTTAGGAACAATTGGCCACTTTTACGGAAGATCATCCTGTTCTGCTCACAGAGGCACCATTGAATCCACGTCGCAATCGCGAAAAGGCTGCAGAATTCTTCTTCGAGGGCATCAATGCACCAGCGCTCTTTGTCTCCATGCAGGCAGTACTCAGTCTGTAAGGAACACCAATTCGTTTGGCTATCAACATTGTTTTAACTAATCAAATTATCGTTCAGCTATGCGACGGGTCGTGTGACAGGTGTTGTGCTTGATTCCGGTGACGGTGTGACGCATGCGGTGCCCATCTATGAGGGCTTTGCCATGCCTCACAGTATTATGCGTGTGGACATCGCTGGACGTGACGTGACGCGCTACCTGAAAACACTCATACGTCGGGAGGGCTTCAATTTCCGTTCGACAGCCGAATTCGAGATTGTGCGTTCGATCAAGGAGAAGGTGTGCTATTTGGCAACCAATCCGCAAAAGGAGGAGGCTGTGGAGACTGAGAAGTTTGCATACAAACTGCCCGATGGCAAGACATTTGAAATTGGGCAGGCTCGTTTCCGTGCACCAGAAGTGCTCTTCCGGCCCGATCTGCTGGGTGAGGAGTGCGAGGGAATACACGATGTGCTGATGTATTCCATTGAAAAGTCGGATATGGATCTCAGAAAAATGCTCTATCAGAACATTGTGCTGTCCGGTGGTTCAACGCTTTTCAAAGGTTTTGGCGATCGCCTGCTGTCCGAGCTGAGAAAACACTCGGCAAAGGATCTGAAAATCAGGGTAAGCTTTATGAAAATTAGTTGCCTAGAGTCTATTCTAACTTGTGTATTTTGTGCTTAGATTGCGGCACCACAGGAACGTCTATATTCCACATGGATGGGTGGCTCGATTCTGGCATCGCTGGACACCTTCAAAAAGATGTGGGTCTCAAAGCGAGAGTTCGAGGAGGAGGGCCAACGTGCCGTGCACCGAAAGACTTTTTAGTTGGTTTATTCACTTAAACTCGTATGTGTAAAAGGCTTATTAAACTCTGTATCAAATGAGAAACCATGTGTCACAGCTAACATCAAACAAATATCCTCAAATTTCATAACAAATGTGTGTTGCATGTGCATATATGCATCAATAGGCGCAAAGTATTTAAAAATGCTATTTATTGAAAATATTGCTTTTCGCAGCATAGAAAATAAAAAAAAAAAACTGAAATACATTAAATGTAATCCCTCTTACGCAATGATCAAATCTTCGATTAAAGAAACACAATGCGGAATCAATACAACGAATTAATGGCTCCACACACACACACACACATTAGTCATACGCATTGCCATATGTATCTGAGCCGTTCATTCAGTTAATTATTGCGCTCTCTTTGGGTTCAACTGTAGCGCTCAGTTGGCTTTCAGTTGTTTAATCGTTTGGTTGTGTCTCAAGCACAACAATCTCTATGGCAACGGCGAATCACAAGCTTGTGTGTTTAAAGCTCCAAACAATTGTTGGCTAAAAAATTTTGTCACGGGCTGTGAAAAAGGCTTGAATTGAAATTTCTGGCATTCGGTTTTATTGTTGTAAAGCGCAACCATTTGGAACCGAATTGAAAACTTTGCAATGGCTCAGGTGGGCGAGCGAGTTAACGAAACTGAGGTAAGTCAATGTGCTTAAATAAAAAAAGTATAAACGTAATAACTAACTATTTTTTCATACGCGTTTTAACCTTGATCTTGCGTATAATCCTGTGAATTTTGCACATGTCTATAGACAATGAATGCATTTCCCCTATTGCTATTTTCACTGTGACTTTAATAGCTGTTCGTGCACCGGTTAGCCTTGTGTGTGTGTGCGTGTGTATCTATGCATTTTTATGTGTATACCTAGTAAAATAATGCTATCTACAATATAGATGTGCTATGCGAAATTAAATATTTATCATGTCAGCTGTATTGATTTTATAATTCTCACGAAACTATTAAAAAATGTATAAAGAACTTTTGTGGTGTCATATCCTTTTGCATTATTCATCAGGACGTCAAACGAAGAGCTTTGTAATGTGTGTATGTATCTACTTAAACCAAAACAAATATAATAATACTCTTTCTGTAAAAACATCCTCGGCCTCATTTGCAGCACTTTTAGCTAATTGTTTAAAGTTCAGTTAGTTCAGTTTATCAGCAAGGCACCATATCATGTACATATTGTATCTTGAACAAGCAAAATGCACAGATAAGAAACGTTAAAAATGCTATTTAGACCAAAATCAATTCACATTTAGTTGGCAACTCGAAGAGAGACAGCATCGTAAAATGGCTTCATCTGTAGGTTTAAAGCAAAAGAAAGTAAAGTTTCAAT
The DNA here is from genome assembly GCA_035044725.1 of Scaptomyza caliginosa. Lineage (NCBI taxonomy): Eukaryota > Metazoa > Arthropoda > Insecta > Diptera > Drosophilidae > Scaptomyza > Scaptomyza caliginosa. The sequence continues at coordinate 1,881,585 of JAWNNR010000686.1, forward strand.
ATAATATAATTCTCTCTTTTAGATGAAAGCAATGGATGCAAATCGCTATGCGACAAAGAAAACCATTGCGCAGGGTATGCTGGACATAGCGCTGCTAACGGCAAATGCATCCCAATTGAAATATATACTGCAAGTTGGAGAACAGCATCAGTTCTACAAGTTGATGCTCATCTTGATAAGCTTATCCATAGTGCTGCAGGTGAATAGAAAAGTTTATTTAATTCTTTCTGCATTTTATGCTGCTTGCGGGGTTGTAACGGTTATAACGGTCCTTTTACTAGATATTATCGGGCGTATTGAGCTTGTCGCTCAGTTTATTGAGGGATTGCCGACTGCACCAGCCAGAGTTCCATCAATCGGCCAATGTGATCAATCATGTCCGCACCGGTTTTGCCTTTTTCACAACAATGTTGAATCTATTTATATCGGCCTTTGATAGTCGCCTGCCCCCGCCACAGGGCGAACTTTTAAACAATGTTAATTAGAGTTATTAAGTGTTTAAGGGAAACTAGTTGTTTACCTAACCTAAAATGTTTAATCTCAATTTTATACAGCTATTGGTTGGAATTCTGTTTGTGGCCATCGGCAGTCTGAATATAAACAAGCAGCAAGACCAGACGGCAGCAATCATATTGAACGATATCATATTGGTGGTCATCTTTGTAATATCGGTGGTGAATGTTATAATTTCCGGTTTCGGCATCGAATATTCATCCCAACCGCTTAGACTCATCGATCAGCACGCTAAAGTACCATAGAGAGATATACAAAAATAATGTATTATTATCAAATAGACCTAACAACTAAGTAGTATTAAAATTAATTTGTAAAAGTGCATGTGTTTCATTTTATAAGGTTTTTATATTTAATAAACAATGTATAACACAACAAATCTGTTTCTGCTCTTTACTCAGGTGATTGCTGGTGTTTTACTTGTTGTGCAATCTCTGGGCACCATTGAGAAGTCGCGGGATCGCTCGATACTTATTAAAGTCAATCATTTTACGGATGCGTTCATATTTCTATCTGTATTTTGTGATATTATCAAAATGAATTTCGGCTTGGATCCTGCATTACCATACAAAGAAGGCGATGTTGAAGTTGTTAGGCCATAACTATAAAAAAGTATTAACAAATTAAGTTAAATTAAATAAAAAAGAATCTCAACGTTTGCCAATTTCATAATAAATTTCAACAAATATTTTAAAATGCGCGGCTATTTGTAAATGTTGTTGTGTACACACTGGCTATTCATCAGCTGGCCAGCTATCGATATTCGATTAGCAAAATCGCACAAGTTGTACATTTTAGCGTCATTGGAAGTGTTTGTTTGGCGGCATTCGTGAATTCTATTATTTTTAGTTATAATATTTGCTGTGCAAATTCAATTGCTCATTATGTCCGACGACGACTGTGATATTTTCAATCTACCAATAAAACAGAATAATGGTAAGCATTCAAAATGTACTAGTTTATACAGCTTCAATAAATATTTGCACTTGCAGCAGTGCCACAGAATCTGTTGGTGCTAGAACAGGATACCAGCGAAACAGACTATGATTTTATTAGAACTAGTAATAACGCCAAGAAACCTGCAAAGGTCTCAAAAACCAAGCGTACGACACAGAAAAAGGCTAGCAAACAACAAAAGCAAACTGGCAATGAACAGAAAGATGAGACAAATAATAATGAGCTCAAAGAAAAAGCAGCAACAGCAGCAGCAATAGCGTCCGCAACTAGTCCTGATGCAGAAAGTGAACTCATCGTCTTGAAGCTAATCCAAGAAATGGAGCAAAAACAAGCCAAAGATATAGACGCACTGCCTGTTGCTCGGCGCACACGCAGATCCTTGGGCAAGAAAAACGAATCAAAAGAAGTTGCAGTTGTCGCAGAGCAATCGCCACCCAAGAAACAAAAAGGTCGGGGTCGAAAGAAAGCAGCACCAGCAGCAAGACCAGCAACCAGACAGACACAGAATCCAAATGGATTGAGCATAGCTGAGATAGCTGCTCGCTCGACAGTCATTGATACTATTGATATGGTGTCAGCTGTTGTGCCAAGAGTTGAAGGATTTGTAAGAAAATTTCCATTATCACAATCAAGTGTGTGTTTTCAATACAAATTTTATTTAATTGCAGATAAATCTTGATTCGGATGAGGAGACTGATCAGTTGTCAGTCAAATTGGATGAAGAAACATCCGTAAATAACTTTGAAGAAGAGAACCCAGTTCTCGACATCAATTTAAATTGGTAAACAATATTACCTAGACTCCATTGTATATAAATCTTATATCATTTTTATATTTCAGGCTTGGTGAGATTCAATTTTATAAATTGCGACAATATCAAAAGTTTGCGCACATGTTCAAAGAAGTTGCCAAGCGCAATAATGTCCCCATTAATGATATTATTATAAATATGGATGAGAAATTTATCAGTCAAACGGAATCGCCAGAAAATGTTGGTCTTAAGGTCTATCACATATTAAGTAAGTGTATAAAATTGCAACTATGGTTAAAATGTTTATTTATAACCTTTTTTTAAGGTGGTTGCGCCTTGAAATCAACCAACGCTGTAACTGAACATAAGAAAGATGAAAATACTTTGATAAAACCAAAGAAGTTTCAGTTAAAAGTACAGGGAGATAAGTGGAAACAACCAGTCATAATACAAATGAAGAAGACGGAAACATTTAAAATGCTCTATATTAAATGTGCCGAAGAAATGGATTGCGATGTGCGCGATTTTAAATTATTGTAAGTTTTTTTTTAATAGTTTTTAGTATTGTATTTCTTTTTTACAAACAATATTTCTTTGCAGCTTCGATGGTGAATTACTGGCACCAGATGATACACCCAAGAATCAGGAAATGGAGGGCAATGAAATGATTGATTTGCGAATGAAATAAGATCGATGATAATAGCATATGTGTTTAAAGTTGTACGTTTTTTTTTTAGATTGTGTTTTAATGTCAGCAAATAAATGTCATAATAAAATGTTGTTACTGTTGGTTACATTTGTGTCAAGCTGCTGCTGAAATCACAAAGAGCCCTTCTCAAGTAGCGAACATTTCAGCATCCAACACCCTAAGATTTCTTTACACACCCCTAATACTATGTTTATCTAGCATAGACTGTTGTATTTAAACACGAACACACACACACACAAAAAGCGGCCGGAACAAAACAAAATTATTGTTGATATGCTTCTTGGCAGAGGATGATAATGATGATTTTTGTTGGGGTGTAGTTTGGGGTGGTTGGCGGTTTCTCTCCCTCTCTCGCATCACTCTCTTGCTGTCTTGGGCTCTCCCTTGTGCAGTTTCCCATGGAATTTAACTGCACAAATTCTGACACAGGACTTGTCGTGTGTAAAAGTTTCATGCGCAGCTTTCGCGAGCGTATGAGAGAGAGTGGAATCTTGAAAGCACTCTCCAAGTTTGGTCAGCTGCCCATTGCAGCTCGACTCCTGCGAACAGAACGAGTTTATCCTTCGTGCTAAAAAGTCGCATTTTGTTCGCTTTTGTGCATCAATAAAAAAGAAAAAACTACAACATAATAACAATAATTGAATATTAAACAGACGTCAATAATAAGCAAAAGCAGAGACGTATAACAAAAATTGTGTTCCCTGTGTTTGTTTTGTCGCTGTTTATTTTATGTTTTCGAGTGCAACAAACAAAAGAAACGGAAAATAATTCTACAGCTTCCCCAAAACCATATCCTATATAGTCTAAATTATATGTATGTGCAACATTTCCACAAGCTTGGCGCCCAAATAATGTAAGCAAAACAAAAACTAAAACTTTAAACTTGCTTAAAAAGCTTATTCTGTGCTTACACATGTTTTTCCTGCTGCTGTTGTTGTTGTTGTTGAACTGTCTGTTCGTTGTTTGTTGTCGGCTGCCCACGGCATTGACAAATGTGTTTATCATGTTGGCTTTGAGACGTGAACAAGTTAATTGACATGCCCCAGACACAAACAGGCCAAAAACAGAGCCAACCTTGGACCACTGCTTCCGTTCCCCTTCCCATCCTAACCCCAGGCTTCAACTGTCTATGTGTTTGTGTGTTTAATAATTCATGTCGATTGTTGGGCATTAATATTTAAGCATGTATGTGCCGTTAGGTATCCACATGCTCATAAACATGCATATCAAACAGACTTTACTCACAATCAGAGACGCACTCTTCAACCGCTCTCTCTCTCTCTCTGTCTCTCTCTCTTTACGGAAGCTACCTTTGATTAAGTGCCGTCTAAAAATAGAACGTGACACCTGCTAAAAGCAACAAAATAATGAAAAAAAAAACATATTGAAGTTACTTTAGCGCTCTCAAGTGCGTAGTTGTTAAAGTCCTGCCAAGTCGAGGTCTCCACTTTTCCCCATTGATTTGACCGCAACTAATGGCTAGTGAGCGTCCACAAAACCAGTTAAGGGATTTCATCTCAAATCGCACTCAAAGGACCTCTGGTTCTGATTGCCCAGCTATCGAATTGTGTCGATTGGCCTTCGACTCTTGTGGGTGGCGGAGCGGTGGGCGGTGCAAGGGTTTGGCATACTGCACATGCACCTGATGGCCTTCAAATTTGCGTGTGTGTGTGTGTGTGTGTGTGTATACTTTAAGCTTTGTTCCGGGAAAAGCTTTTGAATTGCACCTGATGAGTCTATTATCCGTGCTGGAAATAAACAAACCCATTTGCAATTAACATTAAAGCTTTGCTCGGCTACCAAAAAAATTGATCATTTATTTCGTGGCACCTTTATTATTAATAACTGCTATATGAAATAATAAACGATTTATTATGAAAGAAGCTTGCTTTAATGTTGGTTGGTTCGTTTTGAAAAAGAGTAGAGTTTAATGATATACTTTACTTATATATATATATATAAAAATTTCAATAGATTTCTTAGAGCTTATAGCTCTTTGTTTCATAGCTGATGATTCATTGTCTTTCTTTCTGAAGATCCTAACTCATTTTTAAACGTTTAACTTCTAGCTCTCATTATATTTACTCAAAGCACAAATGAATTAAAGGGTATTTGTGTTGCAAATCAAAATATTTACTTTATTCAAAATGTTTTTTTTTGTTTTGACTTTGCCCTGGCAGACCGGAAGTAACATAACAAATGACACTTTGGGGCACAATTTGTGCACGTGTCGCATACACAACACACACACAAACACACACACACATGCAGACTTATTTGCATCACTGGCTATTTTGGACTGCATTGTCTTTTGGGGCCTGTTTCCTGAGCACAGCCTTCAATGCCACAAAACCCTTAATTTTTTTTTTGTTGTGTATGCAACGAACGCAACAAGCAGAGGAAAAACGAAAAAAAAACGGAAAGCAAAGCAAAACAAAACACGCTGACGCCATTTTGCCATTAATTCTGGCCACTTTACAGCCCGGGCCCAAAACAAACTTGGGCCGGCCGGAATGGCCAGCAAGAAGCAGAAGAAGAACCAAAAAAAAAAATGGGCATAAGGCTTATGTTAAGCCATGTGCAATTGCGCTGAGCTTTTTGGACATAACTGTACCAAAAGGGTTGTGGCATTAATGGATTAAGTTTTGCAGATGCACATTTAAATGTTTGTAGAGTAGAGTGTATTAATGAACACCCTTTTCCACCAAGAAAACAAATCAATATTTTGGCTTAATAACTTTTCAAGTACTTGAAAGCGTATTAAAACTTCGTCTAATGCATTTTTAGCTTTATCGCGTTGTTTGCTCGATTCATTTGGGTTGTGTGGTGTGTTCTTTGTTATTTGGCTTTTTGTTTGCTTTTGGTTTGGTAAACCATATTCTCTGTGTGTGTGTGTGTGTGAGGTTAGTCCGGTTAACTGCAATGGTTTTTTTTTTGTTGTTTCTTGTTCTCCTGCCTACCATAAAGTGCTTTATGAGGTTGTGTTTTAACAAACAGCACAAACAATTGCCACGAATGGAGTACTTTTTTGTACCTTTTTTTCTGTTTTCTTTTTGTAAGTAACAAGAGCTGCACAACTTCGAATGGAGTGTCGGAGTTAAGCAGAGTGCTTATTGACAACACTGGAAAAAATATAAGTTCTGTGTTTTCTTCCATTTGCTTTACTATTTCTCTGAGTGTATGTCTTGGAGCAGCATGATTGGTGCTTGGTGTTCCATTAAAATGGGCGTGCATTGAACTGTGTGGCGCACCAATTCGATATACTTGCCACTTGCAGCATTACGTATTCGCCCCGTTGCGTGCATTGTGACTTCCAACATGCAATTATTGCTGCTCTCTCTCTCTTTCTCTCTCGCCGTTTGGATCGCCCCCAAGGCTATCGAATGGAGCGCATTGTCATTGTGTTGGTTGCTCCTTTTTTTTCTACTGCTACTTTGTGTGTTGCCAAACAAAGCAGCCGTGTGGAGTGTTCCACAACTAAGACAAGCAATAAGTGCTGGTCTACAAATGTTGGTCCTGCCGCCAGGCAAGGAGTTCCCCTAAGAGCGGTGAGTGCTCTTATTAAAGTTCGTTTTGTTTGCTTTCGAAACAATGTCGTCGACGTTGTCGCTTAAAAGTGTCGACAACAGCGGCCACCGGCTCTTTGTGCCAGTCTAATGAAAAAAGTACAAGAAAAAAAAACTTGCAGTCTGGCATAAATACGATATATATGTATTATTATAATAAAAGTTGGTTGCAATCTGGGCTCAGCAAAAATAAAAAACTAAACGTAGTTTGAGGGAATTTTTCTTGTCTCAGATTTGAGGTTTGTCTAAAAAAAAATATTGCAGTTTTTTTGTTCTTTTTTTTTGTCACGGCAAGATGCCATAAACTGCATATAGATTAAATGATTGGCTAGACTTTTGCCATCAGATTGAATTGTCACATTTTGTTGTACAGTCGTGACTGGATATGTTGAACTCTAATAGCTTTACAATCGTTGAGTTAAATAATAATTAAATTCTATTGCTTCTTTCAGCTTCAACGTCTAATGAATGAAACATATTGTCTTATATCGTTAACTGGACCAATTTATACAATAAAAAACCAACAAAGAAGGAAAACCAAACAATCGAATACTCTACTCACCGACTCGTTGTCTTCTTATACAACGAACACGTACTTTATAGACATCATATTCTATTGAATACAAACGCACACATATCGCCAAAAAAAAAAATCATAGAGAAGAAGTTAACAGCAAGGATTGCTGTGTGATTGGGAGTTCCTTTGAGTTTTGATCCTTCCCCATCCAAGTGAAAGGAGAAAATTCATTCAAGACGGCGCCGCTAAAACCAAAAGCCTACAAATTTGGTCAGATGTTATGTTGTGGCTTCTGCTGTGGCAACATGTCGAAACGGGACTACAAAGTGGCCACCACAGATGGCATCGAGCTGGAGCCGTTGGGCGGCGAAAAGAGCGATAAGGAAAAGGACAAGGAAAAGCAAACGAATGGCGTCACCTTTGGTAAGTTTTTTCCACACTGTTTGCATTGCAATTGCCCTTAAAGGAAAAGTGAGTAGGAGAAAAGAAAAGGTCCTTAACATGATCAAAGCCTGCAGCCAGCTCGCTCTTCCTCTGCAATGAAATGAGAAAACAAATGCAAAGTGCTTAATTGCACTTGTGCATAATTCGACGCTCCACGCAATTTAAAACCCTTTCTCTGGTGACAATCCTTGACAGCCTTTCCGCGCTACTCCTTGCTACTTCGTCTTCATCAGGTTGTTGCCTTAATTACGCCAAATGCAAAACAAAAGCATTATAAATGCAAGCAAGACAGAAAGCAAATGCGACAGCTTTTGCTTTTTTACTTCGTTGTGGCGTTAATTTTGTATCCTGCAGGAAACCGTTAGTCATATGGCTCATACGCCCCGTTAGCCAAGGCCTTACACAAGAGAATGGCACCCAAAAACTCAACCAGCCCAGAACTCAGCCAGCCGCAAGTAAATATAATGAATGTCAGCAGTGTCTACTTCTCGTCCTGTTTGCTTTTTTTTCTTTTTTCCTTCCTTTATTTACATTTTTATTTTCGTTTCTGTTTTGGTTTTTTCTTGTGCAATTTCATAACCACAATTCTGTCATATTTTATATATATATATATGTATATTTCGCCTGTGGCGACTTGACGGCATTTGCCGCATGTTGCTTTCAAAGATGCCCCTGTCCCCCTTGCCATACACAACCAAAACAACCTCTCTCCAAGAAGGACATGCGTCAGACATTTACAGTGGACAGGCACGCCTTCTGTGTTTGGTTCAGATTTCTTTGGCTTGACTTTTTTCCTTGTGTGTGTGGCAGTGTGTGTATAAGCTTAGTTGCACATATATATCGTATAGCAATGGCGCCATGGGGCATATTAATTTTACATTATGTTATGTGACTTTTGGTCTGAGTTGTGATATTTATAGAAATGACTTCTAATGGCTCTAAATTACCAAGAAATTTGATCAAACCGAGAAGGTCCTTGGTAAGCTGTTAAAACTAAATAGTTTAAGAAATGTGAGGAATGCGTCTAGGCTAGAAAGAAAACATGGAAGTCCTGTAGAGGATAATCGAGGGGTAGAAGTAAATACTGCTAAGCCTCTGAATAATTTCACATGCATTTGGAAAACAAACTTCTGTGAATGTTTTTTGATAGCTATTCTAATTGATTTTCTTCAGTTCCACGCTGCACAGCTTTTGCCTTTCAACTGCAGACTTGTTTCTTTTGGCAGTTTCTTAATGTTTAATGACTAAATCTCTTACAAATTATAATTAATTATTGATTTTCAGTATGTCTAGACAAGTGTTGCAGTTGGTTTCGAGCAGTAAGCTGTGATTTGCAAAAGACAAAAACCAATTTTCAAACGACAACCCGCATGGGTGGTGCATAATATGTGAATAGGCAAAGCAGGCGGCCTGTGTGGGGCAATTTTGTGCTGTTATCTGTTGCAACAAATCGTTGGCTCCTTGTGCACGTTGTGCATGTTGCATGCTGGCACGAGGCGTCAAGGCGACGCATAAAGTGTGCCACAGAGCACCGCTGATGCGCACAAATGGGTAAACCACTCCTCCACCACTCTTCGCCCTCTCTCTCTCTCTCTGTCTCACTTTCTCGCAAAATCAGTGTCACGGGAGCAGGACGTGTTTGTGCTTGTCAGCCGGTCGCAATTAGGGATGCATAAACTGGAGTAAGCACTCAACGCTCAACGCCCACTCAAAGCGCAACAGAATGACGAATGTTTACCTTTTCAACCAAGCAGCCAAGCAACCAGAAAGAAAGAGTTTGTGGCAAGCAACATTTGAGATGTGGCAGCTGTCGATTTAGCTGCTGCTGCTGTTGATAATTGCAGGATGCGTTGATGTTGATTGCATTCTGAAAGGACTCACACACACACATATGCCTACTTGAGGCGACTTGACTTAAATAAAAAACTCCCGGCGCATCCCAAGCAAAAAATAGCTAAAACAGGCGAAGGGAAGAAACAAAATGGGGCTAACAGAAACAATACAAGCAGCGGGTGTGCGTGTGTGTGTGAGTGAAAGTAACAAGATATATATGTATATATGCATATTTGTATATAAAAATGGATAAAATGTGTTTTTGGGTCAGGCCACTTGAAGCATGGCAAGCAGGAAGTTGACGGGAAGGCGAATGTGAAAATATATAAAAAAAAATGCCAAAGCGCCTGCCACTGTGCAACAAATTATTGTTGCACAAAATGGCGCAAACGAAATGAAACACACACACACAATTAAATGCAACTACAAAGCGCAAAAGTTGAACCTAGCAGGCTTTAGTAATTAAATGGAAAATGAAAAATGCAGCGCGCCAAAGGCGAGTCAGAGATTCTGTCAGTCTGTCAGTTAGTTTGTCATTCAAGCGGCAAAACAACAATGACAGCAACCACAATCAAAGCGGTAGAGCCCAGGGAACAGGGCCAAAGGCATGCATGTTGCCATAATCAGAGCAAAAGGGGTGGCTATGGGAGGGAAGAAACGGCAAAAGTTACTTATCAAAACCTTTACTTCGCCTGTTAGTTTGTTTATAATTCAAAACAAAACTTGATATTTGACAGTTTTGTAAAGATAGTTTTGATTTCCGCTGCGTGTACTTGGTTTGCCAAGTTTTGACTCAAATTTATCTTTTAAATTGAAAATTTCCAACTACAAACTGTATAATTTATCTTAAACTTTTGTTCCTCAAACCAAAACGCATTGATTAATAACACTTTGTTTGCGAAAACTTTACTTTAAAAGTCTCAAAAGTTCAACGCTTACAACACCCCCCCGCCCACCTGTCTGCGCTGTCTCTTTGTCCGTAGGTTCTACTCGCAAGCAATGTTAAACATTTAGCTTGAGCTTGAGAAAGCAATTGCAATATTTCTGCACAATTAGTTGGCAATTATGTTGTGTTTGGGTAAAGGCTCTGAATGATTTGCCACTCAATTCAGGACTTGCCCCAATCAAATGCACTTCGTTCGTCATCGATTCCAGGCACTTGAAAGTCCTTAGTCCTTGGCTCCAGGAGCAAATAGCAATGGCACAAATCGAGTGCGGCTTCAACACGCGTTTTGCCAATTAATTAAATCATCGAACTTTCCACAAATTGAGTTCACAAGTGCACAGGTGTGTGTGTGTGTGTGTGTGCAAATGCATTTTCCGTAAAAAGCACAAAGGGAAACCATATTTGTGGCTATTCATGTGGAAATGATGTTTAAACTGCTGAAAAGAGAAAAAACAACTTTTGTATTAAACATGCTAGAAAATTCATTTTCTTTATAGCTTCATAGACACTTGATTAAAATCAATGAATATATTCATGCAATGTCTTGTTCTTGGCTCGTTCATCTAATCGTAATGAAGTGCTGCGATTAACAAGCACTCAATCGAGCAATTACAAGTTTCAAGACTTTTCGAACCCCTAGACCACAACACCCTTCAGCTGTAGCTCGTCTAGCAACTTGCTTAGGCGACTAAAAATATTTCATTATATATATTTAGTGCCTGGCGGCAGAGGCAGAGGCAGTGGCAGAGGCAGAGGCAGCAACCAGATGACGCAGTAACTGCCGCAACAGCACAAGCTTAAATTTATTGATTGTTTCATAAACAGCGATTATTTAACCACCACATTTCGATTTCGCACCCAGAGCATGCCCCAAACCATTGCAGACACTTGTGGCCATGTACAACAAGCGACCCGAAGCCCTTGACGCAGTTTAAGAGCTGCGGCTACAGCATACACTGAGCGAAACTAGGTAATGGCGTATGAAAAAGTTCTTTAGCTTTCAGTCAATGTTTCTCCAAGTGCACACACACACACACATACATTTATAGCAAGTTGATTCGCTCTTGTGTTTGTTGGGGGGGTGCTAGGGGCTGGGGGTAGATTGTAAATTTGCATGCGACAGCAAATACTGAGTAAGTGCTGGACACGTTGACGCTGACGCTGGTGGCGACACCGACGCAATGCATTAAATAACAAACAACAGCAACAAAAGCCGAAGCAGCGTAAGAGGGCTAGAACCGATAACAATTGAAACGTTACGTTCTTACGATTTGTACGTCGTAATAGTCGTCGTACTTACTAGTAGCTAACAAGTAAATCTGCCTCGTTGGCATTTTACAATTGACATTTTGTGGCTTGTACTTGTACTTGCCGGATGGTTGTGTATTTTCGCCTTCTAATGATCATCCTGTCTGAACTGAGCTCTCTGGCAATACGGGGGACGTGACAAAGATTTCATTGAGTTAAGTTCAGGCCACGCTTTCGTCTCAAATAAGTTTTCGTGACCTGGCTCAGCGCCCAAAAAAGAAAATAAACTTTTGTCGTTTTCATCAATCTGTTGTAAACTTTTTATTCGTACTTTGTTTACGCTTAAACTTTTTTTGGTTGCCAAAGTTTGCCGCAAGCACAACACACAAAAACCCGAAGGAAAGAAAATAGGAAAAGTACATTTAACATTTGCGGTGTGTACTATTCAAAACACACTCCCGAAAAGAAAGGTCTTGTTTTTGGGGTTTTGATGTGCATTGTGTTTCATTCGATTCGAACAGCCTACTATGCTCAAATCTAATTGATATTGAATGCAGTTGTTGAATACTACTTCAATCTATTTGCCTGGCAACTTGCCATTAGAATCTAATGAGTGTGTCGATGATTGCAGCATGGCGCCTCAAAGTAGGCAATAAAAAAGGCAGCTTCACAGCATCAATACCAGAATTACGTGCGCTCGTAAGCGGAAACGGAATGCGCGTCAAAGCAACAGCAACCCTTAATCAACCAGCAAAAGTGGGATAAAAAAAAGATATATAAATTTGCCGATTGAACCTTTGACTAACACATGATAAAGAAGCAAAAGCAGCAGCAGCCAAAAGAAGAACAACAACAACAAGCTGAATGCATATTTTCGGTAGGGGGATGGTATGGCCAATGTACTCGGGTGGGTGGTGCTTAAGGGTTGCCAGCGATTCGATTCTGCTGTGCCTGGCAACACCAAAACACTCCACTATTTAAGCTTGACGGGCGGGGAGGGGGGCATCCAAAACCGGCATCTAAAGGACCCCATAGAAATTTCATTTTCATTTTCGCAGGTGAGAGTCGCTCCGAGAGAGCTAAAGAAAGAGAAAGAGAGAGAGAGAGAGGAGAGGAGAGAGCATGCGCTGGTGAGAGCAAGCATTTGCAATATGGCTAGGAGGGGGGAAGGGAAAGGGGAAATGGTCATTTAATTTGTCCACGAGGGGTTGCTGCAAAAGTTTCGTATCGTTTTTCGCAGCCGGAGACGAGGCGAAGCCACAGCAGCATCCAGTTGGAAAATGTACGCGCAATCAAACGCATCGGAAAGCGCGTGTCGAGCGAAAGCAGCATAGAAAATACCCGAATAACCGTGTTGACAAAAAATAAAGAATAAACTTCACACAAACACAAACAAACACACACACACACACATAGATGAGTCGCGTGCTGCCCTTGCCCACTGCCCCCTAACCAATGTGCGTGTCTATAACGAAAAGAGCATAGAAATTGCCAAAAAAAAAAGAAAAAAAAAAAAGAAAAAAAAAAAAGTAACAAGAAAGCAGAGAAAACGAATCAATTTCTGTCGGCTTTTTGTTCTTGTTCTTATTCATTAAAGCTAATTAAGTGCTGAAAGTTTTTGCACACGTGAAATTTAACGCAACCTTTAAGTGAAAACAAAAAGTGCAAAAGTAAATATATATTATATACATGTGTGTGAAAAGCTTCAAGTTCGCGTTGGTCGAAACGAAAATGGCTTTGACTTTTGATTTTAATGGCTTAATTGTTGCTATTTTGACCTTTTCCAAACGCCAGCCAGCAACAAGCACAAACAAAACACAACTATAATATATGCTCGGAGCTATGGCGCCAGCCAAATTAATATCAAAAGTCCAGTTAAATAGTCGCTGCATTCAGCCCACACACAATTCAGTCAAGTGGCAAGAACCAGCTGAAGAAAAACAAATAAAAAAATACGCCAGTCCATAAAATACAAAGCAAAGGCAAAAAAAAAAAAAGAATAGGACTGGAAAGCGCACTATTGACATATATACGCGCATTCAGAAAGCGCTCAGAAACGCGCTCTATTTTTTTTTTTGCTAAAAGAAACGCCGCATAATCAAAGCTAAGACAAAACAGGAAATTCACTTATACACTCTCCGCACTCACACACACACACACACACACTGTGAGCTGTTGAGCTTTGCATTTTGACATTACAGTTTCAAAACACAGATTCCAATGCGCTCTCGCTCTCGCTCTCTTTTGTTTACGCTCTCAGCTTTCATTCCAGTTGTCATACGCTCTCTCTCTCTCTCTCTCACTCACTCTCTCTGAGAGCAAAGCGTGCGCTGCGTAGGCGCTAAAACTTTTGTTGCACAACAACAATAACAACAGCTTCGATAATGACTTGTATGAGAATGTAAACAAATGCAGAACGCGTCCAAACAATACAAACAATTATTATTATTATTATTGTTATTAACATGCGCTGTCAGTGGACTCAATGAATGGCAAGCAAATGGTTACAAGGCTCTCTTCCTAGTTCATACATAAGATATTGTTATTGTTGCCAGGCATTAAATTACGGATTCAGTTTGCTGGAAAGTAAAAGAAGAAGAAAGCGAAAAGAAAAATACTTTTAGATGGCTATAAAACAGAACACATAACATATTTATGTCTGTCAGTTAAACTTTGTTGGACAAAGCATGTCAAAGAGAAAGGTCCTTAGGCGACCTGTGGCACTTAATCAAGTAGTAGGTGTTAATAAATTTACTGCACACAAATCAATTAAAGTTTAGAGTAAGGAATTAAAGTTGATTATACTTCATAATAATCAGGCATATCATATTTTCTTTATTATTGCCCAGTCTAAACCGCATAAAATTCGCTAAGGATGCTCAACTTCAGTTTCAAGTGCTGCTCGAAAGCAGACACAACACTCACACACACACACACACAGATACACCCACTGAATGTTTGTTCAAAAGCCGACAAAAGCATCCACAATATTTTTTGGGGGTTGAAATATTTTGGGGCGTTGAAAGCGCTTTTCACTAATTCAATGCGACATTGAAATTGCGAGCTAGCGAAAAATTGCAGACAACACAGACGACATGCGAATGGGAAATGGAAAATGGGAAATGACTAGACGAAATGCCGGCTGCAGCAGCATCGTTGTCCAGACCGGAAGGGCGGCAGCTTTTGGCGCCTGGCCCAAAAAAAGCAAGACAAGCCGCTTGGGGGAAAGTTTGTGCTCTTAACTTTGTTCCTCGTTTCTTCGAAACGTTTCTCTGTGTGTGTGTGTGTTTTTGGGTAGGGGAATAAATTACGATTATTTGTACGCCAGATTATCAACTCGTCGTCGCTTTGAAGCGAAAAAGAGAGATGCAAAAAGAGGAAGGTAAAAAGAGTTTTTCGGCTCTGTCAATTTCAATTTACTTACCTTAAGAAAGTATGTGTGTGTGTGTATTGAGGCTAACATATTCAAAGTTAGCTTCATAAACGTGGCTAGTACATTAAATATGTATAAGGCGGCAAACACGTGGCTTGGGCTGGCATGGAAAAGGGTTCGAAAATTGACCAGCAAATCTGTTTTTGTGGCACACATATAAAAATCTGATTTCCTTTAAACCAATGAAAAAAAAAATATAGCTAAATTTATTTAACGGTCTATGCGGCGTATGAGCATTGTGTGCACTTACTTAGGATTGTAAAAATTGAAAGACGCGGCGTTTAAGAAACGCAGTCAAGCTAACGTATTGGCCGGAAGACAAAGAGAAATCGGCCCCGTTAAGATTTCGGTCGTTGGCGGTGGTCGAAAAGGTTCGAAAATTTGGCGGCGCGAGCGTATCGAAATGACAAATGATCCAGATTTAGATGATTGTGCATTTCTATCAGGTAAATGAATAACTTATCACTAATAAAGCTGTTCCATAAAGAACCTTTTTACCTTTCAATAAACAGAATATTATGGCACAAACCTAACATTTTTCCGGTCTAGTAACTCTGTACTTCATTAAAAGTCTATTTCTGTTTACATACCTTTTACCTGTGTGCAATTGCAAACTGCGAGACGTGTGCAAATATTTACATTATTTAATATGACTTTTTTTCACCAACTCTCTTTCCCTCTATCTCTCTCTGACTTTTGTTTCATGTATCACGTTTATTGGTGACTTTAATTACATTTGCCAGGTGGCGAATCGAGCGGTGGCCGCCAGACGCGTACTGGAGTCGCCGTCTGCTCACAGAGACGCGCCCTTCTCGTTGCCGGCATCGTCCTTGGCTCCCTGCTGCTGACGGCCATTATCATTGCCTACGCTGGACCGCAAAATGGTAGGTTGCACTGTTCATATTTGCATTACGGTTGCATTTCTTTTGCTTTAACATTTTTGTATTTTTTTCGTTTTTACTTTTTTTGCTTTTATTTCATTGCCACAACAACATGTGACATCGGCATTTGTCGAGTCGGTTTATTTGTCTAACTCTCTCCCTTGTTTCTGCCTTTTACTGGGTATGTTTTTGGGTTGATTGCCCGAAGCAACTGTTTTGACATGATTTTAAATACATTACGTGGAGTCGAACAATCTTATGTGCAGAGATAATGTTCTTAAACTTTAAATAATACCCAGAAAAAAAGACAAACGCCAGATAAATAATAAGTTAAAAGTACTTGCAAAGTTTCACAAAGTTTTCAACCCATTTAAACCAGTTTTTTGTACTTGTTGCTTAACTAAACACACAAAAACTAAGCTGCCAAATATACTTAAACGTTTACTACAAGCATTAAACACTTGAAGTTTGCATAATCTGCTAGTATAAAAAAATCTATTTTTAACTCATGCTGCTAAGAAGCTGCATAATATCCATATTCAAATCATGTATAATCGCATTATGTTGATGAAGGTTATAGTTACAGTGCGCCTTTGCTTCGCTTCTTGGCCAATATAGTCTGTTTTAATATGCTTTTAAAAATATTAACACAGGCCAAATACCATTATAGTATGCTGGGGCATGGGCAGACTGGCATGGAGGTCGCTTTGTGGCAAGTTGCAACACAGCTGGGTCTGAGTGGAAATGGCTAAATGTATGCAAATTACCAACATATGTATACATAAACTTTCTGTTGCATACTTAATGGGGCTAAATGCATTGAAAGCTAATTGCATTATGGAGCCAAAGTGCATGTGTGACTGACATCAACAGAGTGTGAGAGTGTGCGTGCGAGTGTGTGTGTGTAAAAAAAAACAAGCGCATTGTGTGGCCAGCTTGTTAAGCCAATTAATTGATTCCCTAAGGGCAGCTAGAAACAAGTATTTCCAAGCTTTAATTACAACGCATCCATTCATTTATAATAAGCTAATAATAAATAATTACCTATTGTTAAGTCTATGCAATATATATATATATATACATAATTTGTTTACCGAATTTTTCTTATTTATTTTTTTTATATATTGTTGTTTCTTTGTTTTTCTTTTTTGTAAAACAAAAATATTATATATTCATATTTTATGAACAAATTTCTCTTAAATGCTTGTTTGATTGGTAAAAATGTGAGTAACAAATTTTCCAACCCACTTTTTCTAACCGGTATATAACACCTTTAAAAAAAACACAACCAAATATACATATACCTAGTATAAATATATATATAATATATAATCTGTCGGCATGTTTGCTGTCAATCATTTGTTCTATTTATATAGATATTCCCTCTAAATGTCCCCTTACCCTTGTGCATTTCATTTACTATTACTTAACCTTTTGAATGATTTTTATAACCAACAACTTTCTAAATATTCTAAGGAGTTTAGTTTCTTAACTCGTTTAGTTTCATCATTTGCTTGACATACTCTAAGTGTTATGTATTTCGAATCAACTTTTATTGTTGCATATTTTATCAACCATTTGTTTTTCAACTCAATGGTTATACATTCTCACAAAAGGAAAAACTTTAAAAGAATTTCATTTATATCTTCCTTAGAGAGTAGCTGAAAGTTTAAAGAAGAAAATCATTTAGTAATCTCATCCTCGTGTTAGTCACAAACTTTAGTTAACATTCAGAACCTTTTCTCAACTCATGCGCCAGACTAGTCTTTAAGTATTTAACATTATTTCAAAAGTCTTATATTTATATCTCTTTGTTCTTACAATTTGTGTTTTGCGTTTCTCTTCCCCTTATTAGATGTGCTAGCGAACCTAGACAAAAAGAAAAAAAATGTTATTCCACCCTGCAGTCTATAGATTGTATGCCAGCTTATTATAATTTAATCCCCTAGCGTTTTTTAATAATACTCTCCTACTGTCTCTCTCTCTCTATCTTTCTCTTTCTCTCTTTTATAAGTTTTGTTCTTTTTGTTAATCGTGTAAAACGCAGTTGATTAACAACAAGCATCAATGTGCTTAGACAAAAACTCCGCCACCCCAAAAAAAACCCCCCTACACTAAAAAAATTCCTGTCAATCTGTTTTTCAATGTTGCATTTGTGTGTTTGACCTTTGCAGACTGTTCGTGTGCGTCAAAAACATCAACTGACTATGAAACGGATGAAGAAAACAATACACAACCCTTCAATCCCATTGCAACGAATGGGGAGCCCTTTCCCTGGCTGGAGAAGACTCTGCCAACGAGTGCGAGACCCATGCGCTACATGGTAACGATACATCCCAATTTAACAACACTGGACGTGAAAGGTAAGAGCTAAACGCAAAACCTAACTCTGATTCCCAAGTGCCAATGGCTAATGCAATTTTCCGGTAGGTCAAGTAACCATCGATCTGTTCATTGAGAAGGAGACCAACTTTATTGTGCTGCACATTCAGGACCTGAATGTAACGGAAAAGGTGAGTCGGAGGCAACAGCCGTTAAGTAATGGAGTTTTTAACTAATTGCATTTGCATTTTACAGGCGCTTGTTACACCCGGTCCCAAGGGTTATGCCCTAAAGATTGTCAAAGTATTGGAATTTCCGCCACGTCAGCAATTGTACATTGAAGTTAAGGAGAAGCTTAAGAAGAAATCCAATTACACTTTGAATTTGCGCTGGTATTCCAAACTCAATCCCGAACCGGAGGGTTTCTATGTCGACCAGTATGAGAGCTTCAATGGCAGAGAGCGGTAAGATTAAAAGACTTCCTTTAGCTTAGACAAACCCCATAACTTAACCAAATCTCGTTATAGTCTGCTGGCTGCAACTGTCTTCAGACCGAATGGTGCACGACGCGCTTTTCCCTGTTTCGATGAGCCGCATGTTCGTGCCCCGTTTCGTGTCTCCGTGTTTCGTGATCGCTTCCACATAGGTCTTTCCAATTCCATAGTGCATACCACAGAGGATGTGGGTTTCTATATGGGCACGGGTTTGGTAAGCTTATATCTTATCTTGATCTCAAATGTTTATCAACTCATTCAAAACTTTTCTTTTGCTCAGCTTCGCGATGATTTCATTGAGACGCCACCACTGCCCGCCGATGCAGTTGCCTGGGTGGTTAGCGATTTTCAGCGAGAATCGTTACAACCCTCTGCTGCCTATATACCGACAACAGTTGCACCTGCCACCGCTGGCAGTGGCAAGAAGCCTTCGCAATTGAACAATTATACGCAACTGAAGAGCAAGAATCCACCGGTGCGAAATATCACTGCCTTGACGCATTCGCTCAATGTGAATCTGACGCCTTTTCACAATATCAGCTCAACGACGACAACAATGCTGCCAATAACCATCAATGGGAATGGAAGACCCTCCAATCTGACTTCGTTATCCCAATCGACTAGCTCCTCGATCAAAAGAGCTCCCTCGTATACCTTCTATGCACCGAGAGATTTACTGCCACGCTCCTCTTTTATACTACACACATCGCGAGATGTTTTGGAGTATCTACAGAATTGGTTGGACATCAGTTATCCCCTAACCAAAGTGGACTTTGTGGCCTTACCGTCGCTGGATCGTAATCTGATATCATCGCTGGGTTTGGTCACACTGAAAACCTCTTTCCTTACCGATCCCAATTCAATTACATCGGAACAGTATCAGTTTAGTGCTCTGCGCATTGCGGAAGCAATGGTGCGACAGTTCTTTGGTGGCATCACCTCAAGGAAGGTGCTCAAGGACGTCTGGTTGTGGGAGGGTCTTATTCAGTATCTGGGCATCCATGCGCTCGCACCTCTACAGGGTAGTTGGCCACTCCGTGAGATGTATCTGCTGAAGATGGCAATAGCTGCTTTGGACATTGACGCCATTCAGGGCTGGGATAGCATTATGAATGGCACTCGACACGATGGCAACAACGAGGAGTTCTTTGTGCAGAAAACAGCCGCCATCTTCTCCATGCTTCACACGGCCATTGGGGAGGATCGCTTTCGTGGTTGTTTGGGCACCTTTCTCAAGCTGAACCGTTTCAAGACCGCCGAGCCCACAGATCTCTGGACCATCTGCACCAAGAAGGCAAACGGTTCGAAGAACATTAAGGACATGATGACACTGTGGACCCATCAACCGGGTTTCCCACTGCTTACCGTTACCAAACTGGGCAACAGCATTTCCATAACACAGCGACCCTTCAAGCCAGCCGAGTTTCTGGCCATACACGATGAGTCGTACGATGGCAACAACTACAACCAGACAACGTTGAATGCCACAGACATGCCCAGCACTGTGGCACCCACACATGCTAGCAAACATAAGAATGCGCCGCATATGAAATGGATATTCCCTGTCACATATGTTACGGACATAAACAATGTCAGTGAAACGCTTTGGATGCAGAACGTCGATGGTAAGTAAAAAGAAGCCTTAAACCAACTCTATTCTAACTCTTTCTTTAGTTACCTTTAATGTGCCGGAGAATGTCAAATGGATTAAAGTCAATGCCATACAGAATGGTTATTATCGCGTTGTCTACAACGATGATAACTGGGCTGGTCTCATCGAGGAGCTATCCACAAATCCCAAACGTTTCAGCAGCGAGGTTTGTCTATAAACTTTCAACTTTTTACAAACTTTGACTAATCGAATTACTCTGCAGGATCGCCTGGGTTTACTTTCGGATGCTTTTACTCTATGCCATGCCAATCTCTTGCCCTGTGAGATAACCATGAACATGATTCAATACTTGCCCAGTGAAACGCATTATGGTCCCATGGCTTTGGCTGTTCGACACTTGGAGAAGTGGCGACGCATTTTGAAGTATTCCGAGTGTTTCCTGATGCTCAGCGAGTTTATTAAAATGAAAATCTCCACGGTCATGGAGAAGGTTGGATGGATTGATGAGGGTGATGTGGCAACCAGGTGAGTTGCAGCAAGCACACTTGATTGCATTATGATTAAAATATCTGTCGACTTAGACTAATGCGTCCTGAGGTGTTGCTGGCATCGGTGCTGTGGGAGGACATTGATAGTATAACCAAGGCAAAGAATATGTTAAATCAATATTTGTACTACAATGGCTCAGCCATATCGCCGAACCTAAGAGAGGTAAGCTCTGGTTACTGCCCCAGTTTGACTCTGACTAAGGAATCTTATACTTTCAGGTGGTCTACACTGGTTCCATACTGTCCGGGGAGTACATCTATTGGCAGCATTGCTGGGAACGCTTTGTGACGCTGCAACGCACCTCGGAGACATTTGTGGAGCGCATGCAGCTGCTGCGAGCCTTGGGCAGAACCAAGGATGCCTGGCTACAGAATCGTTTGCTCTCACACGTCACAATGCTGCCCACCGAGGAGGTGGTACAGGTGCTCAAGGCCATTGCGGGCACACCCACGGGCGGTGCAATGGCCTGTCGCTTTCTGCAGGCCAAGTGGTTTGAGCTGGAGAAGCGTCTGGGTGCGGGCACCATTAGCTTTGCCAAAGTGATATCGGCCATAACGCAATATGGCGCAACGAAATTCGATTACGATGAGGTAAGTGGAAAACACAAAAAGAAAAAAAAAACACTTTGTGACTTTAACTTATATTTTTTGGTAGCTTAAATCGTTGGTGCATCGTTTTGGACGTGGCCAGGGCATGTCAGTGCTGAATATGACACTGAGCAGTGTTGCCTCCAATGTCGAATGGGTGGCAAGATCACAGACAGCGCTCTACAAATGGGTGGAAAGTAATTTGCATTCGCATCGATAGAGGATTTAATTTGTAATTTATGTTTCTCAGTTGATTATGTTTCTTCGAAAGTTAGGCACAACTTTTATGTTCCTTACAATAACAAAAAAAAACACAAAGAAAAAAATTAAATCAATACATATGTTTATTAATAGTTTCTGAAGTTAATGCATACTTAAAAAACAAAAAAAAAGATTAAATATTAATAATAACCATATCATTGCCATACACACTTGCCATTTTGCGATAAACACATATATATATATATACCTATATACGCAGGATCTTGAGATCTCCATAAGTATGTTGTGTTTTGGGTTTGATTCTTCCTACTTGAGATTTAGTTAACAACACATAAAACAAAAAGAAAAAACAAACAAACTGTAAATGAAGTAAAGCGAAATGAAGTAAAATACACACCAATCTCTTAAGTACTTATACACATATATATACTATAGGAAGGAGCCATCTTAGTGGATGCCATTTTTCTATACTCTACAACTGAACATAAAGATATTTATCTATATTGTATATGTATGTATATTTTACAAAACAAAACAAAAAAACAAATCATATTTAGAGCCAAGTATAATAGAAAATAAGGCAAAAACAGATAAACATATTTTTTCAAACAAACTTAACAAAACGCAAAAAAATACGAAAAAAAAAAGTATTAACAAGAAACAACAACTATATAAAAATTATGATAAATGTATAGCATATTTATATATATAAAAATTAGTTATATAAGTCTCGTTTATTCATCAGTATGCTGCTGTGTGTGTGTGCATATGTAAATGTATATGTGCGCATTGATATATCACAAAACTCTTCCTTATTCAACCAACAAACGATATAATACCATATACTACAATGCATGATTGTACATACATTAAAGCATTGTAGAGCAGCTAAAAGAGAAAAACTCAAACACTTTTTATTTATGCACATCATATTATTATTATAATTATTATTGATAAGCAACTGTGAACATATTTGCACTTGATTTATTATCTTTTTGTTATTTTATTAGGGATTTTAGATAGCATTTGCTTTCCCAAACAGTGCTCGCTAAAAGTTATTATCTTTTTTTCTTAATATTCCATTTGATGCAAGATTGTTTTCAATGTTTTCTAAGCTATTAAAGCTTACTTTCTTCAGAGTTCTTTGTAAGGAAACAGTTCTTCTGAGTATTCAAATATTTTCACGTATATGAACTAAACGTTCCAAAACTTTAAAGACAATCCTTCGCGAAAAACCAGTAATTCTCTTAACATTCATACTTTATTACTTTATTTTTCTAAGAAATTTGATTCTTGTGAAACTTATTATTAACCTAAACAAATATTAGAAACAATACATGGTTTTTTTCCAAGTGTATGTTTTATGCTTGATATTATAAATTTGGCTTATTAAGTTTTGTGGAGTATTTATGAGCGGTTCCAACAACAGCTGAGCGAACCACTTATCTCTAGACAACAAAAGCATGGCACATCTTGACTTATTATTATTTGTTTGTTGTTTTTCATTTTTCTTCTTTTCGTTTCTTTTCAACTTGAAGAGCTTGCTTATGCACAAGTATAAAGTAGCGCTGATAACCGCTAAGCACTTTGGGTTGCTCGATTGGCCTGCGCCATATATATTAATATATATATATATATATTATCAGTGTGAAGAGTCGCTGGATCGCTTCTGTGTGAATTTTTCGGGCTTTACTCTCTTTTCCAAACAAATGTTTTGGTTTTTTTTTATCTTGTTCGTTTTTGTCATGCAAAATGTTGTTCGCAGTTTGTGTTTGCTTTCGTGTCTAGTTGTAGATTTATTTGCTAAACACTAAGACTAACTCAAAGATACTCGTACACGCACAATCTACATACATACATACGTACATACATCAAATCTAACATAAATATGATAGAATTATGAAGAACAGGAACAAAATGCAACAAAATTTAGTAGCTAAACCGATGAAACAAGTTTTGGAGCGATTTTACTGTTTTCGAGAAATGTATAAACCTAAACAAAAGAACAAAAAAACAACAACTACATACCGAATACCAAACATACACTACAAATTAAAGTCAAGATTTAGAAAGTTTTACAAATTCATTATCAACTCTATTCATAGCTTTAAAAAAAAATAACTTCAAGCGTATGTAAATATTTCTATTTAATTTATTCAATTTACATCATCGTTTTTCGTTTTTTTTTTTTGCTTTACTCATACCCTAACATCTAATTGTATACTTGCGCATATCCGTCCACATATGTATGTATTTATTTACATTTTGGGATTGAAAAAATTAAATTGTGTTTTATTTAGTTAGCCCCACTCGATTGCTAAGTAATACAAATTCTAGTTAATTTTATTAGATGAAATTTATTTGCGATTCGATTTAAGCCTAAACTAAAATACATTTTTTATATTCTACTATCATCAACTTTTATAAGAAAAACCCCAAAAAGATAAGAAATGTGTGTAGAAGAATAGTAAATGGAAAGCAGGCAAAGCAACTTTAAAGACGTAAATCTAATTGTATGAAATTATATATATATTTATGTATATTAAGTCAAATGGGAATACATATAAATAAAATGATAACTAATATGTAACAAAAAATAGATAAAAAAAACATGTATTTTATTGTAGAACACAGAATTCACTTAGGTAAGTCTGGTCACACTTTTATATATAAGATCAATCAAATATTACTCATACCTAATCGTTTATCAATTCAAAAATGAGTATGTAAAGCTTATTTCCAGAAGTTCACCTAGCAGCCGCTATAGATAATGTTAAACAACTGTTTAAAATAGATAAGATAAACTGCAAGCCAAAAATATATATATGCCGCTTATCTGCAGCAGGGTATCTACAAGTCGTGCTATATTTATCATTGCCGTTTGCCTTACCGTGTTAGAATATCTAAAAATTATGACAAACAGCTCAATTAATGTTATCACTTACACACATAAACGCTCTCTGTTGGCGAAAAATATCAGCAGACAAAGTGAGAGCAAGAGAGAGCGAGAAAAAGCGCACTTGTTTGTTTTGTTATTGCTTTATTTTTATCATGCCGCCAACGTCGCGTGTCGTTTTGTTTTAGCACCCGAGGGCTAGCTCGCGTCGTTTTGCCCACCCAGCCGACCGACCAGCTGACCGTACATAACGAACGATTAGCTCCTCCAACGGCCGCTCAGTATATTGTGAACCGTACTGTTAAACGCCAACAAGCTGACTTTGCTGCGCTCTCTGAAAGCTTTTTTTATTTGATATACGCACCTGTGGAATGTTGTTTTGAAACAAACGTTGACGCTGTAAAAAACTAATACGTGAAAAGCTCCTCTGTCAATAGAGAAACACAAACAAAAACAAAAAATCTAAGTGCAAACAATTAAAAAAAACCCCACATTGGAAAGTGAAAAATATTCTATGTATGTATACGTGTGTGTGTGTGTTGTTGGTGTTCATAATAAAAATATACTAAGTTAAAATAATATTTACCAAACAAATATTGCGACGTTTAACTTAAGTTTGTTGCTGTTAACGCAAAACCCCACCCCCAACTACACCCTATCTCATGCAAAAAATACAATCAGCAAAACAACCCAAGTGTGTGTGTGTGTGTTAGTGCAGTGGAAAAATAAAGTATGCCCAGTGCATCCAGATTGATTGCTTGCCGAGTGATCGCGATATTAATGTACATAGAATGAACAGAGACTCTTCGCTTTCTTTTACTTTGTACACATATTAACGTTTACGTGTGTGTGTGTGTGAGCTTTTATCTAGAATAGAAAACTGGCATACTGTATAAATTACCGGCATGTGGTCATCGCGAATGGTTTGGAGCAGCGCCCTTAACCTCTGCCATCAGCTTCAATAAAAAAAAGCTACAATCGCATATACCCTGTAAAGGTGTAAAGTGAACTTTAAGGCGTAAGCTTAATCCATTAATCATAAAACCAAAGCTCTGTCAATAAGTCATAAGCGTTCATACCCCATTTATATGCCTACACTAACAGGGTACAATTTATAAATAAATACATGTTTTTCATTTGTTGTTCCTATGAATTTTCGCTACTCTATATTTATGTATATGTTTCGAAACACAAATTACACATTTTAATGAGTATTTAGCGATGCTGTCAAGCATATGTCATTTTAATTGCCATATTCTGGTACACCCTACACTTAACTGTTTATTTCCGTTTCATTTCCCTATGATATTAGCCGTCTCTAGTATATAGTATATATAATTACCAGCTATTGGTTTATTTGTTATTGAATCGTGTTCATAGTATTATTGACACGTTTATTATATAGTTAGCAACTGTACGAAGTTCCATTTTATCCCGATCTGTGTGTATTTACTTTAAGATGTAATTGCCAAAGTCAATAATCGCATGCGTTTTGTACTTTGTGCGACTAAGGTAAATAGCAAAAAGATGGGACTTTTTATTGCGTGTAATTCTCGGAAACTGGTTTTTTAGAGTCGCCAAAAAGCTTCGTTCATTTGCATTGTTGAGTGGTCAATATACATATATATTTTCGGCATATTTCATCATTTGCATAACTGTTGACATGATCAAAAAGCTTGCCAGAGCTTGCGCCTCCTAGTGCAGAAGAAGATGTTCAATTAACTTGAGCAGCATCTCAAGCTCAAGTTTTTAGCTTTGCTATAAAATAAAAACAGAAAAAAAAAACGTAACAACTATTAAAAAAGGCATACAGCAAGTTAACAATATATTTCTTTTTGCAAAAATATATCAGACATTCGTTTGTTAATGCAAACGCTAAGACAAGTTTAATGAAACCAATTAAAACTGGTTTTTGCTACTAGCTAGAAATAAGAATAATTATTAATAATTGATTTGAGACGCCAGATAAAGGCGATTTAATTTATAATCAATGAATGAATCAAGGCCAAAGTTGATAATGAAAATATTAAGTAATATTCAGCTTTAAGGTGGATTTAACAACAAAATTATTCTTACATAAAAGTTAGGTTATAAACAAATTTAAGATGAATCTGTTTTAGCAACTTTTTCGTAGGAATAAAAAACTCTATTTAAGTTATTAATATATAGACAGAGTTCCTTGTCTAATCAATAAAAAAAAAAATTTTTTAAGTATCGCCTTATCAATAATTAAACTTAACAACGATCTTATCGTTCCACACATCAACATTATTATTATTGTATGGTAGGAATTGTTTTAAGATGGGTTACACGATTTACCATAGAATTGCGCAAAATTTTTTTTATAGTTTTTGTGTTCTTATCATATCAAAAATATTGTACATTTATCAATCGTATCTGTAGAAATTATTTCCAAGCTACTTTAATTAAGACAAATAATACTAATTAAATTCAATGAGCGCTTTCTATGACGTTAATATAAATTTTATATTCTAAGTGCAATTTTTTTTTCAGTGTACGTATGTAAAATGTGTACACAAAATGATAACCAAAAAACATTTCTACTTTGTAAAAGTATGGCCAAGGGTTTTGGGGTAGGGTTGGTTTTTAAGAGTGAGCCGGAACATGCCGACCCCCCGTTGAGTAATCAGTACGCATGGATGATAATGATACACACACACACACACACACTCACACGGACACACGTGCGTACTTAATGCAAGTGTGCCTATTATTATGACCATGAGTGTATTTTGATTATCACAGTTTTTGGTGTATTTTTAATGTTTATTTTGTCACATTTTTGTACTTGCAGTTAGTTGACTCATAACAGTCGACAGATAACAGGCAATAATAATCAAAAAAAAAAAAACAAAACAACAAAATGATCAATTTGGAAGATTTACCTAGAATGCAATCGCTGTCGCCAGTGAAGGATTTCGAGGATTATGATGCAAGTGTTACCCAACTGAATCCCAAGAAGATGGCCAAGGCGATGCCAAAGCTGCTAATTAGGCCAACTGTGGCAACAACCCCGGCCAAGCTGCCAACAACAACAACAGCAACAACAGCCCCTAAGGCATTATTGGAAACGCCAACCGTGCAGCGCAATACGCTTTGCTTTGGCTTTAATTTCAATACGCTGGTAAGTTATAGCATATATTATTACTATTATTGCGGGCACAGATGATATATGTAGAACAAAAGGGACACATGTTGAAAGCTTTTGAAAGCTCAGTTAGAGATCACACCACTTTTCATCAGCTTTTTTGCGCATTTAGTTTAAATAATTACTGCTTGAGTTATACTCACCACTTACGAAATTTATATTCACCAAACTTCTAATGAGCTTAGTTGCCATAACAGCACAGTTAGCAGATCAATTGAGCGTTAACAGCGCGACAGCAGCTCACTTGAGCGCTAACAGTGCCATTTGGAGTAAAAGTTCAGTGTGATAACATGTGAATGTTAAGTCACTTATGTTAGCCTAACAGAACAGAGCTTTATAGCATAATTGCCATAAATTGTATTTGTTGTTTTAAAAGTGCGGTGAGCAGACGTCTGTCAGACGTGCGCCGAGTCGTGCAGAAATTGTGAAAATAATAATTATAAAGCTAACGCAAGTTAACAACAAAAACCACGTTTTGTGTGCAATCGCGTCTACTATATGTAAGCTAACGAATACGCAACGCAAAGAGAAAGTCGCAATAGTTTCTCAATAACGAAATTATATCCGAAAGAAGCCGCGCAAAAATGCAAAATGAACAACAAGCTTGTTTGTGTGTGTGCAAGAGAGAGTCTTAAGTGTGCGTGTGTGTGTGTGTGCTTAACCGGAGAAATATTTAATAACTCGTGTTTTTTTGTGTGCTGTTTTTAAACAAATTGTCAGACAACTTTGCAATACGGCACAACTAAATAAATGCAACCTCATTGTGATGTGGGGTGGTGGACAACACAACAGGCTAGCAACAGAGTCAAAAGCCACTTAATTCAGCAATATGTTCTCACTAACTCGCTCTCTCTCTCATGTCCAGTGCTTATTGCGCTCAGCTGCTCATGTTGCAAGCTGCATAAATTCTAACAAAATCGCAGTTTGATAAATATTTGTGTTGATGCAAAGTTCAAGCGCGCGCGTCGACAGAGCAATAATTACAGAATTATTGTTCTGGAAGTTTCTATTTTGTTTACCCTCTGCCCAACAATACGAGAGAGTTTCATAAAATTTACATCCGTTGTTAATACGGTCTGTGTGTTGCCTCTGTGTATGTGTGTGTGTGTGTTTGTGTTATGGGTCACTCTTGTTCTTTAACTTTGGCTGTTGCTATTGCGGCTGGTCGTCTGATTTGTTGTTTTTGCCTTGATATGCATATGACATGTGTTGTGTGTTTGTGTGTTGGAAGAGCTTTGATTGCCATAAAAGTTTAATTATTTTGCATTTAATTAAAAGTATGAGTTAATTGCTGTCATGCATTTCAACATACGCACATCTGTATGCACATACGTGTACGTGCGCTCTGAGAGAATAACACAACAAAAAAAGAAAAAACGTTGTTAGTGTGAGTCAGACAGCGACTGGCCAAGAGGCAATGTCAGAAAATGGCGATAAAAGCAAACAATGAAATAAACGGCAATGTGCAGGCATAAAGCATAACAAGCATTGGCATTGCAAAATAGACGAAAAAATAAAGAAAAAGAAAACAACAAATACAAACGGTTTCGTTAAACAAATGACGATTTCACCATACACAGACACACACACACATAGACGCATACGCAAAGTGCGTAACAGTATGTCAGAAAAGAGTGTTTGACAGCAACAGTCGACTTTGGCAGTTAACATTGACGCATGCAATGTCAACTAATTGCAGACATACACACACATACAGAAGGTGCATTAGTGAGGGAGCCAATGTTGAATTTATTTTTTTTTGTTAATTGTGCGCAAATGAGAACGATCGGCATTGGAAAGTGATAGAACGAAAGTCCATTGGCCAAGTTCAAGGACGTCTCGTTTAAATAACACAAGTCGCGAAGTAACAACAACAAAAACATTAATTATTATAATCCACAGCGTAAAAACATATTTTTGCAGCAAACAAATGTTGATTTATTAACCATAAAATAAACAAATACAAATCTATAACAAATTGAAACAGCGTGCATTTTGGAAATTGAAAGCAGAGCAGTGAAAGAGCGAGAGTGTATAAGAAACATCAACGTCGACAGCGACGTCAACGGCGTGCGCTGTCGTTGAATACAAAACGGTAAAATATCATTCACCATACAGCTTTCTGCAGCAAATAGCAGCAAACGGCAACAGCAGTCAGCCGCACCAGCAAAAAGAACAAAACACACACACAACATTTACTGCGACGCAGTTTTTACCGTTGACGAAGAAGAGCAGAAGTAGAAGCAGCGCAGTTTCTTGTAGCCGAAAAAGCAAAATTCAAATTCTGTGGAAAAAAAAGGTGAGTGCACTGTCACACACAAACACACAGCCACACATACATACACATACCATTTTACTCTCGCCCATTAACTCACTCTGTTTAACGCACGTTAAAAGCTTATTGTGCATTGTACATTTGATTTGTTTGTGCAAATCGAATATTGTTTTATTTAACTTGAAATATTTGGAACAAAGAATGTTTATACTGGTGTTTTTTGGGCCATTCTGTTGCCCACCTATTCGACTCTCCTTGAACTTGCTGTTGCCTTTCCACATTTTTTTTTTTTGGTTTTCGTGTGCGTTGCGCTTGTCGGACCCCCGATGGCCCCCACCCCCTCATGTGTCACACAATTTTATCAAAGACCTTGAACAAGTTCAAGTTCACAAACAGCCTGTCTATCGCTGTCTCTGTCTAACGCATGTTGCGCTATTTTCGGTGAAAGAAACACAGTCGGGATGTGGGAGCAGGCGTTGCCGGGTTCTGGGGTCAACTGAGGCTGGGGGCTGCCAGACAGACACCACAAAGCTTAAGGCGTGGCATTTTAGATGGGCTATAAATCAAATTGTTAACCAAAAACAAAGCAATATTTGTGGTTTCATCTTGGCATTAACGTAAAAAGTTATAAATTTGTTATTAGTTGTTCTTAAGTAGTAATAATAATAATAATACGCAACTATTTAAATGTTGCCGTATGCCTAAAAGCTTGAACTCAACAGGGTGCACAGGGTGAGGCGATATTTCTGATTGGTATGCAACCGTTAGATTGTGTTTGTTTGGAGTGTTGAACAATTTTAAAAATTAAGTGAATATTTAACAACTTTCGGGTTAAAAGTTAATGAGATATAGAACCATGTCAAGCTCCTTTGTTGGTTTGAAAAACATTTATTATTTTGGAAACATTTTGTTCTTGGCTTTTCTTATGTATTCATTAATCACTTGCATACTTATTTCCTGCTAAAGTCTTTAGTCTGATCATACGTTTTTTTTTTGTTACAATAATAATATATTTAACCTCTATCAATCTATCTACTTGCAGAATATAAAACAACAAGAACAACAACAAGGACATAAACATAATTGCGATTTAAACAAATGCGTATTATTGCTTATATATATGTATATATATAGAATACTTGATGTCTATAGCATATATGGTCCGAAGTAAAGCAGAGAACGTCGCAAGGAAACGTTATTGAACGCACGGAGGCGGTAGCGGGTCTTGTTGTGTGGAGGCGGAGG
Source organism: Scaptomyza caliginosa (assembly GCA_035044725.1). Taxonomy (NCBI): domain Eukaryota; kingdom Metazoa; phylum Arthropoda; class Insecta; order Diptera; family Drosophilidae; genus Scaptomyza; species Scaptomyza caliginosa. The sequence goes on from JAWNNR010000686.1 coordinate 1,912,754, forward strand.
AGGTGGTGGGGTCAACACCAACGACAACAACAACTGTCCACCCACACAAAAAAGAAATCTTGATCTGTAACCTCGCTAAAAAGAGAGAGAAAACAAAATGATCTCAAACAAGAAATCATATGCAATGAAAATGTTGCAGCTGGCACTGGCCTTGAGTCTGTTGCATGTGGATACGGATTATACGCGTATCATACGACTACGCCGTTGGGATGCCCAACTGGAGCTGCCCCATGGCGTTGGCTGGGAGCTGGAAATGTTGCGTACTGTGCCCATGATTGAGACACAACAGCCGTATGGCAATCGCAAAGGTATGCCGCCGCTGCTTGAGGATCTGCTGGGCTTCGACGATGCACTGCATCATCATGGGGCGAGCGGAGCGAGTGCTGGCGCCGGCAAGGAATACAAGCTGCCCACGGGCAGCTTCAATGCCAGCACCTTTGTCATGAATCTGCACAATACGACGGGGAATAGTAGTGTGCGAACGGCAGCGCTGCAGGATTTGCAGGCCACTCCGGTTAGTGGTGCGGGTGCAGGATCAGCGGCAGCAGGTGCTGCCGTGGCTGCCTCAACGGGCAATGTGGCCGGTGCAGCAGCAGCGCTTGGCGAAATCCACATTGATACCGCAAACACGAATAATACGCAAGGCGCCGCCCCAGAACTGGACATATTTCTATCGCCCGATCTGCTGCAGGATCAGCGTTCGATTTGGGAGCAGAACCTAGCCGATTTGCATGACTATGGCGATTTGCCATTTAGCAATCCCTATGCCCATCTGCCCCTAAAGGATGGCCAAAATAATACCCAATTGGATCTGAGTTTGGCGGCCTTCCTACATGGCTTTGCCGGCGGCAATGCTTTGAGCCCAAATGCACCCAATGCTCTCAACGATAGCACGCCACATCCCAGCAATACGGGCAGTCTGACTGTGCAGCAATTCGGCCCAGACAAAGATGAGGATGACGAGGAGGATCTGCTGCTAAGTCGTCTCTTTGGCGAGGATAGTTCGGATTCGGAAACAGCTGCGGCCTGCTCAGGCATAGCAAATGCCTGCGAAGTGGAAGGTTTAACCAGCGAGGAACCCTTTGGCATCATCAATGAGATCGAAGTTGTCGAGGAGGTAACTACAAACAAAGACTTTGAACTCGTCATGGATATATACTATATTTGTGCGCTCTCTTCAACAATGTCACCCAGTTGCAACTTTGACTTGCTAATGAAGCTTTTTGACCTCTGCTTGACTTATTCAACAGTCGTTTATTGAATTTGTTTACCTATTTAGTCGGCCGCGTTTTGATTCTATTTCAAGTTGTTCAGTGTTTTCAATTGTATTAAAGTTCCTCAGTTTCTGAGTTCGATTTCAAAAGCTTTTCCACTTTAAACACACAAAACACTTAAATGTCAAGGGATAATTTTAAAGTTTTGTCTTCTGGAAATTACTAATCACCACAGCCTCATTATAAAGTCTAATCTCTCTGTTATTTCTCTCTTTTGCCTTTGAACTATTGCCACTTTCTAAATAAATATTCCATTAGAGTTTGCCAAACTCAATCGGCGTTCGTTCCAATTAACTTGGCGAAAATCAACGTGTTTTTTTTTTTTTTGCTTCTGTTATTTTTGGCAAAAAATTCCATTTATGAATATATTATTGTAAAAATTATTGTTGCAAAAACATTTGTTTAAATATTCATTAATTGCATGCAATACAATTGCTTTGCGCTACTTTGCCAGCTGTTTAATACCCTGTAATTGTGGTTTAAACGAGCTTTCGTTTGGCTAAATTTCTTAGTTGAAGCTTTATAAAATTCGTAATTTCAAAGATTTTTATTAGTTCTTGAGATCTTTCTTTGTCTTAAGTAAGTAACAGGGTATTTCACAGTCGACTACTCCTCAACAAGTATTTGGAATTTGATTTTAAAAAATCGAAGCCCGAATGCCTTCAAAAATACATGCAACCAAAAAAGTTTATTTCTGCTTCATCTTTTTAAAATAGTTTTTTGCAAATTGCAATTTAAATACTTTTCGCATGTAAATATTTATATACTGATACATACATATACATATATATTCATTGTATGGGGTGACTAATTTCAATCTTTTTTCTCTTTATATTTTTTCATTGACTGTCAACTTTTCTTTTTTGCGTTGGTTTTTTTTTTAGATCATGTCACGAAATGTTTTCCATTTTTGCTGGTGATGCGATAAATGTGCATTTTTTTTATGTATGTATCTGTGTTTTGTGTCTATGCATTTTGTATAAATAGCTATGTTTCTATACATATTGTTGGCTTGGCATAATCAAATAGGTCAATTAGCTGACATTTTTTTGTTGTTGTGTTTTGTTTTTCGCTTTAACGCTCACTTTTCCGAATTGCATTGCGTTTGGCTTTGATTTTTGTCCTTCCATGTCGCGAACAGTTTTATGGATCAGCATATGCATTATTTTACCTTGAAATGTTTGCCAATTTGTTTAATTTAAAACAAATATCATTTGTTTTTCTTTTCTTTGCAAGTTTAAATATTTTTTTTTGGCATTCTTATTGTGCGTGTGAGAATAGTTAAAATGTTCCAAACAAAATGGTCTCTTAGCTGTTGATCGTTTAGCAACACAACTTTTTCTTTTTCCCTCTCTTTCTCCCTTATACTTGCGCACCTGTAAGCTTGTATTTGTCTTCGAGATGAGGTCACACACTCATATACTTGTTTTCGTTGTTGTTGTTGTTGTTAAGTTCTAAAGTCGTCTACCTTATGCGCTTTGCGCTGCTCTTCTAAAAGCTTTGCTAATTGTAAGCGTATCTTACAACAAAAAAATATCAAAACACACACATATACTAGCATAAAAAGCTTCTCTCGCTTTGCGTTTGACATTTTCGCATATATTGACAGCTTTGGTTTTTTGTTGTTTTTTTTTTGCCGTTGCTGTTCTTATTTTTGGGGTCTCGGTCTCTCTGCCTGCGCGTTCATTTCGACGCAATAAATAAACTGGGCAGCAGAAAAACAAAACACAAAAAACGCAGCAGCAAAAGTTTCGTTGAACTTCGCTTTCATGCGAAACGAGAACTTCGTGTGTTTTTTTTTTTATCTCTCTTGCGCCAAGCTATCAACAACAACAACCATTGAAGTTGTGCTTTTGTAATGCATACCACATGATTATTTTTAGACACGTGATTTATTTGTTAATCTTGTCATTGCATTGGCTTGTGTTGAGAATTATATATATATTATAATTATAATTGTGTTTATTTTCCGGGTTGCCGCCAGTTTGGTTTAGTCGCGCCTTTTTACGATCTTGTTGGGCAGCGCCGCCGGTTCTGATAACGTAACAATATAACGCAAACAGCTGTTTTACCGGCATTTTTACACACCACACTTTATAAGTTTTTTCTTCTTCATATTCAGCGCGCTCTGGCTCTCTTGCACTCGCTCTCTTCACAACTCAGCACTTGCTCTTCACCTCGCTGTTAATTCAACATGTTAACAGCTCATGTTGCCTATAGTTGTCTAGCAACATGTTGCTTAATCAAGCGCATAGTGCAGACAACAACCGCAGCTTTTTCAAATGATTGTTGTCTTGAATAAACTTGATTGGTGTGGTTCCCTACTAAGGTGTTTTAGCGTAATGATGGAACTGCGAATACTTTGCTTTAAATATTATATATTTCGTGCTTATCAGTCAGTCCCTTAGCATGTAGCGTGTAGAAAACATTTATAGAATGAGCACAAACCGAAAAACTTTAATCAATTAAAGCAATCAAATATGTTATGAGTCTCTTTCTCTCTTGCTCAAATCGCCGATGACTTTTGCTAATCAGCCGTAGACACAGACGACTCGGCAATAATAAGTCGTATCAAAATATTTTTAGTCTACTTTCTGTTGATTTCAAGTGTAATACACAACTTGACAACGTATCGCTTAACACAAACGGAATTCAATTTTAAAGATTAAATCCAAACATGTGTCTCAATGAGGAGTACAAGTATATGCATATTTATTTAGCGGTTCGTGTTTAAACAATTACAACTTTCTATTCACATGGCAAAGTGTTAAACAATACGAAAGAGAAAAAAACAGGAAAAAAAGAAACGTTTGCAAAATTGAAAAATCATTTGATTGTAATTACGCTGCATTTCCACCTAATTACCCTGCAAAAAGCGCAAAAAAGCGATTATAAAATAATATGCATAAGGGAGACAGTGAAAAAAAAGATGTTTTTTTTTGCTGTTTTCTCACAGTGCTCAATTGTTAATTTCCATAATTAAATACCGTTAATTACGTGCCTGCCAAATGTGCATAAACTCACCATTAGGAGGTGCTGCCCCCTGTCGGCGAGCGCTGGCTAACTAACCAGTTAAGCTAAAGCTTGACAGAAAGAGATGGCTACCGTTTGGCGTGTCTGTGTGTGTGTGTGAGAGAGTGCCTATGGCAAAAGTTCAGATGTTAAATCGTTTGATAGGCGTCACTGTGTGTATGTGTGTGTGTGTGTTTGAGCGAGAGTATGAGCTTTGAGTGCAACTGTTAATAATGAAAGCGCAATCGAATGCATGAAACCCAAATGATGACATACTAAATGAACGGTTATTAAAGTTTTGAGGCGTTTTCTAGCCGCTAACCGCAAAGCAACTTGTGTGCAGGACCAACGTGTGCAATATGCGTTGTGTGTGTGAGTGTGTGTATCTGACAGATACTTTAGCAAAAAAAAAAAGATACACTTGGCTACTTGAGTTAAGTTGCGGTTGCTTTGTTGGTGGGCATACAAAAAAAAAAAAAAAAAAATGAATGTCTGAAGGCTTGACGAGCACATGATTAATATGCGCCACACTTGCCGTTCGCCTGCATTTGCCTGTGTGTGTGTGTGTGTGTATCTTACGAATACATTTGCACTAAACTGATCTGACTTTTGGTTCGTTTCATTTCGTTTTGTTCGTGCGGCTGTCAGTTGAGGTGTCATCAAAAATCTTTTGCCGAGGCTTTATTAATGACGTTCGCCAACCTTTTTCAAACTGTTGCCTCAGCACTCGGAGTCTTCAAACCTTTGGGCCTTTCCTCCTTTCGTTCTTCTTGTTATTGTTGCGCACTTTCTACCATTTACGCCGACAATTTCGATTTGCTTTCTCTTGACGACTTTTAATGTGCCGCGAGGATCAAGTGAAACAAAAATGCATTTATCTTGCTAAAGAATCTTGTTCGCTCTCATTTTGTGGTCTCTTTAATGGCGCACTAATTGTTTGCCACAGAATGCGGCAAGTGTCAATATTTTGATGGTTTTCTGATTAATTAACCAAACAGCTTAAAACTTGCCATCGTTCTTCCAAACGATTCAGCGTAACGTAATCTGTCAGCCTTATCAGCGCTAACGCTTATCAATGTCGTCTTACCTCGTTTACAAACATATGTAGATTTTCAAATACACTGCAATAAAATTGGCTGGATTTTGAGAACTAATACAGAAAGTTTCTCCAAGTGTTGCTTGCGTTGGGTGTTAGTTTAATTATTTATATTAGAATAGTTTGTAAATAGATTATTACTTGTTTTTGACTATCAACATTCAAGGTCATTCATGATTCATGTATGAAAAAGTATGTGCTTTGAACTCTCTCTCTCTCTCTCTATTTTTCATAAATATGTTTTATCAGTTTAGTCGGGCATTAAACGCTTATCGCTTGACTTTACGCATTTGTTGCGAAATAGTTTTGCCAACTGATCTTTGCAAAACAACAGAAAAAACATAAAATTTGTCTTGGTTTGTTAAGTTTTAACTTACAAATATTTATATTTATTGCCTTTTTTTTATTTATTTATAGACTTGGTAAAGTCACGTAGCAGTTCTTAAGTACCTGTATCTTTGATAAGGTTCAGTCTAAAAGTACGCTACACGTGTTAGCCACATGTTTAAAAGCTCTACTACATACCCTTTATAAATTCAATATACCCTGTAAATAAGCTTATGTATTTTTTAGTGAAATCTTATCGACAATAGAGCAGCTTGATTCCTCTTCTTTTTTCTTTCTTCTTCCATGTTTATTGTAATCAAACGAACCCCTGGCATGACTATATCCCTCTCTTTCGCACGCTCGCTTTCATTCGCTCTTATTGTCGCTAGTTTAATTGCTCATTTTCACCGAACATGCGCAAGGCGCAGCATGTGCACCGCATCCCAAAAGTACTTGTATGTGTGTGTGTGTGTGTGTGTGTGTGTGTGTGTATAGAAAAAAAAACGCTCTCATCCTCATCAGGGGTGCATTTGCAGTCGACGTCGCGCTGCCAGCGTCGCTGCTAGCGTTGCGCGGCAGCAATTGATTGGGCTCACCAAGCCAAGCAGCAGCGACGTCGTCGTCGGCGGCCCTTTCTTTGTTGTTCTTGTTGTTGTTGCTGTTGTTGCTGTGTGACTGAGAAGAGACCAATGATGCCGCCGCCATCCAAGCTTGGATATATGCTGACTAATCCAGGAGATAGGCGTGGTTCCACACACACACTCGCACACACACACACACACTTACACTCGCATCGAGTCGATGATTGATTGCTTTTTGTTTCACAAACGCGCAGAAAAGTTCAAGAAAGCCTCAACAAACAATTTCATTAAAAAACAAAAAGGAAAATGTTGCCGTTCACTAGAGAAAAGGCAATAGAAGAAAAAACAGAAAAAAAATGTCGCTAGGAAAATATATATAAAGCAATAAATACGCATACAACGCAATCCAAATAGATATATGAAATACATTTTAATTAAGTCATCAATTGAAGTATTCTTGTCATGCTTTGAAATTTCATTTCTTGACTTCTCTTCTGCTTTGCGTTGTGTTGTGTCATTGTCTGAACTGAACTGAAATCAGCTTTGAACATTTAATATTTCAGCAAGTTCTCACTAATGTGCGCCATTATCCTGTGATTATCCCTGAACATAAATGACTCACTGCAAACTGTCTCTTGGCCTGGCTACCTGCCGCAACAGTATTGCACTTTGTTGGCTTAAGACGCCCAGTTTTTCAATCTCGTTTTCTTTTCTTTTCTTTTTTTTTTTTGTATCTTGGTCAAAAGTAGTTGACTGTAAAGGATTAAAATGGCAAGTCTGGTTACGGCCAGCGTTAATAATGCATCATTAACGCTTTAATTTGAGGCCCACAAAAATATGCAGACCGCATGAATTTGCAAAAAAAATAAAAACACTTTTAAAAATGTTTTTTGATTGATATTCTTTATTGTATCCAAGTTGATTCCAATTTCAATAGATACTCTTTCCAATTCGCTCTTAAAAAGTTTAAAAAGCTCTCTCTTTGATAAGGTTTTTCTTAGATTGATAAGAATTAAAGAGAACATTTAAGTTATTATAATTTTTTTTTGCAAAACTGATAATTATTCATAGATATAGATATAGAGACTCAGAACTGACTGTCGTAGAGTTTTATTTATTTATTTTTTATCTATAGACACAAGTTATCAGTTAAATGACAATGAAGAAAAAGAGCATGTAGACATTTCTGGACTTAAACACGTTTATTTTCAGTCTCTCTTTAGAAACTGACGCATCTAGACGCAAGTTTTAAGAGTAAAACAAACTTAACTAAATCATTATTATTTTGTGAATAAAACAAATAACCTTTGAAAATGAAAGTTTTCATCCATGAAGTATGTCTTTCAAATACTTTTGTTTAAAGTTGTGCCTGCAATTTCTATATACATAAATATTTCGTCAGCTTTTTAACTTTTATTTCTTTAACTCAGGAAAGCGAAATCGCTGAAGTGCTTTACAAGCAGGATGTCGATTTGGGCTTCAGTCTCGATCAGGAGCAGATTATCAATGCATCCTTTGCCAGCGGCAACAGTGGCGCCAACAAGCAACCAGCTGTCGCCGAGGGTGAGGATAAGAAGAGCCAAGCGGAAGATTCCGATAAGAATGCCGCCGATGATACCGAGAAGTTGAAAGCTTTGGAAGACCTACAGCAAGATGAGGTAAGTGCTGCTAGATAACAAATGCATTTCACAATTTTACACAGCTGCCAGATAACAGTTAAGATAAAATGCACGTTTAAATTTATCGATAAACTTGAAATATCTATCTCTATCCAGTTCATAGTAATTCATCTAGCACATTTTACAGCCCACGCTTGATGATAAGAAGCCGTCGCATGATCTGGATGAGATTTCGAATGAATGGAATGGAATACCCTTTACTATTGATAATGAAACTGGTAAGTTCATACCTTAAACGAAAGCACAAACAACGTTAAAGATTTTGTATCTTATCCCAAGATACATTTGCATATCTTTAAGCCATTACATTTCCCTTTCGAATGCTGTAGATAAAGTTTTCCGTTTTCTTGTTATAAAGTTCAACATAATGCGTGCATATGGGCATAAGTTCTAGTGTTGTGCAATACGCTTTCTTAGTCCTGTCAAAATGGCTGCCAACTGCCGTTACTCACTTAAGAATAACCTAAATGGATTATCCTGCTATTTTACCCCAACGGATAGTGGTGGGGAGAAGGTTTTCGTTTTTTTTTGGTTTGCTACATTTTATTATAAATGAATGTAGGCATTTTGAGTTGACAGGCACGAAAATGAAAAGAAAAATGAGCTTTTATACACTGTTACAAATGCAGAAAAGTTTTAGTTGTGCCTAGAAAGGTTTTTTCACATATGTTTTCTATACTCTTTTTGTAAAAACTGTTAACCCAAAGTTCTATTACTTTCTACTGCTTAACAGAGCATTTTTTTAGAGTGTAAAACAACTTGCTTTTAGCTTGGGCATCGCCATCTTTAGCTTCACATTTCTCCACCTTCATTTGCTCCATTTGTCTGATATCGATAAAGCCAATGCTGCTGCTGCTGTTTGCTTGCCTCTTGCCTCATGGTGCTGCTGCTGCTGCTGCTGCTGGCTGTGCCTGCTAATCTGCTTGGAACCGCGCCCAATTTCATATCCAAGTCGGCTGCTTTTCAAACAAACTTTGACACGCACACGAACTTTTATTATTAACAACAACAACAACAACAGCAACAACAAGACGAAAAAAAGAGAGCAAGTTGCGGGCCTGCGGAACTCAAACTTGTACTGGGAATGGGATTGATATTGTAACTGAGACTGGGAGCTGTGTTTTGTAGCAGTGGCTGTGGCAGTGGCAGTAAAAGTAGCTGCCGCCCGTCGCATGCAACATTTTTCTTTTGAAAAATGAACAAAACATGATTCGCCAAAAAATATAAACAGCCCCAGCTACAGACTATGTATATGTATATATGTGTGTGTGTGTGTGTGTGTGTATTTGTATAAGACGCATTTCAACTTTGGCCTATAAGCTGTATATAAGACCCAAGAGGGGCGCAAAAATCACCCAAAACACCGCTCATTCCAATGTTTGCCTGTTATGGATCGGGCTTATCGAGTGCCCAAACCCTCAGCCTGCCAACCAGGCAGCCATTTTGTTAGGGGTGTCAAAGCAACCACCAAATAGCGGAAGAAGCAGCAGCCGCACCACCATGATAAGCTGGCATTTCAGAGGCAAAACGTGGCCCGTATTTGTATTTCATTTCGTTAGCTATACATTGGCATTTGGATTTTATGCTGCCTATTTATTCAGTTAACAGATACTCTTCTCAGTCTTTGGGATATAAGTTTTTATATATATATATTTAAAATCCATTGATACGCAGCCGAAACAAACTGTATTGAGCCCCGGCCAATCCTCTCAGATTAATATCGTTTTCGAGACACGCATTCACACGCATACGCTTTGCTTTGTGCCCAAAATGCGTATCCAAATTCCCCATGGAATAGCCAAAAACAACTTCGAATCGAGCCTTTGCCCAAATGCCGCGCATTATCTCTATTGTTTGTTATTGGGCATTGGGTTTTTGGCCCAGCAGCTTCTACTGACTACTGTCCATTAAAATGAAAGTCATTTTTGTATCTTTAATTTTGTTTCACTACAATAATAGTCATAACTATTGAATATGTTCGTTTATCTTGTAGTTTTTAGTTAGTTTTGTTCTTTGCAACACGTAGAGAGTCAGCAAGTTTTTTTTTCAGTTAATTTTTCAACTTTTTTTTTTGTCACCTATTCGATTTGGCCAGAAATCCTGTTGCTGCTGCTGCTGCTAATGAAGCTGTTCAATAGTTCAGTAGTTCTTTTTAGCCATTGTCCTGTCACATAACGCCTTGTCATTGGCCATATGTCTGCACAATCCATTGTCATAATTAAGTTGCTTCTGCGGCATCTTCCAAAATTCAAAACATCTTTCTTTCAGTTTTTACGTCTTTTGTCTGCTTACGTCTGCTCTGGCGTAATCAATACTGTTTGTTTTTCGTTAAGTTTCTAGTACAGTTTTTATTTCTTATTTTTTTTTTTTGTGCTCACACAAATCTGATTACATTTATTCAGTTTGGAGTTTAACCAGTTTTTTTTTTTTTAAGAATAACAACAATGTTGTTGGAGCGTGACTTGACTTGATTGTCACCAAAAAATGCTCTTATTCTCAATTATGTTATAGATCTTTCGCTATAAATATAGTAGCTTAAATTCTATTATGTAATCAGTATTGGGCTGCCAAGCTACGCAAGTTGATTGACCAGAGTTCTTTCCCATCTAACGGCCATTCACACACCTTGTGAGTGTTACATCTTAAACGTAGTTCAATGCGTTTGTTCTTAACAACGAGATTTTCCAACACTGCAGTACAGTTGCGACAAAAGACGTACGAGAAAAGTGTGTGGAAAAACGTTTGTTTTTTTCTTTAAATTGTTTAGTTTATTTTTATGAGATGTTAGTTTGTTTTCCCAAGGAACTGAGCTTAATTCCTTATTTATTTTAACTTAGATATATCCTATAACCTTCTTCTTCTTTCCCTAACGCGTTCTACATTCTCTTCTAGTTCGTAGGCCGTGCAGACAAGTTCCACTTATTGTAACGACCTCGCCCACATCCAAAAGAACAAACAGAACAGAAAGAAAAAAAAGATGATGAAAATTATTATTATAAAACAGCTGGCGATTGTCGGCGCACCTATTTGAGAATGCGTCTGGTGGCCTTTTCCTCTCTGTCTCTCCCCTTTTACTCCTCCTCTGTCTGTTGCTGTTGTTGCAATGCAACATTGCTCCCTGCTATGTCTCAGTCTGTCTGTGTGTGTCTGTGTCTGTGTCTGCATAGAAATTGTTGAAAAATTCTACTTGGTCAGCATTACGTTACAAATTTACACAAAATTTTACATGCTGACAAAACCAACAAAAACAACAAACAGACAGAGAGAGAGAGGGAGAGAGGAAGGGAGGGAGAGGTCAGACACCAAAGACATATTCTGCTGCATAATCGTATCGCTTTCAAGTTTTGAGAAGCGCATATTGCAGGCTAACAAGATGTGAGACTCATTGCCAAAACTAGTTGAGAATTGCATAATAATTGTGAACACAAATATTTTCATTAGCCAATTGACCCAAAGTGTGGCAGCTTAAGGCATTATATAAAACTAGTACATCAAGTGTATATGTTAATTAAGATATATATATATATATATATAGGTTAATTTCTTTTCATTCATAAAGTTCATGCATCATGCCAACTCACGATGTCTGTTATAGAGTATGTAAAGTAAAGCTTTACGCTTTATTAACACTGATTGTTGAGTGTGTGATTTTATAGCAATTTCATTGTTGACACTATCGTACGTTGGCTTAGATCTTGTCCTGTCATAATTGTTGCGTTCGTAAAGTTTGTGTATTTTTTTGAGGTTATGGTCGTTCATAAACCAACACTAACGCCAATGCAAAACCAGTGTGCGAAAGTGAAAAGATTCAGTTCAAGCCACTTTAATATTCAAGTGCAATCTCTTTCAACTCTTTCAACCGGAAGCGTCAACTCTTTGAGCTCAGCTTTAGTCAATCAGGCGGCACAAGCTCTTTGAGCCAGTCAGCCGCGTTTCAAACAATTTAAACTAATTAAGTTGTAATGGTGTACTCGAAAAATATATATACTTTCAAGCTCATTCAATGGGTATGGGTTTTGGTTAAAGTTTTCGAACATATATTCGAGCACTGCTGATGATGCTGCTAATTTTTGTGAACATTTTCTCTATCTCTATCTCCCTGTCTCGCTCGCCCTTTGAAGTTTTAGTAGCTGGTCAATATTATTGTTATTTTGTGCGGCCAGTTGGCTGCTCTTCGAGCTCTTCTTGTCCATTAGTTCAGTGGCCCACTAATGCATACCTTTTGGTAATAAACAACAACATTTAATTGCGATAATTGTGTTAATTTTTGATTACGCTTTTTGGGTCAGTTTTTGGTGTGTTTTATTTAGCTTTGAAAATATTCTCATTTCACTACAACTGAGAGACTGTTTAAATATATATTTTGTATTGAATAATAATAATACTATTACAACAACAACAAAAATGAGTGCAACGCTTGGTGATTTTGCTCTGGCCAAAATGGAGTTATTAACCATATACAAGGATATGGCCAGATTTATGCAGAAAATTCAAAAGGAACTGCAAACAATGCCCAATTTGGTTGATCTGCCACATGCTGGTATAGAGAAGCAAATCTTGGCTAACATTCAAAGAATCAATGCCATTTGCCCCATGTTGCAACGTAAACGCATGAAAGTTGCCTTCTTTGGACGCACATCGAACGGCAAAAGTTCGGTGATAAATGCCATGTTGCACAAACGAATATTGCCCAGTGCCATGGGGCATACCACAAGCTGCTTTTGTCAAGTGGAAGCCGGCGTCAAAGACGAAGCAGCTCATATAATGATTCAGAATGGCAATGGTCAAAGGTTAAGCATAGATTCTCTACGAGATTTGGCCAGCGCCCACTGCACACAATCACTCCAGGCACAAAGTTTACTTCGCGTACGCTTGCCCAGCAGCAGTTGCGCCCTGCTCGCTCACGATGTGGTGCTGCTGGATACGCCGGGAGTGGATGTGACCGCCCAGTTGGATGAGTGCATCGATAGGCATTGCCTGAATGCGGATGTTTTCGTGTTGGTTCTGAATGCAGAGTCCACAATGTCGCGTGTGGAGCAGCAATTCTTTGAGCTGGTCGCCCAACAGCTATCGAAACCGAATCTATTCATTCTCATCAATCGTTGGGATGTGGCTGCCACATTGGAGCCGCAGTTGGCAGAGCTGGTGCGTGAACAGCATACAAAACGTTGCATGCAACTTTTGATTGAGGAACTGGGCATATACGACAACCAGGATTTGGCCAGTCGACGCATCTTTCATGTTTCCGCATTGGAAACGTTGCGTCAAAGAGAAAAGTGCAATGCAAACGGCTCCCAGCAGCGTTACGAAGAGTTTCTTAATTTTGAACGCGAATTTGCCGCTTGCATTACACAAAGCGCATTGAAAACGAAATTCGCGCAACATTGCGTGGCTGCAGCTGAGATGTTGCACAAGTTGCATGAACAGCTACAACAGCTAAGCGCAACTCTAGCGCAGCTTAGCGTGAGACAAACTGCAGCTAAAGTTGAGCTGAGCAACAAATATGATAGCTGGCAAGCGGAAATCGTGCAACACAGGCAGCACGCGGAGTTGCAAGTAAAACAGTTCGCTATGGAAACTTGTAAGCTTGCCGCACAGTTGCTGCACGAACAGATCTTGCATCTACCTGCTGCCGTGCAACACTTTCAGCTGCCTCTGCAACCACAACGACAACAATATCAGCGATTGCTTGGCATTCATTTAAGGCAGCATATTTTGGAGCCTTTGCAGAGGCAGCTGCAGCAAAAGTTGTTGCCACAAATGCTGCAGCTAACCGATGTGCCCTTCGAGCTTTATACCACGTTGGACTGTCAGGCCTTAATGTGTGATTTTCAAGCTGATTTACAGTTTCGTTTCTCCTGGGGCATGGCAGCCATTTTGAAGCGCCTACAAGAGAAATTGCCGCTGCCAATGTTAATGCCGCCAAAGCAACTCAACGGCTTCAAGCAGGATCGCTTGAAACCTAAAACTACAACAGCTTGTTGCCTGCTGGAACAGGATGGCTCGCTGGGCGCCATGTTACTCTTGGCTGGCGTTCTGGCACGCTCACTTGGCTGGCGTTTGCTTCTGGGTCTCGGTCTGCTCACTGGCTCCTTCTATGCCTACGAGCTGTTGAGCTGGACACCGCAAGCGCAGGAGCGTAGCTATAAGGCACAATATACGCGGCACTTGCAACGCCGCCTGCGCGAGTGTGTGCAACAAACGGCAACTGGTTTTGGCCAACAGGTGAAACAACATCTGAGCCAAGCACAACAACAACTTAGCGCAGAAATGGAACAGAGACGTCATGAACTAAACGAGCAGTTGCATCGACTCGAATACCAATTGGAAACGCTTGAAAGCTGGCAAATTAAGTTGAAGGATTGGCAAACGGCAGGCGAAACATTAACGCGACGCTTGCAACTCTTTAGAGAGCGTTACCTGGCAGAATAATGAAAGGTGTTCTGTATAGAGCCTTTTTAAGGGGGAATGTGCAGCTTTATTCATACTTGATTATATATTTTCTACTTTTTTCTACTTAAAGTCAACTTTGTTCTTGTTTTCCCTTTTGCCAATTAAAAGTTACCTTGGCGCTTTATCCTGCCATTTTCTTATAGCACAGTTGTAACTTTAATTACTTGATTGGATCGTGTTTCGGTTTTTTTATTGTTCTAAGTTCCGCTACAGAAAAAAAACCTGAAAATACGTCAAATAGAACAGCAAAAACCAGTTTTTCTTATTCGTTTTTATTTTTTTGTTTCTGCTCAAGAAGCCAAACAGCAGCAGCGTCCATGTTAGCCGCAGCGGCAGCAGCTACGGCAGTTATACAGGCCAACGCTAAGCTCCGCCCCTTAACAAACACACACACACACACACAAGCGCGCACGAACTGGTGCGCATGAACAAAGGCAGCGTAGCAAGTAGAAGCAAGCAGCAGCAGCCGCAGCATTGTCTGCCTTACACTCACACACACAAACACACAAGCACAGCAAGAGGAAGTCTATAGAGTTGTCTCGCTCACACACACACGGCTTGGTCGGCTTGGTTGGCAGGCAACGCCATTTCTCTTTTGGTCTGAGCATCGTCGCTGCCAGCGTCGACAGCGACTGCGGACGCCATGGTGCAAAGCCGCCGTCAAGGCATTTAGAATCGTATTTGAATTTTTATAAACGCTCGAGAAACGCTCAACGCTTGACGCGCGCGCTTTGCTGTTACCAAAAAAGCCAAGCCAAAAGAGGAAGCAAATAGAATAAGCCACGTTTTGTGCTGTGTTTTTTGAAGAAAAAATAAAAGAAAACCCTATATAGGTGGACGTTGCATGAAAAGCAAAGAAAAACTAAGGACTTTTCAGTTAAGTGACAAGTGATTGCAACAATTCTGGCCCAGATAACTTATAATTGTGTGTGTCCGTGTGTGTGTGGGAAATACATAAAGTGAAAGTTTCGCATAAAGATTAATACACAAATACACACACAAAAAAAGTGTTACTCAAACTGTTAAACAGGGCGCAACTTACTAACAACAATAGTGGCTAACAAACCAAAGCCAAGTGACCATTGTGCGATTCTTGCAACCAAACCAACCAAACAACAACAAATCAAATTCATTTTCAATCTTCGAACAATCAAACATTGTGCAATAAATACAAATACAAAAAAAAAGAAATATTTTGCAGCGGTAACTTGTTGTTGTATATTTTTGTTGCTGATTCTGCAACACAACATTACATAATTGTCAAAGAGTTGTAAAACGAAAAATAACAAAAACAACAATCAACGCGTTTATTGCAACAATTTTGTGTTCAATCTGCACAACAAAAGGGAAACCAAAACGTCTTTTGACTGCTGCTGCTGCCGCTGCCGCTGCTGGTGCTGTTGGCATTTGCCTTTGTTTGGATTACACAAAAATATTTTTTCATATTGCAATTGCATAAAGCAAAAGGTTTGTCTATTCGCACACATTCAAAACAATTCGATTCGATTTGATTCGTCACAAATCTATTGATTTGACCGCATTATTTTGATTTCATATTGTCAGCTAGTCATTTGATTTGATAACTGAAGCTGTCGAAAGGTTTTCATAGATAGATATGTGGCTTGGTTTCAGTTTAAATTCTAGATCGTTTTCTGTTATGGAGATTGACGATTTAAAAACAAGTTTGAGTTAGAATAGTTCTTGGTTTGTTTAGTTCTTAAATATATCTCTGTTATCGCTTTATCTTTTTTGAAATGACTTTATTAAAGAACCATTGAACTTATATAAAGTTCTTACATATAAACTAACTGAAAGAAAATTCTCGTTACCTTTTCTTAGACTATATTGAAAGTATTTGTTGCAGATACAGCAAGAGCAAAGTATTTCAAAATTCCCGTCGCTTAAACACAACTTTAAAGTATTCCTTTATTACTTTTAGATAATTGTTGTCTTGTTTTGGTGTTTAAACCTTATGCTAAGTCCAAATCCTTATGCTTATATCAATGTTAACAATAGAAGAAACAACGACAAAAACTTAAGACTAAGACTTCGACTCGATTCCATCTTTTCTTTTACTAGATTTCAATCATAACAACCTTTGTTTACCCAGTTTAGTAGCTATTGAATCTAATATCTAGTATTGGCCACACATTTAAGTAATAATCACACTCGCCTTGGCGATAAGTGTCTATTGGCTTAAGTATTGATAGACTGAGACTTCCTGAAAGGTAACCAAAAAAAAAAAACGCCTTTTAGCCACAACTGACAAGCCCTAAATGCATACAAAAGTTGTTGTTTTGTTGTGCTGTGGCTTCGTTGACGCTTAATTGCTGGTGACAGACGGTAGACACACACACACACACACACACGCACACTCGCACACATACACAAAGCAAACATAAATCGAATAATAATATTTTTATAAAGCGAAGCAAAACATATATGAATATTGCTAGGAGACAAACAACAAACCCAAAAAGCAAACAGTTAACACACACACACACACACACGAAGGCCAAGAACTGTGCGTTGACTACAAACTGTTACCAAGCTAGGGAGAAAGAACCAAATTAAATGCCTGGTCTAGCCTAAAATAACAGGGCTAAGAACCAAAAACAACATGGCCAAGAACAGCCGTTGTATTTAAGCCACAAAATGGTCGCATATTGTTTTGTAACCAATCGTAAGAATAACATCAAAAACCCGGTCCCAAAACAATTGTTCCAGCCATGTTTATTCTAATTTTTCTCTGACCCTACTCAAGTGGGCCCAAAGCAAAGGTCGTGAGCTCCTCGTCGTCGTCACAGCACTTGAGCCCACAACAAAACAACAAAAAAAACGTTCTACCAACAGTTTGGTTTTTTATCTAGATGTGCCCACGACAAGTTTTGCTGCTTTGAGCCACATATTTGTTGTAGTATTTATTTATTATTTAGTCTTCCACTTTTGGTTTATGCCTTTCCATGGAATTTGTTGCTCTCCCTCTCTCTTTCTCACTTTTTTCTGGCGATGTTAAGTAGTAATTTTCTGATAATGTGAGTTGCCCTTTTTTCTTTCTTTCTCTATTTCTCCTTTCGTTTCTTTTTTTTGTGTGTGTGTTGACCAAAATGCAAATATTTAACTTTAGTCAATATTTATGTTCTTTCCATGTCCATGACAAAAACTCTATTGTAAGCGATACAGAAGCTTGTTGTTGTTTAATATTTGATTGGATTTTACGAAGGCTGTCAAAATGCATCATAAACGAAGCATTTCATTGGAATTACTTTTTCACCTGGGTTTTCCGTTCGTTTGTTCTTATGATTAATGATTTTGCGGAATGCTATATTAATTCCACTGGGCATCGAGCTACTGTTTCGGTTTCCATCTCTCTCCTGGGACTACTACTATTTGAAGATTCCTGCTCGCCAATGATCAAAATATTTTTGTATATAGAAAATTAGTTTCTTTGGGGATTTGTTTTGGGTCTTTTAGTATTACTATTATGCCAAGATGACTTCACTTAAAAATGCTTCTTGTTCTTTTCTTTTGCCAGGTGAATACATACGCTTACCTTTGGATGAGCTGCTCAACGACGTGCTGCAACAATTTCCACTCGAAGACGACGAAGTAAGTTTTAAGAATCTCAACAAAACTTTCTTTTTTTTTTGATAGTTTTAACTGTATTTTTTTAGTTGGTTAACGATTCGATTGCATCGACTTCGCAAGCTGCTGCAGCTGCCGCTTTGAATAGCCAACCGGCAAAGCGTTTTGTATCGGAAACGGGTGAGGATTTGGCATTTGTATCCGATAACGATTTGGAGTGCAGCGACAAGGATAACGAGGCGAGCTTTTCGGCCAGCGATTTTGAGGATCTGCAGGATTCGGTCGGCTCGAATCTGTTCGATTTAGATGAGGAGGCCAAAAAGGAATTAGATGAAATGTTGCAATCCACAGCACCACCATACCACCATCATGCAGCCCATCCCCATGCCCATCACCATGCCGCTGCCCACCATCATGCCCATCATCAGGCGGTGGTTGCCCATCAGCGTGCGGTGCAGGCGAGCGCCAACTATGCCAGCATGGGCAGCACCACGGGCAGCGCCTTTCAGCGTCAGCCATCGGCTGCAGCCGGATTCCATCATGGTCACCATCATCAGGTAAGTCGTCCCTAATCCCTTTTCCAGCCTTCAAGTGCTCGTGGCATCCGTACATTTAGTATACACATACAAGAAACATTTTGAAGGATCATTTGCACGTCTCTTTCGAGTGTTTTCTCTTCTTCTTATTCTTCTTCTTCTTCGTTCTCGAGCACTTGATCTTGGAGCACATTGTGTTGTTGTTCTTTTTAGCTGTTGTCTGTTTGTACAAAGCTTCAAATCTGCTTGTATATATAGTATATAGCATATTCAATCACCCTCCACATAACCCCTTTAAGTCATCCGTCTGCAGCGACTGTGTTGTGTTGCTTGACTTGGCTTTTGTTGTAAATGCCTCATCAAAAAGATTGTGGCGAGAAATATTGTTGTTGCTTTTGCTGCTCTTCAGTCAGCGCTCAAGTCTTGTAAAGACGTCGTTCCTCACGATTTTTCTTTTTCTTCTGTTTGCCTTGTTTGCGTAGCTGAAGTTCTTGTCTCTCTCTCTCTCCTTCCTCTCTCTCTCCCCTTCTTTCCACCTGCTATTGATACAATTTCAATTCGATGCAAAATTCCGACTCTTAAATCAGCAAAACTGTACCTCTTAAACGATTATTATAGCCAGCTCAATCGAGAAGATTTCCCAAAAGAATAGCATAGAAAAGTTCTCAATGATCTTTCGGTAGCTGCTTTAAGCTATTTATTCGAGGCTTTAACTAAGCTAACCACAAAGCCAGCTAAACAAGTGTTGCACATCTTTGTCAATGAGCTGCCATCTAATGAAGCCCGGCAATATATCTGTATTGACCACAAGATGCAAACAGTCATGAAGTCAGCGGCAATTACATTCGCCTGTGGTTGGCCACAGAGAGAGAGAGAGAGAGAGAGAGAAAATAGAAAGGGATTAGTGTCGGTAGAACCTTTGGCAGCTACCTCTTTTCCAGTTACCCTACCCGTTTGATCTATCCGTTTTTGGTGAATGCCCAGCAGGTTGTCGGGTTCTTTATCCACGGCTACTTGTCTTCTTCTTCCACTTGCACTTGCCGCAGCAAAGCCAGTTTAATGAGCTCGCTGATCTTTTCACAGGAAGCATTTGTTTTCTAAATCCTACTCCCAAGGGTTATTCCCAATCCTCTTGTCTTCGGTCTCTTCTGTCTTCTGCTAGAAAGTGTCATTAGGCTTTGAGAAAAACAACTCTATGTCGATCTTGATTATGATTATGCAATGTGCCAAGTGTCAGCTTCCTGATAACATTTAATTTGCCATTTGTGCAACATTACCCCCCCGAACCCTCAACCAACCATCGCCTCTATGCCTTTTGCTAATTGCAATCACAATACAAAAGAAGAAGAAAAAATCGCTGGCTTAGCTGCGAGACTTCGTTTGTTCATTAATGTCGCTTTTGTTGTTGTCGCCACTTGAGTTGTTTTTTTTTTTCCGCATGGCAAAGTGTTTATTGAATTCGGTGGCACTCCGCTAACCCCTACCCCGCACCCCTTTACCCTTCGCTCACTCTGATCTCTTGATTGCAACTCTGTGTGTCTCCTCTGAGGTGTCTCTTCAAGACATAAGGCGAGGCGAGACTGCGGCTGCGGCTGCTGCAGTAGCCCCCTGCAATTAAATCTCCATTTAGCTCAATCCCTGCCCCGCCACTCCTCGCCCTCGCCTCGTGTCACCTTAATCGCCGCGCGCAACTTTAATTATGTGAATTTTAAATATTTACAAAAAGCTTAAAGCGCTACAAAAACAAAGAAAAAAAATCAGCGCAAAAAAACTTTATTAATTATTTTACAGCATCTTTGAGATTCAGTTTTTTTTCTTCATTTTTTGCTCTTCCGATTTCTTCTTTGCGTCTTTCGTACGTATTTTTTTTCCCCCCATCTTTCTTTAATTCAATTTTATGTAAACAGTTTGATGTCATGAGACTCGTACATAAATCAAATTAATGACAATTAAAATGCAAAAAAAAAAAACAATACAGTAATCATTTGTTGTTGTCTTTAGTTGTCATTAAGATAAAGGAAAATCTATTACTTTTTCCTAGTAATATTAGTTAGAAAACTTCCTTAAAGAGAAAGTTAGTAAAAAAAACCTAATAAAGTATCTTAAAAAGCTTTAATAAAAACTAATATAAAATACAGAAAAAATATCAAAATATTTTGACGTATTCTGCCAATTAGTCGAGCATATTGTTAAGATCGATTAATTGAGTTTCATTATTCGCTATAATAGGGGTATTCACACGAAACTTTAATGGAATTTGAACTTTATACATTTTTTTTTGGTAGATAATCTCGATAAATGATTTTACGTTAACTTAAACGATTTTGCAAAGTGTATTTTTTGGATTTTTACACCTGTAAATGTTAGAACGACTTCTTTAAAGCCGCACAAGCTTAAAATTATTAAAGCTCTTTATGCGCTTTAATAAAAGCTTAAATGCTTCCATTCAGAACTTTTAATTCTAGCTAACGGCATTAAACTTTGCTCAATGAATGCAGTGGGCAACGCCCAAATATGCAACCAGTGTGTGCACAAGTGTGTGTGTTTGTTGTGTGTGTGTTTAGCTACCGTATCTAAGCCTTCTTGTAAGAGGTTTGATTTGCTTTGCGTGTGAAACGCTTGATCAAACAATGTGGCCAAAACCTAACACCAGAAGTTAATGACAAGACAGTGACAATTGAAATTACACACACACACACACACACTTAAACACACACACATGCTGCACATGCAACTCTGGGCAAAAAGTAAACGCCCCGTTTACCAGACGCTCTTGTTGCTGTTGTTGTTGTTGTCTTACCTGTTTTCTGGCTTTTACAGAGCGTGTTGAAGCATTTATTCGACTTGCATGCAGCCTCTCTCTCTCACACACACACACACATTGGCAGTCTCTTTGTATGTTTGTATCTGTGCGCGCTGTCAGTCAATGCTGTCTGAAAAAAACATCAAACGACAACTCAACGTCAACGCGTCAAGGAGTCGAAGTCAAAGTCGCAGTTAACGCTGAACGTTCAGCGGTTCGGGTTTTGGTACGGTTTGTTCGTTTTATTGATATTTATCTGAAATCTTCAATATCTATCTGTATTGGCATCAGAACTGGAAACTCGAATGTCAATGCCGGCCGGTTCGTTTAGCATCCTTGCCACAAAGTGCATCGGCATCAATGTCAGGTTTTTTTTTGGGGCAGCCACACAATGTTTGACGCCTTGGCTTTTAGCGCTTAATTGCGGCAAATTGTTTCTCAGAATCTCACATCTCTGTGCGTGTGCGTGTGTGTGTGTGTTTGTGTGTGTGTTAATATATGTGCATAAATATTTTATTTACTTGAGCCTGGCGCCCACGCCTTATAGTATGCAATAGTTGTAACTGGAATTAGTTGTACAAATAAATAAATAAACCAAGCAGCGCGATAATTAAGAATAACAAAAGCCTAACTAATGAAGTCGTACAAAGCACGAACTGTCTGAAAAATCACAGATACAGATACAAGATACATTTACAGATACAGATACAGATACAGATACGGGCCAGCGACCGCTGACTGCGCGGCACTTGTCAAAAACGTTGAATTATTTTTATTTCAATTTCATGTTGATCGATCTACCAACGAAACAACAAAATCGCCAGATTGATACATTGTGCACGTTTTTTTTTTTTTTTTTTTTTTGGCTTAAACCGACATGGCCCAGACAGTTTCGGATATTTTTACTTGCAGCGCAATTTGAATTTAGTTTTTTTTTTTCTCTCTCGTGTCTTGTTGTCTGCGGCTTATTGTTGCTTATTTCTAGAGAATTCCATAAACGAGGCTCTTGCATGATTGATCGCTTATTTATTAGTATATTTCACAATTCCCAATCGAAACTCTTTACCCCTCTCTGGCTTGTTTTAATACATCAACAACGTTTGTGTTTTTTTTTTTTTCATTTTCTTATTATCAAATCACATATTAATCATGTACCCCTTTTGCAGGGCCGCATGCAGCGTTTGAATCGTGGCGTCTCCATGGATTTGGCCACCTATTTCAGTCCCATACCAAGCATGGGCGTCTCCGATATGCCTCCGTATCCACCACACTATACCGGCTATTCGTATCAGGGTCCTGGCGCTGCCGCCGGCCCTGGAATGCCACCCAGTGCCCAACAATATGGGCAAGCAGCTGTGGCGCCGCCAACATCCTTGCCGCCACCACCACCACCGCCGCCGCATCACAGTCACAGTCACGGTCACGGGCATGGTCACAGTCACAGTCACGGTCATCATGCCGCAATGTTGCATGCTAATTCGACGCTGGGCGATCTATGCTCCAGTCAACCGCATTATGGCCACAATCTTGGCTCAGCTGTAACGTCCAGCATGCATTTGACCAATTCGAGTCATGAGGCTGATGGCGCTGCTGCGGCTGCTGCCGCTGCCGCTGCTGCAGCAGCTGCTGCAAGTGGCAACTATAAAATGGAACACGAGATGATGTATTATGCGGTAGGTGATCATCGATTATGATTGAGCACAAGTGTTTTTTTTTTAAACAATTATTTATTGCAGAACACCTCTTCGGACATGAATCACACGGATGGCCTAATGAATTCTTTTTTCAACGATGAGGATCTTCATTTGATGGACATGACGGAAAGTAAGTGATGATTAATTTACCCTTTTCATAATCGGTTAAAAGTGTCAAATCGATAAGGCCACATTTGTTTAGCTTCAATTAGCGCTAGAATTACGTCAGCTTTTTTTTTTTGATTAAGTTTAGAGTCCACGAAAATGCGCATGAATAACTCAAGCTTTAAAAGCTTAAGCAGCAGCAGACCTGTTGAATAGTAGTCACACCCACATGCTGCGCTGCTTGTTTGACTACTTGAGAGCTTTTGCTGCGGAACATCACTCAAGTTGGCAAGCAGTCAGCAACAAAAAAAAAACCGCGTGCGCAACCATACATGCTCTCACGCTCACACTCGAACGCACGAGAACATGTATGAGAGCATTAAAACACTCACACTCTCACACACGCTAGCCATTGTCATGTTCTGCCTTACCGTTCATTCTGATTAGCATAAAATTCGTAAAATTAGTTTAAATTTGAGTGAATAGCGTTTTGCTCAGCGGCGCGAGCTCAATCGGCTCGTTTCGTACGATCGTGTTTCCGCGCTCATTTCGAGCGAAATAAAAAAAGCTGAAAAAGAAGAAAAGAAAAAAAAAAACAGCCAGCAATGAGTATGAGAAAAGCAAAGCAACAAGAACACCGCACACGAGTCGCGAGTCAATCAGTCGAACACGAACAATCGAATACGATAGTGAAGTAAATATGTAGAAACGTACATGAACTGTAATAAATACAGAAAATAGCAAACAAAATACAAAAGAAATACGATTACGTTGTACGAAAAAAAAAAACGTGACATGGAGAAATTAAGTAAACAAACTAACAACTACTATAATTAACATAAATTTCTAAAAAGTTATTGATTAATGGAACAGTGACGCATTTGGCACACAAAGTAAACGACTAAATAGCAACGTATAGCAAACCCACCAAAACATATACATGTACATACACATACATACACATGCATGCATGTGTTTGTATAGTTAAATTACGAATTTAGAACATTTGATGACGCGCGAGTAACGTTTTCGTGTGTGAAACGACAAAAGAAAATACACATTGAAAATTTCGAAACAGCAAACTGAAAATAATCGAGCAGAAAACGCGAACACACGAGAAACAGTCCCAAAAACGGCTGCCCAGATCAACAGGTGAGAGTGTGAAAATGAGCAGCATAATATTTGATAGCAGTGCAAAAGGCGGCGCCCCCTCAATGTGTTAGAGTGTGTGTGTGTGTGTGTTGCGGGTGGTGGCCGCCAGAGCGGGTGTGTTATTTTTATATGCATGCATGCTCAGGAGAAATAAATAGAAGGCATCCAAAAGCCCGAAAGCCTATTTAAATATTTGCCGCGTAACAATTTTTTTTTCATTAGTCATGCTGCGCCACCAGCTCTGCTGCCGTTGCCGTTGCTTTTGCTTTTGCTGATATCAGCAAAGTTGCGCGCAGCGAACAACCAAATAACAACAACAGCAATGTTCTTAAAGCGCGCTCTCATTCACGCGCACTCTCTTTTTCTGTCGTTTCTTTTTTTTGTTTTCAGTAGTGTTCGCGCTCTCTGGTGAGCGACACACAGTTATCCGTACGCGTTGACTCTCTAATGCGCGCTCAGCAAGTTTTTTGTTGCTGCTGCTGCTGTCGCTGTTTACTATTTTTAAACTGCTGAGTCATCTGTTCGTAGCATTAACGTTAAAGCACAATATCATAAAATAAAGCGCTTGCACACGATATCATTGAGTTGTGTTATTCGATGTTATTCTAGCGCGCTCAATTGTTTAGATTATTTACATGTGTACTAATTGTCACATGTTCCCTTAAACACACCACTTCATCTTCTTCTTCCTTGCTTGCTGCATTATTTTTTTTTTGGCATACAACATGACAAGAGAAAGAAAGACAAACAAAAGACAAGTACGTACGTTATTGGGTTACGTGTTTACGTATTTTACGTTGTTTTAATACCTTGAAGCAAAGACAAAGCTTTTTTTGCTGCTGTTTTTAAATGAAAAAAAGCTTACGATCTTTATCTTAGTAAATAACTTCCGTTATTTCAAGTTTGCCATCTCTTTCTATGGCTTTTCAACTATATATATTGCACTTTTTGCCCACTGATAACTTCGACCTACCATATTTTTGTCAAGTCATCAATGTTTATGGGCTTTTGACCTTGCGCCATGCCGGCAGACTAACGTATAAATATTATATAGTTTTTTTTTTTAACTTAATCAGCTCAGCATTTGGCATAATGATACGAAAATTGGTAAGCTAGTTAGGTCTTATCAGTTTATGGCTCTTGCACATGTTACTGAAAGTATCTACGAATCGGCTGTTACCTGGTGAAAGAAAGAAAAACGTTTTTGAGGTTAACCTCATATAAGCCTAATGGAAACTATTCCCTTTACCAACTGCTGTATCATAATGGGAAAAAATTGATATTTCTTAAATACAAATTGCCTTATCGCACTTAAAGATAAGATTATATATACATTTTTTGCAATATGTATGTGTAGCACTTTTATATATAGAAAAATACGTACCTTTGGCATGGAACGCAAGAAGGTTGGAAAAAAATAATATGGTAGACATTCTGCTCGGGGACAGCCTCTGCTGATAAGCCTTAGCCGTTATGTGATAAGCAACATTTAGCTGCTGATAAGCAAAACGTAAAATGACTGCACACAATTTTATTTCGTTCTTTCGATTCTTAAACATTAAAAAACAAAAAAAAACAATACTGAATAATTGAACCAAGTACAGTAGACAATGGCTAATAATGTTTTTTCTTATCCACTCAGGTTTCTGTCGCATGGTGGACAACAGCACAAGCAATAACTCTTCGGTCTTGGGCTTGCCCAGCAGTGGACACGTTAGCAATGCCGGCAGCACAACCTTGAACAGCGGTAATCATGGCAATGGCAATGGCAATGGTGTGGCAAGTGTAACGGGTGCTGTGGCAGGTGGCATTACATCGATGAGCGGTGCAACAGCAGGCAGCACTGCCACTGGAGCCACTGGTGGCATGACCAGCGATCTATTGGCCAACACTGGTGCGGGCGCTCAAGCTGGCGCACAGGATCGCTTGGACGCGTCCAGTGACAGTGCGGTCAGTTCGATGGGTTCCGAGCGTGTGCCCTCGCTATCCGATGGCGAATGGGGTGAGGGCAGCGACTCGGCGCAGGACTATCATCAGGCCAAGTATGTGGGTCCCTACGATTTCAGTTACAACAATAGCAGCAGCAACAACAATGGCGGCACACGTCAACCGCCAGTGGCACAGAAGAAACATCAGCTCTATGGCAAGCGGGATTTGCACAAGCAGACGCCAAGTGGTGCGGCACAGCAAACGCCAGTGGTGCAGCAGCAGCAACAACAGCAGCAGGCAACACAGCTGCAACAAAGCATTAAATATGAATATGAGTCAAATGCGGCTGCAGCGTTTATTGTGAATGAAGCAAGTGGCTTGGCACCGGTCCAGGCCAAGGATTATCATCAGGCGTATGGCATGAGTGCAGCCAGCGCGTTTACCGCTGACTATGGCATGCCACGCCCACCACTAACGGCACAGGGTCTGGTCAACCTTAATCACACGTATTCGCTGCCCCAGGGCACGGGTGGAGCTCTGCCACAGGGCAGTGGTTCGCAAAGCAGACCGCATCCGCGTGACAAGAAGCTGTCGACGAGCAGCAAACATGGCTCGAAAAATGGCGACGACAATCTAACCGAGGATGAGCATTTGTCCAGGGATGAGAAGCGTGCACGCGCCTTGAATATACCCATTCCCGTGGGCGATATCATTAATCTGCCCATGGATGAGTTCAATGAGCGTTTGTCCAAGTACGATTTGAGTGAGAATCAGTTGTCGCTCATACGCGATATACGGAGACGTGGCAAGAACAAGGTTGCCGCACAGAATTGCCGCAAGCGTAAGCTGGATCAAATCCTAACACTCGAGGATGAGGTGAATACGGTGGTGAAGCGTAAGGCGCAACTCAATCATGATCGCGATCATCTTGAGAGTGAACGCAAGCGCATTGCCAATAAGTTTTCCATGCTGCATCGTCATGTCTTTCAGGTGAGTTTTCACTAGACTTTTCTTGCGTTTTTTCCTTTATATAACTATTTTTTACTTTTAGTATCTACGCGATCCTGAAGGCAATCCTTGCTCACCAGCTGATTTTAGCTTGCAACAGGCAGCCGATGGTTCGGTGTACTTGCTGCCACGTGACAAGAACGATAATGGGACGACAGCAACAGCTGCTGCCAGCGCCGTTTCGGGCAGCAGTACTAGCAGCAGCAGCAGCCTTAATGCGCAACAACAGCATCATCATTTGCAACAGCAACAAACGCGTCTGCCGCCACACTTGCAGCAGCAGCAGCAAGCAACACATCATCAACTGTTGCCGCAGCAACAACAGCAGCAGCAGCAGCAACAACAACAGCAGGCGCCGCATCAGCATCAGCATCACAAGGAATGAAAGTATATGCTGCGTATTGCCGCAACGACGAGTTGGTTATCAAACTTTCAACAACAACACGAACAGCAGCAGCAGCAGCAGCATCAATTGCAGTGGCAACACCAGCACCAGCAGCAGCAGCACTACCAGCAACAACAGCAATTGTACGATTATCGTTACGATTTGTACAACAACAGTTATTTGTATTACTGAGCGTGTTAAGTTTGCTGTGCATTCTTCTTCTTTCAAGTTGTTGCTTGTCGCTGCCTTGTTGCGCAACATGTTGCTGGCAACATTTGGTCGTGAATTCCTGCAAAAGGAACTTAACTCATTCTCTCTCTAAGTTTTATCATTTCATTAATTTTCTTCTTATGGTCTAACTTAGTCAACAATAATTGTTATTTATTTTTTAAAAGAAAACACTTTTTAAACAAATTTTCATTATAATTTTTTTTCATATCCAATTCTAAATTACTTCCTTCTTTGCCTTAGCATTTTCTAGATTGATTTTGAATACCCTTTGTGAACATTTTTATGCCTTGTGATAAATAATTTGTATACCTTATTGAAATCTACATAATTATGTTCAACAACCAGCTGCTGACAAGCAACAAATTATTGAATATTATATTCGTAAAACCCTTTTTAAGAACTCATACCCCCCATATACCATCAATGCGTCGTCCAACAGAACTATGATGCTAAACAAAATAAATACCATTAACATATACATTTAATTAGTTTGTAACATACACAAAATGAGCACATGTATAAATAGCTGTTAGATACGATACAAGTTATGTAAAGGTTGAAAAAAAAAACACAATATATATACATATATCTATATATATTGCTGGACATTTCATAGACTCGCTCTTAAGACACACTCACGCATAAAACCATTTAAGGAGAAAAACAAAAATACAAGAAAAAGATTTATAACACTTAGCGTATTATTTACTAATAAGTTAAGTTTAGCTCATATAAACATAAAAAGCACACAAAAACTTGTAAATACAAAATAATTAAGTATACGTAGCGTTTATTCACTGTAATCCACTCAAGCACTAGGCCAGAGCTAATTGTAAATTTTATATAAAAACATAAGAAACAAAAGGAAAGAAAACAAACCTAAACAACAACAAAATGAAACGGTTACGTTCATATAAAGTCCAAAACAAAAACAGAAATATTAATATTTAATATTCTAACAATGTCCTATTGCATAAAAACAAACAAAAAAAATACAAAAAGAGTTTAGAACTTATTTATACAAATATGTAAAAGAGCTAAGAAAACTATTGTTAAATACATACGCATATATATCTACATATATATATATTTAAATTGTTGCAATTAATTTCGCGCATCTCAAAGTAATTATCGCAAAATGAACACTTAAGAAACAACACAAAACAAAACATAGAAACAATGTGCGCAAAATGAAAAACACAAAAAAAAAAAACAAAACTGCGAAATTATTTGTTGTAAATTGTACTAACTTAACTTACTACTTGTCTATACAAAAAACAAACTTACATACGTAATGAAATACATTTACATATTATATTAACACATACAAATTAAAAGTAAACGTACTTATGTTCTGAATATTTCAAGCATTTCATTCATTTAGCGACGCGTCACGTCCAGTAGAAACATTTTAGAAACGTATTGCTCTAAAGATTTGAAATGAAGGAAATATTTGAAATGAGAACATAAATAAATCTAGTACATACTTGTATAAATGTTTCTATATATATATATATAATCGTGTACTTTAATTTCAACTGAGAATCTTTAATGCTTCACAAACGATCAACTTTTTCCTCAACAACTAAAACAAAAAATAAAAAAACTTAATAAATGGCAAACAAAAAAAACGTACAAAAAAATGTAAAAATTAAGTTTTTTTATTTCTTATATCTTATACTTTTCAGGCTGAAATATCAGGCAAGATTTTACAGCATACTTTTGGGCGGAGCAAAAAAACTTTGCAAAGCATATTTCTGGTTGATTCCATAAAAATAAAACTATGAAAGTAAAACACAACAAAATTTCGTTCAATTGTTTGTTTATGTTTATGTATATTCTCGGTCTTTCATATTTATATTTATTTTTTTTTTACATGACACTTATAGCTAGAATACATCAAAAAACATTTATTGTCCACACATTATACTTTTTTTTTGTTTAAGGTTTGAAGTAAATACATTTATCATTGAGTAATTGAGATATTTAAAGGTAGTTTGAAATTCATATAACATCATTCTTTTTGCACTATATATCATTTTGTGAGCTAGATTTAACGAGGAAATTGCAGCATTTTTTGGTTCTTTGTGTTGACTTTCTTGGTTCTTTTTTTGTTTTATAATATCAAAGTTCTGCTTGTTTTAATGCTTAGGCGTATAATAAATTCATTAACACTAAGACTAATCATCAAGTTTAATTAAAACGATCCAAGGAAACATTAGGAAAGCTAGGGTTCAGGGTTCACAGCTAAACACAGAGCGCCCTCTGCTTTTCTTTCTTTCTTTCTTTTTAATACTAAAACTAAGCCTAAAACTTAACTACACTTAGAATACAACATCAGCTTTGGCTGCAGCACGCATAATCCACTATCAGCACATGGAATCGATGGGCAGCTGATCCTGTTTAATGCTCAATCGCCGAGGATTGCCCTTCGCACGAGAGTGGCCATTGCCGCCGCTGCTGGAGACAATGGTGCCGCTCCCACTGCCAGCCACGCTGCCGGAGCAAACGTTGAGGGTGCTGTTGCTGTTGTAGGTGCTGCTATTTATGGAATTACCGGAGTTGGTTCTCTCATTAATACTTGTTAGGTTGGGTATGCTGGGCGCCGTTGTTGTTATCGAGATGTTATGGCCGCCCATTGTGAACAGTGCTCCACCATGTTTGCCATGGCTGTGATTGTTGTTGTTGTTATTGTTGTTAAGCGGTTCCAGTTCGCTGGCCAAGACGCCGTTCGGTATGGAATGCGAGCGTATTTGCAATCGACCCGAATCCAACGATTCATCACTCGCCGGATCCAAATGGTCCACAGACGCAGCCGATGCTATGCGCTGCAACATGCTGGCCGACGAAAGCGTACGATCCGCAAATGGAACTGTTGAGAAAGTAAATGCTTAAGTTGGAGCAGATTACTTTTCCCCGTTTCACTGACTTACCTAAGCCGCTTTTGGCGCTGCGAGTGCACTCGGATTTGAGTTCGTCCAGCTGCTTGGCGCTGCACAGTGGCGTATCCACATCGTAGGTGTTATTGAAGAGCGTGTAGTCCACCTCATACTCGCCCGTCTCCTTGCGAAAGGATACCACATTGACAAAGCGATGACCCCAGAGAATCTCCGAGGGTAAATAGCTGCTTCTCGCCTGCGTTGTCATGCCAGTGGACTCAATGACACCCTCTAAAAGAAGCATTTGAGTAACTAACTCTTAAGGCAATAAAAGGACTGTTTGACTTACCCAGCATAACGACCACTTCAAAGCGTTCCTTTAGCATATCCGAGGCAGATAGCATGTACAGCGGACTGTTCCTATCGATCTTGTGCACAATGGTCGTGGGCCAAATGAACATCAAACGATCCTCACCACCATCGGCACCCACGTGCAGCTCCTGCTGATAGAAGGGCAACACCTCACCCTCCTTGGTCACCTTCTTACGGATGACCTGTGCCCGCACATGTGCCTCAATGATGTGCGACTTACGCATATCACCCACACGGAACATCAAACAGGGTGTGCCATCCCGATGACAGATGACCGCATTTCTCGAGAAGAGCAACGTTTGGGCACGCTTCTTGGGCCGTGACAGCTTGGCAAAGACAATGCCCACCATAAAGGCCTGGATAAACACACCCGTTATGCACTGTATGCACATGGTAAATATGGCCTCGGGACACTCTTCCGTCACATAACGATTGCCATAACCGATAGTTGTTTGCGTCTCCACGGAGTACAGGAACGCTGTCATCATGCCCTTCACTTCTGTCACACATACCGTATGCGTCATATTGGCTATCAGCTCGGGCTGTGTATTGCGCAGATTTATATACTCCAGATCGTTGTGGGCAAAGGCAATTGTCCACCAGATGAAGGCGAAGAAGGCCCACGAGATGACAAAACTGGCCGCAAACACAAGCAGCGTCCAGCGCCACTGTGCATCCACCAGGGTTGTAAAGATGTCCTGAAACAAGACCTTGGTCGTTTTTTTATTAAGCTAGACAAATTAGTGGGCTTTCATCTCAAACGGGTACTTAAAATACATCTTAGGATACATTTCAAGCAAACTGAAAGCCACCATTGATTAGGCTAGAGCCATGCACATGCAAATTAAGAAAAGATAACAAGCTTTTCACCTTAAAGCCCTCACACAACAACAACAAAGCTCAAAGCTTTGTTTGGTTGTGTTGCCCAATCGAAGTTGAAGCGTTGCGCATCTAAATTTATACATGTTGCTCGCTTGCATAAGCGGCACATGTCCGCCACATAATTCTATGTCTGCATATATATATATATAGAGTTCGTTACCTGTAGATAACGGCGGCGTCTCTTTGCCACGTTGCCTTGCACCACGTTGCATTCACCATGCTTGAAGACGACACGTTTTCGCACACGACGTGAACTAAAGCGCGTCTGTCGATACCTAAAGAGAAAAGTTAAAGAGAAAAATGTTTAGCAATGAATACTCTCTAAGATTGATATTCATGCTCTTATGTTTTTGTTAACATATTCTTATCACTTTAAAAACTGATAGCCTCCAGATGTGTCCAATTCACAAGAATTCTATTTATTGTTTGTATCAGTTTTTTGTTTATTGCTGTCACACTTTGCTTTTACTACTCTATAAGAATCAGGGTATAGCCTATAAGGCTACTCTTATAATTATACCTAGCAAAGAGAAACAAGACCTTCGATCATTTCGTCTTTGTTTTTCTTGATAGCGACAAGGCAAATACAAATCGCAAAGAACAGATGTCTAGCAACAAGATAAAAAGGGGGGAAAAAGTATATTGTTGCAAAAACAGGAAACAGTATTTGCACTCGCTTATAAACACAAGAAAAGAGGCACTTTAAGGTTCAAGGATCAATTTATTTTAATCACCAAATCAAAAGCTGAAGCGTCATTGTCGCAAAGCATCCAGCAAACACAAAGCCGATAAGAAAAATCATAAGAAAGCCGCAATTTGTTAAATACAGTCAAAATAAACACACGAAGAAGAATAATAATTAAAAACAATTTCGGCGATTCTAACGCTACGTCCTAGGCTCAATAACATTAAACAATTAATTCTTAAAAGCTTTCTTCACAATTCCGGATCAAGAGTTAAAATTGCACTGGAGTATGATTTGATATGCAGGCCGGTTAAAGTCGAGCTCATCATATTTAACTGTAATCACTTTAAAGCAGTAACAACAACAACTTTTGTTGTTACAATTTTGCTTTGCTTTGCCATTTCATTGCATATTCACGCCTTATCAGCATGATGCGCTTCCCACTCAAAGCTTACATATACGCTCTTGAGCTCAAGTGCAAAGCTCGCTGAGAACATGTGAAGTCCGCGCGAGCGCTCAAAAGTCTTATACAATGAACTCTTATACATCCTACTTCTATGCTGATGTCAACTTCACGCGATGACAAATGATTTCCCGTTTTGACGCTTGAGACCGGTGCGAACAAAAAAAAACAAAACACAAGCGAAACAAAAGCAAACGCAAACAAAAATTCGTAGAAATCGACATTAAACTTGACAATTTACACATTCATTAGCCTAAAGCTTTCGAAATTTATGTTTGTTTTCTAAGTAAGCGCATGCAAATAAACCCGTTTTGGTAATAACCGAAAGTTATTTTTTCCAAATGCAGCTTCGTCTCGCTTATTGTATCGATGACTAAACTGATTGGGGCAAATTAAGCCTACATAGATATTTATGCTATTACCAACTGAGGATCGATCAAGTTCAATGGAATTGCATTGAGTCAGTAAAAGACTTATATACTAAATGTTAACTGACGTACTAAACTATAAATGTATAAAAAGTCAAGTTATGACGCACTAAGTAATAAACTCGTCATTGCTCCAGCCAGATAAGTTAACTTGGCTAATTGCCCTCAATAAACTGTTGTATTTTTGGCAACACTGAACAATACTAAAAAACTGACCTTAGACAGTGTCTAAAAGTTGCGGCTAATCACTCGAGGCTTTAGCTCGACACAAATGCATTCTTCGAAAAAAAGTTCTTGGCCAGTGGCCAAAAAAAATTATAAAATTGCAAACTACAAACTACAACAAAGTAGCAAAAGCCAATAAATAGTTAATTGATTGTAGAAATATATTGACCCAGGTCGTGATTTTGGTTCGAAATGAAATCCAAATCCAATTGACGTCATTGTAAGACTTTGGCCAAAAAATTATATATGCAACCATAAGACAACACATTAATAATGAAAGAAAGTGTAATTAGACTAACACTTGACATTTGTGCAAGTACAGTGAACGCTTGCTAAAAGAAACATTTTCATTTTTGGCAAGTCTTAAGGCTAACGTATAAAGTAGAGATTAAGAAAGAGGATTAAAAAAAGACTTTAAGTATACGTTAGGAAGTGTTTACTGTACCAATTCAAATGGCAAGAGTCAGACACAAATGATATTAAAGGTTTTAAGGTCTATTGATAGCGATTGTCATATGCAATTTGTTTGCCATCTTTGGACATTGTGTTTTTATTTTATAGAGCTGATGTAAACAGCAATTCGTTTAGCGTAAAGATATATATCGAAAAACAGGCAGATGTTTTCAAGTGATACGGTAATGCGTATATTTATAGCTATGCTGAGAGAAATAAAAAAAGGAAGGTGAATTGCATGCAAATATTTGCGGCATGGCAGTCAATTAAACAACATTATCAACAAATGTACAAAACAGCATCGATCTGGGTACGTATAAACATATACTATAGCTAATAGTATACACAAAGCTCACATGTCCAACACTTGTTTAAATAGAATGTATTAAAGTATATGTATTATTCAAATGTGCCGCGTCAACAAAACGATAAGTGCGATAACATTTTACCTTAACAGCTCCTCGCGCCAGGACTGCTCGCTGGAATGCGTTGCTCGATAAACGATCATCGATAAACGACTAAAACTGCGTCGCAGCTCTGACATTTTGTAACTGTTTTGGGAGGGGGGTAACACTTAAACCACACTTAATACTGTTGTTGGGATATATTCAAATTGCTTTTGCAAAGTTTTTCTTCCACTTTTTATTGGTGTCTTGTTCTAGTTTGTCATTGTTATAAAAATAAAACAAAGACAATGTTGCTGCAGCAGGCGACAACGAGCCGTATAGCCCCAGCCCAAATAATTCTTAAACATTTTTTTTTTCTTCAACACTTTATCCTTTTATCAGCAGAGTTTTGTGTGCTCAGCTTTAAATTATTTTATTCAATTTTGTTTTTGATACAATTATGAACCGAGCGATCGAGCAACATTTTACCAACTGGCTGAGGAAATGGCAAAGGCAAAGGCAAATTAAAATTCATTTGCCTTCACTCTCAAAAGCAAATACAAATGTTTTCTATGTGTCAGTACTAGCGAATCGACCCGTACCCCCACACACACACCTATGTCATATATATATATATATATATATATTCACACCAGATATCTCTCTTTATTTTTTCTACGCTCACACCAACACAAATACTCAATGCAAACAGAGAAAACATTTCGTTGTCTTACATATGTTTTATTCTGTCTGCCGATCGGCATATTGGTCAAGCAGATTTAATGCTTCAATTGTAGACGCCGTCTATATCTTATATGCACTTATCAGCAATGAGTTGGCCAGTTATTGTATAGTATATAGATATCATTAATAACTTTATACCTGTGTTTGTATCTTTTCCAACAGTCAAACATTGACGTTTGTCTGTTTGGCAACACGTTTTGTTCATTACGGTCGAAAAGGGCAGAAAAATAATTTATAATAATTAAAAGTTTTTAATGTGAGCTTGTACTTTTTTGCTAATATTTTTAATTAATATTTGTTTGTAAGTTTTCAAGTGAACCTACTAATTGCATCTGTGTAAAATTATTATTGAAAAGTTTATTTTGATCATTTTAGTTATAGTTATAAGAGTTTGATTCGGCACATTTAAGATACATGTTTTAGCAAATTTCCCATGTCATCACATATTTGTGCATGATTCTCAATAATTATAAACATCCACTTAGATTATAAATAAATGTTCAAATGTCTTTATACTATGAATGTGGGAAATGGTTTTTGGTATGCTTTTGTCAAATATATATATATTTTTCTACTGAAACGCAGAAAGAATGACATATACAAAACATGCTTTAAACACATGCATATACACTATATATATATGATCTACAGATTTATATATCATTTATTTTGCTTTACTCTCAAACCGGTTTATGGCGCCCCAACACGTCCACGAAACAAATGCGATTAGTTAGCTGAAAAAGATTTCTTGTGTCTTTTGGTTCGATTATAAAAATAGCCCTGTTGCTATCCATAGTTTTTGGTGTCCTGTTCGTTTGATTAAAGGTTGTCAAAAGTGTTTTTTCCTTATCTGTATCATACACTAAAACCATAACAAAGAAATAAAAAACAAATAACCTGCGGCAATAAAGAAGTGGCCAGGGAAGTACCCAAGTTATTAAGAAAAACACACACTCAAGTGCCCTAAGATCCAATGAGTAATTGTTTTGTTGTTTACAGTGAGAAGAAAACGTGAGCCATTTGGATATCTTAACATCTTTATCAATAGCTCTACCCAAAACTTGTGACGTCAAGGCAAAAGTGACGCATTTGCTGTATTTTATTGTAGCCAAGTGTTGATAGCAACAAACGTTGACATATCATAACAAAAAACATACTCTATGATTAAGTTTGAAATGTGACCGACTATAAGATATAGTCCAAACAGTAGCACTAGATTTTATGAACTCTTGCAACGGCTTTAACTACTCATAGATAATTAAGTTTTTGGCCTTGTTCTGTCTGTGTTTTTTTTTCTCGCTCGTGGTTCAAAGAACTCCCGTTAAATTTGGTGTACCTGGTTTAGTTGGAAAACAGTAAACTAAACCGGTTTAAATGTTATTTATAACAACACAAAACAATGTTGCACGTGATCAACACAACCTAGAATTATTTAAGCTAATACGTACCAAAAAAAATAAAATATATATATATATAGACAAGTGATATAGTTAAGTCATTTCCTGCTGCCTTTTTGGCTAATCAAGTTTTATCTAATGCTCAGTTCTAAATGCCGTTAATCTTGACGAATTTTGGCTTGACAAAAAGCTTGTCTCTGGTTATTTTCCATACTCAAGTTCGAATGGGAAAATGTTCAAAAAAAAAGATAGATACAATTGCTAAATACTGTTATGCAAAGAAGTCAAGGCAAGTCTCTCTCTCTCCCTTTCTGTTTGTTTGTGCTGTACAAAGAAACTTTCCTCATAAGCGTAAATAACTTAAATTGTGCAAAGTATCTATATTTATGTATCTGTATCTGTATCTGTAGACATGTTTAATAAGCGTGTCGCTGGAGCGGCCTCTTTAATGACTCATAGCTTTTTGTGCAGGGTCTGGGGTTTAGTTTAGTTAAGTTAGCTTGAGGAGCTTCTCCTTTGAAGTGCTAATAAATGCGATTCGAAGGGGTTGGGTTGGAGCGAAAACTTATTAACAAATATGATTTGGTCAGGGCCAGCGATTTCATTTTTTCGTTATCTGGTTTATTAAGTTGTCGCAGTCTCGCGCTTGCTTGTAAATAAAACTGAAAAGTAAACAGACACATTATAAGCCAGGTAAATAGTATCTCAGCTGCGTGCCGCGTAGTAGAAGTGTGAGTCTGAATAAATGAATAAATGTTGTTTTTTTTTGTGGCCATGTGACATTTGTCGGCCCAGACTTGTCAGCTGGTTCAAAAACACTAAAGACATCATCTGAAATGATCATTATGAACATGCGCCGCTTGTTAAGCTAATGACTACACGCTTTCTACACAAAAAACAGCAGCAGCAACTGCAAAAAAGCTGGCAACTTTTAAAGTGGTACAGTCTGCACAAAAATTCAAAAGCAACTTGAGCTAACAGTAACAATTGTTAATTATAGATATGCCATTTACATGCAAGTGCAGCAGATGCAAAAAACAAGTGTTGGTAAGTCGTACAATTAATTCATTGTCATTCACACAATCCGTATGACAGTTACTGTTAAATGCGAGACAAAGACGTGTGGGTAAGTCGTAAACGGGTACAGTCAGTTCAAGAGCTTGATTTATGAAATTGTCATTGATTGCATCTTAAATGGCCTGACAGTATTTACAGACTTGTCGTGCCATAATGCAGCGTCTTGCAAATGGCCTTTATAAATATGAGTATTTAAACAAGTGGCAGAGCGGTGCTGCATTAATTAATAATAAATA
Source organism: Scaptomyza caliginosa (assembly GCA_035044725.1). Classification (NCBI taxonomy): domain Eukaryota; kingdom Metazoa; phylum Arthropoda; class Insecta; order Diptera; family Drosophilidae; genus Scaptomyza; species Scaptomyza caliginosa. Next base: position 1,950,831 of record JAWNNR010000686.1, read on the forward strand.
ACACTTGCCAACGAAAAAAAACCAAATACTGTAGGTAATTAAAAGAAAATGCTATGTAAATAAAGCAATTTTATCTATTTACTTGCACATTAATACAAATGCTGACAACCCTGTTTTATGGCCATTGGATTAAGATATGATAATGTTGGGTAAATAAATAAGTGTGCAGCAGTTCCAAATATACTCGAAATTGGTAGCTTTTATGCCGGCCTCTAATTTATTTATAAAGGTAAACTCTGGCATTTAAATTCCATACCGGCGGCTTATAAATTCGCCTCGCTTGTCATTTGCAAGACCACCCAAGCCCCACCCCGCACACTCAATGCGTGCGCTCAAGCTGAATGGCAGAAAAAAAAAAACTTCCTGAGAGAGCGAGAGAGAGAGAGGAACGTAGAAGAGTGTAGCGTGGGTGTTGTTGGTATAAGCATAAACGAAATGTGCATGGAGTACAGTGTGTTGAGCTGCCGGCGCATGCACACTCTTATAAACAAAGAACAGCTGCAGCAGTATAAGAGTTTGGCTGCTGCTTATATTTGTGTTGCCATGCTATGTTTTTGGGCTCTGCACAAACATAAGTATTATAAAACATCGTTTTGTAGTGTTTTGTTTCGATTATTAACAAACTGTACACACAAGTTCACCGCTTCGAGTTCAATGTAAGAGTGTTGGAAACAAGTTATGTTGCTTAACAAGCAAACAAATGAATAACAATGCACTTGAAAACCTGCACAACTTTTAACACTGTTCGTTTGTTTGTTTTTGTTTGGTTAACTTACTCGTACATCGCATCGACAAGATCGCGCTCCCAGGTCATCAGACGCTTCATGTTGCCCCAAAAGGAAGTGTGTACGAATTTTAAGTAGCTTTTTATATTCAATGCACACGCGTCCGTTATACAACGCTTTTTGTTAGTATTTTGCGTATTTTAGTTGTATTTTGTTTTGTTTTTGAGGTCGGCGAAAACGCGGCGACAACACGCGGCGTCGCTGACGCGACAGCAACTAAAATGTAACGGACGGCAGCAGCAGCAGCAATACAAACAAAAGCAAAATATGCTTGTAGCTAACAGATGTATGTGTGTGTGTGTGTGAGTGACAGCTCCTCCTCGGTCGAGCGACTATAGCAAAAACTATATTAAAAGCTCTCTGGCTTTCTCGCTCTGGCGCTCCTGTACAACCTTGAAGTGATGATGCGACAGCCGCGAATATATTACAATTATAATAATTGATATTTGTGTTTTTAGTAACAAAAGATTCGAGCACTTTATTTTTTTCCTTTACTTTTGTGTTTTTAATACTGAACCCGGGTTGGGTGACGTTATCGCTGGATAATCTGGCTACGGGTTATGGGAATTTTGTTGTTTTGTTTTTTTTTCTTTTTTTATTTTAAATCACAGCGAATACGTTTTTTTTTTTGGTTCGCTCTTTATTAGATATGCGTTCTTTTTGTGGTTGGAAAGGCGAATATTGTTTTGATTTTGAAATAAACAAAAACGCGCATTATTATTATTTTCACAGCTCTTGTTCCGGCCGACAACTTCGAGCGGAACTATTTAATGGCAAAGGGCTAACGGTTGTTTGATTATGCGTATTTAGTTTTGCATACGAGCGTTTTAATCCGTTTTGTGTAATTAGTTAAGCGGCGTCTCATTTACAACTGACGTTGCATGTCAAATGCGTTCAAAATAACTTCATAGCGTCTCTGCGTGGATCGTGCATCGAACTGACAGCGAGAGCAAACGCGCGCGAGCACGTATAAGAGAGAGCGAGCGACTATTAAGAGAATAAGCGCGCAAGGCAACAGCAACAGCAGCGTCAATGTCGTCGATTTATATGCGCAGGTGTATTACTTTCTGCGAAGACGGCTGAATACAAACTGAAATGCTCAGTTGACAGCATTGTTGCTTTTTATTTCAATTTGTTTCTTTTTTTTTTTGTTGTTGTTCGTCGTCAAGTATCAAGTCGAAGAGGCGATAGCAGCAGACGTCGCGTCGCTGCCCGCAGCATAGCTGCTGCTAAACACACACACAAGAACAACAACTAAGACGACAGCATAGGCAGAATACAAAACCAAAATGAAATACAACAGCTGATAATTGTTGTTGTTTCTGGTTTAATGCAAAGCAAAAGCAAAAGCAAAACAATAACAACTATACAAACGCCGGCAGCAGCGCTCAAGGAAGCTTCTTTCTCATCCCATTTTAAATTCTTCGGCACTTAAATCATGGCAATTAACTTAAACGCTGTCGCAGTCGCTGTTGTAGGACGTTGCGTATACGTAATATGCAAGCGTGTTAATATGCAAAATCAACATGAAAAGTTAACAAAGCTGTGGCTCAGTTTCTGTTACTTTGCTGTGACACAACACTTGAGGCATGTCAATTAACTGCAAGCTTTACTCAGCTGTTCAACGGGGTGGAGGCGGTAGGCGGAAGGCGTAACCACTCGAGGAAGGGGGCGTATCTCAAACATTATTGCCAATTAGGATGCTTATCGTGAGGCGGAATGTGTGTCATTAACGTCTGGAATGCAAATATATATCTTTGTTTTATTGCTTTATATACACACATCACGACATTTGTTAAACAAATCTGATTAATCACATAGTATATATCTAGACACAGATAAGACTACAGCGCGTGCATAAAGGTTCAAAGTTGTTCTCGAGACGCAAATGTTTGGAAATTTTATTTTTCTTTCTTTTTTGCTATTGTATTTTTTCTTGAAATTTATAGCTAGCTTTCAGTTCTATCAGATACTTTTTTTTTTTAATTTGCAGTTATCAGCAGCGGAAACAAAGACAAGGGAAAATAAAGAGTATTATTTGCACACGGCCACAGTACAAAGTATTGTAAACACATGATATATAAACTAATCGATATCATGCCTACAACATTCGATTACATAAAGAATCTTTTGAAAAAGAAATCTATAAACTTAAGCTTTATGATCTACACTCTTGACAATTTCACGCTTTTTATCGCAGCTTCAGTTTAAGCTAATCAAAATCTTAAATAAGCTTTCTGAATACAAAACCCACATTCAACAGAAAAGCGAAAAAAATTAAATAAACCAGTTTATCTTATGTGCTGTCCGTATGGCCATAATTAATTTTAGCATTTCGTCAGCAATTGTAGATAGCGTAAATCAGATGCGGATATTTCAAGAAATTTAAAGAGAAAATTAATCATACGCCGCGTGTGTCAATGAACAAACAGCAGTTGACAAAGAAAGCCAAAAATAGCCAAAATTCGTATGCCTAAAATTGATTGGCAATCGGCATAAGACATATATATATTTATGCTTATTTTTGGCTTAACAACTACGAGCGTATGTATTTATCTATATTTAGCACTGAGCAATTTGCATTCGCTATTAACACACTGTGCAGGCAGCCAGCGTGGACACATTAGACTAAAAGACTTTGTGTGAATGCTCTTGCCAAAAGAAGTGTTAAACTGAATCTTGTTTAACTTAGTGCTTACCTACTAAGGGTAAAAACTAGATCGCCATGCCTTGGCGCTTAGCCTGTGCTTTGATAGCAGTCAATCAGCTCGCTTCTAACTATGTGGCAACGCCACCAATGGAACCGATACCCACTGAACTCTGCCACATAATGCTTGCCCCGGCAACAGCTGTCTGCTGACAGCCACTTGAGGAAATCCCCTTGGCTGTTGGCCAAGAATTTTGTTGGTTTTGTGGCCGTCTCGGGCCGGGTTTAACACGTTTTTAATTAACTCAACTTATGTGAGCAAATAATTGCGAAATAAACAAACAAATAAATAAATTATGCGCATTAAATGTTGGCCAGCTTCTATTTCAACTGTGCCGAATTATTTGTTTATTGCTGTAAACCAAAAAAAAAAAAATGTTGACTTACTTATGCAAATTAATGCCAAGGCGGCCAAATAGTTGTTGACACCAAAAAGCTGGAACCTAAGCCACAAAAAAAAAAAACAAACAACAACATTTGCCTTGTTATGTCAAGTTTGTTAGCTAGAATCTGAAAATGTACTCTTTATTCTAGGCACAAGACAAATTCAATTAAAGCTTGCACAAAAAATAATCAAAGTAAAAAAGCTCGGTTACATGCCTGGCGGAAATCATATTTAATTGTCCACCCACCGACCGGCCTTAAATCAAATATAATTTAATTTTGCCGTTCAAGCAATCAACTGACAGTTTTTATCATTTTTGTCGCGTGTCGTTCAGCATATGGAATGAGGCCACAAAAGACGACCGACTATATATATATATATATAAGTATCTGTATCTGTGTTTAGTTAGTATCTCTTAGATACACACAGCTAAGAGACTTTGTCGAACCACGTGGAGACTACATTTTGACAGGCACTGTGCTAAATGCTGTCACTGATCTTTTGCCATATAGCCCTGGCCTCATTTTTAAGTGTCAACATGTCGAATGCGCAATATTCTTAAAGCACAAACAAATCATACGTTTACCTAGGCCAACAAGTATACCCTGTTAACTGTTAACTGTTGCAGTTGCATGTGAAAGCTGTTGCCTTTTGATCAAATAAGTATGCTATATTAAAGTGTAACTAAATGCTAAATGCTCTATCTTAAGTTGAAGCTTTTAAAGGCAAGCAAAAAGCTTAAGCAAACACAAAGCTTTTTATCACTGACTACAAACAAATTTTGTCACTCACCTTGTTAGTGGACCCGGCGACTCGCTGACTGCCTTGATGGATCGCCTCAGCTGCCTGTGGCAAGAGCCCAAAAAGGATTCCTTGCGCGAAAGCAAAGTGCCACTGTTGCTCGACTCACCGCCGGCACTATTGATGCCCGATGCATATGTGGCGCTGCGATTGTACGCTTGCTCAATAGTGGCACTTGCCTCCACAATAAGATCAGCGCTAGCGCTGCCGGCAACAGTTGCAACAGTTGCAACTTGAGCTTTAAGTGGCTCCGACTCCTGGGAGTTGCCGGCTGCTTTGGCATTTACAGTCTCCTTGCTCTTGTCCTCATCGTTGAGCAGCTTGGTCCAAGCACTATCGCCAACCAGCACGGCCGCCGCTTGATCCATTATCATTCTATTTGGCATTAACTACTTACGACTAACTGTAATTGTACTATTTTTGCTTAAAGCTTGAAACGCTGCTTCTTCTTCTTCGACTCGTTCTTGTTGTTGTTCTTCGTTATAAGGGAAAATTGTTGAACGCACTTTTGGCCTTCAGTTTCAGGACTTTGACAGCAAACATCGAAACGTTTTGTTTTTTTTTTTGGTTTTTTTTTGCAGCTCTGTAAAAAAACCAGTTAAGATTACGTCTTTATTTATTAAGAATGTTCATAAAGAAATCATAGAAGCAATAAATTGGAACTTAAAACTTGTTCATTTCAATAATTAGCCAAATGCGAGCTGGTTTAGTTAATGAGCTGATATTCAAAATTGTGTGAAGAATTATTTTTAGAAACTTGTTTGAAAAATTTCTTTCTATTTTTTTTTTTTTTTTACATTTATTTGAACTGTTTTGATTTAAATCAAGCTGTTCACAGCTGCTGTCCGTATAAACAGCGTCGCGCTGTGTTAATTATTAATATTTGTACATTTTTCACCAAGTTTTGCACAATTTGTTTATAACATATTGCTTTTAGTTGCCGGCGCTATGTTTTTTTTTTATTTTGTTTATAAACAAAGTAAACGGCGACAAGAGAACAACACAAGAAATTGATCGTAAAATTATAATTGGCTTACTTTTTACCGTTAGTTAGCCGAGTTTTCACTTTATGCCCAATTATGCTGCTGGCAATTAAATAATTTGTATAATTCTCTATTATAATTTTTTTTAAAGCACTCAAAAGCGACGCAAAAGAACCGTTAAACGCGTAGCGCGCGAGAAAACGCGTCGCAACGGCACCGAAAAACAAAAAAATTTATATTTTTGTTGGACTTACTAGGAGCGCAACGAGATGAAGACTGCTCGTTGGCGTTTTGTTTTGACTGCCGATGTGCGGATGTGAATAGCGAATAAGGCCAAAGACACACACACACACAGAGCGAAAGAGAGAGAGAGAGGGAGAGACTGGACTGCTGCTGCCGAGCACACGCACTGGAGCCGAGGGGCAGGTTACAGTTGCAAAGGGGAGAGGAAGTATGTGCTTTTTTGGCTTTGCTTCTTGCCTCCGCAGCGTATGAGCAGCGTTTGCAAATTAACTTGGCGCTCGAGTGCTCTTTGCCAGTTTTATTATCCAAATGTGAGCAGCAGCAGCAGAAGCAACAGCAGCAGCGGCAGCGAATCACAACAACAGCAAACGACCGGTAAACGTAGAACACACACACACACTTTTATCGAGACGTTCGCGTCTGCGTTGGCGTTGCGTCGGTTGTCTCGGCTTTGGCTTCGGCATTATTATTATGTTCGTTTTGTTTTTGTTTTTATTTTGTTTTGTTTTTGTTTAGCTTGCGGACGATGAGTATGAGAAAGTATTTGTCAGAACGCCGCCGCTGACGCTGCGCAACTGACAGCCAAAGGCAGCGTTGGCTGGCATTAGTGATGCTGCGTTCTTGTTTGAGAGCAGCGAAAAGCTCTGCTTTGCAAAAGCTTTCAGTTCGCAGGCGCAGCTCCTTTTTGATTGACCGCAAAGTATGCAATGAATATTTCAACCATTTGTGTGTGACAAAAACATGACAGAAAAATTACCCTAGTGAATCAATCAAAGTGTCAATGTTATAAATTAATCAATGTACAAGTTCCCAACTTCTTGCCTGCGCACATTTCAATTTAAAACTTAATAATATTTATTTATTTATTGATTTTGTAAGCTGATAAAGTTGGACACCAGCTCAATAGACAGTTGGACAATAAGACAGAGATGACCAGATAAAAAGCTATTCATAAATTTGTCACGCTATTAAGCGTTCACTTTTGGTGTTACGTTGTTTCTCTCTCTTTTTCGCTTGAGGCAAAGATTGAGCGTGAAGTTCAAAGTGTTTTGTGCTTTTCTGTTACTAGCCGCATGTTGTTGTTATTGTTTATACACTAGAAAAAAAGTGGGGTGTATTACATTTGTTTAGGTGTGAGAATTATTAAGAAGTTCGTAACATCAAGAGCTGTAAGCTACCTAACGGTAATAACGGCAAAGCCTAACGGTAAAGCTCTTAAGGGTGGCTTTACCTGCCTAACGGTGTTCAAGAAATACTAAGTATCTAAAGACTAAGAACTTTCAAACGTGTAGTAGTTGAGTAATTGTATTCCCAGAATAGAATAGAAATGCAAACACAATTAGTGCAAAGTGCAAGGTGTTACATGTTTTGTATACAAATCATGTAGATGAAAGAAAAAATAAATAAAAAGCACGACAAAAGAGTTAAATACACCAACAATAACAATAATAACTGAATGGCTTGTGATGTGATTCATTTTATACATTCTACTATATACTAGAATCATGCCGCTTTACAATAATAAATCAAAATGTTATGCAAAGCGACTGTGCTGTGGGTAATAAGCCAATGTAGCGATTACATTAATTGGAATACATTGAATAAATTATCTCATTCATAATGGGAGCATTGTTCGAATATATTAAAGCATTTTGTTCTATCATAATTCAATCGACATATAGACTTAAAGCTCAAAACTATACTAGAATGATTATTATAGTTAATGTTCAATCTTGTTATTCTCGAATTTCCTGTGAAAATTCTATTTTATTGCTGTAGCAAACAAGAAAATAAATATGAATGCAAAATGCACTCGACGACTGACGTCAATAGCTCATTATTCACTTATATATATACGTATAAATACAGATGCAGCTGTATCTGTATTGATTTTACAACAAGTTGTTTACCCTTGTAGTAAAAAAATCAAAATTTCATAGGAATATTTAATAATTAATAGATTTGAAGAGAGTGTTAATTGCTTTAACTACAGCATGAAGTTATTTATTATAATTATACGTTTAGACTTTATACGTGAATGATTTTTATCGTATGTGGGCGTTTATAGGTCGTAAATGGCTTAGCTCTTATATTTTATAAGACAAAGTATAAGTTGGATGAATTTGATTTGTGAGTCATTTGCTTTGCCAATGCAAAATACTTTCTTCTTTCAACAATGCCACGTGAAAGTTGCAAGATGAATGTGCCGGCACGTGCTAAAGCTTAAGACGTATACGTAATAAAACACACACACACACGAACAGCTCTTAAAGCTTTGCATACTTTTGCACGACCTGCTTCGTTTTAGTTTCTTAGTTTAGAATATTGATCCAGCTTTAGTTTGAGTGCAGCATATGCTGCGACAAAAGCCCTTGAAATAAATTATAGCAGAGGCACGCAACAGGATAACTCTGAGACTCTGGTCGCATGGCGTTAATCAAACGACCCTGGACCATATTGTAGACTTTAGTTGACCTTCATTGGCTATTGAACTCGCTCGCAGACTGTAAATAGTTTTTCACCATTTAACTGGGGCAAATTGATTCGTTTGCATGTCAGGTGCAAAAGTTGATTCAAGGATATGCATTGCTTTAGAAGGTAATAATAAGCAATATGCTTTGGCTTTAGTTCTGTTTGATGTTGGCGTCATTGAACACAACTTTCAATTATTTAGTTCGTTAGGCTTATGAATAAGTTCTCTAAAGCAAAGTTGTCAATCAAACATATCGAAAATCATTTTATTAAACTTTCATAAGCGATATATCTTTGAATTACTTATATAGTATATAAGTTTGTCAATGAGTCCTGCGTTTAATACGCTCTGCATTCAAAAAGTATAGTTTTTTGTTGGATTCATAGTAAAAGGGATTTTCTTCGGCACTCAACTCTGGAACATAATCAACTTCAATTGTTTTTTCAGTTTCTTTCGCATTTACTTTTGGCTCAAGATTATTGCTTTCCACTAAATATTTTCTACGCTTTTCCGGCGGCTCAGATTCGGTAAGTGCAAAATCACAATATTTTCGTATTCTTTTTGCAGATGTTGCCATCTTAACGTTTCATATCTTGCTTAAGTTTTGTGAGACAGTTTTGTTTCATTTAGTAGGAAAGTAAATACAAGTATACTAGATTGTTATTTCGATTGTCTTAAAGTCTCTAAAACCCAAGCAACAAATCAATTATAACTCTTACAGTCTTTTAAGCCTTAAAAGGTTTTTTGAGATCTCTTTTTTCCCCTATATGTAATGTTTAAGACCTTAACAAAAGCGACCCATAAATTCTTAACTCGTGCCTGTCAACATCGTTGACTTCTGTGTTCTGATATCTATCTCACGTCTTCCCGTCCCATGACTTATTAAATATTTGCAGCAAATGCAGTTGAAATATATACCTATATATGAGGGTGACAGTTATCTTGAGATTGCTCAAACCGAGATAGATGATGAAGCGTAAACATTGCAAAATTATCTGGATAAGTTAAGTTAAAATATTTATATGCATTTTCATATAGCCAGCGTAACTTTATCAGAAAAACTTATCTCTGGTTTAGTGATTAATATTTGTTAGGTTTGCTTTTGTTTAGTTTTATTACTAATTATTAGTTCTTGGTTTCCCAAATGGAAAGTTTTCTTAGCCTATCATTTTGTTAGTTGAGTGACTTTAAAAGCCTTTCGAGCCAAGTTTGTGTAAATTTTAACAAAATCAAAATATATTCAAACTAGTCTTAGAGTATTATTTATCATGTAAGAAAACATTTTCTTATGCAACACTTACTAAACACAGAAAAGGGTTCAATTAAAAAGTTTATCTGTGCAAGCCACTTGGTTTTTCTCAGTGTAGCTTATGCAAGCATGTATTTCGGATTTAAATGTCTAGACAGCGTCACTCTCTCCCTCTTTTTCCCCCTAAACAGGCAGACAGCTCTTTTTGCGCATTAGTTTTGGATCATTCTAAAGCAATTGTTTAAGCAGTAAAATATCTTTAACTAACAGTTTTTATCAATTTTACGTTTTTCCGGTACACAACACTAAAGAAAAGAACATTACTTTTGACCCCGCAGCTGTCAGAGCAGCCGCAACAAACAAGGCGGCAAATTCTTTATTCTATTCTCAGACTCGTATCCATCATCTTTTCCCCTTACCCCACCGCCTCTCTTTGTTCCTCTTCCACTGCATCCATCATTAAGAATAAAACATATGTTTGACTCATTACAATAGCCAGTTGCACTGGAAGGTCAAACTGTTTTAAGGTCAACCTTGTTGTTATTGCAGTTTTTTGGCATTGTCTGTTTTGGTTCAGAGTTAAACGTCAATTTGCTTCGATTACAACCAAATCCTGACCAGCCTCAATGCTGTTAATGTTTTAGCTGTTTTTCGCATTTTGCTGAACAGTCAATGATATATAGATAAATAGTTTTGGCACAGGTCTTTGAACTTGTTGCGGTTTTATAGAAAGTAAACATTAAAGGGTATTTTAAGTGACTAACAGATACTCTACACTCAGGAGAAACTGCTTCGCTTTTGAGTAGAAATGTGTTTAAAACTTCCTTGAATTGACAAACTGTTTCTAGATAAATTCTCTAGCACAGTGGAATTACAAACAAAAGTCCACGAGTTCAAGTTCAAGTTAAACAATCATCTGGCTTCGACTTGCAAGTCGCACATAACACTCAAAAATCTAATAAAACTTGAAACGACTTTACATGGTCTCCGCCAAGACTAGAACACATTACATCTCAAGGTTAGACTGCAAGTGAAAAAAAGCGCATTGGGGGGCAAAGTGTGTGTGTGGCAAGCTGTGCGTTTGAAGGTTGCACAGCAGCAAACAGCGTGAGGAAGCTAGGAAGCTGGCCACTCAACGACCAGTTGATATCGAAGTGGGCCAGCCAAACCAATTACCATATTATTACCAATCCAACAAGCCAATCAAAGTCGCAGCAAAAGTGCTGAAGAGTTGTGTAAGTAAATGCTTTGCAAACTAATTTAGTTTAAGTAAGAACTTGCTTGAATGCTATAAATTTAAGAGATTTTCTCTGAAGATTTTTCTGTTGCTTTTCGTTCAAGCTTTTTTTTAATGTTCTTTAAAATTCACTCGTGCCTATGAAAACTTGACATTGAATAAAGAAAAAAAAGTGGCAGCAAACTATTTAAGCCATTTATGTTAACAAATAAACTATTTGAAATATGAATTTGTATTTAATGAGCAATAAGAGAGATTCATTTGTCAGCTTGTCAGAAAATACTTTTCTTTAATTGTTGCTCTTGACGGCTTCCTTAGTGTGTGTGCGGCTGTGTGTGAGTGTTGTGTGTGTACTTGGCATAATTAAATTTTACCGGCTACAGCTGTTTGCAATTCTCATGTGCTTCGCGTTCTTTTGGACTTGAGCCAATTTCAACTAGACCATTGAATACAAAAGAAGAAGAAGCGGCACTAAGCATTAAGAGGCATGTGTCTTCCAGTTGTTTTTGTTTTTTTTTACTTCTCAATTTATTTACACACGGAGTGTGCGAGATTTAATTGTTTTATTCTAAATTTACATGTACGTTGATGATTTATTTTTGGATCTTGCTAATAAAGTTTTTAAATGCGTTAAATGTGATAAAACTTAACCCACAAGGCGAATGCGTCATATCAAGCATACGTATATGTTTTAAGAACTAAAAGATTGAAATCGAACTGTCACATCCAAAAACATCAATGCCACAATAATTTATGGCTTAACAATTGTGAATCATAATAAACTCAATCAAACGTTAAGTCGTTAATTTATAATCAAATCAAATCATAATCTCAAAAGTCCAAATCAATTTGTACGAATCAAACTGGTCAAGCGAAGACAAACGTTTGTCACAATACATTAAATAAATATATATGATTGTTATTCGAGGCACTTTACAGGTCGCAAAGGCAAAGGCAATTGGAGAAACACGGTCAGCTGACTGTGGGCCAATAAATTGCTGGCCAAAGAGTGTAAATTCATCAAAATCACCAACCTTTTTGTGTTGAGATCTATGATATTGTCCATTCAAAACCGTTGAGTTAGCAACCTTTCTCTCTTTCTCTTCTCCCCGGCAGTTGTGAGTGCCTAATTAATCGCTGAAATATATTCAGACAGCTGGAGAAGTGTGTTTACGTACTACTTCATCGAACATTATCTTATCTGAAGAGCTGAGTAATTGTCTTCCCTTTTTTTTTTTGTGTTACTGTCTCTCGCTTAAAAAGTGGCGTGTGTATTTTCTGGGAAAGTGTGTGTGTGTTTTATTCCATTAACAAAACGACAATAGAACAACAAATATATATATATATATATATATTCGATTCTTAAAAGTCTACTTAGTTAATCTTTAAAGCATTTTAACCTAGTTGTATTCTTATTATAAGTCAAAAACTTTTCACCGTTCTCTAGAAAAACCTTATTTTACTCTATTTTTAAAGATTTCAAAAACTTAGAAAAACTCAAAAACAAACTAATAGAAAATGACATTTAAATCAAAAACCTTTTTTACATAATGTATATTGCATAAACTTGTATTAATATAAATTGTAAATCTGTCATTGAGGCTTAAACATATGCCATAAATATATTAAATGTGAAATGTTTTAATACGTTCCACATGACACTGTCAAAAAAGTTATCAAAATGACACGATTCCTGTCAAACGCAACAGGCGAAAGATAATAACTATTTGTTTGCCCTCTGACAATGGCTAATAACTATAGACTAATAATAATACTATTTGACGCATGTCTCTTGATACTGGGTGAGGAACCATGTGGAGCTGAATGGTTCATTAAGGGATCTCTAGCCTACCTTCAAGTTAAATTTATTACAAGGAAAATGTACTTAAAAACGGACTTGTTAAAGAACAGACGTTTAGATACCCTGTACATTTTCAAAGAAATCACTTGAATTCCTCATTCCATTCCATTTGTTGTAAGCCATAAACAGAATAGACTTTTGAATGTAGCTTCTTGGGGAATATGCATTGACGCCTTTGTTGACGCTAATTAAATGCGACAAGAATTATGCATTCTTGTTTTGTAATATTTATGACACACACACGTTACGGAACACGCGCAAGAGCAGCAACAACAAACAAAAAAACTAAAATAACATATATTAAAGTGTATATTTTGTCAAACGCTGCCAAAGTAATAATGTTGTGCGAACGAATGCAACGAGAAAACTGAAAAGTAAACAGGAAGCTAAGCAACAGGTCGTCCCACAGCTTCCCAATTGAGCGCATGTGCAGAGAATGAGAGAGAACATTGAATATAATATACACCACAAAACTCAGTAAATTCCACATTTAAGCTTGGCGCGTTCATTTAAACGCAAAGTGCTGCCAGACAAACAGTGCTGCCAATCGGTAGTTAACTGCAGCTGGGTGGCAACGCTGTGCAATGTGCACAGATTTAGGCGCGCATCGAGAGCGCTTTCAAAACAAGTTGGCATTGAATAAATTTGTTTAACTCTATAACAAGCATTTCTCATTCCGTTCAGCAACTGATTCGAAAAAGTAACAAACGAAAGTAATATTTTTAAATAAAATGCCGTTCAGCTGGGCATTTAACAGCGAAAGCGGCTATCTGGAGGGACTAGTGCGTGGCTTCAAAAACGGAATGCTGAAGCACGCCGACTACATAAATCTAACACAAAGCGAATCCATGGATGATTTACTGCTAAACCTGCAAAGCACCGACTATGGCTCACTCCTGCCCGGGGAAAACGTCCAATGTGATGTGGCCTTGATTGAGTCGAGTATCCGCGATCGAATCGTTAACCAATACAATTATGTGCGTGTCAATTCGACGGAGCCGTTGAGCACATTTCTAGACTATATACGCTATGAGCATATGATTGACAATATCGCCTTGCTGATGGCAGGTCTTAACAATCATCGACCCATTAAGAAACTGCTGGCCATGTGCCATCCATTGGGCCTGTTCGATCAGCTGGAGGCCATTGAGGTGGCCAGCAACATAGATGAGCTATTCAATGCCGTGCTCATCGATACGCCGATTGCTAAATTCGTTACCGGACATTTCGACAAGCGGGAAATCCATCATACCGATGTCGAGATTGTGCGCAGTGTCATCTACAAGGCATATCTCGAGGATTTCTACAAGTTTTGCGCCAAGCTTGGTGGTACCACAGCCTCGGTTATGTGCAATTTGCTCAGCTTCCAGGCGGATCGTCGCTGCATCACCATTACCGTTAACACTCTCGACACGCACATGGAGATCCGTCAGCGCGTCAGTCTCTTTCCGACATGTGGCAAAATGTGTGCAGTCGCCCGAACGGCTCTGTCCACTGCCATGGATTTCGATTCGATTAGTACGCTGGTCAGCAAGAATCTGCACTATGCCAAGGTGTTTAGCAACATGGAACGGGATACGGATAGTCTATTGACTTTGGAGGATCATTTCCTCATGCTGGAGGCCAAGTATCATGTACATTCGTATTTGCAGCAATTTCACTATGGCACCTTCTACTCCTACCTCAAGTTGAAGGAGATCGAGTGTCGTAATATTGTTTGGATTGCCGAATGCATTTCGCAACGTCAAACCGATATGGTTAATGCCTATATACCTATACCAATATTTTGATTTTACCTTCTTACTGTATTGACTTTTCTATGATTTTCCTAAATAAAACTGTCAAAAAATTCTGATTTTTTTCAACGCAAGCAACTTTTAGCAGAAGGTTTTGAGTTTGCTTTTCTTTCATGATTTCGCAAAACGAAAAAAACAGAGGAGAAAAAACAAAAAAAAAAAACAATTCAGTTTCAGTTCGTGATTCTAGCTGGCTAGTTGTGTCAAGATATATTTGTAGTTCGAAGCAAAGAACGTAAAACCGAATGAATCATCTTCGTTTATTGTCGTGAGTTTTTTTTTAACTATTCAAGTGTGTATGTATAGATTCATATTTGTGTGTTTGTGTTTTTTTTTATCAACAAAAACTATTTATTTATTATAAGCTTAATATTGTTAACGTACAAAGTAAGTATAGAGGCTGTAAGCGATACGTTTTTAAGTGAATGTGGAAAAAAAGAACCAAAACACACACACATACAAGCGCATTGCTTTTCCGCATTTTTCCGCAAGTTCAAATTTCCTGTTCTTGCATTTAAGTTAACGTCTCTTTCCTCACCGCCCCCCCTGAGCACAAGACACAAAAAGCCTCTCAATACTTGTAAATCTCGTTTGCTGTTGCGACTTTTGAAGTTTAGTTAGCGCAACGTTTAATTCAAGTTCTGGGAAATGGAAATAAAATAATTCAGAATTGAAGCGAAAAATCAATTTAAATTGCACAATTATTGTTTCCCCCTATTTATGACAATAATCCGATAGACAGTGAAAATAAGAAGAAAACATTGCCCATATATCTCACGAAACACAATCTCAATACAACAACTAGCAAACCATTCCATAACCATTATTTGTGCCTTTCCGAAATATAACGACGAAGTATTGTATTTAATATATATATAATCGGGTGTGTGTGTGTGTGTCTGTGTATCGACATCTACACGAACGGCTTGGTGTGTGTTCGGTTTATATAGTTTGTTTTTTTGTAGGCTTTCGTTGCTTTTGAATTTTTGAGTTTCGCAGTATTGAAATCGTGGTGGTGGTTGTTGGTTGAAATTCTGTTCTGCTTCTTCTTCTCTTTTTGCCGAGAGTGCGGTCGTTCAGTCGTCGCTCGCTCTCTCTCGCTTACCCGCTTAAGCGTGTGTTTGTGTGCGTAAGTTGTGTGTGTGTGTGTTGTGTTTTGTTGCTCAGCAAGGTGTTTGCTGCTGCTGCTGCCGCTGCCGTTGAAAAATAGTTAAATTGAATTATTATTTTTAAAAATCCCGTGAGCGCAACAACTGAAACTGAACTCTTAAAAAAATTTACGCAACACTTTGTGGAGCAGTTTTAATAAGTTGTCACTGTCAGTGGTGTAAAGTTCGCATTTTATGGAGTTGCCATCATTTCCATAGTTGTTAAATGTAATTAACGTTTTTCTTATTTTACTCTCCTCTTGCTTTTCTTGAAAAATATTCTCAACATAATAAGCGTAAATTTGTGCCATGTGTTTGAGTGTGTGTGTGTAAGTGCGCGTTTTATGCACAAAGATTTACGTTTGCTTGTGCTTGAGAGAGTGAGCCAGAGAGAGAGCACCGTTTAAGCGCGCTCTTGGTTTTCGTGTGCTAGTTGCGCTCTCAGTTCATATCTTTTTCCATATATTTACAGTGGGGCACAGGAAATATTGAATTAAACAGCTAGATTAGGCATCTGAATATTCAATTTACATTTTCAACTAGATTAAAACATTCAATTGGCATTTGTATGGCGTATGCCTTTGGTTGTTTAGAATTCTTGAAAAAGTTTAGTTCAACCGGCTTTTAATCAGCTTGAGCCCACTGTAAGCGCTCAGTTTGTGATGTGAGTTTTGAGACAGCATTGAAATGCTGTAAAAAAATTACTCAACTTTGGTGATTCTGAGTTTCGAATGCAGTTTAGCTCATCCCTTGTTTTCCACATGCAATATTCCAAAATTGAATCATGCCATTAAATCATAAATGCTGCTTCTTCAAATATCATTACGCATCTGACGGTTGATGTCTTAAGCGATTAATAAATACAAACATATGTACATAAATACTTAAGTATGTACACACTTAACGTTTTATATGCATGTATGTACGTACATACGTACATACATGGGTTTACGTAGTTACGAACATAACAATAACACTTCATTTCGAAATAACAAAAATAAATTATATAAAATGTGACAAAATCTTTGCACCCCAAGTGCCTCATTGCCTCGTAATCGTATTTGGCATGTTTATTAACGTTTTAAAATCGTTTACTCACTATCTCTAAATTTAGTTCGCATGTGTGTGTGTTTCTGTGTGACAGTATGTGTGTATGTGTGTGCATGTTTATTCTTTTTTTACCTTCCCCATTGTCGTTTATACATGTTTCGTATTGAAATTTTGTAATCAAAATCGATAAAAACATATATATAGTTATTTGCCTTATTAGATTTCGTTTGTTATAAGCGCTCCATTTGTATGTATTTGTAAACTGAGAACCTTTTCCCACATACAGACAAACAAACATATATATAATATAGGATTTAAGTACTATTCTCATGTGATAGTATGGATTTTGAGTATATAATACGAAAATAGCGTAACAACGAAACTTTTTTATTAGTAGTGATTTTAAATTCAGGTTATTTTTTTTTGCGTGTTTTTCCTAGAAATTCGAACCGGTTACAGGCTGTGTATAAGTTTTTATGGGTTTTTAAGAACTTATTACAACAAAGTTGTTAAACCTTAATTTTCTTGCTATCTCCAAATTAAACTATTCCGATTACGTAACTAATTTTGAGAGACATTTCTTATTTTTTTTTTCCAGATTTCTAACAAAACTATTCGATAGTAAAGACAAAAAATAAAAGACAGCTCAATGTTGATGTCGCGATATACGGAACAGGACAAGCATAAGGACAATAGTTTTGTGGCTAAAACTGGCCACGCCTCCACAACAGTGGCCGCCCACACAAAAATGCGTCTGCTGAGCAAAGTGGAGCAAAATATGCGCCAACAACAGCAGCAGCAACAACAACATCAACAACAGCAACAACAAAGTCCAGGTCAAAATCAGAGCATCAATAAGATCATTCATACAGCTGCCACAGGCAATGGACTGGTGGGCGATGTGGATGAACTATTGACACCCATGCGGATTAAGGCACATGCATCTCCTCCACCCTGCTCCATGTCGAGTGGCGGAAGCGCCAGCCTTAACAGCAGCAATGGCTCTATGGACAGCGGCGGCAAGGAGTTAATATCACATTCACGACCCGAACGCAACCTGTGGAGTCGCATGGAGATGCTGGAGATGTTGAACATCATGCAACAGATGAACGCCTTGGAGCTGCTGAACGATCGGAATGTAAAGAGCGAACAGGTCTTTCGGCAGATCGAGCAGGAGATGCGCAACAAGGGCTATGTGAAGAAGTCGAGCATACAGATTTGGACCAAATGGAAGTTCCTTAAGTCGACGTATAATACAACAACACGACATGGTAATGGCATACCCAAGGTGGTGCCCGAGGAGGTCTACAGAGTACTCTGCCGCATGTTGCGGGAACACGCCAATGCTAATGGCAGTGTCAGTGGCATAAGCAGCGAGTGCGGCAACTCCTTGGACAGTTCCAATGCTGAGTTAACCAAAACTATGCCCAATGGCGATGACAGCAAGGAGGAGATGGGCGTTGAGCATCCCATATTTGGCTTCTGTTTGGGTCTCATCAAACCGGAACCCATCGATAACGGTGAGTAAAAGTGGCTATATCTTTGAAGCATCAAATAAACTAAGCCAATGTTCTTAAAGGTTACGAGATGCCGCTGAAGCATGTGACTGATGCAGAGCCGGAAAACGAATCCTTGGACTATGTACAGAATGGCGAAGTTAGTAATCAGGATGCAGTATTGGAGCACACACCATTTACGGTAGCGGTTAAAAGTGAACCGGAAATGGATTTGGGCATGGATGGCACCAATACACCACCACCCACAGCGCCCACTTCGCCCTCGCCACCACCGCCAGCAGCACTAGTTGAAATGGAGCAGCAGCAGCCAGCAACCAAGACGCCAACGGCATCGTTGCGTGTCGCTGCCTTTGCCAACGATGCGCCCAGAATAACAACATCAACGCCCACATCCACACCCACGCCCACACACGGTGTCCTGCAGATTGAGCGTCCGATGCCGGCGCTTAATCGCAATCCACTAAGCGGCGCTACTGGCAAGGGCAATCGCTCGATGCCGCTGCACAGCACCAGTAGCATTAACTTTGTGCATCCCACGAGCAAGCTGATGCTGCCGCGCAAGCAGTTGCCAGTGCGCATTCCGCGCGAGATCAGCGTACAGCCGGCTAGAGTGGGTGCCATGAAAATGGTGCCGATGAGAGAGACCGGCTATTCGCTGCGTCCGGATCGCATGATACCCGATTTGGAGCAATCCATATCGCCGCCACAATCGCCTTCACCGCCCATGCCCAAGTATTCAGTGCCCTCGTATGCCTCAACCAGCCGCCAGGCGCAACAGCTGCTCAGCGAACAGCAACAGCAGCAGCAGCCCTTACGCAAGCGTCGTCTACAGTTTATGCAGCAAGCGCCTGTGCCTGTCAAGCTACAGCGTAGCGCCACACAGCACGAGCCCCATGTCGAAACGTCAGCCGTTGCGGATGAGTTCCGACTCAAGCTGGTCGCCGAAGAGACGCAACGGCGCAAGCAGCAGCAGGAGGAACTGTTTAAAACAGAGCTTAACCAGCTGGCCAGTGCCATGCGCACGGCTCAGCACGATATGCTGAAGGATTTCTTTCGACAGCAAAAGTTACTCGCACGCCGTGAACACGAGTTCCAGCTAAGGCAGGATAATATGGTGTTGAGTGCGTTGCGCAAACAAACGGATGAACTGCTTCGCACGGCCAAGCAGCTGCTGCAGAGTGAGGCGAACGAGGAGAAGATGGTGCAACAGCAAGAGGAGGAGCAAATGGAGGATAGATCGAACAGTATGTTATTGCTGCAACCTGAGGTTGAGCTGCTCGAGACGCAGGACAACCGAGAGGATGAGGAAACGGAGGAGCTGGAGGAGGAGCGAGCCGAGTATGATGATGAGGAGAACGATACACAGTACAGTGAGGATTATAATCAAAGCGATACGGGCATGGAAATGTCCATGTCTGCTGCCAGCGAAGATGCCTCAAGTCACAGCGCCGATTTGGTCGATGATGCACAAATATGTTAGTTTAATTTAATACCCTTTGTATCAAGTATTATCACCAGAAGTCTATATATATATATATTGTTATTCCTAATTCCTAAACACCAGATACATTTCAAACACATTCCTTAGTTTTGAGAAATAAAAGTGTAGCGCTTATCTATATATATACATATATATATTCAGACATTCCTAGAGCAAAGCCCACATTGTTAAAAAGAAAACCGCATAAAAAAAAGACTTGATTATGTTTAAGCATTAAGAAAATTTTTCCAAAAAAAAGAAAAACAAAACGTTTAATTAAAATGTATTTATTGTTCTCGTTGGTAATGCCAGCAATGTGGATTATCGCGATTGCTTGTGCTATATGCTATTGGAAGCATCAAAATATGCGCATACATTGTGATATTTAAGTAATGTCAATATCCGATACAGAAATGGAAACCGTATCAAATTATATTTTCAAAATGCTTACTTTAAACTAAAGTGAATCTAATAACATTTAGTTTATGTTTTTTCAAAAAATTGTTTTTATCGTATTGGATAAATACTAACAAAACAAATCAAAATTGTATTTTATTTTAACATAAAAACTTGGAAATTTGGTTTCCATTTCTACATTTCAGCCACCCTATCAACACAATAAAAAGCTCAAGAATCAAATTTTTCAAATTTCTTAATAATAATTGTATTTAGTATTTTAGGATTTTTAAAAACAGAATCTTATGATATTCAAACAAAATCAATCGCAAAATGCAAATGAAAATGAACACGCTCTAAACTAGCGAGAACTTAACTTGTGTTCCTTATTAGCTATATTCTCTCAAAAATTTGTTTTAAACTAAATACTATCATATAACTAGCTCTAGCTTAAAATGTGTATGTATTTATGTGTGTGTATGTATCACTAAACTATAGTTGTGTTAGTGTTGCACAAAGAGTAAACGCCTAAAGCGACAAAATTTAATATTATTATTAGTTGCTAGTGTGTGTGTGTTTTAATTTACAATTACGTTTAGGTTCCCCCAGCCCCTACCCACAAAATATATACCCAGTTTCGCCCATCGATATCGTGACCCTCACGACAACAACGATCCACACTGCATGCCATTTCCCTACAATACTCTAGTCGGGCCGATAGATGGGCGTTTTGGGTATAAATTCAATTAAAATAACATACTCCATCATGGAATTGGAATCACATTGTTGCTTATGCAGACGCCAGTGTACGCCCAGTTTATGATATAAATGACTATTCTCCCACTCCAACAGTTTGTCCAGTGTCAATTGCGTCTGCAAGGAACGAAAGCAAATGTTAATTTACAATCATATCGGTCATATCGAGCAAATATTGTCACTTACGCGCTTGCTTAGACAGATGACGGGCCAGAGGGAGCAGCCCAGGGTGCAGCAGCAACATACGCAACCGCAAAACAGCCACTTGACATTTAGGGGCAGGGTCTTCTTTAAGATGCCATTGATGCGACCAATGGTCGCTTTGTATTCCTCAGGGGCAACGCGCGATAGTAAGCCGCAGGGGAATTCAACATTGAAGCGATTGCTAAGGCCAAAGCTGTAAAAGAACATGGAAATAACAGAAATTTACATTACAAATGGGCTATTAATATAAAAGAAAAAGATATATACAAAACGTGCGTCATAATTGCAGCGATTATCTATTACAACTAGCAATTACAATGCACATTCGGTTATGCAACGAGCAGCCATTCCGTCAG
This sequence comes from Scaptomyza caliginosa, assembly GCA_035044725.1. Lineage (NCBI taxonomy): Eukaryota > Metazoa > Arthropoda > Insecta > Diptera > Drosophilidae > Scaptomyza > Scaptomyza caliginosa. The sequence continues at coordinate 1,972,258 of JAWNNR010000686.1, forward strand.
TCACTCCGTCAATTATTGACAGCTAAGCGCCAAATGGAACAAGGTCACACGCACCGTCGCTATCAAGATTACAACAAACAAACGCGCCCAAATACAGAATTTAGGTATCTTCAAGCCTTGAGCTACATTCTCAATTGATATATACATGCACACACATGTGTATGTTTGTGTTTAAATGTTTACACTTACACTGTCATGTTGCCAGCGCCTCGAATGATAATTGGTTCGGGCACTGGCATCACTGTTTGATCCTGAAAATGCTCCAAATCATCCAGTTGCTCGTCCTCATAGATGGCATTGAAGTCAGAGAAAGACATCGTGACGATCTCTTCTCTTTTCTTCTAGTTGGCGATGGGGCGAATGGATGGCAGCAGCGCTCCGTGCGTCACAGAGAAATAGTACTAGTACTTTCCAACGTTTGCAGAGAGTTCAACACATATTTCATTTGATTTTCAATAGATGCTTTGATTGTGTGGAGTCTGTTGTTGGATTTGATTTAAAATCTCAGTCTGATTGCTCTTATTGTTGTTGTTATTCGCTGTGTACTCAAATATAAGCGCCGCCGTCTTTGTTATTTACTGTTATACTGATGCTGCTGCTCTAGCTGGTACTGCTTCCGCCATACGCGTTGGCGTTGGACTGCACTGATACGCGCTGACGTTGACTTCTTCCTTTATTGCGTTGCATTCAAATGTAAAGGCATACACAAATGAAATATGTATTATTAATTTGAGCACAAAACAATAATCGAGCTGATATATGTAAATGTGCGTGTGTGTGTGCGAATCATTCAGCATTCATTTCTCTGTATGTTGTGCAACACTGGAAATTGTCTACTTTGTTATTGTTGTTGTTCTTGCTATTGCTGTAGTGGGGGGCAAAAGCAATGTGCATTCATTCGTTTTGTAAGCTGCGTATTTCGCAATCACATATTTTTCACCTATAACTTACAATTTATTTTTTTAATTGAATTCTTGTGCATTTTGTATATAAAGCTTTATTCCAATATCTATATACTTTTAAAAATAATTAAATCAATTTATTTAGCTCGTAGTGCGTTTTGTAATAATGAAAATAACTTCTTTGCTTTATATTTGTTGTTGCACGACGACCGACCAGCTGGCAGCTGTTTATTAGGTAGGGTTGCCCATCCGTCGCAGAAAATATGAAGTCACTTTCAAACATGCGAATTACCAGCGGGTTAATATTGATTTATTAATTAGCTATATAAATATATAATTTAATACATTTAATCATAATATACATAAAAATGTATATAGCACTTAAAAGCGTACAGTATATTCTAACTAATAATATAAAAATATTGTGCACAAATTCGACAAAATAGGAAACACCAAATATTTTGCAGCATTACAACAAGCATTAATGTATAAATGACAAGGCATATATTGTTTTGAGTAGGTAATTTCCGTGTTTTACTTTTTTTTTGAAGCACTCGGACTGGTCGATTGAAATACCGACGATGCAGACATCAGATTTTCAATGTATTGTCCCAGCACTTGATTTTCAGAACGCAGTTTGAGATTCTCGTCCTTAACGGAGTCCACGCGTTGTGAGAGATCATCCAATGTGTTTTGTAGCTCCAAGACTTGAGTTATCAAACGCGATTTTTCCTGTATGTCATCCGGGCCGATGTCAATAGTGTCCAGCGAATTGTGTGATGAATCTGGTGTGGAGCTGTGATTGGTGAATGACGAGCGCAGCGAATCCATGGAGCGACCATTTGCAATATTGTGCGTTGTCGAGGGCTCATCATCATTGATAATCACTGCACGGTATTCAATAAATTTTTAATTATACCCACAGCCGGACGCACCCAACTCTTCCACATCCACAAAACAAAATATTTTATACTAACCCTGTGGATCCTCGTCAATCGCCATAATATTGTCATCATTGTTAATTATCGACATTATTTATAATAATGAGCTGGATACAGGGCAGTCGTGAATTTACTTAATTTATTTAATTTGCTAGAAACAATTACAAGAAAAACTAAACTACCACTTTTTTGGTAAAATATATGCATTGATTAACACTACCTTACAGTCACTTTTCAACACTTAAATTTATTAACCATCAAAGAGGAAGAACATTGATGGTTAACGTTAGAAAATAATTACTAATGCAAAGAGTTCTATATTCAACTTATACTATAGAAAATACTCAACTTTTGATAACTTCTTTATTAATTGTTGTAAAATCAATACTTTAATAGACAAACGCCTGTAGATAGGGTGCGTTTCTGTCACAATACAACTATTACTGATGGTGTATTTTTGCAAACTCCTTAAGCAGAAATTTTGCAAAAAGTATAAAATAAGATCTTGTAAGAGCTTAGAAAGTTAAACAAATAAATGTGTAGTGATAAATTGAGTTGAAACTAATGCACCTGATATTTGACGTTTTAAAAATAACTGACTTGAGTAAGTTGTTGTTGCAGAGTTGCCACCTGAGCAGCATTCGATCGACGAATTAAAATACACACGCATGCTTTTTTGTCATTGTAAAATTTAACGTTGCACTGCAAGCAACAACTTCAGAACATGAAGTTTATATTTTGAAATACCAAACAGTTGTTGAAAACATAAACAAAGTGTTAAACGAGTGCTAAAATTAGATTTGCAAGGTATTGTATGTGGCTTGTCCTCCTCTTAGTAGAACAACAGTTAGCAAATACTCAGAGTACAGGAGTTGGGATAAAATCTATTCTGGCATCAACAGTTTAAGAGGTAATTCAAGACAATTTTTCCAGAATTTAAAAGTTTGTCAGTATTAATGAGGTTTATTTATCTATTTATCACTTTAATTAGTTGTTATGCGAATCCCAACACCCAAAAACCTTTGGCTAACAAGTAAAACCTTATGTTAAAAAAATCAGCATATTTTGTACGTCAACATCAAAGGTAAGCTTTTATTTACGTTATTCATAATCTTAATGTTAAACTAAACGCAAATTTTAAGTAATTATGATTTTGGCAAAGACCAGATAAGGTATGTGAACATGCATGTATACATATATGACATTGGCATCAACATATACAAACTGGCATACACATACGTAACAGCTAGAACATAAATGATTTTAAGCAAATTCTTTTAAGGATGCTTTTCGATTGAGGAAAATCTTTGTACAAGGCGCTATATTAAACATTTAATAGTAATTCAAACAAATATAAAACCCCATGCAGCATACCTAAAAATGATATCAATATTCAATATGAGTGCTGCCAACCTTGTTTAAGATATGCGGTTCTGAACGGGCGCGTAAACTAACGGCGTGATTTTTTGTAATGCTGTTATAAGTTATTAAAATGTTCTAAAATTCTTTAAGCATACTTAAAACTTTTTGTTTTTGAATACTTTCTTATACTTTTAGAGCAAAGCAATCATCAAAGACCTGCAGAGATTTTTAAATAAAGCAATATTGTGGAACTGCCACATATACCAAAAATAGTACGGCAGCCCTAAAAAATCCTTAAGTATAAAATACCGAAATTCGTAATAAATTAAGCGCGTGATAACTTTTAATATTTCAATAATTAACAGTTAAGAATTAAAACACAACCGAGTCTGGTGAAATATTTAAAAAGACAACGACAAGAAAAGTGAAGTTAAGCTTATAATAACAGTGTACAAGGCAAACAATAAAAAATACCAATTGATGGGCAAAGGTGCGATTGGATAAAATGCCAAAACTTGTGCGGCAACGTACGATTTGTATTGCCTGCAGTTAAAAAGAGTGTGGAAAGAGACGCCATTTGAGTTGTCTTTGAATAAAAGTTTTTTAAAACTGCCATAACAGTGCCTGTGCAAAAAGCTTAGTTAGCTTTTTAAAGAAAAGAAACAACATGTTGCCCGCCAATCCCGGCGTCGTTGCAGCAAAGCGGGAAGCGCCTCTCACGACGATGTCTTCCATAAAACCGGGAAACATTGCCGTCTCTGGCACAGCACAAATCAAAGCTGCTGAGGAGTTGCGGTATTTGCCCATTGCCTCCATGCCTACAAAGCCGTGTAATGCTTTTACCATAAACAGTTTAAATCATAATAATATAAATAATAATAGTATTAAGCATATCAATAATAATAATGCTACAGCGACGACTGCCATGAAAACAAAACTGACACAAATAAATTTGGTACAAAATCAGTTAAAACCAAATGCAAACACAACAACGACAGCACAACAGCCTCGTTATAAATTAGTTCCCTCCAATGCTTCATCCAATGGCAATGCCAACTCGTCGCTGATATCCATACTGTCGCCCAAATCACTTATCAATCCCAACAATAACAATACTCAATCTCAGTCATTGCTGGTACGTCCAATGACTACAGTTCCAGTGCAACAAAAACACCAACAACAACGCCAACAGCAGCAGCAGCAGCGAAATGGAACCGTTTACAAAAACAACAACGGCAGCAACAAACAAACGAGTCCAGGTACAACAGGAGCACAGCCTAATGTTATAACTTTAGTAGCCAAAAAATCAGGTAAGTTCAGTTACACTTATTTTAAGTGCGAATTATATAATTTCTTATGCTACGAGTAGTACAATTTAGTATCAACTGAAGTTATTTCTGTTTTGAGGGGCTTTCGATCGTGCTTACATATATATTATCTACTTATGTGCATATGTATTTGTGTATTATATTCGATTTCGGTGTTGCTTTCAATCCATTTGTATTATATATTTTTTTTTGTCAGCAGCCGCCGCAAGTCGCTCTGCTCATTTAGTTGTTGTGTCAGTCAGTAGGTCCGTGTAGTCTGTGTGTGTTCGTTGTCTTTAAAAGTATTATTAATATTTTTATTTTGTATTATATTTGTATGCTGTTGCTGTTGCTCTTCTTGTTGTTGTTGTTGTTGTTGTACTTTAACGTGTTTATTTAACTAGCATTGCCGCTGCTGCTGTTAATTTACATTTGTCGTCATGTAAAATTGGTTTGACTACGAAAATAAGTCTCATGTGGCTATTTTGAGAATAAAATAGTTCACGTTTTTGTTTTCTCTCTCTCTCGTTTTGACTATTTACTATTGTTGTTGTTCTTTTTTTATGAAATCGTTTGATAAGTTGTTTAAAAATGAAATTACATTTCTTAAGCTGATGTCAGGTTATTTCTAAAAATGATGCAAAACTCACTTGTTAAATACAGTAAAATACAAAAAAAAACAGCACTTCATTTGTTGTTTATCAACGTCATGTATATGCAAAAAAAAAGAAGAAAAATAATAAAGTTGCGGGCGGGCGTGCATAAAATACTATGACGATGATCAGGTTTTTCGCTGCTGCAGCTGCCTCAAAAGATAATACAAAAGAAGAGGAGAAAAAATAAATTGCTGTATAACGTTTGAAATTTGTGCAGATCGGAAGATTCAATGAAATTTTCTTTTAAACTGCATTCGTGACTCACAATTAATCAACGAAACAAGAACAATAACAGCAAATGATTTTGGTTTTTGTTTTTTTTATCAGGGTATATAAACATATAAATACTGTGTGCATGTATGTGTTACACACCTTTTATATATTTTTATGTATTTAATGTGTATATTTTTTCTCTTTGACTGTTTGCAGCCAGCGATCCAGCGACCACAATCCGTTCACCCGTCATCTTGAGCAAAGCAGCCGTGGAGAAATTACGCTTGAAGTTTGGTCAGGTGCAGGCTCAGGCCAATGCTGGAGCGCTCATCCTAACTAAGCCATTGAAAAGCAATAATAACAGCGCAATTTCAAGACCAGCACAGAAAACTTTAGCTTCCCATGCGGTGCCAAAGATCACAAGTCCTGCTGTCACGGCGTCAGCAACGTCAATACCTTTGACCTTATCTACGCATGCACCTTTGACCACGCCCTTGCCGTTAGCCATGACGCCATCGATGACAATGCCTACACTTGTGACCGCACCCACATTCATGAACATGCACACGCCAGTGACGCCTTCCGCACCGATGTCAGTGCCCATAAACGTGCCCTTGAATGTGGATATGCCCGTGCCTGCCGCTGTGCCCGATGCTGTGCACACTGGTACGCCCGCTGCTGTGCCCAACGCTGTGCCATCGGCTATACCCGTGGCCGTGCCTCTGGCTGTGGCTCCAGCTCTGACCAACTCGACGCCTATGCCGATGCTTATAACGAGGCCCATGTTTATGCCAGCGTCCATGCCTTCGCCATTGCCAATGCCAGCGGAACATTCGTTGACTGTGCCCAGCAGTCCCATGGCTAGCTCCATGGCGACGCCTGTGCTCACGCCTAGATCCCTGTCCATGCCGACGCCTGCTTCCAAGCCTATACCGCCGCCGCTATCCATGCCGACGCTATTGACAAATCTTAATATTGATCTGCCTGAGATCAAGATCAGTCAGCTGCCAGCAGCAAATGTTAATGGTGCTAACATATCGCAAAAGCAACCGCCTCCACTGGCTGTGATTATGCCAACACTACAAAAAATAACAACAACAACAGCAAAAACTGTTGCTCGGCAAGGATCTCCAAAACTGCAACGCTCCAAATCGCTGGCTGAGAGTGTTGAGGCGCCAACGCATTTTGGCCAGCAAAACAATGCCAACGAGCGTCGTCATTCGGTGGCCATAATGGCTAAGGAAGTGGATGTGGTAATAGAGCAGCCAATGCCCATAGAAACCATAACGATAGACGACGACAGCGATGAGGAAAGAGAAAGGGAGGCGGCACATAAAAAGCAACTGCAACAGGAGTCGGAAATCAAACAGCTGCCAGAACAACCGGCTAGTCGCAACAGCATTCAGAGCGCCATCAGCAACAGCAACATGAATGGCAGAGGGAGCAACAGCAGCGGCAGCAACCGAAGTAGTACAAGCAGCAGAAGCAGCGATGTGGAATTGGTTATGGAGTCCGAAAGTCAGCCGCCAGTTATGCAACAACAGCAACAGACGGTGATAGTGCCGCAACAGGAGGAAACTAAACAACAGATGGATATTAAAGAACATACAGAAGTCAAAGAACAGGAGGAAAAAACGCAAGTCGAAGAGGTGAAGCAACAGCCAGGAAGCAATTCCAACACCTTAAGCATAATAAGAGCCGAAACGCTACCATTGTCTAAGGAGGATTTTGAAAAATCATTGCGTTGCGATGAGCAAGTAGCTTTAAGTTCACCATCTTCCACATCAACCAGCAATACCTCAATCCCCAGCAGCTTTTGCTTTGAGAGCACAGCGATGCGCAGCTATAAGCGAAATATGGAACAGCAATTTGGCATGCTGCACTGGTGGGATCAGCATCAGCCGGGAACACTGCAAAATTCCAATATGCGCTTTGAACTAAATCGCTTCAATATGCTGCAGATAATGGAACGTTGTGAGCCACGTTCTGGTCCAGCCAGTTACTTTGATACAGCGCTCTTCGATCGTCCAAACCGACGAACCAACAACAGCTCACACCCTTTGCTTTATCTGTGTTCACGTTGCAATTGCCACGGACCCGCCTCCGATTTTTTGGCGCCACGTGAGTAAAAGTCAAATTAATATATAAACTGAACTTGTAACTTATCTTTGTTTATTCTTGTTTTAAGGTTTCTGCTCACTATCCTGTGTGCGTCGAGCGAATAAGCGACGTCAATTAAATGCTTCGAGCAATTCGAATAATAGCAAACAGCGGCGAGTTGAGGAGTCGACAAAACAGCACAGGAATACAACTGTGCAGTCGAAGCAGCAGAAGGAAAAGGAGCGTAAACCAAAGCCTGGAAAACGTGCCTTCCGCTGGTCTGATTATCTCAATATGAAAGGCATGGGTGGCGCGGCGCCAATTCATCTATTCCTAAATCCATTTCCCACTGGGCCCAATGGCTTTGAGCGCGGCATGAAACTGGAGGCCATTGATCCGGAGAATTGTTCACTTTTCTGCGTCTGCACCATTGTGGAGGTGCGTGGATATCGTTTAAAGCTCAACTTCGATGGCTATTCGAGCATGTATGATTTCTGGGTAAATGCCGACTCCATGGACATATTTCCACCTGGCTGGTGTGAAAGAACTTCCCGCATACTCCAAACACCCAAGGGCTACTGCCCGGATCGTTTTACCTGGTATCGCTATCTGGTCAAAACAAATGCAAAGGCTGCGCCATGCGCGCTCTTTACGCATTTGAATGGACCCAAATATGCGCTTAACAATGGCTTCTGCGTGGGCATGCATCTGGAGGCAGAGGATCTCAATGATACGGGCAAGATTTGTGTGGCAACTATTGCAGATGTATTGGACGAACGTGTACGCATTCATTTCGATGGATGGGATGATTGCTACGATTTCTGGGTGCATGTCAACTCGCCATACATTCATCCCTGTGGCTGGCATGAGGGTCGCCAACAGTTGATTGTACCTCCGGATTATCAGAATATAAACTTCAATTGGGCCGATTACATTGCAGAATCGGGTGGCAGTGCAGCGCCTGTGGCATTATTTGCACCACGTCAACCCATGGAGTTCCAGGCACGTATGAAACTCGAGGTAGTTGATCAACGCAATCCGTGTTTGATTCGCCCCGCCACAGTTGTGACGCGAAAGAGCTACCGCGTCCAATTGCATCTGGATTGTTGGCCAACGGAATACTATTTTTGGCTGGAGGATGATAGTCCTGATCTGCATCCGATTGGCTGGTGCGAGGCCACCTCGCATGAGCTTGAAACACCACCGGGCTTCCTGCAGCCTGCCTCGGCCGTCCAATGCGACGTGATGGAAGGTTGTCGTGGATATGGCAATGCCAAAAACTTCAATCTCAATGTACATGCCCAGCGCGACTGTTGTCCTTATGCGCCAGAAAACTGGCGACAATGGCGTTTAAAGACAGTAAAGCCACCACGCGTTGCTCCCGAAGATATTAAGCAAGCGGAACCACCGAAGCTTGAGTCTTCTGAAGAACGGTCAGACGAATCGACGAGTCCCCTAAATATCGTGGAAATAAGCTCTGTTAATCCCAAGACGCAACGAAAACGTCAATCGTCGAAATCAACTCGGTCCAGCTTGGATGCCGATCCCAAACCAAAAGTGTTAAAGCATGAAAAGGAGAAACCATTGCCAGTTGAGCACAAGCCAAAGCCCGTTGAACTGTTGCCAACACCTGTAGAGAATGATTTTGATCCCCGCTGCATAAAAATAGCCAAATCAATTGTGACGGAATATGGGCCACAAGCGGTTCGTAATTATCGCCTGTGGCAGGCTAATAGTGGCTTTGACATGAACCAATTGAAAAGTAATCCACTGTACTGGACCACCTGGGATGTGTATGAGTTTATTAAGCGTTCCCTCAGTTCTGCAAGCATTGCACAGATGCTACTCGACGAGGAAATCGATGGACGTGCTTTACTAATGTTGGGACGTCGAGATTTGGCCAATTACTTCCAACTTAAGGTCGGCCCGGCTGTTACACTCTTTTCATTGATTGTCAATCTGCGCATTGCAGTTGTAACTAAGTTTGAGACGCCTCAAACGGGACGATACTGTGAGCCAGACAGCTGTGATCCAGCCACTATGAATGGAAAACATGAGCGATGTGAGTCCGAAAATGGAGAAAGTGTGTCGACATCACCGAGCTGTTCGGAGCAAATGGAAGAAGACAGTCAAGAGGAGGAAATAGAGGAGGAGGAGATGCAAGGAGAGGAAGAAGAAGAGGTAGAAGCAGACGAAGAAGTAGAGGAAGGAGAAGAAGAAACAGAGGAAGAAACAGAGGAAGAAGAAGATGACGACGAAGTGGAGGAAGAAGAAGCGGAGCAAAACAAGGTTGTGAATGATATAAATGAAGAACAGGCCGAAAAGCAAGCGGAGTTTAAGGAAGGAGAGATAGAGCTAGAAACAGAGCAGGAACAAGAAGAGTATGTGAACAAGGAATACCACGAGAACCGGAAGAACTATGTAGTGGAAAATAACCATGAAAACGAAAGCATGCGTAAAGTTAATGAAGAGGAGGAAAAGCAGAAGAATGAAGAGGATGCAGAAACGGAAGAACGGGAAGAAGAAATGAATGCAGATCAGGAAGAGTATGAAATAATGCAAGAGGAGAAGCAAGAGGAAAACTCGGAATCGGAAGTGCAGGAGGAGGGGGAGTGTGCACAGGAATATTTAATGGAAGTGGAGGAGCAGTTAGAGAATGTCGAAGATGATGAAACGAAATCGACAGAAGTTGATGAAAGGAATGACGCACAGGAGGCGGAAGATTCAGATTATTATGCAGTGGAGGAATCCCAGGATTTTACTGATGATAATGCAGTGGAGGAATCCCAGGATTTTACTGATGATAATGCAGTGGAGGAATCCCAGGATTTTACCGATGATAATGCAGTGGAGGAATCCCAGGATTTTACTGATGATAATGCAGTGGAGGAATCCCAGGATTTTACTGATGATAATGCACAGAATGAAGATGATGATAAGGTTTTGGAGCGGAAACAGAATCCAACTAGCCATAACCAATACCAAAAGCAGGAGCTTAGTGACGAGGAGGACGTTGTGCTGGACAGCGATGATTTTCTAAATGTCAAGCCAATTATTGTTAACCATGAAGATATGGATACGGAAGTAGTTATGAATAGTCCAAACCTCGATCTGCTGCCCGCGGTTGATGAAACAGTTGACGACATATCGTAGGGCATCCTATTACGCTTTGAAGCACGTTTAGTTATTAAGATCTTAAACTCCCTTATTTTATTATAAATATGAAAATATAATTTGATTAGTTGACCTATTTTATATAAGTTTTGTTTGCGTTGGCCCAATTCATTCAATTGATATTAGTTGTACAACCAATTACCATACTAAGTATTTTTAAGTCCATGGATTATATTTATATAAATATACACAAAAAGCAAGTTTTGAGTTTAAATAATAAACAGCAAATTGCAATCTGTACAATTTTAAATAATTTATTTGTAATGCGAAATTAAAGGTTATATTGTATTGTGCAAAAATACGAAAAAGCTCTTTCAATACATATTTTACTTTGGACTACTACTTGGACTTTGTCCAACGTATTTTTGAAATAACACTAGATCTCTCCGTATGTTTGTTTTTGACTTCAGTAATTTCAGTTTTATCTTCACTAGGATCAGGCACAGGCGGTGGTAAATTCATTTGATTATCGTCCTCTTCCATCAAACTATCAATATCGTCAACAACCAAGGTACCATCCGCTCCGAACAGGACATTGTCAAAGAGTTGTGTCACCTCGACAAACTGCTGAAAGCACGCCATATTTTCATAGTTCACATTATTGCAATTCTGATATTTCTGTAAAGCCAGCAGCAATCCATGATCAGATATGATACCCAGGTATTTTAAAACTACCATCAATGCATTTAGCTCCTTAATGTTGAATTTTAAATAGCAATTGTCATTAAGCAGCTGCTTTGCAACGGGTTCAATTTTCTACAAAATAAAAAACCCAGGTACAACATTTATATCACTAATTAATTAAAAAAATCAAAATAAAAACAATTATTACCGTTCCCACCAAATTCATAATTGTCGCTGAATTATACTGTCTGGCCAGCTGAAAGATTTGCAACACAAATGTCATGGGCCAAGTTTGATTTGACAACTTTCCAACATAGTAATCAACCAAGTCGCTCATTTTATATTTGTGCGCCAGGTAGATAATGTCGGTGCAGATTTCAAACTTAGTTTCATTATATATCTCATACGTATAGATATATATTAGTAGTGTCTCATACGCATCTGGTGAAGCATCATCCACATATATCACTTGCTTATTTCGCTTAAAATCTGGATCGCTTATAACGCGAGCGAATTCTTCGGATGCGGATGCCAACATTATCTGGTGGCATTGAAACTGGCGAAAGCATCGCTTCTGACAATTGTCTGTATACCGAACTCGAAGCTTACAGTCCGACCCCTGACCAGTACGGAGCAAATCCAAACGACGTATCTTGCAATACATATGGAAATTTTCAATTTAAATAAAAGCCAAATGTGTGCACTTAAATCCGATTGCTGGGATAAGTAAAAATTTAAAGTCATCTGACACATATAGCTTTTCTTATTTATTTGGTTTTTTCTCTCTCCCCTTTCTAAATTTTCTTATTTTGAAAAGTTGCTAAAAATTTATGTTGCACAGCATGGGCACGAATGGTACCGATGACGTATCTGAGCTTTCGGTAAACAAGCCGATTGCCAGTGAACCACAGTCAACCAGGCAACGTCGAATTGAATACATTCAAAAGGCTATTAATACCGATTGCGAAGTGCATGTACCGAACAATGTAGGCAATTGCGGATGCGAAGCAAATATGTGTTTTAAAAAATTTCTCTGTCATCGAATATTTTTGGCAACTGCATCTGAAAGACTTGAACAGGATGTTTTTCAAAATGATTATTGGAATGGTGTGCTGCAAATCAATGGAGTTTCACCGGAGAGTGTTGAAATCTTTTTGGAATTTATTTATACATTTGAGGTTACATCGGCGAGGGTTGATCTGAAATACATTGGGGATATATTTATACTGTCTTGTGCCTACAATATGCCTGATCTCTTGCTGCAGTATTGTAAAATGCTTAAGGACATAACATGGCCAAAGGAAGGCATATTTCCTACCTTAAATTTAGCATTTCGTCATAACATTTATGATCTCGAAAACGTTTGTATAATGGTACGTATAAATATATATTTGGTAGAAATCAGACATTTACAATTTGTTTACTTTAGAAAATTTTGGAAAATGCAGATGAGCTTAAAAGAGAACCAAGTTTAATGGGTTTACAGATGTACGCTTTTAACTACGTAATTCAAAATTGGCTGGTTTCAAAGGTAGACTTTATTTAAAACTTCTTTTATATATTTATAAACCTTTTTTCTTTTTAATAGGCGGTAGCAACGGAGGAGCTTATAGAAATTCTGCAGCAATACCAAAAGGCAAATAATTTAACATTTCGCAATACCAATCAGTTTCCCCATTTTACAAAGATCATCAGATACTTCCCCCGCATCCTTCTGAATAGCGAAGGACTAATACGTACAATTTAACTTAGACCACGACTCTTTCAATTGACAAACTATTCAGGTGTGCATTAACATAGCTACTCTGTTAACGTAATTCGAATTGGAATATGTTTTGCACAATCAAATCATAGTGGATTTCGTGCAGCCCTGGAATATAAATTGCCATATAGTTAGAATACACAAAACTATCTCAAATTTTATCGATGAATGATGACTACAGCGAATTTAATATCTCGGAGTTTTGCACAATTGTTTGTAATAATAATGAAAATACGTATACATAAAAAACCAAGTAGCTTTATTGCCAATTATGAGAGCGTAAACAAAATTGAGTTAAATTATTATTTACATCAAAAATAAATGATTATATAACATTTGGAATATATATATATATATGTTGAATTAACGCAACAAACGCGGTCGATATATTGCAAGACGCAACAATATTTGCTCAAAGTGGAATAATGCAATGAATTATCGAAACGAACCAATCGATATATTTAGCCATCCCTTTGTGGACCTCAACTTGTGGTTTTTGTACAGCATTTTTCCGGGTGTTACAGTGTCACAGTGCTTAAAAAATATAAATTGCATTTTGCACATAAAGTAAACAATTCGCAAAACAAATACACGTGTAAATAAACCTGGAAAAGAGTTGCTCGCTTATTACAGCAATGAAAGGCAGTTAATGGTTCGCTATTTGGATTTTCGTTGCCGACGTCGGATCCCATATACAGATATAGTAAACGGCGCAATCGCTAGAACGCAACTATACTTCCCACTGTGCAGTAGACATAAAGTAATTGCAAATTTTGTAAATGGATCTAATATTTTGGCGTTGAGTGCGTTTGGTCTGATTGTGTGTTTAATTTATTTTGTGGCGCATGTTTTGTTTTCTTGTGCACTGTACACCACATCACTATGCTTGTGTTGTGTATGTATGTCTGTGTTGGTGACTTTTCGTACACATTTTAGGCGATGTGGAGTGAGGCCCTCGCAGGTCGCTCGATAATTATCGTCGCTATTGGGTCTATCGATACCCCTTGGGGATGAAATGCGCGCGAAACGTCAATGGAGCTTATACACATACATATAAAGCTAAAACAAACTTAATTTTACTATGTATAAAACTAAGAAAACTTTTAATAATTGCTTAATTCGCTTGCAGTTAATGTTTCGGCTTGTGACGGACTAAATTATACCACAAGATTCATTCATCAACTCAACTGATATGGAGGAAATATCCAGTTTGGATTCATTTGGCGCTGATTCAAGTGCCAGGCCTGAATCAGAAGCTTCAAAAATTGACGAGGATAACTCAAGGGAGAAGGTGGAATCAAGAGCAGCATTGCAGGATACGCCGGCGTCGCCAACAGCCGAGGATGAACCGCCTGCTGAAAATATAAACATTGAGGCTGACTCGGCCGATAAGCCATCAGCTACTGCAGCGGGCGATGAGGAGGACTTTGAGCAGATATCGGAGGGTTCCTTAGACATGGATGATGGTCAATCACTGCAGGAGAAAACTGATGCTGCAACAAATGACGATGAGCCAGAGAAGGTAATGTCCAAAGCCAATGATAATCGGGAAGCCAAAGATGCTTCAGCCAACACAAGCATCGAGGATGTGCCTAGGGTAGATAAAGAACCAGACGCAGCCGAAGAGGATCAGGAACATAGCAATGTTAATAACAGTGGCAAGGATAGCGATGTACAACAGCAGAGTGACGCATTTGAAAATTTAAAAAATTCTAATGATGAAGTTCACAAAAGCAGCGATGTAGTTGATGGTGCGCCCACTTCTGTTGAAGCAATGGACATAGATGATGCAGAACAAGATAAGAGTACGGCAAAGGATCCTACCAGCGACGTTGAGGATGTGGAAATGCGATCTGAAGGTGGAGATTCCCAACATGCTACTGCTGAAGATGACGAAGAAGTTGGCGATAAGAACACTGATGGCGGTAATGCTGCTAAAGCTGGCACCCCTTCCGAAGGCAGAGATGAGGTGGACAGAACAGATGAACAGGATGAGGATCAGGACGCTGCTACATCCAATGAACATGTAGATGATGATGAAGCAGATAATGACGATGCTGAAGATGCTACTGAAGGCGAACAACATGACGAATCTGTCAATAACCTTGAAGATGCTGGCGAAACAGAAGCTAACGAAGCAGAGCAGCTGGAGGAAGCTGCTGAGGCTGAGCATGGAGATGGTAAGCGTCATGAAAGCCGTAACAAATTCATATTTGTAATAATTCTATGTTGAATGCAGACACCGTTGAGAATGTTTTGGAGCCGGAGGAATCGGATGTTTGTCTCATACCAGACGACCAGGAATCCGAAGTGACTGAGGCTGAAAAGGAAATTGCACGTGAAAATGCTGAAAAGGCTGCCGAAGAGGAAGAAGCCGCTGAGCAGACACAATTAGCATCGAAATCACCTGTCACCGAAGCTGAAGCTGCAATCGAAACACAAAACGATAAGGATGATAATGTGGCTGATACAAGTGCAACAGCGGATGATACTGCTGCATCTGAAAATGGTAAATTGAGTTTGTTTTTTAGCATATAAGTTAAGCATTAATTCCAACCAAACTGCCTATCCTTTGCTCTCTGTCTGCTCTCATCTATCTTCCATTTGGAAGCAGCAGCAGATGCAGATGCAGCTCAAGCTGATAAGCAAGCTGGAGTAGAGGTTTTAGAAAGTGCTAAAGGTGAGCGCACTCGTTGCATGTTGTATATGTCTCGATAGATAACATATTTAAAAATATTACATTTAAAATATAATAATTTTACAATAAATAATCTATGCACCTTCTTTGACATTTAGTAAATACAACAACAAACGAAGAGGGCACTACCGAAGTGGATGCACCCGAAGGAGATGAGCCCTGCCCTGAGGAATCATCTAGTGTAGCTACTGGCGAAGCAGGTGCAACACCCAAAACAATTATAAGCTGGATTGTGGGCAGTACACAGAAATGCGAGCAATGCGAAACAGAAAAAAATTGTGGTTATCGCTACAAAAACATGGATACGGAATCAACTGAAAATACTGACGAGGAGCCATCAACAGTGGCCCCATATAAATATCTATGCGATCAGCCCTGTTGTGATGAATTTTTGGCTGCTTATCCGGGCAAATACTTTTTGCGGCGCAAAAGATTTCTAGTCGAGGAGGTTAGCCAAGAAAGCGCAAAAAAAGACTCTGATGACGAAGCGACAACGGAGCCAGCTGTTGGCGAAGATAGCGCTGAAGTGGAGAATACTGTAACGACAGCAAATGCAAAGATTTGCCTGCAGTGCAATGAGCAGACCAATTGCAAATATTTCATAAGGCAGGAACAGGATACATACTACATATGCAACGATGATTGCTTTAATCTGTTAAACGCCGAGGAACCTGATAAATATAAACTAAAGCGTCATTCGATAAGAGTGCGAAATATTGGAGCCACCACGATACGCTCTCCTAGCAAAAAGCCTGAATCAAATGTGGTAGCACGAACCAATGCCGAAGCGGAGGCAGCACGTCTAGATCGGTTGGAAAGCTTTAGACGACGCTGCGCCGACTGTCAGTTGGAGATCAATGCGGACGACAAGCAACTTATTTGGGAGACTATGGACTTTTGCAGCCAAGTGTGTCTGGGCAGCTATCAGCGATCATTTGGAGGCAACTGTGAAACTTGCAAGCAGGAGGTCAGCAATATAGCACTAGGAAAGTACTGCGTACGCTTTGGATTCCATGTGCGTCAATTTTGTTGCGCCGCTTGCCTAAACACGTTCAAGAAAGGCTTGAAGACGTGTTCGTGCTGTCAAAAAGATATCAGTAGCGGACAGGAGGGTTTCCTCGCGCCTGTTGGCGATAAGGATCAGTTTAAGGACTTTTGCTCGCAGGTCTGCCTGCGACGCTATGATAATATGTGCAATCCCAAGAAAAAACTGCGCACAGATATGTGCGGCGTTTGCAACAACGAGAAACCAGTGCGCGTCGAGATGCTTCTCGAGGAAAAGGAACACTTTTTTTGTTCAAATCCGTGCTTTTCTGCTTTTAAGTTTGTTAGCAATGTAAATGCTGATCCCTGCGCCATGTGTTGCAAGTACTTCGAACGTAAGAGCACCGATGCGCACACAATTTACATGGACGATCAGGCAACGCCAAAAGTGTTTTGCTCGCGCATCTGCATAAATGTGTACATTATTGTGAATCGGCATATAGTTTCCTGCCAGTGGTGCAAAGTAAAAAAGTACAATTTTGATATGATCTATAAACCGAATGGCAATCACGAGACACTCACCTGCTCTATCAACTGCCTGACTATGCACGGTGTTAGCTGCAATATTTCGGCCCGTGCCGTCACAAAGTGCGACAATTGCAATAACACCAGCACGCCGCAATACCATCTGACCATGTCGGATGCATCGATGCGCAATTTTTGTACATATCAGTGTGTAATGCAGTTCCAAAATCAGTTTGCCCGCGCGCCCCTCACCTTAGACAGTGATTTACCGTCAACATCCGCTGGCAACGCGCAAGATCAACAGCAGTCTACACATATACGTGGATCTAACAAAAATTCTGCGCCATTTCCGACTGGGTTGCCAAAACGCGTCAAATTGAAATTGCAGCCGGTAAGCCTTTTTTCTTAAGCAAACACCTAACTGTAACTGAAATTTCAATATTTAATGCACACTGAAAAACTGATCACGATAGACTGCATTTAGTGTTAGAAAAGAAACCAACTCGATTGTCAAATTACCAGACTGTCCGATCTTTTATTAAATGTCCGGTAGCAGTTTAATGTTAATTTTTAAAGTGTACGGCAACCTCACCATTTCAAAGTGGTTGGTTAAGAAACAATTCTATAATCCCAAAATAATTATTCATTTTATTGATCTGCTTTAGTCCGCCGCTGGAGGTGCTGGAAAAAAATCTGCTGGCGGTACAGTTGTTCCCGTCATCTCGACAGTACAATCGCTGGCCAGTGGCGAGACCGAGGCACGTATTGGTAGCCTAACTGTAAGCCGCAAACGTGGTCGCAAACCACATTCACCGCCACCACTGACAGTTAGCATTACACCATCCACCGTAGCGCCAGCTGGCGATGTTCGTGGCCGTGGACGTCCACGCAAACATGTGGATTATAATGTGCCGCGCTCGCCATCCCCACCACTTAGCAATATGCCACCAAGCCACCAAGCAGACAGTCCGAGCACGGAGTCACCCGCAGCAATAACGGAAACGAAGATAATCACGGTGCCACCATATCCAAAAGCGGTGCGCAATGTAAATATCAGTTGCAAACCGATGATGGTTACAACTGGCCACCAATTTTCGCCGTCTATGCGAGATTGCGCGACACAGACCGAAAAAGATTACTCCAACAAGGTGTTAATACCCGTACCTGTGCCAATCTTTCTGCCGCAACCCATGTATATGTATTCAGCGCCATTTCCGGTGCCCGTACCTATTCCGTTGCCCATACCGGTGCCGATCTTTATACCAACGACACGAAATACAGCCGGTGGTATACTAAAGGAGATTAAGAAGATACAGGATAAAATGCCCGAAGATCCATTGGAGGCAGAACTGCTGATGATGGCCGAAATGGTTGCCGAGGAGAAGCACGACTCTGACTCTGATTCCGATAATGAAATCAAACCCGATCCGGGGCTGGTTAATCTGCAGTACCAGAATAGTTTAGAGCAACAACAGCAGCAGCAACAACAGCAACAAGTGGTGGACGTCAACGCAGCTAGCCATAATCCCTACGGTGATGATATGCTTCAAATCGCACTAAAAATGGCAACCGGCGATTATGATAACCATCACCAGACATCTACAGTTGATCTGGAGTCTTCAATGACAGCCAATACGATATCAAGTCAGTCCCCAATGGGTCATGATATGGGCCAAATGGGTGTCCATCATCTAGACCAGCAACATCACATGATGGAGTCAACACAACGGTAAATACTGCCCTTAACATTCAATTGTATGCACTAAACTAATATATTTCTTGCAGTTCCGCACGTGGTCGCAAACGAGGTGGTGCCAATATTGGTGGCAGCGTGCTCGATTCTCCATCACGCAATAGTCGATCGCCAGTGAAACGTCAGCGTGGCAGCGAAATGGATCACACGGCACTGCAGCAACAGTCGCAGCAAGCACAGCAGCCTCAGGAGAAGCCCGATGCACAAATGTTTCTTAAGTATACGTTTGGTGTTAACGCCTGGAAGCAATGGGTGATGACCAAGAATGCAGACATTGAAAAGAGTTCGCTACGTCGACGACCATTTAAAACTGAACTACTGCAAATGACTGCCGACGAGCTAAATTATTCGCTCTGTTTGTTTGTCAAGGAGGTGCGCAAACCCAATGGCACAGAGTATGCACCAGACACAATATACTACCTTGTATTGGGTAAGTGTAGTAATTTATCAGTTTGTTTTGTATTTTAATTATTCATACTTTCACAGGCATTCAGCAATATCTGTACGTTAATGGTCGCATCGATAACATATTCTACGATGCGTATTACGAACGTTTCACAGAGTGTCTAGATGATGTGGCGCGCAAATTTTCCGTGCTCTACAATGATTCGCGTAAGTTCGACCTTGACTGCAAACAATTAGAGCTTTTAACTTATTAATTTTACTATTCATATACAGAATACATTGTCACCCGAGTGGAGGAGGAGCATTTGTGGGAGTGTAAACAACTTGGCGCTCATTCGCCACATGTGCTGCTTAGCACGCTTATGTTCTTTAATACCAAGCATTTTAACCTTACGGTAAGCACATTCTCTCAAGCATAAATCAGACATTTGGTTTAATTTGTAATTTATTACTCTTTAGACCGTTGAGGAGCATATGCAGCTATCATTTTCTCATATAATGAAGCATTGGAAACGCTCATCGCAAAATTCCAAAGTTCCCGGCACGCGCAATGTGCTTTTACGTTTCTATCCACCGCAGGCGGGTCTGGGTAAGCAAACTATTAAATAATTTATGTGTACAGCTTAATAAAGTAACTTATTTATTTATAAAGATGCTAACCCGCGTAAGAAAAAGGTATACGAGCAGCAGGAGAACGAGGAGAACCCACTACGCTGTCCTGTGCGCCTTTACGAATTCTATCTATCCAAATGGTAAGCACATAAAATTAAATTGAGTTTAAATGTATTAACGGTATCTATGATTTTGCAGTCCGGAGAGTGTTAAAACGCGAAATGATGTTTTCTATTTGCAACCGGAAAGATCCTGCGTGCCTGACTCACCTGTATGGTATTCAACGCAAGCGCTTAGCCAGGATGCCCTGCAACGCATGCTGCATCGCGTTAAAATGGTTAAGGAAATCAATATAGCGCTATTAACAACTTAATATTTAGTTAGGCATGCTTATACGCACATATATATTTAGTATATGAACGGGCTCATTTCACAATGACACTTATCCATTAACATCTTTTGGTGCTTAGCACCAAATCTTTTTCGAGCACAACCACCAAAACTGCTGAAAAAATAATTAAGAGCGTGGTCTCTTAACGACTCTCCAACTGCTTAAAACCATACAGTTGTGTGTTTAACAAGTAAAATAACATTGCATATAATAATGTTAAACGAAACTGAAGAAAAATTACTTTAAATTGTTCTGAAAAATTTTTAGCAATGTGGCTCTGCATAGAATATGAATTTGAATTGAACAACATCTCAACGATTAATCTTTAAATGCAAAACCAACATCATTCAGTAATTGGAAAAATTATAATTTCATACATTTGATTAGTTTAAGCTATGTAAGTCCTCAATGCAGACGTTTCACTGTAGTCATTTAAAAAGTTTAGCGTTAGAAGTGCTTACAATAAGATGCAAAAACAAGGTCCCAGAGACAGCACAGATAGTTGTATGAAGGAGTCATGGAGTCGGAAGATTGTAATGTACATTGAATCTATTATCTAAACATATATAAAGAAAACTATCCATGCAGTTGCAGTGTACATAGAGCATTAACCACTGAACAATTAGCCATTGTTGCGCTGTTGTTCTTAGTGTATTAAGTGTAAAATGCTGTACTCCTTAATTAAAAACGTAATTTTAAATATACAATACAATATATACAATTTACAGTGTTTACAATTATAAAAAGGCTATTTTTTTGAGCTCAACTCCTTGTTGCAAGCTATTGTACTAAAAACACAAATTTCTATTTTATACGAGATTTGCGTCTTCACATAGATTTTAGTTTTATTGACAATATGCAGCAGTGTTGTTTATACAGATACTACGTTTACAAACATTTCAATTTAAACACTACCGACGCACTTGAGGCACGCAACACATATAAGGTTGCAACTAAATGTAATTACGTTTTTTTATGCCCAATTGAACCTATTTGGTTTCTGTTACAGGACATTTGTTTTGGTCATGTGTGTGTGTTGCATTATTTATATATTGTTGGATGTGAGGGGTTCTAGTAACGTTTTAAAGGCGCACAGTGTGAGGCATTTCGTTATGTCTTTTAATTGTTTCTGTTTTGCTTTGAATGATGCTTTTTGCACATTTTGCTGTTTGTGGTCTTCTTCGATCAGTCAATTACCATTCGGCATCGCCGTTTGATTTTTGAAATACGTAATCCTTGCCGCGCATATTCATAATTCCATCCTTCAGATAAAACTTCCATTTGTTGCGCGAGCGTGTGATCTGTAGAAAACGAATTTTGAAATGAAAATGTATATAGATTTTAAAGGGACACAATTGTTGCTCACTTTATCATACTGGCAAACAATAACGTTATCTGTATCAAACACTTCAGCTGAGTCCTCATCGGTGACATCATCTTCGCTATTAAGCGGCTCCTCTTCAGCAGCATCTTCGTGCTCTGCATCCTCATCATCATCCTTGTCCAAGTCATCGTCATCGTCATTATCCATATTATCATCACTCTCCTCGCTCTCATCCTCTTCAGATGAATCTAAGGCGCCATCTAATTGTTTAGCAATGGCCATGTTTTCTAGCAAAATAAAAAGAATATTTCTTAATTGTAGTTCGCTTCTTCCCATATATTTGCTCTTACTCTGGTGGTTAGCGCTGCTGAGTGCCGCATTCACATGCTGTTGCAGCACGGACGACGCTAATGTGGTGGGCAGCGTCATAATCGATGAGATCAAATGAGCCGTTAGTATCTGGGTCAGCTGATTCTCCTGCAGAGCCGATGCCGGCACTTGTATGGTGAGCACACGAGATTCCGAGTTTGTTGAGCCAGGTGGCGAAGGTAATGTTATCTGCAAAAGATGTGTATTAAGATTAATATACGCTTGAAGCAGTTTTTCGATCAACTCACATTTACTGGCATTATGCGATTGGGATCCAATTGAGACACAATTGGTATTCCGGCATTACCGCCACCAGCAGCTGTCTGTTGCTTTTGCATCATTGCTGCCCCAGATGTGGGATGCAATGGCGGCGGATTCTGTGATGTGACCTCCTGCTTAATGGCACCATTCTTAATCCCACTGCCCGCTGCGCCGATCACTGCCGGTTTTCCCGCAAGCGAAGTCGCTGTCAGACCTTTGCCGTCTGTGCTTGTGTTAAGGCCACCGGCGGCTCCTCCAACGGCACCACTGTTCTGCTGGGAGGCAGCCGCAGCAGCGGCCGCCTTTTTAGCCTTGGCATTGGCAGCCTGTAAAATTCAAGACACAATCGTTAGCACAAAATGTTTAACAGAAGCAGCGTAAGGTAGAGTGATCGCTTGTAAACAAATATGTTCCAGTTTGCGAGAGATCACTGTATTCACCACATTTTGTTTACCTTGGAGCTCTGCAGAATTTGTAGATGCGTATGTGTGTTGGTGTGTTGTGCGGGTGTTTTATGATGATAGCAGTTACAAATACATACATACATACATACATTTATATATATATGAATAAGTTTAAAGCGGCAGTCGGTTGAGTGTTGAGTTTTTGATGGTGGTGTTGGGCGCGAGCGATGGTTGTTGTTGGTAGTTGTAATTGCAGCGAGAGAAAGAGAGAGAATAGCAACAAAGTAGTTATTGGTCTTAGGTGTAACAGATCAATTACGCGAATGACAAACAAAAAGATTCAAAAGAACATACAGACATAAACATATGGTATGGACAAACACATTCGCTGCACATCAGTCAGTCAATGGCCTTGGCAACGATAACACACCTTGCTTACCTTTGGATTGTTGGCCACAATTGGCGGCGGATGGTGACCAGGCTCGCCCGGCTCTGGATTCAGTTCGACCGCCTTACTTGCTAACAGCTTATTGCGCCAGATCTGTTTCATTTCCTGCAGCACCTGCTCGTCAACGCCCTCGTCCAAAAAGGCATCTCGCACATTTGTGATGACATCCTCAATAACGGCATGATAAACTTTCAGCTATTTACAAAAAACAGAACATTTTAATATTATTGCCACGCTCATTTTCTTTCTACTACAAGTAAAGAAAGATATGTTTCTAAATTTACACACCTGGTGCTAAACACACAGCGATGCTATGTCCTCTTTTATTCAACAAATTTAATTAATATCTACACAAGAACAAATTGCAAGTTTTGCAAATAAACTCAATACATGCATACGCACAAATTTGCATATGTATGCGTGTGTGTGTGTTTGCGCTATAATTCAAGTGCTATTTTTGAATGCAAGCATGGCCGCCTCACTTTACTTACAAACATACATTTATGTATGTACATTCTTTCACACTTCATATCTAGAGTTAAAATACGCAATAGCTACTATCGAAGGCTAAGATAAGAAATTCAATGCTGATAATAAAACATACTGCAACTATATGTATGGCGATTTTTAGATCTTGCGTATAACTGTTGAAAACATATGATCTGAGCACACACACACATATTACTCTTAGCATCCTTCGGCAATACGAACGAAAGCAGACGAATTCACCCACACACACACACACACACGCTCTCGCAATGCAGCAAACATGCCGCAGCCGCCGACACAGGCTGAAGGCAACTTTCGAGAGGTGGGAAAACTTTCACTTTTGAGGGCAACTGCAATTTTCTTTCCATATGTCTGGCCGACAGCATTGTTAAACAGCCCTGAGCCATGAATAATTGATCATTTATCGCATATAAAACGTAGGCTTTTCCAATGTGTGTTCTTTTTTTGGGCATTGCCTTTTCTATAAAGTACAATGAGAGTTCTGTTATGCGCCTTACCACTGATGTTTGGCATAAAGCCATTTGTACTTTTTTCTCCGCCAGTTTAAGGCCGTCTTTGTAAATTGCTATGTACAAAACTGTGAACTTATTTAGACGTACGAAACTTTAAAAATTTACAATTTCGAGAAAATTTGCTTCTCGTCTGACACACACTGATGCGACGAAGATACGAAGCAAAAACACGACTTTACAGTGTGGCAGTTTCTTGCTAAGCTATTAATGCCAACTACAGCGTTGCCAGAATGCTGTAACCAAAAAGTAGCCGTGACAGGCATAACAATACCTGAATACTTTTCATTGATTTCACTATTTAAGTGCATAACTTTGTTATTTTATTAAATTAAACTTTTTAAGGTACTGTTGATTATATTTACTAGTTAAAAACAATATTAACCTAATCATAATCACAACAATTCTGACGTTCGCTGCTGAATTCCAGCTCGTCTTCCTCGTCATCGTCATAGTCATTATCATTATATTTATTGGCTGGGTTATAATCCAAATCAGAGTCACCCTCATCATGAAAGGGATCCTCCTCCTCCTCAGACCCGAGATCAGAGTCATCAGCCGCCCTTCCACTGGAGCTTTGTGTTTGGGCACGTCGCTGACGTAAACGGTTGCGTATGTTCTGGGCAGAATTGACTAAAAGCTCCTTTAGCTGCTGTTTTCTGCATCTAACTGCATCTTCTTACTTACAATCTGGGGGATGGGAATATTGTTGAAAATGCACTGGGTTGCGGCGATAGCAAGAGTTGCCAAATGGACAGGTCGGTGTGCCAAGTGGAGGCAACGGAAAACTTGGCCGTCGATAATCTGAGTCACCCGGGTGCGCCTCCGAATTCTTGTGTGCTGGGTTTTGTCTAAGAATAGTTAAGTGTTACATGGTTGATATTTATGGATGATGATTGATGATAGATTACCTATAGCAGCATATACCGAAACGGCATGATGGTCGCAGGGTGCTCGATGAGACCGAGCAATCAACAGGTGAAGCTCGAGACTGCGTGCTGTTAGAGGGTTCCGCTTTGCCACTGCTACTTGGCTCTGTCTTTACAGCACCCATTGCACTGCTGGCGGGTTCCGTTTTTACAACTACTGTGCTTGTACTAGCTACATTATCATTTATTTCAGCGTTTGCAGCTAATACATCATTTGGTTCGACTGGTTCGGTTTTCACTGTTGCTTGAATGTTTCCACTGCTGGCTTCTGTTTCACTGGTATGCTCAACATTCGAGTGTTCTGGGCTGGTAGGTTGGACCTCGGCAGGCTCTTGTTTTACAAGAATATTATTGTGGCTGGTTGAAGCTTCGTTTTCCTCCGATTTTCTTCGTTTGTTTGTTTCACCAACTTCCTCACTTGCTTCCTCTTCATTGCAAATTTTTCGTTTAGCAGGCACTGTGGCCTCAGAGTTATTTTCCATTGTGCTTGCCACCTCCAATTGTTCAGCTTCATCAGCACTCATTTTAATTGACCGTATGCAACTTAAACTTCACCGCATCTACGCAAAATCAATCAGGTGTATTTCACAATTTACTTAGGACGCGATCCAAAAATTGATCGATGTGGCTTCGATAACGCAGTCATCGGGTGTTCTTATCAAAAGGCGCTAAATTGGCATTTGAAACAAATAAACTTTGATAAATGATATTTGGACATAAAAGAATAAAGCTTGATGCAATTTTTAGAGCTTTAATTTTCATTTGTAAAACATATGTGAATTATTTAAAATATTTAACAACACTAATGCTTAAAAATCGCCTCGAAGATCCTAAAAAAATGTTGTTTAATACAGTTAGAAGAGATAATCATTTTTTGTACTTAAGGCTGATTGTGAGTTTTATTTAAATTATACATTTTAAATTATTATTAATTTAATGTCAGTCGTCTTTGTTCGATCTGTCTTGCGAAGCAGCTTCTAAAAGAACCTGCATTAGTTTGTCCTTGGTTAACTCAGATGTTTTTTCCGATAATTGGCGCAGACGATCAGCTACAAAATCGCCAAATATTTGCGCTGAATCTTTTAGATTCTTGACGGCAGCGGTAACCGCATTGCTAATGACTTCTTCATCCATTATTTGTGTTTCGGTCTTTACCATTTGCTCTTCTGAATGCGTTGTAGAGCCATTGGAGAACAGTATCTGTTCGGGTTCATATAACGCTAGACCTTCAATAATTGCCTCATAGTCCGGACCATTACTACTTGTATTTTCAGTTTTAACAACTGTTTTGATTTCCGAAGTATTGTTTTTTGTGCGTCTCGCTTTTGCCCCTTTGTGCCTGTACTCGGAAATTGATTGGTCCCGAAATCCATTATCATCATCTTCGTTACTCTACATGTTGTTACAATTATAAATGGTTGTTCAGTTTTTTTGGTTCCTATAAAACTATGCTTACCGAATCGTTTCTTCTAAAATCAGATGATGGTTGCATTCTTTTATGTTTTTTTGTTAGAGCATGAGCGCGCAAGTCGCACACTTTTGTGTTTACTCCACATTTGCAGAAGCGACAACGCGCTCTGTATGAGTCCTCGGGATCCCGGCGCAGCCATGCTCTGAATTCGGGCATGTGTAGCCAAACTTCTCGTAGCTTTTGCTTATATTTTGTCATTTTGTATTGACAAAATACAATTGTACAGAATAACAACTAGAATAGAGATGGAAATAACAAGCCGCCTAGTGGCGTCGATAGTAGTCGATTATTTCTGCAGCACACAGCACTGTTAGTCTGTTAAGCATATAATTTAAAAATCATTCTCAGAAATCTTATTAAAAGTGTAAAGCAATAATATGCAAATTTCACAAAAAAATATATTTTGTCGCAAGTTTAAAAGACTAAATAATTGATTTGTCACAATGCCGATAAATATTAATGTCAGTTCATTAACAGCGTACCAACAGATTAATAACAACCGGTCAAGTGTAATGCCATTTCAATATTGTTCAACACTTGTAGCTGAACAACACGTGAAGTCAAATCAAGTTAATATTTTAAAATAAGTTTATCAAAATGAAAACGCCAAAAAATAAATCCAAAAAAACGGATGACTTGAAACATAAAGATAAGTCAGTAGACATTGCAGAGGAGAGCAAAGCAGTTAAGAAGAAGTCAAAAGCGAAGAATCCTAAGGCCACTAACGATGCTATCAAAAAAACAGTTGCAGCAGAAGCAAAAGAAAGTCCAAAAACATTAACGCCCGCTGATATAGCCAAAATTGAGAAAAAGAAAGCCAAGAAGCTAGCACAAAAATTAAAAAAGAAGGAAAACAAGCTGGCTGGTAAAACAGTAGCCAAGGAAACCAGCCAGGAGAAGCCTAAGGTGGAGCCGAAAACAAATAAAAAAGAAAAAACTTCCGCTGTGCCAGCAGCTAAAGCAAACTCAAAGGAAAAGAATCAGAAACAGAAGGCAAAGCCGAAGAGGAAAGCCAATGACAAAGACGAAGGTATGTAGAATTTTAAATATTAAAACTCCCAGACTTATCTCAATTTTACAAACAGATGCAGTCAAGCGAGAGAGGGATCCTGCTGCCGAAGCTGCCACAATTTTCGTGGGCAATCTACCGATTAATACGAAACGTGTTCAATTGATACGCCTGCTACAACCGTTTGGCACCGTCAACGCCATACGTTTGCGTACGGCTGGTGGCAAACAACTGTTTAAGCACAAACAACGTAAAGCAGCGGGCTCCTTAAATGCCTATATCGTCTTTCAAACTCCCGAGATGGCAGTGAAAGCATTATCACTCAATGGCTCCGAATTCAAAGAGAATCATTTGCGTGTGACTCCAGCAGCAAAGGCCGGACCCATTGGCAATGATCAATCGACAACCAATGATGCTGATAACAAGCGCACCGTATTTGTAGGGAATCTTAAATACTGTGCGTAAGTCATATAAATTAAAACATAACATTACTAAGAGCATATTATTTTTCAGCTGCCAATGAGGAAAAGCTGCGTGAGATCTTCTCGAGCTGTGGTGAAATCGACTACATACGTTGTCTACAGGATGGCGAGAAAGGTTGCAAAGGTGTCGCCTATGTGTGCTTCCAGAAACCGGATGCAGTTGGTCTTGCCCTGGAGCTCAACGAGACAATGCTGGACGAGAGACCCATTCACGTAGAGCGTTATGCAGTTAAGAAACTGGGCGCAAAACAGGCACGTGACTCGGCCGCTGCAGTGTCCACAAAGGCAGCGCCATCGAAGAAGAAGCTAAATTCGACAGGTGCTAAAAAGCGGCTTGATAAACGGCAACGCAAGGAAAATGGAAAACCAGCTGATGCGGAGAAGTCGCCGTCAATCAAAAAGAAATCTGATTATCGTGGCGTCAAAGTTGATGGCATTAGGAAGGACAAAAAAACAAAAAAGAAAACCAACAATCAAATGAACGAATTGGCAAAGAAAATAGCACCAAAGCCTAGCAAATAACTTGACTGAATTAATAATTGTGGGCATTATTGGTTTTGTATATAAGCGTTTCAAAACATAACGCTTTCAATGCGTTTGCCATAGATTTTATTAAAATGAAACTGAAATGTAATGAATATGGCGTTCAATCTTTTGTAATTGTTTAGTGCAGCATATAACAGCTGTTAAAAATTCCAGCTCTGGTTTCCTATCTGCATATGTTAAGTTTATTTGTCTATGTACCAATCTAGTAGCCATAGCAATTAGGTTTTG
The DNA here is from genome assembly GCA_035044725.1 of Scaptomyza caliginosa. Taxonomy (NCBI): domain Eukaryota; kingdom Metazoa; phylum Arthropoda; class Insecta; order Diptera; family Drosophilidae; genus Scaptomyza; species Scaptomyza caliginosa. Next base: position 2,001,157 of record JAWNNR010000686.1, read on the forward strand.
GCAGACTTCAAATACAGTTTCAGTCAGCTGTTTCACTTGTGTTATGTACATATATATATAAGCACAGAAATTTCAAGTCAGTTGTGTGATTAAATAATTCGTGGTAGTTTTGGTGTAAATCGCAAAAAATTTAGGTAAGTGCATGTTTGAAATTTCATCATTAATAGCTAGCCCGAGCACATATCCAACTATTTACCCACAGGCAATATGAGCAATATGTGTAAAAATTTAAAGTTTCTGCGCATTGCACGAAACTATATTCGAAACTTTGCCGGCACACCAAAGGATCCATATATTTTGGAGCCATTAAAAAAACGTGAACTGATACGCGTCCATGGTGCGGAGGTGACACCATTTCTGCAGGGTCTGGTCACACAGGACATCTCACGCCTGCAGGAACCCAACGGACCCTCATCAATGTATACACTTTTCCTGAATCGCGCTGGACGCTTAATGTACGACACCATCATCTATCGCACCAATGATCCAGACACATTTCTGCTCGAATGTGATCGCGATGCATCCTCCGATTTTCGTCGACATTTGCGCACATATCGTGTGCGTAAACGCATCGATATCAATGCCGTGGATGATGAATATGTGCCATGGGTGCTGTTCAGCAAGAAAGGAAGTGAAGGTAAAAGCGAGATACGCACGCAAAAGACTACGGGTTTGTTTTTCTCACCCGATCCGCGCATTGGGAGCTTGGGCACGCGTGTTCTGGCTCCCTCGGACATGAACGAAAGTATGCTGACAAAGACTTTATGGCGCAATCATAATGTGGTCGCTGTTAATCCCAGCGAGGAAAATAACTATAAGCTCTTGCGCTACAAGCAAGGCATTGGCGAGGGCATCGAGGAGCTTCCGCCGGGCAAATGCTTTCCCCTGGAGGCCAATGCTGATTACCTAAACGGTGTCAGCTTTAACAAAGGATGCTATGTTGGGCAGGAGCTAACCGCTCGTGTCCATCACTCAGGCGTCATTCGTAAGCGCTATATGCCAATTAGATTTACGGCACCACTGAAATCAGATTTTACGGTCAAATCCGTGGCTGGCACTAATCTTGGACGCGTCTTTGGGCATGCCCATAATCATGGTGTGGCCCTGTTGCGCATCGAGCCGGTACTCACCAGCGCCCAGGAGCTGGTACTTGATGGTGATCGGTGCTTCGCGGAACGTCCCCAATGGTGGCCAAATGATCCGGCGGTCAAACGTGGAATGGCTGCCATTGAATAAACCAAACCCAAGAATCTAGAATTTGTATCAGATTATATATTGTTGTATGTGTAATGTAAGGCTAGCTATGTATTTGTATATATATACCACATTCGTGTGTCCATTGTCAGACAAAGATCTCCCTATTGGTTATATATCTTTTACAGAAGCTCCATTATGCCACAGAGCGACGAGCCTGACGGAGATGCCGCCGAGATATTGCGACTTCAGCAGCCACAGAGGGTGCCGGAGAAGCCAGAAGATTCGGATGAACGGATAGCTCGGATTGAGTTTCATTGCAGCGCCTGCGACATGCGTGAACTGGTGCATTACTACGGAAAAGAGCCCCCATTTGCTGTGGGCATCAAATTTCGTGAGGATAACTTTGTGATGCGTGATCCGTTTAAGGCACCACCGCCACGCTGGCAGACCAAGCCCGAGTTCTTTGTGGCATTGGGTGCTAATTGCGCTGTATGTGGCAAAGTTGTGTGCAAGGATGGATCCTGCAGTATCTGTTATACACAAACATATTGCATGCCATGTGGCAGAGCTGAGCTTAAATTCTGGCCAGTTGAGGTGCAAGAACGATTTCGTAAACAGCTGGCTGATAGCAAGCAATGCAAATCTACCGAGTGGTAATCAGAATGAATCCATAAATACGTTTACTTTACTTGACAAATATTTGCACCATACGGAATTTAAATAGTTTTAGCGCGAAATGCGAATGTTAACCATATGTTAACGATATGTAAGCTTTCTGTTAAGTACAGAACTTTAATCGCTCTGAACTCGGTATTTAATATTTAAAATCGCTGCTATATTAAAAATTATTTCTTTATTGTTGCAGGCAAAAGTAAATTGACTTTTTAGATTTCATAAAAAATAACAAAACATTATTTAATATGTTGCTTATTGTATCGCTGCTATCGTTTAACATACTTTAAATAATCGGCATATCGATTGGCATTTGCTTGTGCAGCAACCAAACAACGTCAGTTGTTCATTCAGTCAATTCGGAAGCAAGCGTCAAGCAAGTAGGACGCTAGTTGTCGCGTCTCGGTGTTTAGTCATTTGTTTTCGCCCACCCTCGCGCTTGTTTTTGCATTAATGTTTTATTTAATGAAAACGTTCAATAAGGTGTAATGAAATGAGTGAGAGTGTTAGTTATTCAATTGATAATCCCTAAAGCCGACTGTCAAAAGCAACGCCAGTAAATGCAGTTCGTGAGAATTTGACATTTAACTTGTGTCGTTCCTGCTGCTGCTTTGGTTGCTGCATTTGTTGTTGTGGTTAGCCGCTGCAGCTAGTTAGAAAAAAACAACACAAACTGTGGCATGGCAGCGGCTTTTTAAGTGTTAGCGTTGGCGTTGCCGTTTTACTTTATGCCAGCTTGTGGGGCCAAATTTGCGGACGCACCCACCCAAGCCCAACAACAACAACAACAACCACAAAAACAACAACAAAGAGCCAAAAAAGACCCAATTCCAATTTGCTGTGTAACCGTGCTCGTAATTGTATGTGCGAGTGTAAGCGCGTGCTTGTGTGTGTGTGCGAGTGAGGCAGGGACAGGAGCATGGGCTGTCCAGCCGGTTTCGCAGCGCAAGTTAATTGACAACAGCACATAGTGAAATAAATCAAAAAGAAAATAAAAATAAACGCATAAAGTTAATATCGCAAAATAAAAAGCATATAACAATGAAAAATAAACAAATGCTTCTTTAATGTTTTTAAACGTATTCATATGTAGATATAAATATTTATACGCATATTTGTGTGCAGGTTAAAAGTGAACAACAATAACGAGAGCAATCGCATCAAAAACAACAACAATTCGCAACATGCAGTCAACGGGCATTGAGTAGTTTCTATAATTAGCCCAAAAAGCTGTTGCCCAAGGTAGCTCACGTTGCTTAGGTTATCATAATTCCTCTTACCTCCTGGCCACGCGTTACACTGACGCCGACACAGTGATCAGCCCCAAGGCGTAGTGTAGCCAATCCAAACCTTACCAAAGCCAAGCAACGCCCCCCACTACACCCACACACATCATGCAACGGGTTGAGCTACTCAAACTGACCATTCTTGTGTATTGCTATGGCTGTTGCTGGCTGCTTGTTAATGCGCACAATTGCCAGCATCAACATCCCAAAGCCCATGAGGTGAGTAAAAAATACCAAGTGCGTAGAGTAATTTTATCGATAAGCGAACGATAAAAATTAAGAGGACGAACTGTTGCATGCAAGTTGATTTATTCTTATCGTTGCCAATCGATCCGCTTTAAAGTAGTGAGGTGAACTTAATAAGCTCTTAATTGGGTCAAAAATACTACAGTTGTATGGCTCTTGAAAAGATGATGCCCGAACAGTGCAGGCACACAACTTGTTGTTTATAATACCTGAAAGCCGCTTATGGTCTTGAAGTGGATTTAACAAAAATGATGGGCTTACGAAAACAGTTTATAATTGCACCAAGTAATTGTTATTCCCCTTACAACGTGTTTTGTTTTGCCTCTGCTCTGTGCTCTCCCCGCACTCTACTTAACTCAATTGTTCGACCCTTAAATCCCCTGCAATGCTAATCCCACCCACACTCAAGGCACTCAAATTCCACTTTAAATTCTGCATCTGTTGCTGTTGATGTTGCTCCCACTCATCTGCTTTCAATTGTCCTTTTGGGTTTGTGTCTGTGTGTGTTGGCCTCTTTAGAGTAAGCTTCCTCTTATTGCATGCGATTTCGTGGAACATTTCTAATTGCTTCCATTTACGGCAAGTGCATCTTAATTAGTGAGCGTAGGTTTTCAGCTCTTAACAGGAACAAGTGCAAAACCTACTCAGCTTCCACGAACGCCCACCGCTCGTTCACACAGGTTCACAGGTTTACTGGTTCCATGTGCTCATTTCGTTTTTATTAAGAACTGATTATTAAAATTGGATGCCATAGTGGGTGCTGCACGCTTTCAAGAGGATTACATTGTGGCTTCTCGCTACTTTGTTTGTTTATTACTTTTGCGGTTTGCGTAAACAAATTTGTAAGCTGCGCAATCAAGGTTGAAGTCAAATGAAAGTATTTTGCGTTTGTGAGATTATTTTATTCTAAGAACTTTAGAAAATTTTTTTTATGTTATTTGAATTGTGTGCAAATAAATTGAAATTTTGCCATTTCTTAGACTTTTCTGGCTTATGGATTATGACAAACTAAACATAAAACATATACAATACTAAATCAAATTTCATCCATATTTCAAAATTCCAATTAAAATCGGCTGTTCAAAGTTATTATTACTATGTATTTGTGGTTATTTTGAAATTGGTTTTTGCTGTCTTTGATTTACTTATTTTTTTTTTTTGCCTTGCTTGCCTGAGAATCGGAGTCAAGTTCTCATGACACTTACACAAACAATTATTGACTAATCCTACATTTGCTAATGATATGCACATTAAGATTCAGTGCAAGCACATGCGATTGTAACGGCATTTTGGTGCAAGTTTGTCTAGTTGCCAGTTAGTTAACAACGACAACAACAGCTAACGGGCGTGGGGCTTAAACCGGCTGTTGACGCTCTTATGTTTCATTGTTGGCTAGCTAGCTAACTGTCTGACTGACTGACTGGCTGATTTGTTGGCCTGGTTTAAATGTCTGCGCCAATTGTCTGCCCACCTGTTGTGACGACGGCCAAGTGCAGAAGCAGTTAACAGACAGGCTTATGTCTTTAAATCTTTCTAACTGCAATCGACATCAATTTAATTGGCGTCTGTCCATAAAAAGGTCAATTGCAGGCAAAAGATAAAAAACAAAAAAAAACCCAACGGTCAATTTACATAATGATTGCGGCGCTGATTGGACCCGGATCGTGTTCACCTGCAGGGCCAATGTAATTAATATATATATCCATCGCATTTAAATAAAGCTGTTGAAAGCAAGCGGAAAATTATAATCCTTTTCTTATACCCTACAAACATTAGTTTTTAAACTTAACTTTTAAAGCAAATAAACATTGCTGAACATTTTCAAATCTATTTATTCCGTTAGACTTTAATAAAACGCTTTAGCTTTAGCTTTTATGCATCTAAAACTTAAAGAAAAAAACACTCAATAAAGAGTAACTCCCCGTCGATAATTGCCGCTTTAAAAAACCCACTTGTGGAAGTTAATCCGTGTGCAATTATTTTAATTATTTGTAACTTGAACTGAAACTGTTCAAAATGCAATCACTCCAGAGCGATAGCTACAGCAAATGCTTCCGCTGCCCGCACAAATCCCCCCAGATTCTTGACTTTCTGCGGAGATTGCTCGGATTTTTTCTGTTTTTTTTTTTTTGTTATTCCCAACGAGTATGTAAATTGTAAATTGTGAAAAATTAATGCGGGCACTCTCTCACATTGCCCACGGTCGATTGTCGAGTCGAAGCTTAACGAAAATATATATACTTATGTGTAACAAGTGGAATCAGTTGCTCAGTTCCACAGTTCCTCAATCCCTCAATGTGTCTAGCCAAGCGAGTTGCCAGGCAGCAGTCAGCGTTGCTCAGTTTTAATTAGACTTAAATAAATTGAAACTGAGAAATACAGCAAATTGAATCATTTGTCACGTTCCTCTGTGCATGCAAGCAATGATAACTCAGAGCCTTAAAGACGTAGTTGATGACATTATTGTTGTTGTTGTACAACAAAAAAAAGGGTTACCTTCAATATTAAATGCGTAGTAAAAAACGTACGGGGGTTGCTGTAAAACTTACAATATACTCTGTGCTTTTTAAAAACTCTTGTCATAAATTAAATGATAAATTGGCTAATTAAAGTCTTGTCTTATGACTTGTTTTAATTGAAACTTCAACGCAATTTCATTGGTAATCTTTAAAGCTGTTCAAATTATCATAATACTCACAACTTTTCTGTGTATTTCTTCTTGTTAAGTATTATCTACCTTTGGAAAACTTATTTCTTATCATAAAGAGCAAAACAAACATAAACTTTGACTGTTTGTGTTTATATATTGTAATTTATACTTTTCGTCGGTTAAGTCTGTTTTGTGAATGAAATAAAAAAGATAAATGCAAACGTAAGTTGATAAAGCAAATGTTAAAAAACACAGGCCAGACAAATGGCAAAGAAACTGAAAGTTACAACTTAATGATAAGCTTTTGCCAAGGGCAAATCCAGGAATTAGCTTCTAATAAGCAAATAAGCTTTTATTTATTTGTACACATACATACATGCATAGCATGTTATTGTTTCTAAGCTCCTTTTAATGGCGTCTGCGATTAGCATAAAACTGTTGACAGTGTCACTTAATGTCCTTAAGGATTTACAGCGACTGTTGTTGACAAATAACAAAATCCATTCCATGGCAATTATTTGCAAATTTATTCACATACATACACAAAATGTAAGTGCAATGTATGTGTGTATGTATATTTAACATGCAATTTAAGTGTTGCTCGTTGTTAAGCTTTATTTGACAACTAGAAAGTGACAGAGAGGAAGAAGGAGAGACATTAGCAATTGTGAATGTAACTGTTGTTGAATTATTAGCTGAGACGTATATATGTAAAAGTGCATATACATACAAACACATACCTACTTGTGTATATATGTATGTATTCATTCATGCACAAAAACAGGCGCGTTGTGTAAATAGGCGGGACAAATAAACAAGTGCAAAAGATAAAAAACTGTTTAACTTATCTTCTGCTGATGCTGCTGCTGCTGCGTGTGCTGAAACAAGTTTGTTGAAAGACAGCCGCAGTAACTAGTTGATTATTATGCTACTATGGCTCGAGGCTAATTTTGAAACACTCACACACGCCAACTCAATATTATGAATTTGCGTTTTATTTAGATATATTTCTTTTGTAACTCAACAAGTTACTAAACTGATAATTGGCACACAGTGAATGATACACGGAGTGTGAGTTGGCCCAATGCGAGTCGAATGTCAGAGTATGTTGCCCGTCGATGATGAGGATGGCCTTGAACAAAGTTCGAAGTTTCGCTGCGAATTGTTTTGCCCCATTCTCTGCTGTGGTACTTTATGCTGGAAAATTCGCTTACAGTATCAATTCCAATTTGCAAATTAATTTTCAGCGCGTTTTCACTGAGCTTAAAATTGAATTTTCAGTTTGTTCTCAATTTCAACCAGGGCTGATACAATGCAACGTGCCGTTGTGCGAATCTGACGGCTTGCAAGTGCTATATATGTAAATATGTACATATATGTATGTATGTATATGTATACATACGTGCCAGTTATCCATTGTTGCTGCCCACAACTGTCCGATTTTATCCAATTTTCACCAGTTAACGGACCCTCAAATTAAAGAGATTGCCCACGACAGAATAAATAGACATAGAATAATGCGTCGCATTTTTTGATTGCTTGTGTCATTACCACTTACTTATTGAGTGTGTTTTCTGTGGTTTGTGTGTTTATTAATGTGCTATTGTGTGCTTTTGGTAAGTGTTCATGTTTATAATGAAGTAACATGTCCGTTGCGGTCACACTGGTGAGGTAACAAATAAATTGAGTGCAAGAGAAGCAAATAAAGCATATAAAGCGAACGCTGTGCATGCAAAGTAGCTGCTGCTCAATAATGCATGCACAACTTAAGAAGAAAGGAAAAGGAAACATCGAGAGCAGCCAGGGCCACAGCTGTGCTAAAAGAGCGAGCGACAGAGAGAGCATGCAGCGAAAGTGAAAGCACAAATACACTTATCGAATCACTGAAGCTTGAAAGCTTCGATTGATCTGACCGGCGCGAGCATTGAACGGCAGGTGACAAAACGGCAGTGAAAAACTGCGGAAGAGCATTAAGAAATAGAGAGGGAGAGCAAATATTTCGTCATGCTTGACTTACTGAACGATTGACAGATTGAATGCACGTAGTAGTAGTAAATAATTACTCAACATATAACGGCAGCTAACGCCCGCCCGCTGATCGATTGATATCCATGTATGCTTGTTCAAATTAGCATGCGCAACAACAACTGTTGACTGTTTGTCCGACGCATGCGTGCGTGTTTGCCATTTATGGGTGTTTCTCTTTTTCTTCTTTCGTATTTGTCTAAAAAAGCAAAGACGGGAGGTAATCGTGTAAGTGTAACAAGCTGCAGACTTTGCCTGGGAGGCAACCAACTGTATCAAACGGCACATTTCTCTTTTATTTTATGCTGCCTTAAACGTGAGTCGCCTATCAACGCTGGACACGCTCCAATGTGGCCCACCGCAATAGCGAAAATTTGTTAGATATTTCAATTGATGTGCTAGTGTGTGTGTGTGGGTTAGTATGCAAGCTACTTAAGCATTACGTCTTATCGGAGATTGAATAAGCATAATTTTCTATGCTTAGAAAGTGTGGCGCCATCTACAGCACTAATTCCATAATCAGATAGCTTTAAATTTCGCAGCTTTTGCTTTATTTTTCATTTATTTTGTAATTTCTTATCTCTAAGAATATTTATTTTTAAAGTATAAATGTCTAAAATTACGAAAATTCAGCGAAAAGAACTTTTTGGCTCAGTACACAATTGTTTTTGGTTTGTTTTGTTTGGATTTTAATTTGTGTTTACGTTTACCCAGCCAACTGTAATCTAAATTGATTTTAAATCGAACATTTTCACACACACGCATCATACATAAAAGGCTTTAGCAAAAATCTATTTCCGATTCCTGTATATTTAATTCCATGAATAAATAACAGTTACTCAATAATCTCTTAGCTCTAGTGTGAAATAAATATGTATGTTATTGTTTGTTTGTTTGTGTATATGTTTACATATGTAAGTGCGTTTTGAGTAGCATGTAAAGCTTCTGCAGATGGTAAGCTCTCCCTCTCTCTTTCTCTTACCTACACACACATACACACTTATCTGCTTATGAGAGCTTTGTGTTTTTGTACTTTTGCTCGAAAGGATTCTAAAATATTTAATAGGGCGTATTTAAATGTAAAGTGCAGACTGCTTTGAAGTTTAACAGAATATTATGCGAATATTCTGCTTCAAAGAGCAGAGACTTGCAACAAAAGCTCGCCAATTATGTACGTATGATTTTTATGGAATTATCTGGCGCGCATCGACATTATTGACAATAGATTGCAATCTCAAGATATTCGATGAATTGCAATTACCTGCTAACTGCGCACTATTGCAACATTCACATAGACAGGGGCAAGTATGCTTGCAACATGTGGCAGCTCATTGTGCGTCGTCGCATCAGGTGCTGCAGCTCATCTTTCACCCGGTGAATGGTTCACAGATGCATTGCAATTTTTTTTATGGTTTTTTTTTGCGGTTTATCTTTGTAACATGGCAGAAATGAGACGCAGTTTTTTATACTTCATTTACCCAGCGAACAACAAGGTGCGGCAAAGGTAGAGTGGGGAGAAGGGGCATTGTGGCAGCTGTTTGAAGATCATACAAAACGATCTTTGCTTGAGGGTCGTCACGAATTGTAATGTTTACTTTTGTTATCTTAATGGTTTTCCATAGTATAAAATGTTCGACATTCAAGAAGAACGAATTTGTGCAACCCCCTCTTTGGAAGAATTTTTTTTAGCTGCGACACTGCTTGTTTTGTGTGTCGTGTTCTCTTTATTGCCATATACTCTAGCCCTGGATCATACTATGTGTGTCATACTTTAAACCAGACATCCATCTATTCCAGCTATAAACTTAAGCTCTATAAGTATATTCATTATCTTTATCAACAGTGTCAATATTTTGAAGTTATCTTTATGACACTTTATTAAAGATGGGCAAGGAATAACCTGATTTCATCTTAAGTTTGTCTAAAATACAGGTGTTTGTATGATTTTAAGATCAATTAAAATGCGTTATAACTCAAAATTCATTATTTTCTTCGAGTCACTTGGCAAAGAATGGTGATATTATGCTTATTTTTCTATTAAACTAGGCTAACGTTTAGTTTCTCTAAGGTGTTTCGATTTTTTACCATCAAAAATACCATATATGTGGTTAATACAAATACTTTTCATACCAACAATAATATTTCCTAAGGTATTTACTATTCGTTTCGTTTCAATAAGAAAAAATCTTTTCTTCTACGTTTTTCTTTCCTTTAAGAACATTGTTCTTAGCTCGCTTAATAGACAAATAAACATACACACGATTGTATAAGATTGTTGTTGTAGGTATACACACACACACACATACATCTCTCTCTGCTGTGCACAGTTCTAGATTTCTTTAGAACAATGTGCAGGTGTCTGAAATTGCCATTAAAGCAGCATTTGCGAGTTTCCAATCAATTCTCACGACCCAACTTGAAGCTTGGCAAATTGTTGCTAACTTTGAACATTAGGAAGTGCCCATTAGAGCATTGAAAAACAATGATTATAGTCATTTGCCATTGCTTTGTGTTCATACCGGAATGGAATTCTGTTTTTTTGCTTAATATGCAAAGAACTAGTTCTTTTTGTTTTCGCTTTCTCTCTCTCTCTCTCTTTGTTGTTGTTTGCATTGAAGCGCATCTTAAGACATTTGTTTGTTTTATGCGCTTTTGTTTAGCATAAGATTAATAGTTAATAGATAAGCTAATCGTGTATATTCAACAGTCGCTAATTTATGCACAATATTATTTGGGACACATTGCACAATGGCCATAAAAATAAAAACCAATGTAAAACAATGGCAACATAAAAGAAGAAAAAAATAACCCAAAATCTAATTCCATTGACATTTTGATGATGTCTCAATTCGTTCGACATTTTGAGCCATTTTGGCGGCCAATTTATATTTAATTTTACTGCAATTTGGCCAGCAAATATAAAAATAAAGCCAATTACAGTTGTTATTTGTGTGGCCTTTTGTGTCATGTCGTCATCTAATTGTTGCCAACAATTTCGCTTTCATTTACTCGCTCTCTCTCCCTCTCTCTCTCTTAGGTCGTGCATGGCGTACGCATTCAGCTGGCGGCCCAAGATGATAATGATGCTAACGATGACACCAACTGGGAACCATCGAAGCATAGCGTACGCCGTCGCAGCGCTGTCGCCGATCAGCCGTTACGCATTCTCCTCGTCTACGATGAGTCCGTCTACAGGTGAGTCTCTCCATGGCCAATAGCTTGAAGCTGTAGCTATAGTTTCAACTGGGTGTGAGCGACTTGTAAATACCCTGTAGTTAGTCTCGCTAACCAACAGCAGAACCCAGTGATATATCCTTCTCAACACTTAAGCCCTACTGTCAGAGAAACCTTGCAAATTAATTAGATACCTATCGATATGTTACAATGAGTCAATCTATCGATAATTGACCTTAACAATAATTGGCCATTATTGCAGAACTCTTATAACAAAAATTGTGTGCAGGGTATTGAAAATTACCTTTAATTGCGCTCTAATGGCCATGCACATAAAACCCGGCTAACACTTTACTCATTCAAGTTGGCCGAATGTCAAGTTAATGCGTCGACAAACCGTTAGCTTAACGTAAAAAAAAATATGTTAAGCCGTCGCATTGAGTAACATTTGAAGACAAAATTGGCTTTGCTGCACGCCGTTGTTCAATTTGTTTGAAATTAACACACACAGCGGTGTGTCTGTGTCTCTCTCTCTCTATTTAAGGTTAAGACTTACTCAGATTACGACAGACACACACAGACAGAGTGTAGCTTGGCTATAATTCAAAGCATAAGCTGCCAAGTTTTATATTATAAAATTGCTAATACACTAAAAACAACACCAACGCTATCAACGTTCATTACCAATGGCTAAGCACAAGGTCAATTCCAGGAATTGGTAACCTTAGCAACCTTATTGCACACCTTACCAAGAAAGAAAAAAAAACAGTATAAAAAGCTGAGCATTAACGAATTGACATTCGTTTTGCCTGCAACAGTTTTAAATCAAGTTTATGCATTTTTAATTAGTGCATTAGTTGAACTTAAAAAGTCAACTTCCGTAATGCATTAATGTTTAAATTAACTGTTTTTTTTGTCTAAATAGTAAATTGTAACAAGTAAATTTAAAGAATTTTTTTTTTATATGTTTTATTTGATAAAAAAAAATTAATTCAATTAATTATCTCATTTGTGGTTTAAATTTTTAACTGTTTTAATTGATTAACTGATGCATATGCATAATTTAAATCTCTGGCAATGTGTAGCTTTTAAGTTCTAAGAAAGAAAAAAAAACTTTTTAAATAATTTCAAACTTTTTTTGCGCATATTTTGCCTTAACTTTTATTTAAACGTTTATTGCTTGTTCATGCAAAATTAATTGATTGCGAAATTTAATTTATTATGTTTTAACCTAAATGCAGTAATAAGAAAATATGATTAAATGTTGTTTCATGTTGAGTGCATTTTAAGGGTGGTTTTTGTAAATATCAATTAAAACTTTTTCATTGCCACAAAGTGCTTTTAACAATAGCAAAAAATGAATCATTTTCAATGAGTTGTTCAGGGAAATTGCTTTTGCATAAGTTGAAAAACATCGTAAATCAGCATTTCAAGTGTTAAGGGTTGAGTTGCTTTTTGAGTCTCAAAACTGAGGCCAAGAAAGAGTATTACTTTATCACCCGCTCACCCCTCACATCCTGTCACCTATTGCCTTAATCACGTTTCATGCAGCTTTGTCAGCTTAAACTAATTTCGATTTTTCAACATAATTTTTTTACTTTCACAGATTGGAGGAAGAGAAATTCAATTTAATAAACGTAAGTTAAGCAAAGCAGCATAATGTACTCATCATTTTTACACACGAATTATCCAACGAAACAGGACACGGTGCTACCGGAGGCTGTACAATTCTGGGAACAGGCATTGATGGTGCGCGAAACCAAGGGCGTAATACGCCTTAATCGGTTAGTAAACGCCACAAGCATACTCTCTCGCTTGACTCCCCACTAATTGACATTCATTAATGATTTCAGAAAATGTGACAGCACTCAGGTGTATGTGAAGAATGGACACACCCATTGCATTGACCATTGCAAGGCGACAACGATGTGCGGCGAGGTTCAAGTGCCGAATGACCATTTGGATGTGAGTAATTAATTGAATACGTTTAGCAGCAACCACATCAAAGCAATAACCAAATCAGAACCTTTCAAGATATGTTTCTTTGACAGCCAATTTCAGTTGTCAATTGCAGTAAACATGTTTGACTTGTTGCCTTATGAACATGGCATATCCTTTAAATGAAAATCGTTTACCAATGGCTGTTATAAGTTTCTCAAAGCCATCTCTTACTTAACCAGGTTTGTCGGGTTTGCAACAGCACTGGACAGAATTGCCGTATCGATAGCAGCACAAAGCCTGGCGATGGCATTGAGAATGCGGATTTCATCTTTTATGTTTCGGCGCGACAGACGCAACGTTGTTTCAAGGGCTTGACGGTTGCCTATGCGGCACATTGTCAGCAGGAGGCGCTATTGGATCGTCCGATTGCGGGGCATGCAAATCTGTGCCCCGAGAGCATCAGTACCAAGCCGCAAGAGTTGCAAACGCTGATATCCACGGTGAAGCATGAGATTTTGCACGCTTTGGGCTTCTCTGTTAGTTTATATGCGTTCTTTAGAGATGACGAAGGACGACCGAGAACGCCACGAAAATCGGATACAGGAAAACCATATTTGAATGAAAAGTAAGTGACCTAAGACACATTTCCTGTGGCTTACTAAGAACTTCTTGTTTGGTTACAGATTGCAAATACATCAGTGGAGTAATGAGACCATACGCAAGGTTGAACGCTCCAATTGGGCAGTGCGTGGTGGTCATGTGAAGAAGGTAGTCGATATGATGGTCACACCCCGTGTGGTGGCCGAAGTGCGTGCCCATTTCGATTGCGATAAGCTGGAGGGCGCTGAGCTGGAGGATCAGGGTGGTGAGGGCACAGCATTGACACACTGGGAGAAGCGAATACTTGAGAATGAGGCGATGACGGGAACGCACACACAATCGCCAGTCTTTTCGCGCATAACCCTCGCATTGATGGAGGATTCGGGCTGGTATCGTGCCAACTATTCGATGGCAACGCCCTTGACTTGGGGCAAAGGTTTGGGCTGCATGTTTGCCATGCGCAGCTGCAAGGATTGGATACAAATGAATCATGACAGGTGTGATTTGAAGCCTGTCAGCCTTATGCACATTAATCTTAACCCAATTGCTTTTTACAGAGGCCGTTCCATACATCCATTCTGCTCGAAGGTCAAACAGGATCCATTACAAACGGAATGCACGGACGATCGCAATTCGGTGGCGCTCTGTAATCTGATTAAACATGATTATGAGCTGCCCAAAGCCTATCAGAACTTTGATGCGCTCAATAATATCAAGTCTGGTGAGGAGGGTTACTATGGCGGCTCGGTTTCACTAGCGGATCATTGTCCCTACATACAGGAGTTTACGTGGCGCAGCAAGAACATTATTGTGCGTGGCTCGCATTGTCGTTTTGTGGAGAATAATCCAAGTAAGTTGGTGAATACTACTAGATTTTCAGTATATTACTAATAAACTCAATCTTTCACAGAGCCCGAAAAGAATTTTGCACTGGAAAGCTATGGACATGGCTCGAAGTGCTTTGATCATAGCGAATCTATGTGGGAGGAGCGTTCCTGTCATCAGACACGTGAATGGCAGCATTGGGGCAGCGGATGCTACAAATACAGCTGCTTCGATGGCCGACTGCACATCTTGGTGGGCAACTATAGCTACAAATGCTCATTTCCAGGCCAAAAACTATCCATACGCATTGCATCGAATGGTTGGCTGCATAAGGGTGCCATCATGTGTCCACCTTGCCATGAATTGTGCAGTGCACACTTTGCCGCCCAGGGCAAACAGTGTCGGCCGGGCGAGGAGCCCGATCCTCTTAATAAATACCCACGCGATAATCTTGCGTGTGGCGCTGGAACACCACAGCGTCTTTCAGCGTTGGCCATATTCAGTGTTGTTGTGCTGTTAGCTCGTGATAGCTAAGCGGCTAATGACAAACCCTAGGCACACTTTTAATGTTTAATGTTCTTTATGTTGGTAGTGAAATTTGTAAATTGTAAACTGTACAATATGCTCAATTTGTCTATATGTAAGTCGGTAGGTGTAATTTAACCGCCTCACAATATTAATGTTATATGTAGCTTTATGTATTTCTAATTGTATGTGTATTGTATCCCCATATGTGATCTTTACTAAGGATATGCTGAACACGTCGTATTCGAATTGTGTGAAATGAAAATGCTCAATTTTATATTGTTTTTTTGCACAACACACAATATGACGTCGAGGCATAGCTTTTAAGTTATATATATAATATTATACTTCGTATACTGCTGATCTATATACATTCCAAAGTTTTGCCAACTTTTATTTACTCAAAGGCTAGTCACAATCTGAACTTCAACCCGATTATTCCATATTTTTAGTTCGAATTGTGACACTCGCCAACGATTTTTTTTATGTTTGTTATTTGTCGACCACAAAATCTTTGTTATTTATTGTTTCGAAATTCGTTAATTATCTTGTGATTTATATATGTCGGCGTTTTTGCCCAAGTTTAATGTGTTTCATCTGTGTGCTACTACAAGGCCAAACTAGTTTTTTTTGGCAGCCTACTAAGCATTTAGGATCCTGTACAACCACCCGGAAAATTTTCGAAAATTTTCATATTCTAGTTACTAAGCTAAATTTGTGAATAAACTATTATATATATATATATATATATAAATGTGAAATGGTTTTCTAACTTTTAATACATTGTATTTGTTATGGGCATTCCTCCACAATCTCGTAAAGCACTGCATCGTCAGCTACCTCCTCATCTTGATCTTCCTCCTCCAGCTCACCCTCAGACCCTTTTGCATTGGATGAATTTGTTATCTCCTCCGTGACCCTGATGTGCACAATCGCTGTGCCTGGTTTGGCAGGTTTTTTCACACGCTTGGAGCTGTTCAAATATTATTGATTAATCTCGACTGAAAGTTTATGAAGATGATAATCAACTTACGCTTCGCTCAGTTCTGTGATCATGGGCAACAGAGTAGAGCGCATAACACCGCGCGCCTCCTCCTCGGCAAGCTCTTTGGGATGCGTTTTGCGCTTGTGCATACGACAATTGGAACCGTTTGAAAAGTCACGGCCACAAAAGTTGCACTTATAAGGCCTTATACCCGTATGTAGAATAAGATGTGCCTTTAATGTCTTGCCTCGTTTAAATGCAGCGCCACACACATCACATTTGTACTGCTTAGCATCCGTGTGCACCAACTGATGCATATTCAGAGTGCGACGTGTATTCAGCTTTAAGCCACAAATATTACACTCGTAGCTTTCATTTGTATGGGTGTCGGAGTGTATCTGCAAAAGTATCTTATAATTTGAACTACAAATAAACGAGAGAACAGCTGCTCACCTTTAGTCGTGCCTTGTTCTTGAAGCGTCGATGACAGACGGTACACTCAAAGGGACACTCATCAGTATGGACCAGCTTGTGCTCGTTAAGAGCAGTGATCGTTTTCATTCCCTTGCCACAGCAATCACATATGTACGGCTTGATATTCTCGTGAATGCAATTTATGTGGCGTTTGAGAGCTCCTGCGGTGGTAAACTGTTTTTGGCAATGGCTGCAAGAGTTCTCCGTTTTGTTTTTAGACGGCATATGGGTACGATAGTGAGCAGTCAATTGAATCTCGGTTGCAAAGAACATATGACAGCGTTTGCATTCCAGTTGTTCCTTGTCTGTGGGCACCAAGCCATGAATTACAGCCATATGGCGTTTAAAAGCCATTTGCATTTTATAACTTCGATTGCACGAGGTGCATTTGTATTGGCCATCGATTGTATCCACATTCTCCGCACATTGGTCATCACTTGCCTCCATCATATTATATTCATCAGGTTGATGTTTTTGTTCCAGCACACTGGACTGTGTATCTTCGCTAGTTGCTTCCTGCCCAGCGTATGTCTCGTCCGTTTTGTCTTCCTGTTCGATGTACGCCTCCTCTTGCGTCGTGTCTTCCTGATCCACATATGTCACGTACGAATGTTCTTCCTTGTCATTCTCTTCGAGTTCAGTCATTATTTCGGCATCTTCATCGATGGACTCGACCATGTAATCAACTGCATTTTCTTCTGTTTTATCGCCAAGTTTTGCATCTTTCGAAACAAAGTGCTTCCATTGATCTGGCAGCAAGCCACATTCTCTTCTCAGTTCATTATAGTCTACGGTGGCATCTTTTCCAGTGTGCTGCAGCCTGTTGAAAAGCGTTTGCACTCGATTAACCCGATCAGAAAACTCGATCAGATCCTCTACAAGCGTATAGCATTCCTTGCACAGCACATTGCTCAGTTCGTCCTCCATTTTAATCTGTAAGTTTTAACGTTTAGCGTGTACTGCTTTCTGAACTATAGTCTTTGATGGAGCTTGCTTACATTAACCCAAAAGTATTTACCAATAGCAACAGCCAGGATGCTGGACCACGATTGATTTCCATCCTTGAAATACACATTTAAGTTATTTGGATGCTCCTTGGCGCAGAGGCGACACCACTGGTGCCAAACGGCTTCCTCGGTGCTTGTAATGGACGCACTTGCTGCACTTAAAACAGCTTCGCTGCCCGTCATTATTATAGGTAATAAAATAAGCAGGAAAAAAAGTAAACAATTCACTTCGTTGTGTTTGGCAATCGATGGTTTAAGCTGGTATCGATATATTTGTCGGCGGCAAGCTGTTATCGGTAGCCGTTTTTATATCGGATTGGAAATCAAGGAAATTAAAGGCTGTTCACTAAGTTTAACTTTATTTTATTTAAATAAATTATAGTTAGCTTAAAATTTAAATGTATAGAGGCAACTAGGTGGATTACATAGACATATTTGATTGCTTAAGCTTTCAGTATTTTAAGTTAGTTGACTCCTCTTTTACCTTGGGTATTTTTAAAGACCTACAAAAAGAAAATGCGACTTATTGAGTGTCTTTAATTAATATATATTTTAATATACTCACATGACACGCAGTTCATCCAGCGTCGGCACACTCAGGCGAGATGACTGGCCAACACCCTCCTCTTTTCTCAGTTCCTGCGGATGCTTTTTAAGTTTGTGCGCCCGACAATTCGCATTGCAAGCAAATGTTTGCCCACAGTAATTACAAATGTATGGGCGCAATCCCGTATGGCTAAGCAGGTGTGTTTTCAGAGTTTTGGATCGTTTGAACAGGGCACCACAGACATCGCACTTAAATTTGCGCTCCTCACTATGCACAAGTTTGTGCATGTTCCACGTACGTTGCGTCTGCAGCTTCTTGCCACAAATGTTGCACACAAAGTTGGGATCTTCATGGATTTGACGATGCACCTTCAGACGGGCTCGATTCTTAAAGCCGGCCTTGCAAATCGTACAGCTAAATGGACGTTCATCCGAATGCACCAGCTTGTGCTCGTTGAGAGCTGTCTTGGTCTTTAGCTGCTTGCCACAATCATCACAAACAAAGGGCTTGGAGTTCTCGTGCATGCCTTCCCTGTGTAGCTTTAGTGCAGCAGCTGAAGAAAGCGTCTTGTTACACAGCTCACAATACGTGTTTTTATCCACTTTGGGGCGTTGTTCACTTTTGCGACAAAGCTGTTGCAAGTGCTTGAGATAAGAGGCGCGATTGTGGTATACTTTGCCGCATAAGCTGCATTCCATGTTGCTGCGTGTCAGGGGTATATCGAGAGTATTGATCTCCGATTCTGTTGCCTCTCTAGATGAGCAATCAAGTGAATCTTCTTGTTCAATATTATGTGTAATTGGGCTAGCTGCTGCCTCCGGAAGAAACTCCATGTCAGCATCTAGACCCAATTGATTGCTTTCCTTCATGCATTTATGTTTCCTGCTATCTGCTAATAGTGTTTTAGTTTTTCTTTTGTCTTTGATGGGATCACCTTGGGTTTCATCGTTGACATCCCAAGTTGAAACTAAAACCTCTTCAATGGGCAAGCTATTAAGTGTTTCATCAGTGAGTAGCTTTTTCGGCAGCTCCTCTGTTTCAGTTGACTTATCTATTTCTGGTTTTTCTTCAGAGTAAATGGTTTTACCGGCACTGCTTTCAATATCCGGCACTGGTTTGATTATATGTGTCCAGTTGCCCTCTCGCAGTCCATACTGCTGTCGCAAGGCTTCCACATCCAACTGACTGTTTGGCTCCGAGCGTCGCAACACTTCAAAGATTGCTTGAACTTTGGTGACATGTTCGGCAAAGTCGATTAACTCGCTTATTAACGTATAACACTCCTTGCACAACACACCACCTAGTTCATCCTCTACGTGCATCTGGAAAGGCGGCATTATGAGTATAAAATCAATTTAAGACAATCGCAATCGCTTACATGTACATCGAAATATTTTCTGATAGCCATAACCAAAACACTGTTCCAGTTGTTTTCTTTCCCATGTGTATAGATCTTAACGTTGCCTTGTGTATCATCCTTGCTGCCGCATAGACGACACCAGTTAAGCCAGTGGCTATCGCTTATTGAATCCTCTTCGCTTTTTGCCATCGTTCAGACATTTAAGTGGTTTAAATGCCCAAAAACAATTTATTTGTTTGGCTACACGTATAAAGGTAAACACTGCAATTAGAGTGACCATATATATTTAAATACCAAATTGTTATGCTTTGGTATTATAAAGAAAACAAATTTTTTAATATAATTCGTTGTTGAAGCTTCTCTTTATGGACTTCTCTTCCTGTTTCGCCATTCTTAAAATCTCGATAAGCACTTTATTTGTTTAAATTCATGCCTTAATATAAAAGTTACGGTTCCTATATGCAAAATTACCAATTATTGTAGTTCCCTTTAATACTGCTTTGGCTATTTGTTTTTAAACTTTTTCAAGTCCTATGATTTCGTAGCGGCGCAGACTTTTCCATTCCAGCAGCTCTGCATTGAAAATATTTATTTACACATAAGTTATTGAATATACTGTCATCAGACAGCAACACTTACATGGCACGTAACTCATTCAAAGTGGGAACATTTGAAATCCGCGATGATTTGTCATCATCCTGAGCATATTCCACTGGATGCATCTTTTTCTTGTGTTCCCTACAGTTGGCGCCGCACGCAAAGTCTTTATTGCAGTATTTACAAGTAAAGGGCCTTAATCCTGTGTGACTAAGTAGGTGGGTCTTCAGTGCTGTTGCATTTTTAGTGGCAGTGCCACAAATTGTACACTTAAATCTGCGTTCATTTGTATGAACATATTTATGCTTATTCCAAATTGCACGCGTCTGCAATTTCTTGCCACAAATTTCACACTCATAGCTAGGATCTCCGTGTGTTTGGCTATGTATCTGTAAATACAAAGTATGTTTAATTCAGTCTTCGCTGTACCTTACACTTCACTTACCTTAAGTCTCTTTAGGTTTTTAAATGCAGCATTGCACAAAGAACACACAAATGGTTTCTCATCGGTGTGGACGAGCTTGTGTTCCCTTAGTTCGGTGCTAGATTTAACACTTTTGCCACAGCAATCGCAGACAAAGGGCTTTTTATTCAGGTGAATCCGTTCTATATGAATTTTTAAGCTAAACCTCGATGCAAGCTTCTTGTAGCAAAAGCCACACGTGACGGTTTGTAACTCATTTGTGTTATCAAAATGATGTTTTTCTTCATTGATTGGAGATGCGCTTAGCAGTCTTGATAGTGCAACATTTTTGCCATTATCTTGCTTTCTAGGACGACCGCGATTTCTTTTCTTTGGTTTTGGCAAGAATTCATCAATGCTGTTATTCGATTGTAATCGAAATATTTCCAGGTCCTCCAGAGCTTCTTGAGCCTCATTTAAGGCTTCCATCTTAAAAGGACGCTCACAGATTCTCTGATGTGTTTTTTCGTTATCATTGTCATGAGTACGTTCTTCTTTTACGGAACATTCCTTAAATGAAATTGAGTGATCAGCATTTATTTCGAACGATATGTCTGTAAACAACTTGTGCTCCTCGTTGGACTCATATCTCTCGCCCTTGACTTTGTCACTTGGTCGTCTACGTTGTCTGTTAGTTGGCATTGGCGCTATGCTTAATGCAGTATTATCTGGATTATCACTATCGATCTCCTCAAGGGAATCTAGCGTTTCCATCGTGTAGCTGGTATCGCAACTTTTGTTTTGTAATCCATATTGATTACGTAGCTCCATTTCATCGACCTGATCGCTGGGCTCGGTGTGACGAAGCAGTTCAAAGATGGGTTGCACCTTGTTTACATTGTGAACAAAGCTAAGCAGCTTGCCTATGAAGCAGTAACATTTCTTACACAGCATAGCACCCAATTCGGGCTCCTCCAATCCTATCTGTTATACATTGCAAATATGTTAAATTTAATTAAATTATTTCGCGTTGTTATACTTACTTCAATATCAAAACATTTGCTTATAATACACATATAAACATTGTTATGTTGCACATTTATTGGAGCATCATTACTTGCGCATAGACGGCACCAGTCCAGCCAATTCCGTTCAATCCTACATATCTCTTTTGATTTGGCCATGGTGCAAATAAAACAACGGCAGCGCGCAAAATACAATATTAGTAAAAAAGTTAGCCATATGTTTATAAGGGTGACCAGCTTACATTTGGCCTGTAGCGATTGTCTTAAGATCTGGCAGCACTGCTGTGGCTGACCGTATACACAGCAGCTGTTGGTGTGACCATTCGAAAAAACGCAGGGCTTTGGTGTTTGACTATCGATGTTTTTCGATAATTAAGTGTGTTTAACTAGCTACGCTTGCGCAGCCCAAAATATTTTACCTGAAATGCAATTTTGTATACGCGATCAAAGTGTAATTGTTGAAAACGCGCGACTAAATATGCATGTGCTTGTAAAACTATTTGTGTGCTCGTTAAACTTATATTGAACGAACAGTTCGATATTGAAGCGTGTAATAAGATACTCTTGATTGCTGCGTTTACAGTTCCTGCTGCTATTTGTGTTGGTGTCGAATGCTGTTGCATTAGTGTTGGTGTTTGTTACATTAGGTTACATACACACAAGCAAACCCAAAGCCAGAGTTAGAGCTGCTGGCCATTGAGCACAAACCGCATTCCAAAGAACCAACAACAACTGTCATTAAACAAAATCATCAATGAAAAAGGTGCGTTTCTGATATAAACAGTCGTTTTTACCATAACTTTTCATTGGTTTTCGCTTGCAGTAAGCGCCATGCATCATCATCATCCGCCATTGCCCATAATGAGTACGGCAAATGGATCCTCCGCAACAACGGCTGCCTCGCAACAACTACAGCAACAGCAGCAACAACAACAGCCGCCGCCACAACAGCGTCGTCGCAAAAAGCGTCCCAATTATGGCACACGCACAGTGGAGGTGCGACGAGGCTATAATGGATTTGGCTTTACCATATCGGGTCAACAACCATGTCGCTTATCCTGCATCATAAGCAATTCACCTGCAGAGCAGGCAGGTTTGCGTGCCGGCGATTTTCTCATCTCTGTCAATGGACTCAATGTCTCCAAGCTACCACACGAGACAGTGGTGCAGTTGATTGGCAATTCTTTTGGCAGCATACGCATGCAAATTGCCGAGAACTACTATTCGGATAGTTCAGATGAGGAGAATGCCAATGCCACGCTACTCATACAGCGTAGTGCTCGCGGTCAGCTGCTCGCCGCCAGTCTTGGCGCTGGTGTTCGGAATAAGCCTCGTTTTTTGCATCACAAATCTAAGATTCATCGTCTACGTAACTCGCCGCAGAAGAAACCAATTGAGAAATTCGAAGGAACTGCAGCTGCTGCAGCTGGTCCAGCTTCTGTAGCCGATCATGCCACACTGCGTCCCGTCCTGGAGGACGCACCACTAGCTTCCAACCAACCGAAATGTGCAGATGTGGCAAATGTTAGTGCAATGGTGCGTGCTGTGGGCAGCGCTGCCTTGGAATATCGTGTAATTGTTGGCTATCTGGGCACCATTGAGATGCCCAAACAGATATCGCATAGCTCCAAGCTGCAGACAGTGCGCTCTTGCATACGCAAGCTGCGCCAGGAGAAGCGCCAACCGACCATTGTACTCATGTGCATCACACCGGATATGCTGCGGCTGCAGAGCGCCAGTGGCGGCACCTTGGCTACCTATGCCTCTGCACGTCTTAACTATGTCAGCTCCTCGTCGGAGAGTGAGAATCGCTTCTTTGGTTTGGTCACCAGCGCTGTGCACAATACACAAATCGATGAGGAGTACGAGCTGGAGGATAAATCAAATGCTGCTGGTGTTGGCAATCATATCAGCATCTCACATAGTTGTCATGTCTTTGTCATCGATACAAAGCTCATTGATCATGTCCAGCATTTGGCACGAGCTCATGAGTATCGTTTGCAGTGCACCAGGGATCCCATATCCAATTTGTGCCTGGAGTTTCCCAATAACTCAGAGTACGTGGTGAATCTTATAAGAAGCATGTACACCATGCGCATTCTGCCGCCGGCTAGCCGCAGTCAGCAGGCAGCGGATTATGACCCTGGCGCTGGTGCTGCAGCGGCTCACTCTCCGCAACCGTCCAACCACAGCGAGATTTCCACCACCACTTCGAACTCGGATTCGGGCATTGGCTTTAACAACGATTGCACCAACATTTCGGATCGTATTCTAGTTGTGGACTTTGCTGGAGCTCCTGCTGCAGGCGCACTTGGCCTTGGACCACTTATACCGGCTGCAGCTCGTCCGCTGGGTATTGTTGGTGTACCCGATAACCGTTTGACTGTGCGCGCCATGCCCGATCCTGATCCCAAGTCACCATCCGCCTCCTGCTCCTTGCGTCGACCCAATTTGCTGACCAGCTTTAATTTGATCAAGAGTCCGGCTACAAATCTCGTTGGCACACGTTCCTGCGATGATGTACTCAATCTTCTCGTGGATGACGATCCCCCTGTCCTGGCTGCTGTCGCATCCATGGATGATATCTCACTGCATTCAACAGTGCCGTCTTTGGACGAACCACACATGTTTGTCCATCCAGCCTGTGTGCCACGCAAGGCGCGCCGTTCCCTACAACCGATCGTGGGAGTAGCTCCAATAGCTGGCTCAGCAGCGACTCCATCTAAGCTAAGCGCCCAAGTCTTTGGCAAGCCACGCTCACGCCAATCCCTTGGCTTCGAGGCCATTGACAGCATTCAGTCGCCCAGCGTGGGCTGCTCAGATCAACCCATGGATACCTGGACGAGTCTTCAGAACATTCACAAAGCAACAAAAACTCCAAATGCGAATCTCTCATCATCATCGTCCACACATTGCCTACTAGAAGCTACCAACAGTGAACCGGATCTGGGGGTGAGTTCTAATCCAAATTATTTGAAGATTTTCATTGGGATAGAAAATATAAGAACCCTTAAAAAAAGTATTATAAGCCCAAAAAATATTAACATATTGCTTAATTTGATAAAGCTTTTAGCTTAGAACCCACAAAAATATATATTCGTTTGTTTGGTTTGTTTACCTGTAAAACTGTTACCTGAGAGCTTGCTTGTTAAGCTTATCGCGACGATGACTCTGCTGCTCTCTCTCTCGCGCTCGCTCTACGATAAGCGACCCCAAAATGCTTCATTTAGCCTGTAGTGTACGTGTGTGTTATGGTATTGGTGGAAGTGATTTTCTTTGTCACAGCATGAAAATGAGAACCTATGCTGTTACTGTTGCTCAGTAAATCGACGTGACGCTACGGCCATAGTTGGTTTTTATTTTCCTAGTATAGTAGCAGTAGTGCTCCGTTATTTTGGTTGCTGACTTTGCTACCTTCCAGCAGCCTCCATTGCGTTTTGTTATAATCGGCCTCGCTTGCGTCACGTACTGATAAGTAACGGAAATCGGTTACTAGAAATAAACCATAGCCACAGTGACGTCAAGCGCCAATTATGTGTGTGTGTGTTTTTGCTGCGACGTTGACTGCAATGCCCACAACTGCGTTTAATTCAATCTACAACAATTAATGGGGGAGCAAAAAATATACACACACACACACACATACATACAGCTCAAACTCGCCATTTGACGTTGCTTGTCTGCGCTGACCTTTGCATTGCTGTTCGGCATTTACCGTTCATTCTATAAGTCTCAGTCGGCTGAATCCATACGGCGCCCCCTGTTGGGCATTTAAGTTTGATTTTTCATTTGACAACACGCGATTTTTTTGTTTGACGCGTTTTCACTTTCGCTGTGCGTTGCGTTTTTTCTTCTTCTTTCCTCTTGTTGTTTCTTAATAAATGTAATAAAGATTATACATACATATATTTAAACAAAAAATATTGTGCTTGTAATCAGTGCGCGCGCGCAAAAAAAGCAAACAACAACGCTTAAAATTGTTCCATAAAAAGTTCAACAAAAAGTTCAAGATCCCCAGCCCGAACTTAAGTAAAATTTATATGAAATCTCTTGCACATAATAATAAATAAACAATAAGTGTCAGCACGTTTGGAATTTTACATTACAACATTTTATAACAAAAAAACAAGAGTAAATGCCATTTCGAGGACTCATTTGTGGCTTTTATTTCGAGGACAATCCGGTAAGCATTTAAAACGATTTTTTTTTTTTTTGTTGTTGACCTTGCGAAGAGTTTAATTTTTGTTCACCCTTTTTGTGGCATTCTTTTAACCCTCTAAACGAACAACAAAAAATGCCTATATCATTTTGTGATTACTCGTTTCGAGTTAAGTTTGCTTGGCTCATTCAATGTTTGCTTTAGTCTATTGCTAGCTTCGACACCTGCCCTATTTTCTAGTATCTAAACTATATCAATTTTACTGAGTCAGCTCGAGTTGCGTACTTTGTCAAAGTTTGTCCATGACAATAATCAACTTTTGAACATTCCAAAGAATCATTTTACCTCAACTTTTGCTGAGGTTCTAATATTAATGGCGAAACAAATTGAATTTTATTCTTTTAATATTCGATTTTGTTCATATAAAAAGTGCGCCAAATGTTTGGTTGCAAGCTGCCAAACCGCAAAGTGAAAGCAAACCTACTTTTTCTCACTGTGTATCGAGTGCTCGTGTGATTAAAGCCGCACGCAATCCTGTCCGAAAGAAAAGTCTGCTCTAACAGGTTGCCACAGACGAGTGGTTTTTCGTTTATTTGGCGGGCAACCTGCAACAAAGGGGCACATGCCACTGCCGTGCACAGGTGCATGCAACGAGCAATGAAAACAACCCTTGTGCCACAATGTCAGCTGTATGTTGCAGCTTGTTTTGCTACCTTTTCTTGTTCCTTCCGCTTTTGCCTTCTCTTCCTGCACGCTTCGCTGGCCAGCAAATAAGTCAAACGTCATGGGAATTGCGCAGTTCAGTTCAAAAATCATTTGACTTAAGGTTAATTACTTGAAGTTGCAACAGTAACAGTAAGCCACCAATTGGCCTTACCACCAATACAATTATTATAACGTCTTTGCCAGCTGACGCTGTATTGTGTGGGAATTTTTTGTTGTGTCTGAGAGAGAGAGAGAAGCCCTTTAAATGTTTTATCTTTTCATTTGTTATTATTAATATTATTTAATTTTGCTATCAGTTGTGCAAGAACGCTTATCAGCAGCCAAGAAAAAGGCCAAGCTTATAAATAAACAATTTAAATTTAGCTAAACAAATAACAACAACTTTCTTTCTCTCTCACACATCATAAGCAAGAGAATTAAATAAGTATTAAATGCGTCACAAATGAGTCTTAATGCAAACTTTAAGCTTATGGCACGTAATTGTGAACTCGAAAGAGAACCGCAAAAACTTAAATACAACATTCATGGTGCAATAAATAACTAAGGTGTGTCAATCAAGTTGTAAATAGTTAATAATACGAGAATAAATACGCTTATAAGTTATTTGCAAACTGCATACACTGCAATAAGTTTTCTATATCAAACCAAATGATATTCAAAACCAACACAAAGCGTAGAATGTGAGAGTGGAATGAGAAATTAAACCACCTGACTCTGAGACTCTGTATGCCCTCCGATATCAGGTGCCAATGAGAAATGACTAACGTTATATATATATATATATAGTAGCTATAGCAACAACAAACAACAACCACCAAACCAACAACAACAACAACAACAACGAAAAACGCGCGCACGCGCTCTTTTCAACAAAACAGCTCAAACAGCTGCCATTAACTGTTGTCTGACTGAGCCAAGTTAGCCACGTTAAGAGCCGTTTCGAATTCAGTGAATCAGTCTTTGAGCGCAGCTCGTACGCAACGCATGTACAAATACAAATAATATCTTTTCAAGTGTACAACAAAATATTACTTAGTGCTTTTGACCCAAAGCTAACTCTGCCCACAAATTGTGTACGTGAACCAAAGAAAAAGAAAAACATTTTCTACAAATAATTCGCAATTTTATAAACTCTGCACACAACACACACACAATCATATAGTAATTGGATTAAGCTCACCACAAATATGCCAATGTAATTAAACGAAGGTTATTTCGTATTAAAATAAACTAAAAATTCCCCCAACAAACGTCATAAACGCAACTTAAAAACGCGCACAAAACGCGCGCGTTTATAAACGCTATCAAAACTGTGACGCGTCCGTGTATTTTCCTCCGCTAGAATAGTTTTTTAAATGCTGTGTGTGTGTGTGTGTGTGCACTGTTTTGTATTATTTTTATAAACCTTACTAAGAACTCTTTATAAAAAGCTGTTTTAAATAAATCATAACAATTCAAACGCAAACTATTCGAAGAATCGCTTTTATAGGGAGGCGCGTTCAGCTGTTGCCTGTGCCAAGACTAATGCCCCCACCAAGCTGGGCGCCAGACACTTTTCAAATTCATCTTTCAATTCCACATAATTCCACATTGTGCAAAAATTTCCATTTAACTGGCCAAAAAGAAGAAAATTGTGTTTTTGTTCGTGGAATTAATTTTTTTTTTTTTTGCTGCACAGCCTATAATAGCAATAGATTGGCTAGAAAATTACAAATGCACGTTTATTTGCAAAATTACACAGCTTACAGATTTAATAATGACGTTAGCTTGCGGGCAAAGTAGAATGTGTAATTTGTTAATTAGCTTTAAAATGATGTCACAGCGAGATCTAAAGTCGCATTTTTCCTGATTGTCGTGACTTTATAAGATGTAGTTGCAGCGCTTTACTAAAGGTGGCGCTTTAGTTGCTCACGAGCGCATTTGACAGTTGAAATGTGGGCAGTTAATATATGTTTTTATTTTATTAACATTTCGAGAGAACTTTTGACCCATATAACAATATTAATTTGCATTTTCCAAGCATTTTTTTTTTAAAACATTTTCTCATCGTGCTCAAATTTTGATAAGCTTGTTTTGGATTAATGAATGAATGAATTCTTAGTTGTTTTTTTTTTTTTGA
Source organism: Scaptomyza caliginosa (assembly GCA_035044725.1). Taxonomy (NCBI): domain Eukaryota; kingdom Metazoa; phylum Arthropoda; class Insecta; order Diptera; family Drosophilidae; genus Scaptomyza; species Scaptomyza caliginosa. The sequence goes on from JAWNNR010000686.1 coordinate 2,029,700, forward strand.
TTTGTGTGTTTTCTCTGTGCCACACGATAAACTCTAGAACTTTGGAATGTACATAAATTTTATATTGTTGCTAATGCTGCTGTTTATGCGTTTAATTTCATTGCAGTTCGGTATTTAGAGCGGCAACAAAAGTTTTTCTTTCTTTTTAAGCCAAAAAAAATTTTTTTTTTCGCACATCCGTTTTGACGCTGAAACGGTTACATAAAAGTATAGGCTATTCTATGACACATCGCCATGTCGCTGACACTTTCCATAATTAAATTTCAAACTCATTAAATATGCTTTGCACGCCTCAACACAAAGAAAGAGAGAAAGAGAGAGTGAGAGAGAGAAAGACTTAAAAACAACTTAAAGACGTCATTTCTTTATTCATGATGCATTCTTTTCTTACTTCTCTGCCTCATGCATCTGTGTCGTCTCAAGTGCGTCAGATATTGGCGCCTGCCACATTCCCTTGCCCCAAAAACCCCTTCTTGCCACACCTGAACAACAACAAATCCACTTTTTTGTTTGTTTGATAGCAAACGCACATTTCTCATACCAACTACACTGAAAGAATATTGTGTGTTTGAATGGAATAGCATTTGATTAGGCTTTAAAGTCGAGAGGGCAGAGATTGTAGATTCGATTCTTTCAGTGTATCGTGCAAATTTGTAGGTGTGTGTGTGTGTGTGTGTGTGTGTGTGAGCCACTTGCAAAAGTTTACCTTTGTGCTGGCAAACGTGCTGGGAAATTCAGTTAAACGCGAACAGCGAAGAAAAACGCACGTTTTGGTTTTTCGAATAGTTTTGCGTTTGAATTGCGTTTGATTAAAATTGAAATTCAACAAAATAATTATTATTATATTTTTTTTGCGAAACTTAGAAGCTAGAAGTGCGCGTCATGAGCACAACAGTGCCTGCTAAAAGTATACAAACATTAAGAAAACCAACACAAAATAAAAACGTTTCGATTATGGTTGAACGCTTTGTGCAATCTTTGGGTCAACTGAATGACTCGGGCAGCTGTTTCGATGCCAGCTTTGAGATCAAACACATACTACAGAGTCCACGTTTGGTGGCCACGCCCACAAAGCAGCGACATCGTTGCCTCACCGAATTGGATCGGGAGCAGTTGACACGTTTTGTGCACGATTTTGAGGCACGTCAAAGTGTTGCCTCAACGCCCAAGGCCAAGTGCATGTCGCCGTTTATATGCCGCAAGGCTAAGCAGATTTATCGCAGCGCCAGCGGCAGACGCAGTGCATCGCCACAGATTCACATTGAGCCGGTGCAGGAGGAACTGGACACAGAGGCAGTGGCAGTGGCACCCGTGCAGCGTAAATCCGCTGAGGCGGAGGATCTAATGCCGCCACCCATGGCATTGGCACGTGTCCAGGCGGAACGTCGCAGCTGCCGCAGTGCCGCCCGTGTGCTGCAGTTCTTCAGCTCGGCTGCCAAGCGACGCAGTGGCAGCCGCAAACTCAGCGAAGCCGAGCCCGAGTCCAGTCGCAGCAGCTCGCCAGTACTGCTGCGTGTTAGCAAGGATCTAGAACAGCAGGAGCAGCAGGAGCAACTGGGCTGCCAGCCCTTGGCTAGTGCTGGCAGCGTTGGCAGCGCCTCCGAGGATGAGGAGCATGACGATGGCATCAGTTCGGCCAGCTCCAATTTGACATCGCATTCGAGCAGCTCAAACAGCTCCAACAGTCGCAATCTCTCACCCGACTCCTCCTTCGAGATGCACGCCCCGCTGGTGCCCAGCTTTAAGATAACACCGCCACGTGCCCTCTGCCGGAATGCAGCAAGCGAGTTGGCCCGTTTCATACGCGGCTCCTTTCATGCCAAACGTGCGTCGGTCACAACCCTTAGACGTTCGCTCAGCGATCCGGATGCAATGCAGCAGCTGGACTTTACCAAGCCGCAGCCTCTCAGCGATGTCAGCAATGTGATGCGAGTGAGTCACTTTTAGTAAAAACAAACTCGAATTCAGATTCAGTTTGAGCAGTTTCTTGTTTACTCAAGTTCTTAAATCCATGCTGAAACTATCTTTAAATGTAACGAAAGCATTTTTTACTACTTGTTTCCAATGCTTTTTGTACTTTAATCAAGAACTGTGACTTTCTTGAAGTACTTTTCTGCAGCAGGAAAGTATAAAGATTAATTGCGTTATATCTTTCATCCAGCTGCGTTCCATTAGCTTCTTAAGTACGTAATTTGTTTACGTTTAAGCTTCATATTGTTAATGGTTCAATGGAAGTTTTTTTTTGTTTATTTACCTTCGAGTCATCTTCAATCATTTGCGATTCCCATATGGCAGCACTTTCTACAACTGTTTACTTGGCTTGCCCATAATTCTGATCGATTTATAGTTAACACCTAGACTTATATATATATATTCATGTACATCATTTAGCGTTTAATTGATTTATCTTAAATAAAACTCAATTTGTGTTTGGAAAATACATTTTCATTTCATTTATTTCGATTTCGCAATGTTTTTAACGCGTGCCAAACAAAGATAATTGGCTTTTAATAGCCTTTTGTATAGATCAATCAATTGAAAGTTTATTTTCTACGGATTTCTTCAATTTTGTTTGTACTCTTATTAACAAGCCTTTACTAAATGCTTTAACGTCTTCATTTTGATGTCTATTTTTGGGAATCATTCAAAATGAAAGTATTTATTCAAATTTCACACTTTATTTTTTTTATTTGTTTGAATTGTTTTGGCAATTGTGTTTATTGATTGCCATAATGACTTTCTAATTGTTGAATTTTGCATGGGCGAAGCCATTTAATATTCATTCATCATCATTTCCATTCACTTTCCATCAATGCTTGTAATTCCCAAGTGGTTTTTGTGCTAAACAAGCGTGGGCTAAATACGTTAATAGAGTCTTAAGAAACATATTTCAATGAATCATTGATTTATAAACATATTGAGTGCTGACAAGCGACAAAAATATATTGAAATTTATTATTTCAAACTCAACTTGTTTGTCCAAGTGTAAAAATCGTTTGTTTAACTTCATTAAAAACGATTTTTGCTTTATGTATATATAAATGATCAAAGCCTATGATCGTATATGTTGTTTTTTTTTTTCGTATATAAAGCATTTACTTGGCTCTTCCGCTTTTAGTAAAACGCCGGATCATATGAAACGCATATGACCCGCATTGCCAGCCATAAAATTAACGTAAAGCAAAAACAACAAAGCGAACAACAACAATAGAAACAGCGGGCAGTCGCTTTTGCCGGATATTTAATTTAATGCTTGTATGCATTTCAGCAATTTCAGCTCACAAAATGAATGAAAACAAAGCACCCAAATACTAACATTCTTGACTCGCATTAGATTAACGCATTTTTTTTCTAATTGAAATATGTGCAGTTTAAATTGTTGAACTAAATTTTCTGCACAAAAATCTATGGCATTTGTGCGCCACCTGGCAACATTTAGCTGAACTAAACAAATCATAAATAACTTTTTAATATATGTGCTAATTTAGATCTAACAAAAGGTTTGGGTCATGTGTTAAACGCTACGCGTGATTGGTTTTTTGTTTTAGAACTACTCCACCTTCCCCCCGCTTTCCCTTCTCATCATTTTCTTTTGCAAATACGCAACAAGAACAAGAACAACAGAAGCCCGCATTTTTGCTCCTTCGTTTGGCTGTAATTGCTTGGCATTTTAATTATTTCAATTGTCTAGCACTCTTCTTTGTTTATTTGGCATCGAAATGGGCTCTTTTAATTTATTTGCGCCGCTTTTGTTGCTATATTTAGCGCACATTATTTATGTACTTGCTGCAGTATTCTTCTTTTTTTTTTTATCCATGTGGTTTTTATTTAGTCAGTTCATTAATTAGCATTTTGCTGCATACTTATATGGGCATTGAATTTTCAGCATCTATAGCAAATGTGGTATAGATTGTTAAAAGCGAGAGCCACAAAAAATAACAAACATAAATTCTATGGCAACGTAAATTAATTGCCAACGTAAACGTTTAATTAGCGGGCCAGCTGCCCAAAAACAAATATGCCCATTGCAAGCAAGAAAGACAGGGAGAGAGAGAGAGATAGAGAGAGCAACAAACACCCACCCAATTTGTATGAGTGTGCAGTTCATTCATAAGCATAGGCAAGCAAAGGAGATAACAAGAGCGAAAAGAGCAGCCGGTGTCAGGTAAATAGGCAATATACAGCAGCTCCAACAACAAAACAAAGAGCAAAAATGAATTTTTTCATAAACGTATACATAGCAACAAAACAAAAACAACAATTGCCATTCATATAAGTAAGCAATAACTCGAAATATACACGCAAACAAAGACAGCTGCATGTTCGAGTTCGAAATTCGAAAACGAGAGTGAGAGATCCAACATGTCAGCGAATGGAAGATCGAACAGAGCGTTTGTTCAAACAACAGCAGCGAACATACTTGCTCGCCGCTGTACCCCTGGTTTGACTAGGTGTGTCCACCCTCAAGTCAGATGGCGCCATATGAGGAGCACAGTAGCTTTTCCAGCACTTTTAAATAACTTTACAGAACGCTCCAAACAGGCTTTTCGTTGTGTACTGAAACATGTTGTGTTCGCTGAGGTTTGTGTTCGATTGTTCGTTTGTTTGCAACTCAGAAATACATGGGTGTTGTTGATGTGTTTGGCCTGATCAGCAGCTGGTCGAACACAACAACTGGCGATGTCAGTTACTTTATACACGTTGGTGCTGCGAGTCAGAAATTCGAGGCTTGCACGCGCGAGCGAGAACGAAGGCCATAAAATGTATGTGAAAAAGCAAAAATAATAAAGAAAATACCACTAAGAAAGTAATTGTAAAGCCAATGCCAAAAAGAGCACCGCAACACAATATCAACCGAAAGTGAAGTAAAAGTGCAAAGTTAAGTTAAGTTTTGTGTTTTGTTGACAAAAGCAGCACGTTTGCGCTTTCTCATAAACACACACACACACATACGCAAAAACACACTCCAACACATTCGCACGCACAACGCAAACATTTCGCAAAGCGATGACACGCCTTTGGAATACTTGAAATAATCAACAACGACAAGAGCGAGCACCAACAACAACGAAAACCATAATTGAAATCAAAAACAAAGCACACAGAGCAACGGGTAGGTTCTGGCTGCAGTCTTCACACGGGTTTGTCAACTCTCCAACTATGGTTAGTTAGTTTTCGTCATTAGCATGCGTAGCGGAGTAGCTTAAGTGCGCCATCTCTTTCTTTCTCCCCATGCCCATTTAAGTAAAAAGCAATTGCGAAACCGCCCACTGTCCACTGAACAGTGAGAGTGATTCGCTCTCTCTTGCGTTCTCTCGCTCTTTTCGAACTCCGAACATTCAATACAACTGCATGTGACAATAGGCTCCAACCATATTTGAGATAAGATATATATGAAACTCTTCTAATCGCTGTTTATTATTGTGCTTACAAATTTGTAAGTATGTATGTATGTATGTGTACATTGGTTGTTTTTCGGGTTTGTTTGTCACTGCTGTGAGGCATTTTCCCAGAATAATAAACGCATTTGTTTATTTATGCTTGATTAAATGCTTATTTTTCGGTTGATCTGTAAAAAGCTACGTGATTTATCTGAAAGTTTTGAATTGTAGAACTTTTAGCTATAGGCATTTTTGTGCAATAATCAAAATTTGTTTATTCTTTATTTGTATACATTTTTGGTTGAATTTTGCCCTCTGGCATTTTTCCAAGAATAATCATTTAGTACGTGTCGTATCACAATGATCTTAAACTGCAAATTATGTTTCAATTCTCAGCTTTGAAGTACACCGAAAGCTTCTTTTTATGTTTTTGTAGACCTTGTTCATAGAACATATATTCAGTCAACTTAATTATAATGAATCATTTGCATATTGTAAGTTTGTTAAGGCCCGGAAACAACAACTAAAAAGCCAAGATCTTTTTCAGTCTCCATTTCATCAACAGCTTGTTTCTGTTATCCCAGGAGACAAAGAGCTCCAATTACCTAAAAAGAAAAAAAAGTTTCACTTACTTGAAGTTAAGGCGCCAAAGCTGACCACCAGATGGCGTTTTATATATCCCAAAAAAGATCGTGTTACTTTTTGCAGCTCTGTCGATTAAGTTATAGACAACAAGCCGTTGAAAGAAGGCAGGGAGAGAGGGTGGTGGAGAGGTTAAAGCCATTCAAGTTTAATTTACTCGTGGGATTTTTGTTGCTGTAAGGCTTTCGAGAAATCTTCATCATTATCATTATCATTGACAACAAATGCAAACTCAGCGCAATGACTTAAAATTCAACTGCCTCGCGCTGCACACACACACATACATAAAGACCGCAAAAAACAGAACTGCATTAATGTGTCCATGCTTTGGGTGTCCACTGAGGCATGCAACCGCTGTAAAAAGAGCAACAAAAAACAAAAATGAAAGGGGCGCGGCAGATTTATCATAGTTGCTTCATTATACATTTGCCAATCAACCTGCTTAACTCACTTGCGGCAATTTGCATTGTTGCACGGCTCTTTTTTTCTTTTGGCTTTCGCTTTGCAACGCTTATTTTTCAATTTGTTATTCGATTGTTTTTTTTTTTTGTTATTTTTGTAACGCACGAAGCGCGTCGTTTATGTCATTTCACGTTGTTTTTTTTTTTTAATTATTTCTTGTAGTTTGGCAAATTGTTCATTTCCTACTTACTTACTCAATCGCCACTTCCACACTTATACACTTAGCACATGCACTCTCTCCCCCCACCTCCACCTTCCTCTCTGTCTGTCCTATTGTTTGGCAATCAACGCTGATTTATGTGTCGCTCTGTTGCGTTCGTTCACTTGTTATTGCTATTGTCATCTCACTCTCACTCTCACTACATCTATCCTCACTCGTTGCGTTGTTTTTGCTGTTGTTGTTGTTGTACAGCGCCGCCATGCGTTTGACCCCGGTAATTTTTTTTTTCGCGTTTGTTTTCTTTTCTTTTCTTTTTGGTGCTGTCTTCTGCCGAAGTTTATGAATTTTACTTGTCAGAATGCTCTTTTGACCCAATTCTTATGTACATTTATGATAATTCAGAAATTTTATTGTTTAAAAGCTTCTTGCGTCACTTTGCTTGTTATGGGGATTTTCCCTTTGAAATGTTTCTGTGAAAAATTGAACACTTAAAAGTTAATATTATTTATCTAAAGTCTTCCATTCAAAAATACTTTCATCATTTTTCTCATTCATCAAATGAAATTTTGTTATTTCTTAAAAGATGATTTTCGTTGCAAATTTTTGAAGGTTAACACAGAAATAACTGCGTAATAAGTTTTCGAAACAACTAAAAGTTTTTATTATTTATAGTTTTGTTTGGGAACATCTGGCATAAACAACCCTGAAGAGATATAAAAATCCACATTAAAAAGAGAATATTTCGTTAAATTTGCTTTAATTGATATTTCATACAAACAGCTCATAGATAAAATCATTAATTAACCAAAAGTTTTCCAACCCAACCTAACCCAAACAATTGTAATAAGCCAAGTCACAGTGGGAAGATCGCTTGACAGCTTTCGTTTTATTGTGTTTGTGTGTATGTATGTTTGTTTGTGTGTATGGCGTGACCAGACCAATTGTATGATTCCCAAAAGTCATCTATCTCATCACACGAGCCGCACGAACCAATTGGTTTCTATTAATGAATAACGAATGCCGACTGAAAATTGGCCTCAATTACTCACCGGAAATGTTTTAAATTTCTCTAAAGTTGCTCTCTCTATGATTTAGTATCCTATAAGCTGTCATTTATATAGAGTTATATATAGTTTCAAAGTTTTTGCGAAACTTGAGCTTAGTATCAGAATTCATTAATCTCTCGCACAACAAAGCATCATTAAGTGTGTGTGAGACGGTGGGAAATGCACAAGAAAACAAAAAACTTTAAAAGGAAGTTAAACTGAATCGACTAACAAATACTCTATAACATGGTCAATTTAAAAGATGATTCAAATTATTCACCATTAAAAGTTGAATAACAGAAATAGTTTTCATCAGGGAACTTCTGGTGAGATTCTCCTAATCCGATAGAAAAAACCAAGCTTCTTACAAGTTTATTATTATGGCATTTGTTTCACACATTTTAATGAGAACCGGGTGAAACAAAAAAAAAAAAACAACAACAAACAGAAAGATCTGTATAAATAGCTTAGAGCAATGAGTTTGACTCAAGTCTGAAGACTCTAGGACAAGCATGATTATCAGCAAAGTGCAGTAAAAGTAAATGGATTGACCGACAGAGACAGCTCCACACTCATCACAATTATCTACACACATACATGCATACATACATACATATGTTTATATATGTATATACAAATGAATGTGTTCACAATTTGTTCACACAATTAGAATAGTAGAGTTTGAGAGTTGGCGGGGTATGACAGCCAATTGTTGACAACTGTTGCCACATGCGTCACGCACACACAATCACACACACACACACACACACACACACACACACACACACACACACACCACACACACACACACACACACACACACACACACACACACGCGTACAGAGAAAAGTTCAAAAGTTTATCGCATTGTTGTCGTCATTTGGGGCTTGGCCGTGATAATGACAGACTTACAGAAAGAAAAAAAAAAAAAAAAAACCCGTCTGTCGTCGTCCATGCCATCCAATTTGTTGTACTTGTAAATTGGCCATGAAAAATGCTAACTCTCAATGCCTTTGGGGTGCTTGAACTCGCATTCTTTACTTTTATTCTTAGCACACAGAAAGCAGCGGCCAATAAAGTTTTCGTCTTGATACTTGCGATACTTAGTTTAAGTTGTGCCACAATAAGTGCAAGAAAATGTGTTCATTTTGTTATATATTTGTCTGCTTCTTACAGAACCGTGCACTGCCCTCCAATGCATCGCCGTTCCGTCGTGCCTGGGCTCAATCATCGTTTCGTATAACGCGCACCGATAAGGTGGGCAAGCCGAGCGGCAGCGGCAGCGGCAGCGGCAGCAGCAGCAGCAGCAGCAGCGGTAGTCCGCTAGTGCGACGCACTGCCTCAATGAACGCCTCCGACAATGATGTATTCATCAAGAACCTTATGCTGGACGAGATTAAGTCGGCAAAGCCGCCACAGCTGGCGCTCTTTCAGGTGCCGCAAATACTCACAACGCCAGCGCCGCCATCGAGTGTGATGGTGAAGGCGGCAGTAGGAGCAGCAGCTGTGGAGGCTGCGCCAGAGCAAGTTGGTCCAAGCAGTTGGGGTACATCGTTTGAGCGCATGTTGCAAGATGCCGCCGGCATGCAAACCTTTGCCGAGTTTCTCAAAAAGGAGTTCTCCGCGGAGAATATATACTTTTGGACGGCATGCGAGCGTTATAGACAGACGGAAACGGAAGCGGAACGTGCTCCGCTGGCACGTGAAATCTTTGGCAAGCATTTGGCCAACAACAGCAGCGATCCAGTCAATGTTGATTCTCAGGCCAGAAATCTCAGTGATGAGAAATTGGCCAGCGCTGCAACAGATATCTTTGCAGCGGCACAAAAGCAAATCTTCAATCTGATGAAATTCGATAGCTATCAGCGTTTCATACGCTCTGATCTATACAAGAGATGTGTGGATGCCGAACAGAAGCAACAAACGTTGCCCTACACTGGCGCCAATCTTGACGAGCTATTGAAGACGAATTTTCACGTAACAGCCTCGCCCAAGGTATGTTTTTAATCAACTCTATTTATTTTCTATATAAATTTACCTGTTTTCTTGTCGCCTTAAACAGCTCAAAAAATCGGCAAGCAATGCAGAAGATCGGCGACGTAAGAGTCTGTTACCCTGGCATCGCAAGACTCGGAGTAAATCACGTGATCGCAGCGAAATAATGTCTGATCTACAGCATGGATTAATGCCAGCTTCACAGGCACCAGCACCAGCACCACCACCACCACCGCTACTTGCTTTGCTTACGGGAGGGGCATCGGTACAGAATTCGTTGAGTGATTTGCATAGCTCACGATCCTCGCTGTCATCCTTTGATGCGGCACCGGGTGGCCAGACGCAGGGTGCCAGCGCGGAGAGCGTTTGTTCGCTGTGCCGAGTGATACTGACAGATGGAGCAACAACCATTGTGCAGACACGTCCCGGAGAAACAGTGGCTCAGTTGGTGGAACGTTTGCTGGAAAAACGTAATCTGGTCTATCCGTACTATGATGTTGTATTCCAAGGCAGCAATAAGTCCATTGATACGCAGCAATCCTCACAGCTGCTGGCCGGCAAGGAGGTGCTGATCGAGCGACGTGTTGCTTTTAAACTGGATCTGCCCGATCCCAAGGTCATCTCGGTTAAAAGCAAGCCCAAGAAACAATTGCACGAAGTCATTCGGCCCATACTGAACAAATACAATTATCAAATGGAGAGTGTTCAGGTGCTGTTGCGCGATACCCAAGCGCCGCTCGATCTGATGCAGCCCGTAACAGTTGCCGATGGACAACGACTGCAGATAGCCTTACTCAAGCCGGATTTTCAGCTAGGCGGCGGCAGTAGCATGCCGCCGAAGCATAGTAAACCAATGAAGCCATTGCCACCGCTGGCACGCATAGATTCTGCCCAGGGCCAGTTGGATGAGCTCACCAACAAGATGTTTAATGAGCTGTTGCAGAGCAAAGCGGATGCTGTTGCTCAAAAGCCCAGCGATCTGTGCTCCATGAAGTCCAATGAGGTGCCTTCGGAAAGCTCTTCTTCGCTGTTTGAGCGCATGCGTCGCCAACAACAGCAAAGGGACAATGGCGCAAACATTCCAGGCAGCAAGCTGCCAAAGCTGAAAAAGAAATCCACAAGCAGTCAACATTCCGAGGAGGCGACAAGCCAGGAAGCCAAGCCCAAGCCCATTATCGCCAAACTTAAGGCGGGTGTCAAATTGCAGTCAACGGAGCGAGTAGCGGAGCACCAAGGTAAGCAAGAATGAACTTTTCAAACGCATTCAACTTATACATTTATTTTGCTCTCAAAAGATGAACTACTCGAAGGCTTAAAGCGGGCACAGCTGGCACGTTTGGAGGATCAGCGTGGCACAGAGATTAACTTTGATCTGCCCGACTTTCTTAAGAACAAGGAGAATCTAAATGCGGCTGCCTCCAAGTTGCGCAAGGTACGCGCCAATTTGAGTCCAGTAAACAAACCCAATTCCAATCCAGCGCCAGATGCGCCTCAGCCAGCGCCAAGACTGTCCATAACACGTAACCAACAGCAATCACCCATGAAGGTGGATCTGGTGGAGCAAGAAAACAGTCAGGAGGAGTTGCCTGTATTGGCACAGGATCTACAGGAATTTGCTAAAGCGCCGCCACCGTTGCCGCCAAAGCCCAAAGTGTTGCCCATTAAGCCATCGAACTGGGGCGTTGCTGCAAATGCTCCGCCCAACGGCAACTATAGCAACAAGTTCTCGCCCGCCAAGCACACACATGCCACATCGCCCACAACAAAAACACCTGCCACAACAGCCACAACTGGATCAGCAATAACAGCAACTTCTTTATCCTTTGGCAATAACAAATTGCCTCTGGAGATTGGACGCAAATCGTTGGAACAGACAAGTACACGTTGTGCGTATCTTGATGAGCCCAGCAGCAGTTTTGTCTGAGCTGCTACAACGATCTTTGGATTTATCTGTGTATATACTATTATTTTTAAATTATTAGAGGGATAAATGTTCCCTTTTGCTATTTATTAACATTTGTATTTCGTATGTGTGAAGTGTTTTAGATATTTAAGTGAACCATGACGAACTTTTAGTAGTGTCCACCACTAGCAGAAGTGATTTGTCTATTTATAATGAACTCCACTTAACGTTTAGCTTAACTTAATAAATATATATATACATGTATACGCAACATTTTCTTATTATTAATGTAACAATACACATTATGCAGCATATCATTAGGGGCATAAAAATATCTAGTGTGAAAGCGGATTTCGAAAAGCAAAAATTGTAAAGGCATACTTTTAGGGTCAAATGAAATACGAAAAACTCTCATTTTCTTTGAATGATCATTTAAGATGTGCAAAACTTAAACTATAACGTCTCTAAGTTCACAAACTTTTATTTGTTTAACTATATATAAACTAGGTAATAAAAATAAGCATTTAAACCTAACACTTGCCCGTTCTAATAACTAAATTGTTTTGCACAGCTTTTCATTAATCATCTTTCTAGACCATTTACTCGTATATATAAAAGAGAAGCTACTTGCAAAAACTCACAGCTCGAACAAAACAGCGAAAGATGAGAAGAATTATGCAGCTAGTTGTGGTTTTAGTTATATTCCTGTCTTTGGCATCAACTCTTCATCTTGACAAGGCTACCGAAGAACGAAAACGTAACTTAACTCGAAAATAATTCAATTGCAAGCTGATTAAATCGTTTGAAATTACAGAAATTTGTACACAGAATTCATCTTACGGAACCTGCGATAGCCACATAACTAAATGGTATTATGACTTCGTGCACGATCGGTGTATTGAATTCACCTGGAGCTCGTGTGGCGGTAACCGGAACCGTTTTGACAGCGAGTACAATTGCATTATGTTCTGCATGAATCCGAACAACAGATACGATATGCAAGATTTTGAAGATGATTATATAAATTAAATGTTGTGGGGCTTACAAAAAAACAAACAAAACAATAATTATTTGTAAATGGTTTTCTTTCTTCTACTCATCGAATCGTTAAACAACGTTAATCTGTAATCTTCGGAGCCGCCAAGCGGCCCACAAAAAGTACAATCAAATGGCCACTGCGGGCTTAGCACTGTGTTCAGCGGATTTTGATACGGCAGTCATACTAATTTGCTCCTTTGGCTGCTGATTACTGCCGGATTCCAGTTGTTTTGTCTCTTCACCAGCGCTAATCTCCTTGGGCAGCGTCTCTTCGACAACCTCGTCCGAAATGCGATAGGTGATGGGCGCCGGTTCTTTGGCTGGCAGCCATTCAGGAATGATCTTGTCGTGCAAGCGCCATTGTCCGTATTCATTAGAAATGTGTTTCTCAAAAACTACATACTCCAGCACATCCTTGGTGATAATCTCACTACCGTGCATCAAGCGTCCAAAGCGATCGTAGATGGCCAGCATTTGTTGTGTGTGAAAGCGAACTGTGATTTGAGCAAACTGGTTCTCCTTGGTGATGACTTCTGTGCAACGCGCATGTACAAGCCGGGGTGGTTCAAGCGACTGCAGGAATTTCCAGCGTATGGTTTTGTCCTTGACATTGTGCATCATTTCTGGATAACAGCGTTCGGTGATAAATTCACGAATTTTGTACTTCTCCTTGGCCGCCATATGCGTGTGTGCTGCTATATAGATGTCCTGAGCATGTGATCCAAATTCGTCACTGTTGAAGCTTTCCTCGTAGGAGCGAATTTTACGTACGGCCATCATGCTTTTCGATTTCTTCTCAAGAAACTCAAACTTTTGCTTGGCACCAGAAGTTGTTATGATGGACTTTTTACCATCACCCTCGGGTGGCACATAGGGCTCAAATATGCCACCTGTGCAACTAATGTGAAATGGACGCTCCATCCAGGGACGTGGTGGATATACGCCGCGCTCCTTCATTCGACTGCGCATTTCTTCTTTGCTAAGATCCTGTGGCTTTTGCTGCAAATCGGGTATATCCATTTTGATAAATTTCTGTCTACGCAATCGCTTGAACTCAGGTTTCCAGTGCTTTGTCTGTCGATGGCGCACCTGCTGCATCTGGACCGCATTCTGCAGCCCTGGAAACAACATACGCACGCCCGTGCTAGCCACTTGGGGCATCTGGAATATCAATGAAAACACTGTGAATGTAGAAGCATCTGACTGTTTTCCTCACATTTAACCGCACCTGTATGATTTTTAAGCTGGAACACACTAGCTTTTCCATCGTTTATTTAATTCAGTTCGGTTAAAATTCAACCAATAAACACCTAATGCATGCTTATACAATCAGAAACCGATATTTCGGTTCGGCTCACAGCTGTTTGCAGGCAAGGTATCGATACCGAGCATTGAGTACCTATCGCTCATATATCGAAGGGTATTCAAAATATTAAAACACATGAATTAAACATTTTAACTTAAAAGGCTTTAATGATTATAATATAAACATAGGATTTTGATATGGCTGGATTGGAAATGTTTATATGGTGAACGGACGTATTACTTTAATCCAACCCACCTTTGAAAACATATAAAATAAAAACATTTAATAGTTTATAGCCATGCGCAGCTGTAAATAAAATAATTCTGATTAAAGTTTATCATGATACTAGATTAGTTGAGTTACCTTGGAACGTCGAATTTGCTTGGCATCTTTATAAGTGGTGATAGAGTTTGATCCACGAGCGGAACTAAGAACGCAATCTCTGTAATTCGTTATATTTGATTAGATTTTTAATGTCTAAGAAGAAAGAAGTACATACTTTGCTAGACTATCACCCGCTTCAATACGATAATCATGAATAGAAAGATTTGATGGAATATTTTTTAAGTTACTCAAGCACATTTTAGCATTCTCAATATCATTCTCAAGGCGCATAACTTAAAAAGTAATATAAAAAAATGTTAAAACATAGTGTCAAAAAATTTGATGATTATAATACAAACCTTTTATCATGAGTTTTTCATCTGTATCATCACAGCAAAGAGAGCTCTTGCAGGAGCAGCACTGTTTTTGAGGCACAGTACGCGGGGGAGACGTGGTCACTGTCGGCATACTGATCTGGGGAATACTGGACATGACATCCTTCATAATCATATTAAACAAACACCCGGGTAAAATATTTTCAGCAGCAGCGAAAATACGTTTATGCATGTAGGCTAGATCCTTGAAGTCCAACGTGTGCAGTCCGAGATGATAAAGTTTATGACATATGGCATAGAAGCGGCTTTTTGGTATGTTGCACTTGCAGAAACAGAATCCACACTCATCAATAAACATGTCCAGAATCTTTCGCAATTCCCTTTCTAAGCCGACACCATCAATCTCGCCAGCAGATAATGTTTTAACTGTATTCTTTACAAACTCATCAAACTGCTCTTCAGTTGTGTCATCAAGTTTTGAATCCTTCTTCGAGCCTCGTCCTCGTCCATATCCTGCCTCACCTTTGCCCCTTCCTGCATGTTTAGCAGCTCCGCCTTCACCATCATCACCAGGTCCACGCAAGCCTGGTTTTGCGGCAAGACCTGCACGTCCTCCAGCCGCTCCACCGCCTGGTTGACCTGCAGGTCCTCTAGCCGCTCCACCGCCTGGTTGACCTGCAGGTCCTCCGGTTGCTCCACCCTCGCCGCCAGGTTGTCCCGATGTGCCATCTCCGGTTTTACGTCCAGCTGCACCACCGCCAGCTGTAGCGCCTTGTTGTTCCGCTGCTCCTGCCTTCTTAGCTGCTTGTTTGGCTGTTCCTGGCATATTGCCTGGTTGTCCGTCCGGTCTCTCTGTAGCTTTACCAGTCGTACCACTGGCTGGCACATCATCAGGTCCTCCATCTTCAGCCGGCTTAGCTCCGGCCTTTTTACCTGGCTGTCCAGAAGTCTCTGCAGCCGCTCCAGGCTTGGCCCCAACCCCGCCAACTGCCCCTGACTTGTCCCCAGCACCAGGACCTTGACCAGCAGATCCGGGACCTTTTCCGGGAGCATCGGTACCTTGCTTACCAGCACCAGGACCTTCACCAGCAGATCCGGGACCTTTTCCGGGAGCATCGGTACCTTGCTTACCAGCACCAGGACCTTCACCAGCAGATCCGGGACCTTTTCCGGGAGCATCGGTACCTTGCTTACCAGCACCAGGACCTTCACCAGCAGATCCGGGACCTTTTCCGGGAGCATCGGTACCTTGCTTACCAGCACCGGGACCTTTTCCAGTAGCATCGGTACCTTGTCCGTCAGTACCCGGAACTTTTCCGGCGGGACCGACACCCTGTCCACCCTGCCCGGCACCTGTTGCATCTGCACCTTTAGCACCAGCATTTCCGGTGGGACCGACACTCTGTCCACCCTGCGCGGCACCTGTTGTATCTGCACCTTTAGCACCAGCATTTCCGGTGGGACCGACACCCTGTCCACCCTGCCCGGCACCTGTTGCATCTGCACCTTTAGCACCAGCATTTCCGGTGGGACCGACACCCTGTCCACCCTGCCCGGCACCTGTTGCATCTGCACCTTTAGCACCAGCATTTCCGGTGGGACCGACACCCTGTCCACCCTGCCCGGCACCTGTTGCATCTGCACCTTTAGCACCAGCATTTCCGGTGGGACCGACACCCTGTCCACCCTGCCCGGCACCTGTTGCATCTGCACTTTTAGCACCAGCATTTCCGGTGGGACCAACACCCTGTCCACCCTGCCCGGCACCTGTTGCATCTGCACCTTTAGCACCAGCATACCCGGTTGGCCCGACACCCTGTCCATCCTGCCCGGCACCTGTTGCATCTGCACCTTTAGCACCAGCATTTCCGGTGGGACCGACACCCTGTCCACCCTGCCCGGCACCTGTTGCATCTGCACCTTTAGCACCAGCATTAGTACCTGTATCTCCAGGTCTGGAGTCTAGTGTCTGTTTTGCTTTCTTCTCAATTGATTCAGGATCTACTCCAAGTTCGGTCAACTTTTCTTTTAAGCTTTTGTTTATTTCTTCGCATAGTTTTCTACCTTTCATGCAGTCTTCAAGCTGGCGTTTTAAATCGTCTGTAAGATCCCGAAGCTGTGAATCCCTTAAGCCACTAACTTCGTCCTTAAGCCTGTCGTTTTGTCTAGCAACATCACTGATATCCCTTAGTAATCCAATACTTTCGCGCATCCCGTCCTCCATATACTTTGTGTCTTTATCAAGATTACGTACTTTTTGATCCAATTGGTTTATTTGTCTGTTGCTTTGCAAAGCGGCTTCGCACAAGCAATTATTCTCCTCTATCAGGTCACCAAGGTGTCCATCCTTTTCTCTTAATAAATTCCTCAGGCGATCTAGCTCACTCATACAGTCGTTCATGTTGGTGATATTCTGTCCACCAGGATAACTATCCTGGTTCATTTGCTTAAAGCAATCAACCTGTTTAGCCATTTCATCCATTATGTGTTCCAAAGTAGCACTTGTATAGAAAGCCAAATCGTCGCCAATATCGGGACAGTCTGGTGGTAAATCAAACGGCGGACAATCACCACGTTGATTTCCGTACTTTTGGTTAAGATCACGGATAACATTCTGAAACAACGTAAATCGCGTGTGGATAGTGAAACAAAGTATAAAAGAGGAAAAGCATTAGAAGTAGTTGTGGATTGAAATATTAAATGAGGGCTTGAGAAAGAGGAAGGAAGGATTTCAAATATATGTTAAGGCCGCTTACAATCCGAAAACATACTACGACTAATGACATTCCTCTTTTAACATTTAATAATCGGGAATTCGATTTAAGCACTTGTAATTTTTAACACGAGTTACTACAGATTTAAAAACATAAAAGATCGATTTAGGCGGGACACGGCATTAACATGTATTATCTTCATTATCCTCCTACTCAGCCTCCGTGAAACAACTATCACTGCAGATTTCAATGAGTTCTTCAGGGAAACGATAACCAGATGTCTTGAACGATTTTAGTTTATGCTTTGGGGACAGGACAGAGTGTAATACATAAAACTCCTGTCACCCTTAGTTCGAGAAAAACAGATACTTACCATTAGCTGTTTATATTGGCAATCGTAGTTTTGTATAGCACATTCTCGTTTCATCAACTCATTATTTAAAACACTGATTCTCATTTGTAAGTACTTGACTTCCTTATCCAACGGCTGAAGACTGACAACCTCCTTCTGCAAGTCTTCACATCGGCACTGTGCAAAACATTTCGAAAATTAATACAATTTGAAAAGCCCACAAAGCTAAGTATTCTCTTACTTTAAGTACATGCTCGTTAAAGGCGGATTGCTCAATCTGGTTTTCGTAATAGTGCTGCATTTTATCAATTTCATTCTCCATATCGCAAATGTATTCACTCTGGGCACGTAGATTTTGGGCAAGATCGCAGCCGCAACTCGATTGTATGGCGTTCTTTTGTTGGCCGCCACTAGCGAGCGGACCCAGTGATGCTATATTGTTGCGAAGGGCTTCACGCTCGGCCATCACCTTTTGAAGCATGTCAGCATCCATATCGGGTCCGTTCTGGAAGCGAGAGCCGGAACCGGCTCCACCCCTGGAAGCATTCGCCTTCAGGCATTCGTCCTCTGCTTGACGTAATAATGCCAACTCCTTGCTCATGTTATCTATCTTTTTTTGCAAATAGTTGACATCGTTGCTTCTCTCTGGATCAATCTTGATGTTGTCCATCGAGGCACGCTTTGATTGTTTTTCAATGAGACGTCTAAGGTTGGCATTCTGTGCCTCCAGAATATCATGAGACTTGTTCATATCGTCAACGGACTTATTAATGTTAAGGAGATCATTTTCATCCCTTTTATCAATCTTTTTTGCGTCTGAGAGCTCCTCAATTTTAGCTCTTAACTCGCGACTCTTATTGGGATCATAGCGTTCATTCATAATGCGTTTAATTTCGGCATTTTCAATCTTCGGCTGATTTTTCTTATCCACGGATTTGGCCAGAGTTTTGTCAAGTAAGTTATTTTTGACCATCACATTCTTCATGTTTTCAATGGCA
Organism: Scaptomyza caliginosa; assembly: GCA_035044725.1. NCBI lineage: Eukaryota > Metazoa > Arthropoda > Insecta > Diptera > Drosophilidae > Scaptomyza > Scaptomyza caliginosa. The sequence goes on from JAWNNR010000686.1 coordinate 2,048,356, forward strand.
TCGTCAGCGGCGACAATAAGACTGTCGGCAGGCATCCTATTACCATTAAGATCGTCAGGGCCACCATAGCCCTGACCCTGTTGACCTGGTGCACCCTGCCCTTGTCCTGGGCCGCCATAAGCTCCCGGGCCCTGTCCTGGTCCCTGTCCGCCTTGTCCGGGACCTCCATAAGCGCCCTGTCCTTGCCCCTGCCCAGGACCTCCATAAGCACCCTGACCTTGTCCCTTCCCAGGACTTCCTCCGCCTTGTCCCTGCCCTGGGCCTCCTCTGCCTGCGCTCTGTCCAGGACCTCCACCGCCTTGTCCTTGACTAAACTGGTCTTGACCTTGCCCTGGACCTCCTGCGCCTTGACCTTGCCAAGGACCACCACCTCCTGGCCCACCCTGCTGGCTTGGACCTCCTCCACCTTGACTACCCCGTCCCTGATTCCCATAGCCACCCTGACCTTGTTTCTGCCCAGGACCTCCAAAAGCACCCTGACCTTGTCCCTTCCCAGGACTTCCTCCGCCTTGTCCCTGCCCTGGGCCTCCTCTGCCTGCGCTCTGTCCAGGGCCTCCACCGCCTTGTCCTTGACTAAACTGGTCTTGACCTTGCCCTGGACCTCCTGCGCCTTGACCTTGCCAAGGACCACCACCTCCTGGCCCACCCTGCTGGCTTGGACCTCCTCCACCTTGACTACCCCGTCCCTGATTCCCATAGCCACCCTGACCTTGTCCCTGCCCAGGACTTCCTCCGCCTTGTCCCTGCCCTGGGCTTCCTCTGCCTGGGCTCTGTCCAGGACCTCCACCGCCTTGTCCTTGCCAAGGACCACCACCTCCTGGCCCACCCTGCTGGCTTGGACCTCCTCCACCTTGACCACCCTGTCCCTGATTCCCATAGCCACCCTGGCCTTGACCCTGCCCAGGACCTCCACCGCCTTGTCCCTGCCCAGGACTTCCTCCGCCTTGTCCCTGCCCTGGGCTCTGTCCAGGACCGCCACCGCCTTGTCCTTGCCAAGGACCACCACCTCCTGGCCCACCCTGCTGGCTTGGACCTCCTCCACCTTGACCACCCTGTCCCTGATTCCCATAGCCACCCTGACCTTGTCCCTGCCCAGGACTTCCTCCGCCTTGTCCCTGCCCTGGGCCTCCTCTGCCTGGGCTCTGTCCAGGACCTCCACCGCCTTGTCCTTGCCAAGGACCACCACCTCCTGGCCCACCCTGCTGACTTGGACCTCCTCCACCTTGACCACCCTGTCCCTGATTGCCATAGCCACCCTGGCCTTGACCCTGCCCAGGACCTCCTGCGCCTTGACCTTGCCAAGGACCACCACCTCCTGGCCCACCCTGCTGGCTTGGACCTCCTCCACCTTGACCACCCTGACCCTGATTCCCATAGCCACCCTGACCTTGTCCCTGCCCAGGACTTCCTCCGCCTTGTCCCTGCCCTGGGCCTCCTCTGCTTGGGCTCTGTCCAGGACCTCCACCGCTTTGTCCTTGCCAAGGACCACCACCTCCTGGCCCACCCTGCTGGCTTGGACCTCCTCCACCTTGACCACCCTGACCCTGATTCCCATAGCCACCCTGACCTTGTCCCTGCCCAGGACTTCCTCCGCCTTGTCCCTGCCCTGGGCTCTGTCCAGGACCGCCACCGCCTTGTCCTTGCCAAGGACCACCACCTCCTGGCCCACCCTGCTGGCTTGGACCTCCTCCACCTTGACCACCCTGTCCCTGATTCCCATAGCCACCCTGGCCTTGACCCTGCCCAGGACCACGATCGCCTTGACTTTGCCAAGGACCACCACCTCCTGGCCCACCCTGCTGGCTTGGACCTCCTCCACCTTGACCACCCTGACCCTGATTCCCATAGCCACCCTGACCTTGTCCCTGCCCAGGACTTCCTCCGCCTTGTCCCTGCCCTGGGCCTCCTCTGCTTGGGCTCTGTCCAGGACCTCCACCGCCTTGTCCTTGCCAAGGACCACCACCTCCTGGCCCACCCTGCTGGCTTGGACCTCCTCCACCTTGACCACCCTGTCCCTGATTTCCATAGCCACCCTGACCTTGTCCCTGCCCAGGACTTCCTCCGCCTTGTCCCTGCCCTGGGCTCTGTCCAGGACCGCCACCGCCTTGTCCTTGCCAAGGACCACCACCTCCTGGCCCACCCTGCTGGCTTGGACCTGCTCCACCTTGACCACCCTGTCCCTGATTCCCATAGCCACCCTGGCCTTGACCCTGCCCAGGACCACGTTCGCCTTGACTTTGCCAAGGACCACCACCTCCTGGCCCACCCTGCTGGCTTGGACCTCCTCCACCTTGACCACCCTGTCCCTGATTCCCATAGCCACCCTGACCTTGACCCTGCCCAGGAGCACGTTCGCTTTGGCTCTGTCCAGGACCTCCTCTGCCTTGTCTACCCTGACCTTGCCTTCCATATCGACCATCTGGTCCTTGACTACCGTAACCGTTCTGACCTTGGCCCTGTACGGGACCACCTCGGCCATGTCCCTGGGATCTGGGATCTCTTTGATTACCATATTCAGCTTGTCTCGAGCCATCATAATCACTATATGGTTTCCCGTCAGCACCTGTACGACCCTTTACGCCTGGTCCTTTGCTTGGGCCATAACCCGCTCTGCTACCAGGGCCGCCACTGCCATCGTCGTTGCACTGACGTAAATTGCAGGACACCAGATCGGACACAAATCGTGACTTTTTGTCCTCATCGGCTGCCCAAGAGCGATCATCTTTCGTAGATGGATAGCTCTTAAGCTTAGAACAATATACTTCCTTGCATGGCTGGACTTTCCTCTCGTTCATAAGTGGTATATTAAAGAAATCCTTTTGCGTAGAGAATGACATTGCGAAGCGATATTTAAGCTTGCCACGGCAAAATTAACAGAGCGAATTATTTTTGAATATAAATTTATGTTTTTTCTATTGAAATGTTTACGGCTGGACAGTTTTAAAAGTAATATTGAAAATACGTCCGACATGAATTATATTACCAAATTTTATAAAAATTCCACGTGCGACAATTTTCTCATTCGTTACTGTACAGTATTTTTCTGAATTATATAAGGCAAATTGTTAAGACTTTATACAATATGCTTACTGGGATCCTCGATACATATGAAAACTACATATATAACAAAAGCTAAGTGCAAACAAATAACCCATTAATCTAAGCCTTGAGCTTGCCGGACAGCAAGCGATTCATCTGCTGTGTTCATTTCTGAGAAACCACAGGGCTGCATTGTCATGCTGGCTGTACCAGAACTGATAGTCCTCAACGCACTTGAATAGCCGGAAAGCTCTGCCAGGGGCGCATTTACCAAAACAACCTAATGGAAATGCATTAATAAGTCGCAAAGACAACCAGAACAACGCACTTACTTTATTTCTTTCGCCTTTTGGCATCACATCTTTTATAAGCGCTCGTCGCCTAGACAAATCCGCCATAATGCCGGAAATGCGCTCGCTAGGCGCCACAATTTGTATTGCCATGATGGGCTCTAAAAGCTGTGTGCCGCTCGTGCTCAGTAGCTGTCGAAACAAAGAGAAACTGTTTAGCAGTAAAGCCAATTGGAAAACACAATATTTACTTTTTGCACGCATTGCACCGCCGCGGCCATAACAAAAGAGTCGGCTGTGCCACGCCCTACAGTAACATGATGCAAACGTATCTGAGTATCCACCACCTGGCCACCAACACGTGGTCCACGTTCTAACGCACTTATTGCACCTTTCCTTAACACACTAAGGATTCGAGGTCGAAGTGCATTAAGATGTTGTACGTTCTCTGGTGATTTATCTAAACTGAATAGCTCGGTCTGATCACTGACCAGCTGAAGAGTAATGCTAACGCTTTGTTTGCTACCCGCAATATCCTTTTCAATATTTAATGTTGTTATTGCTGGCGATTTAAGAGTCTCCTTGTACGCTATTTGCAGAGGGCCGAGATCAACATCGATTTTGTACTCGCTTAGCATTCGAGACTTTATTATATCCATATGAAGTTCACCCATGCCACCAAGCACAGTCTGCCCGGTAACCGAATCGTAGCTGACCCGCAGACTGGGATCTTCACGCTGCAGTTGCTTAAGCGCCTGTTCCATAGCTGTTTGTGAGGAAATGCTAGGCGGTTCAATAGAACAGAAGTAGACAGCGTCCGGTATTTTAGGTTCGATTGAGAACAGCTCGTGATTGAAATCCTTAAATTCCTCATTCCTTTCGTCTTGAGGTATTACGGCACCGCGACTCTGCAGTAAACGTTTCTGTGCGTTCCTTAGGGATGCATGACTGCTGGTAAGCAGATCACCAGTTACTGTTGACTGCAAACGATTCGGTTAATCAAGTCTCAAATTTATCATCATAATGCTCACCTTAAGGCCCGCACATATGGCCACATCTCCAGTCTGCACAGAGCTTACCTCACGGTATTCATCGGCTAGCGGTTCATAGATTTTGGATACGACCTCCGCCTGTCCACGGGAGGAGCAGAGTAGTCGCATGCCCCGCTTCAACTCTCCGCGAAGTAGCCGCACCAAAGTTAGAGGCCCACGCTGCTTGTCATGCACAATTTTAAATACTTTGCCCGCGAAATCATTGCTGCAATTATGTTATACATCAACAGTGGTAAGATGAATTCCATTTATAGATACTTACCCGAAACATTCATATATCTGATTGCGTTCCTCTGGTTTAGGTAAATACGAGTTCACCGCATCCATAAGACGTTGTATGCCAGTGTTCTTGTAAGCAGAGCCCAAAAGCACGGGAACCACTTTTTGCTGACAAGTGGCTCGTCGTAGAGCTTGTTCGATGAGCTCATTGCTGACACTGTCAAAGCTTTCCGTACTAATGACCACATTGGCTAGCTCGTCGTCGAGTCCAGATAGCTGATCAATGAGTTCGTTGCGTCTTTCTCTCAACTCTGAAGATTCCATTTTCAGTTTGTTGTAGTTGCGACCAAAGTCGTTTTGTTGCCAAGTCAACTGTTCCATTGTAATAACATCGTATATACCTGCAACAAATAGATTTCAGAGTAAAACAAAATTTAAGCAATAGCATTTTCATATACCCAGCTGCCCATTAGCCGTTTTTACTGGATACTGAGTGCAGATAGGCTTGGCATCCAATTTTTCCTTTAAATCGGTTATGCACCTTTCAAAGTTAGCATCAGGCCGATCCATTTTATTGACGAATACTAGCCGCGGCAGCTTGTGTTTGTCCGCCTGTGACCATACGGTTACAGTTTGTGCTTCCACGCCAGCCGTACCATCCAGGACAACAATAACACCATCGACGGCGTACAGAGATTGCTCAACTTCCATAGTAAAGTCAATATGCCCGGGAGTGTCTAGTAGATTAATGCTAGTAAGGCAACAAGAAAACGTTAGCCTTGTTTTTAATTCTCATGCAATTTACCCACCGCTTACCATTCCAGGTAAAGGTAACGGCTGAGCTGCATATCGTGATTCCTCGTTCGCGTTCCTGCGTAAGATAATCCGTTACCGTGTTACCGCGATGCACTTCACCCAATGAGCGTGTCTTGCCAGCATAGAAAAGCATTCGTTCTGTTGTTGTGGTTTTCCCTATGTAAAACACCAAATAAATAATTACCAAACCACTTGTAGAATAAAAAACTTCACCTGCATCAATGTGTGCCAGAATCCCAATGTTTCTAATGTCTGCGCTGTGACAACGCTTAACGACATGGAAATGATGTTGCGGCAACAACTTATATTGTCTTAAAAAACTATACCGCAACATTTTTATTCATTACTCTTAACATGTAACTTAACGGACAAGAACACAGCATTTGGCGGTGCTGCAGCTGTTTCGCTCAGCTGATACTTGAAATGAGTACATCGCCAACGATAAATACTTAAAGAGACACTTAGAGCTAATTTTGTTATCGATACTAATATTTCAAACGCTTCAAGTTTTACAAATTCAAGATTCATTGATTTAATGATAAAGTATAAAGTATAAAATAATGTCTGATACACTACTTTATTTTTCAATTACGACCTCTAGGTATCTTGAGTAAATTGTTTACTTCATGGCACTAGAGAAGAACCTAATGTTCTCTGATGTGAAGTAAATCTTCATAGCTATTCCGGTTCTTTAAATGCCTTGATTGTCCTGTGTGCCAGTGGACTTGGCTCTGACCTGGTCCTCCTCGGCGGCGGATGCTCGGATCCTGCCTGTTTGCACCCTGCTCCTGGCTTTGACTTTCTGCCCTTTTTCCATCTGGACCCAGGCTACTTTGACGCGGACCAGTACTGCTCTGATTCTGTGATTGCTGCCATGGAGACTTATTCTCAATCTGCTCTTTTTTACTATTACGTTTTGCGTCCGGAACACTACTACCTCTTCTGCTGTCTTCAATACTCCCTTTGCTTCTAGATATGATCAGGGAATTGCATGCCACCAAATCAAACACAAACCGCGACGGCTTGGACGCACCACCTGCCCACGAGCGCTCATCTATTGTAGATTGATAGCTCTTCAGCTTTAGACATGCTTCCAGATTTCTATCACAATCAAACGTTTCATTTCTAAATGACATATGAAAGAAGATTTTTTGCGTAGAATAAGCCATGGCGTGTTACAGGATTTACAGATAATTTAAGTATATTGTCGTTTTCAATTTTAATGCTAAAATTAAAACAACATTGAATGCAATATATATGTTCCGATAGAAAGGCCCTAACGCTTACTCAGTTCTTTTTAATTTTGAGTACATTCAAGCCGATAACTTATGACGACTATCGGCCTTAATTTAAGCGCACAGCTGATTCTGATATACACCACCGCGATAAGTATTTGAAACAAAAGACATTACATTGCGATACCATACTCTGCACAAATATATTAGCTTTTCTTGCTTGATTTAAGCATTATAACCAAAATGTCTACAAGACCGCGTCGAGCAGCAACTAAAAGAGCAACAGTTATCGTGCTTTCCGATTCAGAAGAAGATGCTGTTGGTAGCAGGGACAACGACGACTACAGGCCCACGGAGACTCGAACTCGTGTTATAGACCGCGGGGCAGCAGCAGCTGCATCTAGCTCGTAAGTGTTAACTTATTAAAAAAATCCTAAGACTATAACCACTTAAACACAAAAATAAACATAGAGTGCCTGACAGTACTGAAAAAAGAAAACGTTGGAGGGATCCCAAAAAACAAGACTGCTCAGATGAGACCGCACCGCCAAAGAAAAAACGCGCCAAAAAGGACAAAGAGAATGCAACTCCAAATGAAACTAGTAACGCCGTAGAGCAGCCTGCTTCAGCAGTAGACGGAGCAGCACATAGCTCAGCACCAGATACATCTAATTTAACGACAGGACGCAGCTCGTTTTGGGAGCGACGCAAAGTGTGGAATATACACGAATTGTTAGCCGAAACCGAACATATTGAGCCAACTGCCGCGCGTAACATTGTGCAGCTATTCGAAAATGAGAATACTATTCCATTTATTTGCCGGTACTTATGAAGATTTCTCTTCATTCTTTGTATAGTATTAATAACACTTTGAAATTTAATTCCTAGATATCGCCGGGATTTGGTGGATCATATCACACCAGATCGATTACGCGACATTCGCAACACGTACACAGATATTGTGGATCTTCGAAAGAAAGCGGAGAATATTGTCAATCAGCTGGAGCGCGAGAATATTCTTGATACACAAATACGCGAGGAGCTGTTGTGCGCCAAAACAACAGAGGAACTAGAATTTCTGTATGCACCATACAAACCAGCTAGCAAAGGCACGCTGGCAGAGCGTGCCAAGGCTTTGGGATTGCAGGAGTATGCGGATTGTCTTTTATACGGAACTGAACCAAAAGTTCAGATCTCCTCAGCTATTGACGCACATAACTCAGATCTGGCCACGGAAGAACAGGTTATGGTGGGAGTATGCAACATATTAATACACAATATAAGCAAGAACACAAGTGTTCTGGAAGAATTGCGTCGACTGTAAGTTGATGCTAAGACTTCATTGCTTGTACACATTCATTCTTCAATTTTCGATTTTATTTCCAGTCAAAACGTGCAACGCATTGTTCTCAAATGCAGCAAAACGAAAAGCTCAGCTGCAACAAAAGCATCTAGCAGTAAATCTGCTGCTAGTTCATCTGGGATTGCTGACAAAAAGCTAGACAGTTCCAAGTTTGAGAATTACTTTAACTTTCAATGCGATATTAAAACCATAAAACCGCATCAGACACTAGCCATAAATCGTGGCGAGAAACACAAGTTTCTCACTGTCAAAGTGGAAACCAATGATTACTTAAAAAAAGATTTAATGCGATACATAACGGGTCAGTATATGTCCCAAGGATTGCAGTATCCTTTGCGCAGAGAGGTGTTCGGTCGTGCATTGGAAGAGTGCTTTACAAAAAAACGTAAGCTACATAATTACTTACTATAAATGCAATAAATACAATTAATATATTTTTAATCAATTCTAGTACTTCCATTGTTGTGCCGTCAAGTACGAGCTGAACTGAAGGACAAAGCGACTCGAGCAGCCATTGAAGTGTTTGGAAAGAATCTTAAGCAACTATTGTTAATGTCCCCACTAAAAGGTGAACGCATTCTAGGCATTGATCCTGGTTACACGAACGGCTGTAAATTGGCGCTGATATCAGAAACAGCTGATGTCCTTGACACTGGAGTCATCCATCCGCATGGCCGGCACTCGAATCCTAAAGTAGCCCAGCAAAAAATTATTCAAATGCTTAGCGATCACAAGTGCGTAAGACTCAATAAATATGTAAAACTTATATAGAATTTTCATATTGTTAAAGCTGCCGGGTGATTGCACTTGGCAATGGTACTGCCTGCCGTGACACAGAGATGTGGTTGACATCGCTCTTTCAAGCGGGCATTCTGGATGGTCGCAGCATTCGCTACAGTATTGTGAATGAGAATGGTGCTTCCATTTATTCTTGCAGCGATGTAGCCACCAAGGAGTTTCCAAAAATGGATATGAATGAGATAAGCGCAGGTTCGTAACAACAGAATGCTCTTGAAAAGCTTAACCAGAAAACCTCATTACAGTTTCCATTGCACGTCGTCTAAATGATCCGCTCAGTGAGTACGTAAAGATTGAGCCACGTCACTTGGGTGTGGGTATGTACCAGCACGACGTGAATGAGAAAATGCTTACAGAAACTCTTAACGATGTTGTTTCCGAGTGTGTGAGCTATGTGGGAGTGGATCTAAACACGGCCAGTCTTAGTGTTTTAAAGTAGGTATATTTATCAACACAAAAAGTATTTGGTTTATTTTAATCAAATCATTTCAGACACATTGCTGGTCTATCCGAGAAAAAGGCTGATAAGATTATTGAATATCGCACAAAGAAGGGCCCATTTCAGTCCCGCAAAGATTTGCTGTCTGTACGCAGCATAGGAGAGAAGACTTTTGTTCAGTGCGCCGGTTTTGTTCGCATCGAGCCCCTCAGTTTGGGTGGAAAATTGAGCAATCCGCTTGACTGCACTTGGGTGCATCCAGAGAGCTATGAATTGGCGAAAGCGTAAGTTGTCTTGTCCATGAAACATAATTTTTAATTTAATTTTCCACAATTTCGCAAAACACACAAATGTTAATATGATTTCAATCTGCACTCGACTTATTCAACTTCTCCTGCACGGTTGAGGTGTCACTGTGTTTTTCACCAAATCCGCTATCGCTTGAAGGCAGCGGCTGAAGATCAATTTTTTTGTCCTTCTGCACCAGCTTCACAGTTTTGTCGCGACGATCGCAACCCTGGCACCAGTAGGGCAGATAGGGTTCCAGTGGATTTTTGTTGATGCATCGCTTGCAGGTGCATTGCTCGGTGCCAGAGCGTTTGAAGCTCTCAAAATCCTGTTCGCCGCATAGCAATGCCAAATAATCTTCAACGGAGTGCTCCTGAGCGGCATCGATCAGCTGTGCCCAGGTCTTGTACTTGCGCATTACCTCAAAGAAGTAATCGTAAAGATCTTGCAGGGTTTGCAGCACCGTTTCCAAACTCAATACGAACGGACTGTCCAGCGTGGAATCCAGCTTATCCAAACGATGACGCAGCTCCGGCATAGCATTCCTAATGACCAGAAGTGAAGCTGCCAGCTCAGCGCTACAAGAAACAAACAAAAGCTACACAAAAAGGATATAAGCAAAACTAGAGTTATACTTGGATGCATTGATAGCGTTGTGTGCCTTTTGAAACTCGCACAGTGCACGTTGCTCTGCCATCTGGCTTAGGTACTCTGGATATATTTTAATGCCACAGGCTGATTCAATCAAAAGACGCCGACGTACGGCCTGGTAGCGCATCTGTTTGGCGCATCTTCGCCTCCAGATGCTGATCCTCCAGATCCCTAAACAGTTGCTCAATTAAAAGTATTTGCTGATGCACGCACTGCTCCAGGCGATAATCGCATCGTGTGTACAGCGACATGCAGTGCTTGAAGTCGGGCAGCATATGTGTTGGAACGATAGAGCCGCGACAGGGCTTAGGCAATGGATAGCGCTTGTAACGTTCCGGTGGATAATCCCAGCAGGGACCATATCGTGCATCTGCTGACATTCCCATCGGAGATTGCCAGCAGGGCTGATAGGCTTTCTTTTCAGTCTCATATTTGGAACTTGCACCGCACGCTATAAACTTGGGTTTTGGCGGCTTTTGTAACGGGGGATAGTTCCAACGATCTGCGTATAGCTTCTTGATCTCACTGACCTTCATTTTGGGTGGCATTTTTATTTGAAAATTGTGTTGTTACTTATAAAACTGTAATAAATTTCGTTGCCTTTTTTACAGTGTTGTAAAGGAATGTGATTTAAAACTCTCGGATATTGGCAAGGCTGGCTTTATGCAGCGTATTAAGGATTTCGCCATGTGCCAGGATAAGCTCGAACAGCTTGCCAAGCAGCACAAACTGCACATGGAACGAGTGGGTTGAAAACAATGTTTCCTATTGTGAATTATGTCCGTTTATTTTATCCCTTGATTGCAGGTTAAATTTGTGCTGGTTGCTTTGCAACGTGAGCTTCTACAGGATTATCGCGCAGATCTGGACAAGCGACCGCTTTTTAAGCAAGGTCTTACAAGACTTGATAATCTCAGCATTGGTGATGTGGTCACAGGTCTGTGGATTCAGTTTAAACTTAACAATTGAAACAAAATCGACTTATTGTTTTTTTACCAATTCTACTAGGAGCTGTAACTAATGTGACTCATTTTGGCGCCTTTGTTGATATTGGTGTGGAACGGGACGGTCTAATCCACAAGAGTCATATGAATAACTGTGAACTTAGCATTGGTGATCGCATAATCGCCTCCGTGTTAAAAGTCGATATGCAGCGCAAGCATTTGGGATTGCGTCTAGAGAATATGCTAGAGGAAACGGACACATCATTCACATTTAAGACCGAGTAAAACACACGAGGAAATGGCCTTTAAGTTTGTTTTGGAAGTTTTTAATGTGTGTTCATTAAAATTGTTTTTTATTGGTGATTTGTTCTTGCCGTTCACTCAACCATATACATCATTACTGTTAAATGTATGACTAAATAAAGTATATACATAAGATTTGTTGTTTATAAGCAGTATGTTTTTTTTTTTTTTTAGTTTTGTATCATTTTCAATTTATTGCCGTTTCAATAGAATTGTTAAAAATAATTATAAACAATTGTTATACAGTTTACATTTACATAATTACACAATATAATATATATGTATATATATATTAAAAAATATACATACGTATGTAGTCAAAGTTATTGTATCTCGTTTTTGTTTTTATTTTTTATGCATGTGATTCGTTCTCGATTCTTATAATTTCATATTCTAGCTACGTGGACTTGACGCGTAATCAACCAATTGTTATTGTTTTAAATAAATACATATGCAAGCGTACATAATATTGGAGAAACATACTTATTGCAAGAAAGGCCAATTATGCAAATTATATTGTACCTTTTTGACATAATTCGCTGTTGGTGTTTCATCGAGAAAATTTTGTTTTCATAATAATTTATTTTTATCATTTATAATGATATCATAGGTAATGATGTAAGTTTCGATCTTTTTATAATGTATAAATATATATAAATTGTTTTTAAATAATATAAGTATATATGTGAATAAGCAGTGTATACAAAGATTTGTGTATACGTTACAACACAAAATGCCGTTCAGCAGAGTCCTTGGCAAATGCCACAACAATTGAGAACAATATGTTTTATAAAAATGATAGCAGCAAAATTGGTGAAACCATAACATAATAATGAATATAATTGGTCAATAAATGAATGTTATTGGACATAACGAACGAATAGCAAAGTTTTGCTCTCAGCAAAATAAATGCCAGTATTGCAATAATAGCTGTAAATATATTTTAATTTCAATGTGAGTCAATTGAATTTTGTAAAACATTAATCGATAAGGTTGACTCTGTTGAACGAATCATTTTGTAGATGTGTGTAGGATCGTAATACCCTTAACAACTTCGATTACAATTATAGTCATATCCATAATGTTATGTAGCTTGTTTGGCGCCGCACGGCACAGCCGCAACGCGTGAGTGTTTTATAGTCTCTCTCCCCTTTCCCTTCCCTTGGCTCTTCCCATTATCTTCCCCTATTATCATCTGAATCCCTCCGTTCCAATCCGTTGTGTGTCTGTGTGCGTGTGTGTGAGTATGTGTGCAAGTGATGTATCGGTATGCAAGTGTATCTTTAAGTGGCAGGCAATTGGAGTATTTTTGACATGGGCTGCGCTTAATAGTGAAGAAAAATAACAAATTTTGTAATTCATGCATTAATATAAAAAATAATTTAGTATTGTTAGCTTACCAATTGCCGGAGTGTGTGTTGTGGTGGTGTGGTTGAAATGTTCAAAAATCAATAGTGAAACGAAAAAGCGTAATTATTTCTTTTTCTTTTCTTTTCTGCAAATGGAAATCACATCGGATATTAATCTCTTATATTATCGTACATTAAGTTATCAAAAAAAAAACTAAAAATAAGTGCAAACTTGAAATAGAAAATTAAAAAATAGTTATATACAGCAAAGCTATACAAAAAACTGGACAATTGACACTATATATATATAGAGAGTATATATATAAAACATTTAGATTTTGCAATTGACTTGCTCACATTTACGTCGAGCCTTGTTTTAATCTTTTTTTCGATTTTCGTTTCACGATCCCTACAGAAGTTTTGTTGTCCAATGTGCAATTGTTGCTTGTTGTTTTTGTTGTTGTTGTTGCTGTTGCATGGTAGTTGACTATTGTTTGTTGTTTCTTTGTGTGCAGACATGATGGCTAGGTTATTTAATTGAACATATGAATCGTAATATTGATTTCAGTTGCTTTTGAAATAGGAGAGCAAGTGCTGCCAGGGCGCAAGACAACAGCAGGCGCCGCCGAACCATCTGTAAAAATTCAAGAATTCTTTGTGTTTGGTTTTGTGCTTTTTGTGTCACTTTTCAGATTGTGGGAATTGAACGCAACAGAACGGGATTGTAAAATGCATTTTTGCATGGCTTTTTGTCCACTTTGTTAGCATGAATCTTATATATAAAGTATACATAAGTGTATGAGTGTGCGTTTGTGTGTGTATATATATATATATATATATATATATATATAACCAACAACTATAGGCGACAATTACATATGTACGTATGTATTTAACAAAAACATTAGAATGTATTATATATGTGCGCATATGTCTCAAAGAGCTCTAATCATACTATAACTGTCTATATTAAAATGTTCAATCGCTTTCAAAACGATCTAATCAATGTGTAATGTATATTTAGAATGCCTTTAGGCTAGGTATAATTCATTAAACATTACTACTTTTCGAACCGTATTTGTGTTCTGTCTTTTGTTGATATAGTTTTTTTTTAACGCCAAAAGTTGAGTTTACTACGAGTGCTACAAAAATTTTGTTTTTCTTTTACCATTCCAACTTTATGCTTAACATTCTAAAAAAAAAAAAAAAATTCTTTGCGAGTTTTCACAGGATTTGTGTGTGGCTTTTTTTTTTTGTTGTTTAAAACAAACCAAGATAAAATCATTACATTGTTTATCAACTAATTATATTAAGCTTTTCTTTTTATTTATAGTTTTAATTGCCTTAGCGCAACTTGTAAGTCTGATAAAATTATTGTTTAGGCATTCGAATAGTTTGTGATTAAAGCTTTTTCATGGTCTTTGTTGGGCAAAGCATAATGCAAGGCGCAAAACAAACAAGAATTAATAACATGTATATATACACATAGTAATGTAACTAAAATTAAAGCTGACAACAAACACAACAATAAACCAAAGCAACACAAGCGAAAGAAACAACACAGTAACAAAAAAAAAACAAAGACAATCATAACGTTATAAGATCGAGAATTTTCATTAAACCACACAAGCTGAGAAAACTCCCATTACGCGTCAGCCAATGTCCTGCTGGGCATTGCCGCTCGATGATGAGGAGTTCCTTGCCCGATGCTGTTGACTATACCTGCTGTTCGTTGACTGCTGCTGCTGTTGTTGCTGTTGCTGCTGCTGTTGAGTATTAATACTTTGTGGCGTTGTGGGTGTGCTGCCGCTGCTGCTGCTTGTGCCCACAGGGAATGTGTCAGCGTCCTCCTCGAGCGTTGGTGTCGTTGTTGCTAGCTGCTGAATTTGTAAATCTAATGGCTGCTGATCAGCAATAAGCTTGGCGCTAAGAATGCTTACATATGCCTCATAGCGACGCAACTGCAAATGTACATTTACATAAGTAATAAGCTTATGGCATTGAAACAGCAGCACTTACCTCATATTGCAGATAGCTTTCCTTCTCTTTGAAGTTTTGTAGTGGCAATCCTTTGTTGGGCACCGGCGCCTTTTGATGTTCAATCAGCTCATGTTTCAATTGTGCCACTTGCAGCTCATGAGATTCAAGCTGTTCCTTCTGAAATTACAAACACAATACACAATACTTTCTTTTTTACAATACACTCTATATATAGAGATATATGTCAGACTTACCATTAATAGTTTGGTTTGTGCACTGGGCAACAGTGGGCGCTGGAAACGCTTTTGACTGCCCACACCACCTTCGAGTGGCGGCGCTGAGAACGCTGCGCACACATAGTTAATTGTCTCCACCCACGAGTGTAGCTCCTTGGAGTCGCTCGTTTGGAACAGATATTCGGCCTGATCGGCTGTTTGTAGCCGGAACACATGTTGCTTCTTAGTATAATCATTGGCCATGGTGGCAAGTGCGTGATGTATGCGTATTGCATTGTGCAGATTGTCGGACATCTGTGTTAAACAAAACAAAAAGCATTTAAATAAAGTATAACTAGAATTTGTTAAAATATAAACTTACTTGACTCTTGCGAAAGCCATGCTCGTCCTTGTGCAAATATAGAACAAGATCGCGCAGCGTTATGAAGAACATTTTCCACGAACGTTTTCCAAAAGGTGCTAAATAAAAGAATGAACTTTAGTCTTATTGCAAGTTAAATAAATATTATTATGAGCTTACTCTTCTTAAAACTAGTATCGTAGCAGCATTTGCGCATCACATAGCCCTTTTTATACTCAATAGCTGTTGCCGATTCGGGTGCATCCAGGAAAGGATTCTGACTAACACCTGTTGTTGTGGTGTTGTTATTGGCACGCTGCTGCTGCTGTGCATCACCAGTCTCCTCATCACTGAAAGTAAGTATCAAAGGTTAGTTTGTAATCTATAGTATTCTTTGGTTTCTATTGCTTACAGTGCCCACTCCAGGGGTTTTGTTTTGATGGCCTGATACAAGTACTTAAGCACGTCCTTGGGAAAGTTCTCGCCATCGTTGAGATCGGCCAAATTGTCAACAAACTCGGCACAACTCATCTTGCGATTAATGTTTTGACCGTGCAGATCTGTGTTGAGAAGCATGATGGCGCAGGTGAGTGTATGCACTGCATCCTGAGAGTTAAACGTGCCCGGATTGCAGTCAAGAAAACGCTTTGAGAAATGCACCAAAACACGTTCACGCTCCTGTGTCTCGCCTGAGAGCGAGAACTGTTGTAGGAACTCACGCAATGCTAGATCCAGAGATTTCTTATCAAAAGTAAAATGCTTCAAATACTCATCAGCCACAGCACGGCTAAAGTCGTTGCTGAAAGTAAAATGGATATACAGATAAACTGGCAATATGTAATGGTGGAATAACAAACTTTTTGCTGAGATGCCGCGACACGTCGCTCTTCTTGAAACCGTCGAGAGAGTACAGTCTTTTGGCCAGCCGTATGGCCGACGGCATATCCACAGCCTTAGGTGAGTAATGGTAGGAGTGCAGTGATTCCACATCGCTGCCATCATCCGAAACGGGCGGTGAACCATCACGTCCCGCCATCGCTGTAAGCGGCTCATCGGTGAGTGTGTTGCTATCCTCTTCGGAACGTGTAGCACTGCTCGTGTTGCTATTATCCATGCCACGCACTTGAATGACCAGTTTGTGCTCAGAGGGATCACGATCACGTTCTCTCTCCCGCTCTCGCTGCTGTTGCTGGGCACGCAGTTGTTGCTTAAGTTGCTGCTGCTGTTGGCGCTGCTGTGCGGCCGCATCTGAGACCAGAATAGTGGAGTCCGAGTCGCTGGGATCGCTAAGTACCATGCCGCCTAAAATATCGCGAGAACTTAATAAATTATCGTCGTCTTGATAGTCGGGACTAGAGATATTTGAGATGGCCTCGGAGACGCTCTGATCGTTGCCAAAACAACCGCCACCACCACCACCACCACTACCATTAGCACCACCACCATTTGGGCAGCCCAACAGACCCGGCATGGCAACAGATAGTTGCTGTTGCTCTCGCTGCTGCTGCTGCTGCTGTTGTACTTGTTGCTGTTGCGCTGCTGGCGCACTCTTCGAGCCCGACGAGGACATTACGGATGAGGACACTGATGTGGGCGAGGCCGGACTGCCGGCTGCCGAATGTTGTGGCGATGAACTAATAGAACTTGAATGTGAATTTGAATGCGATTGCTGACCGTAGTATTGCTGCTGCTGCTGCTGTTGCTGTAATTGTTGTTGTTGCTGCTGTTGCTCTTGCTGCTGTTGCAGTTGCTGCAACTGATGTGGCTGCAATGGGGCATTATAGGTCCACACGATGCGATCGCGATTCGATGCCTGCAGTGAAGAGAAAATCATAAATTAGTAAAAGGTCAATTGATGCGCTTCTTAAAAGCTATCAATGTATTGTCTATAGTTTATGTATCTGTAGTTGATAAGTTAAATTTGCGTTTTTTAAATTTCCATATGCCATCAATCTGAGAGAGAGAGAGCCCCCAAAAACGATTGCAAACGTGTGTGTGTGTGTGTGTGTGTGTCACTGTTTGTGTGTGTCTGCGTAAAGAAGAAAGAGAGTCTGGAACTGCGCTTATGCTTACTCATGGGACTATCGCTTATAATTTGATATATATATATTGACAATATTCACAATTGAAACTGATCGCCACATTTTTCGCAGCATAAACGCAATTTGTATCTTGAGTTTGTGTGTTAAAGCGTTAGTTTAAAAAAAGCCTGTCGGTTATTTCTACTTTTATGTCTACGAATACAAACGGTTTTGCAAAAGCACAGGCAATAACACAAAAAGAATATTGGCAAATTATAATACACAGAAAATCACATTAAATTCTCAGCATGCCATGCTTAACAAATGGCAACCTTTTTGCGTAAAATATAGTTTAATTTGTTGCTGCAGCCTCGGCTAGTTGTTGCTGTTGCTGTAGTAGTTGTTGGTATTGTTGGTATTGCTGTTGCTGTTTTACTTGGTGAAACGGGCGATAATTCACTTTGGCTCTCATTGTTATTGTTATTATAGTTGCTGCTTAGCTCGTTCTCGTTCTCGTTCTCATTGTTGTTCAGCGCCGACGACGAGTTGTTTATAATCGTTGATGCCGTTGTTGTTGACTAGAAAGCGCGGATTTTTTTTTTTTTGGTTTTGTTTTGTATATTGTTTTTTTTTTAAGTATTTGCGCATATGTAGAGAAATGTTTAGATAAAATACGAATCAACAGAGTAAACGAAAGAAAGGAAAGAAAGAACACAAGTAAGAGTAAGAGATAAGACCAGTAAGATAGACTTAGTTAATCATTGTTAAAAGTAGAAGTAGATAGGAAAGTAAATACAGAGAACAAATAGTAACGAGTAACAAGTAACGAGAGTAAGTAAAAATGTCTACATAGAGATGAGTTATGGTTTTTCGACAAGTTATAGTTAGAATATATACACATAATGATGATACAATACTACATGATTTGATCAATATAGAAACACATTAACAATGATTGACAACTACAATTAAAGTTTTACACAACACAGTTTAAAGTCAGAAACAGGATCTACTACAGGCGTGTTCTGTGGGGGAAGGGGCTTGAAAATCACAGCTAAACTTTGTCTAAGACATGTTTTTCTTCTTTTTTTTTGTTTGTCTATGTAGAGCCAACGGCTTTAGCTTCCAGCGTTTACCTGCGAATCCTCCGAGTCATGGCGTGTATCCAACAGCGTATTCAGCGAGCTATTCACATCCTCATCAATGTCGATGGGTATCACAGCGGCAATGCCCTCACGCTGTATCTGCTGCAAATGATCCTCGGATTTACTGGTGCGAAAACCAGCAGCGTCACACTTACGAACCACATGACCGTTGTGGCGGCGCACTACAACACCAGAACCACAACCAACGCCAGCACCGGCAGCAGCATTGCTCGAATCGGCCGCCAAGGAGCTGGGCTCCGGACTGGTGGGCACCGAGCTTGCCGTTTCCTTGTCAATGAGTGGCGCCGATAGCGATATGGGTGATGTTGGCACTGAGAAGGAAGTTTCATCCTGACCAAGGCCTAAGATCGCCTCGCTCTTAACGGTACCGGATGAATTGGATGTAGAGGCTGAATAGCCCATGCCTGCCGCACGTCCAGCACAGTCGACGGCATCACGATTCCGCTGATGCTGCTGTTGTTGTTGCTGCCTCAACACGCTGCGCTGTTTGAGAGCACGCATACGCTGCTTGGCTGAGCCTGAGCCAGAGCCCAGCGAGTTGGTTGAGTATTCCTCATCGCCGGCATCGTTCTCCTCCTCGTCGTATTCATCATCGTCATCATCATCCACCAAACACTGACGATCGCTATCGTCCTCGTCTCCGCGACCCAAACCACTCTGATACGTCTCAATGTTGGTAATATCGTAATGTGTTTGATCTTCTTCACGCTCCTCTTGATCGCCCTCTTCCAGCTCCTCATCGTTTTGGTAGTACTCATAGCGCTGTTGCTGCTGTTGTTGTTGTTGCTGCTGCTGTTGCCGAAATCGTTGCTGTTGCTGCTGCTGCCGTTGCTGTTGTCGTTTATTATCGCCATAGTCCGTAGTGGCATCCTCATCACATTCCAGCTCCTCACACATAAGCAACGTATCGTTCGTTAACGAATCTCGACGATTGTAACTATTGTTTATGCTGTCGCGCTGCTGTTGCTGCTGCTGTTGTTGTTGCTGTTGTCCGCGATGCAATTTCGCTTCACGCTTAACTGAATCCGAACTGGCCGTATTGGTGGGCGAATCCACCGATGAAGAGGATGTGGGTGAAGATTCGCCAGAGGCACGCGGTGCTAAAGCGCCATTCGGACGAGCATTGCCCAGATTACGCTTGGGAAAGTCCCGCAGACTGTCCACCTACAATGGATAAAGGTAAATGATTTAAATCTGCACACAAGATAGGATACTTATACTAATGTTACCTTCTTGGCTTGAGCCGTTAAGAGATTGCTTGACTGTGGAGTTCTGGATAGATTCAGTATCAAATCGCCAGTCATCATATATGCCTCAAAGCGTGGCGCCTTTGCCGGTTGCGGCGGTGCCGAATTGGGTTCCGGATCCGGTTCACGTTCTGTATGCCGTTGCCTGCTTACTGCCGGACTTCCACTATAGCTATTCGAGTGCTGCAACGGTGGTGGTTGTTGTTGTTGCTGTTGTTGTTGTGTACCGTTGCTACCGTTAGATGCCTTCGTTGGTATTTGGGAGGGTCGTGGTCGCTTATGCTGTGGCGATTGCAATTGTGGCAGCTGGCTTTTGGGGACGACAGCTTTCAGCGCCTGTGGAATGCGTGAGGGTCGAAATGTGGGCGAGATGGCGCCGCTGCCGGCTGCAGCTGCTGTCGGTGATGCGGCTATATTACTGTTGCTTATGCTCGTCGTAATCGTGGTGGATTCCACCATTTGAATCTTGGTCGAGCTGGCGGAAGAGTTTCGACTGTGCGTATGTTGTTGCTGTTGCTGTGTGGTTGTTGTTGATGCAAATGTTGCAATTGCCGTTGTTGTTGTTGGCGATTGCTGGCGCAACGAGGGCAGATGCGTCGGCGACTTGTAGCGCAGTGCCGGCGAGCCAGCATTGGTTGTAGGCGTGTTTGCGCCCTTATTATGCTGATGCTGATGTCGTTGATGCTTGGGCGAGGCGGCGGCGTTGGGACTACTGCTGTAATCGTAGATATTGATGGGAGATTCAATGTCCACGTAATGTGGACTTTGCGTATTGGCTAGCTGCTCTTTAATGCGTGCTTTCAACTTGGGATCTGTGAAATAGCACGAAAGTTTTAATAATTGAACAATTTGTATTATTTAATTGCCACTTGCCTCGTTTCAGTTCCAAGGTTACCAAGTTCTCTGATAAACGCAAACATTTGAGTACTACAATCGAGAAAAATCAATGTTAAGAAACATTTACTTTAGCTAAATATCATTTCATAACTTACCTTCCTTTGTTGTGTGTCGATGCACATCGATGCCGTTAACTTTTAGTATAACATCGCCCGCTTCGACCTGCAAGAAGTGAGAATAAGTTTAATTATGATATGATTATAGATTTTAAACATTTATCAATTAGCAAAATGATTATTGATTTTGTTTTTTATGCTCCTGTTTTATTCGCGTGAAGGCGCAAGAACACGCGGACGCATATAGTGAGGCATAAAAGTATTAACACATATAAAAAGCTTTTAATTAAACTTGATCAACACAAAAGTGTTGTAAAATGTGTTAAGTAGTCGAACATAATTGAGACCTCAACTTTAATAATTGGTTTTCCCAAAATGTCTTTTAACTAATTAAATAAAATTCCATTTTGACCCACTGTTCATGCCGTCAGTTCAAGTTGTCGGCACTTGTAAACTATTTATAATTCCTATATCTTTTTTGCCTTCGCATCAAATACATGTCAACAGGAACAACAAACAAAAAAAACAACAACAACAATGGCAACAAAAAAATCGACATTGGTGCTTGATTCTGGCATTGCTTTTACTCTGACGTCACACCCATTTTCGGTGCGGTCTCCAGGGTGGTACGCACTTTTCTAGTCAAGCCGGAGCACATAGTTTATTCAATAAATTTGTAATACGTTCGTTCTATTTAATGCACAGCCAAAAAAGATAAAGAAGAAGAAGAAATCTGAGCGCCGACAGCGCTGCTCATGCAAAATGCATGCGATGTAAAATTGCTTTTATTGCATAATTAATGGCGCGCGCGCAAGTTGTGCCTTTACTTTACAATGAGTTATAATTTATGCACGGCGCTCTATGCTTTGTATGTTTGCCTATCAACGTTTTGGCATGCAGCAGCGATGACAGCAAATAAACTTAAAGATTTGCACTAATTTTGCTGTGCGATGGTGTGTGCACGTTTCCATTCACAATAGACGAACAGATGAGCGCAGCGTTGCATTAAGCTCATGCTCTGCACAACTAAGAGAGCGGTCTTCCATTAAGAGAGTTGCAGCAAAGAGAGTGAATGCAGCAAATGGCATCTCCATGGGCTGCTGTGTAGGGCAACGTCGTGTTGGAAGTGCTGATAAAATTTTAATTTCAAGTCCCTTGGTAAGCGGCATGCTGGCCGCATTTATGTGAGTAAATTTACGTAATACTTTCGAGTAACCAGTCCAAAAACGCTCAACAAACAAAAATATAGTCTACACGCCTAATGCAAATTTAATGTTTAAACGGCCCCTTAATGAGTGACATATGTATACATATACGTAAACACACACACACACCGATATAACACCATTTACACTGATAAGCTGTTGTAAGCTCCACAATCCCATTAATGGCATTACACAAATCTCCAGTTTCATTTGTAATTTGTAGGTAATTAAACACTTTGGCACGAATACTGGCTTAAGTACATGTCTTTTAATGTTTAATGCAATTTGGCGACCCACAAAATTAGAAATTGAAAACGATATGACAACCCTGAAAGTACATCGCTAAAACAACACTTTAAAAAGTATACATAATTTGTTGTTGGCAAATTGATTTAATTTCACCGCTACCGCAAGCCTATGATAAGTGCCTCATTGTGTTTCCTGCGCCGCGTCCATTTCCATCGATGGCTTTAAATTCGTGGTATCTCTTATTTAATACCTACTACACCGCATGTCCAATTGGCTTAAGAGAGATGGAAAGAGAGAGTAGTCGTGAGCGCATGTTGCAAATGCTTCTCTCAGCGTTGCCAGACGCCAGCGACAGTGGGCAATTAAACCAATTGAAACGTTAATCACAATCAATAAAAGATTTTGGAAGCCAAGGCTTATTTAAGTAATTTGCAGATAATGACTTTGGTCATTTACAACAGTTTTAAGCTTTGCACAAATAATCGCATTTAAATCAAATCAAAACATTGATAAATCTCGAAGCATTGGCCTTTTTGTTGATATTGTTATCTATGTGTACTTGAGTGTTTCATGTCTCAATTAATGTCAAAATCATTGGTGCACTACTTTATTTGGATTGCTTTTGTTTTATGTCAGTTGGCTTTTCTTGAACTCACATTCAATGACGTGAATCGGTTTATTGTGCCAGCAATATCAATTAACAATAACAACCAAAACAACAACAACAACTGAACGCCCACCCAATCAAAATCCACGAAAAGGCATGCAGGTAAACAAGCCAATGGATTTTGATTGTATTAGTGTCAGCGCAATGCCATTGATGAGTAGCATGCTAAAAACATTAACAACAACAAAAATTGCGGCGACATGCCGATGACCCAGTCAAGTACAAAACAGCGTGAGACAAGAGAGTCCACACTACCTTCACCGTTATTCGAAGAGGAACTGTGTGTGAGTGTGTGGGACTTAAGGCCTACACAAAGTACTTCACTGACAAGCACTAGTCATATTCGATTGACAAGTTGTTACAATCTCGGATTACCTAATATTAAAACTTTAATAATAATCATAGTTTTATTGAGCTATCTGGAAATTGAAATCTGACCATCTGTTTGTAGTTATTTAGATTGACTTAAACAAGAAGAAGCACTTTCTTTTTCGCGTCACTCCGACAATCACTTAAAAAACAGACATGCAATTTATTGAAAATCAATGCTAGAGCAAATGTACATAGACAAGAGCTAAGAACAAGAAGGCAACGAGTGGGCGTAATATTTAACTTGAGAGTGCAGAAAACCGCACCCAGGCACGGTGGCAAAAAAAAACAACAACACCAAAGCCACAAAATGTGTGCAAACAAATAGGGCAACGCTGTGGGTTAAAGTGGGCTAACGTTGGATAGTTGGATAGATAACTGCGGCTCACTCAATTCAAAACTGTTATGGGAGACTAATAGCATTGCCACTCTTTTTTTTTGCGTTTTATTTTGTTGCCAGGCGACAGAAGAATTAGCGTCTCTGCCTTTCTCTTTCACTTGCGTGCTCAGAGCGTGAACCATTGTGAATTGAGTGACCATCGCATATACACAAACACACACCCACACAGTTGGTCTCACAGTTAGTCACAGAGCGCTGAGCTGTCTGTCATTTATCATTATGCGTGTCAAGCATAGCAGCTGCTGTGACGTCTCATTTAAATAAGCGAAACGTGTGTATGTTTTCTTTATTGTTTGCTGGATGAATGAAATATACCCAATTTGATAACCGCGCAGCAGCACCACAACATTATTATTTTAATGCCAGCATTTTTGTATTTTTCAACGACCTTGCCAGCAATCTGCAATCTTTTTCTCACTTTTTTTTTTCAATGATCACAAATCATTTTTGCAAACTGCGGTTACCTTTTCCAAACCACCAGCAAAGCAAACAAATAAGCACTTAAGCGTTGATTTTATTGAAGGTATATATATATATGTGTGTGTGTAGGTGTTGCGCAAGCGGCAAAAGAGCCGGAAGTTAGGAATGGAGATACGGCAACGCTTAATTATGTCAATTTGAGTGTCGGTAACCTGCCTTTACCCTTCCCTATCTAGCAGCGTGTTGTTAATTCTGACGCTTGCTTTTTATGTACATTTCTTGTTAACACAAAAACTTAATCATTATGGGATAGAGTAAGTTATTCACGCATTACTGCAAATTTAGCGCTCTAGTAAACTAAATAGCTAAGTACACACACAAACACAATCATGAAAATATAATACTATAGCCATGGTGCCGCAATTTAAGTATAACGGTCTTGCTATGCTCTAGAACAAGTTATTTGCTAAGCTTCTAACGGTAAATATGTATTTGACTTGAGGTTTCAATTTTACGACAATTTCACAGCTGCTTGCCTTTTTTCGCCATCTTTTCTACTAAAAATACCGCAGGCCCACAGCAAGGAAATTAGCACGAGCTGTAACCCCACACATATTTCGCTCTACTACTTCCCATAGCCCCCTGCCCGGCCCTTTCTAAGGAACTGACGACCTGTATTTGCATTTGTGCAAAAGCGTAAACTACAACACGAGTAAACCACCCAGAAAAATGTTTTTAAACGAAAAAGAAAAAAAACACAAAAAACAAATAGGAACAACAAGAAAACAAGTTTATTTTTGGTGCCTGTGTTTAGGTTATTGATTTGCCTTTGCCTTCGCCTATGCTCTGCGCGTTCGCTTTGAATGCATTGTTTGCAAATGTATGCCGAATTTGCTAACCAGGCCACTAGAGCAGGAGGTGGGGAAGGGGGAAAAAAATGTGTCTGTAATCCGTTTGAATTTGCCAGTCAGGTTTGTAAGTAGCCGGCCGGCGAGTAGGCTACTTAGCGTCTAATTGAGCATTTGAAAAGCGGCAAAGGGAATGCAAACAAAAACAAACTACCAAGAAAGCAAAAAACAGACAAACACACACACACACACGAAAAAACTCGAGATATACGACAACTACAAGTGCTGCCACTCAATTACAGGCAACAGACAGCAGGCAAGTGGCAACACCAACAGACAAAATGCAGCCATTTGTACATAAGTATATACATACATACATATGCATATATATATCATACATAGCTGGCGTGTGTTTGGCAGCGTATTTTATGACGCTTGAGCGAACACAAACAAACACTCGAATATAATGCTTAGATTTAGCGCAAAGTTTACTTGCACACTGCGCTTTCTTCAACTTTGCATTTTGCATGCGCCGCGTGCCTTATGCACTCATTGTTCTAACTTATTATTTTGTAAATGAGTGTTGTTGCTGCTGCTGAGCAGAGCTGCGCTGCTCGCTGTGCCGTATCGTGCAACGAACCGCAGCCACCACCCCCCCTCCCAGACGCCAACATTAAAGAGCTAACTTAATAAACGCGCGGCCAGTTTTATACTCTCCTTCTCTTTCTCTACTAGCTACTTTTGTAATTCAATTAAGGCGAACTTACTTAACTGTGTGTGTGTGCACTTTTGACTTTTCAAGCGAACAACACGCCGAAGAGCCAGAAGACCAACGACAAAACTATTCTCTTGTTGGTCATTTAGCGAAATGGCAAAAAAAAAAACCCAACAACAACAATGTCGCGTGCACATTTGCCATTCTGTTGTTGCGCTTACACTGTGACCTACCCACAAAACTGACTCTCGTGCTACGCACATTGAACCCCCTTTAAGTGGACAGTTTTATGTTTTCTAGAGCTTGAAAATTGTGTTGTATTCCGTTGTAAAGTTAACGACAATTTTCTATTTTCCCTACGTGTGAAAGCAGCGCTAACATGAACGGGGAAGGTGGGGTGGGGCATAGCGGCGATGCCAGACAATTTGCAATAAGACAACAACAAACAAAAATCAATATAGCCTTGTGCTCCTTTTGTGTCTTTTGTTTGATCCGCCCGTCTGCTCGTCTGCGACAATTAATTTGTTTTCTGGCTTTCTACCAGCAACTAAAACAACCACAACAATAGCAACAGCAAAAGTCGTTAGTCACTTCCAGTTAATGTCTAATTATGCTGAGCGTTAGAATTTAGCAAAGACTCGGCCCAGACAAAAGATGCGAAACGACCAACGATAGACCAGATACAGGGTGTTTTTGCGCTGCAACGAGCGTAAAATGTGTTTAATGATTAAAACTGTTTATAAAGGCACAACACATGCAACTGAATGGCTATTCTTATTCTGAAAGTGGAATTTTTTTTTTATTTTTGTAGCAACAAAGAGTATAAATTAAAAAGCCATTTCGTTTGTGGGAGTTAACCACACAGAAATGTGATTAATGATATTTGAGTAGATGCATTTAGTAAAAAACCTAATAAACAATATGCTTGTGCACACAACATATAATATAAATTAATGCACAGCATAGAAAATGCATCAGAAAAAACCAGTTAAAGCAAATAACACAGTATACGACGGATTTAGTATATAGAATACAAAGCGCATAGCATCAGCTGCCTGTGCATATGTAGATTAAATTTCTTTTTAATGTATACACACACACATGCATTTTTATTTCTTGAACACATTTCATTTGAAATTCTCACTAAAAACTGTAATCTAGTATCATTCGTTAAATATACATATATAAAGATGGTGTGATTTTCGTCAGTATTTATAATAAACTATCGGTAAAGTCACGGTCCAGCACTACAGTTCTGGTGATGATATCAATGCATATGCTTATGTACATGCATTTCTCACATATTTATGTATACGCAGCACACATAGAACTGTGTGAATTTGTGGTGAGATTCACAACTCATTGAAAAATTGTTGTGCAGCCCAGAGAACGTCAACAGCAAAAGGCAAACAAAACGTAAAGATGTCGTCGCTTAGAAGGGGAGAGATAGACAGACGACACAAAACAAGCAGCCGAAACAACGACAACGACGACAAAAACAACAACAGCAACCACAATAAAAGCAACAACAAGTTGTAAGCGAAAGCGATAATAACAAATTGAAAAAGTGCGTGCCGGTGCGTATCAGTGTGTGCGTGTGATTACAACGCCGGCAGCGAAGTCACCGAGTTGGTTGCTCTCTGCGTCGGCGTCGGCGTCTACTGCACAGGCTACGTTACTGCAGTAGTTGTTGTTATTATTGCAAGCGCTGTCTGGCAACAATTTTTGTTATTTGTTGTTTTTATACGTATCTGGTTTTTTTCGTTTCATTTGTCAAATTACTTAATATTTTGCATTAAAGATTCAAAACACGTTTTTTGCACTCTACACTTTATGTACTTTCTTGAATCTTAACTCCTCTTTCTCCTTATTATTCACTCTCTCGTTAGTGTTTTGTTTTTGTTGTGTTTGATTGTTGTCGTGCGAATAAATTAAAACAACTCAAGTGCTATAACAATAATCGTGAGCAAACATTTTTTTCTCGCTGTGGCTGTTGTTATTGTGATTGTTAGTGGTAGTCTTTTACATTTGCTTCGCCAGATAATTATTAAGTAAAGAGACGTGTTGTCTTTTATAATGTTTATTTGTACAAGTTGGCGACTTATTTTTATAATTTTTTTTTGTCTTTGCATTGCTTTTTATAGCGGCGCTTTTGGTATTGTTGTTATTTTGATGGTTCGATTACATTAGAGTTGCATTTCATTTGAATAGAGTTGCATTTCTCTTGAACAGTGTTGAGAATCAAATAATTTTCAATGAACTCTGTGTTTGAAGCTGCATTAAAAATGCGTGGCATGTTTAAGATCAATACGTGGTATTATTTCTAACGAAGCATTTCCGATTTGAGTTTTTTTGTATAATTATACATGGAATAAATTAGTAAGCATAATTGCCTTGGGGTGTACTAATCTTTTTTCAAATAATAATGCATGTTTAAGTTTTACTTTATATTCACTTCAGCTGAAAAAGCATGAGAATAATTTTGTTTTTCACAAGATAGATAAAACAAAGTGTATGTCAAATGATTAAAAGATTGCTTATCTTGAAGCGATGCATCCTATATTCTTACCAATTGCAATTATGTGTTTTGTGCAAAAATATCTTTTTGCGTCACGATTTTAGTGTTGCCAATGATTATTGCCTTGTATAGTTGCGTATAATAGAATAAAATGGAAATTTATATACTAAATAAATGGACAATGCTCGCTGTTTATATTTATTGGTTATAGGCACACACACAAACTTGATTATATTTACTTTTTTTGTTAAAATTGAAATCGAAATGAGCAAAGCAATTCATGGGAATTTCAATAACCAAAAGTAAATAGAAGCGAAACCCAAATGAAAATTGATACATAGCGTTAAATTTGCGATTATATGTGTGAGAGTGACTGTGGATACATCGTAGAGCTGTGCCATACTGTGCTCAGCTAGACACCCCCTCCCACCCTCTCACACAACACACACACAATAAATAATAAAACAAGTGACACGACGATGACATCACAGTGGGCGTAAATGAAGATGGGCAACGCTAAAGTCAACGGCGAGGTCGCGGTTCTCGAAATGTTTTGCGAATACTGGCAGCTTTGATGCAAAAAATAGCACTTACAGAAACAAAATTATTTAACGTAAACGTGCGCTTATCAACGACTTGGGGGACGAAGGCAACGGCGGGCGGTCGGTACATGAATGAAGTCATAGGGCAGTCCCAAAAGGGAATACGGCAACGCCAGACCCACATATTTAAGAGTGCATGCGGCAGAGGGAGTTAGAGTGCAAGAGGCCAACATGAGTTTTTACAGATACTACAATGTGTGGATTCAGCTTGGAGCTGAGAGAGAAACAATTGTGACGATTACTTACCGCACCGCAATCGGCGGCCGGCGAATTCTCGACAATGTCGTAGATGACATGCGGCGGTCCAGTTGTACCGAGCAGCGAAAAACCGAAACCGGAATGCTGCTCGCTGCGACTGCGACGCAGCACCACTTTCAATTCCTCGGTCATTGCGCGACGCTGACGTTGTGTAGCCTACTGCTGCTGCCGCTGCCGCTCCCTGCGTCTGTATGTGTGTGTGTGTACGCGTTGCTACTGCTGCTTTTTGCTCTGACCACCTGGAACTGCTGACCGCTGCTGCTCACTTTATTTATGTTTTTTTTCTTCTTTCTTTACTCGTATTTAATTTGCCAACGTGTTTGGCGCTGTCGTCATTTGCACTTTGTTTTATATTTTTTTTGTTTTTTGTATTTTTGTTAATGCTTGACTGAAGTTTTGGGCTTGGCTGATGTCGCTGCCGCCACTTCACAACTTCTTTGCGCACTCATTTACACAATTGCTTTTATTTCACTTACACGCAGGCACACAACACATAACGCACACAAGTACATGCACGCACACACGGGAACACAACCACAGACACAGTAACAACACAGACACAAGAACAACTTAAAAATTGACGACTGCTCGTATTTTGTTGTTGATCATTTTTAACAATTCAATAGCCGCATTAGCTAGCTCAGGCTTTCTTTCTTTTTAACGCTATTTGTTAGCTGCCGCATCTGCAAACACATAAAACTTGTTAAAAATTTTCGGTTTGTCTTCTTTTTTTTATTGAGACTTTTTCTCTCTCCACTTTCAACACTTGGGCCGCAGTCTCTGCTGCTGCTGCTGTTGGGCTGCCACTTTTGCGGCTTTTAGTTTTAGCTGCACATTGCGGCGCGATTATGAATTTTGTTGTAATGCTTATAACATAAGCGTTCGTTTACTTTGCATTAATTTAATTAATGTATTAATTAATTTTGAAAAAAATCAACTGATGCGGATGCGCGACTCGCGAACCGAACACCACGGACGCCTTTCTGTTGTTGTCCAGTATATCGATGTTTGATAGCCGCATTCGCTGATATTCTCGCTTAGAGATGTCAGCCGCTATCGATATGTGTACCCATTCGATTTCTGTTTAGTTACTTGTAACTGTGTTGTTAGTATCCCACCACTATGACAATGTGAGCGGCAAAATGTTAAATTTAAAAGAGATTTAATTGTATTTGATTGTAAAGTTGGAACTTTTATTTTAATTAAAATATTTGATTTGCTCTAAGTATATATTTAATGATATTAACATTATATTGCCAGCAACAAGGCAAAGGCTGATAGGGAACATGACTTATAACTTCATTAGTTGTTGAAAACAAGCAAACTGTTTGCTGCAACAAGTTGTTAAAGAACGTATCAACTGAACGAAGACTTTGCAACCGGGAATATGGATGTTCGCACCGTAGCCAAATGAAACGATGCGCGAAAGAACTAAAAGGCGCATGCAATTGACAATCATTTATTGAGATATAAAACGCTGACCGACGATCGACAGCGATGTGCTATTAAAATGTTTAAAGACTTCTCCAAGCCAAGCACACAAAGCACTTGTCTCATATTGTTACTGCAAGAAACCCAACTCGAAGAGGAGCTACTCATGCGCTGTAGAAAACTACTTCCGTTTCTAGTCGGGTTGTGTTTTGACAACAGCATAAGTAAACAACAATTTAGTGTTGTGGGTGTCATAACTGCTCAAAAGGAAATATGAAGAGAGCACGCGACGATTCGGCTGGTTTAAGTGCGTGTGTTTGTGTGTGTTTATTTGTGTCCAGATGTTGCGCACAATTATCATATCAGCGCGCACATCATTTACAGTTAAGTGTAAAAACAGATTGAGCCAATCGGATGCAGAGAGAGAGAGAGACTCAGTGAGCCACTGAACCAATGAGAAGATAGACTTAAAAAGTTTTCTCAGCTCAACGAGAGCGATCAGTATTAATTGAAGTGTGTGCGCGAAAGGAACTCTTTTAAGATGAGAAACTCTAGCACGGATTTAACTGCCTACTATGTAAATGTCACAAAATATTGGAGCAACGACGGCTATGTGGATTTCGAGTATAACAATGAGGATAATCACATGTCCAGCTTTGAGCAGTACAACTGTCCAAATGTGGATACCAACTACAGTTGCAATGCTTTGGCAACAACTCCATCCTTACCAGAACAGTCTGTTGTCAGCGGTCAACCGTCTACATCATCCTCCTCCAATCGCAAGGAGCGCACAGCGTTTACTAAATCTCAACTCAAGCAACTGGAGGCCGAGTTTACTTACTCAAACTATCTAACCCGTTTGCGTCGCTACGAGATCGCAGTCGCATTGGAGCTAAGTGAACGTCAGGTGAAGGTGTGGTTCCAGAATCGGCGCATGAAGTGCAAACGCATTAAGCTGGAATGCTCCAAAGCTGCTACAGTATCCAACTAATACACACAATCTCTTTTTAAACTTTTCTTTTGTACACAACTTTGTTTGGGTTAACTTAATTATTATTATGTTAAATATACTAGAACGTTTTACTTCTTCAGCTTCTTTCCAACTTTTTTTGGCAGCGGCTTGGCAATTTGCTTGGCTTCGGCCAACTGCAATTTAGTTGTGGTAGCATTTTTATTTGACTTGCCAGCTGCAATGATATTTTTCTTTTTCTGGATTCCTCCAGTGCCGGGTTTACGTTTAATCAGTTCGGACATGCGCTCAGCGCTTGTGTTCTTCTTTTGCAACTTTTTCGGCGGTGGTGCCAGTACCTCCTCCTCCTCCTCTTCATCCTCATCATCATCATCTCCGTCTTCGTCGCTTTCGTCATCGGTCTCCATCTCTAGCTCCTCACTATCATCCTCACTTTCATCTACATAGTCCTCATCATCTGAGTCCTCGTTGATGGTATTACCCAACAAATCCTCCAGTTGTAGTTCCTTTTGCGAGGATTTCTGTTTTTTCTTTGCTTCACTTGGCGACGCCTCAACATCCTTTGGTTGCTCCTTGGATTTCTTAACCGGCTTCACAATAAACTGGGATACATCAATGCCCAAATGTTTATATTTCTTCTGCAGATCTTTTATCTTTTTCATTCCCAGCTCAGTGCGTTTCTGACAGGCAGTTTCATTCCAATTGTTCTGCTTTTTTACACTACGCAGTGTGGCTTTAGTTTTTGCCGATACATAAATCTCTTTTCCAGCCTGCAAACAATAAATTATGTTTAATATATATATACTTAAATGATTTCCAAAATAAGTTTAAGACGCACCTTATTTGTGACTTTCTTCACCGTGTTTTTGAAATAGTTGAATTTCTGCTGTTCGGGCGGAATGTACAAGGCTTTGACAACTTTTTGAAACATAAGATAGTTGTCCATTGTATCTGCGGCCACTTTGGCAACCTCCGGATATTCAAACTCAACGAACGCGAAACCTTTGCTGCCGCCGGTGCGTTGAGAGCGAGCAAGACGCACTCGAGTCACATTGCCAAATTGCTTAAAATATTGACGTAGCTGCTGTTCGAAGAAGCCGTGTGGCAAGTGCTTAACAAGGATCACGCCACGCTCGCTTTGCTTCTTTGGTGTTGGTCTCGGTTTTGCCTTTGATAGTTTTTTTTTTAACTACAAAAAAAGGAGTAGCCTACAGTTAGTTACAATTAGCTTTAAAATTGCACTGCTGTAGTTTACCTGGCCAGAGACTACAGATTTACTTAGATCTGGAGTATTAGTCGGCGTGGACTGTTTCTTTATGCTTTGGGGCTTGGGTTTCTTTACTGCCGGCATCTTTAAATTTGCTTTTATTTACAAAACACCACAGAAATAAAACGGAGACAAGTTTAAGCCAATAGCCGCACGTGGAGTATATGGCAAGCAATCGATAGCGATATGTTTTCGATTTGCTGCCCAGTGCTGGAAAACAAAAATGTTCTCTGTCAGTATTTTTTGTATCAGAGGTATGCCTGCAAGTCTAAAAACAAGTAAATGAAGCATATATTCTTGAAGAGTATGTACTAACCACTATGGAAAACAACACACAATTAATTGCAGCTTAATTCGACTAAAGTGCAGTAAAATACTTAAAAGTTTTATTGCTTAGTGTGACCACTTGTTATTCTTTCATCCAAAAATATCATATTTTTGAAGCGCCATTAAATCTAATTGGAAAATGGCGGACATGGCAACACTGTTAAACAGATGTTAGTGCAATCGCGTCGTCCGCGCGTGAAGAAGCAACAAGCGAGGTGCAAATCCAACATTACGGGCACGTGTCGGTTACAATTCACAACAATATAAACTGATATATTGCAAGCACCACATATACAATTGTAAATTGTGCACAAAATAGAGAAAGAGCAGCATGTTCTACCTAATTGGACTTGGTCTGGGCGATATCAAGGATATCACAGTGAAAGGCCTTGAAATCGTCAAGCAATGTAGTCGTGTGTACCTGGAAATGTATACCTCAATTCTGGGCTGTAGCCTTGAGGATATGGTAAGTATACATTGAAAGGGAGGGAGTTGTGAAAACGTAATCATATTAATGAAGTACTATTGTAATTGTGTGTTTGTTGCTATGTTATAATAATGATTATGTATTTTTCGCTTTGTAGCAAGAGTTTTATGGACGTCCCTTATTGCTTGCCGACCGTGACCTTGTGGAACAGGGTGCTGATGAGATATTAGCTGGTGCTGCCGAATCAGATGTAGCTCTCCTCGTTGTTGGTGATCCATTTGGCGCCACAACACACACAGATTTCATTTTGCGCGCCAAAGAAAAGAATATACCCTACAAGGTCATCCACAATGCGTCCATAATGAATGCCATCGGTTGTTGTGGCCTGCAGCTGTACAAATTTGGTGAAACTGTCTCCATACCGTATTGGGATGAGACTTGGAAGCCGGATAGTTTCTATGATAAGATTAAATTAAATCGCCTGCACAACATGCACACACTGTGCCTGCTGGACATCAAGGTTAAGGAGCCAACCCCCGAGTCGCTGATGCGCAAACGCAAGGAATATATGCCCCCACGTTTTATGAGCTGCGCCGAAGCTGCCCAACAGCTGCTTACCATTGTTGAGAAGAAGGACGCTCTGGAGCGCAATACGGTGCTCAATGAGCAATCTCTGTGCGTGGGACTTGCACGTGTTGGCCAGGATACGCAACAGATTGTCGTTAGCACATTGCATGGGATGCGTGCTAAGGATTTGGGCGGACCATTGCACTCACTTATCATTCCTGCCAAGGAGATGCATCCGCTGGAGGTGGAGTTCTTGCAACAGTACTCGGACAACATTAAGTTGGACGACTATAATCACTAGATGAACATAAAGATGCCACCCCCCACCGTGTATTTGTGTGTTTATAGAGACACATTTAAATTTGAATTTAAGTAGCTTGAAGCTCGCTCCCAGAAGGAGGACAGGGAGATATGAACGGAGGGACAGACAGTAAGACGAAAGTGATATACATAATGTTGTGTGTGGTTTCCCCCTGCTTAATTCCATCTGTGTGTAGTTTTGCAAACAAACAAAAAAAGAATAAAAACAGAAATAAAATTGCATAAACAATAACCGAACGCTCTTTTATCTGAGGTTTATCTTTTCGTATATGTAAATTATTTGAAAGTTGTTTACATTAAGTATATTGCTGTTCAATTTAGCTATGCTTTAAAGTTATTATTTTTATAAAAACGATGTATTTGCTACGAAATATCTTGAATCAGACTTAAACCCCTTTTTAACTGCTGTCACGTCACGTTTTCAAATCGAACAAATGATACAATCATATATACTATAGCATCCAGCTAACCTTTTTTGAGAAAGCAATTCAAAAACCATAAAAATGGATATAAAATGAAACTACCGGAAGTGTTCATGTGGTTCCCCAGCTTCGTGTTATCTGTGTTTGTGTGTGTAATAAAAAAATGCATTAGCTAAGATTTTGTTGGGAGTTTTTTCACATTTAATAGGCAGCAATTTTTGAATATATATGTAAAATAAATATGAGTCCATGTTGCCGCTTAGGGATAGAGACCACGCATGCGTCTTGATGATCCCTGACGATCGTAGAGCATATTGAATTTATTGACAAACTGATGCATATCATTGCAGCCCTTGGTTAAAGTGCCCAGATAGCTGATCAGACCGACATCGTTGCATTGTGTGTAGAGCTCCTCCTGAAAGGCGGGCACCTGCATGATGGGCAGACGATGACACAAGGCATACGCCTCGCGCAGAATCTCCTGATTGGGTTTTAGTTTGCCCGCCTCGACATCCTTGATATAATGCAATACGATCTTAATGCGTGCATTGAGCATTTTGATGGCGCTATCCTGTGCTACCAAATGCTCGGCGACCACACTCTTTTCACCCGTCTCGTTGGTGGTCATACGTGCCACATGATCTACTCCAATGCGTTCGGCCTCCTCGGTGGCCAACGTATAGGTAAGTGGCACGAATAGCATCGTAGCCTCACCATCGACCAGATCGATAAGCGATTCGAATAGCTTCACCGGTAACTGGTCAAAGCCACGTGCCAATGGATTTAGCTGCAGCATGATGGGACATTCGTTAATCTCTGCAATTTGCTTTTGAATCTTAATGTCGCTGGCCGTGGGACTTTCACCCGTCGTATACCAGCCGATAAAATCCAAATCGCTGAAAACCTGCAAGTAATATGCATAATGATACACAAATTTGGTTGACATTGAATCTTTAAGCTCTTACCTGCTTATATTGCTGTTCCTTTTTGATATAATAGTCTTTGTTGATAATTGTTTCACCTGCAATTTCATCGACTTTGAGTTCGAACGAATTCATTACCTCAATATTGCGGCCCTTTTGTTTGCCTATCAATGCACCGTAAACTTGACGCGGCTCATTGTGTTGCGCGCGAAAGCGTGTCCAGTGTTCCGATATATTCATTATGACCAGCGGATGCAATGAGATCGTAACCGATGCAATCGTTCCCGACCCAGCCATTATATTTCCTTTTGGTTGCTGTTGCTTCGAGCCGGCTGCGTCGGCAAGAGCCGCAGCTGCAGCCGCTCCAGATGAGGTGCTTGGTTTTGCCGAAAGGTCAACATCAACGTCCATTTGTTCCATTGTGATTATGTTTATGTTTGGCTAGACGAGGAAAAACAAATCACAAATGATTTGCAATAATCAACCTTTTTGTTTGATGGTTGATAAAGGAATATCGTCAGACCTCCACTTAAATTAATCGATAGGTTCACTGCTACTAATCAGCAACCCTATTTTATAAAAGGCCATTGTTTCTGACTTAAAACTTAACTTAAACCATTCGTTTTTGTCAAAAAATATTATGGTATAGTGTTTCTGCCTTATAATTGGCTATTTAAGACACGGATAAACTGACAACGTTCACCAGTTTAAGTTAAATTTTAGCCGGCGTTTGGTATTTTGTGCTGTTAATAACAGCTCTGTAACTGTAAAACTTTGTACTTGTGAGTAAATAATTACATGACTAGAAGTCCATCGCTAGTTTATCACCAATCAGAATTGGTCGTGCAACGCAAAAACCGCTGATACGTCCGGACGGTTGTCGTGAGCCCAAAAAATAAAAATACGTACGCTACAATTTGTTTTATCGCGAAATGTGTAAAAATTATAAATAAATGCAATCGCTCAAAGTAAACATCTAAGATAAAGTGTGAAATGTGTATATTGAAGTCAAAAGCAGCTGCGACCAGCTACTAAGAACTTTTTTGTGTTGAAGGTATGCACAAAAACTTGTCTCTGTGTGGGAGTCTCAATAAAATCTTCTTTATTTTGTATGTATGTGACAAAAATAATCTAAATGTTTACTGTCGCCAGCCCCCACGCTTCTGACAATAATATGTCTCTAGTTTTGAAGTGTGTGTACCAACATCTTGTTTTAATTAAAACTAATAAATAGATCTCGCTATGGCACATTTTGACATTGGCATTTTTTCTCGTTTGCCGTTCATCTTCCTTTTACAGGAAAAATCAATAAAGTCCAATTGTGACAATGGGCGCGCATGTGTATGTGCCTATGTATGTGTGTAAGCGGCTGCGCTGTGTGTGGGTGTGTGCTGTATTTGTATTGCAGGCTCCTTTATCAGTGTGCGTGAGCCTGTCTTTAATGCTCTTGTTATTGTTAGTATTGTAAAGTGAATGGGGTGCAGCTAATTGATAAGTGTGCAATTTCTATTGGGTAATTTCTCCTCTTGCTCTTGTTAAACATAATTAATCACTTTTTCCTTCATGTTTGCATTCGCATATGTACTAATTGTAAGTTTTAAACATACATATACATATGCATGGCTCTAAGGGCATGACTCTGTTGACGGTCGTTGGTTTGTATGTGTGTTTGTATGTATGTTAATTTGTTGTTTGCCGCATTCACAAAACAAAACAACAAAATGGGCAAAAAAAAAAAATGGAAAAACAAAACTACTTACATAGTTAAAGTATTTAGTTTCCCTTTTACTTTGCTACAATTTACATAATCATCATCTCTAGCTGCGCGTTAAGACAGCACAAAAACTAAAACTGGACAGCAGAAAATTAAAAGAAAATATAAAAATCAACAACAAAAGCAAACGACGTTCATTAAAATAACGTGAGGTATATTCACTCTTATACTGTAAATCTGCATGAGTTTGTATCAATGTACGGAAAAGAGTTGAATACTTATATTTTAGGAATCAGTTTATCTTATAAAGAAGTTAAGTATAGTATTATGCTAGAAATATGTATACAACTTTTTCATACATTTACTTTTTGTGCATATTTCCTTTATATCATTTTTTTATGTCTTTTGCGTCGACCACATCTCATTTCTCAATCTTTCAAATCGTCTCTCTTGTGACGATAGTTCTGCTCTTTTGGATTTTTGGTATGCAAAATGTGTGCCAAACAAAACGTCGCTTCCTTTTGTGGTGACGATGTACTTATACTATTACGTATGTATTGTAGCTCTGTGTATCTTTCAGCTGGTCTTCGGTTAATGACACCAAAGACAGCGGGCAGGGGTAAGGGTAAGGGGTAGCGGCGCACCGACTAGACAAGTGACGCATACAAATTCTTTGTGATACTTGCCAACAATAAGTACAAAACTATACAAAAAAATTAAAAACTATGTACCATTTGCATAGGCTTTGCCTAATTGATGAACGGTTGATTCATTCAGGCAAGCTAAAATGCCTGCGTTGTGTAAGAATTTGCTCCATTTATCATTTCCACTCTCTAATCAGTGACTGAGCAGCTGGCCTTATCAGCTGGATTGCAAACCAAATACCAAACTAACTTCATTTCTTGAAGGAGGGTTGAGTAAGCGGTTTTTATGAATAATTTCCAGATGGTCAGTATTGATTTTTTTTTTGTTTTAGTTTTTTAAATCTTACAACTTTTATGTCAGTCATCAGTTTATAACGCCCTAAAACCTAACAACAAACAGCAACTAATATTAACATTATGCGGATCATGATTAGCTGTGTACAAACAATTTTTTTTGTATTATTTTTATTATTTTTTAGAAAGTTAGCGGTACGTCTTCGTCTTGTGCGGAATTTCCAGTGCATGAAAAAGATACAGATGCGTTTTTAGCTGCTTAATTTTCATTATTATTGTTGTTGTTGCTGTTGCTTTTGCTGTGCTTATTGCAGTTTGCTGCTGTTGTTGTTGTTGTTTGTGTATTTGAGCTGCCGTTGAGTTATGCGCTGTGCAAATGGGAGCTGCATTTTCTTATTATGATTACTACACAACAGTGCGGCGCATGCGCCGTATAATTGCATCTATGCGTATTCACATATACAATTACAAGCATACAATAAGTAGTATATAAGTATGCTTGTGTGTGTGTGTGTTTCTATATTAACATGTGTGAGTGTTTTGATCTGTGACATGGTTAAAGCTTCTGTGAATTGGGCCAACCTTATACATATATCAACAAATCAAATTTATTCAGGCTCCAATTGGCAAATTCATTTAAATCGAATTAAGAATCATGTAAAAATAGCTGTATAACTGCTGGAATTCAGTCACCAATGTCAATGCCTAGAAAGCAGATGCAATCAGTGCTAATCCCACATAAATACGTACTGGTTTTTCATCTACGTACTCAGAGCTCATCTTATAGTTGTTGCTATTTATAAATCGTTTCTATTAGTAGTAGACGGTATACACTTGAGCTCACACTTGATATTCTGGGAGCCTCAATTGCGTTAACGTTTCGCTCAAGGGCTCAACTTGGCCAAGTAGTTGTTTTGAATGGTGGGCAGCAGTTTTTTTTTAGCTATAAATATAATTATACGCCCAACAATAGTTGCATCTCATCTTTTCATTTGTTACGCAACAATTCTCACTTCTCTAATTGCAGGGCAATGGCGCTTTGACTTGTGCAGCCGCACTTGAAGATTAAGGAGCAGCTTACAAAGGCTGTGACCATGTTGCAGCCTGATGAGCTACATGATGGCAGTGCCCAGGAGAGCAGCATATTGTTGGGCATGGCTGCCGTTTCGCTGGATGATACCGATATAGATGCGGATGTTGATGTCGATGTGGAGGTAGATGTTGATGCAGTGCCGGATCGTAAGCCTCACTTTTTGGACTATGATGCTGCTGTGCCGCCCGACTATGAGGATAGCTATAATGGCTATAATGGTAGCCTTGCTGCCGGAGAGCAGCTGAAGATGGACAAGAAATTCGAGCGGGATGGTGAGATTAGTGACTATGAGCTGGCAGCGAGTGGTTATACCAAGAAGGAGTTTACCCAGGATGATAATACGCTGCACTTTACCCAGAGTGCTGCTGGTGGCAGTGGCGTTGCCAAGAAGCCAGTAAAGCACTTTCTGGATGAGAATCCCATACCGCCGGATTATATGCTGGCCCAGGAGATGCGCGAACATCGAAGTCTGGATCGAAACTTCGAACGCCAATCGGCGCAGCAGCAACAGCAAAAGGAACTTGGTTCACCAGCAATGGGTTCGGTTTCGGCAACTGGTCCGGGAACCAGTTCGTCAAGTCATATTTCCCGCAGCAAGGAACCATCGTATACGCTCTCCCGTTTTCTGGATGGCGATACAGCTCCTCCGCCACTACCGCGTCTTCCCAAGGGCACCGCCTGGACGAGCAGCAGCGACGTGGATGCCACATTGGGTGCCAAAGTGGAGTGCGTATATTCACTGTTATCCATGCTGGGCTCCAACGATCCGCTTGAGATGTCCAAAAAGTTTCTCGAACTCTCTGGAAATAGTCAAAGCTGCGCCACATTGCGTCGTTCCGGTTGCATGCCGCTCCTAGTACAGATGATGCATGCACCGGATAATGATCAGGAGGTAAGGAAATGCGCTAGTCTGGCCCTGCACAATGTGGTGCACAGCCATCCGGATGAAAAGGCTGGCAGGCGGGAAGCTAAAGTCCTGCGGCTTCTTGATCAGATTGTGGATTACTGTAATTTCTTGAAGACCCTGCTCCAAAGTGGCGGTGAAGCCATTGCGGATGACTCGGATCGCCATCCACTGGCGGCTATATCATCGCTAATGAAGGTCAGCTTCGATGAGGAGCATCGACATGCCATGTGTGAATTGGGCGCCCTGCAGGTCATACCCAATCTGGTGCATTTAGATCATGCCGTGCATGGACCCAAACCGGAGGATCAATGCTGCAACTCTTTGCGTCGTTATGCTCTGATGGCTCTGACCAATCTCACATTCGGGGATGAGAACAACAAAGCGCTGCTGTGTGGACAGAAGCAATTTATGGAGGCGCTGGTCGCCCAGCTGGACACATCCGGTCCCGATGATCTCTTGCAAGTGACCGCCAGTGTACTGCGCAATCTTTCCTGGCGTGCCGATAGCAATATGAAGGCAGTGCTCAATGAGATTGGAACGGTGACAGCTTTGGCCAAAGCAGCCATGCGCAACAAGAGTGAGAATACGTTGAAGGCAATCCTCTCAGCGCTCTGGAATCTTTCGGCGCACTGCAGCACCAACAAAGCGGAATTTTGTGCCGTTGACGGCGCCTTGGCATTCCTTGTCGGCATGCTCAGCTATGAGGGACCCAGCAAGACGTTGAAAATCATTGAGAATGCCGGTGGAATTCTAAGGAATGTCTCTAGTCATATAGCTGTCTGTGAGCCATATCGTCAGGTATTGCGTCAACATCAATGTTTGGCCATTCTGCTCCAACAGCTGAAGTCCGAGAGCCTGACGGTGGTCAGCAATTCGTGTGGCACACTATGGAATCTATCGGCTCGGTGTCCCGAGGATCAGAAATTCTTGTGGGATAATGGTGCGGTGCCCATGTTGCGATCGTTAATACACTCAAAGCATGCAATGATCTCGGAAGGTAGCTCGTCGGCGCTGAAGAATCTTCTAAATTTTCGGCCCGCTGTACAGAATCAGGATCAGCTCGATCCCATTGCCCGTAGTATGGGATTAAAGCAATTGCCGACGCTCAAGGCACGCAAGCAAAAAGCTCTGCAGCAGGAGCTAGGCGAACGGCATGCAGAGACTTGCGATAATCTGGAGGGGAATAGTGGCAAATCGCGTCGTCCGCCCATTCCCGTTGCCCGTCTCTCTCGCTCCGCGCTCTTGACCAAAAGCGAGAGTCGAGATTCGGTTTATTCAGCCAAATCGGATACAGCCTATGAGCATCTGATGCGTTCCGATGCTGCACAGCGTCCCAGTCAGAGTCAGAGCTTTGACCTAGAGCACGATGTGGAGGCTACCGAGGAGCAACCAATTGATTACTCTGTCAAATACAGCGAGGGATCCGCCAATAAGAACAACAATAAAACAACAACGACATATCAGGAAACGGATCTTGATCAGCCAACGGATTTTAGTCTGCGTTATGCGGAAAATCAATTGGAATTGGAATTGAAGCCAGCTGCAGTGAATGCGATCCCAGCTAAGGCAAGTTCCGGTCAAGAGATTCTTCTGATCCTAGATGACAGTGTGAAATGCTATCAGACCGAAGATACACCCTATGTTATATCAAATGCAGCATCTGTTACGGATTTGCGTCAGGCAGCCAAAGCGGAAGCAGAGGCTGAAGTGGCATCAACGCCACCAGCAGAGATTGAGGCGGAGATCGAAATGGTTAATACAAAACTCAACCGGAAGGAGACTACAACAGCGAAGGCACCACAAGCGCCTGCCAAGCATTCCTCGGCAAAGCTGACATCGGCTCTAGCTTCCGGCTCCTATACGCCGGAGAAGCCCATTAATTATTGTGAGGAAGGTACTCCCGGCTATTTTAGTCGCTATGATTCGCTAAGCAGCCTGGATGAGCCCGGAAAGTCGACAAGCAAGGCAGCCAAACCCGTAAAGCATGAAGAGCAAGTGCAAACCCAAGAGGAATTGATGCCAACAAAGCCAAATTCAGCACTGGAAACTCCCTTGATGTTTTCACGTCGTAGCTCTATGGATTCGTTGGACGTGGATGTGGCCAATTGTGATGACAAGAGCTCGGTGGTCAGTGATTTTAGTCGTTTGGCCAGCGGTGTCATATCACCGTCGGAACTACCCGATTCACCCACACAAAGTATGCCACAATCACCAAGACGCAGGAGCGTTGCAGCAGTCGCCCATGTTGCCCTGCCGCCCACTGCTCCTCCATTGCGCAGCGTCTTCGAGGATGATTTGAGTAGCTTCAATGTGGAGCATACTCCGGCACAGTTTTCTAGCGCTACCAGTCTAAGCAATCTTAGCATTGTAGATGATGACAAACCCTTGGGCGTGGAGGATAACGAGAAGGAGGATGAACTGTTGCTGGCCAGCTGCATTAACATGGGCATGCAACGTTCGGTCGCAGCTTCAACTGCTCCACAAGCATCTGCAGAGGAAACCACACGCAGCTATTGCACAGAGGACACGCCAGCACTTCTCTCCAAAGTGGGCAGCAACACAAATCTCTCGGCCATATCGATTAATTCCACAGCGGAAACCCAGGCGCAACGCTCTTCACTCAATCTATCCGATGATGTGTCCTCCAATGCATCTGATTGTGTCTTGCAGCAGTGTATTCGAGCTGGCATGGAGAAACCATATCCAGCTGCCGCCTCAGTCGCTCCTGCACTCAATGCCGATCCAATTGCCATGTTGC
The DNA here is from genome assembly GCA_035044725.1 of Scaptomyza caliginosa. Lineage (NCBI taxonomy): Eukaryota > Metazoa > Arthropoda > Insecta > Diptera > Drosophilidae > Scaptomyza > Scaptomyza caliginosa. The sequence goes on from JAWNNR010000686.1 coordinate 2,091,401, forward strand.
GTCGTGGTGGAAATCCATTGCCCGCCTATTTGCCCGTCAGCGATGAGATGAGCAAATATTTGGTCGAGGATAGCCCCTGCAATTTCTCTGTTGTCTCTGGGCTTTCCAATCTAACAGTGGGCTCTAGTCTTGTTGGACCAGCTGTCAAGCTACAGGAGACAACTGGGTAAGTTAAAAGTGATTGGTTTTGAATATGATTTATAACGAATAACATTCAATAGTGCTGCTGAGGTAAATCCAGAAAAAACTGTTGCCCAAGACATTGCATCTGTCGCAGCGCCAGAGATGAGCCGACGACCTCCACATTGGCAAGATGATTCACTGAGCTCCTTGTCCATTGACTCTGAGGATGATACCAATTTGCTAAGTCAGGTAAGCTTTAATGGCTTAAGTGTTGTGTTATCTATTACTTATTTATTCATTTTTTAGGCTATTGCCGCTGGCTGTAATAGACCCAAATCAAATCTTGGCTTTAGCAGCAATGCTACCAGCAGCAAGCGTTCCAGTTCGTTGTGCTCCAGCTCACAGCCCATAGCAATTAATGCGGCCACCTCAGCGTGCTCTTTGAATTCGGCAATGAGTGCGCGCAAGACGGTGCAGCAGGAATCGTACAGTTCCGTGGATTCCAGTGACTCAAATGATAATCAATCGAAATCTCTGTTTGAATTGTGCATACTAAATGGCATGTACAAGTCCAAAGAGCCGGGCAGAACCCAGCAACAACAGCAGCAACAGCAAATGCAGGCCACGGCTCATTCCAATCCTAATCTTAAGCAATTTGATTCGTTGCCAGTTCAATTACCTGTACAAGCCAAACGACAGCGTCATCATCATCATCACCATCACCATCATCATCACCATGCCCATCCCCATCGAGAACGTGAACGTGAGCGTAAGGATGAGAAATTACTGCTGGAGTGCATTAATACGGGCATCTCAAAGAAGATCAATGCGGTGCCAAAAAACGCGCAAGCTACGTCTGCAGCTGCATTGGGACCGTGTCACCCAATGGCGGCTACTACATCAGCAAGTGTCAACAGCACAGCAGCAGCACCAGCTCCAGACGTAGACAAACAGAAACCTCATCAACAACACCAACAACAACTACAGCACGCAACAATAACAACAACAGTATACAACAACCAGAACAATCACAACAACTACAGCAGCAACAACAACGTCATCGGCATCGCCATCGACGCAGCAAGAAATCCAGCTCCAAATCAAGAGATCGCGAACACGAGCGTTCCCGTGACCGGTATTGGGTCTAAACAGCAACAGCGGGATAATGATTCAAATGGTTCAAGCGATGAATCAAATCAATCATTTATTCTTGATACCCAAGTACGTTTGGATGCGCTACCTTCTGCTCCAGCGGATCAACGCAGCTGCAGTGCGGATAAGCACAAAGATCCCGATTTGATGTTGAAATCTGTGGAACGGCTTACATTGGAGTTTGTTACCTCGGCGGAGCAGTTGCGTCACGGCAACACCAACACTTGGAATGAAAACAGTTGTCCCAATGATGTATCCTTTCCCAGCATTAGCCAAACGCCGCCAGTGCTCGACTCATTGAGTCTCGATGATGACGATGATGCCACACAGGCTGCGGATTTGCATGACTTTGCTGAGATAACGCCAACAAATGAAATTGGCTTGAGTTTAGTAAATGGCGAGGCACCAGGCATTTCACAGCCCAGTTCCCTAGAACCAGAGACGCTAATAGAGCAGCAGCAGCAGCAACAGCCTGTTAGTCTAAATTTCCAACTTGGTGGACAAGTGCAAAGTGCAGCAATCCGAGGCTGTGATCAGTTGCTTTTCAATGGCACAAGTGCCTCCATGATGACCAACTCAACAATTATTGCATTCGAGGCGCGTGCTCTGGCTGAAAATCTGCAACAGCTGCAAGCATCTGATGACAACGATGACATCCAATTGACCTACAATGCCAGCTTGGATTTGGATAATGTGCGTCCGCCATCGGGTATGGAATCATTGAACTCCACATGCAATACGCAACCCAGTTCGCTACGCCAACTGTTGCCCAGTAAATCGCCGAGATTTGCACGCAAGGCGTTCCCAGCAGGTCTGGTGGCAAGACGTGCACTTGGCCAGCTGGCGGGCAGTGCGGAGAGTGTTAACTCCAGCTGCAATTTGTTGGATAACATTAAACCACCATCACTAATGGATGAACTTCTCGACTCCATGATTAGTGTAGATAGCATTCAATCTGAGGTGGCAGAAGATGCGGAACAAGATTGCAGCATGGCCACAACCATATCGCTGTCAAACTATGAAACGGCAGCTGGCGATGATCAAACCTTAACCCTAACAGTGCTTCAGAGCTGTTGTGACTTGGATGACGATGATGAGGAGGAAGACGCAACCATGAATGATGACTTTAGTTCGGCAGAATCCACACCCAAGCAAGGATCAACACCATCGCCCAATCGTCGCACTCTGACGCCCAAGCAAAAGCGCCGTCTGGCCAAGGATCGCTACAAGACATACACAATCACAAGCAATGGTCTGGACGATACAGAGGCAAATGAAACACTTCAAATTGAGATTGTGGAAACGGCTGAGGAGCAACCAGGTTTTCCACGTCCACGTCTTAATGGGCGCCGACGTGGCAGCGCCGATCGATACAAGACACAGCTCATCGAATGTCCCAAGCAATTGCTACTACAACAGCAGCATCAGGACGATGATTGCCCCAGTGAACAGTTGTCCTCAATGCGCGCCATGATGCAAAAGTTTACCTACATTACCGACATCAGTATTGGTCTGCCCGAGGAGAAGGCAGAACCAGCTGCCTTGGATGATCCACCCAGTTGTGAGGGCGAACAGAACTCGGAGACGGAATCGTGTCATGGACGTGGTCCAACGCCGCCAGCTATCATAGCTGAGATCAAACCATCGCCCTTGCCACCCAATTTACCCCCTGCCACAGCTGTGAAGGTTGTGCGTGGCCGCAAAAAGCCCGCCTACGTCTCGCCCTACAGCATGCAGAGTCAGCGAAATAGCAGCAATGCCAGTGCTGCCAGTACCAAGAAGACACTCTCCCCGACCATAGCCAAGCGAAATGCATTGCCTAGTCTGCGTTTGCCAACAAAGAAGAAGACAACGCCACCACCACAACCACAACCACCAAAGGGAACAACAGCAACAACAACAGCAAATACTCCACGATTGGAGCGTCAGGGTACTTTTGTCAAGGATGAGCCCACAAATAGTAATGTTCAAGTGCCCATTGTGGATGCCGTTAGTCCCACGCAACGTCAAGCCTCCAAGTTGCCCACAAAGCGAACAACAACAGCAATAACAAAAACAACAGCAGCAAAAACAACTCCAAGCAGTTCACCCAAGCGAATCGTGGCTCGACCACAGCAACAACAACAACAGCAACGTGCCAATACAAATATACGTTTGGCAAGCGCCAAGGCTGCAGCTGCATCCCGAATCGCCGCTCAAGCATCACGAGTATCAACCACAACACCGCCCTCTCGCAGCAATTCAAATCTGAATGGAGGCAGTGCAGCAGCAGCATCGGCAGCAGCTGCTGCCAAAATCAATCAAGCGCAAAGTCGCATTGCCAACATCTGGAAGCGTGTAGATGAGGCCAAGACCAAGACAAAGGCAAAGACTCCGCCCAAGCAGATGTCAACCAATTTGAGGACACAACAAACCAAATCTTCCAATACGCTAAACGGAATAGCAACACGTCCAAAGCTTCTACTGCGCAGCTCCACATTCGATAATACACCAGAGACGGCGATTCCCCTTGCTCCAGCAGTGAAATCACGCCTGCCCATTGGTGGAGCACGCAAATAAGAAAGGACTTCCTCTTCTAACAAATAAAATAGCATTTTTTTAATGTATTATCTTGAAAAACGCACAGAGAGAAAGAGAGAGATCAAAAAGTAATCGAACGATTGAGTGTAATGGAATCAAAGAATGTTTTTATTCGATAAATACAATAATATATATGTATACTTAATCAGTTCTATACAAAATCTTTATATAGAAGGTTAGTTAGTTTGTTAAGAGCATAGAAAAACAAATAACCCTAGTTACTTGTATAATCTACTCTAATACACAAAATCACAGTCAAGAATCGATATTATAAAACAAGATCCAAGTTCCCAAGTGTGTAGCCAAATGTATTGCATAATTATAATAATAATACCAATAATATGTTAGCTGCTTCTTTCAGGCCTTTAAAAAGTGTACAACTTATATATAGTTAAATATATATAAATGCAGGTTTGTGAGTAGTTGGGCCAACATTAATCAAAAGAAGAGAGCAAAACCAATTTTTTTTTACATACTTGTGTAATCATATAAACTTCCTTTTGCAAAACCAAATATTATTTGAATATAGTTCGATAAAACATTTATAGTCACTGCTTTTTAAGTATTCAAAACGCGTGCGTTCGACGTTCAATAATAATACAAATATTTTACTTAATTTTATTTTGATTTGTGCGTAAGTGTATTTAGTATTTTATTTAATAATTTAGCTACTTTCATATTGCAAACATTTGTAGTTAGTGTTGTTTTAAGCCGATTTACATTTCTTATACAAATATATATGTATATTAATATTATTAAAATCAAATGCTTATTTCTCCAAGATTCATTTCTTTGCATTAACTGACAAAACGTGAAAACTGCTTCGTTCATTTTCGGATGTTTCTGTCACGTCGTAATCCTCGCATTGTTGACGTAATTGGAATTTCGGTGACAGATGCCAATCCGCCGAATGAGACGACAACATCAGCGATTAACGTAGTTGCCAATGAAGTGTATAGGGAGAAATGGTATGCGACACTTTTGCAAATCCTCATACCCTTTTGTCTGGCCAGTCTGGGCACCATTACGGCAGGCGTTCTTTTGGGCCATGTGGGTAACTGGACGGTGTACAAGGAGATTAATGAATTGATTATGGTTGTGCCAGGCTTATGTGGATTAAAGGGTAACTTGGATATGTGCGTTGCAGCGCGTTTTTGCACACAGTCTGCGATGGGAAATTTGCATCAGTGTTCCGATATACGCAGCATCACTATTGGAAATCTGGCCATGGTGCAAGTCCAAGCAATTATCTGCTCCTTGGTTTTGGTCAGCGTTACCAGCATCATCAATTGCATTGTAGCTGATAATTTTAACCTGCAGAATTTTTCAACACTGGCTGCTGCATCGTTAATAACGGCATCCACAGCATGCATGATTTTGGACACAGTGCTGCTGTTGATTATATTGTTTTCGCAACGATATCGATTTAATCCGGATTATTTTGCCACACCCATTGTGGCCTCAATTGGGGATGCGACATCGATTGGCATGCTCTCCTTCACAGCGGCCTTTTTATACGATCTTAACAGGAAAACCGAATGGAGCATCCTAATAGTGAGCGGCTATGTTTTAGTGATTCTGCCAATCTGTGCTTTATTGGCACTTAAAAATGTTCGAATACGTCCTGTTTTCTTTTATGGTTGGATTCCGGTTTTTGGAGCTCTTTTTATTAGTGCAGTTTGCGGGCTTCTACTTGGCGCCTCAGTTGAAGAGTTTAATGGATTCACTCTGTTTTCCCCGGTGATCAGTGGCAGTGGAGGCAATTTGGTGAGCATTCAGGCGAACAACATGAGCACGTTACTTCATCAGCGAGCAGTGCTTGGAAAGCTGCCGGCGGGTACCAAGATTTGTGAGACACCACAACATGCTATATGCTATGGGACAATATATTCACGTATCTCAAGAATTGTGATTGCGATTTCGATACCCTGCAATTTGATTCAGGCATATTTGGTGGACTATTTCTATACATTGCATACAACGGTTCATGTGGTATTTGTAGTTGCCTTTAGTTTGGCAAGCCTTTTGCAATTGATTATTCTTTTGTGGTCTGCACATGTTCTCGTACATGGACTTTGGAGGCTCAAAATTGATCCGGATAGCTCGGCGATACCTTATTTGACAGCCTTCGGGGATTGCCTTGGTACGTGTCTATTGGCTATCATGTTTCTTATTATTAAGGATACCAAGTTCGAATATCTGGCGACTAAATCGTTTTTGTTATATTAATAATCACAATAAACTTGTGTTAGTATCGAGGTAAAGCTTTTGTTTCTGATTCAAAATAAGCGCCAAACTTAACGAATGTGCTTGTCAGCTCTTTTTAGATACTGCTTGCCTTTACACGAAAACTTATCATTATGATGGCAACTCTATTATCGATATACAAGAAATCAGTGTAATTTGCTGTTTTCATGGTACGACCACACTGCACTGGTATTTTAAGATTTTTACTACTACAATAAAGAAACAAGCAGGCCAAAGGCAGCAAAAAGCAGCAACAGCAACGAGTAAGCTAAAAATGTGTGACAAACAAACAAAATTCGTGCAAAAATAAAATCAATGATTGTTAGAATGTGTGCGACATGGAACTGTAAACGGCAGCACAGCGACAACAGCAGTGCAAGACCTTGAGACCCCCTTGTTGATGGTGTTTGTGACTGGGCTGTCTGTCTGCTGTATTTTCAAGCGTCTATTTACATTTTTACCCCACCTGGTTTAAGCTGCTGAGCAGCAGACAGGTGTTGTTGTTGTTGTCGCTGCCGTAGTGTTGTTGCTGTCATCGATCTCGTCATTTGACAGTCATCTTCATCGGTCGTGTTTTAATGCATTTGAAAAGTGTTCATTTGTGTATTTGTTAAATAACTCCACACGCATAGATATGCATACACACACATGCGTACATCTAATCAGTGATTGTGGTATTGCCAAAGATAAGAGGCACAGCCCGGCCAAGTGCTGGAAACGGTTGTGTTCGCAGCTGCCTAAATGACTGACTGACTGACTGGGCTAACTGTGACTCAACCTCTGCCTCGGCTAACTCTTTTGCCAGCGCCCCAATATTACAATACTTATTGTTGTTGCTGTCACCGTTTGTGGTCGTCGCTGCTTCTTCTTATTCGTCTCGGGCGCGTTTTGTTTTTTTTTTTTGTTGTCTTTCATTCATATTCATTTCAATACGTCGCAAGAGCAGAAAAAAACAATACCATAAATTCAGTTGTCCAAAAACTTTTCGCAATAACTGTGCGTTTCTGTTTATTTTATATTTAGGGTTATTTTATTGAATTAAATAAGTTTGTTTTGTGTGCGTTACATCCATACTTAACTGTGCGAGTTAATAATAAATGTATTAATAATTTAATACAAATACAGCAAAGCCGTTGCGCCGCCGCATAGTAAATGATCAGTACAAGCAGTAGCATGAGATCACAGGAGACGGGTCAGGGGGCAGCGGGGCTGTCGCGACCTAAAACCAACGCGCCTAGCAGTCAGCTGACCCCAGAGGAAAACGATGCTGTCTTTCGGCTCTTGGGCCGAAAATGTCAGGTAAGTTCAAGCTAATATGATTAATTTACGCACATATATATATGTATATATATATATATATATACACTATTTAAGTATAGAAATGATTAATTTTGCACGAAAGCGTAGGCGGTAAATGTTGATTTTTTTCTTTCTTTCTGCTTTATACGTAAATATGCGTGTATGTATATGTGTAAGTACAGTACGCTTACGTTATGGCAGACAGTGTAAAAAAAAGCTTAAAGCTGAGATTTTTTTAATATCTAATTTTCAATACTAAATAACACTGTGATTGTGTTCATATTCATCTTGATTAAACATTTCCTGTCATGTATTGCACCCAATGTTACAATTATCATAATGAGCTTTTGCCAATTGAGTGTCGAAAAACAAAACCTTGGCAACATGAGACAAGTCCATGACACGCTTATATTTGTTTTTCAATTATTCACAATATAGCAGAAATTTGTTCTACTCATTAAACTATTATCGGCAAAAACTCATAGCTTAAGGCAGGTTTTTGACTTATTTACAAAAAGAAAAGAGAAAACGCGCCTTTTCAAATGTTGATAAGCTTTTGCAATTGATAAATACTGGACATACTTATCTTATCGCTCCCATCCATTTAAATATAGCCAGTCCACAGCCAATGCCAAATGATAATAAACTGTAGTTAAGGCCTTCAAAAGAACGCTAGAAAACACTTATGGTAAATAAAGCTTACACAAAACTTTTATCTATTTGTACTTACATGCATATATAGATAGTTGTTTGCACGTACATAATTATAATGCTCACACGATATGTAAAAGTTGTATGTCTAGCTTTAATTGTAATTCACGCTTTGCTAATTTTCGACTTTCCATTGACAAACATTTAAAATGATTTGAAACTGACAAAAGGCTACAAATAAGTAAAAGTGTTTAAACAGCTTTTACCCTTTTTTTTGATTAAAATCTTTTGTTTTTAATCACATTAGCAAAGTTCAACGTACTTACTTTTATTGAACTTTCTCACCTTTGGCTAAATCAATATAAAAATATAGCATATAGGCAATAAATATTGTACTAAAAGCTGTTATTCCGGCATTGCACGGGTCTAATGTAAAGCGTGAAAAGTGAAGCGAATAAAAAAACAGAAAAACAAAAAAGTTTTCCATTGTCAACCATTTACCGTCTATTAAGGATGATAAACCAATTTGTATGCATTATTGATTGAATATTTATCTATAACTGCGATACTATTTTTTCAATTACATAAGAAATTTTCCATCCCAAAGACCCGTTTTAGCAAAAACATTGTAAAGGTTTAAAGTTTTGTTTACAAACAATAATATTTAATGAGCACAAATGTTGTTGTATAAATCATATTAGCTGTTATAATAGTTACAGAACACGCCCACAATGCGCCCTACAAATAAAATGCTGTGTTGTGGTTTATGACACATCGCTGCAGTTGCAGTTGCACTTGTGCAGTTGGCGCCGCAGTCGCAGTCGCAGTTAACGTCAGCAGCAACGTTCGTATGCGTGTGTGTGTGTGTGTGTGTGATAACGCAAAAGTCTAGCAAAAATTACCTCACAGCTTGTCGTTGTTTGGCTGGTTGTTGTTATTATTGCTGCAGACCATTTGTCGCTCGTTTGTTGGCATCTTATTTAACGCATAGTTGTTTTTTTTTTTCTCTCTGTTTGTTGACCAACTATCGTCAATGTTGGCAACTGGACTTTCCAATTGCTGTTTTAAGCTTTGCCTTTTGTCTGGTTTTTTTTCGCAGACGCTGCTCTTGCCTATTGTTAGTTGTTGTTTGCTGCTTTAATGCGCTCCATTTGCTCCCTTTTGCTTTCATATGCAGACACCCTACAATACAGAGCGCCCAGACTTAGCCAAGCTAAGCTTTTTTTTACGGCCAGTTTTATATTTGTTGCCATCGATTTTGTTTGTATGCTTGTAACCATGTCGTCTTGTACATAGAAGGCAAGACATCATTTTACAATGCTACTTATGTGAACACACACACACACACACACACACACACACACACACACACACACACACACAAACACAAACGCCTTTGAGCATCAATACAAAAAATTCAAATATGTTCACTATTTCACACTTGTGCCACGCGTGGGCTACACAACTAAACAAACCATCAGCTTTCAACGTCAACGTCTCTTTCGACTGGTATAAAGACATACAGAGGTCATAGAGATGAAGTGTGAAAGGAGCCGAAACTAACTGAAATGAGGCATCATTAGGTGCTAATGGAAATGTCTATTATTATATATTTAGCAGCAAATTTTACTTTGGAGCAGGCCGCTGGGACAAGTTGAATCAATTACTTAGTCGTTGCGGTCATGGTCAACTGTGTTTTTTTGGCCAAATGTCAAGCGTTGTTATGGCCATGGCCGGCAATTCGTTTATGCATTGAACTTGGCTTTAAGTCACTTCAAATTAGTTGTGTGTCTAGTTTTAACCTAAGCTATCTTTTACTGTGTTTTTTACGTGCCGAACTTTGACCTTAGAACTTATAGTTAAGTTATTGACATAATTTTGTGACAACCGTTTAGCATAACAGCTAACATTATGCATTAAACAATGTAAATAACAGTTTTGCAAAGTTCTTTAAGAACTCTTTTCCTTCGAAGAGCATTACATGGCTGGCTTTGTTGTTAACAATTAAAACAAATTATAGCTTTTATAAATTCCCAACATAAAAGAAAGCTCTCTTTATTATGCTTTCCTTTTGTTGTTTTTCAGTTCTTTTGTTTTCGTTTTTTTTAGAAACTCTTGAAAGTCGTTTATTTTAGTTTTTATTGATTTTCTGATATATATATGTTACCGAGTTTGTCTTAGTAAGTTTTCGCACACTTTTGGCAAGGACTTGAAATGCGGCAGTTTTGTGGCCAACATTGTTGTGTTATTGTTGGTTGCAGTTGTCGCCAGCACTTCCTGCATGCTGCCAATAAAAACGCCATCTTAAATCAACACAAATACAATTTCCGTTGAGCAGACCACAAAAACGATAAAGACGAGACGGAATAACACAGTGCACATTGTGCAAGTCTACATGACACTAGCGAGGAGGGCTCCACTGGTGTTTACTACTTAGCTAGTTAAAAGTACACTGCTCGAAAAACTCAAGTACCAAACACGGCGCAGACTTATTTCATATGAAAATCTTATCAAACTGATCTTAAAACTATATTTAAAAAGACTTTACTAAGTATAATACCAATAGTCCATAGCTATAGCTATGCATTTGTTATGTTATATAGCTCAATAAAACTTCGTTGACTGTCAACACTTTTCTCTCTGTGCAACACGTTGCCTAGTTGAGACTGAGCCATTAATTGTTTTGCCCTACGATGTGACGTGCTGGGCATCGATAAGTGGCCAGTTTAGCGATGCATTTTGCCATGATGACAGTTTGTGTTTGAATGAAATGCAAATGTGAATACGTAAAACTAATCGGTATTCAAATGAGCAGCATATGGCCAAAGACCAAAAGTCTTGGCGGCGGGCCATAGCCAAAGCTCGAAACTGAAAGTCAGATGAGTATCTTAACTCAAACGCGACGCTTCACAGTCTTCGGCATTGTCGTTGGACGCTTCTTTCCAATGAGACGTAAATTTAAGGTGCGGTTGCGTTTGGCTCTTGGCTAATCGATGTGGATAGTGAGAGCTTTGATTACGTTTTGATTTTGATAACGCAATATGCTAATCCTCTTAATCTCTACATATATATTTTACAGACCTTGAACACTGCCGTTGTGCAAATATACAAGACCGAGGGGAATGCACACTCGCTGTGGAAGAAGAAGCATACGGGCGTTGTGTGTTTTGTCAAGGATAGCGCTATACGATCCTATTTTCTGCGTGCCTATTGCTTAATTAAGAACGAACTGATTTGGGAGCATGAAATCTATGATGACATGAAGATCGTTAAGTCGCGTCCCTTTCTACTAACCTTTGAGGGCAGCGTAAGTAGCTGGCTTAGCTTTAGATAGCAAGCAAATACTAATTTATTTCATCTTTTAGGACGGCAATGTGGGCCTTAATTTCATCTCGGAGGATGAATGCGATTCGTTTCATCGCACAGTGGAGGCCACAATTGACACACGCAATCGCAAGCGTATGGAGAAACGTAACAATAAGCAAAAATCGCAGCAAGCGCCAAATGTACCAATGCCGCCGGTGTCAAGAGAGCCAGTGCGTCCACCGGCTATTCAGAAGCTAAACACAACAACAACGACGACTGCCGTGGAAGGAGGCGGCGTGCAGCTGCGCAACAACAAGATCAACTCGGTTAAGCTGACACCGGCGCCGGCGGCTACGAAGAACTTCTTGTCCAGCAACTTTGGATTGAGTGGTTCGGCGGGCAAGAATAAGAAACCGAAGGTGACCAAAGCCGATATTAGTAAACCAACGAATTTCGTGCATGTCAGCCATGTGGGCTGGGATGCAGACAAGGGCTTCGATTTGGCTGGCAATGAGAACGATGAAATGCTAAATAAGTTCTTTGCCAAGGCAGGTGTCTCGGAAACTCAGCTTAATGATCGCGATACGCGCGCCTTTATTTATGACTTTATTCAAAGCAATAATGTGCTGGAATCGGTGAAGCAGGAGGAGATTGAATCACCAACGGAAAAAGTGCCAGCAGCAACACATATGCCGCCTCCAGTGCCCAGTCGTCATCATCCCCATCACGTAAGTGGACAGACATATGATTATTATTGTCTAAAAATTTGCTATAACTTTACTTTTTCCTTGCAGTCAACAAATGGCAACCAAAGATCTGCGCCGCCACCACCACCGGCGCGACAACCGCCTCCACCAGTGCCAACAACGGCGCCGGGTGCATCGCGAGCACCACCACCACCCAGCAGACCGCCACCCATTAGTGTGGCACCACCGCCACCACCACCACCAACGGTCTGTCCTCCAGCAGCAGCGGTAAGTTATATTTGAAAGTTTAATTGTTGAATATTAGTTCAAAATTTTTGTATTGCAGCCGCCACCACCACCTCCGACAGCACCACCAGCAGCAGTAGCGCCTCCGCCACCTCCGCCGCCACCACCCATGCCTGCAGCAGAGAAGCCTATTATACCATCATCGGCCCCAGCACCACCTCAAGCCAGCAAAGCGCCAGCACCATCAGCCGAGCCAGATACGCGCAATGCGCTCATGGATGCCATACGCAAGGGTACAGCGCTGAAGGTAAGTGAGAGCCAAGGTGGTTACTGCATTCAAAACCTAATCACATGCCATTTTAGCCAGTGGAAACGGTTACCACAAGCAGCAGCAGCACTAGCAGCGATCCGCGCAACGATTTGTTGGGACAGATACGTGGTGGCATTGCCCTAAAACCGGTGACGGAACGTAAATTGGCTGATCAGCGTATTAGTGATGGCAGTGCCGGTGCTACTGATGCTCTGGCAGATGCACTGCGTCGCGCACTTGCCGCACGTGGCACAGTCATGCATTCAGACGACGAGGAGAGTAGTACTTCCTCAGACAATGATTGGTCCGAATAAATATTTCATATCTATGTCGGGCAATCCAAGCTGATCGATGATGTGGCAAATAATATTCCAAATATATAAGCAATAATTTTATTTGTGCTTTGGCATTTTGATTTATCAATCAGATAAATCGCTGTACATACTGTTTAGTGAATTTTCATACCTCTTTAATTTTATATTAAACAACAACAAAAAACAAACTGTTAAGCAATAACAACAAAGCTAACTAATTATTATATATAACGAATAACATAACAACAAAGAATACATAATGGTTTTTTCAAAATTACATATGCATATCCCTTACCATCAATTGCTCAAAAATCAATTAAATTATTACAATTTAAAAAAAGATATAACAATATTTATGTACATACAATTGAATATGTATTATGTGTATTGCCACAAAAATAAACTTAAACTATATATATATTAATTAATGTATATGCTTAACTTGTGCCAAAAACGAAAATATAACGACATAAAACACATGTCAAAAAGTAACCAACACACACACACACACAAAAAATCCCAAAAGAAAAGTTTGTATTTAAGACCTAAAAACTTTATTTTTGTGAAAATGTGCCTGACTTACAGAACTAATTTGTTAATGAAAGGCTTATGAAAGATTTTTCTTTGGATAACTTGAACTATGCGTGTCTCTAAAATAAATAATCTTAAAATGCATATTTAAATGTGAATGTAATTGTATTTGTTTTATCAAATTAATTAACTTATAATATCAAATATACAACCCATATAATTTCAAAAAACTTAGCAAAATTGCTCCAAAATAACTGACTAATCTTAATTGCAAATCAAATAATCTTAAAAAATTATGAATTTTTGCTCAAAACTATGAAAATTGTATTAAATAGCAAATTGTTTTATTAACAAAAATATTACTAATCATGGTGCATAACCCAAATGTATACCCTAATAGTAAATACTTAATAATTATGTATTAACCAACCTTTCAATGAAAATGCTTCCTATGCTTCTTGCAAAGAAGTTAGTACTCCCTGTCCTTAAATCCATCAATCAGTTGTTTAATCTTTTCGGTCTATTAAATTTAAACTGGCACTTGTAATGCCCAAAGTATTAATGCTTTTAGTTAAAAAAGAAGAGAGTGCATTAAATGCAAATTTTTTAGTCATTTCTATATGTATGTGTGCGTGAAAATCTAGAACTTTGTTAATCAATAAGTCGAAAAAAAAGATTTTTGTGCGATTTTGTGTATTTAAATAAGTACATACACAAACATGTATTCTATATATATAGTTGTACATTTATACTATATATATAATGTATTAAGTAAGCCATTAATTTATGTAATTAACGTAAATAAAGTTGTGTATATCTAACTTAACAAAATATCGTAATGTTTTATGAGGATTTGTTTGTTAATCCGAAATTTGGTAACGTGTTCACATAATAAACGAGTATTATGCATTTTTTGAAGGAATTTTGATTAAGCTACGGTTTGAATATGTACAGTGTCAATGGAGTGGTATGGCTTCATTATAAGTGAACATTTATGTGATAACTATTATCTAAACTTTGTATCTCAATCTAAGATTATGCGTTAGACTATTCCTGAGCCAACACATTAGCATCGTCGTTGAGTTCCCGTTCAATGTTGGCATTGTTATTATTCTCTGCAATCTCATTGATATTGGAATCATCATCGTTAAATGGACAACGCTGCTGCTGCGGTTGTTGCAACTCCTGTTGCTGCTGCTCATTGATGCGGTTCTCAGTCTCTTCATTGTCATTACTGGGCAGGTTATTGCAGCTTGGCATTGAGGGACCTGCCTCTAGCTCCAGCTGTTGTTCTTGCGTTTCCTCCTCCTCAAAGAGCTGCTCATCAGCTATTTCCACCTGCTGCACACTGGCTGACAGCTCGTGATTCAACACATTTTGTTGCTCCTCTTCGCAATTGTAGCTTGTTGTGGGCTGAGTGTAGAAGGGCTGCGCCAGTGTCTCATTGTCCTTGGGCACACTTATGATGTCCTCGTTACTTTTCTCAGATGTTTCGGTTAGAGGTAAATCAACCTGCACCTTGTCCGCTTGACTGCAAACGCTGGTGATTACCAAGCTTAAAGCTGACGTTGATGCCAACTGAGACTCTTGTGGTTCACTGACCGTTTCCTCAAGGTTGTCATGCAATTTGAGAGGTGGCTCTAATTTCTGTGATGCTGGTTTGTGTGCTGGCACGCTTTGTGGCTCTATGGAATCTGGCTCCTCTAGCGGCACAGCATTCCGATCTTCTAGCGCGTCACTCACTGGCTCTATTTCTTTTCCCTCTTCCAATATAGCATTTGAAACGATGTGCGATTCAGCGAGGTTATCATGTGGCTCCAATGCGGGTTCCAATTCCTGTGACTTATAATTTGGTTTCTCCTCTTGCACTTCCGACACGCTTTGCGTGTCAGTTGTTGCTTTCTGTTCTATCTTCATCATCTTGGTCTGGCTTTTTGTTATA
Source organism: Scaptomyza caliginosa (assembly GCA_035044725.1). Taxonomy (NCBI): domain Eukaryota; kingdom Metazoa; phylum Arthropoda; class Insecta; order Diptera; family Drosophilidae; genus Scaptomyza; species Scaptomyza caliginosa. Next base: position 2,106,788 of record JAWNNR010000686.1, read on the forward strand.
GCCAACTTGTCTTGTGGCTCATTGCGAGTCTCTGTTTCGTCTAGGTCATTTGGTTCTTCTTCTAGCTGCACACATTCAGCGTTTACGGGCATCGTCTTCAACTCGCTTTGCGTAGTCTCCTCTAATTTATCTGGTGGCACTTCCTGCTCCGTTATCACTGAATCGGGTTGAGATTCTTCATTTGGTGGTTTACTTGGACATTGTTCCTCTAAAGGCGGAAGCTCGATTTCACGATAAATGCGAACCTCCTCTTCCTCATAGGTATCCATATTTTCCTCTGCTTCATCAGCGGACGAAGCACTATCTTCATCATCATCATCGTCTTCATTGTTTTCATCATTCACACTTTCGTGCAATCCATTGTATTGCATGTTATCATATTCACTGCCATTAAGATCGACATCAGAAATGTGCAACTCATTTTCTTGCTTAATAATCACGCTGCTTAGATCCAGAGTATTGACGTAGCTTGTGACTCCGTCAATTTCCTCGTTGTGATTATTTTCGATATGCTGTTGCTCTTGCTCCTGTTCATCCGCATAGCCTCGATTGGCAGGCTCTGGCTTAATGTCGAGTATGTTAAATGGCACCGTCGAACCGCTCTCCACAGAAACGATTTTTGGAATCTGAGATTCAACATGTGGTGGTTTCGATGTACATGCCGCCCTTCCAGTGCTTTTTCGCGCCGTTGACTTTGTGATACTTTTCTCCTGGGGATTGGCAGGCATTTCAGTTGGCGGCAATTCGTTGGGCACCGCTTCCACAGCGTTCTCCGGCGGCAGTGCTTCCTCGGCCATGGCAACACCACTCGCAATGTGTGTAATTTTCATAAGACGATCGAGCTCTAAACGATTTGGTTTTACATCTTCTGTCTCTGTAGCCACCTGATTAGTTTCACCAAAGCTGCTGTCCAGCTGGCGCATTGGAATACTTGTCATTGGTTGAATTTTGGCTTGAAGCTCACAGTTATCTGCATAACTGGCATCTACACGTTCTTGCTTTACTGTCACACTTTCATGGTTTCCAGCCCCTGCTGTAGCTTGTAGTGTCTCATCAATTGGGAGTTTGGGATCATTGAATGGCCCCTCTTCCATGTCCTTGTTGCGTTCCCTGTGTTTACGTTTTTTCTTCTTTTTAGCACTCTTTGACTGCTGCAATTCGTTGTCATCATCTACTATTGATGAATTAAGCTGCCCGTGATTCTTGGTTATTTTTAGCTTGAGCTTAAGCGGCTCTTGTTTTATTTGCTCCTGTTTCTCATAGCATTCATCTATTAGCTCCTCCTTAACGGATACAGATGACGCTGCTGTTGCATCTGCTCCATCATCGCTATCATCGTTGTCAGCATGGAAATCATCACATGGAGGTGGTTCATCATCCAGTTCACTTTCCGCCTGCAGCCCAGTGTCATCGATTAGTACCTCCGGCTCATGCTTGATACTGACCAACGTATTCATTGTATTTTTAAGAAGTTGATCGACGCGTTTCAAATAGTTTTTAGATGAAACACGATCACTACACCGGCCAACTGTGTTGGACACAGATGGGGCACATACAGGAGGCGATGCTAAGCGCTCTAATATAACAAATGGTTGCATATCCACATCGTGGTCAAATCCGATAGATGAATGGGCATTTTCCTCCACTTCCAAATCGTTTTCATTCTTAATGCGCACCTCAGCCTCATTGCCAGCTACTTTAGGCACTATGTGCTTCGAGTGACTTAAGTAAATCTTAGCACAATAAGGTGCATGTCGCATATAAGAGACTTCGCTATTTAGAGCGCAACTACATCCGCCACATTTTCGGGTCCGCCGCGCGCAAGGATGTGTATTATAAAAGTAGTTTGTGAGAAACGTTTTCTTGCACAGCGGACAAACGCGATCCAACACCAGAAGTTCAATGGGAGTTGTCAACGTGTGCTCGCGCAAATGACGAGTGAAGGCATAGTTATTAGCAACGTTGACGTCGCACCTGGGACACTTATAAGGCGTTTTAGAGAGCTTGTGCCATAGTTGATGGGCTTTGATATCGCTGGGATTGTGATGACTTTGATTGCAGGCATTGCAAAAGTAACGCATCACTGTGGGTACATGTGAGACACTTTTATGCTCCTCAGCCAGTTCCTTGCTTTCAAATCGCTCGCCGCATACGTTACAACTGGCCTTACGTGGTTTCTTGCCTGAAAAACTTTTGACATCAAGGTCTTGTGGCTCTTCCTTACTGTTAAGAATATATCATTACATTTCGATTAACGTAAGATTTATAATATAACATACACTTCTGTTTTGCTTGTTGTTAGATGCTGCATGCGTTGTTTCTTGCGCCAGCTAATGGGCTCATTTTTAACAACTTCTAAGGCCATCTCCTTCGCACTGGACTTTGTAGTGATACAACTGCTTGCACCTACCGAAGCAGTTTCATCCGTTTTGCGTTTACGTCCACGCTTGCCGATTGTTTGAGGTTCACTTTTAATGATTTGTTTCACATCTATCAACTGCGTGAAGAGAATATCGTTTAACAATTTATAGAATTCTTACAATGGTACTACCTTTTGGGGCTCTGATTGCTTGAGTCCCAGTAATTTGCGTGTTTGATCGTTCGTTGCGTAGCACATTTCTCGATACTCGTAAAAATCATTGATTTTATCCACGCATAGGCTGCACATTGTCTGCGGCATTTTGTCATTGTGTGTCACCTACAAAATGGAATCTTGTTTTTTTGTGTCTTGCTTATAATATTAAGATGTCACTTACCATAAAGCCAACCAGTTCAAAAACCTTTTGGCAAAGTGTGGGCTCATCTAGGTCTATAATGTCGCTTGCATTAGGTAGAATCTTTACCTTGGTCGGATTATCAATACCGCACAGACGACAGATTTTATACAAGTTTGCCTTGAGTGCCGCATCAATCTTGAAAGCAAAGCGCTCCATTTTGATGTATCGGTAGTTGAAAATCGCGTTTTTATGCTTTTGCTACATATTTATAGTTCAAGTTGGTGCAAAAGTTTTTTGTTTATTGCCCGCAAAAATCAGTGTGGCCAAATATTGTTATATATTATTAAATGGTCACTCTGGCCAGGGATGCAGCTTAAACAAGGCATATAGTGAGTAGCCGTAAACAATTCGATAGTGATGAGCAATATAGTGATTTTGTTAAATCCATAGCATCGATGAGCTATGAAATTTACGAAGTATTAGATGTTTTGAAAAGTCTAAATTTTACTATTAAGATAGAGTTGCTAAAAAAATAATTTCATAGTATTGAAAAAGTTTTTATAAATAATTGCGATGAGCTATTCTTGGTGATAGTTACATTAATGATTCTTAATAAATGCATTTTCAATTCTTGCATGCACAACATATGCAATCAACACGAAACTGTTTTGCTGATATTGAGAACAGTTACAATGAGAACATACGCTCAAAAATAATTTGGTGAATCTTAATACAAAATTATTACATGTGATAAGTTTGGAGTTTATTCGTCGAACTAGAAATACACCTAGAAAATGCAGTGACTAGTCACAGATTAACCGATATTGACATCACTACGCAGTCGTAGAAATCTAGATATATACACAAAACCGAGAACTTTAAAAACGAAGTGCAAATATAAGTGTGAAAAGTAAAAATAATAACAATGCAGACCATGGAGCAGTATCTCAGTCGAAGAGAAAGCGGCTGGCTATTGCAAAATGGGCACATGGGCGACGAGAACTTTGTGATGCGACGCATCTACAGTTCAATGGGCATGTTCAACAGTTATCATTCCAACTGCAATCCTGGCAGGGCAGGACACGACACAGGTGCCATCTTCAATTTGGAGTTCAATGCCGAAGGCAACGTTGTGGTCGCTGCTACCGAACGCAAATGTGTACTTGTCTTTGACGCTGTGACACAAAGAGAGATTATCAAAATACCTGATGCGCACAGGGATAGCGTTAATTGTGTAAAGTAAGTTTGCCTACTGCTGTGAACAGAACCCTCAAATCTAAACAATATTTTTATTTTGGCTAAATAGATTTTATGACGATCGTCTCTTTGCTACTGGCTCCGATGACTTTACAGTTGCACTTTGGGATTTACGCAACATGAAGCAAAAGTTGCGTCTGCTGCACGGTCATTCCAATTGGGTCAAGAATATTGAGTACTCCTCGAAGGACAAGCTGCTGGTGACATCCGGCTTTGATGGCAGTATTTTTACCTGGGACATTCGATCGCAGACGGAGCATGGCCTGATCTCACAGCGTGTTTTTCATGCCAGCGGTTTGATGCGCTGCCGTATAGCACCAGAAGGCGATAAATTGGTTTTGTGCACTAGCAGCGGCTACATTATGATTATACATAACCTGGACTTAACCACACTACACAAGGATCTGTGCGGGTTTAGGGTAATTGATCAAAAACCTTGCCCTTTGAGTTGACATCTTCTAAATTCTATTGTACATTTTTAGCCTGGCATCTATAGGCTCATGCAGTTGGGTGAGCAGTACATACCCCAAGCAGCTAAATACGATCATGTCTTTGGAAAAAGTCAGACAAAAAATAGGGTAGAGCTGGTTAGCGATTTTCCCGAACAAAATGATGCCGAAATGATTATGGCACTACAAATACATCCGCAATGCCGATGCATTCTAACACGCAACGTGAGCTGCGATGAACAAAGCGAATGGACTTGCATACATGATATTCACGAGGAGCCAAACACCACATCTGATGAAGAAAGCGATGACGGCGATGACGACGATGAGCCCTCAACGAAGAAAAAACGACATCGATTACCACAAGCAGAACGGACGGAAGCGGAACAGGATGTGGAACGGGCCAGATCGAGTGAACAGGGACAGCCACCGGAGGAAGAGCCAACCATATTACCGAGACGAACGCCACCGACGACTCAACGTCCGGATGGATTTATACCGGACATCTGGGCTGCCGAGGTGACAGTCCAAGAGCGTGCTATACGCCAAAGTCGGTCACGCAACACCGCAAACCATGTGAGTGGCTATAATTTTGTATATGCGATCAGCAGCGGAGTGTTGCCCTTGCGCACAATTGAGGGACATCCAGTGGTTCTTCGTAACGGGGAGTCGAATGCACGCGTGGCTGATGATGCAGAGGCAAGCGGTAGCGTAAATACTAGCAGTGGTATAAGCACCAGTGATCTTACCACGCTCTCCACTGGTCCAAACAATGAACCAAATCTTCTCAGCATTGTGCTCCGTCCACGAATGCAGATGCAACAGCTGAGCAACATAACGGCTGTGGCGACAGCGTATGAGAATCCAACGCACAAGATTCTGGAGAATGCCAAGAAACTATTGTACTACGCGTCCGAGACCAACAACAAACCAGGGTTCATCAAGGAACCTGGCTTTTCGGCAGATGGCCGCGTTATATGCTCACCTTATGGAAATGGTGTGCGACTACTTGGCTATCAGGATAATTGCAGTGATTATCCAAGCAAGCTGTTTATTAACGAGATGAAGCAAAGTCCAAGGCAACTGGTCGAGCTGGCCAACATAATTGAGCATCAAGATGTTGTGCTTTGCGCCAAATTTAGCCCCAAAGAACCGTTACTTGTCACAGGCTGCAATGGTGGCGAGGTATCCTGGTACAGGCCATGCCTCTAAGATGTGCCACAGATAGCTCTAATATCCAAATTGTGTGTTACTTATTCTAGCTCTTAGCGACGTTAATTCATTATTCTCCTCTGACAAATAAAACAAAATGTAATTGGTAACAAATTGTAATGCATATGAATGGTAACAACAGCATACCGTTTTAATTAAAATCCTTTATTATATGAATGTATATAGATTTGTGTTTGCTTTTTTCGTAATTGTATTGTTTCTGTGTTTTGCCGTCTACAGTGAGGTTTGCAAGTATATTCACATATTTAATTACATTATTGCATATGTATACGTACATACATATATTTATATATATATGCTACATATTTGTAGTTGTGTATAATAAGAATCTTTATAAAATTACAAATATCGTAATGTTATCTACTAATTTAACGGTTTGTCTGTCTAATAATAATTGCCATAACCGCTCCACTGTCCATAATTGTAGCCGGCACCGGCACTAGCCCCACCAGAGCCATAACCTCCACCCCATTGATTGTAGTACGAGTCGTAGGATTGCTGTTGCTGCTGTGCCGGATAGGCTCCACTGTTCTGCTGAGCATAGTAGGCACTCGAGTTGGTATAATTGTAGTTGGCATTCGCTGCTGCCGACCCACCATTGTTATAGGCAGCAAGGGGTGCCGATAATCCACCTGCTGTGGCGGCGCCGTCCTTTCCACCAGTGGAATTCTTGCGACTAGGACTGCTATCGCTGTTAAGAAACGGTTTTAATTATTTATTTTTAAACGAAATAATATTAATTTATTTACCTTTTCTTCGCCTCATTTGCCTTGCTGAGTGCCTGTTGCAGTGCACGCTGTGCATCCTGTAACCCCTTGGCCGTGCTACCAAAGTCTTCCAGAAACTCAACTTTGCGCTGTGCAAAAAGCACTTTCTGGTCGGGTTCAATATCAACGCGTGCCATAAACTTTTCCATTATTTGGACGACCTCGTGCTCAACAACTTGCGGTCGCTGCAGGCACAAATCTATCATTTGTAGAGCGACACGTGTGTTAGCAGGGTCACGTTCTAGCGCTTGCTGAAGAACCTCCAGACCAGCGTTTAGATCGTTGCAGATCTTGTTGAGGAATCGGGCATACTTTATGGCCAGGCTGCCGGCAATCGCTTTATTCTTGCTGCCTTCAATGTAGTGTTTGTAGAGTTCCCTGCATTTGTCTAGGGAACCACGTCTTCGTTCTACGTTAATACGACGATAGGCAATCTGAAGAACATTGGGACAACGTTGCTCAATTCGTTCAAGCACTTCGGCGGCACCATCAAAATTAAGCTGACACTCTTCAAAAGCGGCCCACATTAAATGCAGACTGGGCTTGTCCGGATGATGGATGCGACAGGCGCGTCGGAAGACGTCACGTGTTATGTTCAAAATATCATTGCTTTGATCACCACTCAGCGACTCCAGATAGCGAAGCATCTTTAGCCAAAACTCATCATACAAGGCGCAAGCAATCAGACAGCGTTCAAACAGTACAAGAATGCGTTCACGATCACCTTTCTCGATCTCAAAGTCCAAATAGTCCTTCCAGTTCTTAAGCTGGGCACGCTCCAGTGGCTTGACATGAAAGTAGGGACGCTTAATGCCCTCCTCAAAGGACCAACGCGCAGTGACTGCACCAACGGTAAGCTTATGCAGCTTGCGGCGCGCAGAAATAACCTTATCCTTGAGTGCAATTGTTTCCTCTTCGGTGAGAGTGCTGAGATCGCTGAAATCAATTGTTGACGGTTTCGATGATGAGACCGTGGATGTGGATGAAGATTCGTTTATGGTCAGATCAGTAGACGTTTCTTCAACAGATGCTTCACTGGTTTCTTTGGCCTCCTTACCATCGGCGGAAGATTCCTTTTGTTTATCATCGCGTTCACGATCCTTTTCACGTTCACCCTTAGCTTCTTTGGAGCTCCCACTGTCTCGTCGGCTTTTAGACGAAGATTTTGAGGACTTGGTCAACTGACGATCGTGCCATTCCTTACGCAAACGTACTAGCTCCTCACTGCTAATGGTGGCGGTAATTGCATGTTGATTAATAACATCCTGAAAACTGCAATATAAACAATTATTATATTAAAATCAAAAATATTATACAAAATCATTACATACTTGTCAAAGTGTCCGTTATAGCCTTGAGTGGGTATGGTGAGCAGACGATCGTAAATTTGAACGACACGCTGATAACGCTTTGATTCGTTCTCCCAACGTATGTACGCATCCCAGAGCTTATCGGAACGAAACTCTAGGCCGCATGCTTTAATCGCTCTTTCGTACTGGCTGCGTATAAACTGCTCGTCGTCGCCATGATTTGATTTGATGTGCATAAGATAATGTATCCATAGATCCACTGATAGTGGTATGGCTTCGAGGCCGCGCTCAAATACCTACATATGTTATAGTATTTATATATTTTTTTTTTGCATTCGAGGAACAAAGTATTTGGTTCGGTTTTTGAGGTATTTTGATTGTTGTTGATCGCAGAGAAGAAATAGAAATGTTTACAAAATTTGAAAAAGCACTTTAGTAGGTACCAGACATATCTTTAATTAGGTTAACTAACTTGCTTCTGGTTTTTTTTTTGTTGTTTTTGGTGGTTATGTCGATGCTTCGTAAACTTAGGCACTAGACTAAAATGATCTTAAATAAGCTTAGATAACAATACATAATAAAATAGACACAAAAATAGCACACGAATATTGAGTTTTTTTTTTGCACAGATAGACTTAAAAATTTCATTTAAACGCCATTTGTACTTACTTACGGCCTCGCGAGAACGTGCTGTAGGAGTCGAAGGAGTTGGTTGTAGTGATAACGATAACGTGCGAAGAGAGCAGAAATGTTGGCAAACGAACAAAACGATTGACTTGTAAGTCAAATAGGAGATTGATTGATTGCATGTGAAACTGGTGTACAACTTACGTTGTGGAAATATAACATCAATTTGGTTATACATATATATGTAACAACAAGAACTGCATCCATGTGCGTGCCCCACATCAAGAATAAAACTGTATGTCAACTAGCCCGTGAGATCATGATTGATGAGTATTAAGAACAGTGAACGGTTTTAGCTGAAGTACAACTTAGTGAACACACATTTAGACTAGAAAGAATATTATTTAAAACCACACACTGCAACGATGGGGCGAAAAAGATTTGGAGTCAACGATTGAAAGGTCAGTTCATAATAATCATTTTTTTTTTTTAAACAAAATTTAGAAACTCCATTAGGTAGCAAATATAAATTATATCATTAGACTAAACAAATCTTTTTGCATATGGACCACTCAATTGAAGACACCCCTTTCTATGCTGAGAGCTGTGACGACCAAAGGTTAGGAGGTATAATTTCCTTTCACTTCCGTAATTTAGGGTTTGTTTGTTTTGGTAATTTTTTGCTTTTATTGAATGTAGTTGTTTTTATTCAGTTATAATAAATTGCATTATAACAAATATGAAATATCAAATTGTCGTAATCGTAAGAGTAAGCGTAAAACAAAGAATTGCAAAAATATGTTTAATTGCATCAAAATTTATGTTGTACTCACCTTATAGCAGTTGGCCTTAATACCCTTGCGCTTCTCGTAGTCCGCATATTTGCGCCAGTAGCCATAACAGTATGGATAGTGCGACAGGAATGTGTCGTAAGCCTCACGCGCTGCCTCAGCATCGGACTAAAAGGTATTTAGCAGTTAACTCAATGTTCATATATAGGTTTAATGGAAATATACCTCACTGTCCACGTACTGTAGTAGATATGTCCAACCGGTGAAGTCAGATGCATCATCTTTGACAACACGCCAGTATTTGTCAAGGTCGGGCAACTTTTTGCGCTCTTTTTCCTTGTCCTTTTCTTTGTCTTTGTCCTTTTCTTTGTCTTTATCACGCTCTTTTTCCTTCTTTTGGGTGTCCTTTTCTTTATCCTTATCCTTCTGCTCGCCATCTATTTGAAGTTTTTAGATACAGTTGCTCAGTTAACATTCTAGATTCAATATCTATAATTTTCTCACCTTCATCTACCCTGGGACGCTTCTCAAGCGGCGGCTCATCATTACTTTCTGATGTTGGACTGCCAGGATTATACTGTTCAGTGGATTTGACTTTTGTGCCCGTTTCACTTTGGCTCTTTTCGTCATCATCTTCTGTAGACTGCGGCAGATCAGCATATTTGCCAGCTTTACGCTTTACACTGACCTTTGATTCGTTAACATTATTATTGTTATTGTTGTGTGTGGGCAATTCATCCTCGGATATGACTTCAGCATCGGCTGGCAACTCGGCGCGCTGAGGTGCAGGCAACTCCTCATCGGAGACCTCTTCGGCATCGTTTATCTCTGGCTTGCTTGGTGGCGGCAGTTCATCCTCTGATATTATTTCCGTATTTACAATTGTTGCATTGCTTGTGTCCATCATATCATCACCCAAACTCTCGGCAATTGCATGATGTGAGCTCGAGTCATCCGACGAATTTCGTTTACTTCCGAGCGGCTGGAGTACGTCTGCTACATTAGACTCAAAGTCTGACTTTTTGTTGGTATCGCTCTCATCATTGCCCGCCACAGAAGGTAAACTGTTGGCATTATCACCAACAAGAGAAGCTAAAAGAGAGGTATCGACGCCATCTTCGTTTCGACTATTTTCTTTAACATCGTCACTAGTCTCCGAATGTTGTTCTGTAACGGCACCAAAAGGGAATGAGGAACTCTTTTCATCCACTCCACCAGTAGTTTCTGTGGTTGCCAACATCTCCACATCATCATCCTGCTCTTCATATCGTGCCTCCTCTGTCGCAGCGTGCTCCTGCTCTTCCTCCTCAGCAAGCGCCAGCATTGGTTGACTATTTGCTTCGACTTCCTCCTCTTGATCACTCAACTACAACGAAAATATGATTATACATATAGATACTGCTTAACGATCAAACAATAATTAGCTTTGTTTTGCTCGTTGGTTTGCTGTCAGTTGGCCCTTGCAGATAATCATGTGGAAGCCATCATTAGCGAATGGAACAACGCCACATCCGCATGAAGATGCATTTTTTTCATCAAACTGCAAACCAAAACAAAAACACACATGTGTCTGAGTTTGTATGTTGATACTGACCTGCGCGTGCCGCTTAGATGTGCGTCGTGTTGTTCGCGTTGGTAGTGGTGCTGATGCCACCGGGCGGCCAGAGCGTGTTCGGCGCCCTGAAATTTAAGTTAATTTCAAATAACAATGAAAAATACTTTTAGTTCTGCATATGCATTTGCGTGCATGTATGTGTGCGTGCTTTGCCAAATGTGGTGGGTTTTACGTATGCCGCGTGATGTTCACGTTTTTCTTTTTATTTTTTTTCTGTTAGTCACAGGCAAATTTGTTGCTGAGCATTAAATTGCTACACGAGCAATGTGACTAACAGTTCACGGAGCACTGTAATAAACAATATTTGATGTTTTTTTCCATTATATTTACCGGAATTCTCAGTTACAACGTTTTCGTCTTGTTCAGACGCCATTTTTACATTAGTGACAAATAATGTGGTCACACTTTATACAATATTATAAAACTGGCCAAAACAACAGTGTGGCCGTATCATTTTAATGGTAAAATCCAAATGCTTTATATAAGCAAAGCATATCGATTGATGGCGTCTGTGCAACCCTTAAATGCATAGGCGTCGCATCTTACAACACTGTTTGTCAAAATGGCGACTTGAGTATTCATAGCGTGACAAAAACAAAGCGCATTTCACAATATTTTTGGTGTTTTTGTGCATAATTTAAGTGTTTTTTCGTGCAAAATCATCCGAAATGTATAAACTAATAGTGCTGTGACAACAAACAATTAACCAGTGTGTAAAACTTGACAGCGCCAGCGCTAGAAATTAAAAAACGCCGACCGCATAACCTTTACGTGTCGCAGTTGCGAATGGAGTGTAAAGGCAAAGCAAAGAGAATGAAAGAAGAGGCGCCAAGCAAAAAATTGCCGCCTAAATTATATGGCGGCGATTTTGCGGCTAATGCAGGTACCCCCACCAAAGCTGCCCACGATGAGATACTAAGCTCCCTGCTGCGCATCAACAATTTCGATTCCATATCGAGCATCAAAGACGAATCCCTTGACATTGATCTGTCTGCTTGCGTGACAATTAGCTCGGCGAGTTTTATTAACGGCAACAGCCTTTCCTCCACTGACTTTTGGCGCGTACTAGACGAAAGTGCACAAAACAACACGGAGCTAAATTTGTCCTCAGATGTCTGTAGAGAGGATTTAAGTGCTCCAAGTCCCAGTCCCACACACAGTGCAGGTGCGAATCTATCGAATGGCAGCGCCAGCGACAATCACAATTCCGAGTTTAACGTAACCTTCCTGCGGCCGGAGCCGCCAAATGCGTTTACAAACTCACCCTTCAAAAAGATCGCACCAACAACGACGACACCGATTAAGCTTCCATCACCGGAACAGTTGCCCATGGTTCAACAAGCACAACGAAAACCTCGACTTCCCGCTGCTACAGCTGTGCGCTTAAAAGTGTTTAAGGAGGAGCTGTTTGATGAAAAGGAGCACCCCTTAAAAGAATCACAGCTTTTGACCAAAGTAGAGCATAGTGAGACGGATCATCTGCCGCCAGCGTTCACCATATTCCAACAACCACAGCAACAACAACAGCAGCAGCAATCGCCGCCTGTGAGTGATATGCCGCCACCGGCAGTGCCGCTGGATTTCAAGGCAAAACTGGAAGTAGAAACACCACCGCCGCCACTCTACAAGTGCCTGGACTGCAACGGCTTGATCCTTGACAATCAGCAGCTAGTTAGTACACATAAGGCGGCAGCGCATAGATTACGCATTACCTACAACTGCAGTGAATGCCAGCGTGAGTTTGAGCTGCTGGCGGGTCTCAAGAAGCATCTAAAGACGCATCGCACCGAGGGACGCAAGGATACGTGGAAGAAGTGCCCTGATTGTGGCAAATGGTAAGTTTATTAAATGAGATTCAGGCCCTTTTAGTTTACTTACTCTGTTGTATTTAAACTTCTAGCCTAAAGCTAGGCAGCATGTGGATGCACCGGAAGATACATAGTGACAACAAGAAGTATCAGTGCGATATTTGTGGGCAAAAGTTTGTGCAGAAAATTAATTTGACGCATCATGCGCGAATTCACTCCTCGGAGAAACCCTATGAGTGTCCCGAATGTCAGAAACGTTTCCAGGAGCGCTCCCATCTACAGCGTCATCAAAAATATCATGCTCAGACGCGCTCCTATCGCTGTGAAAAATGTGGCAAAATGTACAAAACGGAACGTTGCTTAAAAGTGCATAATTTGGTGCATCTAGAGCAGCGTCCATTTGCATGCAATGTGTGCGACAAGAGCTTTATAAGCAACTCAAAACTGAAGCAGCATTCGAATATACATACGGGCATGCGACCGTTTAAATGCAACTATTGTCCGCGCGATTTTACCAACTTTCCCAATTGGCTGAAGCATACGCGACGCCGTCACAAGGTTGATCATAAGACTGGCGAGCATCTTGAGAATATTCCCTCCTACTGCTCCAAGAAATCAACAACAACCAAGGCGCAGAAGGCAGCCGCAGCTGCTGCGGCAGCTGCAGCGGCAGCAACCGGATCTCCAGCCACAGAGGAGCCCCAAGTCGCAGCTGAAGGAGTGGTGACAGCTACCTCTAAGTCCCAGACAGCCAAAGCACCAGCGACTCAAGCTGTTAAGCAGACACGCAAAAAGAAGCAACCACAACAAGCGACTCTTGCCGCCTTGGGCATCACTTTGCCAGCAGGCACAGCATTGCAGCAGGTGCATCCGCAGCCAACACAGCCTAGTAAGCAGTCAAATGTTGCTAACACACCACTGCTGGCACCACCAGCAGCCACAACAACAGCTCCACCTAAGCAAGTAAAAGCGAAGCGAGAGCGCAAACAGCTGGTGCCCAAACAACTGCAACAGAAGCCACCAGCGCCAGCAAATAACAATTCTCACTCGGTGCCCGTTGCAATGCCTCAAATTAAAAAAGAGCCATTGCAGACACAAGGACCATTCCTTGACCTGCACGGCCTTAGTCTCACATCAGCCGAGGAACTGATTATGGAGCAGGCCTTGGAGATGGAGGAGTGCGGACTGTATGATACACCTGTTGGCAACACCGAAATGGGCACCTCAGACAATGCAACCTCTTCGGATGCAGCAACTGCCCTGCACTTTCAAATAAAAAACGAATTACCCGATGAACTACTACCTGACGACGATTTCTGTAAGTTCTCATAAGTTAGACGCTGGAATAAGTTCTCATATTTTATGTTTTTGCCTTGCAGTGCCTCATAAGTCGAATAATGGCAATCGCCTAGCCTGTCCCTCACTGGAGTCATCACCATTCTCTTCACCTGCATCAATGGAACTGGCAGCGGTATCCACAGCAAGCAGCAGCACCACATCAACATCGGCAAATGTGAATACGGGACGTGCTGCCAACTATTATTTGCCAGCATTTACGCTAAATGCGCAGGGCAAGCTAACCAGTTGCACCAGCACTGGAGCGGGACCAGTGGGCAATGGGCTTGTCAATGGACCGACAACAGTTTCTGTGGTTAATATGCCCCTGCTGGTACACTCAAATCAAATGTTGCCTTCCGTGGACACGCTGCTCTTCACCACACAGACGGGCAATCGGTTCTTCTCCGGCAAGATAGCAGCCAATGGCGGCCCAGTTGCGACGACGACGACCCATTTGACATGATCGCACGACGGCTAAATGCCGTCGTCCAAATCTCAACGATCTCCTGTGTCTTAATTAAGCTAGGGTTTGCGACCACTTCCGCTTTGCCAGAGAATATATATAAATATATATATACATATACTTATAGGGCAATGATTCGGATTATCTTCAGTATAGTCCTTAATATATATATATTTTAAGAATATGTAGTATGACGCTATATTTTTGTTTTGATTAAGTAGGCCATAAGCTGATTTCTATTTAGATTTAAGTAAATTTGTAAATACAATAACACCATGCACACACACATACATCCATTTATACACACGGATATACAAACATGCAAACACACACGCATTTTCATATGTGATTATGGATACTTTTGATTTACCACCAACAAACATTTTATGATTTTTGCGCTTTACACCAATTACAATAAAAACCAATAAAATTTTAAAAGATTTTAATTAAAGTTTTCTTAGCATTGACTTTTTACCAAAAGTGCGTGTCAAACTGTTGGCAAAGAAAATACTCGAGCGAAACTGCATTTATTTGTTGCACACACAAAGCTGCTTGCAACGAAGACGTTTAAGTTCTGCACACAAAGGCTGCCAACTGAGAAACTATTGAGAGTGTCTACAAACACTTGTACCAAAAATGAAAGTGTACATAGTTTTCGTTAAGTAGGTTGCTGAAATGGCTATGCTGCAATCACATACATGAATATGGTCACTATAGTCTGATTTATGTTTCTTAATCAAGTTCTTACACCAGTTATACAAACATGGTTGCTGCACTGGATAGGTTATGGTTAAATAAATAAAGGTGCAGCATACTTATAGGTGTCAACATGAAAAAAGAGCCAAGCCAGTTTAGAATATGGTAAATTGATAAAATAACGTTTAAGAACTTTTGGTGACTAACATATTCTAAACTGATTGTCATACAATGGTTAGGTTGTATAAATTATGGAAAAAACAGAGGGCACTTGGCTCATTAATTTAAATTAAATTCCATTTCTTCCCAAAACAATGGCAATAATTTCTCAAGACACAAATATTAAAAATACTCATTAAACAGCAAGAGACAAAATCATGTTGTAAAGTCTATAAAAAAGAAAAGAAAACCCAACATTCGACATGAAAATCTTGTTCTTAAAACTCGCAAGAAAATTTGAATAATAATTTATTTCACTTCTTTGAAGGGGTTGATGTTGTTGTTGTTGGACTTGGACCTGGACCTATGGACCACAAAAATGGTGAAAAACCAGTTTAGTAGTTTTTTTTACCGTTTATATGTTATTTTGCCTCTTGTGGACAAAAGGATGCAACGTCTATTAGAACTTTTATTTTTTTTTTAGTAATTTCAGCTGCGTTGCAGCTTCCGCGAGTTCATAGTCCCGATGGATGGTTGAATGGATAGATGGATGGATGAAAGGAAGGAAGGATGGGTCACGCACACACGCATATACGCACACACACACACACACACACATGATTTCCTATAGGAACATGAGCATATGAAATTCAAAACCCGTTTTATATTTTTATTCACAACGTTTGTGTTAAAAAAGCTGCACAGCGTCCAGCATTTAATCTTCTGCACAGGCGCAGCTCGACAGAAAATTAGAAAGGATTTGTTTGGTCAAATGCTTGGGCTGCCATCAAATTTGAATATATAAAACCCTAAAGGGGCGGCATTGCTGCCCAGGGGTCGTTCCATCCTTTGCTGCTGATCCATATGTAATTTAATCGGGGGTAGCAAAAGTGTTGCATTGTAACTTTATAATTTTTAGGTCAGCTTCAAAACTGCATACAATTCCAGCATCCTTTTTTTTTCTTGTTCGTCTCATTTTTAACTGAACATTGTCAGAGTTTTCCGCTCTTTTATTTGCATATATTTTTTTTTTACTTACTGTTTTGGTTGCCGTTAAAATTGAATAAAAGGTCAGTTTTCCTATTGGTTTTTTGATGAATGGAAGCTTTTTCAAAAATGTGGTTAGTTATTTTTGGTTTTAGGGTGGTAATAATACATAATTTGAGTATAGGCATATTAAGATAAGCTAATCTAATTACACTACAAACAGAAATTATTAGCGATGGCTGGCAACAAACAAACAAAGTAACGAAAATATTCGAAAATTCTTCGGGGTCAGAGTTTGCGTTTTCTACTTTTGTGCCATTTAGTTTTTATTTTATTCTTTTAATACTTTTTCCGTATTTAGCCTGAATAGCATTGAATTCGTTGTTGGCTATAGTTTGGCTCATTAATCTGCATGACTATTGCCACGACGGGGCCATAAATATCGGCTTAATGTGACATTGACCCACAAAACCAATCCAGGGCCAGAGGCCTCGACTAAGCCAAACTCTGGCCGTCTACGGTTGAATGGATGAATTACTACGGCAAGCTGACATAACAATAAGAAAAAGGAAACCCCAAGATGCACGATCCTTGAACCAACCCTGCGCTGGGTCAATGAAAAATCGCTTCAATTTTGAGGCAAAAATCTACAAATTCGTCACAAAAAAAAAGAAGCAAAGTAGGAAAAATGGGTAAAATGCTTTAAGGCAAGGGTTGCCAAAGGCCAAGGCAGGGCAACGTCAATGGCAAGCAGCCGTTTTTTTTTTTGAATTCTTTCTTTATTGTTTACCTTTCACCTCTGTTCGTAATTTACTGTGAACCCGATCAAGGATTGAGGATTTGAAGATGATGCCTATCTGTGACGTTTCTTGGGGTTGCTTCTACTGCAAATATAACAGCTAAGGAAGGACCTTTAGCTCTTGCAATTTCTGCGTTTTGCACCCTTTGATACCAGTTTGGTTATTTGATCGCTCGTAAATTTCTGCCACTCGCTCAGCGATTGTAATCCTTATAGGCGATTTTTGCACTGTGGGAATTTTAAATTTCCTATCGTTGCCTAACATTTGAGAAAATGCGAAAAACTTTTGATCGATGGCCGTATAGGGTTTCAATGAAAAAGAAAATAGGTTGAAGTAAAACTGGAAACTTTACATGCTTTATAGCTTAATTATTTATTTTTATTTACACACTTTCACACTGCTCTCATTTAAATAAAACGCTTTGCGGTTTTCTACAATTGACCACAACACACTTTTTCCCCTATTTTTACAATCGGTTTTTGGTCGGGAAAAGTGAAAATATAATTTATGTAAATGTTTGTTGTTTGCATGTGACGCGTGTCCAGCCAAAGTTAACCCTTTCGCAGTGACCCAAGTGACCAGTCATTTAGCCCTGGCACGTGCTCTTCATCAAGGACTTCTCGGTGGTCAGTTGGTCAGTTGAAACAAGTTTTGAGATATGATAACGAGAGAGCGAGAGAGAGATCTTCACTACATTCATCTATTCGATTCGCGCATCTCTAACAGGCTGTTAGCTCAATGCAACCCCTTTTTTTCACTTAAATACCCATTAAGTCTGCATAAAGAGGTATAATAAATCTGTGATCACTATAAGCATAGGGTAATGCCTTACCAAAAGGAAGAGTCCTTTAACTAACAGGATATTTCATAGTCAGTCAGTATTGTCTACTGCACACTTTTATTTGTTTTCAGTCAGTTTTTATTTTCATTTGAAATCTTTGTGATTTGAAATTTTTATAAATGCTACATTTTGGCAAAAAAGGATTCGCCATCATTGTGCGTGTAGCGAAAGGGGTAGCTGCGACAGCCAAAGGACAAAGCACAAAGGATGCTGCCTGATGCCTGATGCTGTGCGCCGTTACTTGACAGCGTGTTCAATTGTTTAGGACATACACACACTCACACACACACGTTACGTGTACGCAACACAACAAATTTAGCTGACCTTCCAACAGCAAAATGCCCATAGAATTTAGAAATTGAGCACGCGGAGAGAGAGAGCGGGAATAAAAGGTAGAAATAGTTATTTGATTGAAGAAGAGAATGATTGTGTGCTCTTAAAAATGTTTTTTGTTAAATACTAAAAGTTTTTCTATATTCTAATACTTAGATTCTCACAGCGATTGCAATCTAGTGAAACGAAGTTAACAAAAAAATGTTTATGCAATTCTTGTTTTGCATAATCACTTCCCACAGAGCGTTTAATAGGCAACTGCAAAATTTTCCTCTATTCTTTCTGGCTTGCAAATTTTCTTTCGATTTTTTTTTCGATTTTGCCAAGCCAAGTCATAAATGTTAGCAATATAATTATGCAAATCAATAAGGCGGCGGGATCGAAAGGGTACTGACTGTGTTTTGCCAAAAGGGTTTGTGCAACGTTTCGCTTTTTTTTTTGACTTGTGCCAATGTTATGCAAATTGAAGTCTCGACTTTGCGTCCCTTGATTTGAATCTGATGTGTCTTGTTTTGTTGTTTGGCTTGAACCGTGTTAAAATGTTAATTTTTCTCAAGTGCCAATAGTTGGGCCAAGATGTTATCGTATTTATGGGTTACTTAATTGAATTTCATTTAATATTCATGTATTTCAAATTATTGGTATTTGTGTGAAGTTGATTGGAAATTTTTGCAAATATCCTAGCAGGGAATGGGCTAGAACAGTTTTGATTGATACTTTTATAGATATTTAATTAAGATGCTTTAAGAGTTGATGCAGTTTTCTGGCCTTTTATTTAGGCTCTAACAGAGTCTCTTGCTTTTTATTTAGGCTGTAACAGAATTGAAATATTTTTATTATTTGAGTTAACTTGCTTTCGATATTCAAAGTTTAGGAAACTATTTCTTGTAAATATTCACAATGCAGCTAGTGAAATTTTCTCAAGCCGTTATTGTGGCAATCTGAATATGGCAAAAGATTTTCAGATAATGAAAAAAAGGAAACGCAACCCTTTTCGCAAATAACAGTGCAAGCAGATCGGAAACTTATGAATTTCCCATGCTTGTTGTTTATGCAATTTGCAATATCAAATATCAGAAAAATCTCAAAAGATTTCGCGTAAGCCAGTTGCATGGCGAACCCTTTTGCTCAGACAGGCAGAAAACCGTAAAACACTTTTTGCATAACCTTTTGCAAAAAAAGGAAAAGTGTGTGCAACCCTTTGGTGCAAGCAGAGCTGCAAGACTTTCACATAAATCTTTTCGTGCAGCAGCTGACGTCATTAGGACAGCATTTGTCATTGATTTTTGTTAAAGGATTTGCTGTAAAATTGTATACTTTTTTGATGATTTTCCTGTGCCTGTGGAAATCTGAGACATTTTATAGTCAGACCAGGTTTCATTTTACCCAACAAAAATGATCGATAGCTTGAATGATGAAGAAAATGCCAAGAAATTTTGTCGACGGGTTCGTATATCATGCAAGGGTTTTGGTTCTAGTTACAAGCTTAATACACTTTTTGTATATTGTATAATATTTGTTGACCTTTTGACCAGCAGTCTATCAACATACTTATGAATATGGCCAAATGCTTGCATATATAATCCTATTAATTGCATTATTAGCAGACCAAGGCGAATATCGAACAAACAGCTCAATAAATTTTGTGTGAAAATGTGAGAAATAATCTAGGTAAATTTCAAGAAATACAAAAAAGGCCAAGTAGCTAGGCTAGGCAACCCTCCAACAGCTGATCGGTGGCACATCAGACGTCCATATCAGCATCATCATCATCAATATTTTTTAACCTAATGGACCCTGACCCTGGCCGGCTGCACTAAGCTGTGGCAAAAGTGTCCTTCTGCTCGACTGCTTTCGCATTGAGTCGTTTTGCTATTTTTCTTCAATTTCCTTGCAAGGCATAACTGCAAACCCCAATAATAGGGGTTGAATTGGCCAAAGATTCATTTCTTTAGAGCTGCGCCTAATGTCCTTGCGCAAGTTTTATGCTTGAATGTCCAAACAAATATTAATCAAAGTTGCCAAAAAAAGATAATGGTTCAGGGAATGCACATTCTCATCACTAAATGTTTGCTTAGGATGCAACATTAATACTTCAGTTCAAGGTAAAGAATTTTCTAATTATTGTGGGTTTTATTGTGAAGAAACTTTTGCACTAAAGAAATACATTAAGTTAAAGTAAATCACATTTCGCCTCGTTTTGACAAGAACTCAAGCAAGCTGAAATCTTAAATTGTAAAATAGAAACAGAACGTGCTTCGATCACTGATATCCTTTTGCCAAGAAAAAAAGGATCGTTGTGTTGGCGTTGTACGATTCATTACGCAACTGCCAAAACTACGTTTAAGATTTTTCCACACACAACATTTACAAAGAAGAAAAAACTGAAAAAAAAAACAAAATACATATAGAAAATACCCAAAAATAAAATATATATAAAAAGAGAGGAAACCAATCCTCCCTCAATTGGTAGCCAAAGCCATAACAAGATGTTTCCCGAAACGGCGCATTTGTCTAAGCATGCTGCGTAATCCTTTTTGTAAGGACACGTTTGTGTGTGTATGTTGTACGTGTGAAAGGATTGCGTTGTAAGAGCGAAGAATTTGGGACAAATGTTTCGGCGTTTGCGGCAGATCTTTTCGACAAGCTAACTCAACAGACGCTGCCGAAATGGCAGCTGAAGATGATCAACAATTTTTCCTTCTCAAAACAGAAAAAACAAAAAAAAACCGAAATGTAAAAGGATGCGTTGTTGGGGCGCCGTCTTGTCCTATTTGTTGTGACGATGTAATAAGATTATAATTTCATAATTTCCTTTTCATTTTCTAGTGTTTCTTTTGGCAGAGTTCAAGAAACCTTTGCCAGCTGATCGCACTTAGTTAAAGCAGAAATTTCGCGTAAGGGTTGCAAAAATTAAATGTCTCCAAATGCAACCCTTTAATTATACTTTCCTTTCTTTACCTGTGTCGATTGCATCTCGATTTCCAGCACAATTTAGCAACATTTTGCCCGAATACCGAAGGATAAACAATTTGCAGGATACGCTAGCAAAAGTATCTTATAACACAACATGCTATCATTAATTTTAATATTGTCATTAGTTTTACGCGAAAAAAACCCTTAAAAAAAAACAACATTTAAGATCATTGAAAACCTTAAGAAATCAATAGGAAAATCGTGAGAAAATTGTAACGATCGTAACTTGAGTAAAATTTTGTATTCTTTTTTGGCCAAACTCATAAGGATCATCAATCAAATTGAACACTCGCTGAAAAGGCAAATATTTATGATAAATTATTTAGTCAAGTTCACGTTTGTTTTTCGTGAAAAGCGTGAACATGTCAGAATAATTTCAACAATTTTTACAATTAATTTTCTTGGCAAAATTTTGCTAAAAAATCAAATAATCAAAGATGCCAGCTGTCGTTACATAAACGTTAAAAACGGCTTTCCATTTTTTACAACCCTCTACACCGTTTGCTTAAGTAAATTATGTTAATTTTTTGCAATAAGTACTGTAAAGGATATTTACATATTTTTCAGCGCAGGCGACTTTTATGTGAGGTGGCAACCAAGCAACCAGCATATCCTGCTGCAGTCAGTGTTATGCTAATTATGACCTGTGTTGGAAAACAGGAAGAGGGTTACAGCATCCCCATCCACATACTCATCGAAGAGCGCACGCGCGACTGGTGAATATATATGCAAATAAGCTGAAAAGGATGATGAACCAAATCGATTGGCAAGGGGCGGCAAGTCATCGATTGATTTCGAATATTCAGTGCATTAGTTGAGAGAACTTAGTTCGTTGCTCTGTGAAGCTGTGTTGGTTTGTCACTTGGTTGGTTGGCGAATTGAGATTGAAGTGGATTTACCAATTGTAACCATAATTGAGTGACATGGATAAGAAATTATATGTATGTGCGTTGCTATTGATTACAAAAAAGGTTTTCCCAGAAAATGGCAATGCAGCAACTAATGTAAATCTGCATAAAAATGCGCACAAAAGCACAAAACATAGAATGGAAGCAATTTCCTTAACGCTTTGTGCTCCATAACTGACATGTTTTATTTGTGTATGCTAGTTGTATGTAGAAATTTGCATATGCGAGTTTCAGTTACAAATGTTTCGAAATGAAAAACTTTTGTGTATTGGCTTTTGTCTGCTCGTCCTTGCTCCTGCTGCCGCCGCTACTGCCAGTATATATATACTTTTTTGATGCAATGTAAAGTCAATGCTTGTTATAAACATATTCATCTTAATACAATAACAATCACTTTGACAACTATTATTACAGGCTGATGGTTTAGTTGTGTTTAGCATTACAGTGGAATATGTTGGATAGGCTAATTGAATGACATGCTTAAATTAGCTGAAATAAGTTGGACAAGTTAGTCGAATGATGGACACTTAATGCCAAAGCAGATAATGTCCATTTCTTTGGGAAACTTATGGCTTCCTCGTTTTAGAAATGAAAACACCCTTCAAATCTGAAGACCTTAGTTAAGACCTAACCTAAGAAATAAATAGAGAAAAAAAACCCTCAAAATTTATTTGCCATTTATAAACAATTTGGTTTGCATAAATCTAACAAACTGTCAATGAGCACTGAAATTGGCCGAAGGGTCCTTAATATTCAAACGTTTTGTCAACAAAGATCCTAAACATAAATGGATGGGATATATTTAAATCAAATGAAGTCATTTGCAATGACAATGCAAATGTGCAAAGTGTGGACACAAAGACGCTCGTTGATCCTCATTTTCTTCTTAGGGGAAGTTTAGGTATATCGCTGACTGACCAAAGGACTGACCAACCCTGTTAAAGGACACGCGTCCGAGTCATTAAATCATTTAACGCTGGTCAAGATATTCAAAACCAGTTAATGCATAGGTAATGCAAAAAGTATTTTGGGGCTGAAGCTAATGGTCAGTGTTGCAGTGAGTTAAACACGCGACTATCTGGAGGCTAAAATCATTTGATAAGGAATCGCCATTTTGTTTGCTGTCTGCTATCTTTTGATCTTTGCACCCTTTGGGCTTTGGCCTTTGCGACCCATAAAGTTGTCCTGTGAATTTCTTGAGAAATGTCCGTTAATTTGAGAACATGTTTGGGTTCAAGCTTAGGCTTCAACAAAATGGCTGACCTCCAGGATAAGCAGTTTTTGAAAGGCCAAGCAGAACATATTGTCTCATAGTTGTACGAAATAGGATACCTCAATTGTAGGCCAAAAATGTGATATTTGAATGCACGACCGCAAGCGAATGAACCCTTTTTGGCCGCCATTGTCCTGTTTGTGTCCTGTGTCCTGCGAAAGCAACAACTCATTGCCCAAAACAATTGCCACCCCAAGGACCAAGGCACATTAAGGCAACTGTCAGCTTGCATCCTTTTATCATCCAACTCGCGATGCTGCCGTCGCCGCGCTTTTATACACATATACATTTATTCATATTGACCAGATCCTGCAATGGACCGCCATATGCCATGTTCCTACAAAGGGTTCGTCCTCTGTTAATTTTTTTTTTCTGCTTTGCCGGAAATTTTCTTCGCGGCCTTTTCCGAAAAATTAATGCGAGTAGTGTCCAAACCGGTTTCAAGGTCCGGTTTTCAGGCAAGCAAGTCGTCCTTTTTGGCTTCCCCTCTAACCCTTTTGTTTGTGAGGCTGCGCAAAAGCGAATTAAATTGCAGCATACACGGATTAGATGGGAAATCTTTTTCTCAAGTTTTTTTCTCCTCTCTTGTTTTTTTTTTTTTAATTTGCTGTTTTGTGTTATGCTTCAAAGGATAATATCTAAATAGCCGTTATAGTTTACTGCTATGCAGCTGATTTTGAACACCTCATCAGTCAGAGCTCTTGACCAGCTCAATTTGTCCACGCGTACTTAATGATGACCCCGACTAGATGACCACTTAACTCCTTTGCGTAGCCAAACCTGTTTGACTGCTTGACCAATGGGGACGAATGACGCGTGCTCTTGTGGCCAACAAAAGGATAAACACACGCGCTGACCATTGGTCAGGCAGTGCTAACTACCTGAGCACAGGCCACGTCTTAAGGATAGATAATCTGTGTGACGCGTGTTTCTTTGCATTCTAATTGAGATCTGATTAGCAGGCACAAGAACGCTAAGGATCAAGGGTCAACATAGTTGACCAAGCAAAATCAAATGCAAAAATATGCCATTTATTGAAATATCATTCCTGACTTCGATCTCAAGCTGAGCATTTTTCCTTTCTTTGTTGTTTGTCGGGGGTAAAAGTTGAGATTTAGCTGAGGCAATAAATCTGCGGCCAAACGCATTCACATAACAAAGGATCGTAAAAACGGATGAAATAGGCAAAATATCTATGCATTTAGGATCCTTAGGGTGTCCTAAGTGCATGCCTTCGTCGCTGTAGCGACTCTCCCTCTCGTCTTGCATATTCAAACTGTTTTTGTTTACACTTTTTGGCATAAATTGTGAGATAGGACAAAGGATGCCACAGGCAATTGACGTAATTAGAAAGATACGTTTTTAAATGTTTTTCACAGAATTTTTCTCACGCTGATGACAACGTTGATAAAGATGTGCTCAACTAACTATAGGAATTGTTTAAGGGCTAAGTTTTTTCACAATTAAATTCCCATTAAATCGTTAAGTAAAATGCTTTGTGTGGGTTTTCATAATAAGTTACAAGCCCTTCGTTTTCTCCTAACAAAAATATTCCAATGTAATGTTAATTTCTGACATCAACTCAAGCTCAAAACTTAAATAATAATTGTCGCATCATAGCCAATATAATTGGTATCCATCATTGACTTTTCAGAATGCAACATGAACGAGCAGCAATCAAAGCCAGTACACAAAAGTTTTCCCATTTGTAAGTGAATTTGAAATTATAAAATGCAAATTTCGTATTACACTAAAGCAAAACTAAATTCACAAAGTTGAAAACATGCCAGAGTTCTGAAATCTGAAATGGTTTTCATTCTATGCTTTGTGCTTTTGTGTTGTATTTTTATGCAGATTTCCATTAGTTGCTCAATTGCCATTTTGCTGGGAAAACCTTTTTTGTAATCAATAGCTGGGTATGTGGACTATGCAGATTCAACATTTCTACTGCCTATTCTCCTATCCATGTCACTCAATTATGGCAACAATTGGTAAGTCTGTTTCAATCTGAAAATCGCCAACCAAGCAGACCAGAACATGTTCAGTATTCCAAATTCGAAATTCGACAATTTGCCCCTCGCGAATTGAATCGATTTGCTTGTCAAAGGGATTTCCTATTTCCGTTTTCCCTTCATTGCGTTGAACTGATTTGCATAAATTTTCACATGGCGCGCGTCACAGGAACCCTCCTCCGACGACACAGGTCGATTAGCATAACACTGGCAGGTATTAATGCTGCCGGGTATTGATCCTGCTCCTGATCCCGATCCTTGTGCTCTCTTTCTCGCCCGCTTTCCCGCTCGCGCTTGTGCCAAAATTATGCTAATGATTTTTTTTTCGCTTACCAATATTTGACAACAATAATTTATGTAAATTACATTGGCAAGGATTTGGTGCGCCTGCGCAACGGATGTTACATGTCGCTGCGTCCTTTTTGGAGGCGACCGTTTTTTTTTATCCTTCATCCTTACTTCATTTAAGGGTTTGCGCTTGTTTCGCATTTTTGCAACGTTTTTTTCATATGCAAATTTTTTTTTTGGCTGCCTATAATATTTTTTGGCATTTTAAATTGAATATTTTTGCACAATTGTAATGCAGATTTTTTTTGTTCGTTTGTAATTTTAATTTTGTGCGCCAAAAAATATTTGATTTTCTTTTTAGTTTCTTTTTTTTTTGCATTTGAAAGGATTCGATTATGGCTGAAACTGCAGCTGGCATTCTAAGATTTCTCAAAGATTTGCAAAAAGGTTTGAGTGTAGTTTGCCAAGATGCGGGTTCTAGATTTGATACAACTATTGTATTTATGTTAATGTGATTTGGCATTTTAATTGATTTGTACTTTTTGGGTCTGTGTGAGAAAATACTAAATTTCAGATACAGCACTTCTGCAAAGGGTTCTAGAAGAGTCGTATTATTTTTACAATAAGCAGTTTGTTTTTAATATATACCAATTAAGCTATATCATCAACAACTAAAAAACTAACTTGCATGGATTTCTTTATGAACTATAATAATAATGATTTTAGTCAGCTATTTACTAAGACTTCTACTATTCAAACTAGCTATTCCATACTTTTTTACTCTCCTAAAACATTCATATCATATTCACTACCCCTCCCCTCTTGTTCTCTCTTTCCTGTTAAGGGGAAATTCCTTTGCACTCGTTGGTGCTCGCAATGACACTTTTTTGTGCCCAAAACTCGAATTTCTAACGAAATTTACATGGACGCTGGCATTTTATTGGTCGGAAACGAAACGAAAGAAAACAAAACAAAAAAAAAAACTGGACAAAAAACGGCAACAAACTCACAACAAGTTTTCCGCACAATTTTCACAAAACACAACTCGGAAAGCGAATTCAAGGGTTGCGCGCCCTTAAAAACCACCACTTTTTCGTTTTTTAAGCGAAAGAGAGAATTTTGAGCGGTAGAGAGAAAGCGTAGAGCTGATCAGTTTTTTAAGAGCATCTTTTTTATTGAGAGGGTTGCTGTTGCTGGGACCTTTTTGCGCAATTTTTGCTATATTAGCTGGTCGTCGCGGAAGAGTTGAAACAGTTTGAGCTACGCAGCTGAACTTCGAGGATCGTCATAAAGAAATCTGAGCTCGTGATCTGTCTCTGTATCGAAAGCGTGTGTTGTGAATATTGTGAAAAATCGCTTGCGAAACCAAGAAATACAATTTTTCTATGAATTTTTAAGAAAAAGTTAATTTTGTGCTGCCTAAATTTATATATCAAAAGTGAATGCAAAATGTCCAATCAAATGGAGTTTATAATGCAGCTTTATATGATGAGCTTAATGCAACAACAGCAGCAGCAAATGCAGCAACAACAAATTCAACTATATCCACTACAACAACAACAGCAGCAGCAGCAACAACAGCAACAACAGTTGTTAGGCTTTGCCTTTACACCGAAAGAGGAAATAAGCAGCAGCAGCAACAGCAACAGCAACACATCCCTGCAACAGCAGCAACCACACAAGACAAGAACGCAAAAACGAACAAATTCGCAAAACACGAACTGTAGTAGTAGCCGTAGTTGTAGTCCCAATAGTAATTTGAACACTTTATCATCACAACAACAATATGAATCAAATGCTACAACACTAACAACACCAATAACACCAACAACACCTAACAATACAAATTTTGCCTATCAATTGCCACAAATGTTGCTGACCCAATATATGTTGCAACAGCAGCAGCAACAGCAACATTTGCTGACAACTTCTACAACGAATCTGCTACTAACTCCTAACACACCCAGCTCCACACAACAAACAATGTTTGATTCAAGTGAGCAATTTACTACAAATAACTTTTTGCAATCCTCCACAGTGACATCAACGCCAAACGAGCAAGCAGCAGCAGCAGCAGCAACGACAGCAGCAGCAGCAGCAGCAACAGCAGCTTCGGCAGTCACAGTCAAATATGAGCAGGATTTCAATGATGAGGATGAGCAGCCACTGTCCAGTTTGAACAGTTGCAGCTCCTCCAATACTAACCAGAAGATGCTGCAGTTGTCGGGTGTGCAAGAGCTAGAGAGTACGAGCAACTACGACACCAATGACTCGCCCAGCATGGTAAGAATTTTACTTTAGATGAGAGCTTTAAGCTACTTCTCCAAAACTACTCCTTTTTTTACTACTTTTTCTACTACTTTTATTTTGTTACTACTTGTCTACTATTTAATAGAACTTGTACAACATCAGTTGTTTCTACTACTTTATTTAATGAAAATCTTCAACATATTTTTCTTTAGTTCTCAAGAACTATTTTTTGCTGCATTGGTTCAAATAAGTCATTTAATTTGTTGTCTGTGTTTATCCCAAAACTCCCACGCTGTTTGTAATTTGAGAGTAGCTCTATGAAGAAAAAGAAGCTTTTCAGTCGTGCGCTTTGCTCGAAAAAATAAAAAAAAACACACCCACAGTTGTTATGTAAACAACAACAACTTAATTCCAAGGAAAACAATGCAGCTGTGGTGCTTCCCCAAGTGGCACCAAGCAGTCTGGTTCTTAATAAAAAATAAAATTTTTTTTTCGATCTTTTCTTTTTTTTTTTGCAGTACACGCCCGTCAAACAGCCAGCGGACTCTTCGTACAATGTTGTCACCTCCATCGATAATGAGGCAACAACATTTAGCACTCCCCGGGGAGGACAGGGCAACAGCAATTCATTGTTGACGCCACCATCTTCCAGTGATCAAAACAAGGCAAGCATTGTCAGTTTGACGACAGCCAGTAGCTTGGATGCCTTTCTGCAGAACGAGGAGAATCTGAAGAATCTGCGTAAGGTATCCTCGTATCTGGAGTGCGAGAATCCGCTCTGTCGCCAGGAGACGTTGCGTGAACATTTCCATTGCTATGATGAGCCCTGCCAGGGCAAGATTCTGAGTAAAAAGGATGACATCATACGCCATCTCAAGTGGCACAAGAAACGTAAGGAGAGCCTGAAGCTAGCCTTTGCCCGTTTCTCCTCCTCGGATGATTGTGCGCCCGAATATGGTGAGGGTTGTGTCTACAACTGGAAACAGACACACTATCATTGTGTCTACGAGCACTGTCCCAAGGTCTATGTGAGCACCAGTGATGTCCAGATGCATGCCAACTTTCATCGCAAGGATTCGGAGATTGTGAATGAGGGTTTCCGTCGCTTTCGGGCTCACGAGAATTGTCGCATTGAGGATTGTCCCTTCTATGGCAAGAAGACATCGCATTATCATTGTTGTCGCGAGGGCTGTAATCATACATTCAAGAACAAGGCGGATATGGGTAAGTGATAAGTGATGCCATAAGTTCTCCATGTTCTTATCCATGTTCTTCTCTCCAGACAAGCACAAGACGTATCACTTGAAGGACTTTCAGCTGACACAGGACGGCTTCAAGAAGATACTCAAAACGGAACAGTGTCCCTTTGAGTCCTGCAAGTTCTCCACTGTCTGCAATCACATACACTGCGTACGCGAGAACTGCAACTATATATTGCACTCGAGCAGTCAAATGATAAGTCACAAGCGCAAACATGATCGTCAGGATGGTGAGCAGGCTTATCAGCAGTTCAAGGTCAAACAGGAAGATGTGGAGGATGCCAGCTCATCGGATGCCACACCTCAACCAACCAATGGCAATAGCTCCTGCTCAAATTCCACATCAACCACACCGCTTTCCTCGCTTTCCGCTGAGCATTTTCTGGCACGCAAACGTGGTCGTCCGCCCAAAAAGATTGTAGGTTAATTTTTGTTTGCATAACCGAAAGATAAATTCACAAGTTCTCGTTTTTTTTTCAATTACAGCAATTGCCTGCTAACACACAAGAGTCAGAGGCGAAACGTCTTAAACTGGAAAACACCGACAGTAATACAGCAACGCCAGCTCAGTTCTCGCCCCAACAGCCACAGCAACAACAGCAACAGCAACCCAACAACAATGCGATATTTCCCAGTTTGATGCCAATTTTCACGGCTGCCGCAGCGGCGGCTGATGCAACAGCGCCAAATTTTCCACAGACACATTTAATGGCACTGTTTCAGTTGCAGAATCCGCTCTTCTATCAGAATTTGTATCCCGGTGCCGCAGCAGCCAATATGTTGGCCGTGCCACAGAATGCGTCCATCTTTGGCAATTTGGCTGCATTTGGTGCAGCGGCTGCTGCGGCAGCGGCGGGTGGCATGCAACAGCCAAAGACCGAATTTGGCATTAAGCCCGAGTTCAAAGAGTAAATGGCAACTAGCTACAGTGAGAGAAATTATGTGTGTATTTCAGCTTAACTACTACTTGTTCTCTCTGTGTAGTGTGTGGCAAATGTGGCATAGATTGATAGGCTTATAACATATGTACATAGATATAGTTGTAGTTTTTTAGTTTTGTAGTAGACCGACTGATTTGGACGTTTTGTGTGACAGTGACCAGGGCATCAGGCTCTAAGCAGGTTTTTACGGATTCTTTTATTTACCGGGTTAATGTGGATGCATGGTCAGGACGTTCCTCTTTGCCTTAGTTAATGCCCCATACAAAAGCGAACTCGGCCATATTTTGTTGGCTTAAAAGTCTCAAACAAAATGTTGCTGAATTCGCTTTTGTTAACAAATATGATTTTATTTCAGCTTTCAGTTTAATAAAAATAAATTTTAGTTCAACTAAAAACTGTGATGTCTTGATTTGCATTTCAACGATTGTACCATAAAAATTTAACTTTAATTGGACTTTAGGAGCTTTTTAGTATTGAAACCAAATGAATAAATAAATAATTATTTTGTGATATGTTAATGAAAATTTTATTTGTTTAATATACAACCTATAGGCTTAATACAAACAATAAATATTTGATTTCTACAACCACAGCACATGTTTTAATTTCTGTGCGTTCCTTAAAGCTTCACTATTCAAAGAAACACGCCCTACCTTAGAGCAAGTTTATGGTCATAGAACAACGATCCAGTTACGCTCAAGGCCACTGAAAGCCAAAGCCCATTAAATTTACAAGCTCCAGTACGCAGTCGAAATCTATTCCTATAGTATGCTGCAGAGTCAGTAACATATCACCACCGACTTTAAACACTTAAGAATATGTTCAATTTAATGAACGTGCTGATATACATAACTAACGCCATTAAATAAACAAATACATAAATTCTATATTTAACAGGAGTACGCTTATGGCTAGAGTCGGTTAGAACAATACTATGTCAAACATGTTCGAGTTGTGAGTGGAGAGTTTTGTTTTTATTTGCAATAAAGATCGCGCTCTGGATGCATTCTAAGGCGCTCTTCGATGTTCGCTCTCTCTGAGTTGCTGTTAAGAGCAACTTAGAATTGTTTGTTTGGAGAATTATCTTCTGCAAACTCTCTTATAACAAGTGTCTTCTTGCAGGAAAAGCTTTATTTAGTACTGCTTTGGCCATTGCCCGGATAAGATCGACGTTAAGTTATTGGGTTAAAGAAAGTGAAATATTTTTTGCGATCTTTTTTTTCTGTTCTTATTGTTGATTGCTAGTTGAAGATAAAGGAACAAGGGACAAAGTTAAAAATGGCAAGTGTTTAATACTCGGTGTTGAAGCCTTTCGTGGCTTTTAAAATTAACACTCCAAAATACATTAATCCCTAACTGGGCAGCCAATGATAAAAACCATTAGGCCGTCTGAAGAATGCTTAAGAAAAATCACAACAAAATAAGTTAACCGGTTTGTTCGAGCCACAGGAACAAGGTCGTCGGACGCTGTTGTTCGTGCAGCATAAATGTGGCAATAAAAAATAAAAAAAAGATGCCAAAGCCTTCAATTCTCTCGATTGCTGCAGAAAAACCAAGTAGCAGGTTCACAGTTCAGACAGAACATGCAAGGCAATACGATTTCTTAATCAAAATTATAGATGGTTCAATTGAAAGAAGTAATCAATTTGAATGCCGCCAATAACTATAAAAAATGCTTCTTGACACAATTCCAGCATCATTAGTAGACAACCCATTGCTAACTGGCATACTTATACAAAGTATCATCATTCTTTGAGACCTGCTGTTTGTGGCTTCTCATTCGAATTGGCAATTTGCCAGCCACAAACTTGCAATAGTTGACCTGAATCTTTGTGGATTTCTAAACATTCCACAAGATAAACAAATGTTAATAGCAAAACTATCCATAAAGACGTAGCATTTAATACTTTTGAAGGATAATTTGGGTCTTGAAGAAGCCGGTTTTTCGTATGGCCAATAAAGATTTGGGTGCATGGCTTTCTCGCTGGGGGATATGGGGGCGAAACTTTTGTTGCAATTGCAATTTTGTAGCATGCTGCATGTTGCATGTTGCACCGCGCTGTATGCTTTATTGCATGTACATATTTATATAGACGCACACACGCATAGAGCTCAGTAAAATTTACTGTTAGAATAAACAAGTTCTTTGACCTGTTAGCCATATTTTAAGCGAATTCAATGCGTGGTAGTCTTTAAAGGCAACTTGATAGCCGGCCAGAAGTTATGCTTGGTAAACATTATTAATTGGATGTGACAGGGAAAAACAAAGAAAATTCCATCAAAGCTTAAGTAAAAAAGCACTTTAACTTAACACACCATATGTAATAATATAGCGGCTTTCGGTATAGATTTGATTTATGTAAATCGTTAAATAAGCCATTGGAGAGGTCTCTTAGACTATTGGTTTAAGTTTACCCTGATCAATGGTGTAATTAATAAGGTAAGCTCAAGATTACCAGTGCTTCTCGGCTCGAACCGTATTAATTAATTATTATAACTGAGTTGTATTTACCTAATTGTGTTACATTTCTCTTCCATATCAGACAATGATTAATCAATGCTTTTTGCTAATGATTTTAATGCTATGCACGACCCGGTTGCAAGTAAACGCAAAGGATAAGAGAGAAGATACGGGAAAAGCGTTTTGTGCCACGGATCATGTTGGTTTTGAGATCGTCACTGGGTAGGTGAATAAATAAATAAATGTGGTATAAATTGTTTGTATTCATCTTTTATAGCTATGTATTTTCCGCTCCCGAACAACTCTTGCAATCCCTGCCTGGCACTTTAATGCTAACTGATTGCCTTAAAACATGCCGCGAGATGGAAACTTGTCAGGCAATAAACTATGAGACTGGCCTCTGTGTGCTATTTGCAGCTCATGCTGATAAACTGCCAGGTAAATTGAATAGATAATTACCAAAGAGTACACATTACAAATTTAAAGATGATTGAAATATTAAATTAGATGATTTTTACAGGTGCTTTGACTAATTCACAGTTTCCGGTCTTTACAATTTATGCGCAAAAATCATGCCTTTCCACAAGGCCATGCAGGCGGGCCTGGTCTGTTGATCGTGTGCAAAATTATAGGCTAAAGTCGGAAATTAAACGCAGCCTAACGGTATCTTCACGACAAGAATGTTCAGAGCATTGTTTAAGCGAAACAGAATTTACGTGCAGGTAAGTTAATAAGCATAGTTTGTGTTTCATATAGCCTAAAATGTATTCTTATAACTTACAGATCAGCTAACTATAACAAGCTAACGGGTGTATGTGATCTTTGTGATATGGATAGATCGACTTTGGCAGGAACTCATGCCTTTCAAGCTTTCAAGGGTATGGATTATCTGGAAAATCAATGCATTGAAGAGCCAAATAAGCTATGTGAATTCAAGAGATTGCCGGGACGCATATTGAAGACAGTTGATTCAGTGCATCAGGATGTGGGCAGCATGGATGAGTGCCGCGAACTATGCCTCAATTCACCATATAGATGCCATTCGTATGACTACAACGATACGGGTGAAATGGTCTGTCGTCTGTCGCATCACAGCCGGGCCACGCTGTCGGAGATTCAGGAAGCCTACTTGGAAGTGCCCGAGGCATCCACATATGAGTTAGCAGCGTGCTATAACGTGACCATTGAGTGCGCTAACGGAGATATGTTGGCCAAGATACGCACCTCGCGGCTGTTTAGTGGCAAGGTGTATGCCAAAGGATCGCCCAGATCCTGTGCGCTTGATGTAAGCAGTGCCTTGGACTTTGAGTTACGTATGAACTACAATGATTTGGAATGCAATGTGCGTCAAAATCAAATGGGTCGTTATTTCAATGATATTGTCATACAGCATCATGATATGATTGTGACTTCATCTGATTTGGGCCTGGCTTTGGCCTGTCAATACGATTTAGCCAATAAATCGGTTAGTAATGGCTTCAACTTGGATGTGCGTGCAGAGCTTGAGCCAACTCTGACAGAGGAAGTTATTGTGGATTCGCCAAGTGTTGTCTTGGGCATTACGGTACGTAATGGTTTCGATATGCAGCGCTCTGCGGAAGTCGGAGATCCGTTGACATTAAAGTTTCAAATTATGGATGAGCAAAGTCCTTACGAGATATTTGTTAGAGAACTGATTGCTTTGGATGGTGTTGACAATTCGGAAATAACTTTGATCGACTCAAATGGTTGTCCCACCGATCATTTCATTATGGGCCCTATCACTAAAAGTGAATCGTCGACTAAGATTTTACTTGCCAATTTCGAGGCATTTAAGTTTCCCACCAGTGATGTTGTACAGTTTCGTGCCCTGGTGACACCCTGTATGCCCAGCTGTGAACCGGTTCAATGCGATCAGGAAGATTCTAGTGGCGAGTATAGTTCCTGGCTTTCATATGGCAGAAAACGTCGATCCTTAAGTGAAACAGGTAATAAGTGAAAAACTTATCTATTGTTTGAAAGCTTCATCAAGTTTTTTTTTAACTTTAGATTCACTAGATGAAATGCTTATAGTACAATCAATTCAAATCACAGATAAATTTGGCTTTGATAAGCATCAAAGCGTCAACCACTTGGAAACTATTACCACAGCTAATAATGCGGAACATGGCATTTGTTTAAATGCCATTGGTAAGTTAAAGCTAAGATTTATAATTGATATTATCAAGATAATGTGTTTTGTTTTTTTTCATAGGCCTCATAATTGGCATCACAATTGTTTTACTAACTCAATTGGCTATAATTGGCATTTGGATATTTTGCTATCGGCGCGGGACAAAGCTTGAGTTTTATTAGCACAGGTTGTTTAGTTAAACGCAATATTTGTTTTGTCTAGTCAGTGTTTGATTTGAAGATAAAATAAAGTATTATTTTCTTATTCTAGTTTTAAGCGTATGTTTAATAAAAAACTTTCGTTTCCACCTTTTTAAAAAAAAAAAAAGTTATTGCTTAGTTAATTATAATAATTTACAACTGTGGCTTAAATAAAATAACTTTTCACACAACTTTTACATCTAGTTATGATTCCATCATAAGATTGCTGAGAGAACTGGCTTGACAGCCAGGTTGTTTGTTATACAAACATTGGATTGTGTGCAGATTCTTTTTGCGTTAATAGCGATTTAATTAACTAATAGGTCAGCAGAGTTATATCTTTCTTTATGTATGCATTCTGCCATTGTGTGCTCTTTGAGCGAAGCAGATGAAGATCACCTATTTCCCAAACTTTGCAGATTGTGTATGAATATGAATGCGATAAGAATGTAATATATATATATGTTCTATGCACAAGATAAGCGCAGAAGAATGAGAATCATTTGGGGGTAACACAGCTATGCAAGGCAATGCTGTTAGAACATTTCATTTTATGGCGCTTGCATGTTGTGCCTAATTAAAAACTTTTCCTAATTTTGTACTTAAATAGAGTTTGACGACAACGACGATAATTACACCAAAGTGTTTAGAGTCGGTGAGGAATTCATTATGTCGCCTGTTGTTGTCTTTGTCCATTGTAAGTGAATTAATTGAGACGAATGCACCTAACTGTGTGATTGCGGGGCAGCGGAGTAGCGGCGGCGTGTGGAGGAGGTGTGGCAAAATGATGTCCAACGACTA
The DNA here is from genome assembly GCA_035044725.1 of Scaptomyza caliginosa. Classification (NCBI taxonomy): domain Eukaryota; kingdom Metazoa; phylum Arthropoda; class Insecta; order Diptera; family Drosophilidae; genus Scaptomyza; species Scaptomyza caliginosa. The sequence continues at coordinate 2,142,500 of JAWNNR010000686.1, forward strand.
GGCAGCCGTTACCTTCTGCATCCTCTTGAGCATCCACCTTGCTACAGTGTTCGTTTTGTTTGCCAGCAGATAAAGATACAAATCTGCACGAAGCCTGTTTCCTGTTGCACTGGGGTGCATTAATTTGCATGATGCACACAATCGGCTGCAGCAGCCAACGCCACTTATATACATATACGTACAGAAAGTACTCGTTTATATAGCCTAGCCAAGGTAGCTAGCTGTTCGTGCTTCAAGCAGGTGCATACTTGGATAATAGCAAGAAGCGTCGTAATGAGTATAGAACCGTCCAACCCACATATAAAAGTGAATCGTTTCTCCTTGGTTGCATCATCTTGTCGCCAATAATGATGATGCTGCACAGACTGTACTGTGTTGTTTTTCCTTTTTCTATTTTTTTTTTTTTTTTTTTTGCGGTTTTTATGATTTTCTTTTTGGGTACCTTGAAGTGGGCGTCCGCGTTCCAGGAAGCTCTTCAATTTTCTTTTACAGTTTGCTCTTGCGTGCTTCGTTATTTTCTAAATGTACAACAAATAGTTATAAATTACAATGAAATCGTTGTGGCAATGCCCAATTACATACCCATGACTAATTGGCAACGGCTTAACTTAAAATAATGCCTAGACAGATTGTTTTTTTTAAGTTTTAAATTGATTTCAAGAGACAAATTAGTGTAAAGCTGCAGAAGAAGAAGTCATAATAAATATTTGAGGTCAGTTATGCGTCTTAAAGATGAAAACAATTTTCAGCTGTTTAGTGTTGCGAGTTTTAAAATCATTACAGAATCCAAATCCAACTCATGTATACAGCTAGTTTAGTGGCAAGAACAGCTGCTGCTTGAAGCTTGCAGCTAAGCTAGCATGTTTATCTATATTCGCTTAAAATGAAACCGGATATAATTAGTGGTGGAGCATGATAGGCCTGTAGGTAACTAAGATCCCAGAGATTGACCGACGCATCGTCGGTGCAATGGCAGCTGTCGTGAGAGTATGTGTAGATTTTTCAATTAAAGTGCTGCACGAATCTTTGTCCCTGTTGCAAGACTATGCGTTTAGAGCAATAGAAGTCTGCACTTTGGTGTAGTCACACGGAATCAAAAACGTTCCGTGTTCTAGCAAAATTACATATGTCGAAAGCTCTATTTACGGATAGCAAACTCGAATTATATACAAAATTCTCTTTATAGTTTATATATAATCTTGTATGTACATTGTGTTCAACTTTTACATTTGTTTTTCAATATAATTACAAAAAGTTTTTACATTACATTAAATAAATATTGTATTGCAAAATAATAAAAAAAACATACAGCTAGAGCTAAATTCGTTCGAAACCTAATTACAAACAATTAAAAAATATAACGAATATACATACAAGAAATTTCGTACAAAATGTGCGTTGAAATAAGAATGTTGCAGTCGAACTTTACCGACTGCTCGATACTCTGTGATTAGGTTGAAAACGATTAGAAAAAAATAGTAAAATCATTAGATTAGGCGACTTGTGACTCGAAAACAGTGATGTTACATATATTGTGATGTTGGTGTTTTTTTTGTCAATCGAGATTTTCACACAGCCAAAAATAGAGAAATAGAATTTTAAAGTTTCTTAAACGTGTCTTTCAAGCAGACGGACGGATACACATAATTGTAAGTTCCCTTTTTGGGAAACAGAGTATATTGAAAGAAGGCCACTTAAAAATGTGTACATATAATTAACTGGTTCCTAGTTATTATTTGTATATAACATCAAGGTAGTACATATTATAATTTCCAATGACACGCGGCAGGCATTTAATTGCAACTTTAGCTTCCTTATTCTGCTGTACTTAGTTATGGGAGGGACATCAGGAACTAAGTATGTGCCCGATTAAATTGCATACTTATAATCAGACATATCGGGCTATGAATCTGAGTAAATGATGCATCTTTTACTCTTTCCAACCGACGCCAAAGAATTACTGTTCGGACTCCAGCTGACTGCATTGACGGCCGTGCTGTGAAATAAACCCAAACCAGAACTAGTTGCGTTAAGGTTTTCAAACAAAGCAAAAAAAAAACGCAGTAAAAAAAATTACAAGTAGCGAAATGTGCAAATAGCTTAATACGTGTGCGGACATATGTATGTAATTATGATCGCATGATTGATTGTACATATTTAAAAACCAACTACACACCTGTGCCCCTTAAGCGTCGTCTCCAGAAATCCATTCACATTCCATATATATATTGTACCGTCCGCCGAGCCGCACGCTATTTTTGTTGCTACCGAATTAAATGTGGCTCGAGCAAAATCACAACTGACTTTAAAGTGTTCATTTCTGTGGAATGGAATAGATATTTAGAAATGCTTTCGATTCAATAAAACAAAACATACTTACGCAAATGTGGATATAACTTGATTCTTTCGTAAATCTAAAAGCTTAATGGTATCATCTCGTACGGAACATATTAAATAATTGCAATCTGTTGAAAGTAAAAGTTTATAAAAGAAACTAAAATTGTATATTTCTATCATACGCACCCTTTGATAAATCCAATGAGGTAATTTTGGCAGGCATAAGCACATCATCGGCTTGCTTCTCTGTTCGTATATCCCAGAAACGGATTTTCTTATCATAATGGCCACTTATTATTGTCGAACCCAAACTGTCCGTTGTGCATAAATCATTGCAACTGGAACCAGCGAATTTCGTTTCAATGCATGCAATGCTGCGTAAATCCCAAATCTTCAAAGTGCGGTCGTGACTTCCGGTTACCACTTTAATTGGCTCTTGGACATATTTGGCGGCCATCACCTTGCCACTGTGACCCGTCAATGTGTGCTGCAACGAACCAGCGAGAGTAGAACAGATATTTTATTTTGGTTAACAAGAAATTACACAGTGAGAATAAGGACACCCAAACGAAGGTTCAAGTTCAAGGTCATTTAGTCTAGTTTGTTGCTATGATTTTCTCTCTCTGCACGAGGTTATATGCAACTTAAAGTTATAAACATTAAACACTTGAACGCTGTGTGCTGCTCATCTCCAAGTTCTTCCTGGAAACACATGTAATTAAAGTTTTAAACACATTTAATTATGGCGCTTAACAGCGTTTTGACAATTTTGTTTTTCTTTTCCTCAACATATTATTGAATTAAGTTCTGTTTAGCAGTGTGCGTTGCTCTCTAACAAACGAGCTGGAGCGAGGGTTAAAGGGCTGTTAAGTAGCAACACTTTAGTGTACTGTATAAAAGTTACGGTTAGCTAGAAGTTATTGACATATAAACGCAGCTGCCACTGTCCAAAGATGTTTGTTTGCTGTTGGAGTTGAAATAGTATCTCGTGTAAAGATTTTCTAAAGGCAAAAGAGCGGAAAAGTAAAATAAATTTATTGCAATAAACAAGAACCTACACTTCACTATTTTTTTTATTAAGGCAATTTGTCTTCCTGTTGAATAAAAGATCTTAGCATATTCACAACTTTATTATACCTTTTTTACGCGTTTTTTTTGGTTGGCTTAGGCAAAAGGCAAGTGAACATAATTCAAACAATTCTGTCGAATAAAAAGATACTTTATGAGTGTATTGGTAACCAGAAGAGCCTGTTTATGTCCCTGACCAAGTTTTTCAATAGCAACGGCTAGAGCAAGTGATGCAAAGCATCTACTCTTAGCCAGATAGTAAGAAGAGCATCAAATATAATCAAAGGTATATTGTTAAACCCGGCAACTGAAGCTGAACGGTCAATGCACGCTCTGTAGACTTGGAGAGCACAACTTGCACTTGACAACAGGTTCTGGCGTTTTGGTTTCTCTGTTGCCACTCTCTTGATGTGTGGAGAGTTGCAAGAATAGCACTTTCATCGCTGACGTATTGCCAGAATTGAAGCATGACTCTCTTACGCATCCACACTTAAACTGAGATACGTGCCAGGTTCTTTAATCTTTAATAGAATGTCAAAGTTGCATGCAGTAATGAAAGGCTTCCTATGGGGCATATAAGAACATCACATTGGTCAAATGAGTTTAGTTCTGCGGCAACCTTGCACTAATCAAGTACGTGCTTCTACTACCACTTTAGACTTGGGACAGTAGAAGTAGGTAGCTAAGTGTATAAAGAATAAAACTCAACGCCTAACTCAAACTGAACTTTTTCACATATAAAGACGTCTTTAAAGTGTGAATATTTTGTTGTCGGTGAAACTTTAAACTTTAATAATAAATTAAATGTGAAACTTATTCTCCGTTGGTGTGTGTCGTTTTGAAACAAAGAATTATTTACCGTCGGCAAACTGTGTGATTTTTATCAGTTATAAAAATACTTTTTTTTTTTAATTTTAACTTAACACTAATATATTTTAACATACAATTCTTTTACTGAGTCTTATATATGACATTAGATGAAGTAATCCTTATACAACCCAACTCTTAAGCAAATGTTAGTTTCTGTAAAAAGTTTGCAAGATTTCTTAAAACGTTTTTGGATTATTTGTCTGCTTAAAATCACCAGTTAAAATATTTAATTTTTTTTTTTAAAATTATTTTAATTTGGGAACCTTTTGTAAGAAACAAAACAGTCTAAAAAAAAGTACAAGGTAACATTCAAGTCAATCAGTTTCGACTTGAGAACTCTTGTTTTTTTTTATTCCATGTATTTAGTTAATATTTTCAATGCATAAGAACAATAAACTAAAATTTTTATTAAGGAAATGAATCGATCTAACAGCAATGTAATTTTAGGCAATTAAATAACTTGCTGAAATGTTTTGGCGTTGCATAGGAAAGGGGAAAAGCAGAAAAACAAAAAAAAAAAAAAACACAAAGAAGACAGCGTTTGAGCGATGTTAGATGTTGTCATTACTTCCAATAGCAATAATTTAGCCAAGAGGCAAGAACTGCAAGCACGTTTGTGTGTGCGTGTGTGTGTGTGTGTGTGTGTGTGTGGATGTCGAGATGAATGTATGAAGTTGCGGGAATCGCGGTATGATGATAAGACGGCAGCTTGAGTCAATGTGCTCATTTCAATGGCCATGGACAGCGGGACTGTTTCAAGATGTGCGCAAAAAGAACCGTTTAAATGTCAATCCAGAAATACCAGTTAGAAAAGGCGGTGCAGCAGATACAGAACGCAGACATTGCCGCAGATACTGGGAAGAAATCGTACTTATATGTTTAGACACCCGTGCGCACAATGTGTAGCACCAAATACTACAACTACTGCTTAGATGATGCTGTTGTCCAAGCCAAACAACGCTATTTAGGCCAAGTCAAATGCTGGTTCAGTTTTTCTTCTTCTCCTAAGTTGCATATCATATTTTTGTGCCATTTAATTTCAATCTAGTTGTCCAGTTGTGGGTGGAGTAGAAGTTTGCTTAACACTTTCCACAGCTTGCTACTAATGAATTCAATTTATCTAATTTCAAGAACTATTAGAGCTGAAAAGCACCTTTGATGCAAGTATCACGTTTAGCAACGAAGAAAACAAAAAAAAACGTAACTTTCTTTGACCTGCCATGTCCGGAAAATTGGTATAACGATTTGGCCATAAACACAAATTGCCTAAGAATTAATTTTATAAAGTGTGTGGAGCAGTGTGAAAGAAGTAGCAATTCATACATGTTTGTTATAATGACGGTAATGTCGACACTGAACAGGTGAATTTTTTTTTTCTTTTTTTTTACTTACAAATCACCCAAAGATTTATTCTTAAGAGGCGCTTGCTGTTGTTGCTGTTGCATGACTACCAAAGGTGCTTTGTGGTGCCTCACAATGGCAATTATAGTCAACTTTGATCAATTTGCCTTCTTTCTTGCCCATTTGCAACACGATATGGCAATTTAATTTAATTAATTTTTGCTCCTTGTACTACGATCATCAAACAAAAAGCGTATGCGTTTTTTTTCTCTCCCTCTCTCTCGTCGTTTTCCTTTTTAACGCCCAATTAATACAATTTTCTTTGGTGTGTCTCTTTTTTTGTTCCATGTAGGATCTCTGAAAGCTTGTTTAGCTTGTGTATTTTGGAAACTGTTTATCTTAACCCCTTAAGAAGACAGCCGGCGGTAAAAATTTCCCATTTCGTGACAAAGTTTTGAGCTTTGTTTGGCCCCCTTGATAGAAAGTGGGTTATAATGTAAATCGTTGTTGATTCTTCATACTGGCTTATGGTATTTGTTGCTGATTTACATAGGGTCATGTGTAAACAGGTAAATGCAAATCAAAATGCTAATCTCTCCCACGAGATATGCTGCATTCAATGCAGTGAGAAGTATAATCTTCTAACATATTAACATGGTTCGCATTTGCCTTGAGCTCTGAGTTTTTTTTTTTTTTCGTGTTGGATGCTGAAACAAAAGTTTCTAATTAAAACTCGTGCATGTGCATTGAAAGAAAGGTTTGGATTAAGCTTAGCCAATGTGTAAGAAGTTACAAGTTTTATTTTTGGTTCTCACAAAACTATTTAACAAAATCAGGTAATCTCTGGTTGTGGCATACAACGAAAACTGTCAATCAGCAGATGTCACTTGTCAATGTTGCATTTAAGATGTTTGCCTCATTGCCAATGAAGCCAACAAAGACAGAATTCAGTTAGCTTCGTTAGTTGTTCGTTTGTGTTCTTAGTTTGTTGTGCCTTTTGTTTGTTAGTTTGAGTACGTTTCCGAACTTAAAGCAATATAAAAAGAATATTCAATGCGTCAACAACTTTGAAGTACGGCAAAGAATTTATAATCACCTTGGAGGTATTTATTCTTTTTTTTTTCTTTTCCAAGATCTTATGCCCAGAAGGATGTAATTTTATGCAATAAATACATAATAAAGACATAAATAAAACGTGTCCACATAAAATGCAAGATGCTGATCAAGTAAGCGCTAAAGATAATCTGAATTGCACATAAAGATAATCATCTTTCACCACAACACATCACATTTTCCTCCTTTTTTTCTCTCATTATTTGGTTTCTTATGTAACATATGAAGAGAGAGAAAAAAGATAGAGACGTCTAGGTTGTAAAATGTTATTTATGTGTACACAAGAGGTAATCATACCATAATAAGCCCATTAGGTTTGATAACAACAACGCCTTACATACAATTATGGGGGAATCGTTGGTAGTCCAGCAGCCTGGCAATGAGTCTAGAAACAGGGAGCCAAACCAAAGCAAAGCACAGCAAAGCAATTGCACTGACAAAATGACACCTCGGGCCGTGGCACGAACGAAAAGATAATTAAATTAATACCTTTGCTATTATTTTTCTTAACTTTTTTATATATGTGTGTGTTTGGTTTTTTTCTTTCTGCATCTACCAGCGCGCCGTACTTGCAATTGGCAAACAAAACCAACAAAGATCTCAAAAATAGACAACACACACAAACACACACACGCACATACAGAGCACTGAGAGATCACGCATAACAAAGAGTGCATACATATTTTCCAATGAAAAACACCATAAAACCATTAAGCAGCATGAGGCCAACGCACTTACTCCTTTTGCTCTTCTGTCTGGGCCCGAAGGCAGCAGATTCACGGCGCTCCCGTATTGACCGAACAAATACTGCAACCGCAACGGCAGCAGCATCAGCAGCAGCAGCAGCATCAACAGTAGCTGCAGCCAGTGACAATTTGGCGGACTTACTACCAGTCGTCATTCAGTTGGCACAACCATCAATGCCTGAAAGTGACAAAACAAAGAGCACCGACAACAGCAGCCAGAAGAATGATCAATCATTGTATCTGGCTAATACCAATGGTCAGCGGGGCGCAACAAAGACCAAATTGGTTGACGGTAAATATTTTTACACAAACAGTCGTTGCTGGCAACAGAACTGGCGATAATCAATACCCTCGACTAGACGCGATTAACCATTTTTATTGTTACTAGATACCAATCGCACAGACGCTACGTTGCAGCAATTATCAAAGGAGCAAAAACATCCACATAGCAGCGAGGATATTGTCTTTGAACACCTATTGCCAGCTATCATGGCAGATCAATCGAATTATCACAATTCGATCAACGAATGCGATCCTGATTTGCTGGGCTTTGAAATTATCACGGGGTAAGTGCTTAATCGCAGGGCGAATTTTAATCTTGAGTAGATCCAAGCTATTGCCTTTTGCAGCTTTGTTTTTTCAGCACCTGGCAGAGTAATGGATTCATTGCCTGGCACTTTAATGCTCACCGATTGTTTGGAATCCTGTCAGCACAATGAAACGTGTCAGTCTGTGAACTATGAAACTGGACTTTGCGTTCTGTTCTCATCCAATGCAGATGTTTTGCAAGGTAAACGAATCTTAAGCATAGTTTCTAGAAGTTGTGATTAAAGTTTACCCTTTTTAGGTGCTTTGACAAAATCACAATTTCCCGTCTTCACCATCTATGCACAAAAAACCTGCTTAGGTGTGCGTCCTTGCGCCAGAGCTTGGTGCATTGATCGTGTACAAAACTATCGACTGGAAGGACATGCTAAGCGAATTGTTTCAGTGACATCACGTCGCGATTGTCTTGAATTGTGTCTCGGCGAAACTGAGTTCATATGCAGGTAACTGGCTTGATAATAATACTCCAAGAAATATGATTAAGCTACAATTTGTACTCTTCTTGCAGATCGGCTAACTATTATCGGGATTCGAATACTTGCGAACTGGCTGAAATGGATCGCTTTACTTTGGCCGGTTCAAACTTGTTTCAGGCACACAATGGCACCGAATATTTGGAGAACAATTGCGCTGAGGAGCCAAATAAGTTGTGCGAATTCAAACGTTTGCCAGGCAGAATACTCAAAACTGTAGATTCGGTCTATCAAGATATTGGTAGCATTGATGAGTGCCGTGATTTGTGTCTTAATTCACCCTATAGGTAAGAGCCGAACTGTTTATCAAAAAAACCCAACTAATTGTCATTTTTTAGATGTCATTCGTACGATTATGGTGACACTGGCGACATGGTTTGCCGTCTATCACATCATAGTCGGGCAACGCTGTCGGATGTTCAGGATCCGTATTTGGAAGTACCGGAAGCTGCTACCTATGAACTATCATCCTGTTACAATGTCACCATCGAGTGTGGAGCTGGAGATATGGTGGCTCGCATACGCACTTCCAAGCTCTTCGATGGCAAGGTTTATGCAAAGGGTTCACCCAAATCCTGTGCAGTAGATGTAAGCAGCTCGTTGGACTTTGAGATACGCATGGGCTATCAGAATCTGGAGTGCAATGTGCGTCAGAGTGGATCGGGTCGTTATATGAATGATGTTGTTATACAGCATCATGATACTATCGTGACATCTTCAGATCTGGGTCTGGCTGTAACCTGTCAATATGACTTTACCAACAAATCGGTGACAAACGATGTTGACTTGGGTGTTATGGGCGATGTGGAGACAGCCTTGTCGGAGGAGGTTATTGTGGATTCACCAAATGTTCTAATGAAGATCACCTCAAGAGACGGCTCGGATATGATGCGTTCTGCCGAGGTCGGTGATCCGCTGGCTCTGCACTTTGAGATCGTTGATCCACAGAGTCCGTATGAAATATTTGTACGTGAATTGGTTGCCATGGATGGTGCAGATAATGCAGAGATCATTCTTATCGACTCGCATGGCTGCCCCACTGATCACCTAATTATGGGACCTATCTTTAAGAGTCCATTGACGGGCAAAATTCTATTTTCAAACTTTGATGCTTTCAAGTTTCCATCGAGTGACGTTGTCCAGTTTCGTGCCTTGGTTACGCCCTGTATGCCGAGCTGTGAACCGGTTCGGTGTGATCAGGACGATATTATTGAGAACTTCAAATCACAGCTATCTTATGGACGTCGACGTCGCGAGACTCAAGTAACAACTAATCTTGTTGGTCAACAGCTAAAGCGATCAAGCCGTGAGGCCAGAGTTGGTACGGTCGAAAACCAACCAAGTCAAGAGGATATGCTTCTGGTTCAATCGATTCAGATAACGGAAAAATTCGGTTTTGGTAAAAAGGAACAAGTGCAACAGCACACGAGCACACATACTATCAAGGACTATGATAGTTACGATAGTGCTTTTACTGTCAATGATGAGACAAGTGGATTTTGTGTTAACGGCATTGGTAAGCACTTTTTTTATATACATATACCAGATAAAACAAGCTATCTATCTGTTTCAGGTTTCATTGTGGCAGCCACAATATTTTTTATGGCGCAGTTCATTGTGATTGCCATCTGGTCTTTTCTATATCGACGACGAGACAATAAACAGCCATATGTAAATCACTTTGTCAATGCCGCAACGAAATATGGTAACAATGCAAGCAACAATATCGCATTTGCTAAATAAAATGCCAAACGCCCCTATGGGGCTGTTTATTAACTGGAAAATTTTGTTGGCGTTGTCGCAAAAAAAACCGCTGCACGAAAACATAATACAATATTTAGTTATTAAAATGTAGACAAAGCATCCATAACTTGAGAAGTCGTCGAAAAACAATATAAAGTGATATTTGGAGAATTATCAATTTTGAAAGTGACTACGTTTTTGAAGTGAAATTTATAGTGATTTTCCATAAGAGTACTATTCAAAACTTCTCTATAAAACAACGTAATTATTAAATTTAGTTTTTAGTAAATCATCTTTGTCAAAATTATAAAAGACTGACTTAATTGCTTTTGAGAATAAGATTGAACAAAAGGAATAAAAACAAAGACAACTCTGTAAATACCTAAAAAAAAACCTTTTTGTGTAACCTAAACTATCATTTGACATTCTACTATACTTAAATTAACTATTAAAAACTAATCATATCACAATATGTATTTAAAATATAACGAATAAAATAAAAGACTTGATAAAATATTAATGTATATTCAACAATCGACTTACCCTTAACCGATTATCCATTACGGTCCAAACTCTAGCGCCATAATCATTGGATGTACCCAATATATACGTTCCAGTTGAGTCAAAGTCGACAGAGTTAATCCCAGCACTACTTCCGCTAAGCACAGCACGTGGTTCCGTTGAACCTAAACGCCAATAAAAGCAAACAATTAAAGAAAGAACTCTTTAGACTCGCTTTAAACTAGTTACCCTTGCCAACATCCCAGAGCTTGACTTTTCTATCCGCACCACCTGTAGCTACCATACGCTCCACAGGACTCCAGCGCACTGCATGCGATTCATTTTCATGCGCTTCGAATTTCATTAGTATTTTGGTTGGATTTGGTTGTCCGAGGTAGCCGGCAGCCTTCAATGTGTCAATGCATATGTTTGCCGACGCTCGAGCTATATCTTCACCGGCCGTAAACCTTGCACTAATATATTCCTCGTCGTCGAGCCCAAGAGCTTCCATGGCGCCGTTTATTGATGCCTCATCGAACTCGTCCTCACTCACAGCTGACCCACCAAATTGGGCGGGACTCGAGTTACGGTGCAGTGGTGTAAAACCCGTGGCAGGAACTATTGGATTAACGGCAGAATTCGGTTCTCGAACAGCGTCCTCCAAGTCACGTTTCAGCTTTGCCGAACGTTTTCTGAAAATTGACGGCAGTCTTTTTCTAGATATTTTTGAAATCGGTTACACATTTTACGTTTAACCAAATAGAATCAAATCAAAAAGATAAAAAAAGACAATCAAATCGAGAATGCTCGACTCTTTGCTATCCTGTACCCAAGTTTCTGTTGTTTATGGTGTAAATCATGCAGATCAGTTTTTATTTTTATGGGTACAGGATAGCAATAACGCAACCAAATTAGTTAGATTGACACAAATGTTTTCCATAATGCAAGCTGAAAATTGTATGATTTTTTTTTTGTATAAATAGTCATATTAGATGTTGGTGTAAATAATCAATTGTTATTAGTAATGATAAAGTTAATTGTTAGCTGTAAACGTGAACACGCGAAAACTGTTTCGTGAAAATCAGAATTTTAGTTTAAATGTTACTTTCACAAAAATCAACCCTACAACAAGGCTTCATAGGAACTACTGGTAAATCTATGTAGCTGATAAGACTGATCAACAAACTGATAATAATAAAAGTGTATAATAAAACTGATTGGCCATTACTGATTACATTCACATAGTCTCTCTTTTTACACTTAATTTGTTTACCTTTTGCATACAATAAATCAAAGTAAAAACATTTAAAGCTTTAAACTTAAAACATTAAATAATATGTATAGATTACATTTCAGATGACAATTCAAATTTATTTGATGCAATATAAACCGGAGCAGAAATGTTTACCAAAACCACAATGCTTCCACTATAATGATCAATTTTTTTAGAATGGTAGTGATTTGAATACATGCGCAAATGCATATGTATTTGAGTTATTTGTTGTATGTAATAACGATGTACAAAGTTGTATTTCGTTTGCATTTTTACCTTATGATACTTTCGTTTTCCTCATTCAATTTGTCAGCATCATTTGATTTATAGCGCATTAAACGATCCAACAAACAGCGATTTTCAGCCTGCAAAATGAGAGAAAATATGAAATTAGGTTAAAAGTGTGCATTAAATATATATTATACGTTCTATTAATAGCTAGCTATCTATAACAACTTAAGCAAGGTTCACACAACTCATTTATTAATTAACGATACGATTAAACTGGCCCTGACATACAAAAATATACTGACCGCAACAAAAAAGATTTGTCATAAACAAATCATTGACCACTTTGCATACGCAAAAGCGGAAAGCGAGAGCAAGATTTTAATAGGCTTATAAATTATTAAGTATGGTACATATATACATATCGGTCTATGCGTCACAGCAAACTACATGAGAGTTCAAACAAAGTTGTCCATATAAGATACACAAAAAAGCATGCTGATTACTGCTACAGATTTTTAATTACTTACCAAGTGTCGTTAATAGCAATGAATAAGCAATGAAATTGTTATACAATTTGTAAATAAACAAATAGATAATTTTGAGTAAGTGTTGATTTCTAATGTTGGGACTAATGTGATATATGCATATATAAATTTTAAGGCAATGCTACAATGATGACATTATATTCAATATAAATATTAATAAAAAATGTTTATATTGTCTTTGATGACACTCATTAAGGCAGACGTGTTTGGAATAATTCAAAAATAACTAACCTGAACGTTTCGCATCTTATCTTCAAGTGAACTGAAAGCCAATTGCAATGCCGTGTGCTCATCAAGCAATGTTGTGTTTAGTTTCTTGAGCTCCTCCAAGCTGGAGTGCAGCAACTGGACCTCCGCCCGCAAACTATGGTTGGCAGTTTGTTGCTCGTAAAGACTACAAATTAAACCATATTAAGTTGACAAGCTTTGAGGTAAAAAAAGTATTTTTCAATTACCTATGCTCCTTCTCGATGAGCAACTTCTTTTGCTGCTCCATCTTCAGGTTAAGATCAACAATGGTCTGGGAGTGTTCACCCTTCCTTTTGTGCAGGTCTGTGAGTTCCTCTTGCTGCGCCAGCAGCTTCTTTTCCAGCGTAGCCATGGCGACATTTGGGCCCGTGCCACCTGTTGACACTGCATTTCTAAGTTGCTCGTTCTCAACGGACAGCTTAAGATTGTCGGACTTCAGTTGCGCAACGTGATCTATCAGACGATTGTCTAAAAAAACACAACAGTTTGTATAAGCAGATATGATACAAAGATTTGGCAGCAGTTAAACACAGTCAAAACTGCATCGACACATTAAGTGCATGCGTTTCATTATTTATAGCTTACTTTGCACGATAATCTCCTTAAAGTTGTGGCTTTCCTTGCGATCCCGTTCCCGCAGCCTTTGGACAACGAGCTCACGCCACACAAATTCCTCGGTGGACATGCTGCAATGTTTTTTATTAGCTCGTCACAAAATTGTTCTGTCCTTTGTTGCTTTTGTCGTCACAATGCAAGTGCAGGCATATTTTTATTGCAACGGTGGTATACGCAGCTTGCACAATTGTAGATATTTAGTAATATATAAAAGAAACTTGCTGTTTCTATCAGTAAATATTATTTTTTGTTCAAAGAATTTTGTTGTGACCGGACAATGAATGTTGTACGCTATTTAGCTGAACAGCTGATTCTTTGTGGTGGGCTGCCGATAGTTTGCGCATCGAAAATACCAAACTCGACGTATCGTCGTAGGTAGTTGACGTAAATAAAAATGTGGTAAATAACGTAATGAATTTGGGCGCATTTTATGAAAACGGTTTGGGTTTAAAAATAATTATTTAATTTTTTTAAACTGAGTTTGGAATTATTTTATTGTTGAGTTAAAAAATTTAATTTTTATTACACACGTTTCAGTGTGCCATATATCGTTTAATGGCTGATGTTTTGGTGTTTTTGTTTTATTTATTTGTTAGCTTAGAACTTTTTTAAAAATAAGAAAAACGTGCAAAGCAGTTGGCTATAGAATGAAGGAGAAATGAACATAATCATCACTCTTACGGACAACAGAAGAAATGCATTGTTTGCTTGAGCATACATGCATTGAATGCACAAATCAACAAAAAAAAGTGTTTGAAAGCATTTTTCCACTAATGACATCCAACACAAAAAGCAAGAGAGAATTTCTTTCACTTAATGTGTTCCGGGAGTAAAAGATTGCTGGGAGCGAGAGCTAAACGGTGTCAGTGTCAGCATTGCTAGGCTTTCCCTGGTGCACGTACAAACGTGACAGTTGTGGTACAAATGTACCAAAACATGTGTACCTTAATTATTTCTTTTTGTCTTTATTTAAATTGGACGCATGCATAAAAGGCTTTACTCAAGACTAAAATGCTGACCAATACTCTCTAATGAGTTTTGTCTGCTAGACATTTCGTGACAAATTATAATACCTCCGGCAAGAGTATAGATAGAGTAAGGCAAGATCACTAGCTATAGTTCCCAGAGCTTGCCTAGTTACTGTTCTAAATACGCATAATGGGAAGCAAACGTATCGAAACATCGCTAAACACGCAAAGGCAATTAAAATTGTTTAAAAACATGCAAACTCCTACAAGTAATACGTGGCTGCTGTCGCTGTCGCTGCTGCTGCTGCTAGCTGCGTTTCTGCTTCAACTGCTGCCAGTAAAAAGCAGTCACCACGCTGACACTGGGTGTTGGTTAACAAAGTAAGCCCAAAGAACAAGAAGAGAATGTAATGTTGTTAAACATACGCTAGACTTAGATATATCCTATATGATACTTTTTTTATTATTCCAGCTTTACAGGGTAGCTTCTAGTCAATTACATTTGTCCAGAGCATTCTTTCGATTTATCTTAAAGCATAAATTAAGCAGAAAAGGAAATTTTCGTTCGTTTCGTTAGATTTAATAGATAATTAATTATAAAAGTACATACATTATGGTTATACATATTTATAAAACTTTTGATTTCCACTGATTGGCTTCAAGCAGCGCACAATAATATTATATTAATCGATACTCGTTTAACCGGAATATAGATAAATTATCGTTAAGTAAACACCCCGCCCAGGCACAACCGGATAATATCAGTACATATATTATCCTTGCGAGGCGTCTAATAAAGACTTTGTATCACAGTGATAGGGTAACAAAAACTAATGTTGTAATAATTTGTATAATTTATGCAGATTGGGACACTTAGCAACGACACCTGCGCATCCGACACTGTCCTACCGGTTATTGCCTTTACGTCGTTAGCCGGTTCGAAAAATACCACAGCATCCATTTTTAGATTAAGCCAGTTACAGTTCAAAGAGTTCCTCCGTTGGGATAAATTACAATTACTTCCACTGTCGATGGCTAATCATTGCAGTCATTATTTCTTTAGTTCTTGCTGAAAATAATAGTTGAATTCCGCTTCGATTCCATTAGACACTGTATGTGTGTAACGGTAATTAACAACAACAATTCTTTCATATACAAGAGGCATAAATATTGTGTACCCAAAGATATCAATAGCATTTGATCTATTTTCTGTGAATATTTCACACATAACATTAGCAAAACTCGATTTAATGTTCAAATATTTGGTACAAATGTGCAAAACATACGTACAAACAAACATACAGGTGTTTAATGACAATAAATGTGGCTACGATTTATGTAAATGGTGCAACGTATGTCAACGTATTGCAAGCATACATACATACGTACGTACATAGCGTTGCATTGCAGCAACCGGGCAAGTAGGCAAACGAAATACTTGGCCATTTTAGGAAAATGTGGTTCGTGTTTTCGGCACCAAGACCATTAAAAATACCTGCAAAAAGGCAGACAGACAGACGGTTAGGCTGTGCTGCTGCCAACGCGTAAAATGCAAGCAACCTGCCTTTCAGAAACTTCATTCATTTAATGCTGCCTGCTGCACAGCAACGATCGAACGTAGCAGCCCCACAGAGTCCAAACTGAAATGTGGCCGACGTTGTACATATAGCAGTCAGCAACTAATAGAAGAGCGAAACAATACAAACAACAACAACAGCAACAGCAGCAACAAAGAAACCAATAAAACAATTGAGAAGCTGTAAAAACCACAACAAAGAAGAAGACTTTTGAAACTGGTTTTGTTTTGTTCGTTTTGTTTTTTTTGTTCCACACAACATAACCGAAACAAGTCGGTGCTGTTTATTAAATGTTAACTTAACAGTTGACTGTTAACCGTTTACAATTGTCTTTTATTGGCCTGCCGCATATGCTGCACCTGCAGATCGCGAAAAATAAACACAAATATGCGCTACACTTGTGGACACCTGAATAGGGCTAGCTGTGTTGTAAGTCCATTGCTACTTACTGACAATAAACAAATAAACGATTTTTAATAATTTTATTAAGCACTATGTTGGAATATGTAAAATATGTACTTAAAGAAAAGCCTCATTAGCATGCACACACACACACACACACACGCATGCGCACATAATTATGTATGTATATAGTTTACTTATTTGTATATATAATCCTTTTACTTGTATCACCAGCCAAAAACAAGTAACACAAACCAGTTTACGCCATAGACCAAACCAGATTTCTTAACCGTTTCGTTCACAGCGTGCTTCAAGTCGAGCGCCCACTTGTTGCTGTTACCGTGGTGCTCTGCTGCTTCCATGATCGGCAAAGTCAGTTCCAAGCCAGCTACCTGTGATTTCAGGTGTTGTAATTGTCGTGCGCGCTTGACTCTCGGCAATCAGCAGCAAACAGCAAGAGTTGAACACGAAAATCGCGTTTTGTTCTCCGCCTACCCTCCCCTCGAACAGTCAGGCTTAACTATGTGTAGACAAAACGAAGTGTAAAAAGTAAAGTAAATAAGCGGATAGCAAATCTATCTATTGTATCTGTGTTACAGTTCTTTGGCCAACAGAGCTACAAATACGATCCAACTTCATTATTCTATGCTGAAGTTTTTAGCAAATGATGTTCGTGTAACGATGTGTTCATTAGTGTAAAATAAATAATAATAATCATTACTGATTTGTAAATTTGTAAAGAAAAGGTAAAAATGCCAAAATCGAATATCATAACTACGCTTGTGTGTGGGTCTGTGTGTGTGTGTGTGTGTGAGAGTGAAAAAGAAAAAACAAACTAACAACGTTGTAAGTTGGATGAAAGCTGAGAATCGTGTTTTTCGCAAACTCTCAAGAGATAACACTTTCTATCACTTATGTTCGTTAAATTGCGGATCTTCTTGTGCGGGAATCGAGACAGGCATAAGTCAAAAGTGAAATTTTGAAAACTATGCAAATTATTAGTGTTGAGCATAAGAAGTTAACACCTTCGGGGGCATTAAAACAAAAAAAAAACAAACACAAAATATGTAAAAGAAAACCAAGTTAAACGTAGAAATCTTCACGGCTTACATTGTGTATACTCAATATTCAGCGCGTTTTCAAGAAACAATTCTACATTCACTTGAGAAGAATCAATTACGAATAGCAGGACGTTTAGCAGTTTTGTTGTTGCTGTTGTTGTTGTCGTGCAGTTCGGAAAAAACGTCGTCGAATTGACCCCAATATTGGCATAAAGGAAAATCATTATTATGTTGGGGTTGCCAAATGAGGTCACGTGTGCAAATAGTTAACTGCTGTCACAGGTACACTTTGTAATGTGTACATACATATATATGCTCAAAGACTCCGCTAGACGATCAAAATCAACTTGCCACACTACTTTTACTGCACGCAGTCGCCTCAGTCGCAGTCGCCGTTGCCGTCGCCGTCACAGCCTCCGTCTCAGCCGCAGCAGCTGTCGACAGTATTGAGTAGTATTGTTGTTTTGTACCTTTGGCGGTTATTTTTTTCTGTTTTGCTGTTTTTTTGGTGAGCAGGTTTTTTTTAAAGATTTGGTTAACTAGTGTGGGTGTCTCTCTCCCTCTCTCTCGCTCTCTTTCGCTTGTCCATCGTTTTGTTGGCAAAAGTGAAACTTAAATTTACTCGAATCGTGCGAGAATCATTTATAGGTATGCAAATGTTTACTTTTCTCAACAAACAAAGTACCAAATTGTTGCTTTACGTGTACAAAGTGTACACAATTTTGTCTAACATTGTACTTGAATCTGGTCAAGACGAAGAAGTAAGTGAAAGTTGTCCTTTATTATTGTTGTAGGAACTGATTCGTGCCGGTCTTAAGACAGTTTAATATTTATTACAGTAAAGCAACTAAATAAAACATAAAGTTTAAAGTACTATACCCACTTTTTTTTTAAGTGTACCGGAAAATTAATAAATACTTTTGTTTTTCTGCTTGCATCCGCTTTTCAATATTTTGAGGCGTTTGCATTTTGTGTTTGGTAATGCTGACTTGCGACAGTTTCAGCAAATTTATTGTTAAAACTGAGAATCCGACACCAAACGTAACTTGAGGTGTTTAACTGCTTAATCGTCTATATATATGGCATATATGGTATGGATATGTTTTATAGCTTTTTCTTTATGTTATTCAAATTGTGTCTCCAAAACGCTTAAGGCCTTGATTCAAACAATTTTTTGGCTCACATCATTTAACCTTTGACATATTTAATGTCTTACCGGTTTTGATCGCCGCTTGTCGCTCATCAAAATATTTACTAAACGTGTCGGCACAACGAAATACAAAGCTATGAAAAAATATTTACATATTGCCTATTAAGCAAAAGTTTAGTCAACTGGCAAACGAATGAAACCTTTTCAGCGATTTTTGTCTCGACTATGACTTAAAAGTTTTAAATGTTTATGCACGTATTTTATATTTGCCATTTGGCATAAACTAAGTGCTTAACACGTGTTTTAGTTCTTTTAAAGGCCAAGTACCTTTGGCTAAGGCATATAAAATGGCTTCACTACAAGTTGCTGTTAAATACTTACTTACTCAGCATATAAGGAAGCTTCAGTTTAAATTTCAACTTTATAGCTCTTACCGTTGGCCAACAATAACTAATCACCAATCAGTCAGTGAGGACAAACTGTTTTATTTATGTATAGAAGATGCTTGCAACTTAAATTACGAAAGAATGCATTAATTATGTTGCTCCCTACAGACACAAGCCGTACACCCATCTACACACACACACACAAACACACACACTTACATATAGACATGCCGGTATGTGTGAAGTTCAACATACCATACTTATGCGAAAGATTACGTTCTTTATGTGGTCAGCTTAGTCAGCTTGTCTTGTCGTCTACTCTATCTCTATCTCTATCTCTATCTCCTCTCTTCTTACTCGTGCAGTGTTCACAAATAACAGCAGGCAACAAACATACATACATACATACATAGATAGATAGAAGAGCATCTTATCTTAGATTCCCAACGGTCTATATATGGTCAATTCTAAAGTGGGCAAGAAGTAAAAAAACAAAAACAAAAAGAAAAACGCGTAGACAGCTCCAAGATGGGTAAGTTAAATATTTATTGCATATTGATGTCAGGCCATTTAGGGTTCTGTCAGCCACCTATGTGCATAAATAAATGCAATATATCTGCAATTGATGTGCTGTAGCCGCTATAAACATATATGAACAATAAGCTCAAGTTAATACTTTTTGCCCAAAATAGGATGACTGACACTTGGGTAAATTTGATTTATTTCAATAAATTTACATATCAGTAAGGGTATCTGCTAGTCGCTTATGTATTTATTCGAAGTGTGAAAGAAAACAACCGCAACAACATTATATTAATTGAATCAATTATTCTAAAGCATGCATTTAACTTGATTATGATGTTGCCTTTTGCAGTGAAAATGACTTCCCACAGTGTGATGACACCTTTAGGACCATGTCTACTGGCCTTACTCTTAATGCTATGCCATTGCCAGGATGCAGTTGGTGTTTTGGGTAAATCACAAATGTGCGAAGTGGAAACTGGACAAACCAACATAATACTCGATATCGAAGAGAGTCGAGGGAATTGTAAGTATCTTAATCATTACACAATAGCCAAAAATTAAATATATCTGTATCCCTATGGAATTTCATATGTTTTGTGCTCCACAAGCCAAGTCGAACAAATGACAACAATATCCTTTAATGGCTAAACAACATAAGCTTCCACAGCAAAGCCAAGACAAAAAGAAAAAATAGACAGGAAAGTGGAAATCAAAGCCACAATATCAGCTTTCCTGCTACTTCTCTGCCCAGTATGTGTTCACATTTTGCAATAATTGCAACGAACTTTCTAGATACTTGATTGGCTGCATATACTCCGCAGACTAGTTCATATAGTAAATACCTTAACTTACTACATGCCAAAGAGAAAGGCTGATCTCGATACAATATACACACACATACATACGGCACTTCCTTGGCATTTTTTCTTTGACATCTTTTTGCCTTGGGTTTTGAATTTCCAGCAGATACCAATAAAATTCCTATTACTTTTATACCAACCAGACAAATTAATGGATTTGTTTTATTTAATACAGTCATTGGCCAATCGACGACGCCAGCACAGCTGCCAATTTATGGAGATCCCAATACGGAAATAGCGCTCGATCTAGTCTTCCCAAAGGGACATCCAACTTTTCAATTGGATGGCAAGAATCTAAAGCTTCTGCAGCCGCTCGATCGCGATGAGGAGAACTTGAGTCATATTGTGTTTCAGGTAGGTTTGTAAGAACCGAAGAGAAGAAACTATCTACTTCCTTTAATAATCATTTACTTTGCCAAGAAAAGAAAAAGAAAAGAATAGCATCTTTTAATAAGTTTATTCTTTCATTGGCTAATTAAATGCAATGATTATTTATTATGTTTTTCTTTCACTCATTTCAGGTCTCTTGCACGATTCGTGAGACAAATAAGAAGCGAAACATTCCGCTCATTGTACGGGTGTCCGACGTTAATGACAATGCGCCACAATTTATGAACACACCATATGAGGTCACTGTACCAGAGGTAAGTACAAATTAAGCACTTAAGTAGCTGCTGCTGCTACTAATACTACTACTACTACTATAATCATTATTATAAGAGTAAACTTGACAGTCTCACCGTTAGTTTTTCTTAACCACAACTTTGTGTGATTTTGACTTAACTTTTTATTATTATTATTTGTTTGTTGCAAATACGTAATTCCGTCATTCTTTTCTGCTATGTTTTGTTTTAAGCTTTTTAATCACAAAGTTGCTGACAAACTGGTTTCCTCTCTTCTACATATGCCTAGCCATACGAACAGACCTTTTTCGGGCATCTGCCAACTGAATCTTCATCAGCGAGCAACCAAGAGAATATTCTTCTTCCTCAGTGCTATTGTATTTTTGTTGTTTGTTCGCTATGCGTATTGCCAGTTGCTCCGAACAATGCCTGGAATAATTTATTTGCATTTTAATATGACAAACACAAGCTTGACATATTTGCGTTCGGTTTTGACAAAGGCAAACAATTTTCAACAGGTTAAAATGCAGTGACGCATATTTAGCATATTTATCAGATTTGCCAGACGATTCGATCAATCCAGCCATACATACATATATGAATTGCATGCAATTTCTCTTTGTGATATCAACAGGTTTTCAGGGAAATTGCTTTTTGCTTCAATATATGTTTATAATAGACAAAGGATTTCGTGCATGCGATACAAATCATCACAAATACAACGACAGACTTTATATCGCTTCTTTAAAGTTTTTCTCTTCGGCTTTGTCTCAAATATTTCTGAGACTTTTGTGCCTTTAAACTGATTGCATAACGCTCTAAAGTTCAAGCAGCGCTAACTGCAAATAAATATTATTCTCAGTCTTGCACTTTAAACACACTCTGCTAGTGAATATCCTGACCCACATCTATTGTTAATTCAAATTAGTTTCTCTTCAACAAATTAGTTAGGCAAATGGGCTAATAGACATATATGGTATGCAGGGTATGCATAATAGGCAAAAGATACATTCTTTGATGCGTTGCACCTTGCCGAAAATAAAAAAAAATAAAGAAGAAGTAACCAAATTGCATAAAACATGGCAAATAACAATTGCTGCGCCTGTTTTTTTTTTCTACCGCTTTGACTTGTACCGCGCTTTGCCATTTAATGCACATACCTAACAGAGACAGAGGGAGAGAGAGGAGCGGAGAGCGAGAGATCAATTGAAAAGTTCAATACAATGACTAAGTAACTTCTCGCCCGTAGCCAACATGCGAATGTTAAACCAGTAACAAGTACTAACCCTGAGGTAAGAGGCACTTGTAAGCCACAAAAAAAAAAAAAAAAAAAATTGATGCTAACATACATACAATCCAAGCCTAAGTATATAGTGATAGTTAAATGTAAAAGGCTGTTCGCTTTTGTTGTTGCTGCCCGTTATATAACTGCACTTTTGGTGCATCTCAATGTTGTTGGGCACGTTTTGTCACCCAGCTTGTTTTTTTTTTTTTTTTGTTGTTGCTTGTTGGTTGCCTGCTTGGTTTTGGATTGGATTGGATTGCGTTGTTGTACTGGTTGTTGGCGATTTTGGTGGTGGTTTCTCTTGACTGCCGCCTGTTGGCTTCAGGCTGCTTGCTGCCCAAACAGTTTAACAACAACAATAGCCAGTAGTTGTTGTAGTTTTTGCACAGTTTGCTACCTAATTTTCATGAACATGCCATTTTAGGTTTCCGGTGCAACGTATTTAGCATATTTGCACGGCATCTAAAACGGTAACAATCATTATCGTATCGTTTTATTATTATTAATACGCCCAAAAGTTAGGAAAGGAAAGGAATACATATTATTTAGTAAGGTTATGAACAAATTTTAACTCTGTTTTTCCATCTCCTACAGAGCACACCATTGGGCACCACAGTGTTCCGGAATATACAGGCAGTTGATAAAGATGCTGGCGTTAATGGTCTTGTTGAGTATTTTATAGTTAAGGGTAATGTCAGCACAACTGAGGATGATAAGTTAACTAGCGCCGATGGCTATGGTTCTTTTGCCATATCATTTCCACACCAAGGACAAGTAAGCGACATTACACGCTAATTAACTTCTATTTACTGTTATTAACTAACTTTCCCACACTTTTAGGTAACAGTTGCTAAGACACTGGATTATGAGAAGATTCAACGTTATTATTTGACAATTGTCGCATCGGTAAGTAACTTAATAGACTACAACAAATAAACCATTGTTTAAGTTTTGTTTTTAGTGTGTTGTTATGAATGTTAATTGTTAGTTCTAGATAAAGTTTTTAAGAGCTTTAAGCTGTATAATTAGCGTTAGTCACTTCTTAATTTGGCGTTTTAGATATAACTTTCATAATAAACTAACAATTAAAAAGCTATTAAGTCAACAAACGAATTGGTTTATATATATTAAATGTTTTCTATTTCTTGTTTTTTAGGATCGTGCCCGAAACGTTGCCGATCGTCTGTCTTCAACAGCCACATTAACTGTTAATATAGCCGATTCCGATGATATGGATCCATCTTTCATATACCGTGGATGTGTTCTACTCGATGGTGCTTGCATTAATCCCGAGTACACAGCATCTGTGCCAGCAGGATCGGTGCAAGGAGTGCTCAATGTACTACCCGAACGCATACAGGCCGTGGATCTGGATACGATAAGTTCGCCAATAAGATATAGTTTTGCAAGTGGAATGCCTGGAAACTATGCAGACTACTTTGAGATTGATGAGGAGACGGGAGTTCTAAAGCAGATCAAGGCGGTGGACACATCGACAGCAAAGCGTTATGATATAATAGTAAAAGCCGAAGAGATCTCACCAGCTCCTAGAAGATTTACGACAGCCAAGCTAACGATTGCCGTTAAGCCAGTGGATGCCAATCCTCCAGTGATATCGTCCTCTGATATAGAGGGATATGTTGATGAGAATTCACCAATCGGAACAAAAGTTTTGGATGTAAATGGCCAGCCAATTACATTTACGACAACCGATGATGATTTGGGTGAAGATGATCCGAAGCCTGATTACATTTATGAACTGACAACGCCTTCATTTAATGTGACCAGCGATGGCACACTGATTGTCTATGAAGAGGGCTTGGATCGTGATCCGCCAGCACCGGGACGCTACAAGTTCCAGGTGGTTGCCCGAGAGCCCAAAACAAATGCAGCGAGTGCTCCTTTGAGTCTGACCGTACATTTGCGGGATGTCAACGATAATGCTCCGAAATTGGCAATGGTTGCTCCCATTTCCATTTCAGCTGGGGATCAGCATGAGCAACGTTTAGTCACTCAAATGATGGCCACCGATATCGATGAAGGACCCAACGCTGTTGTCACCTACTCCATCTACCATGTCTCCAACAATGGCATGCAGAAGTTCAAGATAAACGAGCAAACGGGCGAGATTGAGACTAGAGGACGTTTACTGGCTGGTGAACAATATAGCATAACGGTGCAGGCCACCGATATTGGAGGACTCTCATCTCAGGCTATAGTTGAGGTGACTGTCACACCTGGACCGAATACAAAACCGCCTCGTTTTACCAACAACCTGTATGAGGTGCAGGTTAGTGAGGGTGCTGAAATCAATTCCACCGTCACTGTAGTACATGCTGATGATCCTGAAAACGATCCTGTTGTTTACTCCATTATGTCCGGAAATGATTTGAGGCAGTTTTCTGTGGGTCAACAGAGTGGAGTTATTATGGTTATACGGAAACTAGATCGCGAGAGTCTAACACGCTATCAACTGATTGTTAAAGCCGAGGACAATGGCGGTCTTTCGAGTAGTGCCACAGTCAACATTAAGGTTACTGATATCAATGACAAGAATCCCGAGTTTGATGAACTCACACAACCCTATGTGTTCCATGTTGATGAGGGCAAGGACGATGCTTTCGTTGGCATTGTGCATGCTACAGATGCGGATGAGGGCATTAATGCTGAGATTACCTACTCAATACCTACGGATATACCATTTGCTATTCATGCAAAATCGGGTGAGATACGCACATCCGGGGAGTTGGACTATGAAATGCTGAATGAATATAAGTTTGTGGTGACAGCCAAAGATGGTGCCCCCGATGCTCGACTCGGTACGGCAAGTGTTACGGTTATTGTGCACGATCTACCGGATGAGGTGCCCAAGTTTAATGATGCTAGCATCAATGTAAAGATTCCAGAGAACCTACCGGACTTCTTGGTAACCACTGTGCATGCTCACGATCCAGACACCATGCCGGAAGTCACATATGTCTTACGCAAGGGTGATGAACAGCTGTTTAAAGTCTCTCCAAAAACTGGGGAAGTACGCACAACAAAGGGATTGGACTACGAGAAGGAAAAACAACATGAGTTGGTCGTGGGTACCATTGAAAATGACGGTGAAGCACTTGGTGATACTGTGCGCATTTACATCGAGGTCGAGGATCGTAATGATGTACGACCCGTATTCATTACAGTTCCGGGTCCTGTAACTGTTAATGATGATCAACCAATTGGATCGATAATAGCGAATATGCCTGCAATCGATGCAGATGGAACATCACCTAATAACGTGACTCGTTATGAAATGGTGGGTCGCGGCAAGGCCTTAAAGTACTTCCAAGTTGATCCTGATACGGGTGCAATACGAATTCGCGATGAGCTGCGCAAGCAAGAAGATACAGAGTATCAGGTTGATATACGCGCCTACGATATGGGAGAACCGCAACTTAGTTCAGTTGCGATGCTTCCAGTGTTTGTGCGTCATCTTCTTATTGATCCCAATGAGGAAAACTCCATGGAAAGTAAGATGAGAATGGACAATGGACTAATTGTTAGCGCAGAGACAGTTGGATTGGCATTCAGCGATAATAGTTATGTCATTAGTGTACCGGAATCCACAGCTGTCAATAGCACTTTAAAGCTTATACAAATTATCAACTCCAAAAAACCATCCAAAGGAGCTCCCAACTTCAAATGTGAGTTTTTACAAGGAAATGAACTGGGAGTATTTGATCTAAGTCTCGAGGATTATGGATGCTTGTTAGTCCTTGTCAAGCCATTGGACTTTGAGAGTACAACATCATATACCTTGGAGCTACGATTGGTTTCACAGCGTTATTTTGTGAGTCCACGCAAGGATCATACTATAGTCAATATCATGGTGCAGGATGAGAATGATAATCCACCCGAGTTCGTTTTCAATCGATTCCATGGCCAGAATGATACGTACTATGCTGTAATAACACCGGAAATGGAAATTGACTCAACCATATTGCAAGTGCGTGCTACAGATCGAGATTCGGGTAAATTTGGTTCCTTGAGCTACAAGCTGTACGACGAAGAGGAACCTAACGTTAAAGATGATCGTTTGGTAAGTTAATACTAATAAAAATAGATAGTTTCTTACCAGTTTAATCAAATTTCCTTCACAGCCATCGTCATACTTTGTGCTAACTGAGGATACGGGAATCTTGCGTACAGCTAAGCTCTTTAATGATGCCAATTTCCCAATGATATTCTATGTGGAAGCAAGTGATAACGATGACATTGATCAGGGTTCACATCATACAAGAGCACGGATTGTTATTAATCGATTAACAGACTCGAATCGTATGGCTTTGACCTTTACCAATGCAGGGCCCAATAAGATACGGAACCATTATGCTGCTTTGGAAGAGTTTTTCGAGAAAAAAACCAATGGATTAGTCAGTGGAATTGAGAGGATCAGTAATCTGAAAACCTTAATGAGTAATGGAACAGTAATAGAGAATTCCAATGCAACCGATGTATGGTTTTATGTTATTGATCCCAAATCGGAAACACTCTTAAGTCGCAACGATAGCATTGTTCAGGATACACTACTTGATTCATCTGTGGCATCGGCAATCAACTCCGCAGCATCACTTGTGGCACATGCAAAGGCTGATGGTATACATGCACCACTTCAAGCAAAGGAGCAGGTTCACAAGGTAAGCGAGTTTAATGAGAAAACAAATTCCTATACTTTAATACTTTTATTTATATAAAGGTCAAAGCTGCTAGCATCGATGATGAAGTATTCTCTATTACACTGATATCTATATCGATCATTATTCTGATATTGGGCACCATTGGAATAATCTACATTTGCATATCATGGTCCAAGTAAGTAAATCACAAAATATTTCTTATAAATTTGAACTAATTTATGTAATTCCCACCACTTAGGTATAAAAACTTCAAGGAACGCATTCGTCACTACTCAGCCCCAAGTCCGACACGTTATGATCCTGTGATCGTTAACTCGCAAGCCTCGAATGCCGGCGATGCTGTAACTAATTTGAAGGAGTACGAAACCCAAATGCTTGCTATGGCTGTGCCTCCAGATGGTGATGAAGATATGCAATTGGATTTCAGTGCAAAGAATCATGCATTTTCCTTAGATAATGTCAGTTATATAACGCATAAGCAAAATGGCGGCGGTGATATGCAGTCAAGTCCCACACATATGGATGGAAATTTGAGCACAATTTCCACACTACGCCATAACAATCTGAATAATCTAGCCAATAACATTAACAACAACAATAACCTAACGATGAACAATCGTCAGAACACTTTTAATCGCACACTGGAAATGAATTCGCGCAATAATGCCAATCCACTTGCCATCCAGGGAAATGTTACGCCAGGAACCTTAACATTGGGACGCATAAAGCACCATAATAGCAATAATTATCTGAATGATAGCTATAAGTACGACGCATCGAGTCGAAATAATTTGGCCAATGCCAATGTTCAAAATAATGGATTTAGCACAATGGGTAGGCGTGGCAATACCTTTGGCGGCATGGCATCTTTGAATACGGCTGGCGAGCTTATGACCAACACGCTGGGTCGAAATAATCAGCAGAATAATCGTCTAAATGTCGACGAGCTGCCCATAACCAATCCATTGTTCCAAAGGTAAGTTTATCTTAACATTTTTTCACAATTTTATTCAACTTTTATTTAACATGTCTTTTTCAGATCCAATGGTGATCAGAGTCATAATCATAATATGAGTTTCACCAATGAGAATGTGATGTTTGGCAAACGAGATTATGGGCAAATGAGTTTCTCCTATTTGAATGACTTGGATCGATCGGAGGTGGAGACCACAACGGAGCTATAAAAGTCTCAACTAATTGCAATTTAGTTTGAAATTATGGGTGTATTTATTTATAGAGATGTATTTATCTGTACATAAGATTTGTACGAGAATGTAGTTTTTTTCGTAAGACATTTAAGTAGTTACAAATTATCGAAAATTGTTCTTAGATAATTTAATTTAATGTGCAGTTGCCATTATATTGAGAATGTTATTCCAACAAGCTGTAAATATATGTTTAATGTTAAATATTGATGATAAAGACACTGATATAAATTAATTATTTCTTTGTACATAAGCAGTAAGAGACTGCAGTCATTAGTTTCATATAAAACACAAAATGGGTTCAAAACACTTTTAAATATATATTTAAGAAGAATTA
The DNA here is from genome assembly GCA_035044725.1 of Scaptomyza caliginosa. NCBI lineage: Eukaryota > Metazoa > Arthropoda > Insecta > Diptera > Drosophilidae > Scaptomyza > Scaptomyza caliginosa. The sequence continues at coordinate 2,171,269 of JAWNNR010000686.1, forward strand.
GAAATAAGTTTGCAGGCCATAAATATATCATTGATATGTTATTGAACTGAAGCAAATGCCTGAATGCAGTTATTGTTTAGTAAAATATGTTTGGATGACAATTTATATGAAATATAAATAAATACGATTTTAATGTTTTTTGTAATCTATATTTATGCATAAAGAATTGAATTCAAAAAATTAAAATTTTCTGAGTTTTATGAGTAAACAATGTAAGTAGCCGACAATTTTTCTCTCTTTTAACTTACGTTTGCTTTTAATAGTATACTTCTGTAACGTATTTTTTTAGTAACATACTAGTTTTTAGTATGCTTGCACATTTAATGGCTCATTGCGTATTTGCACTTTTTAATATTTGGTCACACACTTTGCAAATATTTAGATCGATCGCTTAGCAAACTTTGTTTTCATTTGTTAACCGGCGAAATGGCAAAACTGGATGAACGTATTGGATTTATTGGGGGCGGAAACATGGCATTTGCCATTGGCTCGGGTCTAATCCGTTGTGGCATTGTGAAGGCTAGCCAGGTGATGGCCTCAGGACCGCATATTGAGAATCTGTCCCGTTGGCGTGAGTTAGGCGCCTCTATCACAGATGAAAACTACGACGTCATCGAACACACAGATATCATATTTATTTGTGTGAAGCCTCACATGTTGGAGCCATGTGCAAAACAGCTGAAATATAAACACGTTCCATCAGCTAAGAATGCAAACAAATTGTTTGTTTCGGTGCTGGCTGGCACAACATTAAAAACGCTCGAGGAGCAGTTTGCATTTATGGAGAGTTCTGCATTGAAAATGATACGGACTATGCCGAACACCTCGATGCAGGTGGGCGAAGGCTGCACTGTATATACTGGTAACTCGCATGTATCACACCAGGATTTGGAAAAGGTGCATTTAATGCTCAATTCTTTGGGCCTTGCCCAGCAAGTCCCGGAGACAATGATCGATGCAGTTACTGGTGTCGCTGGCTGTGGACCAGCATTTGTGTACACCATTATTGAGGCTTTGGCTGATGGTGGGGTTAAACAGGGAGTACCAAGACAGATGGCAATTCAATTTGCGGCACAGACATTGTTGGGAGCCGCCAAGACTGTGCTATTAACCGGCAAGCATCCAGCTGTGTTGCGTGATGAAGTCTGCTCACCAGGTGGATCAACAATCGTTGGCGTACATGAGCTGGAGAAGGGCAACCTTAGGTGGGTAGTTTTATCGCATGGCGGTTCACTTTATTAACTTATGTAACTTAATTACTTGCAGAGCAACTCTTATCAATGCTGTGGAGAAAGCTTCGTTGCGTTCAGCTGAGCTGGGTAAAAAATAAATTGGAAACGCTCTCTATATATATGTAGTTGTATGTATAACAAACAGTTCCATTTAAATATATGCTACGTTCAGTGTTTAAAAAGTTAATTTATTCACGATCCTTTTTGCTAACATATTCGACACACTTGGATGGATCGGTTGGGAAATACTCCTGGCATTTTGTCATAAGCCGTTTGAGTCCCTGAATATATTTACGTTGTGTTTCATCGTTCATCACATGCGCCACGTTCTTGGAGAAGATCTTTTCACGACCTGTTCTGGCGTGAATACCTACCATGGTAACACCAATGGGCCATGGAGCGTTGCCAATGGCCATTTCCAAGTAGGCATCACTTGCTGAGATGTAGTTGCGGTTGAGTAGATGCTTGCATATATCCCTCAAACTGTCGAGAATATCTTCGGGCAGGGTGTGATGCTTAAGCTTGCGAAACAATGGCTTGACATACTCTTTTGTCTGTGTGTAAATAACCCGAGCCATTTTCACTTTTGTCGACATTTTCTCGTGCTTGGTGTAGCCGGCTATCTGATCGTTCCACAGTTTTAATAGAAATGTGAGCAGTGTTATGATAACGTCCATGTCGTATTCCTTGTTGCGACCCATTTTTTGTGCCATTGTCTGTATGCTTTCCCAGGATATCGTCTCGTCCAGCTCGGCAAAGTCTGATTTCTTATCCTCCTTGGCAGTGGGTGCATTGGCAAACATCTCCTGCAAATACGCTGCGTCCACCTGTTCCATTGCTTCTTGGAAATCATTGCGAAAACCACGATTTGCCTCCGGTTGCGAAATCTCGCAGATACGTAATCTGTCAAAGGCTTCTGGCTCTGTTTCACCGAAGAGTAAGATGGGTTCACCACGCTCACGCAGGCGACGTATAACCTCCAGGCGGGGTAGAATATTCTGTCCATCGGACACAAAACTGTAGGAGCCTTCGGCTCGAGGGGAAACAACAGATTCTTGTTTCTTGTAGCCAACTTTCTGTAGCACCTCCTCGGTGTCTTTGGCACTGAGTTCGCCACGGCGAAAATATTTCTTTTTGTCGTCAACCAATTGCTTTTCTTCAAGTAACTTGCGTTTGCGCGCTATTTCTGCTTTTAATATATCCATTTTGTGTAAATATTATTATTTCTGTTCACAAAAAATGCAACAAAAACGTAGTTTCAATGCAGTATGACCAAAATACCAAAACACACTTTAATACCAAAGTAAAAATACAAAAGCTATGTGACCGGCTCTTACTTGGAAAAATACTATGTTCGTTTTGCACCCCTGGTTAACATATGGTCACAAAATTTTGCCGTGCTAAGAAAATCGGATTCGCCTATATTGCTTTTGTATACATATAATAAAGAAAATAAAAAACAAACACAAAATGCCAAAGAAAATGGGAATAAACTCAAAAGCGGCAGAGGCCCGTGAACGCATAAACGCTAATAAAAAGGCCACGCAAGAGCGCAGTGCTAAAGAGGCCGAGGACCGTTTGTGGCACGACGATGACAAGACTTTGGCCAAGAAGCAACAGCGACGCGAAGAAGAAGAGAAAAAACGGGCTGAAGCTGCGCGTCGCAAGGCAGAATCAAAAGCATTGTTAGATCAGGAAGTGAGCTCAATAACCACCCACCGCAAGCAACCATTGGCCAAGATCAATCGCCAGCAAATAGTAGAGGAAACGATCAAAAAGCAACGCATCCTGGAGGCCATTAATGAAGCCAACAAGCCTCCACTGACCCGTGTGGTGGTCCAACAAAACACCATTGAGGAGAATCTCAATCGATCTCTGGCTGACACAATTGTTGCCACAAATGTTGATCAGGCTCTGGCAGCGCTTAGGTAATTTCAAATTATTACAAAACCTTTCTTGAAATTTGCATTAACTTGTTTTTATGTTTGGTTTCAAGTGTCAACGACAATGAAGACGATAAGCATCCAGAGAAACGTATGCGGGCAGCATATAAAGCTTTCGAAGCGAGTAATATGCCACGCATTAAATCTGAAAATCCTTCGCTGCGTATGTCCCAATGGAAACAAATGTTAATGAAGGAATGGAACAAGTCCCCGGATAATCCCTTCAACCAATAACTTGTGAATTCATCGTACAAATTGTGCGCACGGAATCCATTGAGCCCCCGACAGCCTAGCAGTAGCTGCAGCACCCATCAAATGCAAAAAAAAAAAAAAAAACAGAATTTTTAAAATTATTGTTTAGCTTATGATTAGTTTATTTGTGCAACGGAAAATATAATTACGAAACTTATTTATTATTCTGATTACACTGTCGTATAAAATTAAGATGAATGTTTTTTGAAAACGCAACAAACTTAACATGCCGAAACAACTTTCGTTCAAGACGTTAACTGACTTGCTTATTGTGTAAAGAAATTGTTGGTTGGTAAAACGACAATTAAATTTTCATTTATTGCCAAAATACTAATGTACACAAGTGTTGCGCAATAAACAAACAAACAAAGTTAAAAATCTTTGTGGCACCTAAGTACGAGACATACATACGTATTTAAGTGTGTTTGTAATGTGAACATTAACATGTAATAAAGAGAAGCATAATTGACGATCGCTTTTCTTTGCCCATTAAATTGTCAATGTTTTGTTTGCCTTAAAATTTTTTTTTTTGCTCATAACTAGTTCCGGTTGCGTACTTTTAATATGATATAAATGTACTATGAGTTTCTTAATGTACTCATTATAATTAATGGGTAAATATTTCGCTTTCACCTTAGAGAGAATCATTTCAATTCGAAATATTTTTCAAAAGTTTTGGAAAACTTGAACAGGAGTATAAATGAAACTAATATTCTAGTGCAGTATTATTACTTCTAATCGCGTTATCTTCATTGTTTCTTGCTTGAATAGCTCATTAAAACTATGTAATAACTGTTGTTGTTGTTTGGTGCTGTTGCTGTTGCACTGCATCGAATCAATGTTCCACAACTAAAGTTCCACAAGAGAGTTAAGCAGTTAACAGCAAGAGACTTAACAGATTATGTTAACCGGGCAGCTGGCGCTCAGACTCACAGCTCATTGAGCCATTCATTTGTGCTGTGCTTTCTTTTTTAATGAAAAAAATTTCTTTAGACGCATCGTTGCTTCATTCTTCATTCAGTGCGAGACCGTTAACAGTGACAGACGCGTCGTTGTGCTTTGACCATCCAACGTGCCCATATAAACGTGAGCGAGTGTTGGAGAAATGTAAAACTTGAAAGCCAATACAATATTAAAATGTTGCATGTGTGTGTCGAGTTCAACTAACGAAATTAAAAAACAAAAATCCGAAAGAAAGAAAAGCAATTTGACAATCGGCAGCGTCGAAAGAAAGACGTGTTGGGAAAATAAATTGAATTTCGTATGCCGTCGCCATCGGAAATCGCAAACGGTAATTGTGCCCTGCTGCTCTCGCTTTGTCTATCGTTTGTTTTCATTTAGCCGTTCGGTCAGCAAATACGTATCGCGTGAGGATTTTCAACGCTAATCGCAAATATACAGCACAACAAATAAAGGATTGCCAGCATATTTGGTCTTTATTTCATGGCATATCAAAGTCCAAAGTTATTGGTTTCGCTTGGAAATTTCTTTTACTGTTATTTATTTACACAAGTAATTAGTATTTTGTATGGCATTCTTGAAACGCATTGTGCAAGTTTGTGTCTTAAGTCTTTTGTTTAATACCCTACATATGTATTGTTGATTACTTTTATTAGCTCTTTCATTTCTTGCCTTTTGACACATATTCGCATTAATCTAGTTTTTTTCTATTCTTATCGTATTCTCCGATCTTAGCACATGTTCTACCTTCTTCGTCTACTTGTGCTTTATTTATGGTCAACATGTTAATATATTTGTCCTAATTCTTGTGCTTGAAATTAGAAACACTCCGGACACACTCATTGCCAGTTAAATAGGTGTTAACAGATGTGCGCTTGGATAACGTTTTATGTTTTATGTATAAATAACATATACATATATATATATATACACCTGATTAAGTAATTATGCCTGCATGCAATTAATTAATCGCAAATTCTTCAAACGTTTCGAGTGTTATGCAAAAGAAAAACCTTGAGATTGCGTGTTTATTGTTTCATGTTTGCTTGAGAGTTAACTCAGTTAGGTCTGATCAGTATTAGTTGTGTAGATTTTGGTTTTGTAAACGAGGTAAATAGCTCATTGGGCTATTGACTTGATTTCATTGCAACACTTGCCAATGAACCTTTTATCAAAACATAATAACAAAGCACGCACGAACGCATTAATATCAAGTGCATTTGTAGCATTTACAAAGCCACGCAACTTATTGCATGTGCTCAATAATCAAGGGACCATAAAAGCAAAACGATGTAATTTCTTGAAAGCCGGTGAAGAATTTTATGAATTAATATAGAAAACATATTTAATCTCGATAACGTTCTCAATTATATATACAAACATACTTCCTGTCGTTTTCACCAACTGTGAGAGTTTCGATTGTCCACTAATCATAGTGCTGCAGCATTATAAACACTTACTTTTCTGCTAGTGCATAATTTATATACTGCTTGTCATTTATAAACAGACAGCACGAACTTTAGCTAACTCTTCAGAAAGCTAACGACAATTTCTCTGTTAGTTTTTTCTTCATCTTTATATTTGTTTTGTGGCAATATTAAAAGAAAAGCACATAACGTTGCCTTATTTATTTTAGTGTCAATACTTTTTTTTTGTGAATTTGCTTAGTGGGCTAATGCATTACTGAATGCAAATTAACAGACTGACCCGTTTTTAGAGAAAATACAGTGACTCAAATAAGTCAACATTAGTCTAAATATATGATGTTGCATTAGTATTTGAAGTAATGATTCATAGTGCGTGGCTTCGAGTCAAGTTTTTAAAATTCCAACCATTGAAACTAAAACTTGCTGTTCAACAACAACCACAACAAGGCATTAAAATCATCTTAATATATATATTCGTCTGCTTATATGTGTATGTTTGTATATATGTTTATGTAAATTTGAGTGGCCGAAGCCGATTACGCACCTTAAAAAGTGAAATTTTTGGCATTGTTTTATTTGACTTTCTGTTTCTTGACTTGTAATTTTGAAGATATCATTTTGCAAAAATCTAAAAACAGTCACAAATATGTTAGTTAAAGTAGCTAAGATTTAAAAACGAGTTGTAAGCATACCAAGTTTAATATCTAAACTAAAACTAGAAGCATAAATCACTAAACAATAGCCCAACAAAATGCAGTTGCAATCGCTTTCAACAAGCCAAACAACTTAAGAGCCAAAAGAAGCCGAAAGGCAGACCCAAACTCAAATCCAAGCCCAACTGTTAGGCTATCCACACATTCCATGCTGAAAAGTCACAGTTTATTTGGTGTGGCAATGCCAGTTAGTACTTGGACTTGAACGAGGTCAGCACGGATGGCTGTGGCATATGGGTTTTTGTATCAATTTTGGTTGAAGCCAAGTCTGCACGTGTTTATAACGAAACTTATATCGTTATTAAGATCGTAGCAGACGCAGAACCAAAAATAAATTTCACTGATTTTCATTACACATATATGTATGGATTTTTTTTCTTTCTTTCAATTTAATTTTTAATGTGGCTTCGCCACTTGGTTTTGGCTTCACTATAAGTATAAGAAGCAACAAAAAAAAATTGTTTGTATGTTATTGTTGTTGTCTTGTGGTTAAAGTTAAGCATAAAGTCCGTTGTCTGCGTGTGTGAGCCCCATCGTCGAGCGTCGAGCGTCAAGCGTCGACGTCAGAAGTTGAGCGAGAAATTTTTGACTGTCAAAAGTGAAAGTTGCAGCTGCAGCCAATGCCGTTGAAAGAAATGTAGAAAAGCGGTAGCTGGTTAGCTTTAGCCCCGCCTGATGAATCAACTTACAATATGTTGTTGTATGCGAAGCAAGCCCAAGCACAAGCACAAGCGACAGTTTAAAGTTGAGAGTCTGTGCGAAGCGCCTTTTGGCTGTGTTTCTGTCTTTACTTTTGTTTTTCAACTCTAGCTTCTTTAAAGTGCAATTAGAGTCAAAAGTCATTTAAGACGCCAAATTTTTGGTTATTATGCTTTGTATTTTATATCTTAATGAGTTATTATATTTACTTAGACAAACAAACAAATAAGCTTAGCAACTCTGATTGCATATAATTTCCAATTAACTTGATGTATTTTCTTTCTAAAAATCAAATAATTCAATAAACAAGGGTATACAAATCTGGGTCAATGCTCAAAAAAGTTCGTTAAACTTAACGTTCAAGTGGAGAAAGAGCAATGCCAAGGCAAGTTAGCCATAACGCTCTTTTTATAGATATTTAAATTTAATTAAATTAGCACTTTCTACATGCCTACCAATGGTCATAGTATCATATTTGCTTGTAGACGTTTCATATATTGAATAATAATTTTTGAGCAATTAGCACAGTGACCCAAATGCCTTTATTAAGAGAGAGAGAGAGAAAAAGCGAGAGACAGAGGGAAATACAACTTTTGACGGAAGCCAAACTATCATCAATAATAAAATATGCATATATGTTCATACATCAAATATGAAAGAAAAAGAAAAGTACGCTACACACATACAACAAACACACACACGCACACACAAACCCGTACTAGGTTATATAAACAGGCACAAGTTTGTGTCTTAAGTCTTTCGTTTTGGCACTCTAGAACTGCAAGAAATGCGTGTACTGGTCTTGAGCGAGGAATTCCAAGCCAGCAATATTGACAGGTTTTTCGTGTTCAACTTATGTCTAAACAAAATTAAACACATAGCCATCACGGCCAGTTTAGCTTTGTTCCGATTTTGGATATCCTCTAAAACTGTTTAAACTGTTAGCTTGGCTAAATTTGATTTGAATGGCAATTGGGCTAGATTTGTCTATAGATGAACTTACAGGGTATTTTTTAGTTGTGCAACATTCCATCATGAACGTTTTGTTGTCAACGAAATTATCGATGGTGCGTAGCAAAGACATTGTCAAGTAAACAAGTTTCCTCAAAATATGACCCAATTACCCAGTTACCAAGTGCTGGGTATATTCATTACATATTCAGGTATTTGTAGCGCTACTAAATGCAAATACCTGCTACTTACTTAGTTATCTGAGTTTCGATTGTACAACGCAGCAAACATGGCATATGAAAACTTGTTTAAGGCCCAATTACTTCAAGACACGAGTCTTTGAGAATAATTGACAATTCGTTTGACAATTTAAATGAAAGTTGATTGGTATCTCCATGCACCACTTGCACCACTTGCACTAGCTGAAAGCCGTTGGAGCGATATATATAACTAGTCGCTGCTCATGACATACACATGCAGAGCGATTGTGGTAATGAGTCTGGCATTGACAATAGCCAATTCACAATGGTCTTGGCCACAAATGCTTGAGAGCGAATCTGGTCTAATTGACGCAACAACTGCCTGTCTCTAATAGATAGATAGTATTTTTGCCAAAATACCTATTAAGCGATAATAGTGATTGAAAAGTATACCCCAATGGCATACCCTGTAATGTAGTAACAAGTATACAGTCCAAATAAGGCACTCTAATAAATTACTTATACAACTTGTTGAATACATATACATATATACAATATATATATTTTAAGGCATTGTATACGCCTGCCTTTTAGCTATTCGGATATGGGTGCAGTGTATAATAACGAGTACCAAGCAGCATCATCTATTTCAACAATTTTCACTTTTTCTTTTATTTAGCTGTTTGTTTGTTTTGATGAAAAGCAAAACATGAAGTCGCTCCTCAAGACTTTGAGTGCCAACACCAAATTTGGTCAAGTCCAGTTGAATTGGCAGCAAGGCAACTTTGTAAAGTTGTAATCGCTATGATAAGGGGTATCATCATAATGATGTACATATGTATGTATGTACACTGTATTGATCAATCTCGTTGCTTGTCTTTTATTTTCATAAGCTGGCAGTTTGTCATTTCAGTGACAGATTGTTTGTCTCTAAACTATTTTCATGAAGATATTTAACACCCAATCGTTCGAAGTAGTCCTACTGTGAAGATATATTGAATCTTAATTATTGATTTTTAATGTTTTTGCATTTAATTTCTCTGTTTCTAGTTACAAGAACCTTTGGCAATATGAAAGCCTACCACTTGACCCTCGCTGGGTTGCTCCTGCTGCTATGCAGACTTAGTGAAGCCACAGCAAACTCTGCAGATGAGACACCATCTGCTTTGCTACCACTAGAAGCGCGTAATCTGGACAATTCTGCAGAGGAAGATGTTATCTCAAATAGTTATGTGCTACCAAATCAAATCTTCAATGATGGCAAACCTTATTATGCACGTCAGGATCCTGTCTCAGGTCAATTGGACTTCACGGCCAAGAAACCAGCAGGCATTGAGCCGGAGGTCAACGAGGTGCTCAACTCAAAGGAGAAGATTGTATTCAGCGGTAGTTCAACTCCCAACATTCATGACTTTCTCAATCTGCCCGTGAAGTACTCCTCATCAAAGTTTGTCTACCCTTTGGTATCTAGTTCGTATGCCAATTTGAAGTACCAAGGCAGCAACAAGAACTACATAACGAATAAGAAACCTACCATGGTGGCAGCTCCAGTCAACCCAGTAGTCTCCAACAACTATTACACAGTGACAACAACAAAGTTGACTGCAGTAACTCCCACTGAAGCAGGTCATTATTCGAGTACAACGAAGGAACCTGTAAGAACCATCCCATCTACCACTACCAGTACCACCACAACCACAACGCGCACTACACCAACAACAACAAGCACAACCACCTCAACAACAACAAGGCAAACTACAACAACAACATATCGTCCATTTATTCAGTCCATACCAACAACTCCACAAACTGTGCGAACAAGTACAACCAGAAAGAAGTTCATACCCGCTAAAAGACCGACTTTCTCAAGTACAACAACAACCAAGACAACAGTGCAACCTCCTCCGGTCAGACTAACAACTACAACCAAACAACAATCGAGACCTACTCAAAGTAGCAGTGATGTTAAGTTGACCACACATCATCCTACGCCACAGGCAGACATCTTTCCAACAGAACCGGCGACCACCACCAAAATGTACACTACTCCAAGGACTGAGATAACCTCTGGTCCAACCACGCCCAGCGATTTCAAACCCATTACAGATGCCACAAAAATACCCAACCTAGACCCAGCGGATGTCTATCACACCCTGGGTCAAAAGAACACTAGGGTACAGCAGGAGCAGGAGGCGGCAGCTAATAAGCCAACAATGACCTTAAGTGATATTTTTAACAACCTCGCCGAGGAGGAGAATGCTGTGGCCAACAACTATCAACAGAATCAAGGCTTTGATGCCCAAGGCAACCTCATTGAGCCCATAGCACCCTCCCAGCCATCACCGTTCGCCATGCAGCAGTCATTCCCACAGCAGTCACGCCCCATGACAATGCAAAGCCAGAAGGTATCATCCGGAGCGCAACCACCACAATATCACATTTCCAATGAGCAGAAGGTTGTATCAGGAAGTCCAGAAAACTATGACAACCAGTATGTGTCGTACCAGGTGCAGCAACCTAGTGTGATGCAATACCGACCCATACCGGGTCAGATAAACAATGTGGTCATCTCACCTGGTCAGCAATCTGCTTCCTTTGTACTGGGAAGTCAACAACAAGTTAGTCATCCTGGTAATTTCGGAAATGTGGAAAAGGTACCCTTTTCACAAGAAGCCTCAAACGTGCAGTACGGACAGGTTATAAATGAGGAGATTGTTAACATTAAGCGTCCACAGCCTCCAACCCAACAACAACAACAACAGCAGCAGCAACAACAACAACAACATCAACAACAACAATTGCACCAGCAGCCAACATCTCCAAGCAACCAACAACAAATGCCAAACCATCAAACGAATGTCAAATTCCAAGCTGCTGCTCCTGTGGTACCAGAAACAACAGTGGTTGGAACCGTAATTGGAAGTGCTTCGGGTAATTATCCAGAGCCACCACCCGAGGCACCCTCTCCATACCAGCAACTTCCCTTGATTGGATCCAACTTGCGACCATCTAAGAAACAACCAACCAGCAGTCCCAATCAACTGATGCACTCTACGTTGTCACCACAGAGTAAACCCTCTGATGGTACTCAGGATACCAAGGAATTGTTGGTATCCAGCAATATTCGCTTCCCATCTAAGCAAGAGGACTCTCTGGAAATGTCGACCTCAATCGTTGCTTCGGGTCCCCCGACATCCTCCCACATAAATGGACATGCACAGCCGCTAAGTCTACAGCAGATACAAAATGCCAATCCCGTTGTCTTCCCCAAGATAAGTGTTGAGGATGGTGTTCAAATTCAACAGCACGAAGTTCTTAACATTAAACAGCACGAGCAACAATTGGTAAACTGTCTTAAGCTAATGTTTTAGTTAACTTTATACCTATTAAGAATTCCTTCTTGTTTTCAGAAATTCCCCACTCAACAGCAGCTAAACAATGAGCAGTTGAGTCAATCGCCGTCTAGGGACATGGAGCCACCACCACGCTATGCTCCATTGCATAACTCTCAGGGACAGACAGCACCAGTGAAACCCTTCTACAAGGAATTCGATCGCAAGTCTCAGCATCAGGCTGGTCCACGACCGAATATTAATTTGCCCAATATTTTACCACAATTTCGTCCCAATGCCAAAATCTCTGCTGGTCACGGACCAAACCTGAAGCAGGAGCCGGGAAATATTCGTTTACCCATTCAAGGAGGCAAAATGCAATATCATCCATCAAATCCTCCACAATTTGCGAATAGACGTCAGCCGTTGCAACAGCAATTTATGCAGAAACGTTATCCTCTGAACCGCATGGCTGAATACGAACATGGTCCACCAAATCCAGGAGGTCCCCTGAACAGACGTGTCTATCGACTACCCCCAAATAATATTCAGAGGGTATCACAGCTAAGGGATCGTATGTACTCACGGCCAAGACCCAATGCTCCTTTGCGTACCGTTGACAATTACTATCCCGTTGAGAGGAATGCTCCACTTCCAGAAGCAGCCAAGCTTGTCAGTGCTGATTTGGATGATTTTGAGGAGGAAGATCTAGTTATCAATGATCCACCTCAGGCACCCAATAAGGAAATACCGACTGCTAATGACTCCAAGCTAGAAGCGGTTATAACTTTGCAAATGCTACAGTCACAAAAGAAAGCTGGTCTCGGTGAGGATACTGGAGCTGGGGAAATTCAAGTAACAGCCGATAATAATCCACAGGAAGTCAACGATCAAAAGACCGATCGTAATGATATATATGGAGGCTATGCCACAAAAGCTGATACTATGTTGCAACAGGAATCGGAAACATCCTCAGCTGTAGAGTATCAGAATACGCCTTTCTCTGTAATACGCGATCAGCCCCAGGAACCCATTTTAAAGAACAAAAAACCTCAATCTTTGCAACAGCAGACCAAAATGCAACCGCTACACAAACAAAACTTTCCATATCCCATTGAGAAACCCGATCCATCCTACACAGAACTGCAGCAGCCAGCTGCACAAGTTCCTGGCGTTCTAATTGCACCACGTATCATCAACAGCGCCTTTAACACCGGTACAGAAGCTCCGATTGCCATTGCCTATACACCGACCGAACCAAACTCCTTCTCAAGAATTGGTTCTGTAAGACCATTGCATCAACTTTCAAATAAACTTAACACTGAGACTCAAACCGAGGAAGCTTCGGGAATTGATTTTGATCTGCGAGGTCACAACTTTGAGAAGGACTTTAAGGCACCCTTTTACCCAAGCGTCAGCTTAGGTGGTGGTGTTGGTGGTGGTGTGACGAGTAATCCATCGTTAACCAACTGGAAAATTGTACCTTCTGTCAACGATCAACAATTGTACGAGAAGAATAGCATAAACCGTGCCGATGTTGATGTAGATAAAAAAGAAGTTGAACCCGAGAGTTCCACCACGGAAAAGTATTCCGAGTTGGACAGCTTTCAGCCGCAATTGCAGGGCGGCTTCCGGCCAATCTATCCGGCAGATTATAGGCACATGGACCAACAGGATACCACCTTAAGCCATGAAAGGTCCGAAGAGTCAAACAACAATAAGCCGCAGGCATTGGGTCTAGTTAGATTACAGAGTTCTACCACACAAACACCACAGATCAAAAGTTCAATTGCAACAACATCTACTCCGGAAACTTTAGCTAGTTCAGCAACAACATCTGCTACAAGCACAACAACGGCAACAGCAGCTGAAGTACAACTTAAAAGTGAGGCACAAATTACATCAACAACAGCAAAATCCCCAGTTACCCAGTTAAAACCCACACCAACTAAGAAGTCAACATTTGAAACGAGTCTAGCTGCTCTACTTTTCGGCGACGATGATGAATATGAGGATGGTGCTAGGAAGACCGTTCAAAATGAGAAACCAGCAGTTAGGCCTATCAATGTGGCACGTATGGGTCCACGTAGTCTGTTTTCTAGCTAACTGTTTTAGACGCATTACATTTTTCTTAGCAGCATTTTAGTTTGTATTTATTTATTTATTTAAACACAATTGTATAAAACTTGTAAACGGATCATGTAATATTTGCGTTATTACAGCTACATTTTAGTCATAAGCTGACAAAAACATGCTAGAAGCTAGCCACCAATGAAATGAACATATACTTAAGACTTTTGCGAGTCTGATTTGAAAACTAGTATGCTCTGATACGCTTTCTTATTAGACTCCCGAATCGTCGCTAAAGAGAAAACACAAGCATGTATTCAAATCTACGTACAAACCTCTTAAATACTTACAATCACTCGAACACGCAATTACAAATATTTATTATACATTTACATATAATAATAACAATAAAAATCTGCATATTCAATTGCAAATAAATGAAGAAATGTTTTTTATAATGTTTCCACAACTTTTGGCAATCGAAAATCAACCCATTCGGTTAGTTAAATTTGGAATTAACACCATTATATTAAAAATACATATTTATTATAAAACTCTTTAATGGATAACTTTGTTTTGTTTTTAATGATGGACATGAGTTTGGCAAATGTTAGTTAAACTGCCCTTAGTAATGAAGCATGATTGATATTTCATTTAAATATATAATACTTGGGTTTTATCAATAAACAGTGGACATAAACAATATTTAATGCAATGATAATTGACGCTCCATATTTGTTTTTTTTATAATAGGTGTTTAATTATGTTAATATACAAGGTTAACCAGTGCTAATTAATTTCAAGCACTTCGAATCATAGAAAAGTTTAAAATAATATGCATATTTTGACTCAGTCTTAGCAATGTTTCTGTACAAGTTGCTATATTGAAAACTTATTTATAAAATAATAAAAGAAATCGTACATTTTATACAGAACTGAAAACTGATATTGCATTACGCCCCTCTAAGTATATGCATACTTAAACATTAGATTTGACACTGTCACTTTCCCAAAAGACATAAAAACTTTAATTTCATTTGTCCACACGACTGGTATATTAAATTGTTCAAATACATATACTCACTGACAGATATAGATATAGATATGTACATCATATATATATAGAAGTACATGCATTAAACGCAGTTTTTGCTTTTTTGCTGCCTCTTACGATTTATGTACATATTTCTTAAAGTAAAAATTGTTTTCATTTATTATCGGTTCTCGTTATGAAACTTGTTTTCGTTTACTTATAACTAAGTCTATATCTTACAAAATAAAAGTCGTTCTTTTTATCGAATTGTCAGTGCTTGGTGAGGGATAGCCGCAACCTCATATGTTTAATATATGTATATGGTATATGAACATACAAACCAAGTTAGTCTCGGAGATCGAAACGTTCATAAAGACGGATATGACTTATATTAGCTGATGATCGATCAATGTTCACTGACACATACATAATTGTTTTTTGCTGATTATATACATTAGCTTTATTAACTTTATCAATACCATTTTTTAACCCATATTTATGGTCCAAGGTATATGAAATACAAATATATATAGATACATAATTATTATTATTACAGCTATGCCATTTTTTTTACTTTCTCGAAAGTCTACCATCTAAAACATTAAATAATGTAAATAAATACTTTTCTTGATTGAATTACAAATATTTACTAGATTTTTCATAATATAGATTTTATATATATATAAATAAGAAGGACTAGGAACCAGTACAACATATTAGAAAAATGTTCGGAAAACGATAAATATTGCTACGCCTGCTATTTTAGAATTTGAAAAGACCATTTATGCTTAATAATTTAGTCTCTGAACATTTTATGCTTTGCAGTTTTGAAAAATAATTATGTTAAATAGAGAATTTAAGTGCTTACTTTTAATAAGTGAAACATAAAGTGTTTGGAAATTGGAAATCATGAGAGAAATTGCCAAATTGTATATTATGAAAAATAACTAATTAATCTCTCATATGTAAAACTAACCGAAAGCTGTACGTAAAAAAATAGATTACACCTGCCAACGCATTTTGGAAATTGCCTATTACATATTTAAACCTAAATCTAAGCCAATATGGCTAGCCGCCC
The DNA here is from genome assembly GCA_035044725.1 of Scaptomyza caliginosa. Lineage (NCBI taxonomy): Eukaryota > Metazoa > Arthropoda > Insecta > Diptera > Drosophilidae > Scaptomyza > Scaptomyza caliginosa. The sequence continues at coordinate 2,187,159 of JAWNNR010000686.1, forward strand.
TGCCCGTTGCCCATTGACTGTTGTTGTTGCTGCTGCTGCTGTTGTTGCTTCTTTTTGTCAAATATGGATAGCTTTGATTTGACAGCGCCTTCACACACCATCATACGCTGTTGTACTGGTCTCTTCTCCAATTCGAAGCACAATGAATCGGTGTTTAAATGCCGTTTAAAGTCAGAATAGCGATGCGCCTCATACGACAAATAGCTGGAGCCAAGTGCCGAGGCAGCGACAGCAGCGGCAACAGTACCATTTCCATTACGATTATGCACCGAGGGTGGTAAGGAATCCTGTCGCTTTCGCTCAAAGTATTCAACAATTTTAGCTATCTGCGCAGATCGTGTGCTCGGCAATGCTGTAAACGAACGATCATCCCAAAGCAGTGAGTCAGAGCTTATGTCATCAGAGCTGTCTGTGTAGATGGACGATGTGCGATTCTTGCAGTACAGCAATTGATTAGTCGCAAATGGACTGCGTTGCAACAGCGAATGTATCTCGGAGTCCAGAGCAAGTCGATTGATTATGCCCGCTGTGGCTGACATCTGTGCATCTCCACTCACCAGCGAGTGGTGACAGGTATAGCGCCGTTGATGTGTCCTTGGTGCCATAATCTCAGCATCCAGCTCATCCATTGAGTCCAGTGCCGTCGAAGACGATGTATTGCCAGCAACGGCTGTAGCATCATTATCGACAAGCAAAACGGATGACGATGTGTTTGGCGAATCATTGTGTGTAACGGCAGCTGCAGCCACAATTGAAGAAGGCGTAGCATAGTAACAGCAACGACACAAACTAGCCAGTTTATCACTAAAAAGAATAAATATGTTTAATAATGTAACGTTGCTGCGTGTTACGAGCTCAGTTTGTTTGCTTTACTTGAGTTTATTATTGCCCACTGTTTCGATCCTTAGCTGTGATTTCAATTGATCGTAGCAGCAGCTGCTGTTGTTTGAACCAACAACCAACGAGCCGATGCCACACAATTGTCTTGTGTAACTTGTGTTTGTGATCGCCGCATCCGACTCCTCGTTAAAGCACGAATAAAAACCACTTTCAATGGAATCGCGCCGTGTCAGATTTCTTTTTGGAGGTAATAGCTCGCAGGAGGATGTTTTCAGTTCATTCAATTCGGAAGCGGGTAATTCCTCCTCCAACTGTGGTGGCGGGCTTTGCGAAACAACATCTATTTGGGATATGCTGCCTTTTGACTCATCCTCATCCTTATGTTGTACGCTACTCGTATCCGGCGTCGTTGTTAACGTATTGCTGGAGGCACTGGCTTTAAGTAGTGTCGCTGCCGTCACTTCATGCTCACTGTTACTGTGTTTCATTATGCTTCCGCTACTGCCACGAAAAAGCGGATGCGTGTACAATGAATTTGCGCGATATTTGCGTGCAACGGGCATTGTGGATGGACGGACCGCACTATCATCACTGCTGCTTTCAGCATCGGCACAATTGCCACCACCATCGAGATCCTCGCCCTCCGAATTGCAATAGTCACAATCATCCATATCGGCTGCAAGTACAGGTGCAACCACAGTAGAGACTGTAGCAGTTGCAGCTGCAGGTGCCGTCGCATTGCTGCTACGTTGTGGCAGCTTCAGTTCGATGGCGCTAAATTTGCGTGACAATTGCGGAGAGACGGGCAGACTCTTTGGTTCAGTACACGTTGCAGTTGTTGTTGTTTTACCCAATGCAGCACCAGCCTTGGAATCGTTGGAGTCTGTGGCCTGTCCCAATGTCATGTTTTGCATGGCCACAAGCTCCTTGAAGAATGGCGCAGACATCTCAAAGCATGAGCTAAATAGATCACCAACACCCGCTGCATATGTCTTTGGATTGGCGCCTAATATCTTTTTAACACCTCGCAGTTGCGCCAGCGCTGTGAAGGGATTTGGTTTAACGCCATTGTGATCCTTGGCCAGCGAAGGTTTATATTGCGGATCCTTAAGGCACATCGTTTCACCGACTTTACGCAACGTTAAAACCGCCGATATTGGTGGCGGCAATGGTGGTGGTTCCGGCACAGTTGAAACTGGTAAAAGCACCGCTGCTGTTTGAGAACCACTTACCAATTGACGTGGTGGTGTTGGTGAATGTGTCGAGGATCGTTGTCGCTGCATTTGATGACAACGCGCCTTATCGCTGGGCGATGTGTGCAGCGGAAAATGAATTATATTCTCACTTAACGAACGGCGATGCAGCAGAATCTCTGCCTCGAGCTTTTGCGTGGCACGGCGTACTCGGGATTTAAGAATATGTTCGTCGTATTCACTGTTCTCCGCCAGCCAATTGGGTGTGCCGGGTAAAGCTGCCGATGCTGATTTACAGCCCACGCTGGGAAAACGGAAACCATCCTCATCGACGCCTCGTAATCCAGCACCTTCTGGCGATGCACTCAGAGCAGCAACAATTGGTGGCGCTGTTGCCAAAGTTATTGCCTTTTCGATGTCACTGCTATTTGGCAAGGAATTGATCAATTCCAACGAGCTTAACGGACTCGTGCATATCGATTCCTGGTTGTATTTTTCTGCTAGCAGTGTTAACTTTTTGGTTGCATCATGAAACGTTGGTCGACTCTTAGGATCGTACTGTGTGGATAATGAAAAGCTGTTAGAATTTGTATATAAAAGTGTGAGCTGCAGCAATAACTTTACCAGACAACAGTAGAATGCCAGCCTTAGAAGAACTGGCGGCGTATCCATTGGACAGAGTTCAACAAATGCCAGATAATCCAAACCGAATGAGGCAGTGCGTGGCATCAGATCTGGATCGGCCTCGATGCGTGCAATAATCTCACACTGTATAATGCCAAATGAAAACACATCGCTCGTCTGATCGTACCATTGACCTTTCAGACACTCGGGACTAACCCAGTAGGGTGAACCAACTGTCTCTAAACGTGATTTGCCGCTGTGTGTAATAAAAACAAAAGCAATATAATTTCAATGTGAAACTAAAAACAATTAAACACTTTAATCCACATGTGTTTTGAGATTACGCATGAGATATGTATGAATGTACTTACGATTTCACTGGTATTTTAGCGGCCAAGCCAAAATCACCAACAACAGCTTCGTATTGTTCATCTGCTAGATGACGAATAAGCACGTTCTATTCAAAAACAAAGTATAAAAAAAAACACATGTACATTATTTTGGTTTGTCATTTAAAGTGTTTTGCGTTAATGTACCTACCTTGCTTGTCAAATCTCGATGAAATATGCCCGCATCGTGTACATATGTCATTCCGCGCGCAATATCCAGCGCCAGTCTTATTTTCTTTGCAGCACTGAGAAACCTATCCTGGTTTGCCAGCAACTGTTCCAATGAGCCACCATTAATGTACTCGGTAAGGGCATGCAGCTGTCCCTCTTGCACACAAACACCCATAAAACTAAAAGAGAAGTGGAAGCACATGTTAACTAACAACTGTTGATGTTTTGTCTTCAAGTACTTACCTTAATATATTTGGATGTGATAATTTATTAAGCAACTGTACTTCTCTCAACATATTGGGTCGATTAGCGCGCAATTGATTCATTTTCAGCACCATCACCTTGCCAGTTGTACGATGTGTGACCTATTGAAAGAAAAGAAACAAAACAGTTGGGAATATATTCGATTAATAAGTCAAAATGTAATTTCAATTGAATGTCTAAGAGCATATGTCTATGTTGATGACTTTGACAACTAGAGATATCATAAACACTAAAATTTAGTGATAATGGTTCGAAGCTGTTTTGCTTTTACTAGCGGAAGTTTTATATAAGTGTAATAACTGACACTGGTTAAAAAACAATAAGGAAGACATAATAATTATAACCTTAAACCATAAACTGTTCAACAAAACAAAAAATACAAAAAAAAAAAGTTGCAAATCGTGAAAGATAAAACAGGAAAATCTTTCAAATTGTCAAACACCTACTATCCAGTTTAAAATTGCTATTTGCAAGTCAGCGAATCAAACGAAAATATTTATTAATCATATCTATTTTAGCTTCTACCTGCATAGAATTTTTAGTTTGAAATTCCAATTTTATATACTTAAGTGAATGTATTTTTATTGGTATATTGACATTATATCCTTACTTTCTTAACCTGCGGAAATCCTGCTATCAATAGAAATATTAACCACATATGCACCGCGTTAATTATTCTCTGCATCCTCACATGTTGCAATAGTTGTTATGTCAACTTTTGACATTGTTGTTGGCCGGGGGGCGTCGTTTAAATACTTTTGTGGCATTTTCACTTTCAGCTGGCAAATGCGAAATGGCAATTGCGGAAGTACAAAAACAACAAGAAAGCTTCAGCAGCAACAAAAACAACAGCAACGAAAAAAAAATCCTTTTTCCACCAAAAACCAATAATGTTGCACTGCATGTGTGTGTGTGAGTGTGTATTGCAAGAAACCAGTCGAGTCGGCGAACGCCTTGCCACAGACACATCCATTTGAAGCTCTTGCAACAGCAACAGCAACAGCAACAGCGGCAGCAGCAGGTAACGAAAAACCCGCCTGATGCTGTCGTCTTTTAGTTTGTTACACGGACAATTTAGCTACAAGTTTCAAGTCCACACATTGGGAGATATTCCCCAAACTAGTTTGGATGAAACGGCATTGACCACGTTTGACATCGATTGCATCGCCAGCGAAATTATTTTAACAATTCCCTCCACATGCAATTTTTGTTTAACTGTTAACCAAACTAAAAATTTTCAATATGATATTTCTTAAAGTTTTCGTTTCGTTTTTCATCTCGTTTGAACAAGTTTTTTGTTTTGATGTTGAAAGTCCAACAAAAAACTCATTTTCAGTTATTCGATGATGAACCGTTTATGTTTTGTTGTTGTTGTTGCCTCTGCTGCTGCTGTTGTTGTTGTTTTTGTTGTGAACAATCACATTTTGAACGGGTATATGCTCTGAACTCAAACAAGGCTATTTCGCTAACTACAATGTCACCTGTTATAAACGTGTTTAATGACAAGAGAAATACATCACCCAAACATTTTCATACATCCTCACTTTGTGGCACAAGTGGATAAAACTGCGTAAAGTCTTATATAGTATATATTCATGGTAACAAAATTTACAAATTGTGTGCAATTGTGTCAACGATATGTCGATAAAGTTGGCAACAGTTCAGACTGTTCTACACTGCAAAGAATCGTGTGATTGGACTTTAAGTTGTTTATATACTCTGGTTAGATATAGATATATAGTGAATTGATTTTAATGTATAAAACATAAACATTTGATATCTCTTTTCTATTTGCTATGTTGAGATATTTATTTCTAATGAGTTTTTTGTTACTGTGTACATTCCAAATCAGATTGTCAAACGTAGAAGAAGAGATTGTTGAACAGGAAAACCAATTGGACTAAAGAAGACACAAACAGCAAATAACAAACACAGCATAAATGGTTTATTGAGTAGCATTTGATCTATTTGCAGCTGGAAGCAAGGTTGTTTGCGAAGTTTACCCAATTAACAATAATAAATTCCATTCATTAGTTAATATTAGAGTAGGTGTGTGTCTCATGGAGGGCCTGGTCTTCTCTATTATAAGTATTATATCAAGACCAGTTTTAGACAAAAAGGGGATCGCTGATGAAGCGAGTGTCGTTGGTTGTTACTATACGCTGCCAAGCTCTTCTGGCCAGATAAATTGAGGTCGTAGCCATTAGCAAAACAAACTGTTAGCCAGTTGTCGGCCGACTGGAATGGAATCTGACCCAGTTTGCTTTTCTTTCACGCCTGCCAAGCGTCTAGTCTACTACAAGTATATATATATATATATATATATAAGTATGTATGAAACTAGAGTTCGAAGCTTGCTTTTCGTTCTTTTTGGACATGCTTCCATTTGGTTGTGCAACTCAAGAAGAGAGAACTCCGCAATGCTACGATCAGTTAGAAACGAGTATATTTGACGGCTAAACGGTTTATTAAACTACATTTTTTTTATTATTATTATTTATTTATTTAACACAGTACGGTATTTTTTTTTTAACATCACGACCTGAAAGTCTCAAGATCAATTGATCGGCATAAAGTCGTGCCAAGGAACAATATTCAAGTTTAAAACATTTGTAAATTATTTCGCAATACAGATGAGAATGGAAAAAAATACATTGTTGAATGTCAGCGCAATCTTATCACAAAATCGCACAAACAATTCACTCACAATCGATTTAAGGTACTATAGCAAAGATAACATACACATATATATATATTAAACTACATATATGTGTATGTGTATATACAATTAATTTGGTAATTTACTGCTTAATCACATACACACACACAATAATAAGAAGTAAACGCGTGTGGATTAAATTCAATTGTACATGTGACAGCAAATTAAGTTAAGTAAGACACATAACGTGTGCTTTATGTTGATTTAAAGTGTTTTCCATTTGTACAAGTTTACAAAGTTTTACACAATCGATTGCATATACTTAATCGCTGCTATTGCATTTTTATGTGATTTTAATTGTTAACGGAAAAGCCAAAGAGTTATGTAAATGTTTTGGGTTCGTCTCTTTGGCTCACTTTTGTTCAATAAACACTTGTTTGTCTTCAAAGTAGATACACATTTTCTTTCTGTGTTAGCCAAGTTTTATATGTATGTATCTGAGCGTAATTATTAAACTAGTTTACTGAGAAATTTGTGCAAATTGCTTGTTAATAACTGATGGGCACTCAATGCTACTACTATACATACATTACTTTACCTAGAAGCTTAATTGAGTTTGCATTTTAGTTTTTTTCTTTTTTCTTCTCTTTCTCTTGTCTTGCAACGTATGTGGGCCTTTTAGATTATGCAACACACTACACTGCGCTGGAAACAATTAGTTTTTTGCCTGTCTTTATGTAAATCAATACTTAACAAAACAAACAAAGCGAAGAAAGCATGTTGTGGTTAACAATCGACGCAATATGTACATATTTATTTCTTTGTTTATGTATGTACGATTACAGCTCGAAAAGTTTAACCCAAACGATACAAATCGATAACTGATGAATGCTAACAAGATGAGTTGAAAAGCCAATTTAATGATACATTTTACAACAGTTAAAGTTACGGTGCCCAAATGAAGTAAGAATGCCGTTGTTGTTAAGAGTACTGAAGCGAAGATACAATAACATTTATGATGTATTCAGCTACTTATGAACAATAAACACACAACAAAAAAGAAATTTCACTTTGCGGCATTTAACGAGGCAAAAGCGAGCGAACAAAGTGTACAATAAATAATACATAACTAATTAACTAACGTCTAAATAAATGCTACACATAACTCAAAAGTTCAATAACAAAACTTCACATGCACCCGAAACGATGCATCCACCTACAACAATCAAATCAAGCCGCGATAAGTATAAAAGTCAAGTAGAAAAGTGAAATGTTTCTCTCTCCACTGCGAGCATTAAACAAAGTAAGAAATAAATAATTGCTTTTTATCAACCCCCCCACACAGACAGACACACACACACAAACACACACCCACATAGCTGGTACAGTTGGCTGCACAATTCAGACAGCGGGGCTACTAACGGTATGCCCAGCAAACCATCAAGCAACAAACCATCAAGCATCAAACTAAGCCGCGCATCGCAGCTCATTCAATTTCACATTTCAAATGTGAGAAATAAGCAAAAAAAAAAAAAAAAAAAACAATATATATATTATGGTGTTGGCGTTTGTTTGCTTGTTCGCGCTCTTAACTTTGTTTTGAAGAAAAGCTAAAGAAAAAAAACACACACCGGTGGAAATAAATTAACCGTATACAAGTTTGTACTCTCTGTGTATATTTGAAACCCCCTATCAAGTACAATAACCCCCGCCACTTCCCACACACAGATGAACATTTGTAATTTTTGTTTCATATTTATACATAGATTGTAGGCAAGTGTCGCGTGCAATAATGAAATAGAAAGTGTGCATCAATTGCATTGTTTATTATGTATCATGTTCAAATATGTGAAAATAAAAGAAAGAAAATCATATTTTTCCCTTTTTTTTTTGTAACAAAGGTAACGCACTTGAAAATCATAATTAATCATATTATGACCATGAAAAATTTACACAACCAATACTTTTTAACCAAATGTCGAACCTTAACGTTTTCATTCATATAATGTAGCGCCTTTTGATACATAGTATAAAATTGTGTCTTGTTGTCATTTCACACACGTTAACAAGCGTATATAGTGCATATAGTATATATATATTTTTGAAACATTCTCGAAAGCAAGCAACATCGTAAAATTATTTGGCACACTTACAATATTTGTACCACAAACATTTCGGTGGCCAGAACACGAGACGTGGGGCGCGTGGGGTATTTAAAAATAGCTGCAAGTGGGTGTGTGTTTGGCAGCCAGCAGCTAAAGCTCGATGACAAATAACAATAAGAATTTGATTTGAATTATGATAAAGCCCATATAAATGTGTTTACTAAAAGCAAACAAGACAGAAAATCGCTTGCATTTCGTTGATGAGTGATGAGTGAAATTCGTATTAAAATTGATATGCAGTCGTTGTCAGTTCACGTGCTAGTGTCAATAAAGTAAACAGTTCACTCTAGCTAAACACTACTGTAGTTAGTGTGTACATATGTCTCCACGCTGGACGTGGCACGCAACTGCTTGCTTGGAGGCTGCAACCGATGTGGCAGCTGCATGTGCAACCAGTCGGTTAGTTTTTTTTTTCTTTTGGTCCTAACTAACTGGCAAACAATCCAAACTTACTAACGGTAAATGTTGGCACTTTGCACAAGATAAACATGCATTTTATTTGGATTTTAACATTTTAATTTGTCTTCATTAGCTTTCTTCTTTTGTTGAAATAAATTACATAGCTTATCGCTACATTAAAACGTATATATATTATTTAAGCTAACAATGAGAAAAGTTTATAGATTATATTAAAATGGCCAATGGTTATACCAATGCCTTGACACGATACGTTCTAAGCGCCTTTTTTGATTTGAGCAATCAGCGTTTATTAATGAATATTGATTTTTGTATATTTGTATAGCGCGTCAAGGAAAACAAAAAGCTTTTTAGACGCCATTTAAGGATCTAAAAGCCAGGCAAACAGAACAATGTCAAGAGGATTAACAATTTGATTGTTTGTTCACTCAAAGTTGTAGCTACCATAACTAATATTGCATCCACACAAGCTTATCCATAGTTTTTATGTAACACTTAAAACAGTTGCCATAAATCAAGTGTGTGCGTCGTTATTGAATTTAAACAGTGGAAAACAATATTAAAAACATATCACAATAGGCAGGGGCATACCAAATGATTGCGGTACTGATTTGAGATTGTGTTTTGTTTGGCGGTTCGCTATATATTATTATATAAGACATTTGGAAGAGACTTTCATTCGGTATTGAACGTTATACAGCTTTTGTTATTGAAAGTGTTTTTATTTTTTCTTTTTTTAGCCGGCTGATTAGTGCGTTGAGCATTTTTACTTTTTTTTTTTTTTGTTTTTTGCCAAACTAAGTTGATTGTTATGTAAATTGAATTTTTCTTTCAAATTTGTTTTGTTCATATATATTTTCTCTCTTTAAATGAATTAGTTTGGTTTTAGTGTACTTCTTGTAACATATCGCATTTAGCTTTTGGGAAAGTTAGTCAGAACACACGAGAGTTTGGTTTAAATGGAAAACGATGGCAACTTTTAATGACTTTAACACAATTCGATTAGCGAAGACCTAAAGGCAAACAAACAAAAAAAATAATTATAAAATACAGTTAAGCCTAAATATGAACTTGCCTACAGAAACATCTCGGCAGCTGTCGATAAAATGCAATGCAGAAAATGCGGAAATGTAATCAAATCAACCAAGCAATGAATGAGCAAAATGGAATAACGAACAAGCGAATGCACCTAACACAAAAATATATATGTGTGTGTGAGTGTGTACTTTAAGCAGAGCACAGCATGGTATTTATTAGTTAATGCGTATCTGAAAGATACACAATACGATCAAATCATCGCACACGTAATGTGGCGATAACCTGAGAAATTTGCACGCAAAAGCTGAGAAATTTTAGAAAAATATAAGGAGAAAAAACAAAACAATTGCAAACAATTTTCACCATGAATGTGAAGTGAAGGTAATATCTTAGCATATTTATATTTTTGCTACAATTATTAACTTGTCAATAAATCACATATAATAGACTTTATGCGTGCGTTTTACGACTTTCATCTTTAACTCAAAAGGCTTCCAAAAAAAAAAAACCGTTTTTTCCATAGCATCATTGTGCTTGAGAAATAATAGAAAATGGTAAAGATATTTGCTTGATCAAAATGCAAAAAAAAAAGAGCGAAAATGAAAGTTATTTTAAATAGTAACGAATTTAAATGCCCTTTTGAAGTAAAAAAAAGTCTTATTCGTTGCATTAAATGCTTTAACACTTGGTTAATGCCCTCTGCTTGATGCGAGACATCAGTATTTTATAATTTTCTGATAAACTTCGTGTATAGAAGGTAATTAATAAGGTTTATTGCCATCTTTAATAATGTTATCAGTCAAATTAATAAAGTACAAATTGAAAAAAACACGTCGAAATGCTTGTAAATTGACAAAGAACACAAACAAGCGAGACGCATGTGAAAACGAACAATAAAATTTAATTTAGGGTCCATAATATGTGTATTGCGTTTCTATATATAAAATGTAAAACGCCACAAATTTGAATCATGGCCAAACAAACTCCAAAAAAAAACCACACAAACAAAGAAGAAAAAACAAAAACGAAAGTTTAAGAAGCAAACAATCTTTTGTTATTGGTATTAACTTGATATATTGACTCTCCATTTCACAAATGGATTTTTCATGCCATTTGGCTAAGAACAAAGGTCGCTCAACTTTGATGACAAAGCTTAAAAAAGAATGAAAAAGAACTTGGTTCAATTCTTGACACAGTTAAAAGCGGCTTACTGTGATCGAAAGCAATCTTCATGTGCATGTGTATTTAATTAGATAATTTTGAGACTTCTAGCTTAAACGTTTTCAATTTGAAATTTCTAATAACTGAAGAGCGATTAACAGAAACTTTCATGGCCAACTTGACATAAATAAAAAGAAACTTACCCGGTAAACCTCAGAGAAAAATCCGGAACCGATTTTCTCCTTGACAAAATCATCGACAGAGTATAATGCCGAAACGGCGGTGCGAAGTGCCTTACACGAGGATCCGGTGACAAGACGATCCGATGATATGGTACGCGTAACGGGTGGCGGTGGCGGAAGGCCGTTGCTATTGCCATTCATGGTGCTGCTGTCCTTGAGCTTGGAGGATGTTATATCAGCTGGGAACATATCACCATTTGCCTTCTCCTGCAGGCCGGCAACTCTGTAGGATGATGTGGCACACATGCCGGATGTGTTGTCCTGCCACAGGAATGGTGACGAGGAGTCCACTTGATCGCAGGACATCTCTTTGCTAATGATGGCTTCCGGTGGACCAGGACCACTGTGTTGGTTTAGGCTCATTTTTATCAGCTACGACGTATTTTGTTGTTTTCTTTTTGTTTATACTTATTTAATGCTGCTTTTCTTCAGTTAACACACATGGGCTACACTCAAAAGAGGCGGGGTACGGGGTGCAATGGTTAATACTCTCTCAAACACGAACGCGAATATTGAAATTTTTTCGATATGATTTCAGGCACGACCGTGATACAACAAATTTATAACTACACCTATTTTGGCCAAGTTAATTGACAACTTTGGAAAACTAAAAAAAAAATATATATATATGATAAATATTCACTTAATTTTGTATGTAATTTTTTGTTTGTTAACTCTTCCTTGATGACAAAATACTCAAGTTGTTTTGATGTTTGTTTGTCAGTTTGGCACAATTGATGGAAGATATTTTTGTTTTTTTTTTTTGCTGTAGTGTTTAAACGGAAGCGCTTTGGAAGTCTGTGGGGCGGAAAAGAGAAAAGAAAATATATGGATTTTATTAAGCGGGTTGAACAAGTTGACATTAAAGTTTACTTTTTAAGTGCGACATGTTGATAATAATTTAATCTTATTAGTTGTTTTACAATACGAAAAGCCTTGGCATTATTCCCAAGTATTTATTAAAGCTGAGAACTAAATATTTTTTGCCTTGCCAACAATTAGAATCAATATGATAATTATTTATTCACGCAATCTCAAACAACTGATGCCATTATCATTGCAAAATTCATACTTTTAAAGCTTGCAAACTTAACTAAAAGTTCTATTACTTAAAAACATAATCAATTTAAAGCAGAGGCATGAAAACTGTTATTTAAATTTGATTTGCTTGAGAGTAATAATACAAAGAAAAATGTTAATTGCTTTGCCAAGTATTTGTGGTTTGTGCTTCTTTGTGTGTTTATATACAAAAATCAATATTTTTCGTATTGTCCTTGAACTTTTGCAGTTAAAAGAACAAGAAGAAGCAACGCTTTTAAGCTCAAACAAACTTGCAATACAAAGTAAAATGTTTAATCTAATTATAAGAAGAAGAAACGTGCTGATTAGTGTAACTTAAAATAGTTGAAAATTGATAAGATATCGTTTGAAAAACGTATTCAATAACCTTTGCACATCTCACAATGAGAACTATCATTGAATATTTTAAGAATGTTAGTTACCTGAACGCCACAGGTCTAATAAATCAGATATCTATTTGACTTTGTATCTATTTGTCGGTCACGTGCGTAAATTGCAATGACGTGAATTGAATTGACGTGAAATTCAATTGCACTGCAATTGCTAAGTTGTTTGCCTACTGATAAGACTTTATTTGCCATTAAAACAAAGCGCACAAATAACCAAACACTTTAACTTTTCTGTGCTTGGAAAGTTTTTTTCTTTTTTTTTTGGATTTACCAACGTACAGTGGAACTACTCTACACTTGGCATTTGTGCTTCGAACTGAATTCTTCCACAAAATTGCGAGCAGGGGCTGATAAACGATGACATAACAAATAATTATATTTTTGTGTGTGTTTGTTCTAATCGAAAAGAATAGAACAACAATAACAACAGCAAAAGGTTAGCAATTTGATTTGCACCTTTTTTATCAGGAACCTAGTGATAAGATAAGAGCAAAAATGAAAATAATAAAAAAGAACCCTGAGCAAATCGTACAATTTTGCCAGAACTTGAGCTTAAGCTAAAACCTGCCAAAATCAAATTGAGATAATTACAGACTCTTATGAAGTTTAAGTTAAAGTTAGCAAAAGATGTTTGCGAGCAGTTGTGGTAATTCTTTTTATCTGAATATAAGGGATTTTCGCGACAACATTTCCCGGATATTGCACAAAAAGCAATAAACTCTTTTATACTTCCTCCATTCTGAATCGTGGCATAATTAAATGACAATAATTGAGAACACAATGCAAACACAACCGATGATTAAGTTCTATAAACAAAGCGATCTAGGGTTTTAAAGAACAAAACAAAAAGCACATAAGACGCAAATGGGACACAGAAAGCGCACACAGAGAGACTAAGATAAAAACAAAAAACAACTTATATTTTCGCACAGTGGAAATGATCGTTGTATTTTATAAGTACAATGTTTCCAGTTGGGATGATTGATATCAGACAAATTAAATTACCTAAGGTACTTTTTGCTCTTAGTAGTACGATTAGTTGGGAATTTTTGCCAGAAGAAGAAGAAGTACTTTAGTGCATGACACAAGTGCTGTTGGAATGTACGTGTGTATGTATGTATTTATCTTTACAGTTCACTTGGCACAGTTCATTTCGCACAAGAATTTTAAGCTAACAAAATTCCCTTTGAACTTGAGTTTTTAAAGTGCGCAATAGGTCTGTTTTTTTTTACGGGGAGCTTGAGAACTATTTCTGAATGATCACGCCAAGTAAATAAACTTTACAATGGCTAAAAAGAAATTGTTTTTTGACTTCAAGTGCAAGTAGAATTAGAAATTAAAGAGAAAACTAAACCAGAAGACGTACGAGCGACAACAAACTATAGCGCAAAAACAACTAGTACAGCCATACAGACACACACATAAACAAACACACGCGCACACTAATGCAGCTGGTAAAATGAAAAAAAAAAGGTGCAAAACGTAAACTATAAATTGTGCTTGCAAGCGACCACCACCAAATCCAATAAGCATCAACTGAATCACTGACTTCAAATGAAGGGAAATGCACACGCACACGTTTATACATACAGAAAACAAAAGCAATAGTTTTTACATGCACATACAACCATAGATATGTGTATGAATGAATAAATGTATAATAAGAAGTGAAACATCTGTCGCCGCATTTTGCATTTTACGTTCAAAAGTGTCTTTCCAGTACGAAACGAAGAAAAAAATAAATAAAAACAAATTCAAAGAAAAGAGAATGTGATGGTATTGGAAAACGGCGGACACTAAAAGAGACGAAGCTTCTCATCATCATCTGCGCTTAGTTTGGCTGCAAATGTGTTTGTGTTATTTTTACATTTCCGCTGCTTACAAAAATATTTAGATATGTCTGCTTGTATGTGCACGCCTGTGTGTTTGTGTGTAGCCCTCCGCATTAAAACAGCATTCCAATCGCACACAAGCACACACACCCATGCATAAGGTGGAGCAATATCATAGGGTAGAAGCAGAGCAAAATTTTTGCAGAGCATATATAAATGAAATATATTTAATATTCTAAATATACTTGAATGCATTTACATTAAGGAATTATACAGTGCATTTGTATGTGTCGTATTTCAAAAAATATTGATGTACTGTCCCAGGCAAAGGTCACATCTATAGGCAGCAACGCTTCCGACGAAAATGCAGCAAAAAAAGAGAAGGAAACATGTACCATGTACTTACACATACATACATATACAGGCATACACCAACACAGTCTGACGCCTACACAGGCATTCATTGCATACAAATGCATTTATAGATCCCATTTAAAGAAAATTCCCAATTAATATTTTTAATTTGCACACTGCTTATAACAAACTGAACAATTGTAGATTTTTGATAAGAATATTTACCAGAGATATTTGTTGTTATAATCCAATAAGTACGAAATGCATGTACTTGTTTGTGTGAGTGTGTGTCTGTATGTAGTTTTGGCTGCAATTGTATTATTTATGAACACAAAACACCATCACGGGTTTAACACAAAAATTAAACTTTTGATTGGAAGCAAAATTTTCACTAAACAATGTCTTCGGTTTGTTTACAGCAAGCAGACATTTACGTATTTATGTATGTTTTATTAGACGACTGTTCATTCAACATTTTTCTATGATGCACTTCCATGTCCGTTGGAATAACTTTGTTTTAGTTTAGAGTGCCGACGTTTACTGTGTTTAATAGTGTAGTAAGTTGTATTTGCAATAAAGGAGCATTAGAAAGATTGTATTTATATTTGCACTCGCGTAAAATTGTTGGCAAATAATTCACGACGCGAATCCACGTCAAGCTTCGCTTCTGTCTCGATTATTTTAACAATTAAGTTTACAAGTGTGACCGGACTTGGATTCGCAAATATGCCAACAAGAAAGTACAAAACAAAGACATAGTATTTTTAAATTTACCCTCTAAATACCTTTTAAAAATACTAACTTATGTGTTTGGATGTTTACAAGTTTATTTTTTATTTTTGTTTTGATTAACACATTTACCAATCAGAATTGTGGTACATGTTTGTTTTTAAACAGATTGAAAATTTTTTTATTTTTATAACAGACTACTTATTTTTTTTAATGTACTTCATATACTTCTTGGCATTAAAGTTGTCATCTACCTCATCCATAATCTTAACCTTCTTTCGCGGCTTTCTAGCTTCCAATCGCGCTTTACGTTCTGAATCGGACAGTGTGCTTAGATCCAGTGGCAACTAAAATTGAATTTGTTAATTATTTCATTCAACATTCGCTGGCTTATGTAATTACTTTGATTATTTTGCGTGGTTCATGATACCGAATGTTTATTGTGGATCCATCTGGCTGCACAACCACTGTTGGATAGACGCGGCAATATACAGATCGATGCAGTCGCGTCACTGATGCAGTTGCCGACGAGAGGGCACGCACTTGTTGCAATCCATGCGGCAGAAGCTTAAGCATTTTAATTTAAGAACTGCTTGAAAAGCAGAATGCTTATTGATAGCAAAAACAAGTGATTGTGTGGTGTGACCAAATTATTAAATTTTTGTATACGAACAACGAATTTCGATTGGCCATATTCGATAGGTCTTACTGTCGATAATAATTCTTTTATTGAAGTAAGTTGTGTGAAAAGTCATATGTAAGAATTATTTCTAATAATTTAATAAAATATATAAAAATTACTTAAAGCGCAATAATTATATAAACTCAAACGATCCAAAGTACTGCACTTTGACTTAATTAGTGTGCAATGCCGTATTAGAGAGCGGTTTATTTTGTGCTGTGACAAAAATTACATAATTATTGCAGAAATAATTTTCGTTGCAAATATTAAACTTGGTTAAATAAGCTTACAGTTTAATAGTTTAAAACATCAAAACTTGTTGGTACATTGCAATATGCCAAGCAAAAGTTGGCCCATTCCTATTTGACTTGACCAAACCACACTTTTTTAATACATGTTTTTGTTGTTTTTATTGCAGCATAATAATGGCCGCACGCCGCATCGCTCAGTCCTCGATCAATTGGGCCGCTCTTGCCGAGCGTGTCCCTGCCAACCAGAAGAGCAGTTTTGGTGCCTTCAAGACCAAGTCGGACATTTACATGCGTGCCGTCATGGCCAACCCAGAGACGCCACCAAAGATCGATTGGGCCTACTACAAGAACTTGATTCCAGTTGCTGGACTCGTTGATGGCTTCCAGAAGCAGTACGATGCGGTGAAGGTGCCCTATCCCAAGGACACCGTGTCGGAGCAGGTGGAGTGTGAAATCAAGGAATCACAGTCTGAGATTGCCTCATACAAGAAGTCTTCGGAGCAACGCATTCAGAATTATCAGAAGGAAATTGCTCATTTGAAGGCTTTGTTGCCATACGACCAGATGACCATGGAGGATTACCGTGATGCATTCCCCGACAGCGCTCTTGATCCCCTTAACAAGCCCACTTTCTGGCCCCACACACCCGAGGAGCAGGTTGGCTACAAATCCAAGGAGCAGCTGGAGGCTGAGGCCCAGGGACACCACTAAGTGGATTAGCGCAACATTTGCATCATTAATAAATACGATTTGATTCGAAATGTAAACATTAATGGATTGTAATTGAGAGTCATTAGAAATGAAAATAAAATGTTATTAACCATGCCATGTAGTAATTTCTATGAAACGAGTTGACAGTCCGGCTCATAATAGTGAACCAGTCGACCATTATCGATAGCTCTCGTGAATATGAAAATTAAATCAAAAGAAAATGTGATTACATCGGCTCCAGTACGCCAACCATTTGACATTTTAATTTGCAAAGGAGTATATTTTGTATAAATAAATTTGGTGAATATAATCTTTGTGATGTGTCCAAACAAAGAAACAAAAAATATTCATACTGTTATTTAACATAGCTCCAAACCAGTTCAGTTTTTTTTTATGGGCAGTTGACAATTTTAAAATTAATATAATACTTTCGTCCATTACGCTACCTTAAACAAATATTTTTATAATTTAGTTTTTGCTAAGCTATTAATTATTATAAAAACAAATATTTAAAAGTTACAGTGAGCCCGGAACTAAGTGAACGTACATTTGATCAATCAGTTTGATTCATTATAACAGTGGTTCGCAGCATAGACAAATGCACAAGAATTAGCAAATAGTATAAATAAAATATTGAAAACGACCAAACGACGACGGCGGCGTTGCATGAACTATTTAACAATTTTGCTGTGCAATCGAAAACCGACGATGCTCTCGCGCCGGAGCAAGGATAAATCGCAGGCACACAAGGAGGGCGTCGTGGGCAAATATGTTAAAAAGGACACGCCGCCGGAAATACCGGTGATCAATGTGTGGACCTCCTACACAGATCAACAACAATATCAACGCACTGCTGCCGCCGCTGCCGCCAAAAAGAAATCACTACAGCGCTGTGCCAGCACCTCCCCCTCTTGCGAGTTCAAGCCGCGCAGCTCCAGCCACAGCCGCAATACATATTCCTGCAACGATGCGCAGCCGGATTATTATCATGCTCGGCGTGCGCAAAGCCAGTTGCCGCTACATAATCCGCATTCATCACATACACCAACGCAGTTTCGTGGTGGCAGCAGCAATCAAATCATGCATCCAAACACTAGCGGCAGCAACAACAACAACTATGTGAATATCGAGCAAATGGAACGCATGCGTCGCCAGCAATCGTCACCATTGCTGCAAACGCCAACACGTGGCTTTCAGCGCAGCTATTCGAGCCAAAAACACTCGCAATCACATCTACCCACGACCAGTTATGATGCGGATCAGGGACTACTCAGCGCTTCCTATGCAAATATGTTGCAAATACCGCGGCAACAACCCCCTTCCCCTGCTCAGTTTGCATTGCAGCAACAGCGACTCCATCAGCAGAAGCAGCACCAACAACAGCAACATAATATATATGGATCAATGCTTCGTTTCGATCCATCAACAGTGGCAACGAAAAATCACCAGCCACGCTATCCTCCAACTAGGTAATCAGATGCGCAACATATTTTTTTCGGTTAAATATATTTTATCCTCCCTCGATTTAAGATCTCCCATGGAGCAGCATCATCAGCAACAACAGCTGAGTGGTCCGTTAGTGGGCAGCTACTCAAGCGACTCGTATCCCATATATGAGAATCCCTATCGTGTCTCCTCAATGCGTGCCACACAATCGCAACGCTCCGAGTCTCCTATCTACAGCAATACAACAGCATCCTCGGCAACGCTTGCTGTGACGCCACAACATCATCATCATCATCAGAATCATCAACAACAACAACAACAACAGCATCAACATCCACATCTACATCCACACCATTTGCCTGTGCCCTCAAGTGCATCCTTGGGCGGCAGTTCGGGCAGTGTACGAGGCGCTTCTGCCTCTGTACAATCTCTGTATGCACCACCATTAACACCGCCAGCATCAAGTGCTTCGGCTGATGCCAACAACGGCAAAGGAGCACTGCAAAAGGTGCCCTCCCAGCAATCATTGAATGAGAGCGAAGAACTACCACTGCCGCCCGGTTGGGCCACCCAATACACACTGCATGGACGCAAGTACTATATAGATCACAATGCACACACGACGCACTGGAATCATCCGTTGGAACGTGAAGGATTGCCAGTGGGCTGGCGCCGTGTTGTCTCCAAGCTGCATGGCACCTACTATGAGAATCAGTACACTGGTCAATGCCAGCGGCAGCATCCGTGCCTTACATCCTACTATGTTTATACGACATCAGCGGAACCGCCGAAGGCAATACGACCAGAGGCGCCAATGTATTCACCGCCATCGCATACACACAATGCTTTGGTGCCAGCAAATCCCTACTTGCTCGAGGAGATTCCCAAATGGTTGGCTGTCTACTCGGAGGCAGACTCCTCCAAGGATCATCTGCTGCAGTTCAATATGTTTAGTCTGCCTGAACTCGAGGGCTTCGATAGCATGTTGGTGCGTCTATTCAAGCAGGAGCTTGGCACTATTGTGGGTTTCTATGAGCGTTATCGGTAAGGTTTTTGCCATTTGTGTTTAAAAACGGATTTTAATCTTTGTTAATCTGCTTTTTATAGACGTGCATTAATACTTGAAAAGAACCGACGCGCTGGACACAACAACAAGCAGCAGCAGCAGTGACATTATCCAAGCAATACATGACTGGAATTTATTTATATATATATCGAATATATATAGGTATATATATATAAATATATATTTTTGATATACTCAGCAACAGTTGCCTTATATAAGTGCCTTTCGAGTGCACACACTCATATAACAATTGTTATAATTTATAATTTATTTATTTGATCTTTTCATTATATATATAATATCAGTTTGTAAACTGTGATATAATTGGACTTTAAAACGTTTACAAAATTGTATCAAAAAAATATATAAGTAATTGACAATATATATTCATATATTTAATGTTTAATATAACTATTAAAGATTATCTTATCATAATGTTTATGGATCTGATTATGCCAAAAAAAAAAGAAGTAAAACTAATCTTATCTGAAATGTGTAGACTAAACTAAATGTATTTGTGTCTCACTCATCTACGGAATATATAGGAAATTCCGATTGGACACATAAATTCGTTAGGTTAGCTTCCTGTATTTGCAACAAGTGGCAATTAATTATATTTTAGAGTGTTAGTAAAAATGAGGTCGTCATTGCTTCAAAACAGTTTAATTTCGATGTGTGCATACCTTGTTTGTTATTAATAAATAAACATGCAACATTGACCCAGAACCAGATAGTCTCAAAACATTGTCAATGCAATGAATAGAACACAAAAAAAAAACACACATGTGGTTTATATAAAATCTGTTAAATTTCCCTTCACTGTTGCAAATGCAAAAAAATCCCCAAAACACGTATAAGTAAAAATTCCCTTATGCCATAAAAGTACCAACGCAAAACACTTATACGACTGTTACGCGCCGGCATTAGTTATCGCATACCGGCGTTTTTTTTATACTTCATAATTATTGCGTTTATTGAAGTACAATTATTTGAATACTACACACACGATGTTCAACTCGAATTCAAATGTGAAGTGCAAAAACCAACAACAATAAAAACCAAAAAGCTACAATCGTTTTTCACCCGCCCGAACGAACGATTGTGAGCAACAAACAGCAGCGTGGACTTTTATTTAACTCGAGTAGAGTAGAGTAGAGTAGCGTAGAGTAGAGTGAAGGCAGCAGTATAAGTGTATTGGCTCGCTGTGCAGTGCGAGTCAGTAGTATCTTGACAGTCGCGCCGCCGTTGCTGCTATCGTTAAAACATTGTTGTCGTACATGCATAAATTTATGTATGTATGTATGTATGTGTATATAAAAGATCAAGCGACAACAAGCCTGGCTAATTGAAAAGTTAAACACATTGTTTCAAAGTGTAGCACGCGATGTTAAATTCGTTGATAGTTTGAATAAAAGCTCAAACCTTAAGTATGATCTGTTTTGGATCAATGTTGTGTGGTTGTGTGTGTGTGTGTTGATTTCAGAAATCGTTTCGAATTCGAGTGCTTTCCAATTTAGCCAATGCTGCCAAGTGAAAGTTCTAATCCGGCTTGCAAAAAACCTTTTTTGGGTTTCTTATGTGCTGAATTTATTTATCGTTTATTTATACAATTGATTAAGTCAGCAAAAATATACTATATACTGACATATGTTTATGTTTGTCTGTTTGTATTTGCTGAATAAAGTGAGTTCAGTAAGAATTGCATTCATTTCATATCCAACGTGACCAGTTTTTCAGTTAATAAACGTAATCGATTCTGTTTTCCTCACGCGAACACAAGCATTTGTGCAGCGTCCCAGCCAATTAAGATATAGTATCTTTATGTTTATCGGCGTATTTCTAAATTGCCCAATTTTATGCACTTGACACGGTATTAACAACCGAGCAGCTAAAACAACAACAATTGTAACAAGCCGATTAGCGTTATCAGTTAGTCAGTCAGTGAATTTTATAAGTTTACTTTCAGGATGTTGTTTACAATACATTATAAATATACTCTTTACGCAACCACAATAACATTTGCAAAGTCATCTGTTACGCTATAAATATGTCTATAACTGAATGAGTTGTCGAAATCAAAATAAAACTTTATTATTGTTTGTAATAAGAGGCGGCTTGATTGGCTGTCGCAGAACTTTGAAAGCTGTATAAGACAATTTCTTCTATATAAGCTGTGTGTGTGTGTATAAAAGCTCGTTTTCCATTGCAAAGTTGTAACATTAAAGGTCGCTTTGGAGTTTTGCAAGCTCGTTTATTGCACTTTTATTTAATGTCAATTAATCAATTCTTTTGCCTTTTCCTTCATTTCGTGTAAGTCTTCGTTTAACAGTTTTTTAATTTAACTGCGTTCTCGCACTTTGTACATACATAATAATTGATTGCCAGCAAAATTTTTATCACTTGCAAACTTACACTTAATCAAAGCTTGACAGATGCAATCAATTGATATCGTTTAATATGAACAATTGAGCATTTGGTAGGATTCTTTAATAAGAACTCTCTCTAAGAGTTCAGTAAGAAAAAAATGCCTTAAAATTGAGTAATGAAAAATTCTTAACCTGGTAATGGACTTTGTAATGCATAAAGAACTACTCAGTTTAAGTAACAATTAAAAAAAATACTTGAACGATTTTCATTTTATGAATGTTTCTCGATTATGCTGACCAGTTTATTTATTTTTTAAGTACACCTCACACTCAAAACAGCTTTTGGAACACAAAAACACATGCTGCAATCGAAAAGAAATGTAATTAAACTTATTTAAATTGCAGTCTTGGCAAAATACCAGAACAAACAGAACCAGAAAAAAATGGCACTTTGCAAAGTTTATTTACTTCAAGTGCTTGTCGCTATAAAAACAAGTAAGTTTTAAGTGCAATATATTTTAAGATTGTTTACAACTTGACCAAATCATTTGAAACAGTTGCTCATGGAAGTGCACAAACAATTGGATTTACCGTTGATACTCATGACTTAACGGTACTGCTGAATGGCAATAAAAGTTTTGTGATTTATGGCAGGTGAGTAAAAAATTCCCAAGCTGCTAATTACAATACTTAACTAATTTAAACAACATTCCAGCAATCACGTTGAAGAATACGTTAATGTAACGCTTATCAAGCAACATGAGGATCATGTGGACTTAAAGCCCGATTCGTTTATAAGCAAATCAGGCGTTAACCTGGATCAAACTGTTTGTGTTACAGGACGAAAAGCGGGCTATGTTGAGATAACAGCTAGCAGCAACAGCAGTGATAAGAAAATGTAAGCCAGGGCCAATAATAAACTCTAAAAGCTTTTATTTATTTAAACTCTTTCTTCGATTCGATCAGCACTGGTGAACTGTTTGTGCGTGTTGTTGTTGCCAAATCCGAAGCTATTATTTATACCTCCATAGTATTTGGTTGGATCTATTTTGTGGCCTGGTCTGTTTCGTTTTATCCACAAATATGGATCAACTATCGCCGCCGCTCGGTTGAGGGTCTAAACTTTGATTTCCTCACACTCAACATTGTTGGCTTTACGCTTTATAGCATGTTTAACTGCGGACTGTACTTTATACAGAGCTTGCAGGACGAATATGGCGAGCGGCATCCACGTGGCGTGAATCCCGTTATGTTGAATGATGTTGTCTTCTCATTGCATGCCATGTTTGCAACAAGCATTACAATTGCACAGTGCTTTATGTATGAGGTAGGCTCAAAGCGAAACCTTAAGTATTTTCTTATAATAATCGCATTTTGTTTTGTATTTGCAGCGTGGAATGCAACGTGTTTCGAAAATTGCTTGTGGTCTTTTGGTTATATTTGCTTTGGTTGTGATTGTTTCGGCGGGTTTGGCTGGAGGATCTGTGATACATTGGCTGGATTTTCTATACTATTGCAGGTAACTAATCAACTTTTACCAATCTATAAATAAATAATACCAATAAAAACACTTGCAGCTATGTCAAATTGACCATCACCATTATTAAGTACATACCACAGGCCTTAATGAACTATAAGAGAAAAAGTACAGTTGGATGGTATGTTATAATACAGCATGTACATACAAAATATTTATTAATTCATTCTTATTTTTTAGGAGCATTGGTAATATTTTATTGGATTTTACCGGTGGTACTCTTAGCATGTTGCAAATGATTTTAAATGCACATAATTATGGTAAGCATTATATTAACTGTTCATATTTAAGCTATAAGTAATTGTTTTGCATTCATTTACAGACGATTGGGTTTCAATATTTGGTGATCCAACCAAATTTGGTTTGGGTTTGTTCTCTGTGCTGTTTGACGTATTTTTCATGCTGCAGCATTATGTATTTTACAGGTACTTAAAAGTATTATTCTCGATTTGTTGTTCTACAATTTGTAATTCAATATTCTTATCTCCTTGCAGACATTACAATAGACCGACAACTTCTGATTTGATGATAAATACGGAGGCACAAAACGAGTGAAAATATTACTTTAAGCTTGAGCATAATTTTGTATAAGTTTATATATATATATATTTTTGTATAAGCTATTATACATAATGATATAGTCTACTCCAACGTATTAAAAGTGCCTTGGCTATAAATAAATGCATGTATATATATAAAAACAAATATACATATACATATACAAATTAAACATAATAAAATTTAAAAAAAAACAACTGATTTTACATCAATCACTGTTTTAATTCAAAATCAAACCACAAAAAACTGTTGATCGAAGCGCGTAGTTATCGGCAACAGCTGTTTTTCGATAGATCACATGTTGCTTCACACAATTGTGAATGGCGAGAAGAAAAACCAAAAGAAGAAGACGCTTGTTTGTTTTGTTGAGTTTTTAAAACATATTCAATTAAACAGAAATAATTAAATCAACGCATACAAACACATGTATGCATAATATATATTGGAAAATAGAATGTACATCGAGGTGCCCATGTCTGGAAAGAAGAACAGGTACGATCGCCGATAAGCACAAAAGTGATAAATTTAGCTGCGTATTAACTTAATGAGATATGTAAATATGTGTTTGCATGTAATTGTATGTAATATTGCAGGGCTAGCCCCGATCTAGTCCCGGCGGAGGAGGAGGAGATTTTCGAAGTTACTGGTCAAGCATCGCAGGCAACTCAGGAAATTGATCTGACCGCAGATGATCTGTAAGTTAAGATATTGTACAAATTCTTAATTATATTATAAATAATCATACTTATTTGTTAGGACCATGGAGCCAATGGCTTTTCTACAAGGCCTTAATGTGAGTACATGTGTTTGACATATATTAACAATAGTATTTCTAATAATTTGTATTCATTTGCTTGCAGTCCGGCAACTTAATGCAATTTAGTCAGGTGAGATTACATGAAACGTTGTGACAAATCCGATTGCACCAAAATCAGCGAAAAGCTGGCCACCGTAGAGAGTATGCTTGTTACGAGCGATATATCAATCTCGAATAAGCCCATTGGCTTTATTTTAAACTTTATGGAGACAACTTGAAGTGAGAACGCATGAACGCATTGCTGATAACGCCAATCAACTTCTTTTAATGGAATATTCTGTAAAATACTGCCTGTGGCCAGTGTCGCAGCCAAAATAGCATTGCTCACATATGTTAACAACGCAACTTCCGCAATCGATATGGATAGGAAAACCAAGTTGATAAGTGCACCAAATATATCATAAGGTTTTTGACCGATAACAGACTCTGCAATGGCATAATATTGATTAAAGCAGCCGACTGTAATGCCTAAAAGATGGCAAATCAACGATAAAACTATGGAGACTGAAATTAAAGCCGTATACTTCTCAGCCTGTATGCATATTATGTAATACTTCTCCGCCAGGAAGTCCAATTCATCTGCTAAGCTGCAATAACGTTGTATGCAATAGTATTTCGAGTGGAGTTTCTTCTGGCGCTCCTCTTGCAGCAAATTCACTTGTTGCACTTGCATCTTAATCCTTTCATTCAAGACTTCTATCGTATTCTTTGCTATAATCATTGCACCAAAATAGCAATTATTTAACAAATTCGATACAAACATCGGCAGCAATTTGTACAGGGACCAGGCCCAGCTGAGCTCCGGTTGATAGTGTCGCTGTTGCAGTATCAAAGCAAACTCAATGATGAGTGGGAAACCAATGCCTTTAATCATCGACAACAATACGGATTTAATAACTTTCTTCACACCCAAATCGAACACTTCTAATGTCTCAAACATTGGCACACTGCTCATCATTCTTGCCACCTGTTTGCTCCTCACCATTTGTGTTAAGAAGTTAATGATAGCCACCGTTATGTTCATATAACTATATAGCTTGACTGCATCACGTAAATTCCACTGTGACTCTGTGTAATCCATAAAGATTTGACGCACATAGATACTTGTAAAGATCACAGTCACTATTAAGGCATATGCAAAATATTTTTGCGAAAACACAAAACGTTGTCGTCCACCGCGTTTGTAACGAATGGAAAACAATCCTATTATAGTTAACATTGCAATAAGCAAAACGAGCATCAGTTGAACTAGTTTTGCCTGACCCCGTATGGGTTTACGTGATAGGCGGCCAAGTGAGACCATTGTTGTGGAGAGTCCTTTGCTGACTAAATGTTATTTAATTAATAGCTTATTGTTATACTTGCCGTGTGTGCCTGTGTGTGTGTGTGTTAATATTATCTCGATGGCTTGTCATGTAAATGTCCTGAGGTCAGTTACAACAATTAATCAATAAAACCAAGCTAATGGAGTGCTTTAGGCCGGAAAGCAAGTTCAATTAAGGCTAACGTTTCTTTTTTGTATGCTTTCCAGCAATCGGTATTGCGCGATATGATGCTACAGGATATTAAGTCACAGATCAGCTCGCTGCCCAAGTTAATCAACCACAACAATGGCGGCTATCAATTTGGCATGGTGCTGGAGGCACCACCCAAATCGCATTGGATGTTTTCAATACCATTGAACAAACTGTACATACGCATGAATAAGACCTTCAACATAGATGTACAATTCAAAACAAAAATGCCAATTCAACCCTTGAATTTACGTGCATTTCTGTGCTTTGTCAAGGATGTGAGTGGACCTGTTTTGCGTTGTCAGAACCACCTGAGCACCGATCCGAGTAAGTTAACAATTAGCTACACCAATGGTTTGTCTTGCTTAAATTAAAGTTACTTTTCAGTTACGGACAATCAGAGTATGCGTGAAAGTTTGCTGCGCTGTGAGAATCCAAATACAGCCTATTGTGGAACGAGCCAGGGCAAGAGCATTGAGGAGAGATACTCTGTGCTGGTGCCTTTGAGTATGAGCCGATCCAGTCATCAGGGTGGCGGATTCGTACGTCAAACTCTTGCCTTTAGTTTCGCCTGCCAGAACTCTTGCTTTGGACGCAAGGAAACCTGTATGGTATTCTGTTTAGAGAACAGCAGGTGAGTAAATTAATTAATTAACTCTTCGCTTAAGCCACAACTTTATTTATTTCAGTGGCGATGTACTTGGACAGCAAGTTTTATGCGTTAAAATTTGCACATGCCCCAAACGCGATCGCAATCAAGATGAACGTCATTTGAAGAGTAATAAATGTAAGCCTTTTTCGGGTGCATCGGAAGATGATGAAGCTAATCCAACTAAGCGCCTTCGTCGCACTATACCAACTGATGTTAAGGAGGAGCACGAAAGCAATGATAGCACATATGTGCAACCCTTGCCATCCGACTGGGAAATCACACATACAGTTGAGGGCGAGTATCGTCTAGTTATCAATATTCCTAAAAAGGAATTGCTGCTGCAGAGCATCGAGGGCATGCTTGAGAAGACGGCTGTTGAGACTCTGCGTAATCCAGAAAATGCAGTAATACGCAAACATGCAAAGCATTTGCTCAACATTAAAAGTAAGTACTAATTGGATTGAAAAGTTTCTTTAATTTATCATACATTTATTTACAGAAATCGCACAAAAGTTGCCTTAACTACACGAAGAAGATGAAGCTGCTCCGTGAACAAGCACATTTACTTAATATAAGCTTTATTGACACGTTCAAATAATATTTGGCCATTATCAAGAAGTACAATTTATTTAACTTTAAGAAGACGCAAATGTTTCAATTCAGCTTTACTTAAAGGAATGGCTACGGAAAAAAGTACAAATATTTTTTTAAGCTAGAGAAGAATATGCATTTGTTATTCAAAACACTTCAGACTGTCTGTGACTATGTAAAGTCATAATATAAACATAGTTGTGGCATTTAAATTAAGAACTAATAACTTGGATAAAGGTATTTAGTTATAGTTAAACGTTATAGTA
The DNA here is from genome assembly GCA_035044725.1 of Scaptomyza caliginosa. Classification (NCBI taxonomy): domain Eukaryota; kingdom Metazoa; phylum Arthropoda; class Insecta; order Diptera; family Drosophilidae; genus Scaptomyza; species Scaptomyza caliginosa. The sequence goes on from JAWNNR010000686.1 coordinate 2,215,163, forward strand.
AGAAACGCTTAAACAGCTTTAATTTATCATAATTTAATTAAGATTTAATAAGTATTTGAAAGAAAACAAAAAGTTTAAACTCGGTCTTGGCTTAGCTCTAAGTGATCTATTTTTTTTTAATTCGTTACCGGATCAATAAACAAATTAATTATAGTTTATGTGCATAGGCTTAAACGCTACTTTTGTGTTAAAAACTGTTTAGTTTTACGGTCAATGCACTTTTGCTATGCCGTTTATATAATAGCAGCCACGCAGCAAATATTTGTTGTTGCTATTTTTCAAGCTTAATGGTTAATGTTGAAAAAAAAAATTCAAGCAGTGCGCCACATTTCCGTTTCAATCTGGAGTTCTGCACATGTGCAAGATGCCAAAGATCACAAAGCAGATGTTTAAATTGCAAGCGTTGCTTTTTTTTTTTGCTGCCACATGCGTTTTATTTTTTGCTTTCGTCTCTTATCAACAAATACACAAGCGTATTATATTTAACTTTTACTCGTACATATGTGCCTGCTCCACGCATATGTCCATTGACATAGGACAGTGCCAAACAATTGCAAGAGTCTGACAGCCGGAATTTTAATTTTTAACGGCTTTCTCTTTGCAAGCATTTTGAGACTTCTGCTGCTGCTGCAGCTGCATCTGTTGGAAGTGCTCGCATACTGGTTTTTTCGTTTCTACCCAACGAAGGCAACGAAGAGCGACTTCAAGCATAAGCTCAACATTTCACTCAAAACTGAGCAAATATTGAGTTGAATGGCATTTTATATACCCTGTTAGAGGTGAAAAGAAGAGACGTTTTTGGTGGGTATTTTTCCAGTCGTACACATTTGGCGCATTGGCAATGCAAATGTTTTGTAACTTCAATACGATTGCGACTTTTTATTGCTTTGTTTTAACAAGCTAGCTTTGTTTACTTATACTTATCTACTTATGCATGTCTGTTGCATACTAAGTCAAGACGTCAGGTGAAATTGCCCACACACACACAAACACACATATAAAAAAAGTTATTCCAATGCCAGCCATTGAATTCCACTCAAAGCAAAAGCGCCCAAGCATTCTACTGGCATTGGGAGAAGCGCACCTCTCTTCCAGCAGCAGCAACAACAACAACAACAACAACAACGATAGCTACTCAATTTTTTGTTGTTGTGCAGTCTGAAAGATGACTCGACGACGACAACAACAGCGACAAGTTGGCTGAGAGCGATCTCCACAAAGCTCGCATAGAAAAAGAGTACGACAACTGAAAACGTAGCGCGTAGCTTTAGTTATGTTTTTGATATCGGTCGGCTAACGCACGCGCAAAATATACTTCGGAAACGTTTTCAAAATAAATATTGTTGTTTTCTTTCTACGTGTGTGTGTGTGTGTGAAGATGGTGGAAACGGCAACCACAACAACTATAACTCGTGCAACAGTCAATGTGCCAGTGAGCAATGTTGGACCAGCGACAACAGCAGCAACAGCAACTGCCCCAGCCACGCCCACAGCGGCATTGGTGCAACGCAACGATGAGACAACACGGCTCATATTCAATTTGAAAATACTTGTATTCTTAGTGTTGCTGCCATTTGTGCTACTTGCCGTTGGGCTAAAGCATCTCTTGGACTATCTGTTTGGCTTGGGCCTGAAGGAGAAGGATGTTAGCGGCAAGGTGGCATTGGTAAGGAGTGGCTATAATTAAACTTGTTTATCTGCAGTCATCTCAAGCTTTTATCATTATCTGGACGCTGCTCATTAATCGTTTATTGCTGGCTTGTTGGCTCTAAGCATATTTACTTACATCTTGTTTTTGGTTTTTGTTTTTTTTCTGTGTACATGTTTGCTTAGCATAAAAAACTAAAACAAAATAAACGTCACGCAGTTTTCTTTTCCAGTTTCCAGTGGCTGGTTGGCTGCTTCTCATGGGTGCGGTTCGGCTTGTCTCGCTTACCCCGCATATATACGATTTTGTTATTAAAACAAATATTTACGCCAAAAGCCGTCAACTTGCATGTCATATATATATATAAACAAACGTTTTTTTTTTTGCTGAATTTGAATTTTGAATATTTCGTTTATTAATCATAAAATTTATGCGTACTAAGTACCTTAAATGTTGCAGTGTGCCTTTAAGGCAATACCACTTTATTGGCAATCATAAATTGCGTTACTGAAACCGATTTTTCTGTGTTTGTAGAAGTCAATTGATAAGGTCAACACTGATGTCCAAAAATGATAATATGAGAGCGCAGTATAACTTATATGGCTTTGTTTTTTTTATTATTATTATTGTTTTTTTTTATTAGAAATTCCATTTGCATTGTGTAGGTGTGTACAATATATGGACATACCGACAGATATGCGTCATTTAAGCGCTGTTCTGTCGATCGTTTACACAGATACTCGCACACACACACAAACAAGAGCAGAAAACAGGTTTTGTTATTGTGTTTGTTGCAAAGAATATAAACTTTACTTTTGTTTTCTTTACTGCTGACGTTTAGCGCAGCTTCGCAATGTCGCGGTCAAAAGTAAACAAATCTAAATGGGAAATAAAGATAAAAGATACATTTAGCTAGATACATTTGAAATATTGTAAATTGTTCAGTTAATTCTGTTGCAAGCCCCCAAGCACACTGGGGTCACATCATTTTAATTACGGCCAAGAGTCACTCAATTATTGTACATTTGAATACACACACACATACACACACACACACTCGTATGCACATTAGCAAGTGGTTCATTGTTTTCAAATAAAGCCAATTAATTTGTACTACTAATTTGCATTATGAGGCTATTTACGGTTAGGCCAAACATTGTTTGTATTTGTATATATATATACTTGAAAAAAGTATTAGTTTTCAGCTCTTGAAACTGCTCTCAAGTTTTGTTTACACTCTTTGCTGACCTTAGGGTATTTAGTTTATAGCAACATAAATGCAACAATAAGAATAAATGTTATTATTTCAGGTAACTGGCGGTGGCAGTGGCTTGGGTCGCGAAATATGCCTGGAGCTGGCCCGAAGAGGCTGCAAGGTGGCCGTTGTGGATGTGAATTCGAAGGGCTGCTATGAGACTGTGGAGTTGCTTTCAAAAATTCCACGTTGCACTGCCAAGGCCTATAAGGTGAGCAATATTTTGTTGCATATTCTATGGCATTATATTAAAATCGTTGGCTATATCTTATCTGCTAGAACGATGTGTCGTCACCACGCGAACTGCAGTTAATGGCTGTGCGAGTGGAGAAAGAGTTGGGTCCCGTCGAGATATTGGTGAATAATGCTTCCCTGATGCCAATGACCTCAACGCCGCATTTGAAAAGCGATGAGATTGATACCATATTGCAGCTAAACCTTGGCTCTTACATAATGGTAAGTGATTATAAACTTATGACATACAGGCTGCCTAACTGCCTTTGATTTTAGACCACAAAAGAGTTTCTGCCCAAGATGATAACAAGGAAATCAGGTCATTTGGTGGCAGTAAATGCCTTGGCAGGTAAGTCCTCGAGCCGAAAACTTGATTTTAAACTAAATTGTTTGTTTTTTTTTTGTTGAAAGGTCTGGTGCCATTGCCTGGCGCTGGCATCTATACAGCCACCAAGTATGGCATTATGGGCTTCATGGAAGCCTTACGTGCGGAGCTGCGGCTCTCGGATTGCGATTATGTGAGAACAACGGTTGCCAATGCCTACCTGATGAAGACCAGCGGTGATTTGCCATTGCTAAGCGATGCAGGGTTAGTAAAACACATTGAACTTTAAACCCAAAACCTGCTAAGTACTACTTGCATTTTGTAGGATATCCAACAGTTATCCAGGACTTTCTACACCCTATGTGGCTGCAAAAATAGTCAAGGGTGTTTTACTAAACGAACGTATGATCTATGTGCCCAAAATATTTGCATTAACCGTTTGGCTGCTTAGGTAATATTTCATTTTTGAATATTTAATTGTTTTATTCTGTAAACAATATTGTTTTTATTGCAGATTGTTGCCAGCTAAATGGCAGGATTATATGATGTTACGTTTCTATCATTTTGATGTGCGTAGCGCGCATTTATTTTACTGGAAATAAATCGATTTAAATGACTTGTTTTTTTCCCCCGTTTTCACTGCACATAACGGTAGCATAATTTAATTAGTCATAAGCAATTTGTTCTTATTTATTTCTATGCATCGATATTAAAAATCTAAATCAATTTAATAATATACAATTGTTTACATTCAAGTGCAGCTCGGCGCATACTAAAAAGATGTTATAGGTTATCAAATGCCCAAGGCACGTTATCAGGTTCAAGTGCCAATATTACAAAAGTGAAAGTGTTTTAGAAAAAAAACACTCATGTTGAGACATAATGAGACATAAACAAAAACCTGAAGCTAGCAAGTACGGCTAGATTGTAAGAAACCTCTTGAACACTTTTTCCTTAATGCACTTTACACAAACCGTAGAAACGAAGATACAACATAGAACATAAATTCGAATTACATTTATGACATTCGGTTACTGTTTGATGCAACCAAAGACCCCCAAAGGCACCTGAAGAAACACACACACACACACACATCTGTGCAGTGCGCATGCGTAACTTCATAGTTCCATAAATAAAGCGCACTAATTACATATGTGCTAGGGTTACAATTACAGCATTCGGGGGCCTGTCGAGTGTTTTATTGCGGCATTTATGTGTGTATGTTTGTGTGTGCTCTTGCCCCCGCGGAGCTCACGTTTTAACATAACATCGATTGTGTGTGTGTGTGTGTTAGTGTGTGTGTAGTGTTTGATTTGCACTGTTTTGGTATTTTGTTTATTGTTTTGTTAGTGGTTGTCATTTGGTTGAATTTTTATTATTTTTTTCTCCTTTTCTTTTTTGCTGCTCAAGCTCATTTGCTTTGAAAGAACTCAATGCCCTCCTAGGGCTGCTGCAACCATCTCATTCCATGAAAACGTTGTCTGCTTGCCGCTCCATGTGGTCGCAACCCTACGCTCAGGATAGTTGAGCTGCTTTATTTTCTTCTTTAATGTCTTTTCTATGCTTGTGACGGCAAGGAATTTTAGATTGCTTGTACTTAGTCAGAAACAGACACTTGCTGCTTGATAGAAAATATCAATAATATTTAAATACACGAATAGCATTTAATAACCTAAAACTACTCTATTTATTTTATTTAATCTTTTCTGTCTTTTATCGAACACCTAGCTCTTGCCATATTCATGCACACACTTGTCAAACTGTCAACTTAAAATAGAATATTTATGCATTATTTTTTTTCTCTCGAGCACGTTGTTTGTTTGTAAACTCTAAAAAATGCATACTATAAATAGGATTCGGCATTCGACAAGGCAAACGAAGTTTTAATCAATTTTGGCCCCATACTGCGGTAACCACAAGCTCTAAAGATATGCATGCAAGGTGGAAATTGATGTTGGGAATATTGAGTTATTAATAATGTTAAATACGAATAACGATTTTTTTGATTAAACAACAAATAAACTTGATGAAAGATTATCTTTATATATGCCTTAACGAATAATTAATTACACGGTATCTCATAAGTCGTTGCCATTCTTTTGTTTAAGAATTCTTTCCTCTGTATGACTTGCAGCATTTAAAAATTGTTTGTTTCTTAAATGCCGGTCACAATTTGTTATTGTCTTGTTTCCGACTGCCTTTTTTGTGTAGTCGCTCATTTATTTGTGTTTATCCTTTTAGCTTTTAATTGTGCATAGGCAGCTGTTACTGCTGCTCCTGCTGTTGACAGCATTATATATGTGTGCATGTATGCTAGTATGAGTGTTTGCTGTGCTAATAAGTAAGCAAGAAAAGCGTTGACAGAGTATCCGTCAAGTGTTTGTGCTTCCTGTTTAGATCCTGCTGTGCGTTAGCATTGGTGTAAGAAAAATATTATAGTCTTTTTAAAGGATTTTCGTTGGAGGTTCGTTGTGTTCAGTTTGGGAACAAAATAGTCTCATTAAAGTCATACAAATTTGTACGAATACCGGTGCAGCAATATTTATCTCTTTAGGATTAGTGAACCGCTCTTACCAGCGATCCATGCGATACCAAACCATTTCATTGAGTTTCTTGAACCGTACATAAATATGTCAATAATCATTTTTAACGCATTGCTGTCGAAATCGAAAGACAACGAAAGGAAAAGACAAAAAAAGAGAAAGGGCAAACCCACCAGCTAAATAAACAGCGTGAACAGAAGCAGCAACATACACACTGCATTTTTTTTTGAATATCCTTGCAACAAGCCACACATTTCAAACTGTTAAATTATGACATGCAACTGTCAGTTCAAGTGCTCCGTTACGGCTGCTGTTGCTGCTGCGTGAGAAAATATTATCCTTGTACCTAAACAACACAACACATTTGCATTTTTCCTGTTTGGGTTGCGTTGCAAGTGTGCGTTGCAAGTGTGCGTTGCAGTAGCATTTACAGTGGATTCCTTTTGCAGCTACTTCTTGCCTCTGTTGTTGTAACTGTCCAGAACAGGATCGGTTTCAGATTCCTCAAATGTTGGTGTTGTTGTTTTCGTTTGTTGTTGGTTCAGCTAATTTATTTACTTTTGGCATTTTGTTTTATGTTTTTTTTTTTCGTTCCTTTCTTTACTAAACTAAAACATATGTAATTTTTTTTTTGTTAATATTGCTTCACAGGACTTAATTAGTAGCTTCTTTGTGAGAGTTTTCCGTGACCTGCTTTAGCACTTTAAATTGGTGTTGACAGCCGCGCTGAGAAATTGCCTCACCCCTTAAGTAGTTTTCTTCTTTTTTCTTTTGGTTTTTGGTTTTTTGAGTGCTCTATATTCCTTTACTTATGAAAATGTACAAAAAAGTTAATTAACCTACACGTTTGTGCCTTAATCGTTGTCGGCAGACTGCATCTGTTATGCTGGCAGCTCATTTTTTTCTTCTCAGTTTGTGGGAGATTTTGGAGCTCAGGTTTAAAAGAACTCGGTTCTAACGTGCTTTTATCTTAAGGAACATTAAGATTTGTTTTAATCTTAAAGGATTTGCTCAATTTTCTCAATGGCTTTGAGATTATTGAGAAACCCTAAAACTTAGCGACTTATGTGCAGGCAATTATAAATTATATCAAGTGCAATGCAGGCTAACTCTTAGAGATACAAAACTTCAACACACAGAAGCAAATTGTGGAAAATTTTGTGTAATTACAAAGATAAACAAAGGGCCGCCTTAACAATACATACAAACATACATACATACATACATAGAAGACAGCAAATGCTTCGGCATTGACACTCACAAATGCGCTTAATAATTTCCATTTGCGGTGAACTGAAAATGTGACAGCCAGAAAAGCCAGCTGCTGCTGCTGTTGCATCTGAAACACTCAACCGTATGTGTGTGTGTGTGAGTGTGTGTGCGGTGAGATAAATTAATGCTGCCTGGCATCACAAAGTGTTGCAATTGGGTTTAGCCTGATGCTGAAGCATAGAGCACCTCATAAATGTTGCACCATAAGTATTCTTATACCATTTTCCTCAATGCATGCAAGCAAATCTCATAAAAATGTCATATGTATACAAACCATTCGAAATACCATTTAATGTTTTGTTTTTAGCAAACTGGTTTTACTCAGGAAACGTTAATTATTGTTTATAGGTTTTAATATGAATGCAATTATTAATGACATGTTTATATATCATTTTACGTAATGTGGCAAAAGTTGATCATAACAACTCTTATTTCGAAAGTTACAGGGTGCCTACTAGCACGGAAGCTAATTGCTTGTTCTTTATGGGTTTCGAAGAACATCTAACGCATTGACATCTGTGTAGGAGGTAATTTTTTTGTTATAAATTCCTAAAGAAGGTGTTACAGATGTGTTTATAGATTAGTTAATATATTTCATTAAAAATTTTAGAAATAGCGTAGTATATATGACTAGCTATATGATTAAATGCATAGTAAGCTTGTATTTGAATTGGCATCTTTCGAACTTAATAATAGCGTAATAAACTTATAAATTACTTACTGATTACGTTCACAATGCTGCAGCGTAAGTCTTACTTACTTATAAAGGCTTTCCGCGTTGTGAAAACAACACTCAGTTAGTCAGTCAACATAGATCTCTGGCAGTCGAAACATGTTTAAAAGCAGCGCTTTGGTTAAGCTACGGTTTTATATCGCGATGATTTTGCTTTTTTGCACCAGCCCAATAGCATTAATGGTTGCAATATTATCGAAAATCTTTGTCAAACTACAAACATGGCTTAGTAAGCCCACAAACAGTGTTAAAGACGAAGTGGCTTTGGTAAGTGATTGAAGGAAAAATATTTCTTTCAAGCTAAGTTTAAGTTTTTACATTAAAAACTGTTAAACAAAAACACATTGACCCAGGTTTGAACTGTAGTAAAACTAGTATCACTTAAACCTTAATCAATGTACAGAGTACAATTTTTAATCGCTCAATGCAACCTGTAGAAGCTTGACAATCTTTAGCGCATTTGCTTTTCGAATAAACTACATGAATTAATATTTTAAAAATTAATAGGTAACTGGCGCTGCTCATGGACTTGGTCGCGATATAGCGTTGGAATTGGCCAAATTGGGCTGCCATTTGGCCATTGTGGATATTGATATAAATGGCGCCAGAGAAACCGTTGAGCACATCAAACAGAACTACAAAGTGCGAGCTGAGGCTTATGAGGTAGATCAAACTCGTTATAATTGTAGTTTTAATTAATTCAAATTAACTTGATCAAAGGTGAATGTAGCCAATCATACAGAGATTGTTGAACTAAATGCAAACATTACTAAGGATCTGGGACCAGTTACCGTTCTGATTAACAATGCTGGCATTCTGCTAAACAAGTCTAGCGAACCACACGATATACAGCGTATGATTGATGTCAATTTGGCGTCACATTTTTGGGTGAGTTTTTAGTTTTTTACTTGTTTAAGTATTTATTGAATTGTTTTCTTTTTTCTGTTTTCTGTTTTATAGACTAAAAATGTATTTTTACCTACGATGAAGAAATTGCGCAAAGGACATATTGTTACAATTAGTTCGCTGAGTAGTAAGTATACGCAGATTTATTTGTTTTTGTTAAGTCTTAAATGTTTTTCTTTGTTAACTCAGGTATTGTACCAGTACCTTTTCACACCTGTTACTCGGCCACCAAGTTTGGAGCTACTGGACATATGAGAGCACTTCGCATGGAGCTGGCCTTTGAGGGGCACAAAAATATACATGTCTGTACAGCTTTGCCCTGGTTTCTGAAGACCAATGATCAGGTTTCTGATTTATGCTCACATATGTCTGTTCAGGAGGTATATCCGTTGATTAGTGGCTCAGCTGCTGCTCGTCGAATAGTTCAAGGAATGCTTTGTGGCGAGCGTGAAATAGTTTTGCCTGGCTCGTTTGCCATAATGTATCGTATTTTTTAGTAAGTTTACAATTTCATATTTTAAGAATGCACATTTAATAATCCTTTTATTTTACAGTCTTTTTCCCATCGATTGGCAGGAATATTTTACTCTCTTTGCTTCTAGTAAAAGTTTTGAAATATATGTCAAAAAGATGTAATCAAACAAGACAAGAATTAAATACCTAATAAAGTTTTTGTTAACTAACTCCAATGTACATTTCCTCATACCATTTAAATAGTGCAAAGTGCAACGTTTTCAACCATTGCAACCATTTCAACGATTGTGGCTTGGTCACTTTTTGGTCACTTGCTGCATTTATCAGCTGACCGCTGCGTTTGTATTCGTATTCAGCGTCAGTGAATGCAGAGACATGCAATCAACTTGTTAGCAGCCACACGAGTTTGTCGTTCATCGTATGGTTTTTTGTGTGTATTTTACCCAACGCTGCATGGATTCTTTCTGGGGCTTCACTGTGCTCGTGCTGTGTGCGGTTTTCTCATTATGCAGCTTTTATGGGGTCATTGAGGGTGCGTGATTTATATATTTTAACAAAATGAAAAAGCTTAACAAGTTAAAACGTTGTGGTCGATGCCGTTTCGGCAGCGACTGCTAAATGCACTGTACAAAGCTATGAAAAAAGTAATTTTTTTTATGCCATATAGTTAGCCTTTGAGCTGAATGAAGAGAATTAAACTCTTCAAGGTTTTTAGAAAGATCTTCACTTGTTATACGCTAAAAAAAACAAATTTTAGATAAACAGTGTAGAAACGCAGCAAGCTATTTTGCAATTTTATTAACTCATTATGGTTGGCTCAGCTTGTGTTAACTGTCGTTTTGCTTTTGTTGTTGTTGTGCCTGTCATATGTGTAGAAAAATTGTGTTGCATACGCAAAGGCGTTCAATTTAAGTTGCACTAGCAGCCAAGTCTTAAAGCCAAACAAGCTAAAGTGACTCGCATTCTTGTTGCTAAAGTAAAAAGAAGTGAAAATGTTTGCAAAAAAATACATGTTATCAAAATCTCTGCCTGGTTTTCTTCTTCTTATTCTTGTGTGATAAAGCCAAAGTGATTTTCTTTTCTTGTTGCTACCACATTAATAACTGTTTCTTCTTCATCTTCTTCTTCTTCGTGTTGTGCTTCGTCTGCTTGGCATCCATCTGAATGCAACATCCGCTTTGCATTTTGTATCTTTATGCTAGCAGAATTAATGCAACACATTAAGAAAAATGTTGCAAGCACCATGCCCTTCCCTTCCCGCAAACCTCAACGTTGTCGTTGTCGTCGTCAAACGTTTGTTGCCGTTCGTTACCAAAGAGCTTTAGCTGAATTTTTATACACTTTCTTGTAGAAGTCTTGTCTAATATCTTACAAAGCATGTAGCTTTAATAGCTTGTACATATTTTAAAAAAGCTCAAAGAAAAGTGTATTCAAAATTCGTTTTAACCTTTAATATCTTACCTATACTTACATATGTTTATATTTTCTTGCATATGAATGCGAATTTGCGTTTTTCACCTTTCTATTTCGACTTTGCTGCATGCATTTAGCATTTGTTCTGTTGTTACATAAAATATATCTTTTTCTTATTTTCCTTGGTATTTCTTAAATATATATAAATTTTTCTTGTGCTAGAAATGCGTTGCGAACAGTAAACATACAAAAAAAGATATGCATAAACATATGAAAATCTACATTAATATAGCAGGATGTTCTACTTCCTTTTTAAGATTTTTACCTTAACCCAGTTGCTGCATAGGAGAGCAATAAAAAACTCAACACTCTGCCTCAAATATTCGTTTGTATCGTTTGTTGATGTTAAGAAAACTGCGTTCGAAACTTAATCATTTAAATATTTGTGGGAAATCTTTGACAAACAAGCCTCACACAGCATCAAATTAACAGCACTGATTATTCCTATTGAAATGGCGTTAATGAGGCATGCCACACACACACACACACACATACAGTTGTCTGTGTATTATGGCCAGACGTGTGACAGTGAACGCCTCAATGGCTGTCTGATTGAAAACTCGAATGTGCTGTTGTCAGCGCCTTCGTTTTGCTTGTCTCTTAACACTAAAGCGTAATTTTTAATTAAACAGAGAAGAAAGGGCTGCAAACAAATAAGCAACTTACGCTGCTGATTATCAACCCAAAATCCCCAACTGAGATAAATGCTATAACCCCAATTGCGTGGGAATATTGCTACTGGCGGGCAGAAGTGAGAGCCCAGGTTCCACCTGGTGGCGAGGATTGAATAGAAAGTCTTTAGACTTGCTACTGGTACAGTACCAGTGGCTTGTCCTGACGGGATAATAAACAAAAACCGAGACAAACATTTCAGTCGTAAAGTATTTTAACTGCTTTGCGTCTAGTTTCAGTCTAACAATCATAAAAACTGTCTTTTGAGAGGGGGTGAGTTGTTTTTTTTTTGTATCATATGTTAGCTGTAGCTGGTGCGGCATTAAAATGTTTATAAATACAGTCAATTTGCTGTCAACTTTTGAACTAGTCACACATGTTTCTAGGCTCGTTTGCATTTTGTGAGAGTTGTAAAAATGTCAAGAGGTCAAAGCACCAGACGATCTCTCTGACAGAGTGACACTTTTAGCACAAGAGCACAAGAGTGAAAGAGAAAGCAAATAGAGAAAATTAAAGAAAAATAAGTAACATAAAAAAAACAAATCAAGCAGCAAACTAGCGAGTAAAACAGCGACCAAGACACGCATGTCAGCGCAATCATTTGACATTTTGACAGACAGAGATATTCGTGAAGTGTACTAAACTATGAGCCTTGTTTAAATTTTAGTCATAGATCAGGTTACAACAATATTCCTTTGAGAGAAAGAGTGGAACAGATCGAGAGAGTTTAAAGTAATTTGAGTTTTAGGGGTTGATTATGTTGCTGATGCGTCAAGTACCTAAGTAAACAATATAAACAGGGAAAATTGAATAGTGTATATTGTACAGTGATTGATTATTATGTTGTCAGGTGAAGTATTCATTATTTTTTTTTAAATTCTTTTCGACAACTTCAATTATGGTGTCCATTCAATTTTTGGCAAAAAAAACATTAAATGACATTTTAATTAAAGCATTATCACAGGGCATGCTTCACTACAATGCATACCCTGTACTCATTGAACAGTCAAACGTTAGTGCACAAAATAAGTAATGCTTCTACCATGTTTTTTTTTTATAGAATATATGGCTGTTGTTCATTTTAAAATTGCATTTTATTTACCACTTTTCATTAAAGCAACCGTGCATGGCACAAAATACCCCATCATTTAAGCCAAACCCATACATCAGCAGAAAAGTTGTGTTGAGTTAAAACAAACATTGAATTTCAGCTGTGGTCAAACAGCCGCCGACATCGCGTTAACTGCACAAATTGCAGAAAATGAATACAAGTTTACATTTTGTGCACTTTGTTTGCACTGTTTGCAGCATAAAAATATTAAATTTCCGTTAAATATTTTGTCGTTGTCAGTTTTTTCGTTTTCGTCATCGTTTCATTTCGTTGCAGCATTACAATGGAAATAAAAGTTTATCGCTCTAATTAATTTGATTGGTTTTCAACAAAGTTTTATTTCTTTTAATGTGTTTGTTTGGCTTACTTTAAGTGTGATTATTTATTTAATGTTTATGTTTTGGCTTAATCATTTTATTTATTATAAAATATATAAGCTGTAGACGTTTCTGGCTAAAAAGACAACTTGTCCTCTATTTTATTTAATTAAAAATTATTTATTTGTCAGCGGAAATGGCTAAGTTTTTCCCAAGAAACCCAGACATCAATGCGCGTCATTCACTAAAATCGGAAAAAATCAAGTAAGAGTTTGGCAAAGGGCAGCTGTGCTATGAAGATACCCTAGAAAATATGTGCTGCTAAACAAATGTGATTAACTTTTGTCTTTTAAAGTGTTATTTCATTCTATGCCTATCAAATGTCATACCCAAATAACCCTTTATTCACATTTCAAATAAGTACAGGGTATAGAAAATGAGACAAACGCCAATCTTCACCTTAGTCACAACACTTCGGACAAGTGGCATCTTTGGCGACACGCCGCCAAATTCACATAGAGTCCACTAAATTTAACAATGATGTAACTTGTCGCACTTTTTCACAGTTTGCCGTTTTGGAAACGCGCCCAATATTTTTTTTGTTTTATTTTTGCGAACATTTTGGTCTGACAATTTTTTCGTCTTGTCGTCGTTTTGGGCTTCTTATGCAGCATACTCGTATATATGTAAATGACAAATGCTCAAGTGATAAAATTGTGTTGTGTGGTGTTAAACGTTTTTCTCTCATTCTGAATTGACTTAATGCGCACCAAATGGGGGCCAAAGAAACAGCTGTTGCTCTTATTGGGCGCTAAGCGTGCGCCAAAAATTGATGTGTGCCAAAAAGCATAAATTTCAATTAAATAACGTACGCAAATGGATTTAAATCTTAATTTATAACTAACAGAACTACTAGAAATATGATCTACCTGAGTCATGCTGAGAATTTAGCACTATCTAAAGAGCTTTATTTATTAAATAGCTAAATAGAATCACTTTGCACTAATGCACATTTCCTTTTCTGTTTTTTTTTTTGTGTTCTTCAACACAAATTAAAAACATATTGTCAAGTAGCTTGCCATTTGCTTGATGTAATATGCAAATACTAAAAATAGTCAAAAACAAAACAAAACAAAACAAAACAGATCAGAAAATAAGAGTGCAGTTAAAGTTATGCACATATGCAGTAGCTGTTGCAGTTGCAGTGGCAGTTGCAGCTGCAGCGCGTAGTTGTTGCAGGAGGTGGAGTAGATGCCGCACTTGAGGCCAGGGACAGGCCAAAGTGATCAGCATCAACACTCTTTCGCCCAAATTGCCATGAGTCTGTTGCTGTATCTGTGTGTGTGTGTTTTTTTTTTGTTTTGCCTCATGCCGCTGATGAAAATGAGTTGCCTTAATAAATTTAGCCTCATAGTCTCACTCAGAATTTTTAATGCGCCTGTGTCGCACATTGCCCGTAGGCGAGGCAAGACAAATAGAGAGAGAGAGAGAGAGAGCGAGAGCACACATAATATAATGTGGCAATAAAAAAGAATAAAAAGAAATAATAGTGCTAAAACATTCGACAAATGTTCAGGCATGGAGTAGGCAATTGGAACCTAAAACACACTTGCAACATGTGTGTGCCCAGTGGCAAGATCTGTGTTGATGCTGGTACAGCACAGAAAAAAAAGGTCCCCGGTCACGCGCTGTACTTGGAGTTGTAGCATGTAAATGTAAAAATATATACTTGTTGTGTATACAGTTTAGGCTATTGCTCCTCAGCTCATAACTTATTGGTAATGAATATTTACAAATTTATTTTATGCACATGTGCAAAATAATCCAGCAAAATTGCAGCCAAACACGACACAATTTGTACACGCAAAGAAATAAGTAGTCGATTTTGTTGTGTATTAACTTTGCTCTATAGTAAGCACATTTTCTTTGAGTGTAGCTGCTCACGCATAATTTCTATATACCCGTGCGCCAATCGGGGACTAGAGAGCCCCAGCAGTGGAGAGGGAAATTACTAAAAGTACTGACAACAGCAGCAGCAGCAGCAGCAGAAAAACTAAATGAAAAAATATAATAAAAAAAAAACGTCGAGCACATGTGCGTGTAAAGGAGAAAAAACAACAACAACAACCGAAGAGCAGCGACATTACACAAACAACAACAACAACAACAGAACGATCATGACAGGGTGTCGCAGCGATGGGAGCAGAGCCCCAGAGCTCAGGATCAAGCAAACAAATGTACCGTTCCGGACATTTAAATATCGTGCAGCAAGTGAACTGCGGGTTATTGTCAGATACAACGCGGTGGCGTGAACATCACAAGAAGAATATATATATATATATATATATAAATACACGAGACTAGAAATTGTGTGTGTGTGTGTTGCGTGTTTTGGGATTTCCCGCGAATTTTGTTGGCAATTGGCCGAGAGGCCAATAGACTTTAAGACTCTTTTCTGTGCGCTTATGTGTGTCGAAAGTGTTTAATGTAAAATCAACTAAAACGGATCATAGAAAATAAAAGTATATATACATATATCAAGACAAATGTCTTCCACAATGAAGTCACAGCAACTTCCACTATCCATTCCCAATCAAAGTGCGGAGATGTTTGGCAAATGCTATGATGCCTTCATGTCGCCGCCATTAAGTGCCAGCAAAGGACATCAGGACTATCAGGCGCCGAATAATGCAACGAACTTCACCTGTTCGGAGCTGCAGTTTCCGGATTTCTCCCATCTATGCTTTGCCACCGAGACACCCAACTCAGTGTTTAGCGACTATAACAACTATGCGACATCGGATCAGGATAGGGATGATATTGTGTGTGCGGCACAAACGGGAATGCCCTATCAGCAGGGTCAGTACACGCAGCTTAACCGTGAGGATGTCTTTCGTTTCGAGCCAGAGGACATTGCCCGATTGACGGGAGAGAGTGGAAATGAAGCTGCGTTTACGGACATGAATGCAGGTTTAATGCAAGTGCCACAGACTCCGTTTACGCCTTGCAGTGCACAGGGACAGAGTCAATTGGGTGTCCTGTGCCCCGGACAGGCTGTTGAATCCAGTGAACAGTGCAGCACGCTTAATCAGGATATTGATTACTTTAATTATGACGAAGTTAATTGCCAATCAAAAAATCAATCACCCTGCTCGTCGCCACATTTGGATGCCTGGCTGAACTTTAACCTCAGCGAAATATCCACTGAGGATACGGCTTGCGACTCCTCACCGAAATTATGCAACATTTACGAGCAACAGCTTGCGCATATTAAAGAGGAGCAGGCACAGCAGAAACTGCCCTCGATGAACTCCACTTTCGGCACACCCAAGTGTATGCCCATGTGTGGAGGCTATGGGGATTACTCCAATCTGTACCAGAACCAGGGCGTTTACGGAAACATGAATGATTATTCAACGGAACCGTATCAAAATAACATGTCGCAGGTCGTTGAGAAACCCAATCGGGAGCATAAAGTTATCTGGACTATTGATGAGCTGGATGAACTTAATGCAGCCCTGGTGCTCAACGAACAGGATCAGCAAAATGGGGAAACAAAATTTAATGCTACACATTTTCCACCGCCTGCAACAGTGGACACTTTAAGCGAGGAGCAAGTATTATCGTCCAACATCAGCGACGATGATAATGAGAAGGATGACGAGGACATAGATGATGTTTTCGCCACACCGGCCGAGTCGGATAGACGACCTGAGTATGCTGAATTAATGGATGGTGAACTGGAGCAATCGGGCTCACTTATATGCCACTGGTCTGACTGCAACAAGGAGTTCCCGCATCAGCAAATCTTTGTGGAGCACATCGAAAAGTGTCATGTGGATGTGCGCAAGGGTGAGGACTTCTCCTGCTTCTGGCTGGATTGTCCCAGACGCTATAAGCCATTCAATGCCCGCTACAAGCTACTCATCCATATGCGTGTGCACAGCGGCGAGAAACCCAATAAATGTCCGGTAAGTTATTTGTTTAGATTGACTGTAAGTTCTTGGAACTTTAAGTTGAAAAACTCCATGAAAAAATATACGAAGCAATGTTTTGCTAAGTATAAATCTAACATCCTGCACTGTCCGCTATTTAAACAAATATTATTGTTTACATCGTAAAAGGGCTGACACCAATACAAACAAAACTAAAAATCCATTTGAATTTTACTTTGTTAAGCAAACACGCAGCATTTCACAGCGAATGTTGTATCGGCGACCCACTTGAAATAGTGCTGTCAACATACGAGAAATAATAATACTGTAAAGGCCAATAAGGTATACAGGATGCGAGTCTGTTGCTTGTAGCTTGTAGCATGTTCCATATGCTCATTCAAATGGGATTTTTTTTGTTGTGTTTTTTATTGGTGCAACTGACTGAAACACAAAGAAAAAAAGAAGTAGGACAACGCACTTTCCGAGTGGCAGTTAAAACAGATTCGCGCAGCTATTAAGTTTTTGTCATAGCTAGACTTGAAAACCTTGGGAAGATTCTTATGTTAGTTAATCATGGGAGACAGAAGTTCTAGTTAATATTTAAGTACTTTTCTCAACTTTTCTATTTAACCCTACCTTCAAGGCATTCTTTCTTTCCTTTAAGTGTACAACTGGCGAATGTGCCGCTGTTTTACCTTATTTGCATTCCTCTATTTGTCAGATGCGTGCCGCGAGCACGCAATTTTCTGCGCCTTCCCTTTCGATGCCCCCGTTTCTGCACTATTCTCCCCTCTTCCCTCGCCCCCTGCGATTCAAAGTAATGGCCAACAAACACAAACATTGAATTGACAGAATTTTTACCACTTTTCATTACAGTTTCCGGGATGCAATAAAGCATTTTCACGTCTGGAAAATTTGAAAATCCATCAACGCTCGCACACAGGCGAACGGCCTTATGGCTGTCAATATAAAGGTTGCCTCAAAGCGTTCAGCAATAGCTCGGATCGTGCGAAACATCAAAGAACACACTACGATACGGTTAGTATTCATTTTCTCGCTCTTTCTTTTTTTTTCTCTTTATCTCTGTATGTTTCTTCTGTATGTGTGTGTGTTTGCTGTGCAAGCAATTTGGGGCTCGTGTCAAAGGAAATTGACAAGCCAACGGCATTGGTCGTCATTGGCCAGGAGCAGCAGCAGCAGCTTTTCATTCAAATGCAGCTTAAAGTTGAAGTTTAAGCTGAGGACAACGCGAGCAAAACCCAAAGATAGATTTTCTTGAATTTTTTTTTTTGGTGAAAAGGCGCAGCTGTTGAAGCTGTTGCCTCTTTGACATGTGCACATTTTGCGTTTTGTTGCCTGATTGATTTATAGTTTTTACGTGTATGTGCGTGTGGGGCAGCAACAGAACGGCTGTTGCAATTGCAGACCGTTGGCAACCGCGACAACCAGAAAAAGTCATATCCAAAACGGGCTAACAGCAGCAGCAGCAGCAGCAGCAGCAGGAGCAAAGGCAGCGAAATTGAATAAACTAAACGAGTTACTTTTATGCTCTATGCATCCGACGCATACAAGGATTCGTTGACCGCGAAAAGCATGTGCGTTTGTGTGTGTGTGTGTGTGTGTGTGTGTGGTTTCGTGCAGCCTTTAGTCGCATGCGTTGTCATGTTGCACAATGCCTAGTGTAAACAAATGCAACATACGACAAGCGTATCAGCACATGGCAAATATGAAGCCATGAAAATATGCTGCATCAACGGCCGCTCAGGAGCATGAATATGATTATGTGTATGACTGTGTCTGTGTGTAGGAAAAAGCATTGCATACTTTAAGGCAGCAGCCAGCTGAAATTATATGTTAATATAAAATATCACATTCTGATTATAGAAACCATATGCCTGCCAACTGCCTGGCTGCACCAAACGCTACACGGATCCATCGAGCCTGCGTAAACATGTCAAGAACCATGGCCTAATGCGCCGCAAATCAGCGACCAGTGGCGCCACACCCACACACTGCAGCAAAAAGTCGGGCAAGGCACGCCGCCATTCCGAATCATCGGCATTGACAACGAAGCCTGCAGCGACAGTGGGTGTGGAAAGTGAACAGCGGCCACAGCGCAGCAGTAGTTGCAGTGAGGCAGCTCAGTTGTTGCAACACGGCTGTGTGCAGGATGAGGACATGCTGGTGGCAACAGCTACGTCAGCGGCAGTAACAAACCACAACTATGTCTGCAGCAATGCCAATGTTGTTGCAACTAATAACAATTCAATAAAATTTAATGAGTTGTCAAATTGCATTGTCATCATTGAGCAAAACCGAAACGAGGCGACACCAACAACAGCTGCAGCAGCAACAGCAACAGCAACAACAGCAGCAACAACTGACAACCGGGATAATAGATACAATAATACAACAATCGCAACGACGACAACATATGATGGGTTTAACTATTATGGCAGCAGTTGTGTTGGCAAAGTCGAGAGTGCTAATAATATATATAGCATAACGGAAACGGATACGTTAAGCACTTGCAGCAGCAGCGGTGGTAACAACAGCAACTGTAACAACAACAACAATCAGGACTGCGGCAATCATGATAATATGCATAAATTTAATGATCTTGAACAGTTGTTTAACTCAACAGCAGCAACAGCAACAGCAACAACAACAACAACTAGAACAAATAGTAAATGTACTTTAAATGAATTTGTTTCATTTGAATATGTGCAAAAGTATCTGACAGATGCATTCGAAATATGCCCCAGTGCCGCAGAGCAACCAAAAAGCCCAGTTACAGCTTCTCAGCTTGTTAATGATTTTGAAAATTATGATATTCAATTTATCTAAGCCATTAAAGTAAGAGTTCTTTAACATTTAAGTGAGATTATTTGCCAAAAACAAAACAATATTTCTACCAAAGATCTCAGATTTATTTAAATTAAGTACAAATTTTATATGCCTAATTGTAAATAGTTAATTCTTAGCTCATTCTTTAACTGAGTACGTTAGTTGTATTCGTATTTAGTTAAGCAAAACACATTTAAGACACGATGAAAACGTTCCTCAATTTGATTATTTTCAGTGATTATGAAATATTGTCTTCCCAATGAAAATTAAGCTAAGCTATGCTTACATTTTAAATATATGTACAAGTAAATATAAGTTTATTTGATTTTCTTTAATTATTTATGTTGAAACTGTTTTGTTCTAAAGTCATTAAGGCAGCTTTTAACTCTATCTAGCTTGCCGTTTTGTTCTTTTGCCAGCCAGTTGAGGTTTTTCCCACCTAATAAGGCTCAAATGTGCAATTCCATTAAATGTTACACAGCGTGGCCAACACGGCGTATGAGTAGTTAATGGCTGGACGCATCCATGATAAAGGGCTGTTGTTCGTTTCAGGCGAAACACGCTAGGAAATGAGCATTGGCGAGAATCCAGCAGTGTTATAAACTTTAATATTAATAACCATTTATGCTTATGACAGACAATGAAAAGCTTGCTCCAAATTTGCGCCAACATTTATATGCCTTCATTTCAAGGATTTGCGGAAAAGCAAACACAACATTTACAGAATTCCACCACACAGCACATACATTCTGCTTTCGTTGTACGACAATAACACTAAATATGCTTAGGAGGGCGTTGGGTGGGGGGGTTGGGGGCGTGGTGAATGAAAAGAGCCACACTATGCATTTAAAAGCGATGCGAGTGTGTCAGTTAATATGCAGACCGAGACTGGTCTTCATTACAAACCACTCTCGCAGAGTGAAGAGAGACAGACAGTTGGAGAGAGAAAGAGAGAGAGAGAGAACAACAAAATGTAAAGCAATTAAAAGCAGTGCTCAGTGCAAAAAACATGCAGCGCCAAACGAAAATACCCATAAAACATGAACAGCAACAGCAGCAGCCCAATTTTGACCTTTCGCTTTTCATACAACATTCTGTATAACGGGACTGCACGCTGTGGCTACAAGTGGCTGGTGATTAAGCTTCAAAACCACCCGACTCCCTCCTTCATGCACGTTTTTGGGGTTTCTGTTTTGAGGTTAAAGTGCAAAAATTGCTGTGAAAGTTTGTGTGTTCCATATGCAGTTGTACTATTTATTAATACTCCATGGGGCTAAATATTTACGAACACGCATCCGCAGTCCCATTGCATACAGCTCGAGCTCGCTCTTCGGTGAGTTGTGAGTTGAGGTCGTTAAGTTTTATGGAAATGTGGCAAGTGCTGCGATGCTAAATAAATGCTAAATGCCAAAATGAGCTTCAAATTGTATTTTTGTTAATCAGCAAACGCACCATAAACAATACGGTAAATGAATTTAACTTGTTCCCCATCCACGGTATGGTTTTCACTTGATGTTGTGCACTGCCCAGTAAGTGCCAAGAAGAAGTACTCTTTCTTGTATAGAACATCATGTATATGAGCGTAAAAGCGTTTATAATAAACAAATTCCAGCTATAAAGTAGAATAAACTTTTTAGTTTTCCGTTTAGTTTGAGTTTTAGAAAGTTGGCTTTACAGGCAATTTGGCCGTCGATTATTTTTACAACAAGAGCCACTCTATCTAACTTGTTGTTGTTGGTTTGTTTTCGCTATTTTAATTAAAAATTGGTCTTACCACACCGCTGCAACTGTGGCCAAACCAAGGCAACTGTCCCAACAATTCATCCTTTCTACCCCTTTCTAACCATACGGGTCGTATTCGATATTTATGTGGCGCCTCGCCTTGCAATGGTTAGCTACTCCCTACTACTCGCCCCGACTGACAAAAGTGACCTCAGTTGGCCAGTTGGCAGTTGGTCGTCGTATTTTCTGTGCGTTTTTGTCGTTTTCGCCGGGGCAATTATGCAAATCGGCAGATTGCCACATCATGATACGTTGAAATTCCATGCATTTACAATTTTCTAATCAATGAAATTTTAATTTATGTTGACGCTGTAGATTTTTCAATCCCTTGCTTTCTCACCCGCTCACCCGCTCACCCTCCCTCCTGTTCACTAAATGTTTAACAGTTTGTTTGGCATGGAAAATGTACGACATTTTTTTTATAATTAATCGCGTAAAATCAGTTTAACAGTTTTGTCGAACAATCGACACTTGGATTGCCTTTTTTCGTATAAGTTGAAACGATTTAATTAATAAATTTGTATGTACAAATGAAATGTGTCATTCACATTTGCAGTGGGCAAAAATTGGGCGTGTTAAAAGGTTCTTTGTTGGCCATTAAATCAATGTCCCTTGAAATGACTTGCTGCTGCGTATACGTAATATTTTTTTTGCACACTCTTGCACATAAATGCAGTTTAATTTAATCAGACCGAGTGTGAATGCGGCTGGCTATGGCTATTGGGTATTACGTAAAGGAACAACACGCTTCCGAGTGCTGTAATTAAGTTTGTACATTGACATCGGACATATTTTTTGCATTTGTCGTTTGCACATGACAAAAAAAAAAATAAAAATTGCTACAATTTTGTAACTCATAAAACCTTCAACAACAAATTGTGGGCACGTATTAATTTGTATTTAAATAAATGATTTTCCATTGACGTTATTAAATATTGGCACCATAACATTTATCAATACATAATCAAATCTATTTGTTTCTGTGTTACCTGTGCAACATAAGATTTATATGCAGCGGGCAAAGTAAAGTTAACTTTTTGTTGCATATGTCGAACTATAAAGTTTTGCTGCCTTTGGCGTAATTAGAAGGCTTACGAAACTCTATGGCTGACGGCCAAAGTGCGCTTAAAATGCTCTTTTGTTATTAAATTTATGACAACCGCACATGTTCGCTGCTGTCGCACTCAAGACGAACAACAACAACAAACAGCCATAACTAAAGGCAAAGGCAAACCAGACGTTACAAACTTTCCCAAGATTGTTGTTGTTCGTTGTTGGTTGTTGGTTGTGTGTGTGTGTGTGGGCTCATTTAGGCAACAGCTGCGTCATTAAAAAAGATTCGCAAAATAGTTGCACTCTGGCCATGGGTTTGGTTCTGTGCGTTAGCCACAACGTTTTTAAAACCATACTTCAAAACCTACCTTAAGACTGCTGCACATCCTCATAATCACTTGAAGCGCCGTGGCAGCCGAGTTAGGTTGCAAGTTTCACATTGTTTATGCATATTGCTGTAGCTTAGCTTTGCTTACAACTTGGAAATTGGTTCTGGTTATTTTTGTTTTACGCAACTTAAGCTAAATTTTCGATTTGATTTTTGCATTTTAAACCCAATCAATGTAGAAACTCGAATTTGAATACAGTTTTGTAGAGCTGGAAGCCAAAGAAATCAAAAAATAATTGCTAACTCGCAATCGTAAGAACACTTAAAGTCGCGCGGTAACTCAATGCCAACAATTTCCAATTGATAATGAAATGCAATTAGAAAGTGTGCTGCATTCATAGGTATAAACAATGATAAGAGCGGCAAGAGTGGCAGAAAGAGAAGGAAAAATACTTTGTGCAAAAATGTAACAATAACAGTAATTTAGTGAATTTCCTGTGGCATTCCTTTTTAATTTGCAGCAACAGCAGCAGCAGCAGCAAATATCCCTGAAGGACTCTTCGACTTGCACGGCAAACGTAGTAAGCCTGCATAATAAGAGAGAGAGAGAGAAAGCGAAAGAGAGAGAGAGAGACAGAGAGCGAAAGCAAGTAAGAGAGTATATGTAATTAAAGTTTGTCGAAGCCGGTCGAATGCAGCCGTGTTGACGACGCCATGGGGAATGATTATGTGACTATAGCAAAAAGCCAACTGAATCACAAAGCATCAGCAGAAAATCAATCCCCGCATCAGGACGGCAAGGCTTGGAAAATAGAATTCAATTAACGCGCTTAAATTAAACTGCCACTTCCGGTTTTGATGACGTTTTAATCTCAGTCTCAGCTGCACTGGCCCAGCACGAAGGCATAAAAGAAAATTGTGCGGTCTATTCGTTCGACCAGTTTCAACCCAATGAAAGAGTGAGTGAGTGACTGACTGACGGACAAACTGTTGCTGACAACAGCGACAACTACAACAACAACAAAAACAACGCCTTATTGTCGTTTGACACTTTCACGTTGAATGTCACTTACTTGCCAGCCTTATTGCCATTTTGCCCAGCTACTTTATTTTTTTCTTGTCAGCATTGAATATGTTGTTGTCTAAATGAGTTCATCATTATTAATGCCTGCCGCTGGCATTAAATAAATATTGATAAAAGATAGTTTCTCACTCAGCTGCCTGTTTAGTCAAGTCAAATTTCATGTACATATACTCGTTATTAATTTCTTTAAACTTTTCACTTACTTCAACTAAAAAGAAGTCGATTTTTTTCATGTTAAGTGAGAAAAATGCAGTTGAGTAGAGTTTGGAGTTCAAACAGATTGTGTCCTTCAATGCAGACGAGTTTCTTATCATTTGCTTTTGTGCACAGTTTGGCTTTGGGTTTGCTTCAGTAGTTGGTTGTTGGCTGTTGCGATAGGGAACTTAATCTCAATGCAACTTGGAATTCAGTTAATTAGTTTAAGAAAATCTGGCACTCAAAAGCTTATTAAAACGAGTGCGATTAATCAAAGCAAAATTGAGATGAACGCTTTTGAAAAGATAATGAGCAGTTAGGTCCACCAAAGAGACTGAATATTATACTAATATTATATAATTTTGTATAACTTATAGCTAAAAACATATATTAAGTTAATTGTCTTCTTGAGACATTAAAAAAAAAAATTGTTTCCAGACAAAATTCGTAAAGTTTCGTGTAGTCTTTTAAACTTGTTCTCATCTCAGCTATCGTTTTGGGCAATCAATATATCAGGCTTAGGACTCTCAGTTGGCTCCTTTTCATCCTTATTCTCAATGGACATCTTTCTGGGCTCATACGAGCCTTTAAGCAATGCTAAAGCATTCAATTGTTTCTCATTTTCAATAGCACCTGATCGTGACTGAAACAATTTGTTTAATAGTTTATTTGTTGGCAGCAAAGCTTTTCGCTGTTTTACATTCTTCAGACAGCTGCCCATCAAACAGGAATGGTAGGCTTGCACTTTAACCAAGGCCATGTCACCGAATAGCTTTTGACGCAGTTTGCCAGTCAGTTGGCAGTGCTTGAATGCCGCAACTATAATCGAGTATATCTCTTCGGCAACGGAAGATCGAATGGGTGTGAAGAAACCGCGACAAATTGGACAGCTTTCGGTTCGGATGCGACAATCGAGGCATAGTAAATGTCCATTTTGGCACTGCAGAACTGGAGGTGTGATTGTCACATTGCAAACGGGACACTCAATGACCTTAAGGATGCTGTCCACAATGATGATCAGACGCTTGAGACTTATGGGCATGGGTACACAGCAAATGCTCTGGAAAGTATTGAATATTAGTTGTGTTTATGGATTTTATTTTTCGATTTCTTACATTCTCATCACAGTCAAATTTACATTCACTGTTCCAGCACAAGAACGTAACGTCATCCTTTTGACTCTTGACAATTTGAGCTATTTCAACTATACGCATACCAAGTATATCAATGCCATTAACCTGCAATATATATTAATCGCTATAACTGAAAAACTAAACAGTGTAACAGTGTTGTACTGCTTGCTGTGCACTTGAGGTAAGCTGTGCACTGCTTGCAAACTGTTAAATGTGTAATTCTGTAAAGCTGCACTGTTAGCTTAACCCAAATTTTATATTAACTGTTAAATATGCTCAGCACGCTTGTTTGTAAACTAAATTAATACGTTTCTGCTCTTTTTGGCACTGACATCTGTTTTGGATCTTCAATAAGCATATGATTATGAGTTGCATACAGTGTAATGAGTAGATGAGTAAGTTCTTTGTAATATGTGGACAGATTAAGATAAGATAAAAACAAAAACCATTCGTTGAGTTTGTTTGAAAGCAACAACGAAAAACGAACAAACAAAAGAAACCAACTGACCTTCAAAATACAGTCACCGGCCTTTAGACCACAAATGGAGGCAGGTGTGCCCGCAGCCACTTCACTGACCTGATTCAAATTTATAGATTAGAGCTGCAGTTAGATAAAGTTCAAATGTCAGCCATACCCAAGGATATGGATCCCATTTGCTGCGCGTCAAACGAAAACCATATTCATGAATTTTGGGTGCAGCTTTTGGTATTCTTAATAAGCGCACCGATGACTTTTGTTCATCATCGTCATTCTCCTCCGCTTGCATTGCATACGTGGATTATATACTCAGTGTATTTTTGTTATTGTTGTTGTTGTTTAGAACTCGCGCTGCGGAGTTTTACTGCGTATTTGAAAGACGTGTTTAACGCGCGCTGCCAACAAACAAACTGGCATAGAATATATTATTTTTGTGCGCGTTAAGCGATCGTTTCGTTGTTGGCCGTCGACAGACTCGGTCTCTCAGCTGGCTAAAGCCAAGTTAACAGACGTCCACACACACACACACACACACACACACACACACACACACACACACATACACACAGCATCCACAGCGTTGCTCATTCGCCATGTGTTTATTTTGGAGATATTGTTTTGTTTTTTTTTTTCGTTTAAAAAGAGTGCGATTTTAGAAGAGCAACAACAATAAAAAGCGAAGAAACTTTAAAGCCAGTCGGGTATGTTAATTTATGAATTCATTAGTATGCAAAGCATTTGAACGTTTTAACTAATTATCATGCATATTATATGCACAATTGGACTGATTGTATCGCATGTTTTGTTTTGTTTTGTTTCAATACATCAATATCGTCGTGTTTGGTAAGGCAAGTCTCTAAGTACTTTGGACATGTAAGTGCATTTGTGTGAGAGATTATTTTATTTTATCACGACAGAGAAAAGCTGAGTTAATATGCTAAAAGATAAATATAATGAATATATTTATTTATTTTATGGCTAGTCATGCTTTGTGATAACAATAGATTAATGAACTAACAACTAACAACGGGGTTTGACTTATTTATTTAAAGTCATAAACTTTGTAACATTCCAACTTGAAACTGTTTGAGTTAACTCCATTTATTTATTTTTTTTATAGCCAGCTTAAGGAAGAAGCCTACATAAATAAATAAATTACTCAACAATAAACAGTTGCAAGCCGTTTTTTGGCATTGACTCTTTGATTCGATATCGCCATCAAAATGGCTTTCGGATACGATGGGGGGAAAACATTAACGAACAAATTAGTTACACAAAACATTTAAATTGCCAATTATAGTACAAAGGTGGCTTCTAAATGGCCGCAGCTAGATTTGCTTTTTGATTTAAGCTTTTAATTTTTGTGGAATTCTACTTTGAGCCAAATCTTTGGTTATCTAATGACCGTTGCCTTGAAACAAGTACAAACGGAAGCTGCTGTCAAAAAAAAAATATACAAACAATATAACAGCTACTTATAAAGCTCATAACATTAAATTTCATGTTTTCAATTAGTGTATCAAGTTGAATGGAGTTCAAAACGTTTGCTTCATGGCTCACAAACAACAGCAGCAGCAGCAACAACAACAAGAAGGAATTAATTCCAATAATATTCAAATACTTGAAGCTGCCTTACGAACAAAGTTGCTAAGGGAAATTTGAACTTAATTTAAGTGCACTCGCCAAAAGGTGATTTTATTAATATTAAGTACCTAAACAACAGCGCATTTGAACTCTAAAACTGTAAAGCTCACGACACGTTTGCTCAAGCTTGCCACAGATGGCGCTGTAAAGTTGAAACCAGCTTAGCTTTGGTTGTCAACTGTGATCGTTTGAAGCTTCAGTTTGCTTTGAGCTCTTTGAGTTTGCGCATGTGCCGCTCGCAAGTTCCGTGATCGCGTGTAGTGGAAGTGGCAGTGCGGTACCGGCATTTAGTTGCAACGTGTACCGTTAAACAAATACTAGTCCCTATTGATAGCAAGTAAGTTAAAGCTAATTGTTTTGTGGTGAGGAAGGGCCATTGACAGCTTTGACATAAATATATAGTTAAAGCTTCTCTTTTTTGGGCGTTAATCTTGCATAATTATCATTTGATTTGCTAGTCTTCAATGCTAGGCGAGCCATTTAAATAGATATGTGTGTAATTTTTTAATGGCTTCAACGACCTTAACAGACTAGGGCCAGACACAAAAGGTACACAGTGAGAAATGCGCTAAGTTTTTAAGCGACCTTGTCACAGTGAAATCATTGTTCTACTCAATTAAACTAGATAGTATTAAAAAAGTTTGCTGTGTGCCTAATCTTTGCCCTGAGCCTAATTACAAAGTAACGTCCAACAATTGTAACGCGAAACATCTGCTTCAGTGAGATACGATTGAATAAAGTAAACACACAAAACGATCGCGAATTGAGTAATTGTATAAATCGCCCAAGGAAATAAAGTTAAGGTGAAGTTAAGGCATATAAAGTTGGAATTATGGCATATAATTTGGTTTGAATTACACAAAATTCCACTCTAGGAAGTGTGAATTCGCCAAGTATTGACTGACTCTGTGTGTTATTGTTATAAAATTGATTGTTTACATACAAACACACACATACACATGCATGTAATCGCTGTGGGCAGCGATTGCGGTGGCGCATGCGCTGAGCAACGGTTTTTAAAGCTCACTTTGAGTTTGGGGTTTCTGGGTCTCTGCCGTACGTTTTCGTTTCTTTTTTCTGTTGTTGCTGTTGCTGTTGCATTTGTGTAATTGTGACGCAATTTTCGTGTGTTGTTATTGTCTCGCCTTGTTGACGATTGGATGAAAACGAAAGCGACGCGCAAAAAACAAAAACAAAAACAACAACTAGTGTTAATTGTACATTTGTACACACACTAATGTACTTATGTACATGCATTCGTGTGCACATATGCTGTAGCTGCTGTTGTTGTTGTTGTTATTGCTGCTGCAGCTGCTGTTGTTGGGTATTATGCATTGCAAAAGCGCACAGCTGATATTTGTTATTTATTTATTTTTTTGCTTGTCGTTGTAGCGCTTGCTGAGTATCTGGCGCTTTTAGTGATTATCCGCACGCGTTTATGATTAGTACGGTTAACGAAGCTGTCGCTTCCCTAAGTCAAGAATAAGCGTTTCAGTGATTGAAATATTAAGACACAATAAAACGGTAAATGTTGCAATATTTAATAATTAAACGCATTATTAGAGCATAACAAACAGGTGATGGTTGTTAATTGTAGCTCTTTAACAACTTTGGACTTACTTTGCACACCAAAAGTTATTTCAGTGTATTTTGTAATAATTAAATTCATAGATTTATCAATATTTATAAAATACAACACAAAAAATATTCATAAGTCGTTGGTTTCTTTGTGCTTCATTTACGTTTGGTATTTTTTTCTTTTTGTTCTGCCATTCGCTTTGGCTTTCGACTTCGTCTCCGCATACTTAATGTTGTCGACGTCATACAATAAAATTTCATGGCCAATGCCAAGTCAGAAGTGAAGTGGTCGCTCGTTTGACTGTAATCAAGTTCATTGTGTGTCTAGTGTGTGTGTGTGTGTGTGTGTGTTTGAACAGTATGTAGCTTCATTAATTAGAAGTTTTCCATTTGCAAAGTATGTATCAATACGGATGTAAGTTACGCACTTCAATGCCCAACCAATTGATTGAATATTCTTATACCCTTCCTTAAACTGACAGCCTAATATTTAGTTCCAAGAATAGGGTATCTCAAAGTCGATTAATCACCACGCCATCTCTACTAATTAATGTATTACTAACAACGTTAAAATATATAAAGATGACAGCATCTGGTGAGAATTGATAAAGTGAGAGCTGTACCAAACACGGATTCGAATGACAACAAAATAAATGAAAGTGTTCAAATAATATAATAGTATCGCTTTGGGTAAGAGCGCAACAATTGCGGATATGGCATTACGGCCTCAGTGCGTATACTTGATGTACTTTAACTTGCGTTGAACGCACAATTCATTCATGAAATTACATGTCGTTTCATTTGTGTCTCACAGAGTTCCGGCTCTTGCCAACTTCTACAGTTATACAGTATACGTACGTACGCCTATGATCTTAATTGATTTGATTTGTCGCTCTGCTCTGTCTTTCCGCTGTAGAAGTGAATGCAATGCCAAAAAGTTTGCTGCCAACCAACGCTTTTGATTAATATGTGAACATTTTACGCTATTTTGCTTCTGAACTTGCTGAACTCGCGTTGTATGTATGTGTGTGTGTGTGTGTGTGTGTGTATATACTTAATTACCAGCAGTTGGCAAAAAGTTTTCTTGGAGCCAATGTTGGCAGCTGCCACTGTTGTTGTTGTCGCTGCTGTTGTTGCTGTCGCTACTGCTGCAACTTTCAACAGCCTGCTAATTAATTTTGTTCCGACAAAGCCATTTGCCAGCAGAAGGTAGAAAAGAATCGCTGCCAAAAAAGGTGCTAACATTTTATAAGTGCCAATATCAAAGTCCAGTGCCCTTCTCGCTCAAGAAATAGCCAAAACCGTTGACGGAGCTCTGCGTACGTGCGAAGCATGCAAAAGCAAAGGAGAGTGGTGAGGGGGAGGTATGAGTTGGATGTGACACGCCCACTTGGCTTATAAGTAGTACATTGCCACCCATTTTTCAACAGCTCGAGAGTATGTAAAATGGTTAGAATGATGGACTAGAAGATACTCTTTACGAAAAAAAAGTTGACTGACTTTGACTGAGGTCAAAGGTTAACATCCCTGCCAACTGCCTTGCTATTAGAGATTTGATTAATTTGTCAATTGCTGCTGTCCTCATGACAATCTCTCTTACCCTCTATAAATGTCTATAGGGCATGCAAGTAATATGCACGAGTGTGAGTATATATGTTAATAATTACATATGCATGTGTGTGTGAGTGTGTGTGTGTGTTTTCACGTCTGGCACACATCTCAAGTGTTGAAAGTGGCCCAAAATTTATGTTATCCAGCTTTACTTTAGCTCCATCTTCAGCTGTATGTGTGTGTGTGTGTGTGTGTGTGTGTATGTGTGTGTGTGTGTGTGTTCTGTGTGTGTGTGCGTAGGCTTTTGTCTGACATAAATAACTTGAAATGCCTGAAACGTGCGCCCTTGAAGACGTCAACACAAATGTTCCAAACCGAATATCTCTCCATTGAAATCAAAATTGCAATATTAAACTTGCTATCTCTCTCTCTCTCTCTCTCTCTCTCACTCTGTCTCTTTCTTTGTGCGACAGTTATAGAAATACAAGAATGCTGCAGCAATGCACCATAAAAGCACCCAATGGCGCCTTGGGCCTTAACTTAAGCCGTGCACCCTGGGATCCATATCCATGGGTCAGCGGTGTGCAGGCAAAGTCAAATGCGGAATTGGGCGGTGTTTGCATTGGTGACACGCTGCTGCAGCTAAATGGCCAAGATGTCCTTGGCATGAGAATCAGCGAGCTGGCCGCACAACTACGTGAACATTGGCTCTCTGGCGCTGACCACGTAACACTTATGATGTGGCGACAGCAGCCCAATCCAACGCTAACCGATGGCACAACCGATGATCCCATTGAGGCAGCGCACGCTGTGGTAAGTAGAAGATGAATCTTTTAGTTTATTGCTGCCTTTGGCAATTCTTACCTTTAATGCCACAGCTGTCAATTAGCTTGTTATGCACTTGGACACCCATTAAGCAACTAATTTATCACAACAATATTCTTGCTTATTTCTATCTAAGCTAGCATATAATCCTTATGCCTGCAAGCTTGGCATCTTTTGTTCTTGTGTGTCCTTTTCAGTTCACCCCCACCCCCCTGCATTATTGAATTTTATTAAATTTGACACATTATATGCGCAAAACGTTCATCATTACAAATTCAATTGACCCAAATAAATAAATTTGGCAAGCATGTAAACACAAACTAAAATTGTTTCTGACTGGCTAGTTGGCTGTACCAAAAACACACCACACACACAAGCACACACACACATATATATTTTAAATAAATTTCAATCAATATTGAAGGGTTTGCATATGGCTTAGTGTCAGTTTGTGGGACTTAACGTGTATTTGATCAACTACATATGTATATGTGGCATTTGTGCACTTTATTTCGAACACTTTTTGAATCCCCATTGCAAAGCGTATTTGCTTGTTAATGAAATCACGGTTCTATATAATTTGGGGTTGCCAGCATTTTGGTTGCAAATATTAGTTAAACCTTTTGCACGTTTTGTGCTCCATATGCAAATAATCTATTGAAATTAGTTCAAATCCAGATGGGATTGCAGCTTGGGTTAAAAATAATCTTATAGCCATTTTGTTTGAATGCGTTAAACTTTTGTATCTTGCAGCAGCATGGCATCAATCAACAGTCGCTGCAAAAGTTTGCAACATGCCTGCAACATATTGCCCAATTACTGGAGTGTCCTGTTTGCTGCGAGGTAAGTAATATATATACTATAAGTTAAGTTTTTTTTTAAGGTAAGTGGTTGATGCTGCCTGACGGCTGTTCTACTTACCTAGCAAGTACATGTGAGTTGCATATCGATGAGGCTGTTTGTTATTCATCATCGTCTATTTTGGGCTTGGCAACGTGGCTTGTTAGTAACCAGTTGCTGGCTTTTAGTTTTAGTTTTAGTTCATCATTATCTAACTCAAGTCAACTATGAACTCAAACTCTGTTGTTGGCAAAACTTTGTTGCCAGTTGTCCGCCAGTTGTTTGCCTTTTATGTGCCGACTGCAACATCAACGTCATATGCCTGCTACACACACACACACACTTTTCTTTACCCACCCTCACTCCTAACCCCCCTGCCCAGCCGCTCTTCGACCAGTTAACCTGCTGTCACTGTTGCTCTTCCGGCTTTGCGTTGATTTTGCTGCGCAAGTTTGTTGCTAATCACTTGACCGTGTATAAAGTTGAAACGTTGAGCTGTTGTTGTGCCCGGTGATTGCGTGGGCCACGCCCATTCCCACTACCGCCCTACCCCTTCGACCAGGTACAGCTACTGTGGGTTTTGTTTACACAATTACTCACAGCCTGGCGCTGTCATGACAATTTTGTTAGTTAATAGCCGTTAGTTTTGTTGCAAATATAACTAATGCTTGTAAAACTGTAAGCACACACACACACATACGTACGTACGTACGTAGGCAATCTAATTTTTATAACTGGTGTGTCATAAAGTTGTGATAGGATATGAGATAGCCTGAAGGAGTTCGATTTTTACGATGAGCATTAAACAGAAGGTTTATGTATGTTTTTGTTATCTACAAGTTATGAAAATTCTAAGAAATATCGATACAAATCGATTTTATGAACTTGTTTTTAAAGCCGATTACAAAGGGTTGGAGGTGATGAAAACATTAAATAGATTTAACTTACCAATAAAGTAGTTTAGTATGGCTCAGTATCTTAGTATCGATATATATCGATAGACATTTCTTGAAGTGCATTTAAGCTAGAACATAGGGTATCAGGTCAAGTAATCTCCAAACTGCAGCACTCTCGCTTTTAAACATTTTCTTTTTATGCATGCAACATATACAAATTTCATATATATATATATATATATATGTATATAGTATATTCTCTGTGCTTGATAAATGTTTGCCATTGCTTGTGATTTGATTAGCTTTGTCCTGAATGCCCGGCGGCACTTTGGCGAAATATATCGAGCATGCTGGGGCTTTGATTGATTACAAAATTTGAAAGTCAAATATTGTCGATTAGGCATCATGACAGGCAATGTGGAATGTTGGAATATAGAATGGCCAGGTCATTCAGTCATTCATTTATTCGTTCATTTGATTGCCTTTGGGAGCTGTTCCCCTATTAACGCAATACAAACAACGAACACACACACACACACACACACAGACACACACACAAGTCGGTCCAGCTGTTGAATTTAAATTCAAACTGTGGCCAGTGGCTAAATTGCAAAGTGGTTTGTGCTAAGCTGTAAATTTATTTATAGCGACCATGTCAGCAAACACATAACTTTAATTAATTAGACAGCAACAAAAATGCAACACAGACGTTTTCTCTCTCTCTCTTTCGCTCTCTCTCTCTCTCTTCCGTTCTCTCTCTTGCCACTTTAATTGTAAAGTCATCTTGCAATGGAATTTAACATGCAAACATTTTGATGCTAGCTTATATAAGCACATGTGTGTGTGTGTGTGTGTGTGTGTGTGTGTGTGCGTTGACCATAAATAAAGCATGTGGCGAGCAAAAGAGCGTAAGACAGGGAAGGCTATATGGGTCAGTCCGAGCTGCAATTGTCGCTTGGCATTGGCCAAAAGCTCTGCTCAGGGACGCACACGATACACTCGAAGAAAAAGCAAGTGCCTAAACAAACAATTGAAAGGAATAGTTAATACCTATTTCTCTCAGTGCTTAAGCGTACAAGTGTTATACGCCGTTGCCATTGGAGCAACGCAACTGTCAACTAAGCTAAAGGCATTGCCTGAAAGGACAGCTGGCTCCTGTTTTTGCAGCACTGCATACGTAATTTGTTTATTAACCTTAAATCAGTTTATGCAGCACACACACACACACACACACTTGAGTGGGTGCCAAAGCATAAAACAAAGAAAGAAAGAGAGGGAGAGAAAGTATGGATTGTAGTCTAGCTTGCGGCTTGCTTTTGGCCAGACAGAAGCTTCAATATCTCATATTTGGGAATTATTACAACGGCACGAATATGGCATTATATGACAAGCATATGGATTGAATATTATACATATATATATATGTATATATGTATGTATGTATGTTTGTTTGTTTTCGAGTCTATTGCTTGTGCTATTTGCGTATGCAAACAGACAAGTCCATTAAGTTATTAAGGGATTTTCTTATGCCAGATTTTCCAATAGTTTCCATAAAAGCATTTTACTACACTTACAGCTCTTTATGGATGTTAGCATGTCTGTCTGTTTCTTATGCTAAACTTAACCCATTAATATTCGCATTGTACAGATAACCGTGTGCAATTGCTTGTCTGTAGTGTCTTCTATTGACTTTTAAATGGCAGCCAAATTGAGAACTGAATTCAATTAAATATGCATAAATTTACATAATTTCTTTATACGCTTGACAACAACAAAGAACTAAACTTATCAAATTGAATATGCTAATTCTTTTAAACTTCTTTGATTTAATAACAAATTAAATGTTATCTTTTTAACAACACAAAAGTATCTTTGATTCTTCATCCCTCTCTCTCTGTCTTTTGCCATAGTTAGTTTGTAATTCGAGAACGTTGCGTTTTGCTGGACAGCCGTTTGAATAAAAACAAAAAAAAATATGTTTGCCAGCAAATCGCTTTACATTTGTAATACTTCAATTTCATATTTTGTAAAACCAAAAAAAAAAATAGCAACAATTCCAAGCTGCTGTACAGCAAAATTGTATCTTTATTGCTGCATATTTATAGCTGCTGCTGCCCTTGACAACAACGATTCATACATATGAATCCATACAGACAAAATGCATCAATTGAATTTCCTATATAGATTTGTGTGTGTTTTGTTTTATTTTCTCCTTTTTTCGAGACAATCCCCATGTTTGTCCGTGTGTGTGTGTCTGTGTTGGAGATTGCACGTTTTTGTTGGTTTCCAAGCTTGGTAGCTTGAAAAGCGCAAAAAACTGTGTTTTGTGCTCGCATCAAATACGTTCGTATTATTTTAAATCCGCTTGTGATATATTTTCAATTTTATATTCAATTTATATGAAAGCGTTTTTTCGCTTTTTCCCAACAAACCCCGCATCCTCCTATCCTCCCAACGACCCCGAGTCGTTAAGGGAGCAGCTATTCTTACTTTGATGTATTTTTCATAACAAATCACCAAAAATTGTATTTGGCTAGCAAAACGCTAACGATAACTACTGAAAGTTTAGCACATTTAACATATATTTACATTTAATTATAATTAATTTTTCTTTTATGCATATTTTCATATCTTAATGCATTTTTGGCGGCTTTCTGTTCGGTCTGTTGTAAACTGGTTAATCAGGTTATTAAGCCACCCAGCTGGCAATGCTGCAATGGACATGTGCTTTGTAATAATTGCCGTAGCCGCTCGGTAAAATGCCCGGTTTGCCGCGTACCCTTGGGACCGCGTGGACGCTGCCTGCTCTCGGATAACTTATTTACGCTGCTTGCCGAGAATTTTCCCTGTGATGGTGGTAAGTAGTCAGTTCTTGGCCTTCTTTTCGAACATTCAAATCAGTGACATCAGTGACAACGGCTCCAAGCTATTAATATGTCTTCAAGTGCGTCAGTTGTGAGAAAGTTTTTCGGTAATCTGGGTAAAATGTTGCTTAGATTAGTGTTGTCATTAGTTGCGTCCCGTTATGGGCCTAAAGAGCTCAGTTAAGGCAAAGTTTTGCACTTTGGGTAGCTATTCTTAAGTAAGAGAAATAAATATAGGTTCGGTTTGGTGCTATTTGTCAATTGTTCTTTGCCAAAGTTTTACCTTTTAACAAACAGCAGTTGAAAATAAATTGTATTTTATTTAAGTATTATGTTATTTCAATACTTTTTTCATGCAATTTAATTCGTTGTTTTTAACTTTTCTAAGGGTCATTCAGTAAGTCCAACGATTATGTTTAGTTTCCAATTGTACTTGATGTTCTTGTACTTGGTTTTTCTTTTTTTTATAGCATAATTATGTACACATAAATTGCTAAAAGTTATTTTTCTCACACTTTATGCTCTGTAAGGATGCCAAGGTGCTTATGCTTAACATTGCTGTTGTTGTTTTTGTTGTTGTCATAGATGTCATAGTTGCTTTTGATACCCTGTAACAATAGAGTAGTATACAAACATCATAAATACCTGTACCTTGTTATGAGTATAAAGTAGTTTTATCTATGAGAAAAAACTTTTGTGTTATAGTAGGGTATATTTAGTTAGTCGTTGACATGATTGCTTTGAGCCAAGCAAGTTTCCGACTACAGCACAAAAGTTGTTAAGTTTATCTGTCAAAGAAGTTTTCTGCTACTGTTGCCGCTACTATTTTCAATCTGAGGCATTTCCATAAAGGTTCGCTGAAGCAGAGTGTTGGCAACTGCTGCTTCAGATAATGTAAAGTTTACAACCTAAAGGTAACAAGCAACAACAAGAACAACTTAACATTTGTATTGTTGTCCGTTATACTTGTTGAACTTTGTTGTTGTTGCCATCTTTGTGTGTCTCTGGCAGGACTAAGTGCGTTTTATTGCTTCTAAATTAAGTGTGGATTCTTCATATATGCATTTTGTTTTTAGTACATTTTCACCATAAATGTTTGCTTCTCTACATTTCTATTTCTTTATATGTACTTGTTGCCAGTTCTAGCCGTCTAAAGGACAATTTCAATTGCGTAAACGTAACGAAACTTTTCTGTAGACATGGCCAACAGCAAGAAGAATATTGCAAAGTGCGTAGCATAAGAATTTGAATTTTTCTTCACTTCAAGTACTTTTATATATATATATATGTATGTCTTTATTCTTTTCTATTTTCAGTGAAAACCAACCAAACAACAACAACAACAACAAATGTAACCAACAAATGCACAAGTGAATATCATAATCAACCAAAAATGCCACTGACCAAATCAAATACTGTAAAAAAGTCAAGAAAAGTATCTAGACAGATGCATTCCGCCGTGATTTCAGTTGTTCACAATGATGCAGAGCCAGTCGATGGGGGCAAGAGGCAGCAATGATAGAGTGTGTGAAGCAAGTTGCGGGCAGGCCGGAGGGAAATGAGCAAAGTGTGCAAATGCTAAGAAATAATGTCAACGATGCAACAGCAACCCAACAGCAGCAGCACAACAACAATATGCTCGTTAAACCAAAGTTAAAGTTGAGTAAGAAAAGTTGGCAGATTACAGGCCGAGAAGATCAAGACGAATTGCACAGCGATGAAGTTGCAAACATAAATAATGGCCAACAGCGTATACCAGACGGGGGGTTGGGGCAGGTATTGCCAAGCCAAGCAAAGGCCAACAGCAATATCAAAATTATCATTGCCCGTCTGGGAAATCATGCAACAGTAGCAACAGCAACAGCAACAGCAACAGCCAAGCCAAACTTTTCAACAAATTGTCAACCGTCAAACAAGAGACCAACACCACAGAGTCTGCGGTCCACGAAAAGCTTCAGTAAAATTGCATTTTCCAGCTTATCAGCCAGCAACCATAAAGCGAAGCACGAGCAGCGGCCGCCATCAATAAAAACCCAACGCCTCTATATCCATGTCCAGTTGACTGCCATGCAACTGCCAGCCTGTCTTCAACTGCAGTCCCAGCGATCGCCGTGTTCCTGTGGCACCTGCAGCAACGAGTTGGAGCAGGATTCGCAACAGTTTCCGGTCATCATCGAATCGCACCGCTTAACCACATATACAGAGTTGGCAGAAGATAAGCGCCGCTGGCGAATATCTCAAATGGAGTAATAGGAAGAGAAATATAAATTGCACCCGCTTTGATATTATTATTAAGCAAAAATAGTTAAGTGATATGATTAAATAGTTTTTAATATAAAAAAAATTTGTACTGATTTTTCTTAGTTGTTAAATAGAGTGAAATAATTCAATTTTGTCACTGTTTTTTTTTCTTTACAAAATAAAGTGTCAATTTAAAATAATTTCCATAACTTATGTATAATTTGACTCCGAAACAATGTGTGCTTTATAAATTATATTTGCATTTTATTTTAATTTGTATTTTTTTTTCAGTCTGTGGTATTAAAAACTGTATTTCAAATATGGCGATTGCAATTTTTAATGTGTTAAGTCAGCGGAATTTTTAATTATGAAAAGCATTTAGAAATATGCTTGCCTGGCAGGTAAGCCCATACGAAAAAAAAACCCCAACCCCCCCAAACCACAGGAACTCTGCCACGCAAAAGTTTGTATTAAACTTTTTTTTTCCACCATTATATTTGCATAAATCAACAACAACAGCAGCTTGCCAATGCCTCCTGATAATTGACTTGCACGCAAATTAATGTTGCTATTTTTTATTTTATTTTGTTTCTGTGTTGCACTGCACAGATACGTAATACTGTATATAAAAAAATATCTATAGATATATGTGTGAGAATACGAACGGATGTGATGAGTGCAGTAGCTGAATGTGTAAATTGCTTCGATGTTTTACCAAAATAAAGCAATTCTCAACAGCAGAGCGTTTGTTTGGACAACGAAAAAAAAAGTTGAATGTTTGAAAATTGAGTGCAAAAAATCATAAGTGAAAATTGAAAAATGTTTATTGTTTACTTACACAATAAATGTATGCAAATATACAAAAATACTGGATAGAAAAATATATTGTCTGTTTATAATATTTGCATTTAGTCATTAAAGTGGGGTTAACCAATATACACTTCAATATATTTTCCAACCCTAGCAATCGTTGGACTTTCAACTCAGCGATCGTCGTGCGAAGTGAGCACTGCTGGAATAACCCGCTCTGCATCAAGCTTTTATACTCTCTTTTGCTATACCCTGTAAATACAATTATTATGGTGAATATTAGTTTGAAGCGTTGATTAGATTATCTGCCGCTTAAGGCTGCGGGAGTTTAAGTGAATATGTACAATTTAGTACTCTTAAGTATATCGACTTTAAACTTTCTTTCTAGAGTGAGTAAAACATGTGCATGCCAGTTGATTTTCTGAATACATGGTATTGGTAAGTCGACTAACTGCTTTTGTTTTTCTACTCTTGAGTTTGTATCGAAGCAGTTTTGTATGGGTGCGCTTGGCAATTAGTTTTTGTCGTTGAGCATTGCCGTCACTTCTGTTCCGCGTTCTTTGTGTGTCTATAGGCTTTTGTATATTTGTGCTTGATAAATGCGTACACATGTTTGGTTTGTACATACATACATACATATTTATACAATTTGTGCAAGTGATATTTGTTTGAGTTTGGCTCGTAATTAATTTGTTTAGACAGATTAGTGAGTTTGTGTTTTAATAATACAAAACAATTTTGAACAACGGAACTTTGAAGCCGGCAAAGTTTATTGCATTATCGCTGTTCCATTTGTGTCGTCAAGTTCATTTGTTGTCTTCCACAATTCATTATTCTCTTCTACTCTATCGTTTGCTTTAACGGTCAGTTTGTTTATTTCACCGGCGATTGAAAGTGTCACATTCATCAACTTTACGCGTTTAGATAAGTACATACGTACACACATATTCCAATGCAGCAGTAGATAAACATGAACATGAGTATGAATAGCGAATGTGGTGAGTTAATTTATTGCAGGGTATTAGTGAAACCAGCTGTTTGGTCTATGAGTAATCAATTAGAATTCAATTTGATTTGAATGCATTTGCATAAAATTGTATGTAGTTGAAAAACAAACAAGTTTTTTTTTTTGCTTCTAATTCAGGTATTGATGATATTGTGGCAGCCAGCGATGGGCCAACTCTGAAAGCTTATCGCAAACACTCTTCCGATGTCTTTGGCATTGTACGGGTGGCGCCGGAAGAAGTCGATTCAAATGCAACTCATAATGAACTATTGCGACGAGCCAGTGAAACTGTGACACAGAGCATACTCAGCGATTTGGAGCCAGAGAAGCAACATTTGTTAAGTCAAGCAACTCCAGTGTGGAATAAAGATGAACGTCCACCCCAACCTACGCCACGCTCTCACATCATTAATGCCAAGGCACAACCGGTTACTGTTAATGATAATGGTGAGTGTATTTCTATATTTAACTTATCTACATTTGATTACATGGATTGTGACGCATTCATTAATAAGTGCTAAGATAAAGAGATTATAAGATAGTTTTCACAATCAGTATGCTTTGGCATATGAAGCCAAAAGAAAATCTTTCAAATCAGCGTAAAAAATTTTCTGCTTCATCTGAGGCGGAGCTCAAGAAGCGGATGCTGAGATTCTGCATGGACGTACGTAGATATTTTGGGAATGCAGCGCATAGCAGCGTAAGCGAAAGCCAAATTATTTTTACCCGGAAATGACTTTCATGCACACGCAGGCACACACACATGCAGAGATTTTGCCAGCTAGTGCTTACAAACAAACATCGGCGCCAGGATGGCACTAGGAGAATGGTGAAAGGCGAATGGCGAAAGGCGAACAGACAGCCGACATCCTCTCCGTTCGATGTCACAGCTTACGCCGTTGTTGGCCATCAACTGATGTTGGCTTCAACATCCACACACACACAACAACAACAACAACAACATACATATGCAAAAGCAAACGCACAGTGTTTATTTAAAGTTTTCGCCTCTCTCTCTCTCTTTCTCTCTCTCGCTCTTTTTACTTGCTCACCGAGCCAGTGCTGCAAATTGAGTCTGATCCTTGACTTTTGTCCATTTGTGTGTGTGTGTGTGTGTGTGTGTCTTAGTCTGCCCGGCAGCTCAGCTGATTGTGATTCACATTCAACAAAAATTGCATACACAGGGACTTAGGGTAAAGCGAGCGTAATGCTTAAAACGCTGAATTCCCTTGCATTGGCGCCATTAAGGCGGCAGGACGACTGTGCAGGATGGCAGTGCTTTTCCATCACGCCTCTTTGCATTTTCACTTCTGATTTGACATGTTTTTGCACACAGTTTGCTAATACATATATATAATGTATTTTTGTTATACCCACAAATTTCTTCACTAATGAGTATGTTCTAGTTGCGCTTTATTCAAAGATTTGATTATTTTTTGCTTGGTTCATGCTTATTTTTGCTATTACAGCCGCGCATATTTCCAGCACACCAACAAAGTTAGGCATTTGTTGTTTTTGAGCTAAAATCAACTATTATTATTATTGTTACATTGCATTCGCATTTGAATTTTATCTAGCCCAGCAGAGGGTATGCATGTTATGGTTAGAGTAATGTTCAAAAATAACTGTGAGCCTTTGGTTTTTCTAGTTCTAAACTGTTTAGAATAGCTTTTAGGGCATAGTTGTAGTAGTTTTAAGTTATTTTAATACGTTCAACATTTGGCATTAGGAGCAAAAACTTGGCAGAAAGTGGTTATATTTTTCTATGCTCCTGGCATTATTACATTAATTCAATTTAAAGCAGCTGAAACTGTTTTTCTTCTTTTTTTTATTCCTCTGACTTGATAAATAATTTAAATATGGTAAAATAAAATAGTTTACTCTCCAGACCACTTGAGTGAAGTATTTGTATGTATTCAAGTATTTAGATACATCTAAATGCAAAAAGTTTATTTAAATGCTGTGCCTGCGACAGGTTTTTCAACTGCAGGCACACTAGTTAAAAAAAGGAGAATTTTTTATTTCTTTCACCCTGCAAATACGCAGCAAGGCTGAGAAATAATGATAAAAAAAAAAACATGGTGACATTCCTGTTTGTTTAAGTCTGCGAACAAGAAAAACCATTTGCTTTCACCTAGTCACCATTGATAAATGAAACGCAGCAGCGCAACGAGTCATTCACAAGCACAAACATATATTACGTATACGCAGCATCCAACAATTATAAATGACTGCAAACAGCGCGTGTGTGTGCGAAATGTATTTTTTTTTTCTTCTTTTCGTTAAGCTTTCTTGATATAGTTTATGCCAACTGAATGGGACAATTTCAACCCTTCGCAGAACTGCGGTAAGTGTCAAGGCGTCTGCCTCGACGGTACTTCATTTGACTTGGCACACAAAATTGCATTCGTGCTACTTTTGTAAATACTACCTACAAATATATACTTGGTTTTACTTTGATGGCATTTGCCTAGGCGTGCCTTGGTTTGCTTAAAGCCCTGCAGGACTATTTGTATCGTTGTGCACAGCGCACATAAGCTCTGCATTTTTTTTTTACACCATTCCTCCCCAACTTGCCCCAAGTCACTTTACTTTACTTGAATCGAAGCTTCATGTCAAATACTATTTGCAACACGTATGTGTGTGTTTGTGTGTGTTGGGATCTAGCCAATAACTAGGCAACGGTTAAAGAGCGTATTTTGCTTATTTGCCATGATGTTGCTTGTTTTATAAATTGTTTCCTGAGATGTGTGTTTTATTTACATGAGTTGACTGCTGGTTTGATCTGCTTTAACTTAAGCTTTATTGCTGTTTGAGTACAGAAATTGTCTGTGATTAAGTCATAGGGCTTGTGAGAAACAAAACTATTGCTTACAAGCAAAACATGTTGAAATTTATACAATAAATTCATTAAACATGCAACTGTAAGAAAAACGAAGAAAACAGCTCAAAAACGTTATGTGTGTAAAGTTTGACAATAACTGAAACCAACAATTTCTATTACATCTATGCAAAAAAACTTTCAAATTATTTCTACTTCTTCGTGTAGTTTTTTGTTGTTGTTTGCCAAAATGAAGCAAGTTGAAAATGACCAAAAAATAAACTAATCGTTCTTCTGTCAAAAGTAATAATCAAAGTATTTACCCGCAAAGCTTGCCTGAGGTGCAAAAAAAAAAAGGAAATCATAAAGAAAACTTGAGTCCAAGAGCGTAGTATATCTTAAAGTTGCTGCCTCTGAAAAGCCTTAATGGCTTTGGCAAAGTTACAGAGCAAAGCACAGAGCTGCCAAAAGTACATAACAATTTTTTTTTATTTGGTTGCAAGTGTGAAATATCAGAGTTGCAGCTATACAAATGCACACCTCTGTCACCGAATGGAAACTAGCATCTTGCCAGATTCATGCGGCACTGCTAGCCACCTTGCCACACTATCTACG
Source organism: Scaptomyza caliginosa (assembly GCA_035044725.1). Classification (NCBI taxonomy): domain Eukaryota; kingdom Metazoa; phylum Arthropoda; class Insecta; order Diptera; family Drosophilidae; genus Scaptomyza; species Scaptomyza caliginosa. The sequence continues at coordinate 2,258,652 of JAWNNR010000686.1, forward strand.
CTGACACCTTGTGCGATTTATGTTGAAATTTCTTGCAACAGAAAAACCGCAAAACTTTATAAATGCGCCGCATTATTCATAAATGTGAAATGCGAATGGGTGGCATGAAGTTGGAGGCTTTTTTCTGGGGTTTTTTTTTGGCGTGTTGGAGACATTTAAAATTAATTAAGCAATGTTAAATATTTGTTGCACTTCAAACGCGCATTTCGAATTGAACTTGTAAATATTTGATGTACATACAAACAAATATTTCACTGAGTTGGGGGCGAAACTGTTTAACTGAACCGTACTACGAATTGGTAAATATTTACTCTTGATTATGGCTAATTAATTGATAAGCAAATGCTTGTAAACATAATTTTAACGGATATTTGTGCTCTTTGCCGGGCGACAGCAAAAACAACAACAGCATTTGAACTAATTTATTATTTATTTATTTATGCATAATTTATTTAAATACATTTAGCTTGCCTTTTCAATTTACACTTTCCACTGAACATTATCATTTTGTCACGGTTTGTGTGAATATTATCTTAACATTGTGGATGGAACACCTTTGTTAATTGGCGACTAGATCTTGTTTAACAATATTTGTAGTGGATTAACAAGTCTCGAATAAATGTGTCGTTCCATATTTGGTTTGATGTACACTAAGAAAAATAAATGAAGTGCATTTAAGAACATTTTTTTAAGTAGCATGAAGAGATTACCCATCATTAATATTCAAAATAATCGTGTATTTATTTTTTTTTTGTTAGTCTGAGCATCGCTCGTGCCTCCAATATTTGATTATTCTCTGTTGTTCATTTGTTAATTAAACAAATTGTAGAGAGCAAATGTGCTGCTTGCACGCGTGCAATCAAACTAGAGAGAGAGAGAGTGAGAGAGTAAAAGATCGGAAGCGAGAGAGAGAGTGTTAAACAGTTGTTGTTTATATTTTTTATTAGCCATAGATATTTGCAGTAAAGAGCAAAACAAATTCTCCCATATCTATATAAATATGTATGTTTGTATTTGGTTAAGTGCTCGCTGGTTTTCATGAAATACAAATTATTCGCTCTGGGACGAGCGCTGGGAGCATCAGATTTTGAGATTAGTTAGATTTCATTTGTTCATTAAAGCTTATCGTCTCGGTGTGGTAGGTCATCGGAAAGTCGTGCGCGTCATTTTGACGATTTTTTGCGAAGTGAGTGGTGCATGGAAAGTGATTTTGTGTTAGGATTTTCCAGCAAACAGTGAAGAATATACTAAAACTTAGTGAAATAAATCATTAATCTGTTTGTGTTTTTCCCTTTCCACCACGAAAAAAAATTGATTATTAAACCAATCAATGCATAAGCGAAAGTCACTATAAAATAAAAAGTTAATTAAATATTTAGTAGTATAAATATTCTCATAATATATTTTTAATAACTTAGTTAGCTGGATATAATAAAACTAATTGCCTAACACCAACAAAGGAAAATAAATAAAATATTTGCATATATCAATTTCAAATTGAGTTATAAATGATCAAAAAAAGTATAAATTTCATTTTCTCTTAATTTATAACGTGCAATTTCACAATTTGTGTAAGCGATTAAAACATTATAAGCTTGACAGGTTCTTATAAATAAATACTATTCTTCAGATTGCTCTTGCTGTTGCATTCAAAAGGTGCTAACTATAAGAATCAATTCACCTTGGCAATCAGTGGCAAAATATGTATTGACACGTGATCGTGCAACAAAGCAAAGAATTCGACAATAATTGACACCAAATATTTGTAAACAATTAACATCTTGCTGGTTGCTTGGCGAATATCGAGCAAATTCAGTTTGTTCTTAATGGAAAAAGCAATAGCAAAAGAAAAAAAAACCTGCATTAAAATCAATCAAATCAACAAGGGAATTTTACACAATTGTGAGAATTATTTAAATGTGCTTTGGATGGTAGTAATAATGTAGAATTCTCACATTTACTGCCAACATTTGTGTTTACTACAACCACACGCTGCGGGCTTGAGATGCTGTCGCTTTGCCAACAGTAATGCCAATTATGGTACGTCGCCAACAAAAGGAGAGACAGCTGGGCAATTGGTGCACTTTAACCAAAATCAGACTCACGACAACATCATCCTGTCCTCGTCCTCGTTCTCGTCGTTGTCGTCCTTGTCGCTTTTGCAGCCTGGCGTCGCAGACATCGCAGCTGTCGCTACTTCGGCGCAATCAGCGACTGTCAATCTTTGTTGCAATCCTTAGTTTGCCATCAGCAACACTGTCGTCGTTGCGACAACACGTTGCAAGCAATGTCTTGAGTTCCGAGCACCGAGTACCATGCTCAACGGCTGCTGCGGCTGCATTTTACAATTTAAAGTTGATACATGCAGGAAGGTTGAGCAGAACGTTTCTTTTGACATTGCAGGTGTCGATGCTTTTGCCACTTAAGTTATGCATGAGCAGCACAGAAGAATGCAAAATGGCTTAAATGCAGCTTTCTGGCACCTCTAATATGGCAGGCAGGCAGGCAGGCAGGAAGAAAGCGTCAACAAAAAAAGCTAAATAATAAAGATTGCCATCGGCAATTAACAACAAAGCATTTGAAAAACACACACATACACTTTAAGTAAAAAGTGGATGAAATACCTATCCATAAAAACAGTTTGCAGGGAATCCCTATGCTCAGTTACTGATAAGTCGTAGTCATGGTTGTACCTTAGCTCTTTTCTCTTAGTGTACGTTCATTTGCATCGTTACCTTTCAAGTATTTAACACGTTTAAATCTGCTTGCTACTTACAGCCAAGCAACAGCAGCAAAAAGTGCAGCTAAACGACAGCATTGCAGCAGCAGCAACAGCAACAGCAACAGCAGCAACATCAACCACACTTCTGGGGCAGAGTGAGAACAAAATGACACAATGCGGCAACAGTGCAACTGGTAATCCGGCAATGGCAACACATACTAAACTAGACATACAGAATTTCTCGGAGGACTACAATAATAGGTCGTCTGAAGTGAATGGCGGGAATGTAGGCGAGACAACACAACAACAACAACAAGAAAATGCAACAACAATAATTTTAACGCCGACATCATTAAATTTAACAAACACACCGCCAAATGCTCCCGGTGGCGGCAACAACAATGGTCGGGGCAACACAGACAACAGTGGCAACAATGGCCGGGGTTATCCAGCGCATAGCACAGCACACTACAAAGGACCTAAATGGTAAGTGAATTGTACATAGGGGCATAAGCGGGTCCCAGACATTTTTTGGCTGCGCAATGCACCCTCTATGTATATATGGGTGTGTGTATGTGTATGCACATTTGCTTAACCCTTTGAATGCACTTCCGGCATGCCAGACAAAGCAGACATCCCCACACATCCCAATTCAACATTCAACATTCACATTCACATTCAACATTTAACATCCTCCGTTGCATTGCACGCGTTTTTCGCATATCCTATTTCGTTGCTGTTGTTGTTGTTGCTGTTGCTTATTTTGTGCTCTACATTACACATTTTTCGCATTGTATTTTGTATTTTATGTGTTTAAAAGTATCTCAACGTGACGCCACTGTTGTCAACAACAACAACAAACAGGAAGGAACGAACACAACGCAGTCTGTGCGAGTGTCTAGGCTAAATTAAGGAGCTTCCATTTTAGCCATGACACCAACACTGATGTACGGCCTGCCTCTCTGTCCGTCTGTCTGTTTAGCGTTTTTGTGTGGCAGTTACTTTTAAGCAGGCAAAGTGCTAACTATGATCAATAAATGAGCAATATTTATTATTATTGTTATTTATGGGTCTGCTAGTGCTGGTCCTTGTTGTGATTAACGGATGAGATGAGCTCTGGTCAAGGAAAAGTCGAAGCTTCTAAGCCTCTTTGATATGACACAGGTATCCACAGTTTGTAGTTGTGATCGAAGATATTCGATTGCGTGCAGCTTTAAATAGATTATGTAAGAGTATGAAATCAGAAACCTTAAACAACTAAGCTTCTACTTCGACAAATTGATAAGCAAAGCGAAGAAACTGTAGGCATTGTTAATGGTCTGTTGGTAAAAAAAGAAAATCTATATTCATAACTAAGCGCAAGATTCGAATTATTCTCAACATACCTTCATAAATATTGGTAATCCGATTTCAAAGAATATACCAGCACGTAGTTTGACAGGTCGTTTGAGAAACTCCATAAAGCAGATGATCATCTTACGCGTGGCCACAGAGTACTCTAACCAATTGGTGTTGAATACACTATTCGTGAGTTGATTAGCATGTATGGTTAGTTCATTGCCATAATAGCAGGGCAGATATATTTGAACGATCATTACGGCCACAAACTGTGCGGTGGCAGCGAAAGCACCCGGATCGTTGAAACCAATCTGAACCAAACGATATCCGGTAAAACAAATGATTAAGGCACTGAGCACCACCTGCGAAAGAACGTAGGGAGAGACCAAGGTTTCGCATTGTTTCGTTAAAATGCGTAATTTCCTGTGTAGCTGAAAGATGCAAAGTAGTTCTCGGCGAGCTGTAGCCTCCTCCTTGACATCGTGCAAGGCAAGCAGACGACGGCTTAGTAGCTTATAGAGCACAGCTATTTGAAACATAAAATAACAGCCCATTGTATCCAGAGTGGTATTGGACACACAGCAAAGAGTCATGGCGACAATATTGTAGCCCCAGGCATATAGATATCCCTCAGGATTCCTCCACTCAAAGGGCACATAGTAGCTGAACGGTAGTTCGTAGGTCTCCAGGAATAATACATTAATGTAGCCTGTTAGGGCAACTCCAGCAGCACCAGCCATGTATATGTAATAGATGCGCATAAAATTCGTTTGTTCCCGTTGCCAGAAGAGTATGTCATCTGGTTTTTTCACATTACACTTGGCATATCTGTTCAGATCATCCATATACTTTAAGGCCTGTTCTCCTCTGTACCAAATATTGATGAGCTTGGCAACCAATGCCAACTCTGTCAGCGACATGTACAGAACATTTACAGCCTGTTCCAGGTCATTGGAAACGATAACTTCCAGCCACATCAGTGATATGTACGTCAATGTTAATGGCAGATGTAATGCGAAAGGGTAGATACGTTTAAGAAGATTCCTGACTCCATTTCCCTCTGTCGACTGTCTCCATTTCCAAATGCCAAGCCAGCGTTGTACCGCAAGGAATGTATGCATGCCAGAGTTGGCATCTGTATTTAAGGTCTCTGTCATCGTAACTCCAACTTCCGATACTGAATAATAAGCTTGCAGTCAAATTTGCGCTGCTTTTATAGACTTTACCCAGACGAGGAATCATAAAAATTGTATAAGTGCCTTCGTAGATATACTTACAAATATGTATGTAGCATATGTAACCTCTTGCCCCTTCACATTTCCCCTTTTTCCATGCTTTTCTTATGGTTCCGTTTTTATTGGTTCCTTTCTTTGCTTTGAAAGCAGTATTTGATTCAAGTATTTTTCATTGCTTGCAATCCCTTGTACAGTTTGAGTGACGAAATGAACTAGTTCTTTTCATTAAATGTGTTCAATTAATGCCGCCCTGGTTTGTTTTACCTAATTGGTGTTCATATTTACAAATTTAAATCCACAGCAATTACAATAATTAACTTGCTGACATAATTGTTAGATTAATTTGTTGTCATTCGTTAATTGATTAAGTCACGCAATTGCTAACAAACAGATGCTAAACAAGTCGTCCTGACTTTCTTGTCAGTCTAAGGATAACTATCGAATGAACATCAACTAAAAAACGTTGGCAATCCGATAGAGAGGAAATTGACTTTGTGAAGACTGTTGAAAATATGACTTTATAACCAAATATGACTTAAAAATCGAATACTCTATAGACTAAAAATATAAGTTTTAATCATGTCTTGCTGACTAAATACAGTTTTTTCTCCTACTCCAATGGGATGCCCAAGTTTTCTGTTAAATTTTAAAAAATAGAGAACGCTTAAAATAATTGTTTGCACCGACTAATTGTTATTCTTGAGATATATATTCCTTTATTTTAATGTCATTTTGTCTTTTTGTGAACAATTTAAATATTATAAGTACACATATATCTGAATCAATAGTAGCCTTGAATAATATCCTTTATTTGGAGACATTCAGCAAAAGCGCAAAGAAACTATAAGCATTGTTGATGGTCTGCAAATGAGATGAAGAGAGTAATTAATAAATCTAATAGCAAACAAATATATCAAGTTCTTAAAAACCTTAACGAAAATAGGCAATCCAACCTCAAAGAAAAATCCAGCACGAATTTTCACTGGACGTTTCAAATGCTCCATGTAGACAATAAGTAAATTGCTTGTTCTTTTCTCACACTGCATCCAGTTGATGTTGTAGACCTCATCGGTTAGCTGATGGGCATAGACTGTCACTTCATTGCCATAGTAACAGGGTAGAAATATTTGTAGAACCATTACACTAAGAAACTGTAGCATAGAAATAAATTGGCCAGGATTTGCCAGGATGCCAACATGCTGCAAGCGATAGCCACTAAAGCAAATGATAAAAGCACTCAAAATTATTTGTGAAAGGATGTATGGAGAAACTAGAGTCTGACACTCGATGCTTAATCTGTAAATAAGAATAGTGAAAATCATGCATACAGTAATTTATATATGCTCTAACCTGCGTATACGATTATGCAGCTCGAAGATCTTTCTCAGCTTCTCATTGAACTGCAGCTCGTTGTGAACATTCTTCAATGCTCTCAAACGCATGCCCAGCAAACGATACAACATTGAGACATGGAACAAAAAGTAACAACCAATTGTATCCAGCGTGATGTTTGAGATGCATGTAAGAGTCATGACAATCGAATTGTAACCATAAGCATATTTATAATTCTGCTCATTTTGCCACTCGAATGGCACAAAGTACGCAAATGGCAATACATATTCCTTGAGGAATAGCACACCAGCACAACTGCTGTAGACAACGCCCAAACTGGCAAGCTGATAGGCATAAAATATCCACTTGAAGATGTTCTGCTCCTTTTGCCAATAGGTTTGCTCCTCTTCCGATTGAAACTCATAGTCGGGAGATTCCTGCAAATGTTTCATCAATTGCCTGGCAGTCGAACTTCGATACCAGATATTAAGGATTTTTAAAATCAATGCCGCTTCAGTGATGGACATGTAAAGTACCTATTTTTGATTATAGTTGGTCAGATACTTTTCTGTGTTAGGAAGTAAAAGTATCTTTTACCTGTCCAGCTTGCTCCAAATTGCTCGATACAAACGCCTCCAGCCACATTAAACCAATAAATGTAAATGTTAAAGGCATATGCAAGAAATAACGATAATTTCTCTTCAAGAATTTGAAAAGTAACGAATCATCTTTGCTCACTGGCGACCAGGGCCAAATGCCACACACCTTCATAATTTTCAAAACAAAGTCTACAGCCTGAGTGCGTTGCGTTCGGTTTTTCATTTTGTTTGAATCTATGCTGCATTTGTGTTCTGCACTGTCCTTTTATACTCAACGTGGGCTAATTGAGCTGCAATTAAAAGCATATAAATAAAGTAACATGCACGAAAGGATAGTTTACTTATATATTCGTATGATTACCACAAAGCGAGTTTTTTTATTTTGTTTATTTTGACAAGGTGGCGTCACTTGGTGCTCCATTGGTCTGTTGTCTCGGAGCAGGCTGCCCTGCTGGTCACATTCCTGGTGGTTTGGGCCTTGGCTTTTGGTCTGCTGCCGATATATGCAACACCGGATACGGCCATTATGCGCATACTTCTGCTATTTTTGTGTGCACATATAGCTGGCATACTGTTCAGTTTGATACATTTGCCCGATATGTTGGGCATGCTCTTTCTGGGTGTAGTCTACACAAACGTTGGTCTTGCTAATTTTGAAGGCTACGAGAAGTTCGAGCTGTTTTTAAGGTAAGCACGAAATGTAGTTTAACTTTCAACTTTCAACTAATATTGATTTTTACATATCACAGAGAACTGGCCTTAATCAATATAATGCTGTTAGCTGGTTTGGGACTTGATGGCAATGCGTTTAAACGCTTATGGTTTATGATTATGCGTCTGACGCTGGTGCCAACAATTGCCGAGGTGACTGTAATCGCTGTCTTAGCCTATTTCACGCTCTCAATGCCTTGGCTCTGGGGCATCGCCTTGGGGTAAGTTAATGTGCTAGTTTCTGCTGATTATGTAAATTAATCACGTGATTTCTCCCTTAGCTTGGTCATAACAGCCGTCTCGCCAAATGTTGTTGTCACAGTGATGCTTAAACTTAAAGAGGATCGTTTGGGCCTGAATAGTGGCATACACACGCTGATTTACGCGATGACCACGTGCAACGATGTCGTTGCCATCTTCATATTTGGCGTCATAATCAGCCTCATATTCTCCACAAGTACGTGCCTCTCAATGTTTGTAGCAAATGAAAAGAAAGACAGACAAACAAACAAACAACCAGCCAACTGACTACTGTCTGCTCTCACTTATATATTTTCACAGGCTCGCTGACACAAAAAATGTTGCAAGGACCCATTGGCATTGGTATGGGACTTGTTTTTGGCTATCTGTATGGCATGATGCTGCACTATTTGCCATCCCGAAATGCGGTAAGCATTAAAAAAAAAAACCATACTCCAGTACAGTTTGGCAACAACAGTGAAAAGATCGAGAATCAGAAGTCAATAGATATTCTGGGCCAAAGAGAAAGTCTCTATTCGTTGGAATCTCTAACTAGCTTCTTATATTTTGTTCACTGTGTAGCAGAACTCATAAGCAGCATCTTTAACGTAAAACGTAACAATTTCTGCTCTGATACATTGATATAACATCATCGAAAGAGTAAATAAACCACCAACAACAAAAAGAGTCCAAATTGGGATGCTACTCTTAACAGAGTTACCAAACTCTTTTACCGTTTTTTGTGTGTCTATATATATTGAAGCATACTTTCGGGGCGCACGACACTAAAAATGTGCATTCAGTGAACACTTGTACACTCAATCAGCGCATTTAATGGCGCAAAACTCGCGCTTGCACTACAATATCATCGGGATGGTGTAAGGCTACAAAAGCTATCATAGATGCGAGCATGAGAGAGACTCGCCTTCAACTTCTATCTGAGTGTGTGTGTGTGTGTCTGTGAGCGGCATTTTGCATAAAAACACACTTACATGCATCGGAAAGCGACGACATCGACTTTGGCACTGGAGCTGGCGACATTTGCGACGACAGTAACTGCCGCCGTCCATGGAAACTTATGGCAGCTACGATGCAAGGATGCATGGATGCTGGCAGCAGCAGCAGCAGCAGGGAACACCAGCTCCGTTGCAACCGCAAAACTCATTGCCGCAACTTACACCGCTAATGGTGCGCATAATCAAACGCCATGGGTGGCACTGAATGCCTTTGAACTTACTCCCTTTTTTACTTTGAACACTAACACACACACACACACATGCACATATATCTACTATATGCATGAAGCACTCATAACTTTTGTTTTCCTCCTGCAAAAGTCTGTACGAAAAATTTCACGCTGTGCTCCGCTTCAAGACGCGCCACATTCTCGCATCCTTGCATCCTTTTGCTGCCGCATATCCTTGCATATATTTACACCCAACCCAATGCTATTTATTGTGGGTGTATATGTGTGTGTGTTTTTTCTTCTCCGCCATTACCAGTGCTGCCTTTTATTTTATTATAATAATTATAGTGCGATCTTATTTTATGATTTTGTACTCACGCATAGTGCAATTTTTTCTGCATTTTAAAGCGCATTATTATAACGGAAATTTTTGTATAAATAATTAATTAACTTGCAAGGCATAAACTTTACGTTTAAATGAGTGGGAGTGTAAATGTGACTGTTGGGTTTAAGCCAGGTTGGCCAACTTTTCAACTCACAGCAAAATTGTTGCTATGTGAAAAGCTAAAGCACGTTTTATCATTTACAATTTAGTTAGTTGAACGTGTCTTAAGGCCAAATAATAAATACAATTGTATTTTGCAGGTCTATTGCAATGGATTGCGTTTTGTTTTGACCATATTGGGCGGTACGATTGCTGTGATGGGCAGTCGCATTATTGGTTATACCTCAGCTGGTGCTTTGGGCTGCGTGATGTTGGCCTTTATAGCGGGCATTGGCTGGAAGCGTGAGGAGCTCAAAATGACGCCACAGCAAAAACAAGCTCAACAAGTAGTAAGTTTTTCATATATATATATCAATATCTTGTTGCTTATGTTTTTTTTTTGTATTTTCCAGTCCAGTGTACCCAAACGCCTTGATTTGTTATGGAAATTCTTGAAGCCTGTCTCCTTTGCACTAATTGGCAAGGAAATCAATTTTGCCGTGCTTGAAGGACACGTTATCGGCTATGGAGCACTGCTGGTGTTGCTCGGCAGCTTGGTAATTAAAATGGCCGTCAAGTGTTTGCCATTTGTATTCGCATGAAAGCATTTTGTTTGCTGGCCACCAGAGGCTTGCCTGTCGCACTGAGCAGCTTAGGCAGCCAAATCGCAGCAGAATGGAAGAAAAGAACAACTGGAAATTAAAATGTTTTTCCATCCGCAATTCAAATGTTACCTGCACATACAAATGGCATACACTCAAAACAGAGACAACTGTACGAAGAAAACAAAAAAGTAAAATACTAAATGTTTGTTTTCGTTTCGATCTGTTTTTTTTCTTCTTGTTTTGGTTTCGTTGCAGTTCCGTTTGGCTTTTGCATATTTATCCACATATGGTGGAAATCTGTCCAGCAAGGAACGTGCCTACATTACAATTTCCGGTTTTCCCAAAGCAACCGTCCAAGTAAGTTTTGACCATGTGTCCTTGTACTCATTGCACAGTGGGGGGCAAATGGTGAGGGCAACTTTTTATTTGCAGCTTGCAGGCATGGACATTGGCTCAGACTGTGGCCTGGTTTTTCTCGATTTTTGTTTTTTTTTTTTGGCCAGCATTTGTTTTGGGTTATGTTGTTTTCCTCAAACGCCAAAGTTAAACTTGTATTTGCAGATCATGTTGTCCTGGCTAAACTCTTTTGTAGTTCCTTCACTCTTCTCTTCTTTCGCACGACAATTGTGTGCAGTTGAACCGCAAGCGGACATTTTGTAGCTGTCGCAAGTGTGTGTTACTCTCTGTGTGTGTGAGTGTGTATGTTTGTGTGTGCCTTGTGGCATACGCGCTTTTGTTGCGCTACTCGTCTGCGGTTAGCCGGAAATTTAAATGTTACATTTGCTAACTTACAAAACTGCTGCTGCTTGTGCTGCTGCTACTGCGGCTCCTGCTGTTGGCGGTTTCCTGTAAGGACATTTGTCCTTGCTGGCAACATTTTTTTGCCTAATATGCGGTCTGCATTTCGCTGCTTGTGCATTTCTCACTGTCCACCTATTTCTTTTAATTAAAATTTCATATTAATCCAGAAGCAGCATATTAAGTATACGTAGTCTTAGTATGCCATGTTTTTCTTATATTCATTTATTTGTTTTTGCAGGCCGCCTTGGGACCCGTCGCTTTGGATTTGGCACGTTCGGCGAGCTCCTCGCCTGAAGTATTAGCATTGGCCAACAATGTGCTCATCATTTCGGTGCTGGCCATTATATTCACAGCGCCATTGGGTGCCATTTTGATGCTACGTTTGGCGCCCTTCTGGCTCAAACATGGCGATACAGTGGACACAGCTGAGAGGCCTGTAACAGCAAGTTCAAATTCTGTAAATAATGCGGGCGAACTTACTGCAATGAACGCTCAAAAGAATGTTAAGTAAAGTTGTGCAGGAATGTGAATAGAACTAATGAGTAAGATTTACTTAAATATTGTTTCCGCATTTTTACTTAAATTATCTTTTTACTGTACTTACTAACATGAATTGTGTTTATTTAAAAACAATTGTACTTATTTGCATTTTTAAAAATATATAAAATTCAGTTAAATGGAAGTTAATATTTGTCAAGCATTTTTAATTTAATAGTTTTTTTTGTATGCTTTGAAACTTAATTTTAACTTTTAATTATTTAAGCAATTGTTTTTATTATTTTATTTTATTTATGTATTTCTACGGTTTTTTTGCCTAACATTTTGCTCGTTTTAAAAACTTTCCCCATTCTCGCACAAAATTACAAGAGCTTAGCACTAATCCCAAAAGACTTAAAACACTTCTAATAAATACAGTATTGACAGCAACAAGAACAATAGAAAAGAGGGCTATTTAACGGCTTTGAATTTTCGGCACCTAATTATGACGAGATTTGTGTGTTAATCTGGGACCTGGATTTACGTAATTGGGTTTTCAATTAATTTAAAGGGATTTAGATCCTTTTCGCTCTGTCAGCGAATTCATTGGTGTGTATTTATATGTATTGTGCGGGTTGCTTTTGTTCTCAACATTAATAATGGATAAATATGTTTTTTCCTTGTGTTGTTGTTATTGTTAATGAACATTTTTGCCAACATGGGAGAACTTTATCATTTAACTGATTTATAGTGCAAATATGGAGGGAAAAAATACAAAATAGAGCGATTGAATTGATAAACGTTTGCTGATGACTGTAAATACTTTGCTAATTAAAATGTTTGTTAATATTTTCTCTATGAGTTTCTTATACCAACGACAAGCGTTTCACACAATCTTTGACCGAAACAAATTAATCAAAAACTGATGGCAACAATTTCAATTAGAATAGTTTCTTTGCGTCATACAAATGGAGAACACACATAACGGCTATTAAATTGAAAAATGTCTTTGTTGCGTCCACCTTGATTGGCAATATTGTGCTGACAAAAAACTCTAGCGACCCAGAAAGATTGTAGTTGTTGCTGTCTTTTGTTAATTTCACTTGCATGATGGCCAACACAACATTGAAGCTTGTTCATCCGCGGCCAGCGGGTATAACACATTTGGATTTCTGGAACCACAAAGCAGTTGAGTAAATGAAAAGCAAGTAAGAAAAATCATCATTGCATGAGCAGTTTTTTTTTTATTTGACTCACTTTTTATTGTATGTTTCATCTGTCCGAATTATACACTAGCAAAAAGTTTAAGGAATTAACTGATCTCAATAGTTAAAAATGTGTTAAGACAACTCCAAGAGCTCACTGTCCAATAAAAACAATCTGATGGTTGCAAAAAGGGTGTCTAATGTTCGGTGTGAATGCATACACCTGGAAGCTTTTTTGTCTTTTACTCTACTTTAGCTCGTTTTCTGCCATTTTTTGCCGTATTTCTGCACTCTGTGCATTATTTGAAAGAGAGAGCGAGCGAGTTGAAAACTGAAGGTAAATTAGTGTTATTAAAATTGCTGCACAGAAATAATTGCTCAACTAAATGAGAATTTTAATGAAAATTCTTTGGTTTCGTTTCGTTGCCATTTGCCATTGCGTTTTGTCTGTGTGTTGTATTTATAGTTGTTGTTGTTGTTGCTGTTGTTTTTTCTTCCTTATTTGCATTATTTTTATTGCTATGTATTTATAAAGCCAACATCAGCAGGTGCTCTTTGACATTATGTTGCGGTACTTAGAAATTGTATTTCAAATATAATCACATTCTTACCACGCGTAATTTATGTATTTATAATTTGAGCAAGCAAACCCAACGATAACAAAGTAGCGTGCATAAAGAGAGCATTTAAAATGCTTTGCTGCTAAGCCTCAAGCCTTTCGCAAGTTAAGTAAAGCAATTGAATTATGTTTTTCATTCAATCACTATCAAATGGTCCTGTGACACGCGCAATCCTTCAAAAAATCATTAGCCTTATCGCTACACAATTTGAATTGAGTACCCATTGTGTGGGACCATAGATCAAGCTTATCGGCGCAACAAAAGTATTTTCCTGTATAAAATAAAATTCCACAACAGTTTATTATTGTAATTCGCATGCAAAAATTCCCAAACAGTACATGCAGCACCTGTAAAAAGCGCTTACTCTACACACAGTGGGAATCAAAAGACAGCCAACGCACAAATAACACAAATACCGCATTCAGAAAACAACAGCAGCAGAGAGTATAGAGGAGCAAGCAGAAGGCGAAAATCAAATCAAAAAGTTCACAAATATGCCAAAACCAGCAAGAAGTAAAAAGCAAAGAAACGAAAAACACACTCACTGAGAGAAAACGCAGAAATTAAGTTATAAAATTTTAAGGGCTGTGTGCGGTTTAATTTCCAAATGCCACGCCAGTTTGCCCAGACACAAGCAGTCACACACACACACACAGGTGGGCTAGGCAGAGTGTTAGGGGCGTGGCTGTTTTTTGGGGTCTGAGCCTGATTTCCATAAACACAGGCAAGCAAGCCAACAAGCAAGCTACAAGGGGTAAAGTCGTCGTTGACGGAAACGGAAATCAAGAAAACAAAAAGAATGAACCTCAAATGAAGTCAGAAAAAAAAGTTTTTGGCTCAGGTCTGCGCAGTCAATTAATAAAACTTAGTTGCGTTAGAATTGTGAGTTATAACAGAGGAATACAAACCTCAAGCAATTAACATGACGAAGACACATAAAATTTCACTTGGCCATACCAACAGTCATATTAGCCTGGCCATATTAACATTTTGTCGTCGAAATGTGTTTGAAACACGTGATGTTTGGCAGTTTTCTAGTCCAGTTTCTTGTCTACACCCTGTCATTTGTTAATGTTTAAAACAGACACTAACTACATGCTCACTCCCTGGCTTGGAATTAAACTGCGGTCAGTTTATGTTTAAGTTTTACATGCATAAACATCCCAAAGTTATTTTTACGTGTTAATTACTTATGTTTATGACTTGTGTCCCTTGAGTTGTTTTCGTGTTACGACTAGACAAAATAGTTAAGCAGCACGACACAATACATTCCAAAAGTTTTTAAAGATGCTTGGCATTTTAGTTTTTTTAACTTTATTAAAAACTCCTAATGGGAGTGTGCAAGAAAGCAGAGAGTAAACAAGTAACTTTTCACCATATCTCACGGCAGCGTCCACGACTATCGGGCAGATAGCCAGGTTGACAGGGAAAATCAATCATGGCCACCTCCATGATTTTCTCAGTTGTTGCAACCACAGTGCTTGATGGTCTGCTTGTGCTGGATTCATAGTCCGACAACACTTGGCTCTCATCCAGTTCCACACACTGATTGGGTTTGGCGCGTATCTTCTCATTGTTGGGGCAATCGATGCGCTTCAGGCAGTATTTAACACAGGGACGTGGTGCTGGTAAACTTGTTAACTTCTTGCTGCATGCATAATGGGCAATGCAATTCGGTTCCACATGTGGCAAGTTGTTGTTTATATACAGTGATCGCTGTGCTTTCTCTGTTGTTGTTGTGGTTGTATCACGATGCAACAGGCGGCTAAAAAATCCACCCTCTGCAGCACTTAACAATATGCTGGCACACAGCGTCAGTAATATAAGCAAAAGTTTCATTATTGAATTGCTTTCGCCTACAGCGTTTGACTTGTAAATGAGCTTGCCGTAGACTACGCCAAGTACTCTCAAATGATTTGTGTTATCAACGTAGGCGATAACCTTTAACCGTGCGCCTTAGACAAAAACAAATACACACACAAACATTCGATCAGCATTTTATTAGGTTCGAATCTCTGCGTTATACCCTATTCTAGTGAAATGGGAATACAAATCCAAGTAGACCTTAGAAGGTATTTCCCTTTGTTTGGCGTAGTTCTTGAGTTTCATAAAACGATTAATTTGCTGTCTTAACAATTCCATCAGATACATATCAACTATCCATGTGTGTCAAGGGTATTTAAACTTCGAAATTCAATATAATATTTATGTGTATCACATAAATTTCAATAGATTAAGCTGATTCTCTACTTTGAACGTGCCAAACACAGCCAACTTATGAGTATACAATATACATATGTTTAGCTGGCAAAAGGCAATGCGGCGACTTCTCTCCCAGACAATAGTAGTTATATGTTTATGACGTTATCAATGAAGCATAATAAATGTGCATTGAGGCAGCGTCTGTTGCCACTGCCTGGTGCTGCGGATGATGAGAATGGAAATATTAGTGGGCTAAGTGCAACTGCAGCGAAACTATTTGAATAATTGATATTAATCGTATCGAAGAGCTGTCAAAATTAATTTGCCTTTGCATTTTCCGCACAAGAACTTCAGATTATTGATGATGATTATTCCAAAACTAATGAATGTACTAACTAACCGAACCGAACCAGCCAGCCAGCCAATCAAAGGAAATTCGAGCGGACAAGAAAACAAAGGCGACAAACTTGGCATTAATTCCACTTTGAGTAATTGATGACAGGAGCTCATGTTTTTGTTGTTGTTGTTGTTGTTGCTGCTGACCGGTATTTCCCAAAGGCATGTGCCTATAATATGTATTAACATTTATTGCCATTTGCTCAGCAGATGCTGTGCATTTCAAAAAACCTCGATGCGAAAGCACTAGCAAACCGGAAATTGCCAAACACTGATACATCCGGCGGAAATAAGCTCAATTGTTGTTACTTCTGACATTGGTGTGAGAAGTTCAACGAAACAAAAAGCATTCACAGCATTGTGTATCAAGGTTAAAGTGTTTTACGCAGTCTTTAAGTATGGACTTTTGCTAAAGCGTCATAAAACACTGCTATTTATTTATGTTTATCTTATTACATTATCTTATCTGCAACGACACATTTCACATTCAACCTAAATACATATGTTGTGTATATAAAATTAAGTTTATTTTCTGAGCACTATAAACAGATTATAATCTGGCTGAAGGTTAATATAAAAACACAGGCAAAAATTGAAAGTAATAAAAATTATTTAGTGACAAATAATATAGATGTATATAAAGCTATCTTCCATGCAGTCTGTTACATTTTTAAGCTGGTTTGCCTAAACAAATGTAAACAAGATGAAGATATCCTAACAAAAGTAAAACTTATTTTCATATCATTCGCTTTACACTATCTGTGTCACGAAGGGTATTTCCTAGCTGAGCTTATTACTCAGACTATTTTCCATGTTTTTCTTTTGACTAAGGATGTGTTAGAGCGCGAATAAGGATATGAATGAAGTGTCACATTTTCACAAGATTTCCAACTGCTTACACAAAACTTGATGTCGTTTTTTTTCGCTTTTGCTAGATGTCGTATTAGTTTTATGTTTCTTTTTCTATCTCGCTTTGCTACTGCTCCCACTCCCCTGTTTTTGTCATTTGTTGTCTTTGTTATTGGTTTGTTCGAAGCTGTTGTTGTAAGTGTTTTTGTTGCTGTTGTAAGTTCAATAAATAAAATTAGTGCTATAAACATTCGCTTGCCAATGGCTGTCGCGACTATGTGTATGTTTATTCTCTTAGTTCTTGGCAGCGCAAAAGGTCTGCTTTTCAACTGAGTACACAACAAGAAATCTGAGTTTGGATTAAATATAAATTGGGTTTTAAAGTAATATTATTTCTTCAGTGGTTTAATATATATTTGTGCTTTGTTAGCGTAAGTTTTACAAAACTAATTTTTTTCTCTGTAAATTCTTTTTTTACTCTTTACAACTTTACAACTCTTTTGCACTAGTTTTCAGTCTCTATGGAATTTTGTATTCATTGCCAACAAAATCTTGATTTGAACATAGCATTCAATAGCATATCTCCTAAGCTTGCATAAAACTGTTGGCAGGTGACTACAAAATCGAGTGAAGTCGAGACTATTTGTTTGTTAGCATCGTAGTGCATTCGTTTCATTTCACACGATGTACTTTCTATTGAGATTATCTTCAAATGCTTCGATATCTATGTGTGTATGCCAACTGTTTGTTACCCATATATTATTGTTAGCGACAGCTTTAATATCAAATCTGTGTTAAACTCTTCACATTTTCAATTAAATATGCAATTTCGTTCAAGAACATAATTATAATTTGCAGTTCAGTGGTCACTAAATTGCAAAACTAATTGCTGAAATAAATTACATAAAATAAATCGCGATCGAATTGAATTGGCGATAAAAACATTAATAATTTGCATGCTGTGCTTAACCACAATGGCAACAAACACAACAACAACAGAAACAACAACAAGGGCAGCAATGAAATCGATTTTCGATTGGTTGCCATATCCTTAAGTGGGTGGCAAAATCAAGCCCCAAGGCCCCTAAACGTGTTCAATGGATTATAGTACTAGCTGCAACAGTACTGTATAATCGCCCAATGCTTGTAATCATTTTCGTTTTCGATTTAGTGTGTATGTGAGTATGAGTTGAGTGTGTGTAACTGTAGTGCAATAGTACCTGCAGTGCTTATGCATCCATTTGTGTGTTTTGTATCTTGATTCATGTTAGCCACCAATTTAATTGCATGCAAACACACACACACCCTCACACACACACGCACACACACAGTGGCACCTAACCAATTTTCAGCGATTAGCGCCCCTTAAATGAAGTCCAGAATTGTTGCACATCGGATTTTGAATGGAAATTTTAGATGGTCAGTCCCTGTAATGTCTGTGTGTGTGAGGCGATAACAACAATTACAAACTACTAAACTATGGCCGTTTCGGATGCCTGCCTAATTTTGCATATCATTGAGCCAGTTTATTGTTATTTTTAGTAAATGTGTATGAAAGTGATTTGTTTACTAAAATTGTTATTTGCTTTATTCTAATCGGCCTTAGCACAATTTATTAGCGATATTTGTCACAAATGCCTGGATATGCCAAGTATTCTCAAGGTAATTATATTTCGTTTATTCAACGCATTTGGCATTTATTTAATTAGTGCCTTGACTAGTCATTAGTCTAAGGTCCTTTTTCACACTTCAATGCGCACGTGTGTGCGTAAAAAAAAATCAGTAGAAACTTGCAGCTGAATGCTCGGCAGTAGAGGCGGAGTATGCCACTTGAGTTCAATTAAAACCGCACTTGTATTTGTATTTGTTTGCACAACAAACACTCAGACACACACACACACACACACACTTGCTTGACCAGCTAAGCGTATGTAGGAGCAACTCTTTCCTAGTCCTCTTTAGGTTTCCTTTCATAAAACGAAAGTGGGATGTGTTCCATGCGCTTGGCCATTGTTTAACAATTAACCGCAAATTGAATGCAATTAAATAAATAACGGTGTTGAACCTTTACGTAAACGCTTGTAGGCGTCTCGTTGCAACTTTACCTTTGTTATGCCAATACCAATCGTAAAGTAAACATACGCAAACACACACACAAACACTCAAATATATTGGAGCACCCAGCTGTGTTGTACAAATGAAATGAAATATTACGTATACGTCACATTGGTCCATTTGCCATTGCTCACCAACACACACAAGCACATACAAACACAAACATGATCAACAATGGCTCCTCGACACAGTTGAGCCTGCTACTGCTGCTGCTGCTGCCTGTTGGTCGAGTTGTATTTGTTTAAGGTATTGTTGTAATTGTCGCTCAGCTAAAGGGCAAACTGGCAAACTGGCAATTGGCAGCTGGCAGTAGGGAAAACACAATTTATTGAACCTTGCTGCGAAACAACAACAACAACTGCAACAACAACAAAAACTCTACTTCACTAAGAGTTGTACAACGGTACCACGTGCCAATTATTAACAGCGCGAGAATGGGCTACAAAAGTCCATAGTCCTTGGCTCATTGTAATGGTTAAGCGTTTTTCAAACGATCTAAAGGATTGTTAACACATTTTTCCACACTTTGCATTGTATGATATCTTATACATGTTGTTAACTAGTCTTTCAATTAAGAAAAATTTAAAAAAAAATGTTTCTTAAACAAAAGTTGACTAACAATGCACGTAAGTAAATGCTATTCGTTATGAATAGCTTTCAGAATTTCTGTTAAATATTCTCCCTTCTTTTATTGGCATGTTATTGATACAGCAGCGGATTTAACACACGGATTGATTTTCAGATGTTCGAAATACGTTTGGTTGTTAACATCGAGTATTGATTCAATGCATGTCGAAAGTGTACAAAGTTTTCATCCTTGGCCATATTTGAGATATGATTTATACACTCAAACTGGATTATTAATAAACTTTTGTATATTTTTCTTGCATTGTGTTCAAATAATATCAATTTTTAGTTAATGCTGTACTGCAAAGTTTGTAGTTTATACTTTGCACATGCAAGGTAAAACTTATTTGACAAAGGCATTGCAAATCATTGCTTGCGTTTCAATTTCGCTTTTATTGTTCTAATGTTCCTTACAGAGTGTGTGGCAAGGTGGATAAGGATGCGCATGTATATATCTATTAAACTAGAAATATTTGAACCAACACACCAAAAAAAAAAAAAAAAAGAAAAGAAAACTAGAAATGGATGAAAAGAGCAAACTAGCTGACACGAAACACGAAGCGCAAAAGTCAAATGTCAGTATGACATGCAAAGTTGTTGTCACACATTGCGGTTTGCTTGATGATGAAGCGACAGACAGTCGCGACAATGTTGCTTGTGGCTTTATCTTTTTTTTTTGTCAACTATAATGGAGGTACACCTGTACAATAGAGTTTTGGGTTTTGGCTATAATTTTTGGTCGTGATTGCATTCACATCGCGCCCTACATACAAGCACATATGCATTAAAGAAGGACACCTTTGGGATTTTCTTTTTCATACTCCTCTTTTTTTGTCATTTTATTGGCTGGTGTTTGGCGAAATTGAATAGAATCGTGGCTGGAAAAGTGATTTAAACGAAATTGGAAATTCTTTGCAACCATATGAGTCGCAAATTACTTATGCTATATATATATAAGCAAAACTGCAAAAATAAAAAGAAAAAGGAAAATTGAGAACATAATAAAATTTTGCTGAAATGACAGCCAAAAGAATTAACTAAAAGCTTTTTCAGTTTTTATTATACATAACAGTTAAATTGTTTAATCACTTTCATTTAAAGACACCATATAAAAAAAGTCAAAGTTTGTTGTTAGAAATATTTAACTGATTCGTTTATATATCGCCCCTTTTTCTATGGAAATTATGCAAACGAAAAGCATGAACAAAAAGATCTTGAGAACGAGTTTTGCGTAGTTTGTTTATTGGTTGTATGAATCTGTCGCTCTCTGTCTCTGTTTTTAACCCTCCCTTTCTATCTCCCTGAATGCTGCTGGTCAGAGCGCTTGAGCGTTGGAGCTTTTTTATGTGTTCTGGTTCGTCTCTCGCTCATTAATTGTAATTGAAGTTTGTAATTAAAAAGTTTGTTCGAAGCGTGTAGTCAGTCATTAAAACGAAACGATTCCAACTTGGCTAACTGGGCAATACACAGCGAGCACTCAAAAGGAGATAACAACAGCGGGGATAACTCAAGGGGGACGACAGCTCGAGGGAGACAGCCAGGTGTCCTGTAAAGCTCAGTCTGGGTATTAGTTTTGATTTAAATGGAGTGTAAATGTTTAAGGACGTTTTTGTTTGCAATCCCAACTGCTTTATTTGGCCACAATTGAGTTATTGGCCTCATTAGCGTTCGGTTTTCATGGCCACAGCATTAAGTTGTACAATTGAAGCTTGGCTAATTATGCTATGAATTTCGTTTGGAATGTTTTCGAACAGCCAAATTGGTTTGCTGATTAATGGCATAGGTTATGCACGAGCAGGCCAAATCAATACGGCACACTTAAAGAATAGATAGAGTTATTTAATAAAACCAGATATATTTTAGAGCTGGTACACTTAAGAAAGATGTTCTTGTTAAAAAAACACACTCAGACTATAAGACACAATAGCTTCATCAAAATCAGAGCATGGTTAAATAACCTCACATATTGTAAGATTTTTCAGCGTCAAGCACGACACCAAAATCTAATCATGAATAATGTGTCACATATTCACACATCATATCATCTCATATCGTGAATTTATACTGACAATAAAATCACAACACAAAAAAAGGACAACACAAAATCATAACAAGCATTCAGACGTGACAACAGCAGCCCACTCCAAGTGCCACAAGGCTAAAACCACAGAAAAGGAAAGTGGAAACCCTAAATACATGTAGGCCATGTGTTTAGGGCATATTAAATATGCGTGTCATGTCCATTTGTTAGGCGTGTTGTCACCTTCAGCGACGGCGGCGACAACTACGCAACTCGACCTTTGCCTCAGTGCACCGCGTTTTATGTTTGATTTTGGCAAAACAAAGATAAATTGCTTGGAGTTGGGTTCAAAATTACATTGAACCCTTGCGTCGAGGCTAGACTTTTGAATTTCACACAAACACACACACACGCACGCACACCCCTTTAAATATGCCAAACAGAAATTATGATAAAATAAATGAAATGTTTTCAAGCACATTTTATTTCTTCCAACAATGACTTTGATGTTGACTCTGCTTGAGTATGAAAAAAAGACGTTGACATTGCTTGGCCTTTGTTGTTTCAGCTGCATTTGTCTGGTTTTCGTATGCGGGCTGCACAAACTTGGAAGCGAAACCCAAAAAAAAAAAACCATCTGCACACATCTTTAAGATACAAAGTACATAGCTTTAAATAAACATTTCTTTGGCAGCGAAAATATATTGCATATTTGATGAGGTAACTACTATTATGACATTGAGAGTCAAAACCGCTTAACAAATTATGGTCATAACGTTGGTAATATCTTGGCATTTTGCTTGTGAAATGCTAATTTGATTAATCTCCATTACATTGGTATGTCTGCGTTTTTCTTATTTGGCTGGCAAATTAATTTTCCAAATATTTCGCGTGTGCCCTCAAAAATGCCATACACGAATAAACGAAATATACATATATATTTTAACAAATGTGAAGCAACTAATGCAAATTTTGCAGCATTTTGTATATTTGTTAGTCAGGTGGTTATGCTTAGCTAAGGCCAGCTGCCCAATTAGGATAATCGTTGTTGGGAAATGTTAATTTAAATGTGAATGATGGCTTCCACCACAACCTTGTCGTCTGGGAGGGGTTCGTGACGTGACAGTTGCGTGCGGCTCAGACTCGCAATAGACGCACTGTGCCTGTGACTTTTATGCGATTGGATTGTACTCATAGAGAGTATATATATATATACACTTTGTGCTTAAGCGCTTGACTGAACTTATATACGAATTAGATTCTGCCGTGACAAGCGGCCATGATGGCGGCATTGATTGAGTAACAGCTCGCTCTCTTAACAAATACATATACTTATGCATATACACAACAATTACAAGATACTTCACTGGCTTTCACACATATGGAATTTAGCCAAGCCACCAACCTTTTCCCCCCGCCCAAGACTGGAAAATCGCATCAATGCTGTTGTCAACTTGTTATACGTGAGTCTATCATTATATTAATTTATAAAACTCTCTGCAAGCCAGGCCTAGCATTAGATTAAGAGATATCGTATACTTGTTTTATTACGTATACACACATTAAGATGCCGTTTGGCCAAGCATTTCTAATAAAACCTTTTTAATCTTAATGTTTTATTTAACATGCCGCATTCAAATTAAGTGCAGTGGCCAACAATTGATTTACAGCTTTAACAAATTATTAAAAATTATGTGAATATGCAATCACAGTACAATCATTGCCCCATTGCAATATGGTTTAAATCTTATCGCAACGACTAACGAACTAACGCCATTAGCTACCACGGCCGCAAACGTCAAATAACGCCACAAAAGTACAACAGCAACAGACGGTAAAAGCGATGAAAAAAAAGAGGGCCAACAACCGGACATTAAGCAATAACAATGGTGAAGTGGGCCAAAAAATAAAAGGTAAGGGGCTGGGGTTGGTTGTTGAAGCTTAATGAAATTCCGTAGAAACATGTTCTCGCCTGATAAGCTGCCATTGGTCAACTCGTTGGCTGGTTGCAAGGTGAAGCATGCAATGTGCTTGCCAAATGTGCACCACACAGGCAAACTCGCGGAAGTGAGCGTGACATTGTGAAAGAGAGAGCGAGAGAAGGCGGAAGAGAGAGAGAAAGAAGAAGGGAAGTTGCGGTACGATTAACCGCAAAACATAAAATATGAAAAACCACAAAGGCACACGGTTCAAGTCATTTTGTGTTGTAAATAATTTTACATGGCCGGTCTCCCCAAGGATGAACACACAGAGAGGAATGGAAACGCAAGTAGCAAAAGGCAAGGTGCAAAACGAAAAATGAGCCCCCAACCGTGAGATAAATGTTAAACCTAAAGGATTAGCTGGTTTTGCAGCATCTTGGACAAGAATTTAAGGTTGTCGTCTTTGTGTGTGTTGTTCAGGCATATTATGTTGATGAAAAGAAAACGCTTAACGCAATGCTTACCACCTGGCGTTGCTTTCAACAACAACAACACCAGCAGCAGCAACTAAACAAGCGTCATTGTTTTAGACCGAGGCACCGAAACGTTTTCCGTCGCATGATCCTGCGCTGAATTTTATGCAACGATTGCCAGTGAAATGGGGGAATGGGCGGTCACCCTTACTTGCGTCCCCAGCCATTGCTGCCCTTTATATACGCAAACAAAGTACGAGATAAACTTTTGTTCTGCCTGAACTTTGCCGTCGGCGACAAGAATTGGCGACGCTGCTTTTGCTCTCTTCTTTTTCTGCTGCTTTTCTTTATTTGATTTTTTTTTGTTTTTTTATTCGGGTACTGTTTTTGCTTTGGCATTATTATATACACTTTTTATGCTACTCACATTCGTACAATTTCTGTTTTTGTCCACAGACATACATACACACAAACATTTTATCAAAATGAGTTGAACATAATTCAAATCTGACTGGCACAGTCCAACTGTGGCCAACTTTTCTAAATTGTTTTCGAATAGTATTTCGTTTCTCTTCATTCTTTTTTCTGCTGCGTGGGTCAACAATAAGAAAGACATCAACAATGGCAGCAACAATACAAATGTGTCTGTGGTTAATTAATTGTTGTTTTTTTTTACCTACTTACTTACCAACTTACGTTTAAGTTCAAGGACATAATCATATCTCTAGCCGCAAAATATATACTGATATTAAATTCTATAACTATACTGATAGATTTCAAGTATGTATTTATTCAATTTACATACCTTTGCTGCAACGTCTGTGGCAAATGTGTTGCCACTGTGAGCAATCAGGCAAAAAGCTAAAACAATAAAAAAAGAAAAAACCAAAATAAAGTATAAGAAAACCACACCATCACTTTGCCCAGCCCAAACCACTCAATCTAACACAACCAGCAACGGCTATGAATTATGTAAACCTCAAGCGGCTAACATCACGAACGTAACGGGGTCCGAATCTGCCTGTTTGATTTTGTCTGTCTTGAAAAAATCTAACAAAATAAAATCGATTGATGTAGAAATTCTTCTTAGCATCCGCAAACAATTTGTTGAGGAGGCTGCCGTCTTTTTGATTTGTGCCCCCAAATGAGTGGGGCAACACTAGGCCGTAAGGTACGTGTGTCTGGTTCTTCCCTTCGGCTCGTTTTTTTCCTCTCTCAGCTCTGCCTTCATTGGCAGCCTGCTTCTAAATTATGTAGATTTGATTTAGCATAACGCTTGCGGGTGTAACTGCGTGTGTGTGTGTGTGTGAGAGTGTGGATTTGCTTGAATTTTTTTATTGTTGCTGCTGTTGTTGAGAGGATCTTTGCTCTGGTCTAACGTACAACATTTTAAACCGTCATTAAGCTGAGGCCCATAAATTTTAGGGAGCCTCCTACTTCTTCAACGGCTTTTGCTTTTGACTGTAGAATTATGTAAATTTATTTGGCCATAGCATTGCCCTTTTGCTGTTCGTTTAGTTGTTCTATTGGCCACTGACTAACTGGGTCGCATCGGCTTGTAAATTGTGCACACTGAATTATTATCAGGGCTAACACACCCAGTGCAAGTATGGCTAGTTAAATGTTCTACTCCGATTTCAACTCCTTGGCGCAACATTTTAGATTGAAAAAACAAATCAGTTGAAAATTAATTTAATTCGCACTTGGCTTTCAACGTTTTTTATACTTTTGTATTTCATGTTGTTTTATGATTCGCTTGCATTTACTTTTGATACAGCTGAGAAAAAAACAAGAGTGGAGAATATTGTGAAAAGGAGCAAGATGCAAATTTTTAATTATAAAAGTTTGAATCGCACTTGGCTTGTCACCTCCCTCACCAGCCAGCCAGTCAGTCAATCAGTCAGTCTGTCAGTTCGTCCATCCGTCAGTCACTGACTGAGTAAAAGAGCTGAAAACAATGCGTTTCATTTGGAAATTGTTGCTGGCAGACGTTTTGGTTTGCCCTTGCCGATTCAACAATTTTTACCAATATTAATTATGATTTTCATTCTGCACTTTGCTTCACTTTTCACTTTTTTACTTCACCATTGCAAGTTTTACTCAGGTCCATGTGAATGTCCTGAGAGAGCGAGATTTTCTTTTTTTGTCTTGTGTTTTCTGGTTTTTGACTTGTGGCGCAACTTAATTAATTTTACATTGCTTTGAGTTGCGAGTCGCGTTGGCTGTCAGAAAAGTGTTCAAATGATAAACGAGCCAATTAATATGCGCCAAAAACTTTTGCAACCCAAAATGCCTGCAAAATTGTCGCTTGTGGCTGTGCAATTATGCATTATGCGATTTGCTGGAAAATTTTTTATACATTTGCAGTCGACAGTCCAAGTCCTTTTTTGTCCGTTAACTACAGTTGGGTCAACGACTAGAAAGAAATGGCACTTCAAGGAAGAAGTGCTTGAAAGAAGTGGCTGCTGCTGCTGCTGCACCAGCTGCATACGCAAATTTCATTAAAATTCATGTGAAATATATTGAGACTTGCATGCATAATGGTCACTAAGTTTGAAATGTTCACAAACTTGTGTCAAGTGTGCTGCGCCCATTTTCCACTTCCTGCGCCACCTACACACCCACACACACACACACACACACACACACATTCACAACCCTTGCTCAAATATGCAAATACCGGCATGAAAGAGCGTGGAACGATGTGGAACGACGTTCGCTGTGTGGCAACTTCAAATAACAGAAAATTGCCGGGAACGGGGCACCCACCCACAACGTCAGTCGGCCTTCCTTTTGCTTTAGCCTTTTTATTTGAGTATTTTTTTTTTAATGCATTTCTCTAAAAATGGAGCTCAAGCAGTTGAGCGCCCTATAAAATTTCATGCATAAACTTTGGGCCAAATGCATAAGTTGCTTTTTTTTCTGTGCCCCCCTCTTTTATAATTTAAGCCAGGCACGTATGCGGTGTCCACCCAGACTCCTGTGTCCCAAAATGCAAGCAGCTTAGAACTGTTGCAAACTAATGTCCCTCAGTTTGCTAGTACTTATATGCCATGCTTGAGCATGCTAATCAGCTGTTGGGTCGATGGTTCCTTTGGGCTTAAGAACTATTGATAATACTTACAAAAGGTTTTACTAACATCAAGCTTGGGAATATATATATATTGAAATCACAAAGTGCACATTTTATTTTACATCTAATGCTTTATTTTGTATTTGAATAATTTAGAGATGTTTTGTTTGTTTATCGTTAATGTTTCTTATGCGCAATAATCATACAATGACCACCATAATTATCATCATAGAGCTAATTAGTAATTAGTGGTTTGTCTTTCCTTTTTTTTTTTTGTAAATACGTTATTTATTTATTTTGGATTTGGTTGCTTTTGGCAGCTACCATTGCAATGACCTTATATTGAGAGAACTCGTTTTGATGAACTTTTTGCATGTTGCATTTGCTATTTACGTTAAATATTTATGCCATTACATTACAGTTTAAATGTAAATATTATTACGTGTCTGATTAACTCTCAATGCAGCTGTAAACTTTGGTTTGTTTGTGTCCAAATTACAGCAATTATATTCATACACATTTAATTTTAATGCGACTAGTTTGTTTTGCATTTTATTAAGAAGTCATACTAAATTACATTTTAGCTTGGCCATCTTTGATGAACATAATAAGAGAAAAGAAAATCGTTATTAACTGTTTTTAAAGGTGCAAAAAGCTGATCAAATCTCAATGTTCTTGTAGTAATATACAAGCAATTGGTTTTATATTTTTTATATATTTATATACTGTTACTGAATTAGTACGTTTGTATGCATGTTTGTGTAGTACTTGCAAAAATGCACATTAAAATGTATGTGTATTTAGTTTTGTTATAATTATACTTGATATTAGGGTTTAGTGTTTAGTTTTAGTTATCCTTTGCTATTTGGTGGTACAACATGGTTTTTGCTTAAATGCTAATTTACATTGAAAACGTTTACACTAAATTGATGTTCGTGGTGCGCTTAAAAACTATGTTGAGCGAAATGAAGAACAAAATTAAAACATTTACACACACACACACGCGCTCGTTTTTTTTTTTATAAAATATCTTATAGCTAACAAATTTTACAGTGGTGTTTCCGGTTGTTGTTGGTTTCCATTCGTGTTTTTGTTTTGCAATTCAACGGTTTTTATGAATATTTCTGTTCATTTTCATTTTCATTTCGTTTTTAAACTAAATAATATCACTATATAATGTTTGCTTACCTTACATACACATACATACACATACATACACATAAATAAATATATATATATATATATATATTTCCATATATATATACACATAAAAATATGTGTATTTATTTATAGCTTTTATGAAGTACGTAAAATGTTATTCACATTCAAATATCTAATGCATATTTACATGACATAGTTCGACTGCTTTATCCTAGTCTATATACTATGGATTTGCTGCACTTATAAATACGTGTGTGTGTGCTTTATATCTATGCAAGTGTGTGTGTATGTGTTCTCGTATATTGCATTTCGCATTTTGCATTTCATAATTCTTGTTTTATTTTTAGTCGCATTTTGAATTTTTGCCTTTTATTTTGTTCATTTTGCGCTATCAAACGCTAATTAAATCGCTGACAAAATGCTTGAAAAATTATTTACATTGTTGTTATATATATAGATATATGTATATATATGTGTGTTTTGTTAAAGGGCTTTTGCATAATTTTTACATTCATTTTCACAAAAACCATTTTTGTGTTGCTCTCTTTGGTTTTAGTTTTACTGTAGTTAACGTGCGTTTAAAAATTTGAAGGCTGAAGTTAAAGGTTTAAATAGAAACTAACTTAATGGGAGTTTCGAAAATAATGTTCAAGTTAGTTTACAGATCGCTCATCAGCTTTAACTTATGACTGAATGCATGCATTTGAATGCCAATATCCAAAATGGATGGGTAACATCTTTGAGATTGACAGCTTACCCCAAACCCAAGCGAAGACTGTCAAATTGACTATTGCGCAAGCCAAAGACAATCAATAATGCACCACATAGCAGCAAACAGTGGGGTAAGCTGCTCAGTGCACCACTGTTGCTGCGTGACTTTGAGCTGGCAACCACTTCGGCATCCTCGGGCGCAATGTCCATGCTATTGCTGGCCACAATAAATTGAAATATATCGCTGACCTGCATGTGCCAAGATTACAGAGCGGAGAGTGAGTGAAATTACAATAGACATGTGAAATTTAATAAAGAACAAGTAGCCGCACCATATGCTTAAGCTCTTGAATTTTTAAGACAAAACTTACCTCATTCCAGCCATAACGATTCTTGGCTTGCACAATTGCTTCATAATAGGCACCTGGATGCAGATGCTTAATGGTATAGGACATGATATGTGTTAGGGGCTCAGAGGCTGGACGATGTTCGGGTGTGAGTATAAAGTCGTGCCATCTACCAGGCTGTTGGAAAGTGTCGTTCATCTAAAAGGAAAAGAGAGGAAAGAGCATAAAATGTTATAATTCTTGACAGCAGGTCTTTAATCAAGCTCAACACTGTCAGCAGTTGAAGTTATTAAAACAAGATTTCAACTAACTGCAAACTACTTGACGATTAGTTAACGACGTTGGCAAAGCCATTAGGTCAACGATAGGTCATTAAGACAACAGTATAATCGATAAAATAATAAGTGTCTTTTGATATTCATTGAAGTTTTTGCTTGATTATTTTTGAATTCATTACTTACCAAAACTCGGCGATAGAGTAGACGCACTTCTTCCAGAGGCGGATAGCTGTCGATTTTCCATGTCAAGTTATAGCTATCCGAAGAGCGACCCCATTTGGGTGAATAAAACTCAGCAGGACCCGGTCGTCCAGACAGTTCCATGTACTTGCGAGAGCGTCCCAAAGAATTATCGGCCACGCAGCTGCATTTCATTTAAATTTAAATCATATTATTTAAACTGTGCTTTGCGGAATCTCTACATTTTCACAGTTAACCCGCTAATCAGAACTTTTTGACAGACAACTCCCCTGGGCTTGGATGTGGCAATAAGTCATGCGGTGTATATGCGTTAAGGGGGGAAAAAGTCAGTGTCAACTGAAGAGTAACCCAAAACACGTCTATGCCAGAAACCAGTTACTTGTTGTGAGTAGACAGACAGGTGGCAATGGATGGATGGGTTTCGGGGTCGTTCTACATTGTAGTTTTTTGTTGCCGGCAACAAAAAAAGAAAAGCATGCAACAAACGAAAATAAAAAGTTTTGCGCATGAAATGTTGTGTCAACGTGGCGAAACTTCCGCTTCTTTAATATGTTTCGGACAGATTGACATTGATGTAGAAAACTTGTTTGCCCATTTTATATTGGCCAAGACACAAGAAAGCATTAAACTATATACATCTAACAAATAACAGAGAGAGAGAGCGAGAGAGAGAGAGAGAGAAAGCGAGAAGGATTATGGAAGCTCTCGGGCAAGGCTGTGGCCATCCATCGCCTATTTGTGAAATAAAGTTGTTTCGCCAAAGTTGCCAAATTGACTAAATCGACGTTGTTGTTGTGCAGCAAAAGTTCATGCCGAGAAGGTTTATTGTGTCTAGTACAAGTTGGCTGTTTCAGCTTACTTACCTGTAGTTGCCAAAGTCCTCCTGCTGAATGTGACGTATGGTAAGTGTATGTCGATTGGCTCTCGTGTTCATAATTCGCCTGTCTGTGGTCTGTATCGGAAATGAGTTTTGATACCAGGAGACCTGCAGAAGGAAGTACACAAAAATACAAGTGTATGAGAATGGATGCTAATAAAATTAACTTGAACAAAACTTAATACACAAAGAATCTAATAAAAAAGGATATAAATAAAGTTAAAACACACAAAAAACGTTAAAGAACAAAAACAGCTAAAAACAAACCAAAACAAAAAAGTGACCTAAAAACGTGAATGTTTCATAAAAAGTACAGCAAAACAGTTGGTTATTGTAATCTTGAAAGTCGCAGCAACAAAAATATATACAAACATTTAAGCTGGATATAGTATACAACTACAACAATGAAACGATAACGAAGCATTAAAAAATCCAACAAACCGTTGCGACTGGATCAGCGTAAACAATGCAAACGAGTTTTGCTTCAAATCCCTCACCAGAGTGTATCCACGATTTCTCCACTTGAATATCCGGTGGATCTGCGCACGTAAGCATAAGCACACACACACACACACGCACAGACACAAAAAAAAAGACGTAAAGAGAAAATCAATATGTTAAATATGGTTGCTTTGTCAGCCAGTAAGACATCCATCATAAATGTCAGATTTCATCACATAGAGATGTTGTTAAAAATAAAAAGGTAAAGTAACAGTTTAGCTTGCAATAGGAAATACATCTATGAAGTACATTTCATGTTTGTATTAACTTTTTAAATTTCCTGAGGTATGTATTTAAAAGTGTTTATGATGAATGTATGTTAGCCTTGTTCGGCTTTGTGCTGTATGGTTTACAAAAAAATCTAAGTTTAACAGATATATTTTTTAATAAGTTTTCTAAGACTTTGCTTTCGCTTGTTACTTTTTACTACTTTTTCTTAATTTATAAGTTATACTTTTGCCTTATTTATGTTCTCGTTGTATCATTTTCAACTTCTCTTATTGCTGAATGTTTCACTCTCACGTTACATTTCAATTTCACAGTACTCACATAAAACATCCAGACGCATATCAACTGTAACTGGGTCACCAACTCCATTGTCCGCTGTGCATTGATATACACCTGCTTGTTGGCGCTCCAGTTTGTCCAACGTGAGAATGGGTCCATCACCAATTCTTGCTGGCGATTTTCCAGTGCCGCTCTATGTGACAAATATATATATAAGGACTTAAGTCATCGAGTTGAAGTGGAGAATGTCAAAAGTCAAATGCAGTTGGTAACCGAAGAAGGTGAATAGAGGGGAATGAAATAGAGATAGATTTTGACTTTGGAATATTCAGTGCAAAAGTCAAACCTGAAGTTGCCCTCCTCACGACAAAACTGTATGTAAACATACAAAAATTGAGAACACAGTCAGATTGAAGAGGACGCAAAAGATTCTAGCACTTTAGTCACAAAGGGCCAAGTGGGAGTCATGTCTTGTAGTCGTACTCCTTCTAGTAGCGTCTTGCCTTCTGACAGACAGAAAGACAGGTTGGGCCATGTGAACGCCAATGGAAAGAACACGTGTTGATTTCTGCTCTTGGGCTGGCAATGGCTGTGTGTGTGTGTGTGTGTGTGTTTGGGGCGGGAAATGGGTGTAGATTGAAGCGAAATTAAATGACATACAACTGTCTGACGAAACGTTTGAAAGTCAACATACAGAAGGTCTGAGCTTTGGCCCATGTCAAGTGCAAAGCAAATGCTAGCAAACAAATCGAACGGAAATGTCAAATGCGCCAAAGTGCAGCAAGGCAAAAGCAAAGAATGTTTGAATATCAACAAAAAAGGTGGGCGAGAAACACACAAACACATACAGACGACACACACACATATACGTGTATTTTCTAGTACTTGTTTTCATTGAAATATTGCCAACTGTCTGTGTTAAAGTTGAAGTTGATAGTGGGTCATTTCAGTTTGACATTTGGCCAGCTTGTTCTGAATCTGAATCCATGTATCTGTATGTTCGTATGTTTGTATATAGGCAACGCATTAATTACTATTTGGCCACAACTGCAGATAGATAGATGTACGACATATGCATATGAGAAACGATTTCAGTGTTGACTATTAAGAATTTCACCATTTAGCATATGTGCATGCATTTCTAGTCATTTAGTATGCAGTGTTTGCTTTGATACTCTATCTATGTCAATGTACACTCAATGGTAATGAGAATTTGAAATATAGCAGGCTCGATTTTTGGTCACAAAAACTATCTTCTCAGGTTCATTAACTGTTTCTTTCATTTTGCATTTGGTACTCACCTTTTTGGTCCAGTAAATGGATGGCACTGGATTACCGGAACCCTTACACTCCAAGGTAATGGGTCCACCTTTGCGAGCCTGCAGCTGTCCAGAAGTGGGAATAGCACGTACACTGGGAGGCACTGTAATGGTGTGTACAATTCAGTTTAGGTGTTTTTCTAACTATGCAATAACATTAGATTTATCAAAGAGACTCACCCAATATTTCGACAGTATGGACTTGATCACGGTTTATTTTGTCACTGATTTGGCAAACATAATCCCCAGCATCTTGTGGCTCCAAATCGGATATCTCTAAATTATAACCATCTATCAGACTTACGCGGTCATCCCTTGTTACCATGATATTCGAGGCGGTAAGGACATTTGTGCCACGGCGCCACAACAGTATAAAATTGCCTGCGAAAAACCAAACAAAAACAAAGCATAAAAGCAATGAGAATGAGCAAAAAAATGCTGAAAACTTTCGTTTCAAAACCACACTTAGTATTAAGGACGGCTGCATATGTTGTGCTCTCTGCCTCTGTTAGCTGGTATAAATTATTGTTAAACTGCCACAAATATACAAATATAAAACAGCAACTAACTTACATACATACATATGTATGTATGCATGTACGTATCTAAAGGAGCTGGATAAATGACATTGAGGCAGGCAAGGATGTTCAAGTTGTAGTAGTACACACACACACACATTTGTATATATATACGACTATCTATCTAAAATACTATCCGCCTAGAATGGCCCCATGTCACTTTGTTTGTCTGCTGAGCTGTGAACATTCTACAGATTCCCTCTTGTTTGGCTATCCAATTGCCGACGAAACTTCCTTCTTGTTGAGTATGTGCGGCGTGTGTGTGTGGGTGGAAGTCTGTCTATGTGTGTGTAGAGGGGGTGTTTTCATCTATTTTTTAGTGTGTTTGCTCATATAAATGACATAATTTCGCAGATGTTGCTGGCAGTTTTTTTTTCGCCTTCTTATTTTTTTCTGTTTTGTTTGTTGTTTTTCTTTTTGCATATTTTATACAACTTACGGTTTTTATTGCCATTACCACAAGAGGCAAACGTAAATTTGTTAAACGGGATTACATGCCGCATAATACATAGATATTTATTAATTTTATGTGCCCAACGCTAGGAATGTGTCTCAGAGATAGAATAGTGGCAGCATCTTAAAGAACACTTGTACCTAGAATTATGTTGCATGCAAAAACCAAAGCTGCATTGTCTTGACTCTTGAGACTAATACGAATTAAATTAATGATTTATATGTCCATTCATCCCTAAGTTCTTCGCAGTTTAAATTAAATGCCTTGAATCTCTTGGGTGCAACGTATATTATTATTACACAATGCTTACAAATGCTTAATTATTCATATCGCACGCTTAATATTCATATAACCCACGTTTGCCAACTTTCTTCCGGTCATTAACTCAATAACTTAAACTTTAAGCAGCTCAATACCAAAGCTGTTTACCAATCAATTAATCAGTATTTTAATCTTAAATACTTTGCAAGCAACTCTAAGGGATTCTCAAAGGAATCGTTAACCGGAAGTTGGCCTTTTAAATAAGGCGTGTAAGCGTGTAAGCTGTTGACAAACATTTTAAATTACCCTCAAAATTTGTATAAAGTAGTTCGGCCGAGCAGTTGAATAAATACATATGAATGGGCTCGTATGTATTATGGGATATATAAATGCATACCTACTCGTACATATTCAATGGGTATCGGAAACGAGCATAAAAGTTGGCACATTGAATATATCCCCAAAAGCATTCAATGCATTTATTTCCCCTTCTGCCTGCCACTCCTCTTCATTGCTCACTCATAAAGTCAACTTAAACGCACACAATCATCTTTTTATTGTTTTCGATTATTATTGAATCGGAATCGGAGTTTTCTCTCTCTGTACAGCGTACACACAAGTGTTTGTTGGCCATTTGTTTTTTTTTTTTTTTTTGCTTTCGGGGAGGTTTTACTTTGTGCTCTGGTCCCTAAATTTTATGCGAATCTAATGGTTGTGCGTACGTTGTTATTGATATTATTAAGCACGAGCAAAACAATTTTATGCATTGAGCAATAAAAATTGTATTTTATAACTCTTCAATTCGAACATATGAATTCAAAAAAAAGGGCTAAGCTTAGCAAATTGCACACCTTATTGCTGGAATTAACCTTTTGGGTTAGTCCATAATATGTTTGGCAAAAGTTTGGCTGTAGCCGGCAGATAAATGGG
Organism: Scaptomyza caliginosa; assembly: GCA_035044725.1. Classification (NCBI taxonomy): domain Eukaryota; kingdom Metazoa; phylum Arthropoda; class Insecta; order Diptera; family Drosophilidae; genus Scaptomyza; species Scaptomyza caliginosa. The sequence continues at coordinate 2,294,009 of JAWNNR010000686.1, forward strand.
ATTGGATTTTTATGGTAGTTGTTGAGAGTTAAAGTTGTTATTATTGCGTGGGGTGTTTAAAAAAGCTGCAGTACATTATACTATTTAAGTGTGCATATATGCACACCCAGTTGCCATTTCCCCTACTTTGTAGCATAATGAAGGGCTTCATAGACCATTTGATACTTAATTTCTTTAATTGGATTTCAAACTATTTTGCCATGTTGTGTTCTCTTTGTCTTTGGCGTACTCAAATGGTGCCAATTAATCGTTGTTTTCGCTTTTACCTCACCTGGCACTCTTTTTTCCAATAGGTAATTTAACACTGCAATCAAACACTAGCCACATTCATTCCCCACCCCGCAATCATTAAAGACTAATACGGATAAAAGGCAGAGTGAAGAGGAGAGAGAAACGAGTGAAGCAACAAAATGAACAATGGACAAACAGTTGCAATAAAAACATTACTTGTATGCTTAACGCCACCCTGAAAAACCAACCCACTCAGCACTTTCATTGTTGTTGATTTATCCATTAGTTTGATTATTTTGTTGCAAATATAAAAGTTGTGTTTGTTGCACATAAACAAACATTTCTCAATTGCTTGTTTACTTTGACACTCAATGAAATGTAAAAATAGGCAATAGTAAATTAATCGAAGCTTTGTGTTATATGTTAAGATATTTAGTTTGTTTAATTTTCAAGTAAACAAGAAATGCTTTCATTAGTTGACACTACAAAAAAAGTTTTTCACTATTTCTTTTCCCTACAGTAAAAAGTGCATTTTTCCCCCCATCCCACAAACACACCCACACCAACACATAAAAATAAGTAATGGAAAAAAGTTTTGCTGACAGGCTGCACAGATTTCGGTCGCATTGTCGTCAATGTTCAATTTATTTTCATTTTCAACGGTTAATTGCATTTTATTTATTGGCTTGTCAACAGCAGCAGTAATTAAAGCTCTTGGCAAGGTTTCCCTCCTATCCTTTCTTCTCCCTTCCCCCATCCTCCTTGTGCATTATAACTAGGTCACGTTCAACTGCGTTGAGCCTTATGATCATTAATCTCATTTTTTGAGTATAAATTGCAATTCTGTTAAGCATCAAATATCGCAGGATATTAAGTTAACTAACAATTTTTCAATCATGTTGCATTATGTTTACTTTGGGTATATTAAATGCTTCTGAAGTTGAATTGTGTTTCTAGATGTGCATAAAAGTATGCTATATAAAATGTCAACGCAAGTGGGTTAAGCTTTTGGTACTAAAATTATTTTCAAACACAATCAAGATGAAGTTTTCGACTGGCGTTAATTGTCAAATATTATTTACCTCTAATGTGTGAGTGTTTAAACATATGCAACGTGATTTTGGTCTAAAATTTATAAATGTCATTTGATAAACATTTTGGTTAGTCCATGCGAAGGCTTGCATGAAAACACACACACACACACACACATACACACACACAACAAACGACAAGCTGTTGACAGCTGTTGGTTTTCGGAGCTGCCATCGTTGTTGATGGTGTTTATATAATTTATTTGGAGAGACATTTTTGCGTAAACATATTTGCATTTTATTTTGCATAATATTTGTTGCCACTGCGGTTTGTCGATAATACAAAAATATATAAAAATTAAACACACACACACACATACACAAAGACACACCTTTCTATTTTGTTTGGGTTTATTTTTTGTTATCGAATTTACGCATGCAAATATTAATTTCGTTGTATTAATTATGCGTCAGTTATCCGCACCGCAAAAACCCAAAGCATAATTGATAATTTTCTGACATGGTTTACTCACCCAGATTCTCCACCTGACAGGGCAGGACGAGCGTGTCACCGACCACGGCTCGATAGGTATGTCCTCGGGATAGAAAGCGTGGAGGTGGCACCGCCTGCGATGTGGAAGGAGCCGCAGCTGTTTGCTGTGCATTGGTCAGTGAATGGGTGCTGCTGCCTGAAAAGAGTTAAATGTTGAAACAAAATTTGTCAGAACAGTATGTCACTGATGTTTTTACATAAATGCTGCTTAAGTAGGACACTGTAAGAAAAACTGATATCATATAGCATATTCAAATAAAGCTTATCACATACAAAATAGCCTTTATGTACGTTATCATTTTTTCCAAGTGTTTTGTATAAAATGCTCGAGTCCTTATCAAGGTGCACATCAACGACTACTTAGAGGCAAAAAGCAGAAAATTTGTTTCCATTCGAATGACTTTCAATTAGCATAAAAATATAGCACGCTGCTATTGACTTTTATATGCTAAGCACACACACAGACACACACACATATGACTCCCAGGACACTCATAAATATCCAGCACTCGATACCGACGAATAGCTTGTGAGTGTGAGTGTTTGTTTGTATGTGGCATACTCAACGGTGGCACGACTTTTTAGAACACTGCTTGGACGCACTTTCGTTTCCTTGGGGCATCGTTTGGTGTGCGAGTGAGGAAGTTAGCGAGACGACCAACAACCAGAAACCAGGAAATGCTGTCTTAAAGCCAGTTTCAATGACATTTTAAGATGCCAGCCAACTCATGTCCGCCGTTGGCATTGGCGACAAATGTGCGCAGCGAGCCAAACGAACATCTACTCTATGTATATAGTTTGTAGTACTCCAGTTGCAGTTGTTGTTGTTTTTCGTTTTCCTTTTTTGAGTTCTTAGCTCTGGCACGCCAACGCAGCGTAACAAATTTGATTACAATAGCAACAAGAACAACAACAATAAACATTGGCCCCTTAAAGACGCCCCAGGGAGATGGCTGGCTGGCTAGCTGACTGGCTGGTTGGCTGCATGGTTGGCGACTGTTGGCAGACCGGTACTCAAAAGTAAAAACAGCAAAATCAGCAAAAACCCAGCTAACTGCTTACCCTAAGTTTGTAAGACAGAGAAACGTGCAAGCTGCACTTTTTGAATTTTTATGATGGCCAGACACATGGGCCAACATCCCCAGCCATTCAAGATGATGTCTGCTAGTGTTCTTTTCATTCTCTTTTTTGCTGGTGCGTTTAACCTTTATGCGGAGCCGGAGTCGAAGGCGAAGGTGGAGCTGTGGTTGCATTCCAGTAAGATACTTACGGGTCATCGTTTTATGGCCCACAACACAAAAGGAAACGACAACTATTTGGTCAGTTTTGGTCATTCTACGGTTGGCTTTTGTCACCAGCACGTAAAATTTGTCGACAATTTGCAGGTAAGCACACAGAAGCTGGAGGAGCAGAACTCCTTTCTATCGGTCTGTCTGTTTCCGGTGGAAAAGAGCGCCCACTTTTATTAAATTTAAGAAATGTTCCAGACAAATGAACTTTGTGTATCAAATCATTCGCAACATATAGCTTTACTTAAAAACTTTATTACACTGTGTTATTATTTAATTTAATGACAAATCGTATCCAATACTAACAAACTTCTTCTATATGAATACTCTATATCTAATTTACCACAAGCATAGCTGTCTTTGTTGGACAAAATGTTGCAGCATGTGACATTAAATCTGTGCATTCATTTCCTCTCTCTGACAAAATACGAACTGACTACAGTAATAATATCTCTAATGCCAACATGATTGTATTTTTACCCCTACATATTTCTCATTCTCTTTTTCAGCTGCATAAAGTTAATCACACACTTTTACACACACACACATTCGCACACACAATGGTCATTTAAGTCAAGCGACCCAAAAGCGGCATACGTCGGTAGCTGAGTGTTGCATATTGTTCTTCTTAATACTGAAATACTATGCAGGCAGACTTAAATTGCATGCATGAAATGCATAAGGCGCCCCAAGCAATTTAAGTCAGCAGACTGTGCAAAGTGTTGCCAGTGTGAAAAAATAACACACACTAGGATTTGGCATATGTTGCTGTTGTTGTCTGGCAGAAAGTTAAATTTCTCGCTTGCGTTGCCAACCATGTTGATAATGGTATGAAACACTTTAAAGATTGCTTCAAGAAATGTCTGATCTTAACAGATTTTAAAATGAATTAAAGTTTTGTTATTAGAGGAAAAATGTTGAAGCAAATTTTTTGATAAGAAATTCATAAAAATATAATTTCGGTTAGCAAAGCGAATTCAACTGTTTGCTAATGCCTTTATGATTTAAGTTATGCACTCTACAGCTAAAGGCGAAAATGCCGCCAGACGCGTCTTCTCCTTGTTTAATAACTTTAATGACGAAGTGCGTTTCCGACTGTTTGTTGTTGGTCCTGGCAGAAGCGGCAGAGTGTTGCAAGAACGAGTTGCAATACTTTTGTTGTGTGTGAAACTGAAACTGTGTCACGCGAAATCGGGTGTTGCAAAAAAAAAAAAAATACTTTTGCATTCACGCCCATACATACAAACATAGATATGTGCTCGTCTTTTAGCCACAAATGCTGTTTAGAGCAACGCCACACAATAAACTCGATTTGGAAAAAAGCGCAGTTGTTGCTTGAATAATTTAACTCAAACACACACCCAGAGAATCACTCACACACACTCAAGTGTCATTCGGGCAGGAGGCACAGTTGGAGGCTGTGGTAACATATGCAAATACAACGACGTTGCAACATTGAAACTGCAACACTGAGCTCTGTTGTTTCACCTAACACACGTAACAGTGTTGTGCGCGGGGAAATAGGTAAGGCAGGCGCAGGGGCAGGTAAGTGCAAATGTGTGGCTGTGGCATTAGCGCTTGCATTTGTAAATACAACGCAGAGGCGACCTCTTTTTCGCTAAAGGCCTTTGTTTCATGCCCATGGGCGCAAAGCGCACCTTGACACAGCAACAGCAGCAGCTACAGCAGCAGCTACAGCAGCATCAGCGGCAACAACATCACAGACTGACATTTAGAATTTTTCCATCGATTTGATTTCAATGCGAATGCCACACGATAGCTGCAACCGAAAGAGATTTAAAAACAAACTACAAGAAAACTCCAACAACTTTTGCTAGTTATTTATATTAATGCTGATTGTTAACTCAACAAAACAATTTGGATTATAAACAACAGTCGTTTCTCTTCGTGTACTCTTGCTGTCTGCCTTCCATATTTCACATAGGTGTTTAGGTTTTTAAATTGTTTTCGTAACTGTTGCTCAAAAAGCAGCTGTTGCAACGCACAAAACACAACAGCACACACCAAGCCAACAGCTTGGTCCTCTTCTCAATTGCAGCAACATTGATAGTTTCAGCTTCGTTTCATTTCGTTTTATTCTGTTCTGTGAAATTCGATATAGTACAATTATTTTTCGCTGCTGTTCCTATTTCCCCTTATATACTATCATACGACATGTGACTGTCATTTGTGAGATTTATACGTTTTATTTGTGCACAGGACACAGCAGCAACAACAACAGCAGCAGCAGCAACAACAGCAACAGCAACAACACCAAGCGCAAAACACTGAAGCACACTGAATTTGCTTCATCATTTTAGTAGCACGCATCAACACCAACACCAATACGAACAAACATGTGCATATTGCAACGTTACGTTGTATTTGTATCTTTTCTCATTTCCGTTGGGTGGCTTGCAGTTGGCACACTCGACAAAACTTTCTATGGTTTTTGCGGTTAAGTTTACACGCCACAACACCTTTTTCCATCCAGAACATGGGCGATGCTATGGGCAACACGAGGCACCTACATAAGTGTGTGTGTGTGTGTGTGTGTGCACCTATGTAAACCTTCTGCACCAGTAAGAGCCACATTTTGTTTCATTAAAACTTCGGCCACATGTGGTGAGTACACGTGTGTGTGTGTGTTTTTGTGTGTGTATGTGTGGTTGAATAACGTGGTGTGTTTGTGATCAGCATCTTTGCATGTTTTCCTATTTGTTTAGTGTTTACTTTTCGTTACCTTTCCCTCAGTAATTCAACAGCACAACACCTTTCCTCTTCATTCTCTCTCTCTCTCTCTCTTTTATATACATACATATATGCATTCCATGTTGCCTTTTAAATTATGTACGAGGCAAAAGTGTGGAAGCAACAACGACAGCAACAGTAACAAAATAAAATAATAGAAAGCGTACCCAAGCTGATTTCTTAGAAACGTTGAAGATGTTATACTCTTCGAAAAAAATATTTAATTTCTTATATATTTTATATTGAGTTACCATTTTTTTGAAATATGTTAAGAAGAACTTTCAACGTGCTTTCAAAATTCAGAAAAAATAAATTAATCAAAGCTTGAAATTTATTATTATTATATTATAAATTTAATATTATTATGCTTTAAAAAACGATGTTTTTTTATAAAATTCTCAAAAATCTCTTTGAATAATTTTTTTGTAAAATATATAAACAATTTTTTGCTTCCCTGCCGTTAGAGTATTCTCGCAAAAAACTGCGCGAACAGCGAAAAAACGTAGTAGAATTTGTTCATTTCCTTGCAGGCAAACTGTTTGCTTGTTAGTTGAGATTTTCATACATATGGAGCCAAGTGCCGCGGGCTAAATTGCCACACACACACAGTACACACCGGCCTGCCCCTTTCAGCATATTGCATACATTTTTTTTTGAAATTTTCTCTGTTGTTTTTTTGCAAATGCATATTTAATGCATGGAAATTATTAACGCGTGGAAGGGTGCAGAAAAACTCCCTCTTTGGCTTAAAGCGCAACTCAATTGTTTTTTTGCCACCCATTCAACTAGTTTTTATTGGCAGTAATTTGGGGAGGTAGTTGGGGGAGCGGAAAAGCGAGTTGCTCTGGCCACGCCCATTGACATAACAAAGGAGACTGCTTGGCTGTCAGTTCAGCCAGTTCGCAGCATTTATCAAAATCCGCTTTCAGATGCGCCACCCGTCGACTCGAAAAGCAGGAAAAAAAGCGCGAAAATGTCAGAAGCCGTTGGCGGCTTTTTAAGCATTTCCCGGTAATTTTCAGCTGCAATTTCGAGCGAAACCTCAGTGTGCAATGTCATTCAAAAACCGGTGAATACCTTTCACCTATCAAGCACACACACTCGCACACACACACACACATGGTATCTGCACATATGGAAATGTTGCCAAGCTTGAGCTTCTTCTGGCAAAAGGACTCTGCTGAAAGCCCCATTTCTGGTAGCACGGCAGGGCGTGAACCTGTCAATCGTTTTTCACTTGTCGATAGTCAATCTATTCATCTTTCTAACTGGTTTCACATCGGAAAGCTGTCAGTCATTTTGCAGTGTATTTATGTGTATGTGTCGCTTGCTTCGCTAAATCTGTTGACTTTTATGCACATATCATTTGCATAACATTATTTATCCATCCGCCCAGCGCATTAAATTCCAGCCTTTTTTCTTCCTTTTTTCCAAATACATCTCAAGGGAATTTCGAATCGGGTTTTTTTTTGTCTGCACTTACTTCACTGCACTTTGGCAGCTTCCTGTGCATCCGGCTTGTATATGGTTGAGGAATCTTTCTTGGCTTTTGCTTTCTTTCTGCAACTGCGGTTGATGCCCGATGCTCAAGGTAAGCTTGCTGCCGCTGACAGTTCCTTCATTTGCATGTCGTGCTGATCCCTGTTTGATTTACGCCCTTTATTGTGTATTAGTGTGTGTGTGTGTGTGTGTTGACTGCTAGCAACTGGGCCAATTGAATGGTTCTACGAAAATTGAATGCTGCATTTCGCGTTTTGTTTTTTTTTGTAGCTTTGTGTTTTTTTCATTGATATGCTAATTTTGAATTCCTTTTTTCTGGCATAACTATGGAATTGTTGATTCTAATTTAAGGCATTTTAATTAACAATTTTAGTTGCTATGCACGTTTCTATATGGTACATAAAAAACATTTGAAAATATTTGCGGTTTTCCATCTTTGATAAAGTTCGTATCACATGTTTTGTGGATAAAATATGTTGAGTATTAATTTATACCTAAAATGCTTCATTTTGTGGTTTCTTTTTTCCAAATTTACAGCGAAACATTCTAAATTTAATTGGTTGGAAAATTCCTCTAATGACTTCGACAGTCAAGTTTCCGTTCAGCTACAGTCTGCTCCCCTTCTCAACCAGCCCCGCCTATTCCTCTCTGTGGACATTACATTTTCACGCCTAAGAATTGTTTACGCAACATTAAACAATTGCAGCGAAAGCGAAAAATGAGCAGCACATAAAATAAGAAGAAGAAGCAACCTCATTTAAAATATATATAAATACGATGAATAGCGGCTTTAACGGCTTTAAAAGAGCCACTGGCCACATACTTAGCTGGAGGCAGTGTTGCGTTGCGGAGGCGGACATAAGATATCGCATTAAGAATTTAAATTAATTAAATTAAAATGCATGGTGTATGTGGTTGTAGCTTGGTTGGTGTCTCTCATCAGGACGCAGGACCTGGCTACAATTGGCTACATTGTATGATGGTTGAGCCTGAGGCTGGGTCGGAGGGGCCGTTGATGTTGCATGCCCCCGGACACATGCCCTGGGCTGTTAATGCTGCCACAGCATTTGCATAAAGTATAATGGCCATCATCCTGGCTGGCCAGGACTAGCTGGGCATTCAATTTTCCGCTTTTTCTCTGTCGTCTTCTTTATTTTGTGGCCCGACCGGCGTCGTCTTTGAACTTTTGCACATTTCACTCGCTTGCTCGTCTTTGACTGCTGCTCCTCCTGGTGCTGTTGCTGTTGTGAAACATTTGTAGCACACTTTATACAGGACATTTCCGCGCCGCATGTCCAGTTCCTGTCTCTGGCTCCACGATAGTTACTTCGCTCGATTTCGCCCGTCTTGGCTCTTGGTCTTATTTCCGCTTTTCTTCATCGTTTCGTCCATCTGGCAGCATTGCGGCTTTGTTTCCTGATGCCTCTTCCAATGTCGTCTTCTATGGCGCGTAAAAATCAATTTACTTTTATCTGTTTCTCGTTTTTCTTGTCTTGATACATTTTTATATTTTACCATGAAAATCACTGCTTTGGCCTCTAATTGATGCAATTTGACCTCAACAAATTAGTTGAGTTACAGTCGTACTTGGATAAAGTAAACACTACCACTAGGACTACTTATATAGTTAGAACATTTATCAACCCTCAACGAAGTGCAGTGGACAGTAAAACTAGCTACCGCAAAGAATAGTCCACCCCAAAGATGCTCCACTGTACATGCACATATGTATATTTGTCATTTAAAGCAGAGAGATATTTGTGTTTGTTCAACGTTTTGATAGTGTGCGCATTTAGCAGAAGCTTCATTTAATGATTGAAATCCAAAGCAATCAATAATAGGCAAATATGCAAGTAGCATAATATGTACTTAAACTTAATTTTGCGGTTTAGTTGGTTTACATGCCTGTCATACAGACACACACACTGACGCTTACTCACACAAGCACACTCCTGCAAATTGAAAATGCATGCCGTAGTAGAGAAAAATAAATTGGTTGACAGTTTTTCATCTGCAAGGATAGCACGTTTCGTCTCACAAAACATTCTTATTTACTGCAACGCATACATTAGGCTAGAAAAACGTTTGTCTACAATTCCAAAACCAGACAGACAACTCGCTCTGCGTGTGCGTGTCCAACGTCCCATAACTAAGTTCAACTTTTCTCAAAAATAATCACTTGATGCAGCTGCAAGCTTGTAAATTTTGTCAAGGACCCCTCTGTGTGTATGTGTGTGTGCATGTGGATATGGTTACAGGCAAGATTTGTCACTGACAGTATTCTGTTGTAACATATTTAGCAATATTTAATGGCACCAAAATTCAACCGCAGAGACTCAATGTTGCAAACTTTCGTTTTAATTATTTTTAAATCACAAAAAAAATATGGTTTTTTTTGGCAATCATATAGAAGTTTTTCTAAATAAAATCAACCCAAAACTGTCACAAGTAGGTCGCACACATAAACGCACACACATATACATATGTCAATGTGCAACGGAAGTGTGTAAAGCTGAAATGGCGACTGTGCCAAGTCCAGGCCGAAGCAAACCGAAATGTTGTCTGCACAGGAAACGGAAACAAGTTGTGCACATAAGTAGAAAGGAAGGATGCAAGCGCGCCATTCGATGAGACAGCATCCAAAGATTCTCTTACCAGCAAGTCAGCCAGCTCAAAGTTTCAATCAGCCAAAGCGAGATAGATTGTGTTTAAGTTTAGTGCAACTGCCTCCGTTTTCCTAAGTTAACTCAAGTTTCTTACCTTGCTTGAATTATATGTACACGAAAGGCATATTACGCAACTGGCAACTCAAACTATTCACTGAAGAAAATACAAGTCAAGAAAACTTATATATATATAGTTTTTTTTAAAATCCCATTTAGCCAATACAATATTGATGCCATTGTTTAATTATATATTACTCACGTTGTATTGCTACAAACACTAAAAAAAAAAAATAAAACTTAATTTTAGAAAAACTCAGAAATTGTTATTTTCCCAAGTGTATTTTCTCGTTATCCTGCGCAACACTTTCCAAAGTATGCTTTGCTTTTAATTCAACAGAGAAAATGAAATTCGAAACTGTGCCAAATGTTTGCACTAATATAGATACAAGAAAATTGCGCGCTTACCTAGAAGATATACGAAATATATACACTTACAACTATATATTTGTATATAGATACCCGAGAATCTACACACTTAAATACAGGAAGCGACAAGCTTGCACTTCAAGCTGTAAACTGTGATATGTATATATATATGTTACGAAAACTAAAGTCGGCTTCAACGGAAGCGAAATAGTTTAACTGGCAATGGAAACGTTCGCTTCAGTACATTATTGATTTTTATTAAAGACTAGCTGTTGTGTTTCAAATTTAGTAAATAAGACCTTGTGGCTAGAAACGACATGAACTCAATTATAACACACTTAAGATGTGTTGTTAGCGTTCATTGAGTTTGAGTGTTAATTTGAACTTTACACATAAATAAAATTAATTTTTTTACCTATGATCATGAGGCTGTCAGTAACAGAATATTGTTAAATAAATTGCAATCTGTGCAAATTAATTACATTTTTAATTAGCGAGTCTGTGTTTCACCATGTTTTACAGGGCATGTCATTTGGGTGTGTTTCTGCATATATATATATTTAAATGTAAAGAATGACAAACAAAAAACAATATATTAAAATGCATAATAAATAACGTAGGCTTGCATTTGTTTATTGTTTGTTTTTATTTTAATTTAATTAAGTGTGCTTTTGGGCAAATGAGCGTGAAAACAAATATTTATAAATATAAGAAATAGCACCAGTTCCAAGTGGATTAGCCATGTTGAGTATTATTAACAAATACAGTTAATTAATTGAAGTACAAAAGGCCGTGAGCAAAATGTAAGCTTTACTTAAAAGATTTTAATTAAATACACACAAAAAGAAGTTAAACAAATCAAATGAAATTATTTATTTGTTTTATTGAAAAATTCGCATTGAATGCGAAAACTTTGTAAAGTTTCCTTTGACAAACACATTGCCCATTGCGTTTGTACTTGATATTCTTTATAATTGTATTTGACTGTAGCTTTTACCTTCGTTTGTGCCGCATAGTTTCATAAAATATTTCCCCTTAACATGCACGCTTAATTTGTAAAAGGAAAAAATAGAAAAATATAATGTATTGTTTTATTTTACCGTACTGCCATAGGCTGATTTTTTGGCACGATTATATTCTGGACTGTTTCCAACTAGAGCTCGTTTAATGTGTGCTTGCCATTTATCAAAGCTCAAATGGTGCAGGCCATCAAAGGGTTAAAATCTTTGTTCCCCTTTTATAAAATAGGCACAATGTGTGTGTGTGTGTGTGTTTGTGTGTGTATTTGTAAAGCCTTTGTGCGCGTGTATTGCATATGAAAAATCCTGCGGCTAATAAGTGACACGCGTCGATTAATAAAACTGTATGAAGGAAGATGGGAAAGGTTGGTAGGTCACAACTTGACATATACTTCTGGGCGCGGTTGTCGTTCAAGTTGGGCGGCATACAGATTGGTTGGTGGTTGGGTGGTTACTTGCCAGTCTGCCGTCTGCGTGTGACGCACATTTGAGCCCATGTCACATACAACTATTATGTTAAGCAGCGTTACAAATGTTGTATTATAATAATATGCTTTAAGGTAAGCAGGCAAAATGATTGCATTACCTCCCCAACTAATATGATTGCTAATGTAGGTTGAGTAGGTTTAAAACGCCACGCATGTTTATTAGGAATAGGCACATGGCTTAAGCAAATAGTTTCTAATGTGTAATCAGATAAGGCCATTAACTTGAATATTAAGACTGGAAGATAATACGCTTTTGGATTGTGGTTAATTACGTTTTAAATAATAAAGTTACAGATTATTAAACATTAATTGTGTTAAGTTTGCTCAATGATAACTTCAAAGTATATCTTTATATAAGAGATAATCATAAGGTTATTGAACTTCATCTTTCTTTCTTTTCCATATATCTTTACAGGCTCATAACACATAAAAGCACTTAGCTCTCTTTCTTTCTAAGCCAATCTTAGAATATGTAATTTATGTATACAACTTGTATCGTTATAAGCAATAAATTGCATTTAACATTGTTCGCCCTGCTAAACGATTTCTCATTATGCCCTCCAAGCATTGCCCATTGCCCGACCCTCTGCCATATATCCCAAAGCTGCACTTTGAAGTTGAGACCTGAGGCATGTTTTTGTTAGCTATTGCAGCATCAGTTCTACAGTGTGCAACCCAAATTGTTTGCTTGTGTTAACAGCTCTGCCTAACCTGCTCCCCCCTTATCCTTCGCTGCTGAAAATGGCTATAGGTTGTTGTAGAAAACAGAAGCCATTTTGTGTTTGTCAATCTCGGCCAACTGGCTGGCCGACTGCCTGAATGCGCCTTGTGTACTTTGTGTCTAACGAGAAACTTCAATATTTTTTTTTCATGCCCAACAACAAACACTGAAAGACAGAGCCGAGTGAAAGAGAGATGATAGAATTGGCGCAAAGAAGAATGCCAGGCAAATATTAACCCAGGGCTATTCATTAAGTAGTCTTTTGCTCATATGCTTTACTTTTACAATTCTTCATCTTCTCTTTCTACTTTCTTAATTCCCTTCCCCGCCAGCATTCAGCTGTCCTTTAGCTATACATAGAGACTCTCAGTCTCTCAATAACACTCCTGTTTTGTATTGAAGTAGCCATTGTTCGTGCTTGATGAAGCTACTGGAAAAATTGTTTGGACATCAATGGCAACATGTGCTTTTTCCTCTTCCCTTAAACGGGAGTTGAGATGGCAAAACAACAAAATAAAGTGGGATAAAGCTTTACATTGAAAGAATTTTAGGATTTGGTCAAGAAGCAGGTTTTGTGAAATGATAACATAAAGACTTTAGATAACCAATAAGATTGAAATATTTGCGTTGAATATTTCTTTAAAAATCTTAATGCACAAATTATTGCGTGAAAACACAGATTTTTTCAAGTGTTTGTCCTACGTTGACAGAAGAGAACAACTTAATTTTCTACTTGATTTCTTGACACTTTTCATTTTGAATATTACCCAACAATAAGTCGCAGTCAACAATATTTTCTTATTGCCTCAAAATTGTCATTTGTTGTGCTTTTTGCCTACCAGCTGTCGTCTGGGAGCATTAAAGGCGCTTAGTTGTCATTGTTGTTCTGTTTGCTGTTGTGTTCTGTTCTGTTGTTTAACCGTCTGAAAATGTCTGGCTCACATAAAACGCACCTGATGTGCAAAAATTGCTTAATTGAAACATAAGCCGCTATAATTTTGTGATGGCGCCTTAGAGCACTGAGAGCACACCGAAAAGCGACGCAAACGGCAACAAATTATTCAAATTTGTGCTCCGCATATTAAATGGCACGTTCGTTGCTCCACCTCCTCCCCCCAACCCCCCGCTACCAAGAGAAACCCCAATTTAATCGTCAAATTCATGTCCTGCTGATTCTGCTGTCTGGTTTTCTAAGTTTTGTGAACACCATTTGTCAGCTGTGCCACAATTAAAGGCGCTTAATTCAAAAAGCACATCTCAGGACTTATAAACACTCTCAGTGTCTTTTGTTATCGTTATGTACTGATGCTTGAAGTTAACCTTTTGTTAAAAGAAATGTGAAACTTCAAACTTGGTACATTAACTCAAGAACAAAGCCTTGAGTCGAGTCATACTTTAATATCGGGTATATTTTTCTTGTAGACCAAACCAAAACTAATAAGCTTGTTGTCTATCATTCTCCAGCTCATTTCTAATAAACACAAACGAATCTCTTTCAGCTGAGCCTTTGAGTTTTCCCGTGTGACTTTCCAACACGTTGTCACTGTCAAGTTTTGCATTGTTAGGCAAAGGGAAAGGCAAAGGCAATAACGTTTTGGTTCATCTCTTATCTTTAGAATAAAATGCTTACGCAACAGCACGACAAATTTCGCGACTTATCTCAATCTGTAGCCCACAGCAATGATACCTTGCCTCCGCGCCACCAGGGTTCCCCAAGGTGTCTGTTTCATGATTTTTAAACATTAAATCAGAACTCGTTTCCGGACGAAACGTAATGGAAACTTTATCAAACTTCTATTCATTCGTTGCATGCCACGTAATTCATCTACGGCTTTTGTCTATGAATGCAGAGGGTGGAATACCCTGACTTCTCCCAGCCAAAGGTAAACTCTCAATGCGGTGCTTAGCATCTTAATTTGCTTTGGGTTGGAGGAAGATGTTTTAGTTCTCGCTCTCCTCATGTTTCTCTCTTTGTCTGTCTCATGTCGTGCTGATAAAGAAAGCACTCACTTTACAGTTCCCCTTGGCTGTCCCAAGGGTGAGCCAACTTGTGACTTGAAGGCGTTGTTGCTGTTGTTGTTGTTGTTGCTGTTCTTGCCACACTTAAGCTTTGATTTTTTGGCAAAGTAAACATTAATATCATTTCTCTTCATTCCCACACACACACACACACACACACGCACCCACAAAGACAGACAGACACATCAGAAACAGCAACCACCAAACTTCAGACTCATGCGGAAAGGACATTTTTATCCTCAACCGCAACTGAAAATGTGTGTGTCGATAAGTAAATTAATTTAAGATAAATTCACTAAACAAGCAACATGAAACCAACTTTGAGTCAATTTAAGGTATTTCCCAAAATGCTGTCAAAGCAATCATTGAATTTTCATATGTGACCTTTTGGAAAATGATTATCAAATGAGTAAAGGTAAGTTTTTCCAAGAAAGGAAGGAAGGGAAAACGCTTAAACTTACTCTACCTTAAAACCTTGTTAAGACATACGATAATGTTTTAAAAGCCTTGCCCAAAAACAGGTCATCTTTCAGTCGATCCTTGTTAAAGTGGATATTTTCTTACTGTACTTGATACTGTCTGTTTGGAAACTGAAAACTGAGAAGGCTTCCTTTGGGAACAACCACGGGCAACAGTAAAATTGTCCCAAATAAAAATAAATATAAACAAAATCCAACAAGTTTATTATGCAAATCTTGTGTGTCCTTTGGGATGATTACGATATACATTACAAATTACATCCTTACAAGAAAATATATCATACGTTATTTGTAAGTGAATAAGAATGAAGCAGGCGTTTTCCTAAGTGAAAACATGATAATTGCTTTAAAAACACGATTCATGATGTGAATTTATTTAAATAAAAATAAGAGTAAATAGGTTTAAAAAATTGTACAGAGAGACGCGTCTCGTTGAAAGTTAATCAGTCGTTTTATATTGTAATTTAAATCACGTAGCGTAATTGTATTACTTAAAGTTGTTATTGTGTTTGATGCAATGAATGAACACGAAACGTTAACAATGTTAACTCAATATGTGATTGATTTAATAGTTTTTAATTTGCCAATGCACGCAAGGTGGGCGTTTCATTCGTTATAGATTTTCATGGCCACAAACAACTCTTCACTCTCCAGAGTTAGTAATTTTTTGGTGTTGTTGTGTGTGTGTGTGAAAAGAGAGTAAGGTTTGTATATATTTAAAGGAAATCTTACTAGTCTCTCTTATCTCTCTCTAATAAACTAAATTGCATGTTTGAAGGAAACTAGAGTTGCCTTTGCTTAAAAATTAATATGAATAGAAAATGTGGCCACAGCGTGAAACTTTTCCAATTTGTGAAAACACACACCCACACCACTGGCACACACACACACACACACACACGAAACCACGAAAAAGTCAAGTAAACAGAAAGATACATAGACATAGGCAAACAGGATATGCACCTGTGTCCATGCCTCAACTAACATTGTTAACGTTTCGTGTTCATTCATTGTATGTGTGTGTGTAACTAACTAAACTTTTTCAAGCTCGCAATCAGACGAAATGCTGACCTGACCACCAACTGGCACCAAATCGGGAAACAAACTAATCGAACTGAAACTGCTCGAAACGATTGCCTGATTTCTCGAGAGTGCGCCATGGCAAAAGCTTGAAATTGCTGCATTTTTTTCTATATGTTTTTCTCTTTTTTTCTGTATTTTACTAGTTTCCTTCGTTTCGCTTTTTCTGTTTTGCTGATGCGTCTTGTGTCTAGCACAAATCCGATCATCTATTTTGCCGTCCGGGCTGTAACAAAGTTTTGCCGACTTGTTAAAACAAGTTTAAGCGTTGCCGTCACTTGTAGTTATAGATTAGCTTGAACGGGATTTTACTAAATTGTCGCTAAAACAAAATGGATAATTTTCTTAAGCGGTAATTGCAAGTCTTTAATCTGAGGCAATTTGCTTTATATACCAAGCATTGTCATTTATTAAGAATTTCATAAAATATTTTGTGCTTAGCATAGTTTTTTCTTGTGCTTTCTATTCTTTTATCAAGCATTGTTTACTGTAATTACAAATACTTAATTCTGATTTCATTTTAAAAATATCCTTTTCTTATCGCACTCATTTTCTCTCTGTCGCTATCTGTGCATAAACATTTTTGCCCATTGGCCATACGCTAATTAAATTAGAAAAAGCAATTCTCGCACAATTTGCATTTTTTTCGTTTTACGCTCATTTGCCACGTTTCTCAAACGGAGCCTTTTTTCCCAACGTATTTTGTTGTGCACAGCTGATCCTGGACACTGTGGTTTGATAATCGCCATCTAAATGATGAGCAAATTGTGCGGGCTAACCTTTTTTGTGTTCCTACTCTTTCCTTCTTATTTTTACAGGCAAGACAATATTTTTGGCAGTATGCCCACTTAATGTTACACTGGCACAGTGACCACAGCGTTTGATGATGAAAATGAAGTTAGCAAACCACGTACATGGAAGGTTCGAAAAAAATAAACAGCAGCAAGGTGAAAGAGTTGGCCATGTTTTCGGTGTTGATATTAGGATTTATCATATTTCAGTTGGCACTTCGCTACAGTTTGATACCCTACAGCATGTTGTTTTGCCAACTAGTCGGCTTATGTTATATCTTATAGCTTTTGGTTGGCCCAAATGAATTAGTATAAACATGGCTGAAAGTGTACGCATGTTTCTGGACTTTTCTGGCCGTCGTCCATTTGTCCGGGTGTCTGTCATTACGGCCGCGTCTTCCGACAGCGTCGTGGCAAAGTCGTAAAGTACATTTTTTAATTAGAGTCAACGAGTAAAACAAAGCAATTAGTTAGGCTGTCAGAGCAATCCTTTTCTTTCTTCTCTCTCTATTCTTGTATTTTTAATGTTCTTTCTTCGTGTTGTTGTTGGCTTTTGTTTTAGTATTTCTTTTCTTTTTTTTGGTCAAAATTTACGCGCGGGCGTGTGAATTATTAAAAAAGTAAATTACGTGCAAAAAAAAAGAGTGGAAAAAGAGCAATATTAAAGAACCGGAACCGTACGACGGGTCAAATCGTTCAAAATCCTTTTCCATTTAATATACGACTTTCAAACAACACTTGCAACACCATTAGCGGTCACTCAAGTTTGGCATAAGTGAGTGTGCCACTTAAAGAGTACAGTGTTACAACGCTAGCGTAATAAGTTTAATATGGTTTTACTCACGCATTTTAATGCTTTTGCTCGACTTCTAACTGCAAGTTTATTAATATCACGAAGCTTAAAGTTTCTAGCATACAATATAGCGAATCAAATAAACCGTAGAAAAAAATGTTTGCCTTGGCTCTTGAAGCAAAACGAAAAGTGGCCGCGTTTTAGTTTGGGTAGCTGGTTTAAAAGTTTTGAACTTGCCCCCAGTTGCGTGGCTTAAACCAAAAGTGGAAAAATACAGAGAATGAGAGAGAAAAAATTCTGAAAAACTAAGTTATTAGCAAGCAACTGTTCTCTGTTGGCCGGGTCGGTTTTGTTTTGTGGTGTTTAGTTGTTGTTCTTGTGGGCTTGGGCGTGTGGAGCAGTTAGCTTTTAGTTTATGTTTACGGCATTTTGGTGTGAGCGGGCGTGCGGCAACAATTTTAACGTACAGATTTTCAACGAAGCCTTTGTGTTAGCAACACAACATTGACATTTTGTTTTTATTTTTATTTTTTTTTGGGTAAAAAGTTGCATTGGTGGCCTAGACCCAGTCAGAGCAAGAGTTTTGTAGAGTTTTGTAGTATATTTACAATGTGTGTGTGTGTGGGTTTTTAGTTTTTCTGCTCGCAGCTGCTGCATCCGCCGTGTACAAAATTTATTACAGTTGCACTTGCTAGCAAAATATTTGCGGTTCTTGCTGTATTTACATTTTATTTTTATTTCTTCACTTTTTGGCACAATTTTTTATTTCTCTTTACGAGTTCTCTGTGGCATTTGTCATGCAAACTCCAATAAATAGCTCTTTGTTTGTGGTCCAAACTACTTACTGCCTATTTATAACACTTGCACC
The DNA here is from genome assembly GCA_035044725.1 of Scaptomyza caliginosa. Taxonomy (NCBI): domain Eukaryota; kingdom Metazoa; phylum Arthropoda; class Insecta; order Diptera; family Drosophilidae; genus Scaptomyza; species Scaptomyza caliginosa. The sequence goes on from JAWNNR010000686.1 coordinate 2,312,714, forward strand.
ACTAACATAAAACACAAGCTAAGTAGGTTTGATTGTTTGCTGTTCTTTTTGGCACTGTGTAAATGTGCTAATGCTATTATTTCAGCTTGGCATGATAACACCTTGCATTTATTGTAGTATCATACTCTAATAAAAATAAGCGAGCATATAAAACCAAATAAAATTCATCACAAAAGGGAGGCTGCTCTATCTGTGTTTGTTCATACATATGTAGGCAGCGTGTACGTGGGACAATAAAGCATATTATTTTAGCATTTATTTTATTTGCTCGTTTTCTTGCCAGCCATTTTGGGCAGTTTCAAAGTGCCTTTGTTCCACATACAACTTCAATACGAATCCCAAATGCTGTTAACGAATTTCTCAACGCTCATAATATGACTAGAAAAGCAATTGACAATCTGCTAAGAACTACGTGATTGTTGGAATATTGAGTTGGACGGATAGTTCGTGGTCATAAAACTCTGTAAGAATAAACTGTTTTTAATATTTTCTTTAAATACTTGAAATTATTTAAACCTTCTCTTAGTTAGTTTTAAAATATTTCTAGAAATTAAATCTTCCAAAAAAAAAATTCTTACTTAAATGTTGACTAGAAACCTTGGGAGCACTCAATTTTCGACCACTAAGCAAAAATGACAGGTATTCATTTTTCCACAGAATTCAGACAGTAAGGAAAAAGTTGACAAAGTCCTTTTTCGAAGGCAATTGAAACTCGCCACTTGGAGTTAGTTACACAGTTGTTGAGGAATCCTTGAGTGTGGGTTGCCCAAAGAATCGAAGCAAACGACGCACAACACAAATTCAACTCTATTGATTTAAGATGAGTAAGTGTTTGTGCACACACCCACACACACACACACACACACAAACACACACTTACACACTCACATTTAATAGAAGAAAAACTTTGTCCGGACTGCCTGTTCAAAGTTTATTGAAGTATGGACTACTCGAGTGTAGAGGAATGAAAGAAGTCTGGGTATTGGTCACAAGTTGCGACTTTATCGAAGTGCGCAACAAATAATAAGTGGGCAGGGCCTGTGCACACACCCAACTAATGTTTAAAACTTTGTCAAAGTCAAATACAAAGTCGCTGTGTACTATGTAATAGGTAGGGTATCGGAGTGAGGGCGTCAACTCGTTGAGCATTAGCAGTGCATTAGCTGTTGATGCATTATTACCTGTTCGATTTGTGTACATGTTCGATTTTCTGTAAGTTTCTCTTTTTAAGTGTGTGTGTGTGTGTTCTCAATTCAACCTTAATATTAATTGGCTTGGTTTTGGTTGGGTTTGAAAGAGAAAAGTGGTTTTGACTTGGCCATTTCATGTGCCTGAGCCAATTATGGGACAAAAGATAAGTTTCAACATGTGCGTGTCACTCCCACATAAATAAATGCTCATACACACACACACACACACATATCTGACTGACCCCGTGACCTGTTGCATGACGCTCCGAAACTGCGGCGAGGAAGTTAATTACTTTGATTTATTTGTAAATTATTTAACTGCTGCTGCTGCTTCTGCTGTTGTTGTGTTCGTGGCTTGCTTGTCACAGATTTCAAATTGCACTTAATTACGATTTCATGTACTTACAAATTAACAAAATTGCCCAGCCAAGAGGGCGGGGAAAAAAAATATAATTTAAAGTGACACACCTTTTGAGTAAATTAAAAAAATGCCTAACCGAGTAAGAGGTATATTAAATAATAAATGCTGATACATTTTAACGATAACTCTAAAACCAAATTTAATTACAGTTGATACTAAAAATTTCTTTTTAAATCAACTGTCAGCTGAATATATTCAAAATAAATCAACTGTCACTATTATTCAATTAGGTTATACAAAAAATAAAATATTTATGCTATTTAGCTAGAAGAAATGACTTTTAAATATTTATATACTTTTTATTTTACACTTTTCAAATGCAAACAAGCTAATTTTGGTTGACCCACTTTTCGTTGACTACTAAACACACCATATACAAACATATTCGTATGCATATTAAGTACATAGTCTTTTCTTCCTATAAAGATGCTGGGTAACATTGTCCTTTGGCTCTGGTACACTATAACACACACACACACACTCTAACACACATAGAAAATATCTTTTGAGTTTCCGTTCTCAATATTTACGCTTCGGTTCGGCTGTAGAACTTTATTATTATAAAAGTTTTAATGTATTTGGCAAAAGGCTCGAGACGGAAGCGAGAACAACAAGAAAACAACCTAAACTTTGTACATTGTTTACGTGTATGTATGTATGTATATGAGTATATATGCACTCATACATATTTAAAATGGTAAATCAGAGTTAGACCTTGGATTTGCTTTGTGGCCGAATTAACTATCGAAGTAAAAACTTTACAAGACAGCGCTAACGGGGCGTATGCTACATTTTAGAAGTCCTTGCCCAAAGAAGTTAGCTAAAACAATATATATTTGCATAAATTTTAACTTTGTGCCAGTATTAAGGTGCTCCGAATTTTATCTTAGTTTGATGACACAGTTAACTTGACACTGATATGATAATCCATTTTAGCCAATTTAAAGCCCGAATTCCAATTTCTTATACCGAAATCCAATAAAAGTTGGAATAAATTCATTCCCTTGCAATTACAGTCAATTTGTTAAGCTACATTCAAGTTCCATATTATAAATCGTTAAGCAACTTTCTTCGCATTGATTCCGATTAAAAGCTAGCCAATATCAAGGGCAGTCGAAAATGTTTATTCAAATTAGGTGAACAACAACAAATCAATATCGCTTATATGTTGCACGATTTACATATTACAAAATTACTCAAATAGAACTTAAACCTTTAGTCTTAGTACTCTCAACTAATTCTTCGTTTTCGTCGCAGTTGCTGTTGCTGTTGCTGTTGCTCCCTCCGCGGCTGTAGAGGCTTTCAGCAATTTCTGTTCGAGCTGTCGTGATTTTCGTATGTACGTCTTGTAATAGAAGTCTAAGAACATGGCAAACATGAAGATGTTCTGTATGAAACCAATGAACGCAATAAACACTGGGAACTGACAAGGATTGCGCAATATCACAAGCAGAAAATGGCACGAAAGATATCCAAACTGAAGCAACTGTAACTGGGTAATGTGCCTCTTCCACCAGAGCACCTGCTTCAGGGCACCCAGCGAGGTGGCAAAGTAATATGCATACATAACGGAATGCACCAGAAGATTTATCAGACCCAGCATGGTGCAATGTGAACCAGCAAGGAAAGTCATAAAAATGGAGACACCAAAGACCATGCCAGCGTGATGATACACATGCAAAAAGCTAACCTGCGAGTTCTTCTTGCGCAGCACGATAAATACCTGAAAGGTTGAAAGAATGAAATTAGCGTAAGACAAGTTCCAAATGCAATACTAACTAACCGTATCGAGCAGGTCGAGATACTTGAGCATGTAGTATCCGTAACTGGTATAGATCAAGTTCATCATCTGTGGTGTGCTATTGTCATATTCCACGGGTTGGCAGGTCAGACTGTAACCCTTCTGAAAGACCGTATAGCGCAGTCCGTAGACAAATAAAATTGTATTTGCTACCACTTGTATGGCATTGTATAGTTGCATCACAAGCTTAAGCTCGTAAGGCCGCCGTTTCTCCATCCATTTGGGTCCGAAATGTAAGACAAATGCCAAGTAGACGGTAATGACAGTTACCACACTCCACAAATTGCCAGTAAGTGGAAAATGTGTCACTCTTGGATCTTTGTGCTGATCGTAAATGTCTCGCACCAGACTATATATATAGGAAACAACATTTGGCGCCATTGCAACTGCCACAGGACTCTCGAATCCAATGCGAAACCACAGTAAGTATCTAATCCGATTCGCACAGCTCGAAAGTCGGTATTCTTCTGAACGATACAAGCCTTACACAACCCACGTGCTCAGCTATACGATTCGTTGATTGATTTTGTGCGGTATGTTAATGACCGCTAAATGAGAAACAATACGCACAACCAATTGACTTATGCAAAAGTGTATCAAATATATATGTGTTATGTATGTACATATATCTGGGTTCACCACAGCAATAACAAAGAGTGACAACTATGACGACAAACCATTAAATGTGTACTGTGTATATGCTGCTATATGCTGTATACTTATTATCGATTAAGACAACAATAACAACAAGGCATTATAATAGCTCACGGGCTAATCGACCTGCCTCTCAAAAACAATTTGTCTGGGCTAATGGTCATTAAATTTTCAGTGAATGGAGAAGGGTTAGTTCTAATATACTCTACTTTGCTTTCTTCACTGTGACAAATTCTCTTTCTCTTTGACGGTCGCCATAACAAGCAATTATAACTTTTGAGGAAACTGGTTGCTTATTACTATTTTTTTTTTATGACAGTTTTATGCGGTCGATTAAATCCATAACCATAATCCTTAATGACTGTTTGACAATGTTGATGTGTGAAGGATATATAGATTAATATATTTGTGTATGTGTGTGTAAGTGCGTGTGTTTAATAGTGTAGTTAGTTATTAATATAAAGAGTACACCTCTTACTCTTAACAGAGGGCCATTAATTAATCATCATCCACGGCTATGATGGCAGTTTTATAGGATTTATATATAAGTGTGTTAATACGGGAAATTATGTATTAAAGTAAAGAATATTTTAAGCTAAGAAATTGATCTCTGAATAATATTATTATCTCATTATGAAGCTTAAAGTCAGTAACTACACGCATCAAATGACAATCAATCGAGTCTGAAGCTTATGACATGAGTCATTTCATCAAGTTGAACTCAACGTATGAACCACGACCTTGTCTGCTCTGAGAGAGGAAGCAATGCTTAATGTACTCTACATGTGTGTGTGTGTGTGCGTGTGTGGTGTGTAATTGCATTGACCTTGCTGCTTGTTGGCTTTGGCTTGTGCAGACATTAAGACGGCAGCACCTTGTTGTTGGCCAAAGACCATCATTTGCATTTTGCTCGCTGGCCTGACGTTGCTGATGCGAAATATATGACAATAAACAGGGACTGCAGCTCATTTGCACAAATAAGCCATAACCGCTCCAGTTGAATCGCCTCGCCTCGCCTCGCCTTGCGACTTGCGACTCGCGACTCGACTTGTTTTTGGCGGCCATTTTCCATGTTGCATGAACGTTGAAGTCATTGGTGAAGTGCCGCTGGTAGTGTAATAACCATAATGCCAACGTTTACGGCCACAGCAAACAGCAAAAATAATAATGGTAATCATTTTGCCGTTCGCCGGAAGTATGCAAATATACGAGATGGCCACGACGATGGCGATGAAGGCGACGGCGACGGCGACGGCAATGATGGCGATGACGATGGCAATGACGATGTCGATTCATACAGTAACACATAGCCATGAACCGAACTGAACGACCAAGGATATGGTCAGGTGTTTGGGTTGGGTCTTTCACTTTTTGTTTGTGCTGTGTTGGGTTGGGTTGGGTCAACGTCTAGGTGCCCAGACTTGGGTTTAAGCGAAAATAAAGTTTTTTTCCTCTCGGCAAATGGTGCGTTAATGAACGTGATACATACATATATAAAGAGAGTAAACAGCGGCCGAAATGTAAATATATATGTTTGTGTGTGTGTGTGTTTTTGTCTGACTGTCTATCTGTCTGTAAATGAAAATAATAATCTCTCTTTGGTCAGGAAATGAAGGGAAATTCAACAGGAAACTTTTGTGACGTGCCCGCAAACACTTCGTGCAAATAATACCACTTCGTGTGCATTTGTCTGTGTATTAAATATATAAACTAATTTATATGTTTTTTCTTCTGCATTGTTATAAAATTTTCTAGACATTTTTTTTTTTGTTTTCCTTTAAAACTATTGGAAAAGTTTTTAGTGTGAAGCTTTGGGAATTTTTTTTTCTTCTGCTATCGATTTTGTGGCAATATAAAAATGTATAATGCGCTCTGTCTCTCTTAAAAATAAATCGCTTTTGACTTGTAATGTGCACGGTTAGCGTTTGTTTCTCCCTCGTTTCTCGTTACCTTATATTTAACAGCTGCTGTTTCGACTATCAGCGGAGAGCTATTAAACGTTATGCAATGCTGTCCTTTTGTGCAGCCATTTCCATTGGTGAAATGCACGAAAACTGAGCAACTATAGCGGGTAATTATCGCCCTAGCAAGTGACCATGATAATGACTTCATTTTCAGTTGGTTTGGGGCTGGTTGCTAAAAGTTAAGTGGCTTTTAATTGTTAAGATTATTACTGTGATTTTCAGCACATTTACATTGGATACTTGACTGCGTGCAACATATATTTATAATTATTATTATGGCAGGGCGGTTCCCCTTTTTTACACGTGCTTGTTATTAAATACACAGAAAAAATACCCTTATTCTTCAAAAGCGACTTGTACAAAAGCCCAGCATATATATTCCACGCAGCCCGCCCAGTGCCATAAACAAAGAGCTAAACTTGAAAAGCTAAAGTCAATGTTGCCAGACGTAAATAATGCGATTAGTAAATGAGCTATGAGTTCCATCCACACTCCGACACTCCAAAAGTGTGCTCCCCTGGGGAACACCCTCTCAAAAGAAGCTTAGACACTGTCAACCAACCAAGAAAATTGCCTTTAATTGGCTACATTTTTGGAATTATTACGAGCTTATGTGGATTTGAGCACGCCATGAGAAAGTTTGTTAAAATAATAAAAAATCAAAGCAGTTTAAATGTTTTATTTCTTGATAAGAAGTGTTTTTAATGTTTATGCGAGTAATTAAAAAATTGCGGATATAAAACAGATTGGTTGAGAAATTTCTGATGTTTTGTTTTTTTTTTTTGTTCTTATAAAACTTTTCAATACATAATTTTTCTATTTACAATAAAATCAAGCTACTGTTAATGGAAACGTCTGTCAATGAAAGCCCCCTGGTGATAAGATATGCTTTTGATTTTCGTTACCGCTGTTGCTTTGCTTTAAGTAATATATATTTGTATCGTTCTGGGTATTGCCAAACTGTCAGTGATACAAACAAGCACGAAAGGATATCATAGCCAAAATCAATGGGCTTTTTCTGGCCTTATTTCTAAACGTTTGCAAGTCGAGAAATTCACTTTCAGTGTGGTATGACAGCCATATGGTATGCAGAAGCAGCCAGCAGTCGACAGTAGTATTAATAGAAGCGATTTTGTAAAAATATGACAAACAATCAAAACGTATTCGGCAAAAACCGCAACACGGCCAACAAAACATGCCAGCTGAGCCCGAGATTTGTTACCCAGCAGCAGCCTAAAGAGATAGAGAGACAGAGAGAAGGGAGGAGGGCAGAGTGTGGGTTTGTTCGGTGTTTTGTAGTTAATAGAGATGAGGCGCGGCCGTGGCGTGAAGTAGGAAAAATAGCTTTGCCGTTTGTCTGTGTGAAAGAGAGAGAGAGAGAGAGAGAGAGAGAGAGAGGGAGGATAGAACAAGCACAGAGGACTGATGAAAATTTATTGCTGCCAACATACCCAAAGGGATTCGCAAATATAATACTACAACCACAGCGGGGCGGATACCAACAAATACAACAGCAACACCAACACCAACACCACCAACAACAACAACAGTTTTTGGACGGATGAGCGTATGGCAAGAAAAGCGTCAACGTTAGCAGAGGCAAAAGCAGAGGCAGAGGCAGCGACTGTGGCAGAGGCATCGACTGCATACAAACACGTACAACATGTCATGCAGTTTGCCAGCCACATGCTGTTGCCTGTCTCTGGATGTGGAATATCTGGCTCTCGTTGCTATGCTAACATGTATGTGGAATGTTTTCTGTGTGTGTGTGTGTGTGTGTGGATGGGCGTGTGCGTACTTTATGCGAACAAAACTAAACCTATGAAAAATTTCGCACAGAAGCAAAAGCAAAACATGCTATACTATACTATATAAAATGCGGTTTTTGCCGCTGAAGAAATCTGTAAAAAATCTGTTTGAAAAATATGTGTAAGTGTGTGAGTGTGTGTGAGTGAGTGTGCATGTAAGTATGACAGCTAGAACATGCTATAGAACATCGCCCTTCCAGGCAAACTACAACAACTATATACACATGCATACACAGCTTAACTGAGCTGCAAAGCACGCACTCTTCATGTTTTGTTATGAAAATTTAAGTGAAATCACTAAAAATGCCAAACAAAACTGCTAGATATGCAGATTTTCAACAGCAACAACAGCTTTACTACAAAAGATGTTTGAGAGGGGAAGGGGCCTAGGGGGGATAGGAATGGCTCTAAATGTATTTGTTGGCAAACACACACACACACACACACACACACCAAAATATAGGGGAAAAAAATCGCTTTTCGTATGGAAAACATTTGTTGGGTGGCTACGTGTGCACTTTTTCGCTGATTGTTTTTATTTCTGTATGTTAGTCCACACTATTATACTATACTATATAATACTAGTAGAGCATAATACTTTTTTCTTTGCACATTTACTATAACGTATCGTTGTCAGTTTATAAAAATGTTGACTAGCTGTAAGTTGATGTGTATCATTCAACTGCTTACAGCCGAATTCTAAAACACGTATCTGAATCTTTTCAATCCTCCATAGATTAATTTCATATATGTTTTGCCCAAGTGTATCCAAGTATTAGGTGTGCATATCTCTGACAGAAAATGACTGGCATAATGGGTCAAACAAAGTGCTATATGTTGACTTCAGTTGCAGTCACATGAGAATAGCTATACAAACAGGGTTTCCAGCTAATAGCTTTGGCTACTCAATAAACATTTGTCAAGAGGCAAAACATCGCTTCACCCAGGGCGATGCAATAATCTACCCTGTCCTTGCCTGATTGTTACCCATACGTCGTGTGTCTTCAGTATAGTCGTTGTCAATGGTAGCTAGGTTTTTATTGGTTTGTCCTCTACATTTGACTACAACAGTTAAAACAAAAGAGTGCTCCAAAAACAAAAAAAGTATAACAATAGCAAGAACAACAAACACTCAGCAATGTCAAAGCTAGTGCAGAAATTTATGATCAGTGACAAAAGCACATTTCCACCTGTGATATACATTTACTGCTTCTGCTACTGCTGTGTAACTCTGACACTGACTCTGTCGCTGTTGTTATTTGTTTTGGTTTTTTACCTCTTCTTTTTAGTGTGTGTGTTGTTGTGTTTGTTTTTTTTATCGCACAGTACACGCCTTTTCAATGCCATTGTTACACACACTCGCACACAGACCCCGCCCCTGGGTCGAAAATAAAAGAAAAACATTGGCAATTCCACGGTGCGACACGCATCGATGGTCCTTTTTATGCGCTTCGCAGTTTTCACATGTTTTTATTTTTTATTTTGTTTTGCTCACCTTGGATTTTTGCGATAATGGAGACAAATGTTGGGCTCTTAAATTTATCGATTGGTTTTTGGTGCGGGATTTTTTTGTTGCGCCTGGCACAAAATATGGCCATGGCATGTGGAAATTTGTTTTCATGCAGGCAAAGGGACCGAACGAGCCGGTTAGCTAGCCTCTGCCCAGATTTAAGTGCTTAAATTGCTCGATTCGAGAAACAGTGAGCGATAGTAGATGGTTGGGTAGGTGCGAGAGGCACCTGAACTTTCAATTTATTTCTTGTTTTTGAATGCCTAATAGAAGAAAAGCACAGTCTTCGTCTCCGTTGTCTTGTCGTTGTCGTTGTCTTTGTCGTCACCCAACGGCAAACACTGAATGAATTACGCTACGGCCCAAGATAAACTGGCGCCCAAGATAAGCCAACTATTTGTGCAATGCATAGCCACCCATTTAACTCTTTCACTCGTCGGAGAGTTTTGGAATTTGCCTGGTCTGCCCTGCAGAAAGTTTCAAATTGAAAGTTCATCGCATTTTGGCAGCTGTGCCAAGAAAAAACGGACAGAAATTTCATTCTCTCTCTCTCTCTCTCTCTCGCTTTCTCCTGCTTTCCCAGCTGGCAGGCAGCATTTGTTTGGCATTTGTCAGTGTCCATCTCTGCTAAGATTTCTTAAACAGCTTCTTAAAGGTGCGGTGCGTTTCAGAGATAACAGATAAGCTGTCAGTTAAATTTTTACTACAACTACAGAGCATGTGTATTTATGCTGAACTTTTTTAATTTATCACGCTTGGCCCGTTGCCCTAGACGATTAGGTCTGAGCATTTAAGCACTGATGAGAAACTTGTCCGAGAACCCTCGCGGCTGGATTTATGCAACGCTGCATTGCCATTTAAATCGGGATTGAGTCAGAATAGCTCTTTGTAATAATGTTAGTGTGTAAGTGCTTAGTGCATTTTTTATTTGAATTCTTTTTGCGCTATTTTCTCAATGCTATTTTTATATAAAAATCATAAATGCAACTAACGTTGAGTGCTATGCTAAATAAAACCAGTATCAGTGTAAATGACAAATGGCTTACTACATACTCAGTATTATGTTAAAAAAAAACAAGAAGAATTTCAGATATTGCATTAATGCATAAAGAACACGAGTTGGCCCAAAGTTACATTATACCATCACATATTATTCTTTGAGTTGAACACACCTTGCGTTTTCTTATATTTACAGGGTACAACGAAAACGTTGATGGGATTGCGTTGTAGTTATAAATATGAGAGAGAAATACGCGTACACGTAAAATGCATAAGCTCTAGAGCAGCATCGCTTCTTCCCCTGCTTCTATGCTTCTCATACAATCACATCACAAAATGCCTGCAGGCTCATGCTTTTTACTCAGCCCTTGCTGCCATTGTTCAACGGTCGAGCTACACACTTTTCTCCCTTATATATATATATATATATATATATACATAAATTGTGACTAGAACTTGGTCGGTGTGTGGTATATTGTGCAGGCAACTAGCGAATCACTTACCTCGATTTGAAATGGCGGCATCGGTATACAAGTTTCCGTGTAGCAGGCACCCAAGGCTAATTACAATCAAAATGGGGCAATTCATTTTCAGTACCCCACGGTTGCGGCAGCTGGCAGCAGCAACGGCACCAGTAAAAGCAGTGCCAGCTTTTTCGCGATATATGCTACGTGAAATGATTTTCATTGTTTTGCGTTGTAGTACGCCAGGGCACACAGTGTGTATACGTTATACGCTACGTATACGCACTCTCTCTTTGTCGCTGTGTTATTCAATTGGTTGCGCCGCTAGATGCCTGTCCTCGTAGCTGTGTGAACTGTATATGTGTGTACACTCTTTTCTAAAGGTGTATGTATGTGTTTTTCTTGCTTTAAGTTTTCATTTGTCAAACGCTTCCATACCCGGCATCTAGTTTATTTTCTTTCTTTTTTTTTTGGTCTCTTGAATCTAGTTTTCTATTCTTTTGTCTAATTTAAATAGATTGTTTTTTGTTGCACTTATTATTTTGTTTTGTTGCTTCAACACACTAATTAGCAAAAACCACTGAGCCACAAGCGTTTTTCGTCGTTTGGCATACGTTTGTTTTGTCTTTGACAATTTGCTTTTGCGCTTTTTACTCTATGGCAGCTTTTAGATGTGACAGCTTAGTTTTTAATTATGGCAGTATCTAAAACGAAAAAGAGAGCAAATAATGATCATTTAGTATATATATTTAATGCATAATATGTTATATAGTTAAGCTTTTCCCCATCATTAACTATAAGCAATTAAAACGCATACTTTCCCAAGTACAAGTTAATATTTGTATGAAAGAGAAAAACTTAATTGACACTGAAAATTGTACACCAGCGCATTTGTAAAGTTAAACAAATCCAACATAAAATATGCTTGAAAATCAGTGAGAAAGAGAGACAATAAGGACCAATGTAAATATAACTGAAACTTTAAAGTTCATAGCCAAATAACGAGTAGCTCTTAAGGACCCTCACACACACACAGAGACATACATATACACTTGGGGCATGCTGTAGCACGCCTCTTTATTCTGAGCACAGCCTGCTGTCATATTTAAAGTCAAAGTTTTACATAATTTAATGAGTTTGCCTTGCGTAATGGGCAGACAGATAGACGTAGCAACAGAGGAAGGGACCAGAAAGGAGACGGAGGGATGCAGCAGCAGAAAGGACGCTGCTGGTCAGTGTATATATGTATGCATGTGAGTGCCCCTTGGCTGCGGGTAAGCCGTAGAAAAATAAGCAAACAGAAAAGTTCAAATTATTTCATTATCACTTCCGTGCAAGGCAAAAACTTCAAGTCACAAAAACACGGCCAAAAAATAGAAGAACAAAATGAAGAAGAAGAACGTGTGCTTTAAAGCTATAAACACGGTTTTTATATTAAGAGTGAAGAGTCAGTGTCCTTCCTTTCAGCCTTTCTGCCCCGAGGCGACTCGTCGCTACTCGCTCATGAAAAATAAAGTTATAAATTTAGATTAGCCCATGGTTGGCGATACTACTTCCGTGTGCGGCCTACCAGACCATCAAGTAGCCGTCGAAATGGGGCGGTGCACTTTTGATATTTTTCCATCTAATCCCTACCCTTTTCTGTGCATACCATACGCCCCTTCATCGCTCTTCCATCCGGTTTGGCGCTCACCAAAACCCATTAAAGTCACTGCGCTTGCGACTTTGCTGTTGTTGTTGTTATTGTTGTTGTATGCGTGGTTTGAGAGGGTATAATTATCTATCGTATTCATTATTGCCACAAACAGGCAAGCAAACCCAGCAGCAACTCGGTTGGCTGGGGTTGGGTTGCGTCGTATCATCAAGTATACGTAGCGTTCGCCGCATGTCCTCAAGGGGCAATAAAATATTTGTATCTATTTTGTACGCTATATAACACTGGCGTCTTGGGGGGTCCGCTTCGAGTCCTAACTGTAGCTGTGTTAGGTGCCTGCCACTGCTGCTGGTCATGTAATTACTCAAAATGATGCTGCCAACTTGTGACTTACACTCAAAAAATAAATAATAAATAAATAAAAGAATGTGCTGTTCTATAAGCTGAGCATACAAAAAAAAATTAAAACAAATCGTAAGCATAAAATGCCTTGTTAAAGAAGTTGTTAATATTATTTCTATGATACTATCACTTTGTTTTTTTTTTTTATTGAAACACACACATTTATTTGTCAAGTGTAGATGCTGGGTTAGCCCGAAGATAAAATAAGCTTTTATATGCACTGGCCTCTGCCAGCAAAAGGCTTTTATCATGTAGGTGGTAAACAGTCGTAAATAAACAGGCCAACACATAAAAATAGAAATGGGGCTATCGGGGAGACATTGGCCATTGTCATCTTTGCAGGCACCTAAGCATTAGCTCGTGTTGTTGCTGCTGCTGCTGCTGCTGCTTCTGCTGTAGGTTATCAGTTTTATGGCTGTTTGGTCTACAGATTTTTATATGTTTGTTTCTTGCAGCCACATGCTGCGAGCACAATTTTTCCTTTTAACTTTTATTTATGATACACAGCATGGGCACGGCACATAGGAAAGTGTCTCGTTTAGTCGGTTTTTTGGGGTTATATTTTGACGTTGAGTGACAGTAAATACTATATAAATGCTTTTGTATATCCACCTGACCTCCAGTTTGCCATCACATTTAATATTCGAATGAAGCATATTTAATCATTTATAATGCGACCGCATCCGTTTTTAATTTTTACGAGCCCGGTTATTTGATAGCCATTGCTACAGTCCGGTGCCCTTAACTTATTGCAACTTTCGCTTTCAGACTGCTTTTTAGTTTAGCTCATCGCCGTCCTACCTCTGTCCATTGTTCATTGTCCTGTGGGCTACATTTTGTGTAGCCATCTAAATTGCACTTTGCGGTATAATTTTCAAGCTACAAGTTGGCTGCGCAATTAGTTTTTGCTGGGTTTGTGCTGTGTTAAACTGATTTTGCCGTCGTCGGCGGAAAGCAATGCAAAAAAAAAAAAACAAAAAACAGAAGACAAGAAAAAGCCACGTCTTTTGTCAGTTAGTTGGTTGTGGTCGACAAGCGCAACTTTAAAATGGGTTAATTGCATTGTAAACTATACTACGAACAAATGGCAAACAACAGACAAACAGAAACTGAGCAGCTAAACAGCGTACCGAGCACAACTAAATTGGAGCAGCTTCGAATTCGATTCATTCTACTGCTTCTACTTCTTGGTTTTTCTTTAGTTTTGGTTTTGCCAGTTAGGGTTAGTGCATCATTAGAATTAGCAAGAACAAAGTTTTTAAAAGTCTCTGCTAAAGACGACAATCAGCTGGCAGAGCTCATTTCATGCTTGGCTGCAATCGAGCAGAGTTGTAATCAAGCTTTGGGCTTTTTGCATAGCGTAATTTTAATACAAAAAAAAAACCCATAAACCCCAAACTTGCAGGCATTTGTTCTTTTGCTAACTGATATGCCAAGTATGCATGCACACCGAAACTGACAACTGAAAGGACATTCGGTCGAGTCCAAAGGATTTGCTCTTGTTCAAATCGAAATGACTTAAACGACGCTTGTCTCTGCCTCTGGCTTTCGATTGTGTGTGTTTGAGTGGGTAAAAAGTTCTAAAGTGCGACGACAACGCACATACACGTACACAGAAGCTAAGTTCAAAGTTCAGGCCACAAGTTCGCCCAGTCAAAAAGAGTCCTGACACAGCAACAATGTGTTGAGTTCACCATGCAGCACACACACACACACACACACACACTCGCACTCGCATACACTCAATCCTAAGCTGAACAACTTTTTTTTCTTCTCGTTTTCATATAAAAGATCTAAGATGCGCTCGATAAAAGATTATTAAAATGTTCCAAACGAATGGCACAAGTTTGCAACATCAGACATCAGGTTTTTTAAGTATGTTTCTATGAAATGGGGCTTAAGTGGAGTCTAAGAGGTTATCTCTAGTCTCCATAGTCGCCTCTACTGCTACTTCTCGCTAGGCATAAGTACATGTGCGTCTGTAAAGTTGGTTGCCAGTCGACAAGTTTCGAAAGCCATATCAAGTGCCTCGAAGAGTTGAGTTCGCGGATTTTTTGCTGAGCGCTGCGACATGTGTGGCACGCACACACACACACACGCACATACACTTGTGCATACCATACTTTATATTAAAATGTTGCACTTTATCTTATGGACTGTGCAACATTCACATATAACTCTAGCTACCTCTCAATGGCTTAGGCTTCTACTTGCAAGCAACACCATAAATCTATTTCCCACTGGTCAATGTATCGATTGATGCCGATGGCAACTATTTTAACGTAAATATGTTTAGCCGTTTGATGTTTGCTTTACCAACGCTTGCTGCCACTGCGTCTTTGTTGCAAGCAGCTGGCTAATGCTTTTCATTTTTGCTGAAGCAAACATAACTCATCTAATATGTGCAGTGCGCAGGTCTTTGCCTCTACTGAATTTACACTGAAACAGCTCAATGAGAATTCAAAGATTGAAGAAGGAACTCTTCATAAGGTTGGAGCCGGAAAATTTTTCCAAGTGTACTTGTGTAGCTATAGCTTGTGTATTGGTATTAGTAGGCCTCCGGTTCTGGATTCACTTTGCAATTACGGCTTTATTTATTATGCCGAAATGAATTATCCCTTGCTGCCACAGGATTGCAATTTTAGCTTGTGCTGCTATTTTCCTTCTATTTTTTTTCCATTCTCGTTTTCCTTTAATGCAAAGCACTTGTTTTGTTGTTGTATCCCCCATTATTACCTGAGCTTAACTACGCCTATGTCTGCCTCCTTAGCTCGTGCCACTCACTCTCTCCGCTTATTTGATGTCAACGTCATCAGCATTCAGTGTGTGGCGCCTCAAGTGGAAACAAACAAGTATGCGCATAGCGGCATAAATGTTGTCTACTACATATGTGTGCATGTGAGAGTTTTGAATATTGTGTGCATAAGCAATTCATGTGAACGCATTTCATCTTTACTTACGTATATCCCGGCATATTGGCCAGAGTGAGAGATTTGCTTTTAAAATTTCAAATTTCTTTGGATATGAACCACTTTGGCTGTTGTCATTTAGTTAAAATATAATTTAATTTTGTAGAAAAATAAACATGTGAAACAAGAGAATGGTAAATGCTATAAAATTACTGAAAATATTTCAATTCTTTGTTGTTTAGTAGCCAGTTTTGAACTTTATACACTTTGTCCAACATTTGCAACATATATCGAGCACAATAGCAACAACAACAACAATAACAAATATCCATAAATCAAATCAAATGACAACATGAAAAATTGCCAACATAAAAACCGCAGCCAAAACCATTATTCCAAATTTATACTAGGTTGTGCAAACCGAGCCATTTTTTGCTTTATGTAGCACACAGCCTAAAGGCCCAACCGCATTGAATGACAATCAGCATAGAAAGCTAGTACACATAAAGCAAAACAGTAGTCGAAACAGGGAGCGGAATAAACACACATGAGGTAATGTTTTTTTTTTTTTTTCTTTTCGCCACCTACAAGTAAGTAAATATTGAGCGCAAATATTGTAAACAAACGCGCTAAGCAAACACATATAAATGAGTGAGTTTTGCAAGAGCAAGAAAAAAAAACGAAACATAAAGAGAAAAAACTTTAAGGGTTGAGTTTTCTTTTTTTTTGGGCTCACAGCTGATTGCTGATAAAAAACAGTCATATTAAAAAGATATCCTTATGGCATGTGACAGAAAATAACCTATCAAACTGATAGCAAAAAGTGTACGACTAAAACTTATTACAGAGAGAAGGTAGGGTAAAGAAAGGGTGTGTGTGTTGTGTGTGTTGTGTGTGCCCCAAATGTTATAAATGACATGTAGAGAAAACAATGCCAAGTTAGCTGCGACTTAGCTAGAATAACAGCAAAAAGAGCTAGCCAGTACTCAGGCCAGGTGTTAAGTCAACAATGACAAACCTAATACGTTATAGGCAACGCTGATGGGTCAGGCATTAGGTGGCCGATACTGATGTGAACAATCTTTGCAAAAAGAACCCAAAGGATCAAAATGATTCACATATGATTCCCAAATGACTTTTCTAATGGGGGATTTGGTATTTTGGGTATGAGTTAAAGAGATACCTCACATAGTTGTGTAGCAAATTTAATGATGGACTTGATGACAGCATGACATGCTCGAAATCATAATTAAGAGCTAATAGCTTATCGCATGGCAGTGATTAATAAATAGATTGCTGTTTTGACAACTGCACTCAGAGAAAAAGTATGGTATAAGCATGCTAAAAGTTCAGTTTACTTCTGATATCCATATTTTAATAATAGGCACAATTCAATTATCAGTGCTTATTTTTAAGGCTTTAGGTATTTTCCCTAGATATTTTGTCTAAGTGCACGAAAAAAGGGCATGTTAATGTCTTAATGCTTGAAATGTTTCTGCCCAAATCAATTTTGTTCCCTTCCGCACCAAAAAGCAAATAGAGAAAGGAAAAAAAAAACAAAGAAGCAAGTTCAAGAACAGACTTAATTTTATTTATTGGTTATCATAAGCTGCGCTGACGTTAACAAAGAAGACATCAAGTGAATGTCCTTCGAGCAAACAGAGAAAGTAAGTAGGTGGAATGCGAAACCTCCTCATAGCTGACTAGCTGACTAAACTTGATGGCCCACCTGACGGACAGACAGACAGCTTTAAGACGAGTCAAGTCAAGTCAGTCAGTCTATCCAAATAAGTTTATCCAGCTCAAACCAATACAACTCTTGGCTTTGCCTGCCTTACTGCTTGTACTGACGTTGACAGCATGCTCATTAATTTCAGTGACAGGCGTTGCTTCAACGCCTCTCTCTTTGTCCCATCCCACCACTTCTCAATGTGTGTGTCTGTGTTTTATTTTGTTTATTATTTCGTGTATAGAAAAAGACACTGGGAAATTTAAGCAAATCCAGCTGTGGACAGTGAATTCTGTTTGTTACTTACATGGCCAGCGACTAGGGCTGCACAATAACCGCGAAACCTGTCACAGCTGACAGGACAAATTGACCGGAGGGGCAGTTGAAAGTGCGGAGAGCGTATGGGTGGGAAGAGGCGTCGCTTTGGCAGACAGGTGGAAATGTTCACCTTTTGTTTGCAGCTCGACAGCTCGATAACCAAATAACACGATATTCTCTGACAGTTGACAAATTGGTTATGCAAAGCAACTGTTTAGGTTGACGAACAACTTGTAGATATGTCTGAGATTGACATGCCATGCATACGTACATACATACGGTACACTTGCAGAAAAACAGCTTAACTTGAATCAAGTACAAAGTCAAGATAATTTTTGTGTCTCTCTGTGCAGCTAGCTAGCTTGTTTAAAGAAAAATTAATCGATGTAGAGCATTGCTCTTAGGATACAGCTCATACTAGCTATGACGGCTGATGCTAATGATGAAAAACAAGAAAACAGCTAATTAGTTGTCTGTTGGGGTCGTAATTAATAATCATGTCTTGAAATTTCAATTGCACTGAGCCGGAATCACACACCGAGATATGATGGAAGAATGAAGGCAAGAAAGCCATATGCTTAGTTCACGAAGACTCTCTGACTGACTTACTTATTTAGAAGCAGCCCAAGGCAGACTCAAAGCTCGCATGTTATGTATGTATGTGGGTGTGTGCGCGGAGAAAACTTTGAGGCAGTGACTTTGTCGTGGTTGTCAGCGCCACTTGCTAAACGCTTTTCCTGCTATGCCCCACTACACACGCTTTCCCTCTTGCTGCTAGTTGTGTAGTTTTCTTCAACTTTATTCGTGAATATGTGTGTGTGTGTGTGATGGCGGCACAAAAGCTGTTGGTTGCTTAGCTGCTTAGGCGCTGGCTAATGCCTTACCCGCAGGGGCTAAGATGGCAGGGCAACAGGCACGCCGAAGACGCGAGGGGAAGGCAGAGTGCGAAAGCTTCTCTTTCTAACAATGCATGCTGCTGGCCAACGTAGCAAAAAGTTTTTTGCCTTTTGAAAATATTTCTTTGGCCTATGTTTGCTGCTTTGACTTCCTTGCTGGTGCTGCTATTAACTATAATTACCACATTAAACGGCAAAGTGTCTTAATATTCAATTATAAGTTGTTTTTTTTCTCCTTTTTTCCTTTTGTGTAGCATACATTTATGCGTGTTTTTGTGTGCTCTGTTTTTGGCGGCGTCTGTCTATTGGCAAAGTTTTTACCACATTTTTGTGTCTTTGTTTATTATTGCTTGTCGCTTTAACGACGCTTGAGTGCGTACAAATTATATCACTAAATCTTAATGCGCTTGTATTGCTTTTGATTTTGTGCCAAAGGCTCCTCGAATCATTGACTTTTTTTGTCTCTTTCTTGTTTTGCTTAGTTTTGTGTGTGTTGTGTATTGAAAGAATGTGCGCAATGCTGCCAAATGGCCATTTGTATCATTCTCATGGCAGCATCGATAAAATAAATTGTATATATATATACATATATATGCATAGGGTCTAATGGCCTAGTTGAAAGTTTTCACATCAACGACTGACTTTCGATACTGTGGCAATTAGGCACACACAAACACACAGACAGAAACACGCATAAGTACCACATTGTAATGTCACTAATGAAATTACGAGCATGTATGTATCGCCAACTTGACTTGTAATAATAAGCATCTTTGTCAGTCAAATGCAATTTGAGCAAACTAATGAACACTATTAAAACTCAAATAGCGGGTGAAATCGAGGCCGCCTTTCATTTTGGCAACAACAGAAATTTAATTAACGAATCGTACAGCGCTAATTTTGCATATTAATAAACACGACACACGGCACTTGCTACACGGCAAGCAACTAAAATTCAAGTACCTTGAAAGTGAGACGGGGTTTGGTTGGGTGTTTGGTCTGTGCTAAGTACAAGAAACACGCACACCCTGGCAATTAATAATGTACAGTGTACAAATTGAACTTGCTATGGAAAATTTAAGTTGTTGAAATTAATTTCAATTCAAGTAGAACGAAAATACGAAAAAACTTGTTTCAAGGCACATTAAAGGAACAAATGTATTTTTATTTTAACAGCAAATAATTGTAGCTAGAGTGTGAAAAGTCAATTAATTAATGGTATTGCTTATAGAGCACAAATAAAAGCGCAAAAGCCACACTTGCCACCCACACTTGGCAGCCACTTGCTTGCTTGCCACATCATCAATGACAATGCCAATGAACGGAAACACATCGTGAGCTGTCAACGTGCAACAAACATGAACAGCCTCAATTAATTGCTGTTGCAATTATCACACGATATGAAATTGACTCTAGGGACTATTTTGATATTAAAGTTTACCCATTTTACAGAAAGATAACTCTCACAAACTTCATTAAGGACCAAACAAAATCGATATTTAAACTCAAGAACATAGGCTTGCGGCATTATTTGGCTTGAATAGTATACACAATTTAATTATTTTCTTGTTTACCAACTCGTTGAATATATATTAGAATACAAATGGCATGCATTCGAAACGAGAGAGCAATAACATATATAATAAAATAAAATGTCGTTTGCATGCAAATAAAAAAACATATTTTGCAAAAACCCAATTATATTTTTAATAGCAAAGCACAATCTAATAAACTGAGTTGGGTTTCTTTTGGGCCTTAACATTTTCGACTTCTAAGGCAGCCTTACCACATTTTCATTGAAAAACAATATTTAAGCTACGAAACCACTCCAAAAAGCGATTTCACTTCAAGTCAAATTGTTTTGTTTAAACATGTTAAAACTTCAAACAGCATTTTAAAGTTATGTAAGCATTTAGTTCGACCGTGGTGTAGGCCAAATTGAACCCCTTCTAATCCGCTTAAATTATTGTTTTCGGAAATATTTTTTGTTGCTTCGAGGCTATGCCTATAGTTTTAATTAAGTTAAAATTATTGGAAAAGCTTTTCCATGCAACTGATTTCACACCTTGGCTCGAATAAATGTTGTTTGAAACTTTTTCCATGTTGCGATGATGAAATTCACTGGAATTGTTTATTGAAAAATGTTTTTCGCTTTTATGGCTTACAACGCAATTTTTGGCTACACAAAATGTTTCTGTTTGTGATTGAGAACTTCGAGGTATGCCGGTTTTTTTTTTCTTGTTGTTTGAAAAGGTCAAAGTATCAAAGTGAAAAATGCTTTCTCAAGTTTTGTACAAGTTTCTAACAGCAAGAAGCAAGACTTTAACTGTTTAAATTTTGTTCTTATCAATATCTGATATTCAGTATTCTCAAATGGACTTTCTTTATTATTATTTAACTCAACCTTTTTCATATAAAGAAGGCCAAACTAGAGGAAGGTACCATTGTAAACGCCTCATTCTTGCCTTCTCCCACGCAAAAAAAAACCTTTAAGCTTAACAATAGCAGCAATTTCTATTTCAAGCCAACAATAACAAGCAAAAAAAAAAAAAAAATGAAGAAAAAAAGGTTGAATGGTATCCGTTATAGCTACTTGTTGGCCTATGAAACAGCATGAGAATGTGGGTTGACCGAAAATGAAAGAAAATAATCTAAATGCAAACACAACTATTACATGATGATTCCCAGAAACAACACAATGCATTCGAATAACAAAAGCTGTATGAAAAAATTTTATAAATTAAAGCTGTAGCCAAACAAAAATAAACTTGCATATATTTAGGAAAAGCAACATTTACATATTTGTAAATGTCTTAAACTCAAACAACTGAACTGAAATGTCTTAAAGTTTTGGCCAAGCCCAACAAACAAAAGGCTTAACCAGATGAAACATGGCACAAGAATTAGTCGCATACATTCATTTTACGTCTAGGCAAAATAAATAAAAGATGTTGCCGGAATAACGCCTGCCAATCCGTCAGCCAGTCAGGCATCCAGTCTGTGAGCGGAAAATCCTTGCAAAGATTTGTTATATGTATTATGAGCAAAGTTTTTGCGTGAATTCGCGTAGAAAGTTATTGTACTTGTTCTGTGGCTCTTAAGGGTGAAATGGGTAAAGGGGAAGCTGTCAGCTGACGAAAGGCGCGTAATTAGTAGAAACTTGAGGGAAGCCATGAAAAATTACTACAAATTGGGCGTGAAATTGGTGTAAAATAGCGTACAGCAACAGTAGCAAAAAATCGCGTTCGTCAGGATTACTTGATGAATATACACATTTTCTTACGTTAAAGAAACTCCACCTCCTTGCAATTATTTCTTATTTTCATTAGTCATGGCTAAATTTTAGATTTATAATGTGCTCTAAACTCAGCTAAAGAAATCGAACTACGTAGACTTTAACCTTCTTAAAGCTATTGAATACTAGAGCACATGCCAATTTAGTGGGGTTCAAGCATTTTAACTTTGTGCGCAAATATTTTGGGTAGACAAGCATCAGCGACTAAATATTTTGTGCACCATGGCCCGTTGAGCATTTACAAATATTGTAATAATGACAGCCAAGTGCCTGGGCCAGACAACAACGCCAAAAAGGATAGGTTGCCTGCCAACAGCTGTCCTTCTCCTCTCCTCCTAGGAATAACTGGCAGCGAGAGCATCATGTAAGTATGAGAAGTTGAGCAGGCTCAACGAAGAAGTAACGAGATACATACATGAAACGAAAGGAAGGAATTGCTGACACACAAACATTCAGAGCAGACGTTCAAAAGCCAAACATAAAATTTAATTAAAAACTTTATAACAACTACAACAGCAACACAACTGTTACGTACGCTTACCCCAGCACCCCCAAAAAAATATACATATACTAAATAATATATATATTTATATATAGAGCAACAAAAGAGCAGAAAGTAGAACAGAGCAAGAACATGCGAGTTCAAATCCAAATGAATGTCGCATCCGTAGCACTACTTTTCCTTTCTGTTGCAGTTGCAAGAATCGAACAAGTAGGCGAAAAAAGCTTGTTAAAAAACTTCAACCTGTACGTGTGCTATGAACTTGCACTTACTTAAATAAATGTGCGAAAAAGTTACCTCGTGTGTGGCAGTGTGTGTGTGTGTGTGTGTGTGTGTGTGTGTGTGTGTGTGTGTGTGTGCACCTGAAGCTAAAAAAGAAAGATATATTTAAATGAGAATGAAATATCTTTGCGACTGTAAAGTCGTGTATTATGTTGGCCCATTTAAGCGACAGTTGAAAATCTATTTAAATGTTAATTCTCTGCCAACCTTTATAGAACTTGCACCAAACACCAAGCTTAAGTTTGTATTTTAAAAAAATATATAGCTTTAAGAATGGATGCACATCAGAACTAATTTGTTTAATTTGCAACTTGTAGTGCTTATAAACTAAGATTGAAATCGATTTTGTATGTAGAAAGACTCTTTACAAAGGCGAAACAAATTCAATTTTTTTTACTTGCCAAGAGTAAATGTAAAAGCTGTATACAAAGGACCAATGAAGCAAGAAAAATCTGCAACAAATTTGCAAAAAACCTATTTATAAAAGATTCTTAGAAAATGATTTAACAAAAATAAAAAAAAAAACATACCTGAGTATTAATTTTCCTTGCTTGAATGTACAAATTGTTGCAATAGAAAAAATCTGATATATTTATTTGTGCATTAAAATGAAATGGATCAAATTCAGTCATGAATAAGACATAGTTATTATCTTATGCATAATACTCTTACAGCGACATTGAATTTCCTAGAAAATATCTCATTAAAATTTAAAGCGAAGCAAAGCTGAGCAAAAGTTGTTCTTTAAATCGAGCATGGATGAGTACTTGTTGGCCTGGTTTTATGCTGCTGTTGCTAGTTAACTGTCGACTAATCGTATTAAATTAACACACTAGAAGAAAACTCTTTGGCCGGCAGATAGACAGCAAAGCCAAACAATTACGATGCACAAAGTGCTAGTTGAAGAAAGCAGACGATAAAAAAAAGAAAAAGAAAACAGTCTTGGCAAAGTGAACGGAACAAAAAGAACCAATCCAATAGACTTGTTATTGGTTTTGTATTGTTTTTGCCAAGCCAAAGGCGTTTATAAATTACTTAAAGCGCTTAATGCGGCAAACGAAAAGAAACAAAAGCCAAGGCAGCAACACAAGCAAGCAACAGGAAAGGCAACAGAGAACAACTTGTGGCGTGACCACCACATATGCACCACTTTAGGGCAGCACCACCCATTCGAACAGATTAAAGCGTATCATGTAGCAGCAAAATCCAAAAACCGCAGCCAAACAAAAGAGCCATGGGAAAATGTTGTGTGAGAAACGTAACGTAAAGGAAAAGGCCGTAGGCGTAAGAAAATCCTCTCTCAATTGATTATCAATCAATTTTTCGGGGCCCCACTCTCTGTGTGTGTGTGTGGCAATGAACAGCCACAACAACAACAAAAAATAGAAAATTAAGGCTAAGAAAAAGCAATGGAGCCGAAGCTGATATAAAACAAAGACATCGCATCGCTTCGATGTGGTTCTATTGCCTTGGCTACGACTGTGCTAATGGAATTAAAACTGGCAGTTGCGTCCAAAGTGCTTGACAGGCTCTGTCTTGTTAAGAGGTTATGTGGCTTGCGTATTGTGGTTGTGTTTGTGTGTGTGTGTGTCTCCTACAGTAAAATAATAAACGACCAGAACCGAATTAGTCGACACAAATCAATTGCATTAAGCGACAGATACTCAGTGGATTATGTGAGTGTGTCTGTTTGCACTGAGCGAAAAATATATAAGATTCTTAAAAATTTCTAAATAAAAATCATGATTTGTTGGAATACATACTGAAATCCTTTGTTGCCAGAAAAATTAATATCATTTCTACCATGTGATCTCATGTCATATTTTTCCAAGTGTACATTTTGTGTTTGGTGTCCAATGAATGTGTGGTTAGGCAACCACATTTAGGACAGACAAACAGGCGCACACAATGCCGCCGCGGCTAACGAAATTGAGATACGCTCCAAAAACAATTCGTATTGAAGAGAGCCGAAGGAGAAGAGCCTTGGTTGCTTGTTGGCCTAATCGGGCACTCAAATAAATGGCAAACCAACAGCTGCAAACGACTTATTTATGCACCACACACAGGAAAGAGCTGGAAAGTAGGTGGCTAACCAATATTCACAGGAGAAAGTGTGTGCTTTGGAAGTGTGGCAAGTAAGTGTGAGAAGTAAGCAAGCACGTGCTCAAATTAAGTCCCCAATAATAATTAAGGATTATTTGTGCGTTCACTGTAGTGGAGCTCAAAATTCCCGCATGTATTTAACATTAACATATAAAATAGAAATATTCACGTAAATGTTAGAAAAATACAATAGGTATGGGAGAATTGTTTGCATGTCTCTGTTGGCGAATGCTTTTGGCCAACATCCTTTGTGTGCTCGAATCGAATTCGTAAAGGATATGTGTATTTGTGTGTGTTTGTGGCGTCTATCTCATGGCAAACATATGGACATATTCAAGTAGACATTTTTCGCTCATTTCTTTGCTTTCTTTTCACACGTCGGCGCATGTGTTTATTTCATTTCAAGTTTTGCCATGTGCCATTCTATGTTGGCATTTGCACAATTTTTGCCGTTTCTAGATGGGAAAATTCAGCTTTCTTTGCTTTCTGTGCTTTACTTTTTGGTTTCTCACATTTTGGCGCCTCGGCATTTGGTTTTGGCCCGTTTTGACTGTGTTTCGGGAAAAAGTGCCTGGGGCCACCGCAAAACAATGAAAATTGGTTTTGTTACTTTTACTTATATTTTCGCACGGAGCCGCTGTTGGCCAACTTTGTGGTTGTGGCTAAGACGGCGGAAAGCAGCAAAGGAGCAGCGAATGCCAGTATACCAGGAGCAAGGAGCCAAAGACGATGGCTTTTTATTGCCCGTGTTATTGTTGGTGTATTTATTTGGCAGCCGTAAATGTAGCAAAGAATGCACAATTTTTGCGTCTTTCGCGGTTTTGCGTATTGCGAACGTCCCTCTTCCTCCCCCTGCCCATTCCCTCTTTTCACAGATATTTTTGTATTTTTGTTTCTTGTACTTCTGGTTGCTGTTGTGTTTATGGTGTTTGGGGTATTATCTCATAAAATCTTAAATGTAAACACTGGCACACAGTAGGCACTGCTGTCTGCCGGTCTTGGCCAACTTGGCCAACTTGGCTGGTTGGCTGGTTTTGTCTCTTTAGCACGTACACGTTTATATCCTTAATGCGATATTCAGTGTCCTGGCCAAGGCGTATTTTACGAGCATCGCTCAAAAGTGATAGTGTCTGTTTGTGTGTGTGTGTGTGTGTGTGAGTGAGTTAGATGTTTATTGGCCGGTAGTTGAAATAATATTTGTTTATAAGAATTTTTGGCACTATTATCTTTGAAAAAGCATTACCTTATTGTTAAATTGAGCCAGATAACAAGCTTTGGCAGTAAGATGGCTTTAACTTTATCCACTTTTTTTTAACACTTTAAGCTGTTTATATGTAATCCCAAGCGTATTAAGCAGTTTTTTCAGTTAGCACATTTAATAAAACAGTCTAAGACTTTGGTTGTTTTTTTTAATTCTTTTTTTCAAGCACACACTTGCACACAATTAAGACCCCAAGTCGAAAAATTTCTTTACACCTTCTCGAGTGGGTTGCCCTTTGTTAAGTTAAGTATCTGAGTCTGCAACTCAAGCTAGAAGTATCTTCTTCTGAGCAGCACTGTTTGAACTGTTTGAAAACCGCGAACGCGCGCGAAACGTGTCAACTTTGTGTAAGAGTTCACTTTTTACTAAACGCTTTTTGCTGAGCGCGTGCTGCCGATTACCGTTATTTGTTCGCTTCAATACTCGGTAAGTGCTTCGTGTAAGTTCGGCTCGCTTCGTAACTGTGACTCGCAGCAAGAGCGAGCGAACGTTAGGCGTTCGGTTTGTGCTCTCAATAAGGCAACGCGGCGAATTCAAACGACAAACATAGAATGACCTGCAGGAGGAGAAGTTCTATCAGCCAATGATAGCAGCTTAGGCAGTCCTTGCAGCAGATCATTGACGATATACGTTTATATGGTTCATTACTCATAGTCCAATGAAAGATAATATTTAATAATAGCGAAATACTAAATAGGCAAAACCCACTCTTACAGTATTTGTAGACTTTCTTCACTGACTCCGAATTTATGAGCTACTCCGAAGGGGTATTTTCATGTGCAACCCTCCGAAATGTGCCTGCAACATGTTCGTTCCAACATTGTAGCTGCCTTTCCAACCAGTTGTTTGTCCACACATCCTGCTCCTGCCTTAAAGTCTGCTGTCAAATGTTGGAACAGCAGCGTTGAATCAAAATAACGGAGCATGACCAACAGCGCAGAGTCGCGTGTAATTAAAACTAAGCAGAGGCACAGGAGACACCATGGGTTGACCCTTACAAACAGCAACACCTCCACCTATACCACGGGTCAAACTGATAAGAACTGTCGCCATTGTGGCTGTGTTCGGATTGTCAGCAGTTTCTTGTTGCTTTCGTTGTTGTCTAAACTGAATGAATGAAAACCGTCATGGTATGTTATTATGTTGATGATGGCAATACCCAAAAAGAGAGTCCAGAGGTCAGGATTAAAAACAAAAACGGCGTCTGTTACACTGAATGGATCGGCGGCAAGGGCAGAAGGCAAATACAGCGACGACAAAACAGCGTCACGCAAAATATAATATTGTCCAGTAAGAGAGTGCGGAGAGGAAAATATGTACGCAGCATGCAAAAGCCGTCATGAAATTAATTTGAACATTTTTCAACCTTTCTGTTCCTGTTCCTGTGACAGTTTCTGTTGATGTTGTTGCTTTTTGTTGGGGCAGCAACATTGCTGTTGGCTTAATCAGAAACAATGCTGGAGTTTTTATGATTTTTTGGCTTTTTGTTTTCGGAAATGTGGACAGCAAAACAAAAATTGAAAGATTGAATCTCCTCCTTTCTTGGTTGTGTAACGAAAATTTGCATAAATAAAGTCATAGATGCCGCAGACTGTCGAGGTGACCAGCTGTGCGAGTCATCATTTTCAAAGTACCATGTACACAATTTTGTGGTTGTTGGTCAGTCAGTATATATTTTTCTATAATCATTTTTGCCGTTGTTTTTTCCTTTTTGCCTAGCCGAGAAAATTGAACGTCAACCGCAGGTTTGACAGGTTTATCGTAGGCATAGAATGTATAGAAAATGGGGTACGAGTTGTGAAACGAAGTTTAATAGTTAAAAATATTCTCTATCGCTCCCAAAGCTCTTCAGACACTGTTGATGCACTTAGCTGTGTGCTCGGCAAAACAAGAGCATGATGATGGCATGTTTCAGTTTCAATTTACTTGCTAGTCTCGGGCATATATGCTCAGAGACTTGAACATAGGTGCGGCTGGCATCCAGATGCGTAACCGGGAAGTCACGAGGCGTCACAAATGGACAGCAGAGAGACAGAGAGGGTGAAAACAGCGAGTAGCAGAAGAAGTAGAACTACAAACAGGCAAACAAATAAACAAGCAGCGGACAAACATGCCGCGCAGTGATTGCTGGACATTTGCGCAAAAAGGCAAAACAATTGAATTGAATTGACAACAACAGCAGCAGCATTCCGGATATCAGTATAGGGGGGGTATTGGGTGGTGGTGGGCTTAATAGGATGCGGATGCTGATAGTATTAAACTTACATACATACCTCTCTCTCTCTCGCTGAGGTCGCCAAGGGTATGTGTGCAGCCAAAAGTCCTTGTTGCACAGCCAATCTGTGTTGTTGTTGTCAATTGTTGTTTGCGCTGCACTCGAATGCTTTTTGCAATGTAAACAGCCGCACTTAACTATAACACCACACCACCCCTTACCGTTCACTTTTTTTGTACCCTCACCAGATTTTTTTTTTCTTTTTTGCTGTTTTTGTTTTGCTTTGTTTATTTGCTTTACTGCGGTTAATATTGTCTTTTTTCTTGTTTTGGGTGCCCGCAAATTAGTTGCATTTGCAGGCAAAAGCCGACGCGGCTCAGTTCTGTTCAGTTCAGTTGTTATTTGAGTTTTGGCCCGAATGGCCAAGCCAGATGCGACAACAGCAGTGGACCAACCCACCCATCCCACCGTGCACCCCTATTCGCTCTGCACGAATATATATCCCTTAAACTGTTACGTTCTCTGCCTGCAAACGTTACTGAACTTAATCCGCTTAAAATTTGAAAGTGCTAATAGTTTTTCATGTTACATCCCCCTGACTTTGTAGGTAGCTAAAAACCGTCCACCCGAGTACAATTTGCTGCCCCTTCTCGTTGCACAAAAAAAGAAAGGTGTTAAAAGCCAATAACTTATATTCTTAGATTTGTCATTTGTGGCTGTGAATATGAGAATTTTGTATCTGTTTTGATCACCCCCTAGTGTGTGTGTGTGTGTGTTTATGTGCTTTGTGGTTATTGTGTTTTTATGTTACGGCTTTTTATTTTTTAATTAAATGGGCAAACTGAGGAAAAGTTACGATTATGACATATATTATAAGCAAATTGCGACATAAGATTTTAATTTGACCATGAATAATGATGATAAATGGTTGAAACGAAAAACTTGTTTTTCTTTGAGTTAAAATATTAGTAAACTAAGTTTTTGTTGGGGTTATATTTAATAGATAATAAGTCTCAAGTCTTCTTGTCGCCATTACTTTTATTTATTTAGTTATTAAACGCTCAAACTTATAAAGAAAAACATTATAATTTCATACAATTTTAGCTATACTAAGGCTCATCTAAATACAGGATGATCAAATAAAAGCAATTAAATAAAATATATTATACATGCATTTTATTCACACTTTAAGCATATTCACATCATAAATGGCTAAACGAACAGAAGGTTTGGCCACAATTATTCACAAAACTAATTACATACGGAAATTGGAATAAAACGTAAGGACAACATATCCTTGTTGAAGGCATGCAAAAATGCATTAGCATTAATCTTTAGTATGCGTTCATTTCACATCATTCTTTTCCCTTAAGGGGCGTGTCTGGCTGCCCTGCAATATTACACATATTAATATTTAAGCACTTAGCTCAAGCCATAGCTAAAAACGGGTCGAAAATTTGATGGAAAAATAAAAGCCTAGCCAGCAACCACACACAGCCACCTACACACAAACACACACACATACATGTACGCCCAGCACACATGTCTGAAATCAGGCGGACAGGCGTGCATTGAGCCATCGTCTAAGGCTGCTGTTTTATTTATGATAATGTTTGGCCATTCGTTTGGTTTATTGTGCTAATGTGCCGCAATTAAGATTAAGAAGATGATTTTCCTGCTTCCGAGCCAGCCTCTCATTTTCGCTCTCTTTCATTCTCTCAGTGTACTTGCACGTGTGCGAATCCTGTTTCTTTAGTCACGTTTATAATATATATACATATAAATATATATTTGGTATACTATTGGTCACCTATAAATAATTGCATTACACAAGCTGTGTGTAAATGCGTTTGTCACATGTTGACATATAAATAGTGTTTAACTCATAAATAATCAAGAATCAGCAACAATATGTTAAATCAGCAATGGCGCACTTAATTTTATCTGTTTCATTTTAAATAAAGATGCACTTTAATGCATATTTTATTTATTAAGTGTTGACAATTAACAAAGAAATGTATAAAGTTAAATGCAAATAAATAAATAATCTATTAATAATCTCATAAAACTTGTAAAATGTACAATATGTTAAGCAAAGAAAATTGATATTATTTATAAAATGAAATGAATTTGAAAGTCATTATTTTGTGTAAGCTTAGCTATCTGAAAACTCTTTTGTTTCGTTTGCCGTAATTAAAACAGTTTGAAGCTTCACCTGCCAATCTAATCGGATGCTGGTGCTGCTGCCTCAAAAAATAACGACTTCAACTGTACAAATGGTTCTGGGTTTTTGGCTTTTCGCTCTGCCGATTTGTGATTAATGACTTTTGAGCAAGGCTTTTCCCCTGCCTTGGAAAACTGTGGGGATGTGGCGAATGTCGCGCCGTACAAAATTGTGCGATAAAAAGTCTTAAACATCGATTTCCATTGGGTTTGGGCCTTTTCTTTATTTATGACAATCATTTATCATGGGCCAGAAACAGAGTACAAGGCAAATTTTGTGCGATTACGCTTTTCCATTACCCAGAGCGCATATTGCCACGGTTTCCGCCAGAAAACTTTTGTGGCACTGCTTACTCCGCTTCTTTTTTTCTTTTTATGTATTGGAATATCGAAAGATTTGTTTTCTGAATGGTGTATTTCTTTTATATTTTCAAGCACTTTAAGTTTTTTAACACAAGTGAAACTAAACTACAATTTTAGAAGAAACCTATTTTCTTTTGACTACAATATTGAATTGTTTGCAAAGAATGTAAATTGAACTGCATATATACAGACAGACACACAAACATGCAAGTGCAATTGAAATTGTCTTTAATTTGCCAGGGCATTGTATTACATGGGATTTGTTTTGATTTCATTAAATCCATTTGTTTGTAGTACGTGTGGCAGTGGCAGTATACACTTAATTGCCATACAAACCTTCGGGGAAATGAACAAATCGGTAATCATAGATTAGATGAACGTTTGTAATAACTACGAAGGAAACTTACGCAACCTTGCAGTAGCCAGAAATGATTCCTATTGAGATTTTTGCTCACACACACACAAGAAACATTTCCTAATTGTTTGTTTGTGTATGTGTGTGTAGCAAAACGAAATGAAACATAAATATTACGTATACGTTGAGTTGCAGATGCAAAACGCCAAAGCAAAAGCATGTGGGAATTGCAAAAGTTCGTCCGTGATGAGTGAGTTTTCACTGTGCAAATAGCTGAATGATAAATTAAATTGATGTGAGCATCAATTTCCACCACCTCCCGCCCCCATTATCTGTTGTAGCAGAGCTTATATAAATATATTGGACATACTGCCCTTCAGTTTCACTGACAACCTATGCATGGTATATGATTAAGTTTCTTGCCAAGCTATCTAGCGCCATGCCAATAAATGCACCAAAGCAATCACTAACAGGTTATGGTATTGATACGTGCGAAAAACTCTACGCTCTTCCCCTCTCTTTGCCTTTGTTTCTGACTCTAATTAGCCTTGTGTCTGCGGCCGCAGAAGTGCACATGTTGAATTTGTAATAACACAAGCCTTAGCCAGAAATTTCCATACCTAGCCTCTAGTGACCGAGAGTAAAATGATTGGTACACATACACTGAAAGAAATTTGTTAATATTTTGCATTTTAGTGAATTTATTCGTAGAGTAACTTCTTTTAAAAATTGTTCCCTATGTATTTTCTTATAACTGTGCCACAGATGCAACTCTCAATAATTTCGCCGTCTTATCATGTAAAGTTTTTGTGCTACGCATGAAACGGACTGAGATTGCGATTGGCCAGACAGCGTCACTTTTAAAAAGATGCAATTCATGGCGACTGGAGTCGTGGGGTTGTGGGTTCGTGGGTCGTCAAGTGTTGCTCACGTAAGCGGCCATGCGGGTGCAGGACTCTGTGTCAAACGACAGTCATGGATACTTCTTCAGCCCCAGCGTAAGTGGACACAAGTAGAGATTACAAAGCATGGGAGAGAAGGTAGATAGATGGACTACAGAGTACATGGAGCTAGTCCTTCAGCCTGCTGTTAAGAAGCAATCACGAATTGAAAGCTGAATCGGCAAAGAACGAAAACAGAGAGAGACAGAAATTAAAGTAGAGGATGAATGAAAAAACAAAAAAAATGCGGCAGCATGTATAAGGAGGTGTTGGGCTCGGGGTAGGCGTCAATTTTCTGCAATATCATCAACTATAAATTACGAATATTGACACACAACAACAACAAGAACTGTGAGTACGTGGCGTGATAATGGATATTTGTCAGATATGTGAACATTTTAAACTTCCTACCCCTGCCCGGAAAAGCGGAACGTTCAAACGACGATGGACACTGTAAGAGAGGGTGCGAGATGATGGTTGTGGTTGTTTTTCCGCACGGATCGGACGGACTACGGTACATAAACATAAAAAGGTAATATTCCGCAGGGGACTATAGGCCAGGCATGAAAGTATACAAAAAAAAAAGGAAAAACTCAACCAAATGTGTGGCACTCTGATTGCAGTAGAGTGCAAAATAAACGTAAAAAGAAGAAGGGCAAGGATATGTGTATGCTGGTATGTACGTTTGTGTGTTTGCGAATGTTGTTTCGCAATGATTCGGCAGGTTTTTTCCTATTTTTTTGATGTCAGGGTGACGTTGTTGGCTTATTGTGATAAGCTGAGGTTGAGTCATGAAGACAGGCAAAATGGAATGCGTGTCAAATGCGCATAAGACTCGCAAAAGAAAGTCTACTCAATTTCCTTGTATTCTTTTTTTTTTTTTGGTTCGCCAAAGGGCCTCAAAGACATAAAAGTGAATTTGAAAATTATGCACAACACTTGACAGGAGGTCCAGTTTTATTACACAGTACTTGAACTATTTTGTTTCAACGCCAGTGGACAATGTACAGAAATAAACAGGCAGCAACAAATCAACTTGCAAAACATGACATTGAACCTTCTCAAATCTCCCTTTCAGCAAAACAAACTCGTCCTTCATAATGAACTTTCCTGATTTTTCTCTGCCTTGCACCTTACCAAAAATAAAAAAAAACTTTAGCTACTTATTGTATTCGAAACTTTCTATAAAAAGAAAAATACAAAACGAAATGAAAAAAAAATACCACGCAAAACTTTTGCATTTCCTGCGCATATTTTCTTCACATTTTACAACACAACTGTCACTTCCGGTTTCCGTTCTAGGCGAATATGTATATGAAAATAAATAAATGCCGTCTCCTAACTGCTTCAAGCATGCATTGTTATATCCTTGCGCCGTTTCGTTTGTCACATACTCTCTTCACCAGTACTTGGCTGAATTGTTTTGTTGTGCGACGGCAAATAAAGTGTTCACAGACAGTTTTTTTGTTCTTATTATTATTTTTCAAGTGCGAGTTGAAGCCTTTTTATAATTGCTAAGTAAAATCAAGCCAGAAGATACTTAAAGAAAGTCTTTAAATGATGATTTATTTGTATTTGGTATCATTACTGATTACAATAATTAACTTTATAGCTTAATGTTTTGCAATCTCACCTTTTTCTAGCAAAATCTTTTTCATTAACTTCCCAGAATGAAAAAAAAAGTCCTAGAAAAAAAGCTGACGTAAAACAAATGTCTGTCACTTTAAGAAATCGTTGCGCTACATTTGTCTAAGCAAACAACACGAAATTTCCACGAAAAGCGAATGACACGCAAGAAAAACTCAAAACAAAACACATACATATATGTTATTAATTGAACCATACAACTTATATGACATTTATGAAGCGGCCTAGCTTACAAGAAAACACGTTCCGCAACAGTAACAGTAACGAGGTAGGAGTAGAGTGTTGGTGGTTGGAGTAGGGGTAGGGGTAGCAGCAACCCTTGTTGCTGCAACGTGTGCATGTCTAAATGCCAAATAAAAGCGTTGAGCTAAATGAAAACAAATTACTATTGCATGTGAGCAAAAGGGGGCAAAGGTGAGACAGTTCCAAAAGGTCCAACCCCAAAAACAAAAGAAATAGGAAATGTATGCAGCTAGCCGAGTGACGTCAATGACAATCCCTGTGGCAGAAGCCTTTGCAATATGCTCATGCCTGCAGTAAGACAAGGCAATAGCAACAAATGCTTCGTTTTTCCCTGGGCTTAAAGCACGCAAGTGCGTTATAAAATACACCGACGCGTCGAAAACAGCACAAAAAGCAAGAGAGAGAGAGAGAGAGAGAAAGAGGGTAAAAATTAATGAAGGCTGTGACTGAAATGAGGAATACGTTTTGCGATAAATGATTGTCTCTCCGTGTCCTCGGCGGTCGCAGCTGGTCAGCGGTTGGGGCTCAAACGGAGCTTAATGACAGGGCAGTTAGGAAGTCAAATGAAGTCGCGACTGGAATTCGATATTGCTTGTGGGCGTTGGAGTGGGCATGGGCGTGGGCGTGGGCCAATGCACTGATACCCCGCGTGGTTTCAAAAAAGACCAAGCTGACAACACTGCCCCATGCAGCGCTCGTATGTTACATTATCGTCAAAGCGAAATAATATGCGAGCTGCATCGAAAGAGTGCCAAAAGAGATGATATACCTGCCTCCTCGAAGGCATACAAAATATGAGTTGTTTGGCATTAATTAAATTTGCACTGCAATTAAAGTTTGTTCGATATAGAACGTTTCTTATGCAAGGTTTTGGAAACTTTTTTTTTTCGAATAGCAAAAGCAAAGATAGCCGTTCGAAGGAAACTCTCTCTAAACTCTTGAACCAAACTACTTTATTAAAGTGTAGTCTTAATCGAACAATGTGTTCAAAGAAATGCTCAGGAGTAAGTCAACACAAAGCACGTCACAGGACTATTTGCAATTCACTTCAAATAACTGTGGACTTGTACAGCAGCAAAAGCAGGCAAAACGAAATCACAGTAGGTGATTTTCTATGCTGCTGTATGTTGGATACCATTCTGATATCCTAGTATTAATAGCCAACTCTGCGGGTAACTGGAAGCGATGAATGTTGTATGCAGCATGCCTGAGGCCAGCAACAACAACCAGTCAGGGGTGTCTGCCAATGAACTGCAATAAATCTCAATAAAGTTCGCGACATACACACACATACAGAGATAGAAATGAAGAGAAAGTTAGGCCAGAGGGTGGGGAGCAACAATCCAATGCGCAGCACGCAGCAAAACAAACAACTGTTGAAGCATAAATACGGAAGGAACCCTCGCCCAAGTGTGCAAAGAATATTTTTAAATTTGATTATTGAAAGTGGAAAGAGTAGGACAATGGCGTCGTCGGCGATTATATGATTTGTGTACGGTGTCAAATGTTTTTATTTTTTTTTTTCTTGTATTTTGCAATACGAAACTTTCAACCCGGGTGTAGACCTCTTGCTATTGAGGGATGGTGTGCACACAACTTTGTTTATGTTATTAACAAGTTTTTAGTAGCGGAAGGGGTGGAGACACACACGGGGCAACCCTTGCGAACGAAGCGTGCAATTCAATTTTCATTGTTTATCAATTTTCTGCTCATTTTGGGCGCCTCAAAGCGCCGCTTTCTAATTAAATTTGGAGAGCTGCCAGCAACGCATAAATCAAGGCATAATGATGAGAATATACCGAGTATGTGAATGGTAATGAAAATTACAATGATGACGATGAAGACGATGCCGACGTAGCCGATGATGATGACGTTGATTATGATTGCATGTCGAGCACATTGGATGTGAGCCAAAATTGTTGGCAACTGTTGCCTGTTGTTGTCTGTGCTGAGGCTTCTGGAAGTGCGTGGTTGGGCTTTTGTCTTGGCCCAGACTGGCGCAGACAAAGTTTTCTGGCCAACAAACTTCTTCCGGGCGCAAGTGGCCGAAAAAGTGCATAGCGACGACGCACAGAAACGTTTCGAAGAATGTGAATGTGGGAAACAAAAAGAAAACCAAATCAAATGTTCATATTTTTGTCTATCGTTGCAACACAGACACATAAATCTCGCACACACAATAAGCATGAATATATATTCCTGACTTGTCTGATCTGAATTTATGTGAAACTGATTATAGTATTTTACGTTGTTGCCAAAAAATAGGAAGGAACATTTTGAAAGAAGATGAAAGAAGCTAAGTTGAAATTATTATTATTACCGACTACCCACCAATGCGAATGCTCTAAGAATTACTTTTCAATCCTTCACACACACATCACAACAAATCTGCACTACACTATCTTTTAAAAGTCGAGGGAAGAAGGGAAATCGAGACGACTTTAACGACAATGAGATATATAAATGTGCGACGCGTGCCAAACCAGCTATCTGTTTGCCATTCATACACAAGATACGTATGCATAAACGAATTAGATACCAACTGTTAACCATCTGTGCCACAGATAATACATAAATGTAGTGTTGCTGCCACACGCCCTTCACAACATAGTTGCAGCCACGTGACATGACGCTTAAGACAACAAATGGCAACGGAAGCCACAGCTGCTTGCAACAGCAACAGATTTTAGCTGCAAACACTTACTTATTTTGAATCTCATTCAAAGGTCAACTAAAGTGTGGCATGGCAGCTGGTCGTCTGGCCAGTGTTGAGAACAACTGTTTAACTGCTGCTGTGGTTGCTGCAAGGAGTTGGAGTGTCTCGGAGTGTGCTTAACAAGCTCGAGGGTCGGTCGTACAATCAGCACTTCATTAGACGCGTGGCGAGCCGCGTAATAAAAAGCTCCGAGAGCGCGGCAGGGCAGACAAATAACAACAACAGGGAAGAGGAACAGAACAAAACAAGAAACTAAAGTAAGTTGAGAGTTCTAAACCCCATCTACTACCCCTTTCTGGGCTGGCTCAAGCTGTGCTCTAAAGTGTGGCAAGCACTGGGAGAAAAGAGAGTCGCCGCCTGCTGTTGTTGTTGTTGCTGTGGGGTCTTTGGCAAATTTGAAATTGATATTCGCATGGCGTGAAATCAGTTTCAGTTTCAGTTTATTTTTTTTTGTTTTTCATTTCATTTCGTTTGCCCATTTGTTTCATCGTCCTCTTTCGGCCTTTAACTATTTTTATGGTGCGTTTTTGTTGCGTTTTTATTTGCCGGGGGACCTTGGACACAGCATTGGACGCCCCTTTCTTTTCTCTTCTCGTTTTCGTTTTCGTTGACGATTACAAATGCAGGGTAGAACTGTAGGTGTGTGTGTGTTTGTGTGGGGCACACTTGATTTATTGAGTTGCATAAACAGAAATGGCAAACGCAATCATGTCGCAACGCGGCACAAACTGAACGCCTTAAATTCTTTTTTGCTTTGGCCTGCTTTTGCTGTTTAAGGTAGCTGCTCTACTCCAAGTGAGCTCAGCTTTCAACTCAATTGCTTCACAAGTCGTTAGGCGTCATCGAGTGTCTGTAGCGAAGGGGGAGGAAGCGAGAGCTGCACTTCATGGTCTTGTGGCAAAGCGGACACCTTGCAACAGCCAACACAACTGCCCTGTCCCCGAAAATAGCCACAAAATTTGGGGTTGCGGGCACTCCAGTTCTGTTCGTACTCCCTTTTATTTTGGGCGCATAGTATAAATCACAAATAGATTTTGCCTTCTTTTTGCTTTTGGCGCCATGGCTGTTGAACGATGGTTCGAGGTTTGGGTTGGTTTGGGTTGAGTTGGGGTTTTGGTGGCACTTTGTGCCGCTTTGTGTTGCGCTTCAATGAGGTCGAAATGGCTCAAAAATAATGTGAAAAGTTCCCTTTAACAATTTTTTCACTACAAAAGCAGCATCAGCAGCAGCAGCAGCACCGAAAAAAAACAATGCTCTCAAAGACAAACTTACACAGACAAAGAATGTAAAAAAAAGAGCTGAAGAAAGACACTTATATAAAAAGATAGCGTGTGGGGACGGATGGTTGGCTGCCAAAAGGATTCGCTAGAATTTACTCCTTTTGCATTTGCAGCGTTGCCTCGTTGAAGTTATGTGACTTTGGGGAATTGCAGACTGCTGCCGCCTTTTTCTGCTCCTTGCAACTCCCTATCGCTTACATTCTGTTTGCCACTTTAGGTTTCGCCTTTGCTTTACAGTTGCTTCTTTGACTTTTACAAACTTTGTTTGCAAGTCATTCAGTCTTTTGTTGTTGCTGTTTTTGTTGCTGTTGTTGCTTAGGAGTTATGTCTCTCTGTCTTAAAGATATTGATAGTGAAAACTTGAAGAACTTCCGGTGGCTAATGTTGCGTAATGTAGCCACAACTCTACGTTAAAGATTAATGTCAGAGCGCATATATGTATTTAACTAAGCCAGTTAGGTTTTTGGGCCAAGCAAATTAGACCAAACAAAACGTACAGTCAATTAATGCAATTAGCTTCAGCTCAAGCTCCAAACCAGATAAAGACAGAGAAACTGTGAGAAAAAGCTAAAAAACAAGGTCGCGACAATTATGCTATAAATGGCAGACAGAACGCAACGATAAAGCAACGATTTGTGCCAAGAATTGCGCAGATTTTTGGACCAAAAACAAAACGACATAAACGACTGCAGTTAAGACAAACTGCCTGGCTGTGAAGATAACTCACACAAAGCAAAAAGAAAAAAAAAACAAAACAGATAGAAAAAAGGCTAGCGACAAAAGCTTAAAAGCTGAAACAAAGAGGACATCAAGACTGTTCTGTACTATGTCCTTGTGGCAGCAACAGCGGTAGCAGCAGCAGCAGCAGCTCAATTAAGACGCTTTAATTGGCCTAATTAATTTACGCTCAAGCGCACTTGACGTCTAAACGTGTTTTTTCCCGTGAGTCGCCTTTTGAGAAGGGTTGCTTGCTTGCGCTACCGTCGCAGAATCCCTTACAGAATATAAGCCACAGATTTGGCACACGCAAAAGGCAGTAATTAAGAAGCAGCCTACGCCTCGACCCTTCCTCTCGTCCCTAAACATGATGCTGTTGCCTGTCGACAACTGAGTTTCGTATCGAAAAGGTAACAGTCGTCGGCAATCAGTTGGCGCAACGCAGTTGATTTGTAACTTTTTTTTTCATTTTAAATATCAAGTTATGCGTTTAATGAGCGGCACGTGACGTAACCCCAAACCGCCTTAAAAAAAAAGACTGAACGATTCGCTTGGCCTTGATTGTGGATGGTTTTGCGCCTCATTTGTGCTGCTTATGAAATTTCAATATATATTTTTTTAAGGTTTTAATTTCAAGCCTAAAATATATAAATATTCACTCAATGATTTGTTTGACATAACTTAAGGATTCATACAATGCGATTACGAATCGTATAGACCTGCCCTACGCTTAGAATCACTCAATCAAGGCATTCCTTTTGCTTTGTTATGTTACCAGGTAAAAATCTAGGGATTATTTACATTTCTTCTGTTTCGATTTTGATACTCATATGAGGGGGACTCATTCAATTTTACAAAGTACTCAATTCGTGTAGGAAGAAGCTTTTGTTTTTATTATTGTTTGTGGTTTGTAGATTGCTGTTGTTGTTTATTTATTCTTTGTGCTCAAGCTTCTTGTTAATTGATATACAAATGAATTGTTTTACTTATTTTTTAAGTGTATTGAGTATTGGAATCCTTCAAGTTTGTTCCCTTAAACTCGTTGCTTTTAAGACAATTTATTAAATGGAATTATGTTAAGCACATTATCTATGGCTTTGTACAGTACCATATGTCTTAGTAGCATATGCTGTTGACCAACACTGATGGAAAAAAAGAAGCAAAAATAAAAGTGATGCCAGATGCTTGGCACAAACATAAATACATAAATTCAGGCACAAGTTTCCGCATGGGCGTCTTTAGTATGACCATAAATGAATGATGTTTATTTGGTGCTGTTCCTCTTGTTGTTGCTGTTGTTGTTGTTGTCGATGAAAGTGCAGAGGGTTGGAAGTCATCATGAATATGCAACAGCTAAAGATAAAGCGCAGTCCTCTTCGACTTGAGCAATGACTTTGGGGAGAGTAAAATGGCAGACAGGAAGGCAGGAAGTAAATCCAAACGCGCCATCACAATAAAAATTCATTACGCAAAGCGTAAGAGAAAACCAAAATGCCGGAAGAGAAACCGCAATAAATTTTCGACAAAAGAAGCGAAAAAAAAACCAAACAGCAAAAACAACAACAGCAACAGCAAGCACGCAGTTACATGAAGAAATATAGCAACTGCGAACTGCTGTCCACCTACTTAAAATTAATTTCAAGACGGGGCAGCCAAAACAGCAGACGCCGACTACTTTCATCTCCCGCGGCGATAGCGTCGATATAATGAAGGGAGAGAGAGAGAGGTGGGGCTGGAGTTGGGGTAGGGGGTTGGCTGGTTGGTACAAGTAACGACAGCAAAGGGCTGACTCAAAGGGGATGACTGCTGGGTGTGGTCTCTGTTTAAATGGGCGAAAAGGGTCGCCATGACTGACTTTCGGTGCGTATGTCAAAATATTGAAATATTGAAAGCAAACAGCAAAACAGCAACAATAATGAGTCGGTTTGCTTGGGCGCGCTGGTCAACCCCACAGGCAGTCCGTGCTAATGAATGTGCAATGTACACGACATCGTCATAAAGTCCACCCTCACCGTTCAAGCTATTTGCAGCTTAAAACTCCAAATTAGTACAAGTTATACAAAATGAAACGAGCCGTCGATTGCAGCAGCGTGATAACAAAGCAATGAGAAACAAGGGAAAAAGCTAATGGGAAGGATTTGACTAG
Organism: Scaptomyza caliginosa; assembly: GCA_035044725.1. Taxonomy (NCBI): domain Eukaryota; kingdom Metazoa; phylum Arthropoda; class Insecta; order Diptera; family Drosophilidae; genus Scaptomyza; species Scaptomyza caliginosa. The sequence goes on from JAWNNR010000686.1 coordinate 2,353,722, forward strand.
CGCTAGCTAGATCAATAAATGAAAAATGTGATAGAGCTCCCGGATATAAAACTTCCTATGCGTCGTCATGGGAACCTAGTTATTAATGAAGCGGCACAAAATGCTCTCCAACTCATTTAACAACTTCATTTAACAACAGCACCTACATATATAAATAATCATATGTGTGCTGCTTTCTCAAACATAATAATGACTCGTTTTGCCAATGCCCCGAGGCGCTCATAAAGCCATTAAGCCTTCAACCCTTTTACGTTGGGCCAGAGCGCGCGTAATTCAGGGAACGATTTCTTAGTTCGCTTTTGCGCTTTGTAGTACAAGCCCCCTCGAATTATGGCTCGCATCCGTTTTGCTACGACCGTCATAAATTATTAGAGTTTGAAACAACAACAGTAAATACGTGCCAATGTGGGGGTAACATAGAGTCTAGACACGATGCTCAACTCCCTGCTTGGGGGATCAACTAGAGGATGTGTTCTTTACTTATTTTTTAGAAGCATGATGATCTTTTGCTCGTGCTCGTTAAGCTGTGAAATCGCAAAGCAATATTGCTAGGCTGTAATTGCCGTTATCTGCAGGGAATACTCATGTGCACTATAAGAAACTTGTTACTTGAAATTTGTATCGATTAGAATCTGTAGCCAGTTTTTCTTCATTCATTTACAAGAAGTTGTTGAATTGTTTGCCAAGTGTATAAACATTGAATGTTTATTGATGACGATTACTGAAATGTGTGCATATAGACTGTGCGAATTGAATTTCATTTGATGATTGGCGTGGACTTTTTTTTTTACTTAAACTAAAAGGGGTAACAAAAATGCTGCTAACGGTTTGGCTGCTTGGTTTGTTGGTTGTTTGGCTTGTTAGAGCTGCACTGTTGCAAACTAAAACGTCAAAGCAAGAAGTAGAAGAAAAATAAATGTAAACGCTAACCAGGCGCCCCATCGAAGCAAAGCAAAGCGAACCAAAGCAAACCAAACCAAACCGAACCCATTACCTCCCAATGGGTTGTGTGCGAATGTTTCCCTTAAAAATAAATCAAATGCCGGCGCGACATGGCAAACAAGTGAAACAAGTGAAACAAAAAAGAAGCCACATAAACTAATCCCGGCAACGAGTTGGAAAGCCAACATACTCTCGGGGATATGTTTGTGCCCGAATAGAGCGATATGCCAGACTCATGCTTCTGCTTCATGTATCGAGTATCGAGGCAATTCAATTATATTTTTGCAATAATTTTCAATACACTTAAGTGCAGATACACCATTGGGTGTATACCTCCTGCCCCCTGCAGCACACCTGTGCACAACTTTGGCGGCAGTTTAGAAAACAAATAACAGTCAATATACAACTCTGACTTTGCCCCAACCACAGTAGAAAATTTGCTTATGTTGCATATTTTCTTTATTTTTATTGGCCAGTACTCGCTTGAGTATGTGTTTTGTGTGTGTGTGTATGTTAATGGAAATTGAACCAGCGATTGCCTTTTTCTCATCCTAGCTATGGCTGTGAACTTTTTGAATCGAGAGTTTGGGGCTCTCGCAAAAATAAGTGAGTTATGAAAGTGATTGCAAAATTAACTTAAATTGTTTTGGGGTTTTGCTTAGAAGTGGATTAAAATTACTTAGGCATTAGTGCGATTACTCTTTCCAATCCTCTCTCTCTCTCTCTGCCTCACCCTGTCGTAAATTTGAAAGCAATTGCTTACAAATCACTCGAAAAGTGCCATCGATGCTGATAAAATATCGCGCATGTCGTGCATTAAGTGCAACAACTCCTTGACAATTGCCTGGCAGAGCAGCGTGCAAATCAGTTAAGAATAACGACATCGACAACGACACAAGGATAACTTCAGCACGAAGCTCAGCTAAACTGAGCTATAGATGTCCTTGCTGCTGCTCTGCTCCTCCTTCTTGCTGTATGTTGTATGCTGTATGGGATGCAGCTAACCCAAACTGACATTGACATTCGATATTATCGCAAACAAACGATCGCCAATTGAAAATTGTGCAGAGTACGAAAAAGAGTTTATAAAAAACAAAGCGCACATAATTTTAAGGGCTGGGTTGGCAGTTTTCATTTGTGAGCGTGCGCAAGAGCTTATCTAACGGCACTTTGTCACAGCTTATCAACAATCTATCGGTAGACGTCGAATCAAGGGGGAGAGGGCAGTGTCATCGTCTGTGGGTGGCTAGGAGTTAGGGTGTAGATACTTTTTGAAAGGGGATGCAGCGGAAGCAACGAACTGTGCGAAAGATAAGTTGTTTGTTCTTTAACGTGTATACACTGAGAAAAACACTGAAAAAACACTTTGATTACTTGTAACGTTTTATCATAGGTCACATTCCCAATTGCTTTGACCTAACTTAAAGATCATTCATTCTGTAAGTAACCCCTTGTTTCGCTTTGTGTATTTAGGAACTGTCAGTGATTAAAGCAATTTACAGATTGAATGTGAGCTCTCTCTTGCTGAAGTGCGCCTTAGCGGGCAATGCACACAAACAAGCTTCAATAACTTTAAACTGCTGAGCTGTGCTGCAATTGTTCAACTTAAATAAACAACAACACAACAGTTGCTGCCCTATAGTGGGTGGGCGGGTAAGCAAAGGGAGACAACGGATATCAACGATACATTTATATATATATATATATATATAAATATATATATACAAGGGGACGCATAGTGAAATCTTATGAAATGCAGCCATTTGGAAAATCCAGCCAATACTTTTATTGTTATTGCCTCATGTTGCAGAGACAACAACAATGAAACAAGCGCACAAGGGGTAGGTCAACAAGTGGTAGAGTCGGGGGTAGAGGAAGGGCAGATTGTGAAGAGGTGCCCTTGTCACTGGCTTAACTGGCAACACACACATACATATGCTGTTACTTTGAAGCACTTTTGTCAGCCTTTCTACCAATTTGCAGTTGCGATTTTGCACGCTCTCAAAATTTATATCGCTGACAACCTACAATTTTCGCAACTCATCTTCTTAAATTCTACGCTTTAGTGTGGAAAATTGTTCGCTTTGAAGTGCCGTAAATCGTTGCACTGACTTTTATCTTATTAACTGCGCTTAAGCCACAACACAAGCAACAAACACGCTGAACACATAATAACAGCATTTATTTCAATTAGTGTACTAACTGAAAAATATATAAACAACAATAGATAGCACCGACTGGAGGGAACTGAGAGAGTAGAGTAGAGTACTGTGAGGCGTTGAAATGTTGACTCTCATCTGCCATTCAATATCCACACACATATGTGTTGGTGTGTGTGTGCGTGTCTGTGTAAACAGGACCATTTACCAACAACAAGAACAATAACAACAAATGCTGCTCACGTTGCACTCCAGGTTCAGGCGAGGAACGATTGCATCTGCAAATTTGTCTGAATAAACATTTTCACACTCAGTCTAAAGTGTTGATATTCGGTAATGATATGAGCTATATATAAAACTGTCAGCGAGTCAACAAAACTATTAAGTTAGACCATTCTAAGATCTAAGACAATGAAAAGTTCAGCTGTCGCCTTTTGAAGAGGTAACTTTGTAAGTAACTGCAATACTTAAGAAAACCAAATAATAAAAAAGACCAAAACGAAGTGAGGACTTGCCTAGAAGACAGCCCGCAAATACAAGTGCTGTTGATTAATATTTTTTTTTGTGACATATGCGATGATTAAAATGCAAATAATATGCAAATAGGCATTTAAAAATCTCAAATTACGTACTCACTGATTGTGCGACAATTGAGGGCTGCTCTGGCTAAGGACCAAGTGGGCGGATGCTAATCAAACAGTGGGAAACCAGTTGGCAAACTGACAGAGTCACCGTCCCTTCAGCTAAAGCGAGTGCACAGTGTAAAAATGCGTAATTAATAGACAAACAAAGCAAACAACAAGCACACATGCAGAGAGTTCAGGAAGGTCGTTAAAGGGACGACAGATTAAAATGCCTGCAAGCAATGCTGTAATACAACACCAAATGACAGAAAGTAAACAATTCAGACCGACCTTCCATACAAATTGAAACGAAATAAACTTGGAGCGAAATCAAAACGAATAAGCACACCAAATACCACGTCGATATAAAATCCCCTGAAGCCTCTTTAGTGTTTAATACGCTGACAGCAAAAGTTCACCAAACAGTCAAACTGATTTAGAGAGTGAGAGAGAAGTGATGACAGCAGCAATAAAGACTTACATACACATTTATAGCTATACAGAAAGAGTACATGAGTAAGTTAAGTATTTATTTCTTAAAAAGACTTTTAGCTTTTGAGTTGTATGATTAGGAAACACATTAGAAAGTCTCAAGCGTGTTCAATTTATGTTCTTTTTTAAGATCTTGTAAACAAACATAATGGTTCAAGCCTGCTTTTTGCAATTAAAAAGCGTTGTATCAACACCAGATCACCAACGCTATAGCCGCACTTAAAATCATTAAGTGTGTTTTTGCAACATTATCAACATAAAATCCAATTTTGTTAACTGTGATACACATACAGCCAGATGTCAGCAAAATGTCATAAAATCTGTGCGCGAAGCCATGTGATTATCGTGATTATTATTGGGCATTAGCATGACAAATATCCCAGGGGCATTTTAGATTGTCAACAAAAATTACAATAAAGTGAAAGTGAAGCTCATGGCGATGGAATTGTGTTGATAAAATGACTAATCTATTGCATCACCAAAAAGCGAGTTGAGAGAAACTCAATTGATGCTATTTGCAAGAAAGCTAATGATACATTGGCAACTGTTGTTATTCCTGTTGCAAGTAATAAACAGCAACAACAACAGCATTGTGGCTAACAAGTATTATTAGATCATTAGTCTGTTCGTCCAACATACACACATAAATGTGACAAAGTGTGTTTGCCTGTGTGTGTGTGTGTGTTGAAAAGATAGAACCATGCTCATTAGCCCATAATGTGTTTGAACCGCACAGTGTTTCATCTGTGTCTCTGTTATTTTTTATTTCTTTTTTGGGTTTTTTGGTGTAAACAAGTGCGACGATTGCAAACACAAATAACTGACCATAGAGATCAACATGAAAATGCAATTAACACGTTAATGTCAGGTTGAAATGACCGCCGAATGCCGCAGGCCACGCTTCGTGGCCACATTAATTTTTCGTTTCGCATTCGCTCTTGACACAACATTTTTGTTGCCTAACACTGGGCGCTAAGCAAATGCACACAGAGAGAGAAACAAATGTGTTAATATTATTAGAAAAAAATATAATCAAATCTATTAATTTCCAAAGTTCTTTAATATATCATACTTATAAGTACTTTAAAGCATTTGACCTTAAGCTCTTTTTCTCTAATGCTCCATTGTATGTTTCACAACAGTTGGATTATTTTTATTGTTTAATTTTTTTCTATGTTTTCATGTTTGGCACACACACACACACAAGTGGAAACATATGCTTACAACCTTATTTAATTAACAAGTCGTTAATGACAACGAGGCGACCAGAACGACTTTCGGACCATTTTATTCACTAATTGCATTACAACCTGTAGAGCGAAAAATGCAAAATATAAAAACCAGGAAAACAACACAAAAACAATCACAACTATTTCCACGATTCCGCGAAAAAGGATCTCTAATTATAACCACAGTAGTGGGGCTGCATGCAAAATTGGTTTGCTTTGTTTTCCACGCTGCTTGCTAACTGCCACAGAGTGGGGCAGGTAAAAGGTAAAAGCGAATGCATAACAGAATTATGCCGTTACATAGCATAGATGCGGTTTATAGCTGCATAGCCCTGCAGCACCCATTCAGTTGATGAGGTGATGTTGTTTTGTTGCTGGCTGCTGTGATTTTCTAATTAGGCAAAGCTCGCAGACCATTTGGTGTTGCCACCAAATGCGCGTTGCAGCAATTTACGCACGCCACAAGGGGTGTGTCTATGTGTGTGCGCGAAAAACTATCCCGCATTTTCAGCAGCAGCATTTGTATTACGTACGTAAATGAACATTGAAATATATAAAAGCGTTGCTGTTGCTATTATTGTGTCCATAGTTATGACGAATGCTGTCGACAAGTGTCTTTATGGCCAAGAGACTAGATTTTCCCCATGCACATTTTGTGGAAAATTACGTTCGCCAAAAAAATGTTGCCTATCTAAGAAAAGCCTATCCATATCCCCACTCACATTTTTCTCTTTGCCTTTCTCTCTTTCAATGAACCACAAACTACGTATAATAAATTCAAGGAGCTCAGTGAGGTGGAGTTTTTTTTTTCTGCCACAGGTTTTCTGGCAAAAATTGCAATATAAAGATAAAGGAGCGAAGGAAAGATAACAGACCCAAGCAAAGATATGTATGTAAGTATATATTTTTGTTTGGTATACCCTTGTAGAAGTTGTTTGAACTAAGTCGGTGATTATGTTACTGATTAAAGGAGGTTCAACGTTAACACGAAAGAGGCTTGCACCTATACTACCGCTTACCAATTTAAGTTTCAATTAAAAAACATGCAAGAACGTAATTTTGCCAGAGTATTTTCTTTTCGATGTATTAAAAATATCGCATATCTCTGGTTGTATTTGTATATTTAGGTAAGTGTGAAGGCTCTGGCCACAACATGTAAGGAGTGTGCATGTGTGTGTGTGTGTGTTTGAGTCCTTCTCACGCACAAAAGCTGCACATGACTGAGCCGCGGTAATCTCAGGCGATTGGTGAACGGAGAAAAACGAAAGAGACAAAATAAAGAACAACAAAAATTGCGTTGAGTTGTAAATGCCACGCAGGGATTTACGTTTTCATTACGTTTGTTAAAAAGAAAGAAGATGAAGGCCACCTGCTCGTAAGGCTGCCCTTTCTGCCAGATTTTTATATATATGCATGTCCTGCTTGCTCTATATATATATACATATATACGAGTTAAATTGCTGTGCACATTTGCTGGTCGCTTTTCGTGTGTAATTTATGCGCTTTTTGTCTTCTTCGCCCACGCACCTCCTGTCGCGCTAGGATTCAGTTTTCGGGGTGCTGAAGTACGAGCCGTAAGCGCTGCATGCGGGCAAAAGCTGAACTTCGACGACGTTGTCCCTCCTCCGTGTTGCTGGCAATTTTTCATAAAATGTCTGGCCAGGTCTGTCGCTCGCTTTGATCCTTTGTGACACTTTAACGGCTGCGAGTCTGGTGCCTTCAGGAGAGCCTACAACGCAGCTGCAGCATCGGCCGACCGTTCGGCTACCCGTTCAAAAAAGATTGAGCGCCCACGCAGAAATTAAATTTAATCGCTATGGAACTTTGGCCAAGCAACCTCCTAGGCCCCACCCATGACAATATAAGCACATGATGGAGGAGAGCCCACTCTCTCGAGAGGGTAATAAAAAAGTCCCAAGTTTTTGCTGTTGCTGCTTGTTAATGTGCCACTTGTGCTGTGCTCTGCTGTTCCGTGCTGTGTTGTACCGTTAGCTGTTAGCTGTAAGCAGTTAGCTACTGGCTGCTGGCTGCTGACTGCTGGCTGTTGGCCCTCTTCTTACTTGGCCAAGTGGCAACTTCATCATCGCGGACAGCGCGTTTTGAGTTTCAATCTCAAGCTGCCATAATTGTATTCAACAAGCTGTTGTCGCTTCAGACTCATTTACCTTACCTCGTCGCCTTCACCTGGCTAGTGTATCCATGCAAATAATTTTTGTATTTTTCTCATTTTAACCTCGCTGTGTATTTACATACTTACATACATATATATATAAGCTACTTCCCACACTTGTTCCTAACGCGGTTTTTTATGCAGATTACGAAATTTATTAGCCGAGTTTCTTCATTTTGTGCTTGTCTCTCTACGTGTTGAAGATATTGCTTTAATGTGCTTGAGTTTTAATTCGCTTACCTGTAATTTACAGCGCTTGCCTCCAAGACAAAGCATAATAATTTTTTCTTTTTTGTAGGCACACATATCTCAAATTGTACTTTATACTAAATGAAAGTCAAATAAAGTTAATATCAAAGAAGACAATCGCTACACGTGAGGGGTTGACTAAGAAAATACATAAAACATTAATGTTAGGAGAGTAAAGAGTAAAGGTAAAAACCTACATGGCGTATACGTACTGCTCACACATAAAGAACTTCAGCATACCTTTCCAGTCAGCACTCAAGGGTCTCTCCATTCCATTATAAGCCCACTAACAATATAATTAATGTGCTTATTGACAAGTTGGCTTTTATGTAGATGACATGTGGGTCGCAGTTACAACACGCAAATCTGTATATTAATTTGGCTGGAAATGCAATAATTACATGGTTACATGAGTCCCGTTTCCGAAGCATTACTCATTTGTTCATTGTCCAATTGCTACGGCCTTCATACATATGAATACTGTTGCATGCAACATGTTGCTGTTGCTGCCATGTCTAAGCTCCTGCTAACACCAACAACCAATAGACGGTTTGTTGTGTTAACTAAACTCAAGTATGGCAAACACACATGTGTTGTAAGTTTGACTTGTTCAACGGTTGATGAGATGTTAAGATTATGTTAATGAGTTCATTAAATCACAAGAAGCAAACCAGCAGTAAACATAGCATACAGACATTATTGGATATCTGGCTAATTTAAGAGTAGACAACTAACCGTCCAACTGTTTTGGCCCAAACTAATTTGGTATTGACAGCAGCTAAATGATTTTCTAACAATTGTCTTTTCGAGCATAATCAATGAAGGAGGTTTGTGTGTAATTTCTTCCCTTTTTGTTTTTATAGATATGTTCTGCAGTTGGCTAATTAGAAGCGACATTAGATGTCAATTATAATGAGCGGAAAAATAATGGCTTGACATTTATTTTCGACTAACTGTAAGTGACTAGCAGGTGAAGTTAATTATTTTTGCTTAACCTTGCCACACACCGATAAAAGATTCTTAGAAACGTGTAAATATTTTATTAATTAAAGAATTCTTCAAAGTTCTGGAAACTATATTAAGGTTTACCTATGGCATAAGTAAAAAGTTGAACAAAACAATCACAAAACTGGTCTGACTTTGAAAACTAAGCTCTTAAAATATTACCTATGCGCTATAGTTATAAGTTTTAATTAAAAACTGTCATCAAAAACTTTTGCCTCTCATGCTTAAAGCCTTATCAGTTTACCGAAAGCCCCAACAACTTTCAGGTAGGTAATTTTAAAGTTTATCGTACAATTTGCTGCTTTTTATATATAATAAAATTGTATTTAAAATATGATTTTAAAAGTTAGAAACAAAATTAATATCTAAGAACATTCCCCACTTACCAACATTAATAAAAAACTAATTCCCATTTGAATACCAGTAACTAAAATCCGCTTTTCTAATATCGATGTAGTTTTGCTGACATGGTACTTGGCTGCAAATAATTTTCAACTTGATCGATTTGTGATTTATCAAGTGTTTCGATTTGATGGCATGGAAAGGTGTGTGAATTTTACACACCCACAAACACACACACCTGCACTAAACAAAAGCCAGATGAGCATAACGCACACACGCACACATACACAGGTAACCAAACACACACGTTCAGCTGCACCCGCACAGGATAATGATATGCAAATAGCATGCGCTTTTCAGTGGCATGCGAGCATCTGTGTGCGTGTGTGTGTGTGAGTGTGTGTGCACTGCCTTCTGTCTCTGTTTGCAGCCAGTCACCAAAATCCCCAGAAAACACCATTTCAATCTCAGCTGAGTCGTGCTGAGCTGCCGCAGTCAGCCGGTGAAGCCAGATGCACAGACACAGACAGTCACAGAAACAGTCAGAGAAGAGAGGGTTGGGAAAGCGTGGAAACCTAACAGACGACAGTCACATAAATAAGTATGTGCACAGACATACTCGCATTACCTGCTGGTAATGTTGCTGCTTTTGCTGCAGTGCTGCAGTGCTGCAGTGCTGCGATGATGTTCGATGTTCGTTGTAAAACTACAGATAATCAAAGTCATTAATGTGTGGGTTGTGATTTCATCATGCCATCCACCCACAACACACCCAGTTTTTAGCACCTCAAAACGATTGAATTAAAAGCCACTTCATGTGCGAGTTTGTCGCAATACCAACATACACAGTTGGGTAATAGCGTACAGCATGGTGGCTAATCAAATGCAATTTGTATCACTGGCTGACCCAAATGTCACAGTTAGAAATAAGAAAAATCAAATGCAGCTGCTTATCATATTTTACACATTTTTAAACTGTTTTCCGTCGTCAGATTTTTGTCATTTTTATTTTTACTTATTTATTTTTTTGTAAGGTCAATTTTAAATTATACACTTCCGCTTCCGTGCTTCGCTTTACGCTCGATTGACGTTGACTGCCAATGGCCAACTTACCTGAATATCACACCCCTGCTGCCGTACCCTGCTTTCCGGCGTTTCCCCTTGCCTAGTCGAGTTGTTTTGCCTTGCTTGCGAGCTCTGTGTGTAAATATTGAAATCGATTCAGGTTTTCACAAGCCATCTTCGTCTTTGGGTTCCAAGCAAGGCCAGCTGACTGCAGCCCGTCTGTTCTACGGGCCTGGCCGAGTCTTGCGGTTACGTTCACCGCTTGTTATGCTTCATGTTTGTGCCAAGTTGTTGTCGTCTTCTTCCTTGCCATACTGTTAGCTGCTCCTGTTTGCTTCTGGCTGGCTGGCTGCCTGGCTGACTGGCTGGTTGGCTGCTGCCTTTGCCTGTTTATGCAAGTAGATTACGGTGTTTGGTTCTGATTATAAATCATCTTTATAATCCGTAAATCGTGTTTGGTTAACATAATGGAATAAATTTATTTTATTTATTGCAGCTGTAAGTTTTAATAAGATTTCTTCACCAATCGCTTGTCGCTTAAACGAATCGGGGTTGTGGTTGGGCTTCTCGACTTCCCTCGCTTCCTCTCTCCCTCTCGCTCTCACGCTCTGACCATTTAACTTTTTGCTGCCTACTCGGCTACGTCAAGCATTTAAGTTCAAGTGCACTTAAAGTGGGGGAACAGTTTGAGTTGCTGCTTGCCGCTTAACCCTTAGGCCCTTCCTACTTGTCCCTGTGCTGCTCTTTGGCTCTGCTCTTGCAATTATTGTAAATTGCTCAGTGTCATTTACACACTTTCCACGCATTTTCGCCGATTCAAACTGCTTGTGCTTTTTTCTGCTCATCTTATTGTTTTTTTTTTTTTTCTTGGCTCCCCTCGGCGCCATTGCCGTTTGGCTCTCGAGCGTTGTCACTTGCTTATCTGTGCATTGTACTACTTCTTGTGCTGGCCTCTCCTCAAGTATGCGTTCTCTTGTTGTGTGTGTGTGCTTGTGCTGGTGCCAACATTTACCAACCTGCCCACAAAATGGCATCGCTGTGCAGCATTGCTTCACTGCAGCTCATTAAACGCATGCACTGTAAATTGTAAATATATATATATATATATATATATATATTGTACATGCACATTGTATATACAAGGGGGCGTGGCATATGGCAAAAGGACATGATTGTGTCTGTGTGTATAGTAAAGCTGTTCGCCATAGTTTTGAGCCAGGTGAAAGCACTTTAAGAATACAAAAGTAAGCCAGGCGAGCGGCAAGAGACAAGCCTGTGGGTGTATATGTGTGTGTGTTTTGTGATATATTGCACTTTAGCACCAGTTGGCCACACACTTAAAGGTGATAATGTGAAACCCTTTGGGGGATTACTTAATGCACAGCAGCAGTTTGTTTACCAATGCATTTTATGCTTTGCAACCGAAAAGAAAGAGTTTGGTCAAAACCTTAAATGCGGTCTAGACCTGCTGAAAAATGTTGAAAAATGTTTAAATGTTAGCTCAACAGCTTGTGTTCAGTTTTTAACTAATTAACTAACAGACAATTGAGAAACATGCTCATATTTTATATTCCTCTAAAAAGCACTTAACCAACATCAAGGGCACCGAATTGCTAACGATGAATATTTCTAAAAAATTTCAAAACGTATGAGTATAAAGAATATATATATATATATTTAACGACTTTTCGGGGAAAGAGGTGTAGTACACAGTTAGTGGATGCCACACTCACACACAACACAAACATAAGTGCGCTGCGTTAGGGCCAATTTATAGCTGTATGTGTATTTGTGTGAATAACATTTGGATTTTGAGGCGCAATTTACCAGCAAATTAAAGCGCACTTTTATCACAGAGCGAATAAACGCAACACACACATAAACTTTCTGCCTTAATGAGAGTAAATATTCATATGTTTTTGTGCGTTTTGTGTTAGCGGCTCTTCTTAGGCTTATACCCTCTAAAAGAATACAAAATTTAAAAACTGTTTTCCTACGACACATCCATCTTTAATTTTATCTTTTCAGTGTTATAAATATTATTACACAGGGTATCCAACCCATTCAGCACTCCTCAAGCAAGCAATAAATATTTGTGTGTTGCCTGCTTTCAAATTGAAAAAGTTTTTTTTTCAGGCTTTCCGCTAAAAACTTTTGGTTGTGTTTCTATGCAATTTTTTGAGAGAAAGAAATGACGTCTCCCATGCATATTGAAGAGCTCCGCAGACCCCTATGGCTAGGGCTGACATTAGTGCACTGATTTGTATACTTCTTAGCTAGCTAGCTGCAGCTAGACTTCAAAAAATGAGTCTTCATTATGCTCATGTTTTAATTTAACATAATTTGCAGCTTTGTGCGTGCCAAACTAATTAAAAACTATTTAATATCTGTAAACATCGGCCAAGAGCCTAAACTGTTGTTACCAGACAAAAAAAAAAAAAAAACAAGGAAAAACTATTGCAAATAAAACTTTGTCGTCTAACTTAATTGCCGCCTCAATGTAATATCTATATATATGTATATACCCTTTTTACCATGTCAGCGGGTGCATCATCAACATCATCAAAAACATTGCCGCTTTCCTCTCTTTCTGACTGTTTACTTGTGTATGCTTGTTGCCAGCATTTTTAGTCGCATGCGCTGCCAAGTACTCTCGGCCCAGTATCGTTTTTTCCCCTCTTGTGTTGGCCTTCTCATTAGAAACGTTGCTATTGCATTTGTACGTGTGGCATGCTCTAGTTTTGGGCTCATTTTGCATGGCGGAAACGCTCTGTTTTTGTGAGCATTCCAATTTGGCTGGGAAAGTCAAAGTTGGCCTGTTAACGGATTTTCGCAGTGGCCCTTGAGGGTCTTCTGATACTTTTAATGGTTTGGCATATGCAACAAACTTTATTTAAAAAAAAATAAAATAACATATTTCTACAATAGGCAACTTAAAAGTAAAACAAAACTTTTAACAAATGCCTGCTTAATTAAAGTTCTAAGCGTATAAGCCATGTTTAAGGACTCAACACTTAAACAAAACTGTTTAATTAGCCTAGACATTAAGTGTTAGTTATCCGATAACCGCACAACTTGGTCTTAATTAAACGCTGAATTATTAAGCTGCTTAATGTTGATTGCATTTAATGGTCAATAACCTAGATACACAGACATGCATCATGGTAAGTTTACATTGGACGAAAAAATAGTACGTGAACAAATGCAGAAGGTAAAATAAACTTTTTAATTGTTTTATGTTTTTCCAAGTTTTTCGCTTAGTTCGTGCGCTTCGTCTTGATTTTTCTCGTTTCATTTTGTTTGTTTATTGGTTTGCTTTCTGGAGCACACAATGATTCTTTATTTACAGCTTTTGCAGCAAATGTGGCGTATGAATTATTTATTGTAAGGGTGCAAAACAGTTTTATTGAAAAAAAAACTTTTATTGATTGCAGAAACCGTTTGATGTTTTTATTCACATTTTAAAGTATCTAGTTAAGACTCCACCAGACAGACAGTTACTATATAATTTCCTCAGTTTGCCTTGCTTCTATTTACTGTTTCAATGTCAATGTAAATACCTCGATTCGCTATGCGCTAACAACAACAACAAGAACAAAAAAAAGTTCGATGCCAATAAGCCAAACGTGAACTGTGCAAAACTTTTTGTCTACGTGGCAGCGGAAGTCAGTGCTATAAAAAATCAAATACTTAAAGCGGAAATAACAACACTTCTTGCAGATGTTTCGTTGGCAAATATCCTTGCTGAAAACATAAAAATGACTTTTATTTACCTGTTCAAAACGAATCAAGAAACTTTAAAGCTTTTCAAAGTACAGGGTATGTAATTGCATACATACGCCTTGAATTTAAAAATAGTTACAAGGCTGGAGCAAGTGTATGGGTAACTTATACGAGCTTTGTGTCAATTGTCCTGATGTGCAGCAGAGCGGAAGTGCAAACTGCTGTGAAACCAGAAAAATACTGCAATTCGCAATCTTCGACGAGAGCTTTGGTTGGCCAAAAGTGTTTTAACCCTAACGGACACATACACAGCGCTCTGCATTAATGTGTAATTGTAACTGTTCCGCCCACTTTACAAGCTTACTGTATGTTTATATATATATATAGATATTTTTATCCTTGTCAAGTGGGCAGACAACGCATAAAAATTCTACGCAAAAGTACTTTTTTTTATTATTTTTTTCTTTTCTTGCAATAAATTGAAATGCGCTTCGCTTCGTCGTCTGCGAGTGTTTGACCAAAAAATTACGACATCTACGCGTTTTATTTATTGGATCGCTTGCCATCGTCAATGTTTTATATGTCAATAGAATAGCAGCGAGCTGAGCTCATAAACTCAGTTGTTAAGTATACAATGTTGTACGCTCTGGCGCTTCAATTCAATCTCATGTACTCGGCATTATTAAAACAGCAATTAAATTTAACTAAATTCTGTTCAATTATAACAAAACGGGGCTGGCAAGCTTATCGATGCAAATCAGTGAACCTTTTGCAATTAAATGTGTGAATGCAATTGATATAGTATGCATGTATGTTATGTGTAAATGCAAATTATGATAAAATAACAGATATAACACATATGCGCCTAATAACCAAGTATCTCATTAATCCAATTAAGCTAAATTAATTGAAATGCAAATCGACTAATGAGCACGCTGCATTGATTTCTCTATACAACGAAGGTCGCTTTGGGAGCCATTGCATTGGCTTGAAAGGAGGTTGAAGTGCATTAAAATATGTGTCTGCGTGTGTGTGTGTGTGTTTTAATGGCATGTCACGGCAAATTATACGGCTGTAGAACATGCACACGCCGTGTTTTGCCATTGATGAACCATTCCGATAAGCTGCAAGACCGCTCCAAGCACATAGTTGTGACGTCACAAAGCGCGACAAGTGTTGCGGGGTAGGGCATGTAGAAAGTCAACGATAATTCACTCAAAACGCATATGCATGTCCTTGTGTTGTAAGTGCGGCTAGAAGTGATGTATAGTATTAATTTTCATGTGGTAATGTTGTTAACAAGCTTATGTCCTATAATTTACGCACTAAGCACTTAAAAAGTTGGGCAAAGTAGGCAACTCGTATTAAAATTTCCATCAGTTTAACTGATAAGCATGCAATTAATATATCCTATATATTTTAAAAACTACTTTTGCTTCTATATCTTCATTGCATCTTCTAGAAGCGTTTTAAATCCTTAAGTATTTAAAAAATGTACTAAGACTATGCTTTAATTGCTCAAAAGGCCTGCTGTTCGTGGTCATAATCAATAGTGACATAAATATTAACATGTCCCACTTCGTGCTCGTGCGTAAGGCATTATTATTCCAGTTTTAAACCCCTGCTCAATGCCACTCCCTCCCTCCTCCCACCCTGTGGTGTACAACCACTGAACAGGTCGACCTACCTACCTACCTACCAGTTGTGTCTGACTGCAGAGAACTGGGTTAGTCCGGCACATGGTCAACTTGGCATGGCATCAAGTTTGGGAATGTCCAAAGGGCAAACTGACCGAATACCACGAGCACACGGAACACGGAGCAACTCTAGTCACCTGTGTTTAATTTAAATACGTGTGGGGTGAAGCACACACTAACACATACATACACATCTGCATGCATAGCATTTCTCAGCAGCTTACTATTATTAGATATTGTGATTATGCCTTATGCCCTTTGCAATTATAAACATCTCACTAATAGCAAATTGTACCATATGCATATGAGAGAATGCAACGATATTTGTTGTTGGTTTTTGTTATAATTGTTTAATATGTTGTTATATGAACTTTGAGTTTCAATTGTCAAACGATTTAGTATTGTACTTCATTGCAGCCACAAATGTCGGTTGTTTGGTTCGGCCGCACGTGTTAATTGATTTTTCGAACTCGTTAGCTTAAAGCTAAATTTGCATATATAATTTGGGACTTTCAATTTAATTGTATATATATTTTAAGATCAGTCTCCATGCCTTTCTCTGTCCAATAAGAATTATTATGGCTTTTGTCTTTGCGGTGGCCTTTGACATTTTGGCCAACTTTGACTTTTAAAAGTATGCTGCGTCTTAGCCATAAGCTATTATTGTAAGAAAGACTATAATAATACGCGCTGCCCATATTTTATTAATTTTTATTTTTTTTATAGCCAGCGGACTGTGGTTACACAAAAAGCCTTTTTCCTTGCCATCCTAAATGATTTAATGAGTTTTTGCAAGAACCGCCTCAAGGGTCAAGTTTGCTGTTGTTCTAGAAAGTTTTAGCTAAAATCCTCATCACTTGTCTGAGCAAAAAGTGTTGGCTAATTATCAAAAGACAACAGCTGCGCGTAAAAACTCATTCAAAAGCAGGTAAAACATGAATTAAAGCTTCGGCTTCTTGTGCGGCTGTTGTTGCCATTGTTTCCGCCCCAAAATTCCAGCATAGAGATTTATCAGCCAAATGTCACCACGAGTGAAAATTTATATGCTCATTGTATTGTGCCGGCTGCGACAACTGATCGCTAGAGCCAAAGGCAGACTTCCTAAAGCCAGAACTCCTTCATCTTCATCCTATAGCCATTTCCAAGTCGCAGCATCTTCATTTGCATGAGTGTGTCTTATGTGCATGTGAAGCTAGGGTAGGGAGTAGGTAGTACAGCGAATTAGTGAAATGTACTTGAGATTCCCATGACTGTCACTGAGCTAAATCGTTCTTCTTCTCCTGCTCCTAGACACAAACACATTCAGTACTTGGAGTCTAGGAGCATATACTCTTGCAGTTGATACTCTTAAATGTGCTGCTGTGCCTGCTGTCGGCTTCCGGCTTAAGCGACGCTCTGTCGCTTCCATTTTCATAGTCATTGCCTTGGCATTAGAATCTCTCTCTCTTTCATTCTCACTTTGTCTTTCTAAATGTGTGTGTGTGGGTATATAAATTAACATAATGTTTAAGTATGTGTGACAAGCGACTTCTGGGTTTCAGTTTACGTGAATTTATGTTCCTTTCAAAGTGTCTATACGTATGTATGTATGCAAGTATAGTGCGCCGTTTGCAATTAAAATTCGTTAGCAATAAAAAAAAGATATATGTATATATATTGAAGTACAATGTATACAACTTAATGGTACAATTAATTGCGATTGCAATCAATAAAAAAATTAATGCTGACTTCCGTTTTAGTTACAGAACCTTTCAAATCTATACAAAGTTCATAAAACCAAACTGATTTTAACTTTAACATCTCCTTCTCCAGCTACTGTTTGATAGCTATGCCAATACGAGTCGTATGGTCGCAGGTAACTGATAAAATTTATTACGCATGCGACACGCGTATTTCATTTTATTTGCTTGTTTGGCGCGTTATTATCGCCCAACGTGGCGTATGATTAACATAAAATGACAGCACCCCCAAAAAGCACACTACCCACCAGCTACATACTCCTCCTTATGCATGAAATCGGCCTCCAACTCCAGCATTCGCTATCGGAATTTGGCTTTTCATCTGATTAACATAATTTTCTGCCATATTACCAGATCGACGGCATAGCCCTAGCCAAAAACAGGCAATGCAGATGATTTGGTGTCTGCGGTGTTACATAACACAGCACAGAGGCTTTTCCGCCCGAAGCTTTATCTGCATATACTTTGTGTATATATATATGTTTATGTACATATATATATATATTTTATGTTACGTGTACTGAATATTATCGCCTTAGATCATCGTTGCGGCCACCCAAAAATGCACACTTCTTTATTTGCTACACCGAACTGTTAAGAATTGAATTTATGCTTTGCTTCACCTACGAAACGATTTGTGTAAACCTGTTTTGTTTGAGTGTACTATGTTGCCACAGCAAGTGCCACAATTGCGTATTTAACTTTTAAAGACCTGGGCCACTTCACGGAGTGAGCACACGGCACAGGTAAAAACGCATTGTTTTGCGCCAACTTCTGCTCCCGCTTTAACTTCTATTCATGCGCCTGTCTGTGGTGTACGCATGGCTCGATGTGGAATGGAATGAATGAATAGGTCGCTGTTTCTGTCTGTCTATGTGAGAAATGGTGTGCGTGTGTGTGTGGGTGTGGGTGTGTGTGAATGGCAGTATTACACGAAGACACAAAAGCGAACATGGCAGCATTACTAACGGTTCACAGCGCCAGCCAATCAATGAGATATTGTGTGCGTATTCCATGCACAGTGGGTGTGCGTGTGTGTTAACAAAAGTCGCTAGAAAAAAGCCAACGGAAACTAAAACAAATTGCAACAAAACGCTTGAGAGACAAAGTGCAGTCGCAACGCCCAACAATAACCAAGGCTGTTAGGTTGGGATTTTCCAACATTGAAAAGCAATAAATTCCTAATTGTAGTCACTTCGCTGAAAGAGCACCAAAGCACATAAATGTATTTATACTCACTGAAACACACACACACACACACACGTACGAACACAACCATCTATCAGGGCACATCTTTTGATTTATTTATAATACGGCATTAGAAGCTATTTCAATTTAACTTCAATGAGCCAATTGCAATTGGATTTATCAGCACAATGCCAATGCGAACGTGTATGTGTATGTTAGGTTTTTGTTTTAATGTGCGTGAGATATTCAGAAAGGGCATTAAGGCAGCAACAATTTAATGCTTGAGCTCAACTTAAGTCAGGCATCATGACAGTTGAGTTTGAAATGGAAAAAACACTTGAAAAAAATGTTAGAAAGATTCTAAATTGTGCCAAGTTTTAATATTCATTTTTGTCATAAGCTTATTCAAACCATCACTTTAGCTTTAACTTTTACTTATAGTAGTGATAAAGTCAATTCAAAATGCATTTCGACCTAATAAAAGCCTCAAAGTTTCCACTCGACCTTTTTCCAAAACAACTCAGATTGATTTTTCATGCAGAAATTTTGTTTTAATCAATTTTAAATCATGCAAACGACTTGGAAACTACTATAACTATCACTAACTAGCAAACAATAAAGAGCAACTGAAGCAATTTGTGTCACCAATTAGTAAATAAGCAAGTCGCCAAGCAAACAGGTCAAACAAGCTGGCTTACATTGTGCCACAAAATGAGCAATTGCAGTTGTATAGTTACTGTAGCTAACAAGGACATGGATATGCAAACAAGAAGGACATGCCTAAGTGCACCAAGGCTCTAAATATGAGGCAAGCAAACAAGAAACACGAAACATGACTGAGCCGCCTTCCTGCTTCGCCTGACGTTGATGATGATGATGTGGACATTGTTTGGCTGAAAACTGAAAACTGAAAGCTGAAAGCTGTTGACATGTGACAGTTGCCTTGAAGGTATTATTACACCATTACGCATGCACTTAAGGCTTTCATTAGCTTGTAGATTGGCGCTATTTGGTAGGTAATTACGATGCAGGGAGAGAAACGTTAGAAGCTCATTGCACAAATCCAAATGCAATGAGCTCTGCTCAGCTCGGCTCTAGAGCAGACAAAAGCAAAACCAAAAAGGGACAATCACAGAAGTAGCATTGACTGACTGACTTGTTGGCAGACAGCCCCGTTGACAGTACCAGTCTCAGTCACAGTCTCAGCACCAAGTTCCCTGTACCCAGCTCCCAGAACCCAGTTCCTTCTAAATGGCTGACCGAATAAACGGAAGTCACTTCAGTCAGTGCCTGTCGTTTCTGCTCGAGATTTGAATTGGCTTTCACAATGTTGTTTGCCTCGGCTAAGCCCCCAAAAAAACAAATCTCTTACCTCTCTCACACTCTCTCTTACTGGCCAGCACAGCCCGTCCAAGCGTCTGCAACACGCAAATGCAATTAACACGCCAGCAGACAGAGCGGAAATGGAAAGCTGCTGGCCAATGATGGCCAACTCATGTGGCTCATGTGGCTCATCTGGCTTTTTCATATGGATTTCCAAAATTGGCCCTACTGCATTTTTTTTATCTTCGTTTGTTTGTAGGTATTTTTTTTGTTTTGGGTACGTAAATTATATGTCTGACGGCCCAAAGTCAATTAGTTTCAAATTAAGTTTTTATGAGTAAATGTTGAATGTTGACTCAATAGTCTCTAAATGGCTTTCAAAGTCACCCCAAAACATTATTTCATTTGGCAATAAACGACTTTTATGTGATTTTAAACTGGCCATTTGAAGCTGCAACTAAGCGATATAAGATTAAGGGAGGTGCAAACAAAGACCAGACAGAATCTAATGCGCACGACTGACTCTTTTCCCCTCTCTTTGTGCCTCTCTCTGTCTTACCAGAATAAAAGACAAAATAATTTAAGCTAGAAAGAGTAAACCAACAACTGTGCCACCTGCATGCTGCTAAAGCTTTTAATACCATCTATCCAATGGACTTAATGGGCTTTAAAGTGTTTAGTGCGAAAGGGGTCAGAAAATATCAACAGAAATTATGCTAGGACTAACGTATGTTTATTTACACGAGAAGTAGAACTATCGAGATTTATAGATTAAGGTTAATTAACGATATGAAACTAAGATGGTTTTTTAAATACTGTTAATACAGTTATAAATATTGTAAAGGGTATCTTAAACGTTAGCATGCTTAACAACATTATTTGCACTAGTTTCGTTTGCCTTTTAGCCTCAAGCCTGAACGAAGAAAAGAAGAAAACGTTTTCTGCTTTTGTCGCGTTTTGCATTTCATTCAACGCTCGTCCTGTATCGGGATATCTTTTATCTTTTTTATTTGCGTTTTCATGCCCAATTCACCTTGCCCGCTTTTGGCCAGCAATGAGACAAAGCTCACAGAGATGAGTATTTCCACGATTATCCATTCAAATGGAAGCGACTTAAACATTTGCATGATCCAATACCAATTTCAACTTGAATGCCACAAAGAGTCTAATTTTAAGCACACTTTAAGTGAAACCTACCAAAATACTATTCATTTCTCTTTGCTAAGCATTTTTTTTATCATTCCTTTCATATGTCAACTTGAAACTTTTAGGTTTTTTCCATCATTTTTTGTTATATATTCTTTTGAATATTAAAGCTGTATAGCTGCAAGTCATGACCGTATTAGTGTTGCCTGACATTCCACAAACAACACTCACACTTATTTCTACCATACACACCGACAAACAGTCACTCATCCACACACACACACACATATGTATACAAATGCGTTCCTCATTGAGTGCAAAAAGCATTGTCCAGCACATAAACCATGTTGCAAATGACCAGACGTGAGCCCTCCATTAGTCCGCCTGACCGGTTGCTGGCCCCAACCCCTTAACTTACACCCTCACTTTACCATCCGCTCTTTTGGTAACCCTGTAAACGGCCCGGATCGGTGCGGGCCAAATGAGCCTTGTTTGTTGCCTCATTTTTGAAACCTAGGCAAGAACAATTTTTGTTCTGTTGTTTTGCTGCTGTTGTTATACCCTGTAAATATATAGATTCTAAGATTAAAGATATTCATAATTGCCGGATATGATTCGTATCACAATTCGAACAAATTATTCTAAGCCTTTTAAGGTTTTTCCTACCATTAAGTTTTAACAGCCGTTTAATGAGTATGTTAATGTTGTTCAGTTAAAGGTATATTATTTCCTTGTTGTTGTTGCCGCTGTTGGCGTCTGTTGTCTATGTCGTGCCATTGCTGCTGCACCTATTGTTTGTTCCACTTGACCACTAAAGCATGGTTTTAGGCGCTAAAAGCTAAACACCAAAATTCAGTAAAAACAGCTGCTACTTCAACTACTTTCGAACCATACCAGCTGCAGAGAAACAGAGTTAAACAGAGAGAGACAGAGAAATAGAGAGAGAGAGCGAAAGAGCGCTGCCTGCAGGCCAAAGCACTTTAGTTTATATCGTCTATATGCAATGCTTGGCCAGGCTAACTAAATGGTAGAATGTGCTGCAACGGTGACTTGTATTTTTTGGGCAGGTGCCTAAAGCTAGTTTTGAGTGGCTCAGCTGCTCAGTTGCGCCTCAAATGCCTCGAATGCCTGAGTTAACTTGCCACTAATTGAGAATTTCCGTTCACACTCTACAAACTTTCTCACTAAACGCCCTCAATGCATTTCAAATGCAATTAGCCTGTCGAAAATATTGCCTTAACTACTTTTTTTTACTTGCCTTATTCTTCTCTGTTTGTCTAAATTTAATTGAACGAGTTTTTTTTCTATTTTAGTTTTGTGATGCCCGCTGGCTCTTTTGATTGATTGAACAAAATAGCCAAAAATCAAAAAACAAAACAAAACATTTCCAAAAAAAGAACCTTGTCTATCTTATTTGACATTGTTTGCGGTTGTTTCATAATGATTATTAGTTGTTGTTGTTTTTGTTGTATGGCAATTTCTATTGACCGCAACGAAATAAACCGCTAAATAAATAATGCACATCACATATGAAATTTTTATTTTAATTGCATTGAATAAAAGTTTAAATCAAATGGCAGCGAATGTTAAATTGATGAACCATTCAATAAACCAAAGGGTGCCAAAGCGTGTAAAATACAATATTCCAAAATATTAATTAAAACTCAACACAAAATGGGGCAAACTAATTACTTGCAATATTGATTTAGTAAATTATTGTTTGCTTTGTTTTCCCAGTGTATAGTTGTATACTTCATGAGACCTTAAACCGTAGACAACAGCTGGTGCAGCCCGAATTCTTAGTTATATCCGCTATAAGGCGCAAGACTGCAGGTGCAGCCGGCATACACAGGCATAAAAGGGATATTGCCACAAAGTGTCAACGGATATTATCGACCAAGTTTGCCAAAGCCAAACACACACAAAATACGTATGTGTGTGTGTGCAAGTCCCTCAAACCACAGCGTATTTATACTTGCTCTCATGTGCAGCACAGTCTAACGATTATAAATGGCAAGTTTGCTAAAATGGCGCTAAAATTTATACCTGCTGCGGCTTTAGCATCTTAGCTCAAGAGCGGAGTGACAAATTAAAAGCACTCTGAGATACTTTGACTTAGCCAGACATTTTTGCCCATCCCTTTTGCAAACGTAGCAATGAAAAGTGTAACTTTGATGCTGACTGTTTGAAAATATATTGAATAATATTGAAAAGTGTGTATGTGTGTGTGTGTGTATTCTGTCTGCTCGTCGTTTATTGGCAAAATTTAAGCGCTGGAACTTTCCGGCCAATTTCACATCGTTGGCCAAATGTTGCTGCTGCTGCTGCTGCTGCAGTCAAACGACTTTGCACGTCTCAGCTGTTTAAATTTAATTTGCTGCGTACTGCAGGCTACAGGCTACAGGCTGCTGCTTTCGGTGGGTAGACATTGCTGCAACCTGGAAGTCTGTTTTTCAGGTCGCCAGAAATCAACATTTTGCCGGGGCGACGTGCACAATCGAAAAAAATGCACACTAGGCAAACACAGAGACAGAACTAAGTCAGTTCAGTTCAAGTCAAGTCGAGTTGAAGTCGAAGTCGAAGTCGCAGTCGAAGTTGTGCACAACACACGGAAGTAGTTACCGTCATGCCAAATATGACAAATGTTGTTGCTTATGCGCTACTTTACCCAACCCTACATGCACTGCTCCATTTCCTTGCTCCGTGGCAACCCTTTACGTAAAGTTTAACTGCACCTGGCTGACACGTAAACTGCATAAATATAAACGCAACATGGAAACGTGCGAGCTGCAAACGGAAAGCAACATGGAAGCCAACTCTGGCAAGGATATTCGTTGAATGACGAGAAACAAGACGTCACAACGAACAGATGAGAAGGCGAGGGCGAAGGCAAAAAGCCAAGAAAGTAAATGGGATTCGGACGAAAGCGGGTAAAGTTATCAGCTGGTGGGCAAGAGAAAAAATTTAAGCAATCCCCAATAATTTGCATTTGCGACAGGTAAGAGAAAAATATATATAAATAAAGAGGAAGAGTAAAGTAGAGAGTAAAATGTTTATCTGATTTGCAGCTAAGAATATGCTTTAGATAAATGCGTTTCGACATATAAAATGTAAAGTCTTTGGCACAGATAAAGTATCAAATTTGCACTTTAAAGTTAGTTCAACAAGCTTAAACTTTAAGCGACTCTCAAAGGAAGTCGATTAAGTTGAATTTTCCCAGCCAAAACATTTGTGGTGCATTTGGATGTGTGTGCATTAAATAATTATAAATTAAATTCAATCAAGTCAGTTTCAGGCCACACTCTGGAACAATATCAAAATTTATGCAAACAAACGGAAACGGAAGTACAAAAGCACAAAAATGCAAAAATCAATAGACATACTTATATTAGACAAGGCAGGAAGCAGAGGCCGTGGCTTAAACTGCACACAGACATACTTTCATACACTTACAGTGATGTCAATAGACTTTGGTCAGTGGTCAGGCTGTGTGTGTGTGTGTGAGTAAATGGAGACAATGCCTGCTGCTTGAATGCTTCGAATGGTATGCAAATCCAGCAAGTTTCAAATTTGCATTTGTCCAAGCAATCGAGCAGCGACGAGTCATTGACGTTGTAGACTAGATTCACTTCCAATTGACACTGCAAACAGATTGCGGTCGTAACTGGAACCATTTAAAAGCATTAAACACACGTAAGATAAGACCGGTTAGCATGTTGTAGTTGGCTTAAACTCTCGACTGTAAGATACTGTCTCAATAGTGTCAAAACTATATGCTCTTGAGCTTTGTTTAAAAATTCCATTCATTTACTTATTGAATTCGTATGGCAATAACTTATTGTCAGCCAGTAAATAGTATCTTTTTGATTTTTCAAAACAGTGTATTAAATGTAGAAGAAACTTACTTTAAGCTAAAATGCTGTTTAATTGTGCCTGACAAACTGTCGATAAATTAAATGTTATGCAAATTTAGAGGCAAAAACAATATAGATTTGACTCTAATTAACCGCCTGTTGATTTGCATAATTATCAAACGTATTTACATTTATGTATTTATTTGTGCGAATAATTAATTGTAAATTTTAGTTTTCTGATAAATTCGCATGTTTGCCAGCAGTTGCTGTTGCTCTCTGCCTGGCTGTTCAGTGTCTAATTTGCATTCACACACTAATTAGCGGTATCTCAATTGAGTTTGCTTACAAATTTTGAGATTTAACTAAGCCAATAAACATACAGATGTGTATGTGTATGCGTATGCGTATGTGTGAGCCATTACCTGCAGCTGTTAGAGCCAGTTAGAAAGCGCCTAATTGATTTATTGCGTAATCCAACTTAGCAAAGCAGACCTCCATTAACTGCTACTCGTACTCGTTGCTTGGCTGGGTGTTGGTATTCACGCAGATTATTGATGGCAGTCAAAGCAAGTCGGCATTCATCAATAGGTATTCGTCGAGGAACGCGCAAAGTGAAGGCGCTCTGTCATTAATGTCAATGGCCAACTCGTTTGGTTTTAACTGCATACGCGCCATAAACTTATAAGCTCAGCGAGTAACTCCCCTCTAGGTTTTGGGAGCAAGATTTATGCAAGCAGCGAAGAAATTTAATCAAACAGCGCAACCCTTTTGAGCCGGGAACACAAAAAAAATATAACAAAAATGAAACTTGCAATTTACAGCCAGAGTGCGGCAAGAAAAGTGACGGGCAGGATCGGTCTAGTCGGCAAAAGTTTCATATTACCGCAACAGAAATGGCCAAAATGCTGCTCGCTCGCAGACACACACACACACACACTCACAGGCACACCCACATTCCGCGGCTCTGGAATGCCAACTAGAATTCACCATTTACCCAAAGTCCATGTGCACTTATATTAAACATACTCGTGTACATTACATACATTGCAGATGTATATGTATGTGTGTGTGTGTGGTAGTCAAAATAAGGCAAGATTTTCCAAATAGCCATGCTAGATGTTTGAGGCATAGTCTTATACATACATACATAAAGTACAGCATCCAGTTTTTGCTGTTTGTTCCCCATTTAAT
The DNA here is from genome assembly GCA_035044725.1 of Scaptomyza caliginosa. Lineage (NCBI taxonomy): Eukaryota > Metazoa > Arthropoda > Insecta > Diptera > Drosophilidae > Scaptomyza > Scaptomyza caliginosa. The sequence continues at coordinate 2,379,859 of JAWNNR010000686.1, forward strand.
GGATGGGGAACAATTTCCATTTCACTTGGCTTGTTTAGGTTAGGCTTTGGTGCGTTCAATAACCAGCAACCAGCAAGGCCAAACAACAATAAAAATGTCGAAAACAAGGCAAACATTAACGGGAAAACAATTTTCATAAATCTAGAATTATTACCAGGCGAAAAGAGAGAGTGTTTTTTTTTTTTGTTTATTTCTTGGTTGCAACAGACTCTGGAAGCAGGCAGTGTGTCCATTGAAGCAACAAATTTTGCACATGAAAAATGGGCGAGAGTAATTTTTTTTAATTCAGTAATCAAGTCGACTTTTGAATATTCTAAGAAAAGCTAATAATACTTGCTTGGTTCTCATATTCTAACAGTTGAAATAGCTTTAAGAAGCTATGAAAATTAAAAAAAATTACTTTCACCCCTTTTACAAATAATTTTAAGCGTTTACGATCCTCACCCATTTACAGAAAGAGTTATTATCAACCCTAAAAACGCTTAAGCTTATTCCTTTTGCAAAATACAACAAGCATATTTTTGCAACGCATTTAACAAACGATATTTTTACCATATATGCGAGTGTGTGTGTTGTTCTCCCGCTGCTTAGGGTTGGTTTTAGATAAATTCCAGGAAGGGCGCCTGATTACATAAATTTTTCGAGTATTTGGCAAACAAGCTGCTCGAAACTTGAATCTGGACTGGGGCTAAGTCAGCACATAAGTCACATAAATCACGCTTTGTGCTTACGAGTAGATATTCGGATGCTAGCCGGGAACCCGGAAGCATTCGCGCATCATCTTCAACATCCTCCTAGTCTCCGTCCACATTTCTGTCTCCTTCTTTGCATTGTCTTTTAATTCAATTTGTGCAATCGGCTTGGTGTTCTTTGAAGTCCACTCAAATTTCAATAATTCTCTTTGCATTAACATCCAAACAAATTACTGAAAAGAAGGATAGAAAAAGATGTGAGCGAGTAAAATCAAGTCAAGTGCGAATCGCAGACAGCACAGCGACACATAGAAAGTGGGTGTTGAGCTGGGTGTGGGTGTAAGGACATCAATTGTCGCGTAAAAAATGAAAATCTATTGAGCCATTTTAGTAACGCAAACAAAAGCGAAACAAACAAGTGAATGAATGCCAGTTGAAAGTTTGAGTGCTTATAGACACACTTTTTGAATGGCTTATCAAAATCTTAAGCTGATGACACTTTCGACCGACAAGTAAAGCAAGACATTTTGCAAAGCGATGAGAGTACAAAAGAAGCATCAGTCACTTGCACACACACATAAAACACATACACATGTGCCTGAGGGAATAAGAAAGAATTATTGTTTGGCTTGCAAAGATTAAAATGCCTTGAATGTGTGTAAAAAGAGTTATGTATGCTCTAAACTATAAATTAGGTTTAGGAGAAAAATCAAATTCCCCTAGCACATGTTTAATTCAATTAGTTTTAGTTCCAAATAATATCAAAAGTGTTTAAAGCTAACATTTTCTCTAGAGCAGCTAGATTATAAGTTTGCTTATACAATCAATGCAATCTAAAGAGCCGTTAATCAAGAGCTTTACGCATAGATTGTGGTAGCATTTACACACACACATCACATACACCGGATTATTTTTGCAATCACAAAATTTTACTTGTACATTGTAGTTGCTGCAGGTGACAGTTGCCTCCATCTAATCTTGTGTGTTCTCTGATATAATGCGTCATGTTCTGAATGGATATTTGCATATGCAAATCAGGCTCTTTTGTAGTTGATTAATTTTCATATAAGCCAGCCATCTTTAGCAGCACAATTTGCAACATCCCTTATTTTGGCATATTGACATACGCTTGCAGCTTACAATTGGTGTTTAATCAAATAAACAAACATGTGTACTTAAGTGTGTGAATGTTTGTGTCACCTGATTAATCGCACAATATTTGTTTACTTAACGTTTTACTCATACTTATTTAAGCTAATTTTCCACAGCAAAAAAAATGCATGCAGATAGAAAGAAAATTCGTTTCTTTAAGGTCATTCGTCTTTACTTCTTTCAGCCATTTTCCATCCCCTTTCATAGGTGGAGTGTCATAAAAACAAAGTAGTATGTGCTTATTGCTGGCCAACAAAACCAAACACTCCAACGAAATTTACAACCATCAATTGGTTCTTATTCAACAAGAGTCCTGCTACCTACAAATGCATAGAAGTTCGAACGCAAAAGTTAACAAAAATCCAATCGAGAACGTTGCTCCCCCTTTACCATCTTTGTTGGACTTTGGCACAGTTCACTGTTTGTAAATTTCCCAGGGGTCTAATGGCGGGCAGAGAAAAGAGTAGAAGAGTATTTGCAGCGGCATAGTTCAAACATTTGAGCTGCTGATTACAAATAATGCCTCTAATCGAATGTCAGTGCGAAATACATCAAAAAAAGGGAGAAAAGCATACAAGAAAACTTTTTGTAACAAATTGAATTCAAAATTTTTTGTCTTATGCACTTGGGCTGCTGGCAACGTAATGTTTCGAGCCTGGAGAACGTTTCTATACAATGCACATTGTATCATTCTGTACAGTTTAAATAACCAGAGAACATTCACTATTAAGGAATGCCACAGATGGTATTCGAGTAGCAAAGCTCTTCAACGATTGCATGAGTTGAAGTATTTGGCCATTATACTAATGAACACTGCCTGCCTTGCCAAGGAAGATGATGTAAGAGTTAAGGAAGTAAGCCTTATGAGCAAATTGCTACAAGTATTTAAGGTCAATGCCGAAGACAAGAAGAGCAAACAAGGAGCAGAAAGCGAAAATGTATCAAATGTCCATCGTTCTGTAAGTTCACATCGCAAATCGTTTCGTGATATAAAAATTTGTGAGTATGAGAATCGATTGCGAGTACATTCAAGACCAGAAAAGATATTTCGCTACTTTGCCACGATTAAAACTAAGAATTCAGCTGATCAATGGGAAATCTATATGACACCCATCGATTTTATACGCTCAATACTGCCAGGATTAAGGCAGCCGGATCATTTGGGCCTCGATCAGTATCGCAAGATGGACAGAGAGAAGGCCAGCAATCTATCATTTAAGGATGTAGACAGGAACAGCATATTCTATAAGCTACGATCAGATGGTTTGCTTACCTTCGGCGACTATTTCTATCTATTGATGCTGATGTCGTTGCCAGAGAGATATTTTGTAATCGGCTTCTCACTGTTCGATGAGCAGGGCACTGGGCAACTAAGCAGACAAGATATGAATCAATTGCTGGTGGGCATCAGAGGCGATGAGTATTTGAAAAGTCACAGTTCTGTGAGCCACTATTTCTTTGGTCCACAACTCGATCAAAAGCTGAGTCTGGAAAAGTTTCTAGAGTTCAAACGAAAGCTATACCAGGACGTTCTCAGGCTTGAGTTTAAGTTGTTGAAAAAGAGGCACAATCTGAACAAAAGGGAGCAGGAGAATACCATCAGCGAGCTGTGCTTTGCCAAGGTACTGCTTACATATGCAACGATGCCAACACACAAGAAACTTGAAACGCAAAAGCGCATCAATAAAAAGTACAAGAAGTCCAAAAATGGCATAACATTGGAAGAGTTTATGTCATTCTTTAAGTTCATTGAGAATATATCGGAAATTGATATGGCTCTGACATTTCATTATCTGGCTGGTGCGGATATATCTCGCAAGACTCTAAAGCATATTTCCGATCTCGTTGTTGGAGTTTCTCTATCTACGCGCGTTATCGATATAATCTTCACAGTGTTCGATACCGATCACAATGGCATAGTGGGACGCAACGAGTTCATCAATGCTTTGCGATTTCGCATGTCGCGTTTGCAACAGAAAAATTCCATTAAGCTGTCAAATCTGTTTGGAATCGTATTAAAGTGTGCGGAGGAAACATTGATCGTATGACGTAATAAATTTTTATCGCTCGAGAATGCAATTTGTTCCACATCCTATCCACATACACATTAATGTCCTCTCAAATACTTGAAACCGCCAACACAAAGCCAGCGAGAGATAGAGCAAAAAAAGTTACCTGCTTTGCCAGCTTCTCGCACTGCCAAGCACTGATTTGATGTATTTTTGTGAGCTCTCCACTCAACTCCTTTGAGGATAAACGCTTTTAGCGAAAAGACATCACGAACGTAAAATTCGTAGCAGAAAGCCAGGTGCACCACACACTTCAACCACTATCGGTTTGAGCCAGGCACACACACACAAACACACACACGCATCCGGAATCGCGAGTCGCGCAAAAGCGCAATGTGTTTGCTTTCAAACTTCAAACGCTTTGCCACCCACAATATTCGCCCACACATTGAGTCAAAGCAAAGACAACAAAAATCTATTTCGTTGTTTCTAAACTAAAGTTGCGTACAACTGAAGTAAAACTCAAAAACATATATTTATACATGACTTTCATGTATGTACACAAAGAAAAAAGGTTTCGTCAAGCAAATGTCATCAAGCCGATTCTGTTAAGGATACACTTGTGCGAATGTAAACGTTTTATTGTTAAAGCAATAACTGTTTGCTAAATAGTATTAAATTCCTGTGACAATTTTGGGTCACCTCATAATTGAGAGAGCAGCAAGAGAATTTTAATAATGCCATAGCATGTGTATGGCATTTCCGACCACAAAAATAATAGTAAATACACTCGCAACAGAAGCTGAACTGGTACACGTATATAAATAATGACAAAATGAGAGTATTTAAAGATTAGTTTTAATTGAAAATTGTGGTTACAAATAGGTTCAACCCATGACCTAAATGGGCTAGGGTTCCATTTTACTTTAGTTTGTTTAAAGTAGCATTATTTTAAAAGCCACAACATATCGATGAAGATACTGATATTATCAATTGACTCGGTTTATGAACTAAACTTTTTTATCGTTTGTTTTTACAGAGTTAAGCGCTTTCAAGCTTTTTATTTTTAAGAAATGAGTGTAAGCTTTTGATCTTTTAAGCCACACAAAATATGTTCTAATTGGCTCTCATAGACTTTAAGATTTAAGCTCTCCCAATTACTTGCCTCAATCAATATCAAATGGATTTAGCAGCTATATTTTATTCATCTCTGTTGCTCAAAGTTTTAATTTTTTATTTCCTAAAATATTTTTGCTGACCACAAAATAGAATCAAAAGCAAAAATTCAAAATCAATTAAAAGCGCAATGCACAATAACCAAAAAAAGAGGGAACTTCTGTAGTTGTTGTAAGAGATATATGTATATATATTTTGCTTGTGCAAACGATTTGATGACAAGTGTTTGTTGTGTGACTTAATGTTTGACCAAAGTTGAAATTCATGTTGGCCACTTTTTGTCTTTTGCCCTGAGTGAATTTTGTGTGGCTGATTTTTCATGAAATGTGCATCAGCCGTCAATAGGATTTCCTTATAAATAAGATGAATATTCAGACGAATATTCAACTGAGCAAATAGCAAATTCCAAATGACATTAAGGGAAATTGAATATTTTTTCACAAATTACTTTGTGCTCCAATGTTCGTACTGCTTGTTATAAGCCTATTTTCAAGTCACATTTCATATTCTATTTTTATCTTGGCCAAATTGTGTTTCAACTGTTTTGGTCAAAGCGATAAAGCTGCTATTCAACTGTACACAGAGTGCAGCAATTTCTCTACACACACCCACACATAAGTGGTCCTTTTATTCGTATAATTTTTTTTTGTGCCATTTGTGTATGAGATATTCAAATTTATAAATTATACAATTTTATGGCTTTGAGGCGTATTATGTGTAAAAATATTATTTTACACACGTCTATGGCCGAGCATATTTTCATGCACTTGCACAGTTTTATGCTCGTATTCGTGTGCCACACTTGCTTTGCTTGCCACACCCATTGCCCCACACTTAGAGGGTATGCACTTTAACATAATTTACATGAATTTAGGTTGCCGAAAATGTTATGCCTGACAGCAGGGAAATGGGGGTGAACTGTGTGCACAGAGGATATCAAGCCTGAAAGTTGGCCACAGCCACAGCCACAGCCTTATCTGAGTTATGAATATGCAGGTGCTTATCGCCACATACCTACAAACACACATTCATACATACGTAGTAGAACATGAGTGTAAGGCGGTAGACGGCAACCCGCCCTACCAAATAAAGTTTTGCACAAGATTTAAGTACATGTACATTATATTTATTATCCAAAAATTCTTTTCGGGGCAATCGACTTTAATATTAAATTTTCTTTAATCGTTAAAGGCAGTTAATTAAGCTCAACGTTCTTACCTGCATTAAATGGCTCCCTTTCGATATTATGTTCGCTCAATTAAAATGTTTAGCTACGCACGCGACAATATAACGCATTTTAGCCAAAGCTAAGCCTTAATATACGAGTATATGTATGTATGTATATTAAGGCAATGCATCAAGAGGATTATTAGGATTGCTCAAACAAACTTTTGTCAAATGTCACAGCATTTACTCGTTGCCTCCTACTCATAGCTTTGAATCTCGTTTGTATGGCTGGCTGCTTGCTATTTGCGACATCTGTCGAGACTTCTATAGTGTGTAGAGAACATATTTGAGTACACACACACTCACAGATAGTGAGACATATATATAAAAGTGGAGTCATAGTTGGGGTATTGGGTCCAGCTATCAGCTTAAACTGTCTGCTGCAACCCAAAACATGTTTTGTGGTCTCTCTTCTATGCGGTTTCATCAAACGTGCCTAAAATTTTAAGTGCTCATGTCAAGCTAATAATGTTCAGCACAAACGAAATGTCTAAAGTCACACACACACAACAACAAAAAATAAAAAGGAAAAGCAGCAACAGTCTGCTCATTAGTTTGCATAAAACACTGAAGAGCACAAAAAAGTGTTTTGTCATTTTTTTTTTTTCAACCATTAAATTGGAAAAAATTGGAGAACTCATTTTGGAATGTTAAAGAGAAGGAAGTGCTTGCTTTTATTGCTTCGACAGTTTGTTAATAAATGTATTTTCAATACACTTTTCGTTTTTGTACTTAAACGTGCTAACAAATTCATTTTTTATTAAAAACAATTATAATATATTAATTAGATTACTGTTAATATCAGCAAATCTCGTAATTGACTTAATAAAGTTATAACTTAATGCACAACAGGATTATTGTGAAAAAATTAACATAATTATGATGGCAATGTAAATTTTATTAGCTTATGCGACTGCTTATAAAGATACATTTTATCAGTTAACATATTGCAATGCCGTCCGATAAATAAACATATACAAACCATAAATATGACAGCACTTAAATCAACAATATGTCAGATGATGAAAACATATTGCTTAAGCTTATTCAACATGTTAAATCAGCAATAAATACAAATTCAACCAAATTTCCTAATGAATGCCAGTATATTTATGTGATTTAGAAGCAACTGCTTAACGAATAAATGAATAAATAATTTTTATTAATGTCATAAATTCTTAGGTCGAGTAGTTAAAACGACAATAAAATATTTGATCTAATTAAATGAGTGAAAACTATTAAAATCCGCACTAGAGCTTAATATTTTCATTCCCCTTTAAATTTATACGCATGACAATAAATTTAAATACAAATTCCACTATTGTGATAATCAAAAATTGATTTCATCAAAATTATTCACAATGCTTATGTACTTAAGCAAATTAATTTCACAATCAAGCCAAGAGTGCATCAAATTTTAATGAAGCACAAAACGAATTAAATTACAAACAACATTAACACTGTAATTGTCATACATTATTAATGTACGGAACCGAAAAAACTTTTTTAATAAACAATATTAGCTATAGAGTAACAACAATGCCAATATTAATATTAAACAAAAAGATCCAGGCGAATGATTAATGTTGAAAAAATATAAATTGTGTCAAGCGATTAAAGTTTGGATTGCTTGTAACGCATTTTATTAACGGCAATCATTTATCAAATACTGAAACAGGCTGCTCCGCTGTCCTGTACTGTCCTGTCCTGGACTCAACCGAACATTGTAAAATCAAAATGGCAACGGTGCCAAGGCTTATTGGCCTACGGCAAATACGGGCTATATGTGATAATAATGCGCAAAAGGCGTGCACAGAACACTCACACGTTGTTTTGTGTGTGTTGTTTTTTTTTGTATTTTTATATACGCACTTGGCAGTTACCTATGTCAGCCCTTGCTTTTTGATTTGACCGAACCCAAAACAAAAATAAAACACACACAATCCACTGACGCACCAAATGGCCTTTGCGCAATATATACATATATATCCATATGTATGTATGTATATTCTGTAGGTAACTTTTATATGAAAAATGAAAGGCAAACTACGAATACAATAAATAAAGCCACGAACTGAATTTCGCTACAGAATAAATGAAGAATGAGTGACTGGCACATGTCAATCAGAAAAAGAGTGTGAGTGAGAGACTGAGAGAGAGGGAGGAAGCGAACGAGCGGAACTGAACAGACCATAATCTCAGCTTGACATGAACTTAAAAGTATTGTGACAAATATTTCGCAATATGAATTCGTGCTATGGTTTGGGATAAAACGTATCAGCTTTCTGTCACAAAATGTGATACATATTTTATGGAAAAACTCAATCGATTTGATATTTAATTACATTTAATTTGTTTACATATTGCTTTTTCCATTAAGCACACACTTGTTTCTCGAATGTTTGCGCAAGAATTTAATTAAGGGTATTTAATCTTTTGCACCACTAAAGATTGTTTTTCTTACGGCCTCTGCATATATTTAATGTTGTGTGTATGTTTTTTTGTGTGTGCTTCAGGTATTTTAACGCTGACCCGTCGCGTCGTCGAGTGATGGACACAATTCTGTTAAAATAAAAATCATTTTGCTGCAAATACCCTGTGGCATATTTCTGCTTTTGACATGATCTCTTTGTTGCAACAAGCGCCATTGTTGCAATATACTTATCAGAAGGCCTTGCCACATCCATTTGTTGCTGCAAGACGAAAAATTCAGAGCATATTTTCGCTTTCGGGCAAAACGGCTGCCGCCTATCTTTTGAATATAATTGTTTTTTTTCTTTCCACCGGACATGCCGTAAATCAATTTTATATTAATTATTTTATGAATTGCAATCGCGGCTGTTTCTTTTTTTTATGTAATTTCACTCACTTAAGTACGCATCGTTTGCATGCACTTCTGCTGTTACCCAGATTTAATTTACTGTACGTGTCCACCACCCTGAACTCCTCTACCCACAACCCATACTTTACCTGCAGCACGCTTATCGCTTAATTGGGAATGTATGTGCGGCAGCGAACCGACGTGGCACGTAATTTTGTGGTCATTACAACGCCAGAGAAAGAGAGTGTCAGAATAGAAGAGAGACAGAGAGAGAAAGAGAGAAAGAACCAAGCAAATATAATATCTGTAAAATATACATATTTCGTTAATGAATGTATTTCCGCTGAAGCTCAAAGGCTATCCCAACAAACAGGCCAACTGGCCAGGTAACCAAACCAACCAACCAGACCAGACTCACCAAATGTTTAATGTTGCAAATGAAAACTGTTAACTCGACGATTTGGCTTGTAAATTGAGGAAAAATGCTTTATAATAACTTTACAGTGACAGAAACCGAAGTGCTTTCAACAATGATCAAATATAATGTTTAATCAAAAACAATTATAAATAAGCTAATTAACGCCACTGAACGTTTCTTTGAGTGTACCTGGTGTACCTACATGGTTGAAATTTTGTATTTATTTGGTCACTTAGAGCCCGATGTGGTTGTGAATTGAATATCCTTGTAACCAAACCCGAATTCGGGTCGCCAATGCATAAACTAGCATTTTATCGAAAAATATCGAATGGCAAATTTATAAATTTTGTACGCTTGTTTGTTTGGTTTTCGCTATTTGTTTGTTTGGCATACGATAGTTGTAGCTGTTATGGCTCTTATATTCGCACACATTAACAAAATTTGCATATTAATTAAAAATTAACGAGATTAAATAACCGAATAACAAAACCCAACACTCCCAACCAACCATACAACAATAACCACAAAATCATTTGCACTCTCACACACACACACACAGAGAGACCATGCCCAGAACTGTTGGTCGGTTGGTTGATTGGTGGCTTGATAAAGTTGATATTGATTGCTCGTTTATAGGCTCACACTCGTATTGACAGTTTATTGACAACAAACGACGGATGGACAAACATAAAGTCCCTGATAAATGATTGTTAATGATTGCAAACACTCGTTCTTTCACTTTCAACTACAAATACATTTACAATCTGTTAAAATAATCCTTTCTCTTCCCTTCAGAGTGTGTGTGTGCGTGGGTATGCATTTTTCAAAGTTATAATTAGTTGGGAACTTTTTGTGGGTAATGCTACTTTTGGCCCAAGTGCTGTCGCTTTACCAATTTTGGTTCCTGTCTTGTTCCTATTTGACTAAAGTTGAGCAAATCCAATTTGCAGTTTACAAATCGCATCTACACTGGTCAAAAAGGGCTAAATGGTTATACCTAACCAAAAGCTGGTTTTATTTTTATGAATTTTAGTATTGCCCACAACTGTTTGTCTTTCATTTGAACGAATCAATATGATTTTTTGTATACTCTTGCATTTAAAACATAACACTTTCCCCAAGTGTAGTGCAAACGATGCTTAAACCATACTTGGTTAAAAGAGGGACGAAAGAGAAAATGAGAAAGCGAGAGAGCGAGGCGAATAGTGAGTGTGTGTGTTTGCGGTTTGGTCTTTACATGAGCAAAGGCAATTGAAATTCGAGTGCAGCTGCAATTCCCACGGAGTCAATTGAATAACAACCTAAAAGCAATCCAAGTGCGTGCGGCAACCAAATATCCGGCGTATGAAAAACCAAAAAGTGGCTATTGCAAACTAATCAAATGCAAACGGCAAACTCTGAACTTCTCTGAAATTGCAGCAAACTTCTCAATGCGAGAATCATTTGGGGCAATGCCAATGCACAAGTTTGTGGCAAATCTATTGCATCGATTTATACGCAGAATTTAATAATTCCCATACGGCTGTGCCAGTATCTATGTTGAGTATGTGTGTGTGTTTTGGCAGTTAAGTAATTTTTGGATGCATGCCTAGCTTTAGCAAGTAGCAAGTAATTCTGAATGTTATTTTATGCCCCAGCCTCAAATTCAAAATGACAGCAAAAATGGGTTCATACAAACTTATAACGTATACCTGAAATTATTTATGAGTTTGTTGTGTGTGTGTGCAAGAAGGCAAACAAGACATCCGGCCTAGAAAGGATTATAGGAATAGGGTACAGTTATAGTAATTGCTGCTGCTTCTAATGCTTTCAAATACAGAGAAACATAGGGAAAAAACACTCTGGCCAAAAGCAAAAATGAAAACAAACATTTAAAACTCAAACTCGCACAAATACTTAAATGTTTCGAGAAAATTTACGTTGTATACTTGAGAGGATTTTGAAAACATACGCCTATGAGTGTGTGTGTGCCTATGTGCCTCAATTCTCAAGCTGGCACAACTAATTACTCGACTAATATTTGCTTTAACACACACACACACACACACACACTCACAGAGAAGACTTAAGTTTGAAGTTGAAACTGACCACATAAATCTCGCCTTGGCCCAACTCATTAGACACACTGCAGCTGAGCAGGCCAAAGGAGAGAGCTCCCCTAACACCCATAACACACTAATAAACGTATGAAACATACACATATACACATCGCACACACACACTCAAGCACTGTCGCTTTTGAACATTAATGTTTTGCCAGTCAGCTGCAAAACTCACGAGTTTTCCATGTCGATGTCTATGTGTGTGTGTGTGTGTGTGTGTCTTTAAAGTACGGACAGTTAGTTGATGCCACACATGTTAAACTGATTGATGGCTCCAGAATGCTACGGGCGAGATTATGTTATTGTGTGCGTGTAAATGTTGCTACACGTTAAGAAAATCCATATCGTTGCTTTGATTTGATAAGTATTCTGTGTATGATTGCAAGCACCTATTATTTTCTTTCTGTGTATATGCTTTCTATGCAACTTTATGGGTAAAGGGTATGAAAAATTATTGTGATACTCGCATCTGAGTCAGGCTTGTCAGGCCCTAATACTGATTGATAAATAAACATTGCGACAGCAATTAGCGTTGGAAACTGCAACTTGTATTGGATGGCAAACCCAAAAAGATGCCTTTTCATGCAGAATAGTAGGGAGCAGTGTAAACTAAGCTAGCCTCGAAGACAATTGTAATGAAATTTTCAACAACAATTTGTGCAAATCATTTCATTGCTCATGCTGACGGCCAGAGAAAAGATAAATATTAATAACTCAGCTTTCTCTCGCTCTCTCTCTGGTCTGGTCTTGGTTTGGTCAGCTCAAACAAAAGGTGAAGACTAGCTAAGCTTAGCCAACCAACTGACTGACTGAGTTGCAGTCGCAGCAGTTTTCGCACGGCAAACAATAAACCAGAGCGATGCTCTATGATGGCTGAGGATGCTAGCAGCAATAGAATCCAAAAATACGAACTCAGAACCCAGGTTGAGCCTTTTAAATAATAACAGTGCGGTGGGTGGGCTATAAAGTAAGGAAAGACCAGTGAATAGACAAATAGTTTCGTTGTTGATGACAATACAGAAAAATGTGATGCAGGGCGAAACAAAGTAAGCGCCAAATAGCCTCGGCACATAATATAGCATAGTCCAAGGATAAAACCGGGAGGTGGGAGGAGTGTAAGCAAAAATGAAAATTGTATACTACATATTGAAGTACGTATGTATGTATGTATATCTTACTATGTACATATCAAATGCAAAGCTACCTAAGCAGCTCTGCATTGCTGTTTCATTCTATTCTGTTCTGGCCACAAGGCTTTGGCTAAATATTAAAATTCATACGCCATGTTGTACGGTCAAATCACTTTTGGGCTAGCTGTGTGGAAAACAAAAAACACCGACAGCTACGACGATTTGCAAAAGGGCACATAACAACACAGCACAGCACAGCACAGCATATTTTCCAGCAGCCCTGAAACAATTGCACAATTTATGTGGCATTTATTTGCACATCATTCACGTCAGACTAAAAACTAACCAGCTACCTAATACCAACTACCTACTGACAAACCAACATGCTTTGTATGCCGACAATACCATGAAACGAACCGTTATGCATTTAAAAAAAAACAAAAAAAAAAAGTAAGCTGTGAAGAGTTTTAAAAGAAGTCACAACTGCGAGATACTCTGTGTCTGTGTGTTGAGCTCGTATTTACTTTTTACCAGTCTGTGTTGTTAATAAACTCGCTTACAAGTTTTCACTTCATTTCTTACTTTTACAGGGTATCTTAAAGAAATACCATACAGGTCAAACACTTACTACAATTCATTTCCGCTCTATCCCCACTCTCGTTCACTTCCTCTCAATCTCAACACATGGTCGACAACTAAACTGCAAAAATATTACAAATTCAAAATGCTAAATGTGCATTTAACTTATGTATTTATGTAAATCCCTCGAAATTATTTTTTGCCTCACGGCCCACAAAGCAAAGGAACTTCAAGAGTTTGGACACTGGGAACGGGTATGTTGCATTTGCCACCAAAAACAAGCTGAACGTCATTTGAATAAATACATGCCACATGCATATGTATGCAGTGTGTCTGTTTTGTAGTTATCTTTTGCCCCTTTTTTTATTTTCTATTTTCATGCCACTAACTGCGCACATGGACAATTTTTGCTCGTCTTTACTGTCAATTGTCAGCATTTCAGATTGATGCCATAGATTCGCAGCTCGCATCTCTCGCTCAGCAGATACTGTCCATGGTCGATAGCCATGCTGTGTCTGCTGTTTTGCTTCAGTTTGCCATATTTCTGTTTTGTTCATTTCATAACTGTTTTCACTCAGCCCAGCTATACGAGTATATTTTATCGTCACTTTATGGTAGTGCTGCATATTTTTGCTGCCTCTCATTAAATCTTAACAATATGTATGAAGCAAATTTCACATACAATCCCAAAGGTAAGTGCATATTTATTTTATATTTGTGTATGTTTGTGGGTTTTTAAGGATGCAACATGCATGTACGTACGCTTTCGACTTCATTTTTGTCATAACTTATTTAGTTGCAAGCTTCAAATAATTTAAGATAATGCAGTTAGACCAAAGTGCCAAATCCGATTTGGCCACTACCTTTCCTAAGACGGGTTTGTTGTGTGTGTGTGTTATGTAAGCTTGTAAAAGAGAGATTTTGCCAAGCGAAACACAAACGCATCAAGTATGAGTACATAAATATACATATACGTCTGGATGTACAAGAGAATATTTAATGTCACTTTGATCTCAAGACAACTGCTTGTTAACCAACCACCAGAGACAGAGAAATGCTTTGCATTTAGATTGCATATTCATATCAGCTACTGTATACACACACACACCTATTCAGGTTTTGTAATCATTCGCACTTAAACAGCTTAATCCCTTTGCAATATAGCAACAGTCACTGTGTTTGTGTCTGCTTGTTTGTGCGCGTTGACAGCAGAGACAAAATGCGACGTCTGTCTGGCCATTGTTTATCAATTTTATGCAAATCACCGGCTGCCAACACTTTTCGTGTTTTTTTTCCGGGCTTTTATCGGAGCTGGCGGGCATAATTTGGTGATTGAATTAAGTTCGGCTCTGTTCGAATCAAATACAATTTTAATAATTTAATTTTATGAGCTTTGGGCAAATGCACGTGCTCAACATTTAATCAAATAATTAAAATCTAAAACTATTGCCAGCATTAAATTTAAATCCAAAAAACGCTTTCTCACTGAAGTATTGAGGACTAAATGCTGCTTGCTCCCTTTTCATTTTCAATGCCAGACTGTGCAGAATAAGCTACTTAGTGGAGATTGTTGCTCTTTCCTCACTCTCTCTCTCTCAACGTTTCTGCTTTGTGCTTAGCTTTGAATTGAGAATTTGTCGAGCCACAAACAACAAGGAGTGGAAAATGATTCGCTGCTGCGGGCTCGCGAGTGCGTTTGCCTGATGATTTCCACTAAGCCGGAAATACGGTTTTAAATCCATATGGACACACACACACACACACAGAACCACACACACATTGGAATGGACAGACTAAACCACCCACTGACATATTAGAACTTTCACTTTCAGCTTATGTCACAGCCAATTGAAATTGAAACTCCGAGTGGATGAGTGTGTGCGTGTGTGTGTTTATATTGCCCTAGGCCAGGTTTGGTTTGAGCCAGGCTATTGCGTTCTGACGCCCACACACACACACACAAAAAGCAGCCGTGACTTCAAGTAGAGTAAATCCACAGCCGTGAGCAAAACGACTTGTGTCAGCCAGATTTTAATTCAATTACATTTGTAGCTGCAAGTTGTGCGCAAATATTTTCATAGGACAAATTAAAACGTTGCTCGCCGACGCAACAAAACCAACCCTACACTGACACAATATACAAAGCTTTTCAACCACCCAAACGACCCAAACCAAAGCAACCGGGCACCCTGAGGCAGTGCGTGAGCCGCTATTTGCACTTGTGACTGCTGTTTTGTGTGCAAACAAATTTGGTCAAAATAGCTACAAAAATACAAACTACAACAGAGAGAGGGAGAGAGAGCATGCCATTGCCTCTATTGCCAACAGCTTTTGTGCAACTTGTGTTGAATGCAGAATCTATAAGTGGACGAGCTGTCTTTTCCATACCTATTACACAATCAACAGCATCAAAGAAGAGTGGGTTACTTAAATATCAGCACTGAGAAAGATTTTCCCAAGCCACGATTATATCCTAAGAGAAATAATATCTTCTGTTTTCTTTGAGTGTAACTGCTACAACAACTATCTAATTGTTATCCAGCTCTTTTCGTCTCTTACACAATCATCATAGAAAACAGCTCTGCTGTCAAACAAACAGTTTAAAGTACAGCATTTACTCAGCATGGCCACAGAACATTTAAGATTCCAAACATTTGCATACATACGTGCAGGAGTACTTAAGTGTGCTACAGATTCACTATTGTGCTTCTGTGCAGCTATTTAGCTAACAGTTGGACGGCCAACAAAATGCGTTTTCCAGCTGCAATCAGCAGATATTGTGCAGATGCTGAAACAGATTTACATGCCAAAGTGTATGTTGGAGCTAAGGCGAAGAGCTACTTTAATAAGTGGCGCGTATAAAAATTGAATCCGAAGGTGTTGAAATTTGTTTCAAAAAACAATTGGAATAATTAAAGTTAAGGCAGAAATCGCTTACACAAGGCTTGCAGCTTGGGTATCACGACCATAAAAAGAAAGCGTAGGCAAAACTTCGCACAGGAAGTTGCTATGGGGCGAAAATCTGAAGCGGAAATCGAAATTTGTTAAATGGAGCAATCGATGAATCGCGTTGTGGCCCCTGATGTACGCCTTCAATGCGCCACGCCTCTTTCTCTCTTCCTCTCTCTCTCTCTCGCTCGCTCGTGCTGGCAATTCCACAGTTTGGTTTTACATTTTATCGCTTGTACGTTTGCACCATTTCAATTACAAACAATAACAATAAAATGTAGACGAAGGAGTCGAAGGCAGTCAGAACGGACACGACCAAGTCGTTAAAGTTCAAGAAAGCGCGTTGGCAGCATGAACAGAACACAGTAAAAAAAAAACAAAAAAAAATGAACAAAATGGCTAAAAGAGTAGTGAGTATGCCAGGGAATTAGTTCACACGGAAGTGGCTGTCAGAGTGTACAGCACCGTATCAGCCCCTGCTCCACCACCATCCCTCATGCTTATCTTTGATGTCCAGAGGAAACGTTGTGTCGCTCGTGCGGAAGGAAGTAAGATGCCGAAGCGGGAATAGTAGGTAAATATTATTGCATAAGAATGTTTCAATACAGATTTTTTTTTCATCTGCCAGCTCGAAAGTTTAATTAACAGAATAAATTTCATACAAATCTTCACTTAATTTTTATTTTCTAGATTTTGAGTTCTTAATCATTAAATCATTCTTAACGATTTACAAAACACTTTACATTGCTGACCATAATTAATGGTAAAAGTTAGATTTAATAAGAAGCTTCGTTGAAGTAATCTTGAGAAGCCTAAAGAGCTTAAAGGCGGATTTGAAAAATAAATAAACATTTTTTACTTGTGTATTTTGACTTCATGCGTTCATTGCTTGACATATTGCAAACCAAAGTAAGTATACATATAAATGAGCTTACAACTAAAAATACAAAAAAAATAAACTTATTTCATTAGCAATTTCCATCAAAGCCAGTCAAAATAAACATGCACTTTCCACTACCCGAGGCGCGATTGCTTTGCTCAATTTAATTCAACGCTAATAAAACTCGAATAAAATGAAAGTTGTAAGAAAATGTTGTCGTTGCTGTGTTAAACTTTGGGCAATGACTAGAAGCGATTATCATTGACAGTCAGTCGCATACTAGGCGTATACGTGACAAACGGCAGCCATGTGTTAATCGAGAATTGTGGGGAGCAAAGAACAGGAAAAGACAGCAGCTACAAAATCAACAATAGAATGAAAGAAAGCAAGAAATAAATAAATAAGAAAAACATAATAAAAACAACAACGGGAAAAACTTTATGGTCAACATTTTTAGTTGCGGTCGAATGAATACCAAAGTGTATTTCATGAACAACGCACATTAGTATAGCCACTTTCTCCTTACAAATACACAGATTTAGGGATACACACACGCAGTGGGCCAAGAAACGGCAATCGCTGCCTTGGCAACATTTATTATAACACAAGTGGCCAACTGTATCCCAATGATGTCTTCCAATGTACTTTGTTGGCTCCGGCTGTTCCTCAACTTCCTTTCTACCTCTCCACCTCGACTGCCGCACTTTTATTATTATTGATGACAATTTTGAGCAGACAATAAAAAGAACAGCTACAACAACAACAACTTACTTACACACCGTGTGTGTGTGTGTGTGTGTGTGTGCTGCTTCTTCTTCTTCTTCAGCCTCTCCAAGTGACTTCAACACAAAAAACTGAAAACACAATCAAAATAGAGAACTAATAAAACAACAACTACAACGAAAAAGTGTGGAAAGCAAAAATAAATCCTAGAACTGTTTAACTGTGGTTAAAAACTTTGTTACCGCCAAAAAAAAAACAAAAATTCGACAATTTATGGCTGCCAGCAGCTTTAGGCATTTTCTTAATAAATGACAATGCAAAGTTACATCAACTATAATATGAAGAAGAAGAAATAAACCGTAGAAAATTACATCAAAAAGAAAAATTTCATTAAGTTGCCAGCAGCCGTCACATGAACTGCAAGAAAGTAACAAAAAACTTAAATCTAAAAGTTTTTCCTTTGCACTTTTTTTTTGCTGTATATTCTCATAAAAATTTGTGTGTAAGCCACAAATAAAGACGCACAAGTCGGGCTATATTACCAGAATGAAGTGTGTGTTATTCTCACATCTGTTGTCCTATTTACCGTAAACTCTTAGATACTTTTAACGCACTCACACACATGAAATGAAAATGAAAAAAGTTATCCAGGAAAACATTTTTGATAATTTTTGGCTCCTGTTGGGAAACAAATGTCTGACAAGCACGTGCTCCATCAATTTTATACTTTCCCTATATGTACATATAAAACGTACGCTGCCTACTTAGTTACCCCAACCCACACACACACACTAACACACGGGTTTGCAAACTCACTCACATATTGAGCTGACACAGCCAATTGATTAACCTAAGCCACAAGCTGAAGCAACTTTAGCGCCAAACTGAGTGGCAAAAGCAGCGCAGCAAAGTTAATTTTGAATCGTTTATCAAATGACGTAGAGCTGCAAAACTTCAAATGCACACACTCACACACACACACATGTATCCGGGCAGCTGCCAGACTAATGCCATGCACCTTGGCTTGGATAACTTGACTAGCTTGGTAGCAGATGCAGCCCAGGCCATAATGCAAAATACCAAAATAGCGAACTGAAAAAAACTAGATTTCAGACATATGTTGAAGTAAGGGGTTAAGGGGGCCGAACATCAAATATGACGTTACGAAACTCGGTGGGAACGTTGCTCAGCTATTTGTCAAATTGGGCTTTGCTTGACGCACGGCGAAAATTGATGAGTTGTGAAAATTCCGACAATATGAAAACTGAACTTGACATAAGGTGATGAGATGGCATAGCGACTGTTGAAAATTCAAATGAAAGTGGTTTGGGGGAAAGCAAGTTAAGAGGTGAGTGAGTTGAGAAGCTGCAAAGAGACAGATATGCAGAGTAATAAAGGAATAAATAAAGGAAGAGATTCAGTTTAAAAATGTATGCGAATATTCGATATAAAACTAGTTTTAAAAATATAATTTTATGGGTTTATTATCAGAGAAAATAGTTGACATATTAAGCTATCTCTTGCTTGTATCGCCTTTAACATAAAAACGTTTTTTACCCGCCTTTTGAAGAACACTTACGAAAAACCTAATGCCAAGGTAATGCCACCTATTTGTTAATAGAATAAGTGGGAAAGGTGATCAGATCAGATGACACATGAGCTGACTGTTAAATGTGTAAGCATGTGTGTGTGTGATTTTATGAGTTCATTATCTTAATCAGCTCAGCATGGCATTTTAGTGCTGAGAGCATTGTGTGCTGTATTTCTATTAAGGACTGCTTCGACAACATGTTGATGATGATGAAGATGTGCGCAAAAATTTCATTCATTGTGTGTGAAAGTGGATGCCTCTTAGTGTTTGCAGCAGACGCAACATGTAAGGAACACCAAAGTGCCATAAGCGGAAATCAATTTCATAGAAATGAAAGTCATCTCGCACACACACACACATACTCACTCATATACACAAACACAAGCATCTGCAACGCAGCAGGACAGTTGTGTACTAAGAGAGATAGAATGAAGCACACAAGTTATTGGCTGGGAGTAGACGACGGCTTTTGTCGTCCAGGCAGCACTACAATGTAAGCCAGAACAGTTGTCCTTATTGAATTTCAATGATAGACAGACAGACAGACAGTCAGACAAACAGACACACATACAGGCAAAAAGTATAACACCATAGTAGTTCCAATAAGTATCTATGTATATGTCTTTACGCTGCCACATATGCTCTCTTACACTTTCTATTGTGGCAATGACAAAGAGCGAACTTCTTATGCTG